>JALGBA010004174.1:1007500-2353528 GCA_023970755.1 Azemiops feae | reverse complement strand
TTTTAAAGAAAGACTTAAGGTTGCATCAACAAGTAATGAAATCCAATGCAAATAAGCAGAGAGATTGTAGTAGTAGGTCTGGTCTTCACAGTCATCTATTACAACTTGGAAAACTGTGGCCTTGTATATATGTTTTTGTCATTGTGTTATCTCTGAATTTTAATATTTTGTCTCAATCTGTCATCATCTTTTTCCCAAGTGGCATATTCATGGCACCTGCTCTCTATTTCATGGCTACAGTCACCATATCTTTGTATTTCTGAGCCTAGGCAGCGTAGGAGAAAGAATATGACAAGTCTAAACAAAATATTAGCATGCAGAGACATCATATTGACAGTAAAGATAAGTATTGTCAAGGCCATAGTTTCCCAAATGGCTGTGAAAGCTGGTTCATCAGAAAGGCTGAACAAAGAAAAATAGATGACTTGGAATCCTAGTGCTTGAGAAAACTGTGAAAAATATCTTGGTTAGCAAGAAGAACAAGTCACTCATTGTTAGTTAAAGTAAAACCAGACTGCTCGTTGGAAGTACTCATAATGAAATAATAGAGGCTTAAGTAGTTTGAACACGTAACGTGAAGGCAAGAGACAATGGAGAAGACCCAAATGCTTGGAGATCAACAGAAGGGAATTTTTTATTATTATTACTAATGACATGGTGTGGACAACTGAAAAGGTAACATTGGGGAAGAAACACAAGAAGTGCTAGCAGAACCATTAAGAAAGAATAAAAGTCAGGTGTGAGAAATGTGAGAGACTCAAAATAATTCCCTCAAATCTGGGGAAGCTCTGGCCCAGGCCGCCAAGATGTTATCATTATAATGCAGGTAGTCCTTGACTTACAACAGTTCATTTAGTGACTGTTCAAAGTTACAACAGCAGTGAAAAAAGTGACTTATGACCATTTTTCACACCTTGGTAGCAGCCCCATGATCACGTCATCAAAATTCAGATGCTTGGCAACTGGTTCATACTCATGTCCGTTCCTGTGTCCCAAGGTCATGCGATCACCTTTTGCAACCTTTTGACAAGCAAAATCAATGGGGAAGCCAAATTCACTTAACAACCTTGTTACTAACTTATCAACTGCAGTGATTCACTTAACAACTGTGGGCAAGAGAGGTCGTAAAACCCATTTAAATGTCTCATTTAACAGCAGAAAATATGCCTGATGCTCTCTGAGTAGCATCCTTTTAAACATTTAAAAGGCAGGAATGTCATGCAAGTCAGGGACCAAAGGGTGTGTTTATATATTGGGCCTCTTTATCTGTGTGTGTGTGTCCCACATTTTAAAATTATAAAAACAGCAACCAGACTCTGGATCAGTGCCAAGGTTCACTGCAATAAATTGTGTCTATGAATTGTTAAAAATCTGGAGAAATCTTAAATGATTTTTCTTCTTTTTCCTTGTCTTTTACAAGGGAGTCAAAAAAAAACTTCTTGGCATCTATGACTATGTTCAGGTAGGCCTCATCTGACAACCATTTGTTTAGTGACTGAAGTTACAGCAGCACTGAAAAAAGTTACTTATGACCGATTTTCGCATAACCGCTGCAGCCTCCCCATGGTCACATGATCACAATTTGGGTATTGGCAACAGGCATGTATTTATGACAGTTGTCCTGTCCAGGGTCATATGATCACCATTTGTGACCTTACCAGCCGGCTTCTGACAAACAAAATCAATTAAGGAAACCAGAATCACTTAATGACTGCATGATTCACTTAACAACTGCACTAATTTGCTTAACAACTGTGGCAAAAAAGGACGTAAAATGGGGCAAAACTCGCTTAACAAATGCCTTGCTTAGCAATGAAAATTTTGGTTTACACTGTGGTTACAAGTCAAAGACTACCTGTAATACAGGTAGTCGTCAACTTATGATCACGACTGAGCCCAAAGTTTCCGTTAAGTGAGACATTTGTTAAGGGAGTTTTGCCCCATTTTATGACCTTTCTTGTCGCAGTTGTCAAATGAATCCCCACAGTTGATAAGTTAGTAACACAGTTGTTATGTGAACCTGGCTTCCCCGTCGATTTTGCTTGTCAAAAGGGATGTGAAACGTGATCACATGACCTGCAGACGCAGGAATGGTCTTAAGTATGAGTCAGTTGCCAATCGTCTGAATTTTGATCACGTGATCATGGGGATGCTACAAAGGTCGTAAGTGGGAAAAACGATCATAAGTCACTTTTTTTCAGTGCCGTTGTAACTTTGAATGCTCTCTAAATGAACTGCTGTTAAGTCAAGGACTACCTGTAAAAGTCATTCCCACATTGTGTGTATAATACATGTAAAAAGGGGGCAGGGCTTCAATAACATGATTACAGCCACCATCGTGACTCTTCAAACCGCCACCTCTCCTCCCATCCCCCTCCCCACAGGCACAGTGAGAATGCAGTTTAGCTTAGATGCATTCTTACACAACATTATCAGATATGCTATGTGCATTTCAATCAGATGTTCAAAAAGAGAAATGAGATTGGACTGGCTGAATTCAGAGGAAGAAATATATTTGAAAAAAACCAACATTGTTCACTTTAAATAATACATGATCACATTAAATTTCTCCCAAGTTAAATATCATCTGAAATCTAGCATAATCCCAGTTCTTATTTAAAATCAATGGTAAAATGACCATTGTTTTCATGAAGGTAGATTATATTGGCCTGGTATTATTGATCCTAAAAGCTGCACTTCTGAGATTTATTGATGACAGTAGAATTGCACATGTACATTTAAGGCAACAACTTTATGCATACTTATTTTGACAGAAATTCCACTGAATATTGTGGGATTTCTTTTTGAGGAAATTTGCAAAGGAAATTGCATTTTACATCTCACAAATTCCAATGGCTATTAAAAATATTTCAAGTTCTATCGATCATATCTATAGATCATATCAATTACAGTCATGCCCAATTATCCCATAGGACAGAGTTTCCCAACCTTTCGGGGTTAGCGGCCCGGAGCGGGGGGGGGCGGGAAAGAAGGGATGGTTTTGTGGGGGGGTGAACGTGTACATGCGCACAAACACGGTGCTCGCGCGAGTGAGGCCGCAATCACCTGCGATGCTTGCCCGCAACATTCATTCCCATGACACTCACACAAATGAGGCTGCAAATGTTCACGACGCTTGCAACACTCACGCGAGTGGGGCTGTGCACGTGCACACAGGCATGCACCGGCCATCCACTCACGCGGCCCGGTAGCCAATAGGCCACGGTCTGGTAGCGGGTTGCGGCCTACATATTGGGGACCCCTACCATGGGATACAACTCCTACTCTTGAAGTGCTTAACTTCAGCCAGAATTCCATCTAATGTTCATGCTGGATAGCACATTTGTAATAACAAACAGAGGTACTGATTAGTTTGGTGCTTTAATCTGAAACCTATTCAAATACTCTATCATTCTAGATTTATGGAAATAAATACAGGCATAGACAAATCTCATGAAGGTTTTTAGAAATGAGCTATATAGACACATTAGCTTTAATAATTCTTAATGATGTTCTTAAAACCTTACCATCTTTCTGTGCACATCATATCTCTTTAGGAAAGCAAGCCAGTTGGATTTAGTCCTACTTGATAATTAGCGTTCAGTGGTATTTAGCCAAGATTAATTTTGAGCCAGATACAACATATGGAATAATGGCTAAGCTTCCATCTAAGTCCAATATTGATACATTATCTCTTCCCTTTTGGAGAATATAATGTTCTAGTAACATCTGATGTGTTCTGAGCCCATGCCTACATTTCACTGAGAATTTTTGATAGCTCACAGATGTGGCCCCTTTTGTTAAAAGTTTTTTAGAATTTCTGATTCTAGTTCTTCACAAGAAATATCCAGATTCATTATTTGTCTGTCTCAAGATTCAGTCTAAAAATACACTTTGAAAAAATTATGACAATATTAACTGGAATATTAACAGTCAGACAAGTCTTCAAAACAGCTTTTAGAAGTTATTCCATATTTATGTAAGAAATAATTTACTGATATTTTTATGTGTGCGGGCATGCATATGTGCACACCTATGCAAACTTTTGAAGCTGCTGCTTACAGTGAACACAAGCATAGTCATTATAAAATATTCAACACCTCATACATATCAAATAGACTGAGATATAGTTACTCGGTCAATCTTTTACAGATCTCGTAAACAGACAGTGTGGTCTGAATGTTATTTTAATTGTAAAGCAGATCTCATTTTTATGGATTACCTGATCCATTACTTGATTACTCAATCTTACTGAGGTCCGTTTAAGAGGCAAATGTTTCAGCTAAAATCCTATTCACTGGATATGCAGAATGTTCCTAATTTTTAGTTGATTCTTGATAAGTAAGACAATGTTATAATCAGCTACGGATACTGGTCAAGGATCATAAAAATGGTCCATTTGTCTTTATCTGATAAGTGAAACCTTACATGCTCTAGTTCATAATCTACCTTGGAAAGAACTGTTGAACAGTTACATCCGTAAACATCTTTGTATAAAACTCGGTGAAATAAGGAGGAATAATTTTCTAATTCTTCCTTGCAGGCTTTGGGGATCAGTCAGTGACTTGGAGATGGTATTCTAGATTTGGTTTCCAAAACTCCTATTAGTACCAATTAGTGGTGAGAGAAACTGTATTAGAAGCTGGAAGCATGAAGTTGCTTCTATAATATGTCTTCCATAGAAATTGCCTTTCCATTTTCAGGTGAAAATATTGCTTGTTTTATAGACTAAGTACATTTTCCAGATAATTTGAGATAAAACTGATTAAAGTTTAAAATTTGATAAAGAATAACCATTTTATCGTGTGCATTTTTACGTTTTAATTAAATATATTTCTACAAATGTCAGTATTCCACCCCACCCCAGGGTAATTCTGTCTGATGAATCTTCTGCTGAAATCTGTCTATAATCTCTATTGCAAGATTAATTTCTTGTAGCGGTCATAAGCAATCAGGTAATAAACTGGAATGGGATCACTGCAAAGAATAATGTCACACCATTTTTCTGTTAAATTAAAATCAAATCACTTCTAGAACAAAGAAAATGCATTCTGTTCAGTTGCTGCAAACTTCTACCAAAAATGATTACTTCACATCCATAAAACAAGGCAAAATGGCCACAATTTGTCAGTGTGGGTACCTGAAGAGAGTCACCCTCCCTTCCGGATCTTATTAGATTGGCAGAAATCACTAATGCAGATGGTCCTGAAGATACCCAGATCCCAAGCCTTATAGAACAGTGGTCCCCAACCTTTTGGGCACCAGGGACCGGTTATGTGGAGAGAGGTTTTTCCGTGGACTGGGGGGGGGGGGGTAGTTTTGTGTGCTACCTGCATCCTGCGGATGGGACTTTGCTTGTTTGTGCAGCCCGGTTGCTGGCATGCTGCGGCCCGGTACTGGTCCACAGACCGGGGGCTGGGGACTCCTGTTATAGCACACCCAGAACTCAGCCAATAATCAAAATAGCTCACAAAGTAGCAGTGCTATCTAGGCAAGGTACCCATAACTGACTCAATGAAATTCTGGATCCAGGTTGTAGTAGTAGTTAAGGCATCAAGCTAGAAACTGGGAAACTGTGAGTTCTAGTGCTACCTTAGGCACAAAGCCAGCTGGGTGACCTTGGGCCTGTCACTCTCTTTCAGCCTTAGGAAGGAGGCAAGAGTAAACCACATCAGAAAAACCTTGCCAAGAAAACTGCAGGGACTAATGCAGGCAGTTTCCAGGAATCCAAACCGACTTGAAAGCACATGCGCATCCTGGAACAGATTTAATAAACAATCAAATTAAACTGAGGCGGATCGTTGCTCGTGTAGCTTAAAACAGCCCTCCTAACCTGGCACTCTCCAGAGGTTTTTGAACAGGCATTCAGAGAATTTCAGCCAGCACAATCAAACACTGATGATTTTGGGGGCTGTAGTTCCAACACATCTGGAGAGGAAATGCTGGAAGGCTGTTTTCATGAACTAACTTTTTTAAAAATTCTAAATGCACATGACAGTGATAACTGTCCAAGAAAATTATCAAGGCTTTTTGCATGTATGAAAAACAAATCAGAGTGAACAATATTTTCTTTGTGTCCTTTTTTTATTCTTTTTCTTTATACACAAAGCCCTTTTGTGTATTAGTTTCTAATTTTGGGATGTAAATAAGTCCAATATACTAAACAACAATTATTGATTTTTTTCATATACTGTACATACTCAGAAAAACAGTTTTTTTAAGTTATTCTAGTGTTCAAATCAATGAACCATAACTTAGGGGAATGCCATACACAATTAGCCTTTTGAACTACATGAAAATAACTTTCAGTTAAATCAGGTACTTAATGTTTGAGGGAATAAGTGTGATGAAAGGCAGAAAATTCCTAACTAGCATTATGTTAAGAATATTCAGATCACAGTCAAATAAATATTCTACATAGAGAATATTCTATTCTACATTAGTTTTTTTAAAAACTAATAGTCCATTAACTAATAATACAGGAGGGGCACAAAAGCAAAATACACCCCCTACTCTTCTGTCACATTAATTTTAAACAGTTAGAATGATTGTTTTTCCAGATGGCAGCATTTAATTGGCTTACAATTAAAACATTGTTTTAGAATCAGTTTCACATTTTCTAGGGTACTGACTCAATTCACATGCTAGCTGAAATTCATCCACATTCTCTGTTTGGGACTCCCAAATAGTCTTGTAAAAACAAAAACTGGTCTGGCCATTCAGAAAAACTGCCTCATACCAGTTGGTTCCTTTCCTCTAATGTTTCAAAAGCAGCAGCTTATGGGGCAGAAATCAGCTACTTTTCCTCCGAGAATGGAGAATTTCTATTTGTAGAATGGGGGAAGGCACAGTTTTCTAGCCTTTTTCTGAAGTTCGGAACTCTACTAGAGCACAATTGGACTAACGGACATTGGTGCTACAAAGGAAATTGGTGAAAATTAAATCTTAATTTCAGGCTGTTGGCAAAACATTTGCCAGAAGGGAACAAGTTTTTTTCCCCAGTTTCATCTGACATTTCTAATAAGGCCAGTTGTGTATGATAGTTAAGAACAAAAACAAAACTGAGCTGGATCAGGCCAACTGCAAAAAGCACAAATGTGGAGAGCAACAGAGCTTCCTCTTCACTTGCTGGTCCCAGCACTGATGTTCAAGGAATGTCTCTGGGGACTCCAAAGATAAGTAGGGACTGTCACTGAGGCTCCTTATCAACTGTTCTAAGGTACAAGCTTTGACCAAGTAAAAATCCTATGCTTCACCATATCATGAACATGCATTATGTAGGTGTGAGAACATGGCTTTTTCAGCAGATAAGATGACACCCCTTTAGTAACATTCTCTTCTCTCTTTCCTATAACATTTCTACCATGATAAAGCTGTATACCATTAAGTTTTTTTTCATCCTTTGAATGTCAATAATGTTTGTTATATCCATGTTCTTCTCTAGATTTAAACACACAAATGTCCATTCTGGCTGAGTCAGTCCTTGCAGGGTTTTTCCTTCTGTTTTTTTCTTTACCTGTCATTTTTTATTGTACTTATTATCTAGATTTACATTTGGAACAATCATAATAATTTTCACCTTCTTCTCCAGACAAGTTCTCCCCAGATCAGATTCTCCTGTTCACTTCCCTCTATGACAGGTTTAAATACTGTTTTACCATTTTTTAATATATATTAAACACCAGCAGTCTGTTAATCCTCTGGTTCAAAAGATATCCAGTGTCTGATGCATCATTCTAAAGAACTCTTCACAGTTTCATCATCATATTAATGTACTGAAATGGCTCAGCTCTGTTCTTTTAACTGCTGAACTCTCTTGTAAGGTGGGCTCTCATACAGCTGAGAATATCACCAAATCCAATTCCTTCCTAGCTAGTCAAATAATATTACTTTAGAATTGTTTGGTACACCAAAATTTGAAAAGAAAGTTGGTTCCTTTTCTCCATTTCCACACTTGCTTTACAACAACTATCCAAGCTCAGGACTGTTTGTCCCTGATTGGAATGTTACTGCAACCCAAGAGACTGTTTGTTCAGAACAAACTTTTGTTCTCTTTGGATTACATCAGAGTTTGGAGAACCAATCTGAGATCTGCAAAGGCCTAGCGATTTCTCTCTTTGGATTGTAACTAGTGTCAGAAATGGACTGCCAAGCAGACCTACCATATGTTGTGTTTCTCTTTGCACTGAGAATATTTATGGTCCTGGTTCTTGAAGACACATGCTAATCCAGTGAATAGAGAATAAAATTTAGTGACCATCAGTTTATTTGTATAATTTTTCACAAGCATTGTTCAGTCTGCTTTGGTAGTTTATATACCATCTTTTAAAAACCGCTATGAATCACCGTGATGGAAGGGAACAGGATACGGATACTATTAGCCATTAACTTGGTCAACAATTCACGTCTTCTTTAGGGTTAATTTCTTTGTTTTATTACCACATACTGAGCATGCATTTTCAAACTAAGCTTCATGCTCATTTTAATCTTTTTCTGCACTTATCATCACTAAAGTGAAAACTACTAAAAGCAAAATTTACTTTTGCCCGAAAAAGTAAGGGGGCATGTGCTGATACGACTGACTGCCTGCCATTATGAATACGAATATTTTAATTCCTCTGTGGTTTTGTAAGGCTTAGTACAAATTCCTCCATATGATGTTCACTTAGATTTCCAAATATCCTCCCATTCAACAGAATTTACTGCAGTTTTTTGAACTGGTGGAAATAATGACTGCATTTTGTTCCGAAATTCATTCATCTAAAAAAAAAAAAGATAAAGAAATAAATGTAAAACCACAACATCAAATCAAAATTCACTGCATTGATAGTACTTTCCTTCTTCCCTCTATCTATTTTGAGTAAACATACACACAAAAAAACAAGTTTTTTCTTTATTCACCAACTAACAGGAACAAAATAATGGATTGGTTATTTGGTCTAACTAGAATGTAATGCATTCCTGTTTGAAACAAATCAAATGAAAGACAAGCAGGTTTGTAAATTCTTCTTATAAAAATTATCACTTCTTGTAGTGTGTTTAAACTCCTAGTATAAAGAAATCTGATTAATGTCATTTATAATAAACATGTATTTTGTTGCATGTTAGCCAAGACAAACCATGACAGAGATTTAAAAGTCGCGCAACAGAGAAAATCAGAAAAAAAAATCTCTTAATTACAAATAAATACAAACTTGGTATTTTAAGTGTTACTCCTGCACTATCGTCAAAATTAAAGGTCCAACTAATCTCTGATCAGGATTGCCAATTACAGCTTTGACCAATATACCAACTGTATCCTTTCAGGAATAGTCTAGTAATTATTGTCGATACATTGGAAACTTACCCTTAGATTATAATGCACTTTGAATGGGACAACCGTTCAATTGTGCAGACTGTGATGAGTTGGCTAGCGAATTGAGTGCTTATACAAATTACACCTTTTTTGAAGCAACTGCACTGGCTGTTAATTAACTAGCAAGTCGAGTTTAAGCTTTTGTTTATGGCATAGAACAGGGCTTTTCAACCAGTGGTACGGGTACCACCTGTGGTACACTGGCACCTGGCAGGTGGTACGCGACCATCCTAGAAAAGTGGTAGCGAGGGAGGGGAATGAGCTGAACCGGTGGCAGCACCGCACAAGCCTGAGCGAGAGATGGCTGGAGCTGCAGGGCTGTCAGGGCTCAGCGGAAGCACCAGGATCAGTGCCGCTTTCCAGCTGATTGGCGCTTCTTCGGGGCTGTCAGGGCTCAGTGGAAGCGCCAGGATCAGCGCCAGGCTCCAGTTGGAGCTTGGCACTGATCCTGGTGCTTCTGCTGAGCCCAGAGGAAGCGCCGATCAGCTGGAATGTTGCAGCATCTCCAGGGTCTTGTGATTTACATTCAGATGCTTGGCAACTGATTCATATTTATGATGATCACAGTGTCCCAGAGTCATGTGAAGTGACCAAAACCTGCTGCAACCACCCAGCAGACAGGGGGAATAAAAACCAAACACCCCCCCACCCCACCCCCGCTGCCAATCCTCAACAGAAATGCTCACAACAATGAAAACCTCGGACAGGAGGAAGAGCGCCGCTGGGTGGGCAGGCAGGTGTCTTGCTAGGCTATGGCTTGGGGGGCACTTTTTCAGTGCCACTGTAACTTCGAACAGTCACTAAATGAACTGTTGTAAGTCGAGGACTACTTGTACTTTATCACTTTTTTCCTTTTTTTTTTTTTTAGCTAGGCGACTGGTGGTACTCGGATATTGCCATATACTAAAAGTGGTACAATGGGTGAAAAGGTTGAAAAGCCCTGGCATAGAAGACCCTGAACAACTTGGGTCCAGGGGAAAGTCTTACTGCATGCGATCTGAGCCACAGAGTAACCAATTGTATGTAGCTTTCCTCTATGGTGGTACCTAACCCTGACACTGGTCCTTCCTCAGATTTGTGAGATGCTTCTCGTAAGTTGATTTGGATGCCTGTTGAATATCTTTCTCTTCATCCAGGCTTTCTCCATAAGAATATGGGCTGAAAATTTTTGTTGTGATTACAGTATTTTAGTTTTCTTTTCCTTTTTTTACCACGTCTGGGAACTTTTATATGGGAAGGGACATCAAAATATATGAAATCATCATCATAATCCAGTTTCACAGGTATTCTTCTTCAAAAGAGAGGAATTAGTAAGGTCTAACAGAGTGGATTTAGCAGCATCCTTGTTGAAATTCAGGAATTACATTCATGTCAATAGTGAACAAAACAGTGGCTGGAAACTTCATGGATTGTACTCGAAATTGCATAATGGAAGACAGGATATAAGTATAAAGGAATAGGGAACCAATTAGAAATTCATGCTGGAAAGCAAATTAATCTCTCTCTAAAACCCCATTATAAAGTGAACATTAATTTTATTACATTCTGATGAATCACCAAAAATGAGAACTCCAGCATTATTCTTTAGTTTAGGCTGATGTGAATTATTTGCACCCTGCAGAACATTTTTTTTCTCATCTCAGTAATTTTAAAGACAACTCTCTGAAGTGAGCTTCACTTTGCAAACTAACATTTTTTTTATATTATGGAAAGAAGGGAGGGAGGGATGGGGGGAGAGAAAGAGAGAGAGAGAGAGAGAGAGAGAGAGAGAGAAAGAAAGAAAGAAAGAAAGAAAGAAAGAAAGAAAGAAAGAAAGAAAGAAAGAAAGAAAGAAAGAAAGAAAGAAAGAAAGAAAGAAAGAAAGAAAGAAAGAAAGAAAGAAAGAAAGAAAGATCCTAGTTTGTCTCCTTGGGAAAGACACACACACAGAACAATTGTGCCTCTTCAAACTGTCAACCTTTTTACTATAAAAGGTAAATAATTATTTTTTCCATTTTTAACCCAACACTCCTTCATCAGCAGATAAATATAAAGGCCCCCTAAAGTATTTTTTATTCCATTCTGCCTTTTAAAAATAGATAAGAGAAACAAAGCAAGTGAAGAGAATGCCAACTCTGCTATTACAGATAGATTAAGGCATCTGTTCATACCAGTCTGAATGGGGTAGAAAAGAGTGAAAAATAGATTCCTGAAATGCTAAGGAATTGCTCTCCCTTCACAAAATTCTGCAGAGACCACATTAGATCTTGGCTAGTTGCACTCTATCTCTAGGGTTTGGAGCAGGTGACAACTTTTTTTAATGACACAAACAAAATCAGATGCTAATTAAAATGGAATTAATTAGCCAATTACCTCCTTTTAAGGTAAGCTGTTTAACATAAACTGATGAATGTCAAACCCCAAAGGAAAAATGATCTGGCTTATGAATCTGGTTAACCCCTAAGGGAAAAAAAAGTGCTAGGTAAGAATGAGACAGTAACTGAGGCTGTGTCTTTGCTGCTGAAACTCTGCTTGCAGGCTGGTGGATATAACCAAGAATATGCCCTCACACCATTTTAAAAGATTTATGTAGAAAATTAGGTAGAGGAGGTCCTACCGTAGTCATCTGATACTTGTTACATTAAAAATAGCTATTTTGAATTGTGTCTACAAAACTTTGGGACACAAACTCATATGCTGGTTTCCGGACAGGATGTGCCACGATCAGAGCTTCTGACTATAGCATGTTTTTCTCCTGCCTAGGTCACTGATGACATCAAAGCTGCATGGAAACCATAATTCCCACAACACTGTTTTAGGATATCAAACCATGTAGTAGGGCTGTATTATTACTATTATCCTTCTCATCTTTCCTATTACCTATTCCTTTAGCATTTTATGACTATCAGCTTTGTTGTTTGTATTTTATGATTTATGTTGATTGCTTTTATTCAGTATCTTATGACTATCACTGAGTGTTGTATCTTATGATATATGATGATTGTATTATGTTTATGATCATGATTTATCATTTGTTGCTTTTATGTACACTGAGAGTTTATGCACCGGAGACAAATTCCTTGTGTGTGTCCAATCACACTTGGCCAATAAAGAATTCTATTCTATTCTGTTCTATTTGGCATACTTAACACCTGCTGTAGTTTCTTAGCTTTTGAAAACTTTCTGAATTTTTTTTCATTTTGTTAAAATGCTTTAATTCTTAAATCATGGGAAGATACCCTGGGTTACAAAATAGGGGAGGCTGTAAATATAACAAATAAGGTTAAACAATTAATTTCCGTTTTAATTAGACACAGTGGTAGTAGTCAATGCCTTCCTATTCACAGCAGTTCTAAAGGTTAATGTATGTATACAAAACAAAGATGTTATGAATTTTGTCACAAAGACGATATATTATAAGGTCACGGAATCCCTCCCCATCCTGGTTTGCACCCCACCATCTGTTTATGTGCAGTCCTCATTATATCTTTTTTTTAAAGATCATAAATATTTTATGACTCATCCTTGCTATAAAATAAATGCCAGTATCTGCTTTGTGAAGGCATTACAAAACTGATTTATGAGGACTATCGTAATGAAAAGACTCTTCATTACTTATTTCATGTTGCTTTCTAATTGCCACAGACCACTACAAATTATGAACGCTTTTTGTTTCTTCATTTTTTTTATCTTTAACAAAAACATTAGCTTAGGTGAGGCAGATACAGAAATGTTTCTGCAGCTGGCAAATGTTACAACCGCAGCTTTAATTAAATACAAAGATACATTGCTTATTTCCTCTGGCTAAAAATAAATTAGGACAATTCTGCTGTAAGTGCTGGAAAACTATTACACATTTCGATCAAGTGGTTCTTCTGTTGATATAATGTAGCTATTATCATTGTATGGCAACTCAATTAAAACTGGCACAAAGATTGTAAACGATTATGCATGTTCCTTTAAAGTAACACATTTGTGAAAATCCTTGCAATTAGACTGCAGTTATTCCGAAAAGGGGAAAAAAAATTCTTTGCTGACTTTAAGACGTAAGAACTTTTCTACAATTCATCTTTCATCGTAAATTTGCAAACAAACTGACCCTGTTCTAAATAGTACAAACATTTCTGGAGAGACAAGGGCTAAGTCAGGAAATGCTGAAGCACAGCAGTTTTTACACTTTGGATTTGGTGAATGCTTTATTCTGATTTTAGCAATACAGAATCTTGGGCAGATTTTGTCACATGTTCTTTTCTTTTACAAAAACAAAAAAACAAAACTATGCTATGCTTTTCTAAGAGTAGAAAAGCCGTAATGTATTTGTATCCTTTATTTTCTTCTTTTTCTCAATGCCATCTATTCCTATATACCACAAATTGTACTTTTGCCATACAACACAACATACAGGTAGTCCTCCACTTACAAACATTCATTTAGTGACCATTCAAAGTTACAACCCTTTTTTAAAAAGTGAACTTATGCCCATTTTTCACACTTATAACCCTTGCGACATCCCTGTGGTCATGTGATCAAATTCCGGACACTTGGGAACTGGCACGTATTTATGACGGTTGCAGAGTCCCAAGGTAGTATGATCTCCTTTTGCGACCCTCTGACAAGCAAAGTCACTGGGAAAGCCAGATTCACTTAACAACTATGTCACTAACCTATTGAAACGATTCATTCAACAATTGTGGCAAGAAAGGTTGTAAAATGAGGTAAAACTCAACAACTGTCTTGCTTAACAATGGAAATTTTGGGGTCAATTGTAGTCATAAGTTGAGGACTACCTGTACCAAGTTAGAGAAAAGCTATTTTCACCTAAGCTAATCATTAAATAAACCAAGTAACCAAGACAAAAAACATAACCAAGAGACAGAAAGAATTATCAAATTTAAAAGCCAGTAAATTAAAGCATTCTTGGAAAAGAATTGCTTTCAAACGCCAGAAAACAAGGGTAGAAGAATACAGATTTGCTTCTCAAAGAGGGAATTCCATGTTTCAAGAAGTGGAGCAGAGAAAGTTCTCAGCTACTTTGCATCAGATGTTTCTTAGCAAACAATACCATTGTGTACCTCTCATTAACAGATCGTTAAAGATAGGCAGATGTACACCATAGAAGTTAAGAACTCTAAGGAAAATCAACATCTTGTCATAAACAGAAGTAGCCAATAGACACACTAAGGGAATCACATGATCTCAACATCTTGCTGCCAAAAAGAACTTGACGGAGATGGCATTCTTGACTAGCTAGTACCTCTGAGACATCTTCTGGGGTGGCACTGTGTTTAGTGAAGAAGCAATGGATATGGTAATGACCAGATATAATCATAAAAGGATTAAGTAGTTGCACTAGCAAAGTTGAGGAAAAGCAGTCTGTAGCCCACATCACAATACTGGAGTACATGGTCATTCCAGACTGTGAACTCAATCTGCCACAGAGAATATATAATAGTTTTAGATTTACATCATAATCCTGGTCCAGATTTATTTTTAACCTATAGCATCTTCTTCTTTAGAACGTTTTCATCTTCCTTCATTTGAAACAGAAAATTGGTTAAACAGGTCTATGATTTCCCATTGTTTCAGCATCTACTCCCAAGGCAATTTAGTATAAAGTGCACACTTTTTAAAGTTTTATATCTAGTTCATGTCCTGAATAATGAAATATAATAATGAAATAATTATATTATAATGAATAATGAAAATGCAACAATTTTTCAATTATGTTACCTTGTATGAGATGATAAAGAAAAACAATGCATCAAAATCTAAAAGAAAAAAAAAATCTATGAAACTTCTCCTATTTCCTCTCTTGCCAGCAGATGTAGCTGTAGTGCAATGAAGGTCTGTCTAAGGCCTTCCACTGCATCCAAGATAAATTCCTGGATCATTGCTTGTTTTTATTTTTCATTTTAATGAAAGTCTTAATTTCCCTAGTAAGATTTATTTTATGAAAGGCTAATGATAATGGACCCAATGCTCCGTCTCTGAAGGTCCTAGACTATCTAAGTCAATCAGAACACCTACAGTTATTCTATCCATTCTAACATTTGTGCCAACAATGTTGATGACTAATGTCTTTAGGGGTTGGGCTGGGGACCATTCCAATTTTCTCTCTCATTACCTTTTGGTTTAAACAGCTGTTGTAATCATCATGACTCATAATGTAGCTACTGAATATGATTGCTAAACGTCTTCTGGTAGCCAAATTATTTTTTTCATAATCCTACCTCCATCTGACAGATGGTCAATTTAAAGAAACACCAGATTATCTTTTCTTATATATCTTACCAAGTATTGCTCCTTGTAAGACTCCTCTTCAGGTTCAGCTGGGGATAAGTGTATGAGATCTCTGTGCTGAAGTTATTTTTCCCTGATCATTTTAGAATAGTTTACACCTCAAAAATAAAATTTTGGAGCTTCTTGTTTTCTCTCTATTTCTTATACGAGAAGATGCATACTAGATGTAAGACTGGACTCATATATGCTAAATGTTTGTCATCCACGATTAAACCACAATTGCTGTGTTCACCTAAGATACTAAATAAAAGCAAAATATAGTTAAGCACTGCTATAGTTAAGCACTGTCAATCCAATCTAAGATCACCTTCACACGTAGCCTTTGGACCATTCTTAGATGACATCACATCTCTGCAAGCCTACTTCATCATCCCCACTAGGCAGCTGAGATGACTGAAAGCCTCAGGAAGGTGATTTTTGGACTGGAATGCCATAGTCCTGCAGAGCCCAGGTTTCTAACGCTAAAATTCCTTCCTCAGCCTGCCTCCCAGGTTCTCCTCCTTGTCCCAATAAAACTTCATCTGTGCCACATCATCTTTTCAATTGAGTAGAGAAGCAGCTCTTACAGTATACACCCGATACAGTGAGCTCCAATCTTTCCTCAGATCAATGAACAAGCATAACATGAACTATGGGTATAAAAAATGTGGGGCACCAAACACCAATTTCTGCTGGAGGAAATGCTGATCAGCTCCGGTGAAGTCTAAGCATTTCAATTGAGCAGCAATGAGGATCCCTCTGAGGCAGTTAGGACCTTTTTCTAAGGCTTTGGGGAATGAAAACTGTATGTCAAGACAATCAAATTGTGTTTTCATCTAATGCAGCTAATGCAGCTTTAAAGCATCAGCTGTTTTTTAGAAATATATGCTGATGGCCCTGAGCAACAAAGCTTACCTCTTCCCCAGAGCATTATCACTTCCATAATGTTTACTACCTCAGAGAACAATATATCAGTTTAACAGATCCAAATTCTATTTATGAAATAAAAAGTGAACTTCCAACACCCCTAAAGCTCTTACTCGAGAAAATGCTTTTTTTTTCCAGACCTGACTTAAAAAAGGAAGTATGGCAACACTTTTTTTAATGGCATTTTTTCTCATATCAAGATTTTTCTAAATAGCTAATCTATGATGATGTAATCTGTTAATTGGCTCTTAATTCCTTAAGGGAGCACTGCCTATGTCTTTTGTATGATATTTCTGGCATGCAATTGGGCCTGCTAGTTTGCCTATCCATTTGGGGCAAACAACATTTACTCCCAAAGCACCTGTAGCTAGCCACCATGATCTATGTGTTAGGTGTAAAACCTTGCATGCAAACATCTCACTGGGGTTTTTTTTAGATTCACAGGAGAAATAAAACAAATACTATACTAATAACACAGCCGTGTGAAGAGTTAAATACAGTGCGATCTTCCAGGTGCTGTTCAACCACACTTTCCAGAAGCTCCAGCCATTGTAATGATGGGATTTGCACTTCAGCAACACCTAAAGCACCACAGACTCTTCACCCTTAATCTGAGTTGTGCACAAATGGCTATAATTTGACGGTGGGGAACATCCTGCAGAAGTTGTAAAAGTGGTGTACCCAGAATTTAAGGATAATCCTTTTTTCTGTTCCTGAATCCTATCTGATTTTTCTCTATTTTTCGCAATAACTTCACCTTTGCAATTATTTTACAATTTCACCTACACACTCTCACATTCCCATATAGCAAGGACATTTCTAGGTGATGTTATTCTATTATTCTGTCAAGTATTATTTGGATGAAACAATTAAAAAAGTAAATGTACACATTTATTTGAGTTAAAAAATACAGAAATAGCATGCCACTGTGGTTTTTGGGGATTCAAAAAACAATTCTGTCTATCGTTCAAGTAATATGTCCTACCCAGTTTCCTGAGATCAAAAGAAACTTTAATAAACCAATATCCTGTAGACCAGGGCTTTTCAACCTTTTCACCCATTGTACCACTTTTAGGATATGGCAATATCCGAGTACCACCAGTCGCCTAGCAAGGTGTCAAAAACTTGATGACCAAAAAAAAAAAAGGAAAAAAGTGATGAAGTACAGGTAGTCCTCGACTTACAACAGTTCGCTTAGTGACTGTTCGAAGTTACAATGGCACTGAAAAAAGTGCCCCCCAAGCCACAGCCGAGCAAGACACCTGCCTGCCCACCCGGCAGCGCTCTTCCTCCTGTCCAAGGTTTTCATTGTTGTGAGCATTTCTGTTGAGGATTGGCAGCGGGGGTGGGGTAGGGGTTTTTTGTTTTTATTCCCCCCGTCTGCTGGGTGGTTGCAGCAGGTTTTGGTCACTTCACATGACCCTGGGACACTGTGATCATCATAAATATGAATCAGTTGCCAAGCATCTGAATGTAAATCACAAGACCCTGGAGATGCTGCAACATTCCAGGTGATCGGCGCTTCTTCTGGGCTCAGCAGAAGGGCCAGGATCAGCGCCGAGCTCCAGCTGGAGCC
Organism: Azemiops feae; assembly: GCA_023970755.1. Taxonomy (NCBI): domain Eukaryota; kingdom Metazoa; phylum Chordata; class Lepidosauria; order Squamata; family Viperidae; genus Azemiops; species Azemiops feae. The sequence goes on along the minus strand of JALGBA010004174.1, from coordinate 2,335,412 downwards.
TGGCGCTGATCCTGGCACTTCCGCTGAGCCCTGACAGTCCCGAAGAAGCGCTGATCCTGGCGCTTCCGCTGAACCCTGACAGTCCCGAAGAAGCACTGATCCTGGCGCTTCCGCTGAGCCCTGACAGTCCCGAAGAAGCGCTGATCCTGGCGCTTCCGCTGAGCCCTGACAGCCCTGCAGCTCCAGCCATCTCTCACTCAAGCTTGTGCGGTGCTGCCACCGGTTCAGCTCATTCCCCTCCCCCGCTACCACTTTTCTAGGATGGTCGCGTACCACCTGCCAGGTGCCAATGTACCACAGGTGGCACCCGTACCACTGGTTGAAAAGCCTTGCTGTAGACAACGTTATTTAATATGATTTTATAAAAATCAACATTATTACTAAAGTAGCCAAACCAGTCAGTGATAGTTTGAAACTCAACTGAAGTAAAAATATCTCTTTGCAACTAAAAATCAGCAATATGGAGCTAAAAGAAATCCACTGGAGGTTATTTTTATCTTTCTTTGCCTTGCTTCAGATTGTTGTTACTATTTGTTATATTCCCCTGAGAACTACATAATTATCGCTAATAAATGTATAAACCTTTATAAGCAGTTACTAGATAAAATATTCTGTATTGCTAGCAACTCACTCCCTCTGCAAGGGCTACTACAAAATTTAAATTTCGGTTCTTGTTTTAAAAAAGAATTTTGAACCATATATTGGTAATTACAGCTACCAGATCTACACAATCAAAATGCAGATGGCCACTAGTTGGTATCAATTTTCTAACTCTTTCTTGCCATTTAGTGATCCAGATTTTTATAGGCCCAATTTGGTTGCCCTGATACAATAAACATTAGTAGTGTAGTAGTTCTACATACTGCACTGCAAGGGGGTGAGTGTGGGGGAAGAACCTGAATAAACTGCCTTAAAAACGTATTATTTATGGAAACCTATCTCACTTAATAGATCTGTCTTTTTTACAGATTTCAACTTGAAGCTTTCTGTGAACCAAAGAGGCTACAAAATACAGGGTTATCTTTTTACAATATGTAATCTGGGACACTGTTCCCAGGCAAGCTTGCTTTGAAAAGCTGTGTCTAGTTATCCTTATTTATCTTCTCCTATTAGCTGGTGAACAACTTAGGAAGTGACCAGCAAGAGTCAAGTTAATATGGTGTTCAAAATATGTTACTCCTAAACAAATCAGGAATTGTAAGCCAACTTTCTGATTGTTGGCCATTATAAGAAGGAAAATGCTAAACCAAGATGGGCCTTGGCTTCATCCAGCAGGGGTATGCTTAACCATTTATGCGGAGAAAGAGCAAAAGCCTTTTGTATGAATCAATTCTCATTACCTAAATATAAAGAACACATCATGCTAAACCATAGTTTGTTGAATAAATCGCTATTACCTGGATTCATACTTTGTAGTAAGTCATAAACAGGGTGGTAGGGGGGGAGTGTTGATTGATGGAGGATATTTATCCTGGATGTTTAAGCTTACTATATTGTAGGACTTTTGTTATTGTAATCCACCAGGAGTCTAGAAAGATCTGCGGCATACTAATTTCATAAATAAGCAAACAAATCATAATAGCTGCATTCACATACTTAACCTAGCCCTCCCAAACATCATAGTTTCCTGCAGTGGACTCACCAAGTTGCAATTAAAACAAACAAATCTCAACTCTATACATATTTAACTATTTTTCCATATTTATCCTTTTTTAAAATCTAATTCATTCCTCTACTTTCACAGGTTTACTTCTTTGTGGGTGTCTGCTGGTTCTTCATTTTATTGAGCAACCCATGCAAATATACACTGTGAGCCCCCAGGAGTGGGATTTATACAGTTCAGTATTCTCACTAATTTTCCCCTAAAAAGGATTCACACATACAAGGCTGCCTACATAAATAAAAATGTGTAAGTGCTTATTGAATTTATGGAATTTCTAAAGCACCAAAGCATGCAACATTAATTGAAGATACTTACATTGTGAACGCCCAAAGCCTTCCAGATAGCAAAGCTGATCAATGCAACTCCACTCCAAGCATAGAGTGTACCCCATCCAAGGGCCCGTAAAGCAAGGGAAGAGCCACTTTCTGGCAAAGCTGCTGTGGCAATTACACCCTAGAATAATATATATTTTAAGTGACGGAAAACAGATTACTGTGTACTTATATAAATAAAAAGCACTGAAGAATTCATATAATGATAATATTAACTTTCCCCTATGAGTACGTAAAGGCTCTTAATTTCTCCACTAATACCACTAAACATTATGGTTACAGGAGAGGAATATATGTATTCCTTCTTCTAAAATATCCTTTAAAGATCTGTTAATACACACATGGCAATTAAAGCATATCAACATATCAACATCTCACTCATCCAGATCATAGTTGTCTCAAAAGTGGTTTTTCAAAAGGCGACTGGACTTTCTTTGTTTTTCCTTGAAGACATTTCGCTTCTCATCCAAGAAGCTTCATCGTTTTTCACAACTGATGAAGCTTCTTAGATGGGAAGTGAAACATCTTCAAGGAAAAACAAAGTCCAGTTGCCTTTTGAAAAAGCACCTTTGAGACTATCAACATGTAAGTTTCCAATTTCTTTTACAGGACCATTAATAAACTATATGTTTTAAAGACAGGTAAAAACGGGCCAGCATTCATAAATGTATGGTCCATGAATGTTTTTATTCTCAGCAGCTTTCTCAACAGCTAAATAACTTTACCAGACCTTTAAGTAACTTATTACTGATTAAAGAGAGCCAACCTCCAAAGGTACTTTAGAGGTACAATTTGGAGAAGTGGTCAGAGTAACACAAATTATCAAACTAGGTTACTGTTACAGTGTCTGATATTGATATTGATATTTTGAATGTTTATTTTATTATTTGTTGAACCTTTTCATAGATGGCCCTTGACTCTATAAAAAAAAAACACCCAGCAATTGATTTTGTTATATATAGGATAAGAATTCAGAGACAATACATCGAATAAATTTTTCAATTTTTTTATCATGATAAGAGAGAGTTAAAATGAAACATAGTATGGGAATTTCTGCAAAAACGAATGCCTCAGAAGAACGATAATGGAAAACTGCTGACCTGGGCTTATTAGCTCAGGAATGTCTGCTCATGAGAGAACTCCTTGAAGGAATAAACTACTCAAGATAATTGTGTCATTCATAGTAAAAAGCTGTCATATGATCTACACAAAAGCTATTTAGAATCTCAAGACAAGTGTTGAAAAAATGGCTGGAAAAAGACATTTTGGACTTTTCCCTAGTGGTACAGAAAAGACTTCATTGATAAAAGGAGCCACTATTTTAAGAGAGTTTTGGTCACATATGCTTGTTATTGTTTGTCTGTAGGGCTTTATTTTTTTTTAAATCAACTCAACTCTGTTCTTCATATAAGAACACCACCTAGCGGAATACTTGACCTTCCCCCCAAATATGTATAATTTAGTAACATTACTTTGAAAGCTTGTTTTGCTCAATGATGGCAGGTCATGGGCAGAAACATTATGAGAAAAAAAATTAACTTTAATCTCTTATGTAGCTATTTTAGGCTACCAGTTTCATATGTCTAAGACAGGGGTCTTCAAACTTGGCCCTTTTGTGACTTGTGGACTTCAACTCCCAGAATTCCTCAGCCAGGCACGTTGGCTGAGGAATTCTGGGAGTTGAAGTCCACAAGTCATAAAAGGGCCAAGTTTGAAGACCCCTGGTCTAAGAGAACTACAGGTAGTCCTCAACTTACAACAGTTCAAAGTTACAATGGCATTGAAAAGTGACTTATGACCGTTTTTCACACTTAGGACCTTTGCAGCATCCCCATGGTCATGTGATCAAAATTCAGATACTTGGCAACTGACTCATATTTTCAACAGTTGCAGAGTCCCAGGTCATGTGATCACCTTTTGTAACCTTCTGACAAGCAAAGTCAATGGGAAAGCCAGAGTCATTTAACAACTGTGTTATTAAATTAACAATTGCAATGATTCACTTAACAATTGTGGCAAGAAAGGTCGTAAAATGGGGCAAAACTCACTTAACAAATTTCTCATTTAGCAACAGAAATGTTGGCCTCGATTGTGATCATGTCAAGGATTACCTGTATTTTGAAGATTAGAAAGTACACTTTATTACTGCTTAAGGTTCTGTAGTTATGGTGTATTCTCCTGCTAAATAATATAAAGTCTGCTGATATTCACACAGAGATTTAATCAATTAACAGAAATAAAAATTAGTTGAATAAGCAACATGACACATCATGTTTTTCCATGCCTTATAACATTTTTATTAAACATATGATTGTTACGAATACTTCCATAACAAAGACTTTATACCAGTTCAATACACTGGATCTCCTTAAGCCTGATCTGAGTACTAGGTTGAATTGCTTTTGACTCACCTGTGATATATTTAAAACCATCCTAAAATCAGTAGTTGTTTCAAGATGATATAATTCTGTAGTGTTGAAGGCAATTTGCTTCCCCATTTTCAAGAATTCTTGCTTCACCTACTCACACCTGCCCCAACAGGTATTTCAAGGGGAAAGTTTGCTTGGCAGTTTTGCAGCTCTTTATCCCCATCCTATAGCATTACATGGACTATTTTGGCATACAGTTAGACAAAAGACCACAAAATGAAATAAGAGTATGGAAGGCTATGTGTAAGCTATTAGCTTTATTTATCTTTTGCGTAGAAAAGAGAAATAGAGAAATCTTTCTCCAAGATTATAAAATTTGGGGAAGGATAATTATTCCTTGCTCATTTTCTGTTTTGCAAGATGGATCAGCATTATCAATAATCTTCAGCCACTTTGAGGAATTGAGAAGTGGAAATAGCAAAAGTGCTCAACATTAAGAAGCAGCTAGGCAATTTGTTAAATGATGGAATGGACAAGCCATTCTTTCAATTAAAACTAGTTTAGATCCTTTAATACAGGAAACACTTTCAATACATGTCTGCTTGGGAAAATGTCTATACCATCCTGAACAAAGGATTGTCCAATCTTTTCTTCAAGATCTCCAGGGATGGAGCACCCACAACGCTGAGAGTAAGTTGTTCCATTGATTAACCATTCTTACTGTTAGGACATTCCTCCTTAGTTCCAGGTTTGATCTCCCTCTGACAAGCTTCTTTTCCTATCGGCATGTGCTATGGAGAATAAATAAGGGCACTCTTCCCTGTGACAGGCCTTCAAGTATTGGAAGAGTGCTATCATGTTTCCTCTGAGCCTTCTCTTTGTTAGGCTAAACATACCTAGTACCCTTAGTTGTTCATCATATGATTTAGCCTCTAGACCCCTTATCATCTTTCTTTCTAGGGCCTCAGCATCTTTTTTGAATCGTGGTGACCAAAACTGGACACCATCACAATGAAGGAAAAATATATCCAAGTAAAAACAATTGTTTGCTTAAAGTTCAGATTCAGTATCTAATATCACTTATAGTTCTCCCATCTATTTTTCAGCATTAAAGTTAAAGGAATTTATTTCAGTTTATAAGAATAAGCAATTGCATTTTTATTCCTTTAATTCTTTAGAAAAACAACACTAACATTTGATCAGAAATAATATATTTGTTCCTCTAAATTATTAGTGCACTGAAATTGCTTTTCTGTTCTTCAATTAAGATGGATTTATTTAAACAAATTTCCCATTTTGGAATTCATATATTGCTTGATTCAGAATAGGTTTTCTTTGTCCCTTAGCATCACTTTTGGCTCCTCGAAAATACATGGACAATCCCCGCAGTTTTCTTGGCAGTGGTATTAGTAAATGTTAGGCACTGCCTTTCTCCTAGACGTGAGAGAATGACTGGCCTAAGTCACCCTATTGGCTTTGTGCCTAAAAGGACTAGAAGCCAAGGTATCCCAGTTTTTAGTCAGTGTGTTTATCCACTACACCAAACTGACTTTCAGTCCGAAGATTAATTGCAATAGTAGTAAAATAACATTAGTTTTTTGCTAATCAAAAAATATACCATTCATCATATAATTTATACAAAATGTAGAACAATATTTAAATGATTGTTAATTACATCCCGTCCTCCATGATAACTAACTTCCCAAATCAGGATATAAGCATACTGTATATACCATTATAAATAAAGTACAATCGATAGTATTTAATCATTCCCATAAGGCCATGGGTGGTAATAATCATGAAAGGATTTTGGTAGAGTGGAAAGAAAAGGCAGAATTTCTTTTTTGGTTTGGAATTCAGAACTTAGTACATAATTTCACTTCATTTTCAATACCTGAATCTGAAACCATCTTTTTCAGCAGCAAGCCTGATTACTATAAGCAGAGCTTAGTGAATTGGAATTTACAGGGCACAAGGCACTGATGTTCTTATAAAAACTAGGTTGCAATGAACCTGATCGGTATCTGGGCAGGAAACTTTCTCAGAAGTTTATGTACATATCTCATGGTGGGGGAAAAACAGGATATTAATTTAGTAAATTTTAAAAAACAATCTATGTTACAATGACATCAATGATATAGGACTGAATTTATGGAATGATATTTGAACTCCAGCTAATAATAATAAATACCAATCATTGTTCTATTTATCATGCTTAATCTCCCAAAGATCTGTGTTCAAAAAATACTTCATGGTTCAGTGTTTAGGAGATTGTAACTTTAGACTTAACTGTTTGTTCCATTTATTTCAGCTTTCATTTTTAACTATATTTTTTTGTGAATTTTTTCTCCAAAAAGCTGTTCTCTTAGCAGGCACCTACAGTATTGTATCCTATCATATATCATCTTGTATGATATATCTATATTGCACCACGATTATTATTTCATTCTGACACACTTTTGAACTATCAGAACTGCACAAAAAGTTCAAATAAACTAACCTTATTGAACCAATTGGGACTTTTCTTCTTCGTCACAGCAAGTGTCATACCAAAACCTGCTAGCATTCCTGCAGTAGCGACGGTAGCAAGAAAAACACCACCTGCCAACAGATAGAAAGCAAGGAAAGATTAAATTATCACATCCATTTTATCGTATCATGAAAAATGGAGATCCATAAATCTCTTTTTGAAGCAAAAGCCTTTGAGTGCTGTCTAGAAGAAAAACTATCAATCTCACAATTACCAAAATATGCATGCGATCGCTTATTTATTATAAATACACAGGTTAAAACCAACAGAACAAAAGGAGATATAGCAATTGGAATTGTTATTCCAACTGGCAGGAATAGCCAACACTCCAGAAGATAGGCTTAAGATACAGAAGAATCTTGAGAGACTTGAACATTGGCCCCATCTTACAAAATGAAATTCAATGGTGAGAAAAATAAGGTTCTACATTTAGGCAAGAAAAACCAAATGTACAGGTATAGTATAGGTGATACTAGGCTCAATAGTATAATTGTGGGAGGTATCTTGGAGTCCTAGTCCTAGAGGACAATCACTTACATAGGAGCCAGCAGTGTGTTGCAGCTGCCAAAAAAGCCAATGCAGTCCTAGGCTGCATTAACAGAGGGATAGAATCAAGATCATGTGAAGTGCTAATACCACTTTACAATGCCTTGGTAAAGCCACACTTGGAATGCTGCACCCAGTTTTGGTCACCACAATGTAAAAAAGATGCTGAGACTCTAGAAAGAGTACAGAGAAGAGCAACAAAGATGATTAGGGGACTGGAAGCTAAAATATATAAAGAATGGTTTCTGGAATTGTGTATGTCTAATTTAATGAAAAGAAGAAACAGGGGTGACATGATAGCAGTATTCCAATGTTTGAGGGGCTGCCACAAAGAAGAAGGGGTCAAATTGTTCTCCAAGCACCAGAGGCCAGGACAAGAAACAATGGTTGGAAACTGACCACAGAGAGAAACAACCTAGAATTAAGGAGAAACTTCCCAACAGCGAGAAAAATTAACCAGTGGAACAGCTTGCCTTCAGAAATCATGGGCGCTCCATCACTGGAGGTTTTTGAGACTAGACAGTCTCTTGTCTGAAATGGTATAGGTTCTCCTGCTTGAGTAGGGGGCTGGACTAGAAGACCTCCAAGGTCCCTTCCAGGTCTATTTTAATTCTAATTCTCCAAAGCACCTAAAGGCAAGAGAAGAAGCAATGGATGGAAATTAATCAAGGAGAGAAGCAACCTAGAACTAAGAACAAATTTCCTGACAGAACAATTGTCAGTGGAACAACTTGCCTCCAGAAGTGGTGGATGCTCCATCACTGGAAGTTTTTAAGAAGAGAATGGACAACCATTTGTCTGACATCATATAGGGTTTCCTGCCTGAGCAGAGGGTTGGACTAGAAGATTTCCAAGGTCCCTTCCAGCTCTGTTATTCTGTTAATTAGCACAAAGTGGCTTTTAAAATCTCCAGATTGTTTGGGAGATTATGCAAAGTGGCTGTCCCAAGTATGTTCATGGTACAAATTCTGAGTGCAGAAGTGTGAATGGGGAATGAGTCTGGCTTTCTACATCCATCAATAAACAAAACAACTTTTCTCTGGGAGAAAGAATAGTAAGAAGTACAATTAAATAATAACCTAGCACCTAGTGGTTTTGGTGCCATTACTACACATTACTATCACTAGTTTCTTTCTCTGAAGGAAAAACCATCAGAGAAAACCATCATTTTCAATCCATAAGACTGTCCCATTGAGCAGCTGAGTGTCTTTATATCAGAAGAACTAGTGTTATACATTATTTGGGGATCTTTCTTATTTTATGAGAGCAGCCTTTCTTTAGAAAAGAGGTATATGTTGATCTCACTAGTTCACCCATGAAAGTGTATTACTGCACAATCAACAGTTTGCCTGTGATTAAAGACAGTCATCCAAGGGAAAAATCCACCCAACTTTCTACTGTGCCTGCATCTGGATTGTAAAAGACACTGCCAGTATTTGCATGTCCATAAGATGGTTGCACACAAAACAAAATCTCTGTACAAAATTCATCTATCTCCCAAAGAAAGCATTTCATCATATCTTTCAAAATGAAGATCAGGTTTTTATTTTTAATTTTACTTCTGTCTCTATTTTTCACACTGTCTACCTAATTATTGTTTGTTTATTTTGGTCAATTAAGCTAACACAGATTTATCTAGCTCTAAGCTTCTTGAAGAAGAAAGTTTGCCCTTCGGAATTCAATAAAGTGACACGTGTTCTAATAATATTCATATGTAGGAATAAATCAATGTCCAATTAAATTAGAGGCAGTTTTTTGTGGATGAAAATGGTTCCATTAATATAGCAAACATTACAATACAACTCTAATCAAGACCCATGATTTAATGATCTAACATAAGTTTGCAAACTATTCAAGCATTCACATCTTTTCCAACTATTTCTTAAGAATAAAAGGTAAACTGAAGCTTGATACCTTTCCCTCAATTTTCATAATCCTTGGCAACAAAAGAGGAAGTTTCGAAAACCAAAATATTATATACCTGGAGGGTTCCAGATTCAGGAAGCCTCGTAAAATAGCTGAACTGTTAAATCCACCTATAGCAATCAAAGCTGAAATAATTTCAGTTCCAGCACACACACACACACACACACTTTTTTTCTCCCTTTCCTTCTTCATTTCATTAAGATGAACTTTACACTATCAAAAGCAGTAGACATCGCATGGTCTCTTGATAACGTCTAGGTAGGACGTCTGAGCTTCTTAGATATCTGGTTCTTACTGAAACAGATTTTAATGGAAAGAAATCAGGTTTCGTGTGAGATGTGGTTGAATCCCTGAAACATGTGCAGCAATGAAGTAGCGGGACGCTCGCTGTGCAAAAACTGCTCCTGGAGGATACCTCAGAAGGACTTTGCCTAATTCCCGCCCGCTCCAGAAGTTAAGAGCTGGGTTTCAAAAACTCAGGAAGACCCCCTTTCAATTCGGCAACATCGCGTCCCCAGAACTGCCCCCTTTTTCATTTATTCATAACTTAGCCGCTGGCAGCGACCTTTGATTGCGAAACGTCGATGTCGCTGCTCGTCCTCTGTCCGGGTTGTGTCGAGATCAGAGCTCCCCGAAACCTGAAGCGTTCGCGTATCGGCTACCCCGAAAAGGGGACCCCGCGTATCTGCTTCTGGGGCAAGCGGCCCCATATTCGGAGGAACTCCAGGGCCTGGGAGGGAACTATCCGAGCCTCCCCTCCACAGTTACCCGGATGGAGATGCGGCTGGAGGCGGACTCGCGCGTTTGTGCTGCCGGGATCAGCGGCGGAAACAATGAGAGCGATTGCAGCGCCTCCGCGATGTGGGGCTGTTTTTGCCGTGCGGATGGTGGAGTTTTATCCTCGAAGCTTTGGCTGTGATTTGTTAGGTTCTGCGTTGGCGGAAGGGTAGAGAATAAATTCCAGTGGAATTAGAGGGCCCTACTCCAAGTGTAAGTGGTGTAGGTTAAGACATTCCTGAAACTAGTAAGCTTTAGATTGAAGGAGGTCCTCCAAAATCAATGGGTGGGCTAAAAAAGCCCTTCTTCTAGAAATGTGTTAAATATTTCGGGATAACCAGCACCACTTTTTAAAGAATTGATCCTCCTGCAGCAGTAATACTACCACGACCAACATTTTAAAAAAAATGCGAATTACCTTGGATGAACCAAATTACGAATACAAAAGTATTTGAGATCAATTTCTGAGTTTGAATTGGGTACATAAGGTTTTTAAGACAGGCAAGGCCAGGCCAGCATGCTCTACATGCTAATTTCTATGAACTTAAGCATTATGAATGCAGTACAAAAGGACAAGGGATGGCAAGTATAAGGAGTTTCCCCATCACCATCCCTCAAGGCTCAGGCATTTTTACAGGTTTTTCTTTGTGAACATAATCCAGATTTTGATTGCATTTCCATCATCTCTCTATTAAGATGGACAGATTGTCCCTGGGTCCTGAGGCTGATGCTCAGCCTTTTGTAGTTGGGGGTAAAAGAAGTCACACATATGGTACATCCTTTTAGTGTCTAGGTATGAAGGAGTTCTGATCTGAAAAAAACACAGCTTACGAACATTTTCTGGTGAAACAGTTGAGTGTGTCCCATTTTATTTGTAATATATCCAGGATAGAAAACTTAGTTTCTCTGAGAGATTGTTTACTTCTATCAGTCTTGCAAGGTAGGTCAGGAAGTCAACTCCACAGGAAAATTAAAACTATTTATTGAGATTAGCTATAATAATATGTACATATATAAAATCATATATTAATATAATATAATATGATATATAATATATTATAATATGTATGTATGCATGTATGTATGTATATAGATAAATAGATGTAGATGTAGAGATAGATAGATAGATAGATAGATAGATAGATAGATAGATAGATAGATAGATAGATAGATAGATAGATAGATAGATAGATAGATAGATTAGATATAGATATAGATATAGATATAGATATATATTTCTGTCTGTCCTGCTATGTAGGCCAGGAGACTTTTATTGAGATTAGCTAATCTCAATAAAAGTCTCCTGGCCTACCTAGCAGGACAGACAGAAGTAAACAATCTCTCAGAGAAACTAAGTTTTCTGTCCTGGTTATATTACAAATAAAATGGGAAAAATTCAACTGTTTCACCAGAAAGTGTTTGTAAGCTGTGTTTTTTCAGATCAGAACTTCTTCATGCCTAGAAGGAGTTGGAAGTCTGATTGTGCTACACCTTTTCTCCCTTCTTGTTCTCTAATGAAACTAGGTAGGTGCCTGCTTGAGCTAAATGTTATCTTGTCCAGTAGTTCTGATTTAAAAAAATCTCAATCCCTTTTGCCTAGATAAGAGTTATTGAACGATTACTATCATGAGCGGATGAGTCTACAGACAATTTCACAAAAATCAAAGCAGCTCACTTCCTTTTTTGTTTTAACTGCTGATGAGGCAAAGGAGACTCAGACATTCACTACCAATAGCCATGTCAGATTGCATCATCTTAGCTATTAAATCAAGCCTTTTAGTAATGTTATTGCTTCTGAATAGAATCAGTAATTAATCAAATTCCACATGTGTATTCTAAATCAGATAGACTTTGACTCTGTCTAAATCTCTTTAGTAAAGTGCTTCTCAAACATAAAGTAATATCAGATTATGTATCACAGTCAGATTGTGATGTGGCTTCCGCTTGCTTCCTTTGATAAACTGCAAGGTCACACGGATCATAAGAAACATTTCTAGCAAAATTATAATTGTAAAGATTATTGTAGAAGAAAAATACAGTGAAAAGACAAACTTAAAAAAGAGAATCTACTATATCCCCCCACACCCCAATTTCAAAGGTATTCCTGAAGTCAACAAAGGAAACAGTATGGTCTCAAAAATTGACTTTTAAAGTAACAATGTTTCTTACTTGTAATCATACAATCTGTGCATACAAACAATTTACAGATAACTCTCATGATTTAAATGAAGTCAACACATTCCATCCAAGGTGCCATTACTTCCTTGATTTCAAGAAATCCTAAGTATTTGGAAGACGTTACTTTTGTTATATGGATATATTTGAAGCAGATTTCTTTCCTAAAGTTCTAGTGTGTTATGAGTATGATTGATGAATTATGTGCCATCAATTGGTCTTCTTGACTCTTAGTGACCTATGATATAGACTTCTCCATGACAATCAGCCCCTAACCTGAGAACTGAGTGACTTATATATTTTTATACTGAGAGGTATTTTAGAGTAAATTCTGGGGTTAGTATTTTGTAACTAGCTGCACTGTCCAAGAACACCTTCTCTGATGTCATTCATCTGATAACTTTCTAAATGTCCACACTGAATAATTTTTTGTTTGGGGTGAATAGAATAGCCAATGTAATGTCTATTTTCTTTTATAAGTGCTTTATGATCATCACATAATTGGATTAGAATTGAGCCCTTTTTGCCTTTCTATAGTTTCTCTCTAATTTTCTAAGTTATTAAGCAGTTGTTGTGATCGCACCTTTGCTACGCAGTCTTAAACCTGAATCATTGTCAGAGCATTTTCCCTGTTTCCCTATATTCCATGTGGGTGAACATAGGCTCACAATTTCTTCGTTTCTTTTACAGCAAAATGGCAACTAACAAAGCAAAACATAACATTTTCCAATACATTGGATCCCAGCTAGTGATATTGTCTGTATCCAATCAAGTGAAATGATAGCATGATTTCCCAGGTTTTATTGCTGGAAAATATTTTAGCATTTCCTGCATTGACTTTTGTTACTTAAATTGTAGAATGTCACTTGGCTTGGAGAACTTATTTTATGTATATAGGAATACACCTCTATTTTAGTCAACCAACTAGCACAGGGCATTCTGGGTTATTTTCTTCATTCCTTTCATCGTCATTCCGTGGCTCAATAACACAGGTAGTCCTTGGGATACAGTCATCTTAAACTATTTTTTTTAAGTAGCCCTTTCTCGCTTCCCTCGACATTGTTTTTTGCTCTGTACATGAGCTGCTTTAATCCCCTTTTTGGTTATTGATACAGTCAGGGTTGTGATCTGTCCAGTTCCTATTTGTCCCTTTAGCAGTCCTGGGCATGTCCTTCCCCACAGTTGCCAAGGGCTGTCCTCTGTGACCATTTTGGCTTGAGCTCCAAAAGAGGCAAGAAACATGATTTCTGTATAGGAATGTGCCCACAAAATGCCTGAATGGCACTTGACCTATTTTTGAGTTCAGTGCTCTTTTGAACAAGTGCTAGTTTGTGCTGTTGCAGAGATTAAGATGACTTCAGGGAAGGAATGCTATTCAAGAATTTTCTCTGTGGCATACTATGGAAGCAAACGTTGGATTGTGAAGAAGCAGGCTAGAAAGAGTATTGATGCTTTTGAACTTCGGAGTTGGAGAAGACTCCTGAGAGTACCATGGACAGCCAAGAAAATAAACAAATAGATCATTGAACAAATCAACAGAGTTCTTACATGAGGAATGAATGGTCAGGCTCAAATTATCCAATTAGGCCACACTATACAAAGACCCTGAACTTATCAGCTAGAAAGCTGACAGCCTGGGTTCGAGACCCCAGCGCTGTGTGACAGGGTGAGCTCCCATTACCTGCCCTAGCTCCTGCCCACCTAGTAGTTCGAAAGCATTCAAATGCGAGTAGATAAATAGGTACCACTTTGTTGGAAAGGTAACAGCGTTCCATGCTGGCCACATGACCATGGAAGTGTCTTCAGACAACACTGGCTCCCTCGGCTACAAAACGGAGATAAGCACTGCCCCCTAAAGTCGGACACGTCTGGACAGGGGAAACCATTACACAAAGACCCAGATTTCTGGAAAAGGCTTTAATGCTAGGAAAGAAGGCAGGAAAGAGAAGAGAATGTTCAGCAATAGGGTGGATAGCCTCGGTTCCAGTAACAATGAATGCAGTGTTGGAAGACCAGGTTGGGAACTGAACATCCTAGAGAAAATTTATATGGCTGCTAAGAATTGAGACTGACCTGATGCACTTTATCAAATAATCATAACTTTTCTCTTAAATATTTCTACATGAGCCTGTACAAATTTCAAAATCGCTCTAAGAGTCCTGGTCTCTCATTGCTGGGGTTAAACTTCCAAAGGATGATTTATGGAAGAATCGCGTAAAGTTCATTATGCAATTTAGAGCTGAAAGGAGGAATGGAGTCTGATTTTAAATGGGCATTTTTTGTACAGGTCTCCAATTTATTGCTAATCAGCCTGAGACTTTTGAAAAAGGTGCACATGCTAGAAATCATTGCCTAAAATGTATAAGTAAATAAATTATGCAGTAATTCTTTCCATCAGACGTATCTGTTCTTATGTAGAAACCATTATGTAAACTTTCCTTCTTTAGCGAGCCTATCTTTAGTTTCCCAGAACCATTTCTGCTGCCCTGGCTGAAGGTTTCTAGTAAACATTTCATGCTGGCATTGATCAGTGGTTTTTATAGCATCATAAATACACATAATGCTTTATCTAATTAAGAGATAAGCTGCCAGGAGTAATGTACTTGCTTAGATGGAGTCATCCTATAGTTTTAACATTCATTAGGGGACTATTCTCACTTGCCACTTAAAACAATACAGTTCAAAAACACAGATTTATAATTTAATGACAATTTTGTATACAATATTGCCTCAGTTAAGAGGTTCGTTTATATTATATTTCAGTGGTTCTCAACCTTTTTTCACCAAGGACCCCCTTTAAATACCTTTTGTGGCCGGACCTCCAAGACTTAACTCAAGATTTAAATCATAACGTTTCTTTAAGCCTTTGGAAACCCCCTGTGATGACATCATCGCCCCCTCCCCCACCAGAGGTCCGCAGACCACTGTTATATTTGATATGATATCTTTCTTCCAGACAACTCAGAACACCCTCAGACTTGGCTCCTTCCTTACTCATTTTGTCCAAACAACAATCTCATGAGGTCGTTTAGCTGAGAAAAAATATTTTTATTTGATTTACACCTCACCTTTAAACTCAGCTGCAGATGTAATCTTCCTGCCTCCTTTTTCCCCCCACAGCAACAATCCTATGAGGTAGGTTGAACTGGCCAAGAGCGACTGATTCATTGTTGCCCAGTCAGCTTTCATACTTTCCCACTGATCTGTGGGGCTGATTAGGGGGGGATTTGAGCTTGATTCTTTTGTTATTCTGACATTAGAAGGAACTGGTAATTCTGACATTGATGTTCCCTCTTTAATCATGAAATATCTTTGGGGAGAGAATTTTGAGCCTCCTATGTTTGTTGGGAAAGTTCCTTCTAGGTTAGCAGCCTCAAGTGAGATGTATTATCTGGGAATGAAATCCTTTTATCCTTTTTTGTTGTTCCCTCAAGTCTTTCTGCTGAGCAGACGCTGCACGATGTCTCTCTGCATATCAGAGCAGAAATATGGGCAGTCCCTTGTGATCCCCAAAATATTTCATACTTGGAACGTCTTCTAAGCTTTAAGAGCATCTGTTGAAAAGGGACTGACCTAAATCAGCCCCAGATTGATATCAGAACAGAACAGAATAACAGAGTTGGAAGGGACCTTGGAGGTCTTCTAGTCCAACTCCCTACCAAGCAGGGAACCCTATACAATTTCAGACAAGAGGTCTGAACAAATATTAAAACACACCAAAGGGAAATCAAAATATTGCAAAAGATGCAGAATGAAAAAGGATGATGAAATTAAATAAGATAAATGATGTATTTTCTTTTGAATATTATTTTTTAACTTTTTGGTTAGATGTTTACATTTAACTATAATTAATTATAATTAATAAGCGTTATATTGATATTTATATGTAACTATATTTACTTAGTAATACATCACTAATAGTATACTGATTATTGTTACTTATAGAATGAATGATAGGTATTGGGTTAAGTTTTTACCATTAATAGTGATAAATTTATTAATATAGCTTTTTAGTACTATGTTAATCATGCATACTTAATATGTATACCCGGATGACAGTCTGCTTGCTAAAGCGTTGATTTAGTGTTGGGGTTAACCCCATTATTGTATCTATCCCTACCCTTGGTTTAATCCTTGTTTTTTACCCCATGTTATACCTTTACCTACCATTCCCTTTCTATCCCGATAAAAATAATAAAACATATTTAAAAAAATATATATTGCAAAAGATGCAAAGGGCAAATTCATTTATATACAGTATGTTCAGAGATAAAGGGAGATAGCAGAGTGGGGAGGGTTATGGTAATCTGCACTTTCTGCATTCCATTTATCTCTTGTTTCTCTGTCGATACACCTCCAGGGCTGGCCAAGTTTGTGTGTATGGCTGCAATTCATTATTCCACCCACCAGATGAAATATATCAGAGTCTACCAAAGCTATTCCTTAATAAATACATTCCAGGTAGTATTCTATTTATGATTGTTCATTTAATAATAATAATTGTTCAAAGTTATAGTCCTCAGCTTACAATCATTTGTTTAGTGACCGTTCAAAGTTACAATGGCACTGAAAAAATGACTTAAAACTGGTACTTGAACTTGACAATCATCACACAATCTCCAAGATCACATGATCAAAATATGAGCACTTGGCAACTGGCATGTATTTATGAAGGTCACCGCATCCCAGAGTCATTGATCGCTATTTGCGATCTTCCCAGTTGCCTTCCAGCAAGCAAAGTCAATGGGGAAAGCAGGATTTGCTAAACGGCCGCTCAATTCATTTAACAACCTCTGTGATTCACTTAGCTGCCTTGCTTAACAACAGAAATTCTAGTGTCAATTGCACTCATAAGTCGAGGATCACCTGTAAAGAGCCTCAGAAAAAGTGCTTTATGAACTGTACTTGCACTTATCACTATCATGCTACTCCCATTGTTACATGAGGTTTAGGTTTTTGGCAACTGACTCATATTTACAGCCAGTTGCAGTGTCTTGCAGTCATATGATCGCGATGGTTGTAAGTTGAGAACTATCTGTAGTTATTAATTGCCACATTTCTTGTGATTCCTCAAGTAATGATATTTGTTGCATGCAAATGTTAGGCTCAACTGTCATTGAACACTGCATGAAAAAGCATCCCCTTCTCTCAGGAAGACTATGGCAAGTTAATCAACTATGATCAAATTCTTGTTTGCTATTATCTGTCAATTTACACAAATGGCTAGATTTGTGCATTGTGCTGAGATCTGTGATGAGTTAACATGCTGTGTGATTCCAGCCATAAAATGCTTTTTGCCTAAAACCAGGATCTTTATACAGGAAAAGGGAAGGAAAAGGAATATACTGTATCTGCCTAAGCTTTCATCAGATTCATTGATGAATTATGGTGTGCATTACTTTAGAATATGTCTGCCCTTTCTTCAGCTGGAAAGACTTTCTGTAATGCTTCCCAAATCAATAAACAATTTATTCAAGCCTTACTTATCCAAGGGTGGTGGTGGAGGGTAGATCAAAAAGTCAAGTCTCCCATCTCTATTTTAAAAAAATACAGCGAAGTAAAATGGATAGAGAAGGAAAAGGAATCAAGAAAGCTCAGCTACTAATTTGTAATGTTATCTTGGGTATTTTTTTTAAATGAGGTTATTCAACTTGTTTAAATTAAATCTGCCGTAGCTCACCCTTTTATTTCCAGTAAAAAAAAAATGGTGATAAGCTACTACTACTAGAACAATATCCTGATGATACTCCTTAGTCTGTCCAGGGAGGAAATTTTTGGCCTTCTACTCAGGACAGCTCCCTTCAGTCCAACACCATGGAAAAGTAGAAAGGAACTTATTTGAGATCTTTCCACCCAGACCCAAGAAATGCAGACATTAACAAATCTTGTGCTATTCCTGAAACACAAGAAGTAGCAGGGCAATTCTGCATGTAGGGAAAACGTTAATGGGAATTTCTCTTACTAAGCAATTAGTAAATCTCTAGATATAAAACCTCTAGATATAAAAATGGAAATTATTGAAAAAGGGAAAATATGCTGGAAAAATAGGTAGAATTTGAATTCCTATATCTATATAACAGGAGTTGTATGCAGTATTTTCTCCTAGTGCCTGGCCAACGACATGATATTCTCAGATGCATTCACAGGAATCACGCATTGCACTATACAGCAATGCTTAGAGTCTCTGGATCTGAGCAGCATATAAACTGATGCTATTAATTAATTAAGATGGTGATTCATTTGGCATTAGCATAAATTGTTAGTGAACCCATCCAATTGTGCCATATTCATCATGGCATGATACATGCCCAAAGTCTTTCTGAAATTGAGGGCAGCTTTAAAATCTAACAAATAAAGGTCACTTCCAAGGAAGAAATGGTGAACTGAAGATAGCTTCGTGAAAAGCAGAGCCAATGACTATGAATAGCTAAGAACAAGGAGAGGACTTCAGATCACCACAAGTACTTCAGGCAGTTGCTCCTTGCAAAGACACTGCAAGACAGTGGTCTCCAACAGGTTTAGGGCTAGCTTGTTAACAGCTTTTCAGCTACTAGAAACTTGGATCAACACATTTTACAGCACTGGGTGAGTTCCCTTCAATTCTTTAGCAAAACAATGTAACGACTTTTATTTTTTTAAAAAAACAACAACAACCCAGCAGAAATGCGATTAAAACTCTGATTTTAGAGAGTTACAAATTTGGAATTAATTATCAGAATCTTTCTCATGGGAATTTTTTTCTTTTGAATGCTTAAAAAACATAAGACTTATGAAACAAGATGGGGTGCACATAAATCTAATAAATAAATAAATAAATAAATAAAATATTCGACACCAGTGGGAACTAGAAGGAACTAAAAATTACAATTAAAGGAGAAGAACATTTAAATTTAACACAAATATAGAACGAAGCAAAATATTTTAACATTGGACGTACTGAAGGATAATTTTGAACAATGAACCCAGAAGTTAATTTTAAGAAAGTCTGCCTTTATAAATAGACTGTGTTTAAAAGCTTGTGTGGAAGAGGAACGAGTTTTACCTGTCTAGACTGAGATTGATTTAGAGGTGGGTTTGAAAATGACAGGCTGCGATAATGATATGAGGAAAGGATGTTACAAAAGAAACTGGCCGATGTCTTAAAGGGATATACAAATGGCAAGACAATAAAGTGACCTGGATAATTTTCCTAGACTAGACTTACAAAAGAGATGTGTTAAACTTTAAAGAATTTTGTGAAAATGAAGAAAGAAAAAAATGAAAAGAAATCAAATTCTAGAACATTATTTGAAGGGACTAAAGATCAACATTGTTAAAAGTAAAATGAAGGAATACAAGATGGGTTTATTTCATCAAAGTTAAGCTATATATGTTGTCATGTCTGGTAATATCGGACTGAAATGATGAGGCTTTAAGAATTTGTTTATAGATGGGATATGGGAAGAAGGGAAGAAGGGAAAATTTGTTTTATTTTAAGAGGAGGTGACTACTAGCTGACATTTTTAGACTTTTCTGTATCCCGCTGCCATCAGCTCATAGTTACTCTGAGTTTTTTAGCCCAGATCCAGGAGCTGTACATTTTAGTTTAATGAATTCAATTCGTTTCTCTTCTCATAATTTCCAAGCTGGCATCCTATGTTTCACTCTTACTAGAAAGGATCTTCAATGAACTTTCTTCCACTGCTACCCCCTTTTAACAACATGTTTATTTCAGGACAGTCTACTTCATCCCAACTGATATTACTGTTGTTAGTGGTCCTGCCTTGACTGTTATTTTATCAACCGTCAAAAACGTGAGTTCATAATTGGAGGAATGATGGAATCAACAATAAGGGCAATCTAGGTTGTGCTATTCCTATTTTGATCCTTAGGTTTTTGGCTTAGCAAGATATTCTTGATATTCTTAAGTCTTCTTGTACTCCCCTTCTTTAACAAACAGGCAAATATTTAATTAGTGTATTAGTAGCTGCTGAAATAGAATTATATAACTTTTTATGCTTGTGGAAATTTACCTTAGTTGTACAAGCAGTGACTAAGCTTTTTTCAGTGTTGACCTAGGATCCATTGCAGATTATTCAAACAAGAAAAAGATCAGCTGAGCAAGCTTTGTTTGCAGGTTTGAAAATACATTGACTTAATTATATGCGAGTGAGGAAAAAAGTGTCTTTGGACAAGGGAGCTAGAATAAACCAATGTTTTTCAAACTTCAAGTATGGACTTCAATTCCCAGAATTCTCCAGCCAGAATGCTGTTTGAGAATTCTGGCAGTTGGAAGTTCATACATTTTAAGAGTTGCCAAGTTTGAAAAATTCTAGAATAAGCAGCATGAAGTCTGCCATATTTTTTTATTTCTAGGCAATTGCTTTGTACAATTACCATCAGAAAGTGTAGGCTAGTAACAGTACTTGTGCTGTGGAGTTATTTATAGATGGTTTTATTGCTAGTGGGATGGCAGAAAGAAGAAAAAGTATTAAGACCTTTGCCTTCCCTGTATTTGATGTCAGCTAAATCCTCAGGGCTAGAGTTCATATTGTTATTAGCAAAGCCTGTTCCAGCAGTAGCACAACCCCACAGCTTAGTTCAGCTGATATTAATTCTGAATTGGCATTTGACTATGTCCTCACTACTGTACTAACAATTCAACTGGATTGAATAAGAAATTTAAGACATTTAAAATTTCTTAATTCCCATGCCCTGTCAACTCATGCCCATGAAATATACTACAAACATCAGATTTAATATAGATTCTGTTATATCTAGAACAGATTCATTCAAATCAATAGGACTTAAAATTGCCATGAAGCGATATGTTTGTGGGTCTACTCCACAAATTATTGCAACTTCAGATTCATGAACATTTCTCTGAAAATACCTGGATTAAATTGTTGGTTCTTTTTACTTAACTTGCAGCGTGTTTTAATGGATCACATTAATATGACAATAAATGTTTATAGCAGCTGAGGTTGTATTTTAACAAAATGAAACTGCAAGGTCAATTTACACTCCAAAATTATTCATAGCCTTGTAATAAGTTGGATGACCTTGGGCCAGTCTCTCTCTGTTTTTCTCTCTCCCTCCCTTCCCCCCCCCTCTCAACCAAAATCACCTCACAGGGTTGTTAGGAAGAATATAGGAGGAAGAAGGTATATTGAATATGTTTGCCATCTTGAGTTCTTTGTAAAATTAATAAAAGGCAGGATACGAATAAAGAAATAAATAAAATACAAACACTATTATTCTCAGATATCACTTAGATAATTTCTATTTCAAATTGCATGTTTACTTTGCATTATATGGCAAAAATGGGAAACTTCCCCTAAATTGGGAAACATTACTATGCAACATTACTATGATCTACCAGGAGAAAGTGAAATACTTTTTGCTGATATTATTGGAAACAAAATGGCTGATAATGTTGGGCTTTTTAATTATTTTAGTAGTTCATCTACTGGGGGCATTTTGTTCCCATTCCTAATCTTAAATAGTCCAAAATACAAAAAAGGGAAGAGATTAATTTCAGCCATGGGAAGCATGGAGTAGGGCAAGGGTGTCAAACTCGCCACGTCATGTGATGTATCGCAACTTTTTCCCCATTGCCGGAGCTGGGGTGGGCACGGTTTCAGCACGACGCATCCAGCCCACGGGCCGGTAGTTTGACACCCCTGGAGTAGGGCAAGTGCCAACATATGCATAATGTAAATGATAAAGATACTTTGCATCATTTGCATGATGATATCATAAAGCATGCAACTCTCATCTGGAAATCTAAGATTTCAGGGAAATGTTTTAAGGGTGGGATTTAAGGGTGGAACAATTTGTTTCTTGAAGGTTCCGGTCCCCATTCAAGAAAACAGGAAGAAAATGCTGCTACAATTTAGCAATCTTTGCCACTTAATTTTCAGTTGTGCAATGTGGGTCCCACATGCCAGGAATTGATATTAATTTTTTATTTAATAGGCCAAATCCCATTTGCATGCATTGAACTATAATTCTATTTTATTAATACACAGAAACTGAAACACTTTTAAGAAGAAAAATGTATTATAATTTTATTACCCCTATGGCTGACATTGAGAAATAGCAAAAACCTTCCAGTTTCCATTAATTTAGATTCTTGTACTTTGCTCTATGAAATGAACAGATCATTAAAATTTTATCTGGGTAGTGTGTGTTTAAACTTGGCACTTTTAAGATGTGATATTTTAAATCTTTCTATATTGGGAGAAACATATTTTATTACATCACTATTTCTTTGTAGAAAGCTAATATTCCATACAGCACTTTTCCAAATTACATTAAAATGCAAATTGGAATGATTGCCTTACATTTCTTTTCACATATTTTCCTTCCATTTCTGTTTGAAGCTTTTTTTTTTACAATAAAACCAATATAATGAAAATCTAGTATGTGTTATATTGAAATGATCTATGACTAAACAGATCAGCATGATCTCTAATTTGTGGAGCACCACTGAGCTCCCAAAAAATCACAAAGCAAGGTTTTCTTTGTAAATCTAAATCATTTGGGGAATTATAGGGCCTGAGCTTTTGTGTTTAATAAAAATCTGAACCTGCATAATGTAACCACTTACCTCAAATATATTCAAAATAACTTTTTTTCTGGAAGACATTTTGGTAATCTGTGTGGGTGTTAGCATGGCTCAAAATGTAATGTAAAAATTAAAAAGTGTGGGCAAAGTTGCAATGTAAAAGAAAATGGCAAAATTAACATATTATAACAGGAAATACCATGGGAATAACTGAAGAACCGTGGGGAGGAGAAAACTCGAAAGCAAATAACAATAAACTGAAAGGATACAGTATATATAGCATAAAAAACTGTAGGTTCTCAACAGAGTTGACACAATTCAGTTTATTCAGTTAAGCTGGTGATTTGACCCAGGTTCCGGAACCCTCCAACAGGCACGATGAATAACAACTTCCATATTCAGACAAGTTGGGTAATTTTCAGTCCAACGGAAACCTCCAAATAAATTAAAACTGAGCATTTTCTGGGTAAACTGGCAGTATTTAGAAAGAGCTAGCTATTAGTATTGTTCTAATACTAATTATCAATTATCTCCCGCCTCCCTTTCGTATTTCCCTTTAATCTCTCATCTTTTTCCTGTCCCATCCCTGCTTTCCTCGGCCAGATTACATTGCTAGGCGATTTGAGAGGGAGGAACGAGGAAAATGAATTTAGGTTTCTGGGATATGTAGTTTCGACCCTTTCCCTCTTTCTCCCTATGTATCTCGCCGTCCCACGCGGGGAAAAAAAAGGCCAGGCATACATTTCCCAGAATGCTGCAAAAGAGAGGGAGGGGTGTTTAGGGTTAGAGAGACAGAGAGCCGGCCACAGAGCCGCGGCACTTTGAGCTTTAGGGCGGGTAGCTGGCGGGGGCGGAGAGGCGGGGTTTCTCCTTTGGCGTCCCGTGATCCGCAGGTGGGCGAGCGCGCGAGCGAGCAGAGTGCCAGAAGTGGGAGGCGGAGTGCCAGAGGGGCGGCAGGAGGAGGCGCTTCCTCCGGCGGCCGCGTGGGGCGCTGGGGAGTCGCTGTCGCCGGCTTCTGAGCAGAGCGGCTAGGCTAGTGTGCGCGCCGGGCCGAGTGACACGGCCTCTGCTGTCGCGGCGAAGAGAAGGACAGGGCGCGGAGAGAGAGCGTAAGGGGAGACCGGTCGATGAAATAAACCGATCGGAGGCTGCCCCTGCCGTGTGGAGGTAGGTGGTGGGAGACGCGCGCAAGCAGCCGCCCTGCCTTCCCCGGCCAAGACTGAGCCCGTGAGACGGACGGTCACAGGCAAAGCCGTCGCTGCCGCCTTCCAAGCGGCTGACAATGAAAGTGAAAGGCAGGAGCCGCGGAAGGGGAGGTGAAGGCGGCGGCTGCTGCCACCGGGGTTGCGCCTGCCGCCGCCACCGCCGTGCTGAGTGATTCCGACCCTCCCGGTGCGCTTCTCTCCAGGAGCGTTCCCGAAGAAAGCTGCCGCCTTTGCTTCTGCCTCCTCTTACATTGGCCGTGTTTTCTCGCGGGGACCCACGAACAGGTTGCGTGTGAACGCTGGATCGCCTCCTTTCTCTCGTCTGCAGCTGCTTTTCGAGTGGGGCCGCGTGGATCCTAGAAGGCGACGGGAGAGGCGGCTGTTGCTGCTGGTCCCGCGACGGCCGCTGTGATTCAGGTGGTTTCTTCCGCACACCTCCGCTCCCCTTGGCGTTGAAAGGGGGAAGGGGGGCTGCTTCTGTTCGGGCTGGCTGCAGGGAATAAGCCCAGATAAAGTAGAAGCAGAAAGCCAAAATCTCTTTGCCGTTTTCCTGGACGGTTCCTGTTGCTACTGCTGTTGTTTCCCTGGAAAACGGGACTAGGATTGCAGTTTGGGGTCTCCCATGGCTTGAAGGAAAAAAGTGGAGCCAGTACCTTTTAAGACTGGAAGTTATTTTTGCCTGACAGCCTGAATCAATAATAAAGTGGCCTGAGAACAGCTTTATTTTTCTTTTGTTTCTGCAATTTTTTCTCCTTTGAAATTGGCATATTTTTATAGTGGCATATAAAAAAAGGAAGACTGGCTTGAAACATGCCATTTCTTGTATCTTTTTCCAGGGATGGCACTGACCAAATTTTTATTTTGCGTTTGAAATGGCCTTTTATAATGACAAAAAATAGGAACTAATCTCTTGCCGTTGGAAGAACAAAAAGACCACAGTGAGAGAAAATTGGATATTGTAGTTTGTTTTTCAGTTGCTGAACTTAGAGTTGGTTATTGTTCAGAACAATTCATACAAATTCTATTTTTATTTTTTTTTTAGAAATCTTTGTGAGGAGGATTTTGATTAGAAACTGCTTGCCCCAAACCTGACCCAAGTACTTTAAAAGTAGAACATGAAGTAAAACTGGGCAGTTTCTTAAACAGAAGACAGAATGCTTTAAAGTCATAAAGTTCTCTGTTTAATTGACAATTGTTTTTATATCTAAGTCTTTTTCATTCCTATTTTATTCTATAATTATGCACTTTCAACTTTGTTTTTTATTTAATTGTGAAGAAGGGAAAGATTACTGTACTTATATTTCATAAATGACAGCTTTGAAATCTTGTAACAGTTAATTGGGAATTTTAAAATGCCATGATAAACTTGTTTTAATAAAACACCCAATAGTGTCTTCTTCAGAAGTTTTAGGCAAGAATTGCTGGAGGGATTCCTCCTTATTCTCCATTAATGAGTCCTGGTGGTGGTGTTGGAGGACCCATGAAAGACTGTGAATACAGTCAGATCAGCACTCACAGCTCCTCTTCTCCCATGGAGTCCCCCCATAAGAAGAAAACCATTTCCAAGAGAAAATGGGAGATTTTCCCTGGAAGAAACAAATTTTTTTGCAATGGAAGGATCATGATGGCTCGGCAGACTGGAGTCTTCTACTTGACACTTGCTCTTATTTTGGTTACCAGTGGACTCTTTTTTGCATTTGAGTAAGTGCCATTAAAGATATATATTTTTTCTTTTTTAACCTGTTTCTTACTAATAGAACTCTGCAAGAATTCAGATATCTCATTGATGCTAGGTTGTATAAGTAATTTATACTGCATTCATGATTTATATATTTAATTTAATTCTTGAAAACTTTGAAGTTCAATAATTATCAGTTTGGTATGTTCTAGAGACAGATGAGATTTCAACTTCAGTTTAAAAGTCATGCTGGTTTTTTACAGTGGAAAGAAGTCTTATGTCACGTAGTAACTAATGTATTGCTTCATAAAATGTTGGGTTAGTCTTTAAAATAATACAGAATTTTAAAGTACTAATTTTCATCGAAGAGTGTACTAATTTAACATTTCATAAAGTTCTATTAAGGCAACTAGATATTTATGCTTGAGAATACTTCCACAATCAATGTAAAAGCTATATTTTCTCCCGTTCTAATCAAAATTTTCTATATTAAGTTATATATATCAGGTTAATAATAGGCATATCCATGAAGTTATATGGTAGGTTGGATATCATTTGTATGGTCTACCTAATACACGATCGTTTTGGTTTTTGCATCGAAGTTGCTAACTCATCAAAGAGATAAAACTATTTAGGCTAAAGATATTTCATAATATCCCTTTTTCTTGACGGTTATTCTGTTTTTCCCTCTGTGCTGTTATCAGCACAGGTTCCCTTTTTAAAAGGGGAAATAATATTTTCTCCAGATGCACTTGCACATGTCAATATGTTACGTCCTTGATATCTCAAAGTTATATTCATGATAATAAAGAAAAGTTAATATGTTGTAAATTTACTTTGCAGACATTTCAGTATGTATTATATATGTTGCAATAAAAATAGATAAAACTTTCTAATACAGGTAGTCCTCAACTTATAGCCACTTGTTTAGTGACTGTTTGAAGTTACAACAGCACTGAAAAAAGTGACTTATGACCATTTTTCATACTTAAGACCATTGAAGCACCCCATGGTTGAGTGATCAAAATTCAGATGTTTGGCAACTGACTTACATTAATGATAGTTGCAGTGTCCCGGGGTCATGTGAGGACCTTTTGCGCCCTTTTGACAAAGTCAATGAGAAAGCCAGATTTACTTAACAACCATGTTGTTAGTAACTTAACAACAGCAGTGATTCACCCAACAACTGTGGCAAAATGGTCGTAAAATGAGCAAAACTCAACAACTGTCTTGCTTAGCAACAGAAATTTGGGGTTCAATTGCAGTCATAGGTCAAGGACTATCTGTATATATAGGTTATCCAATATATATAAATACATTTTCTAACAGCAAGCAGGAATTCTAGATAAATACAGAAATTGTATTTATTATGAATCTTGATAATTAAATGAAATTACATTTGGATAATCCATTTAACGAATTGTTAATGCGTTATGATGTTTCCTCACCTCATTTAAAAACAAACATTATTTACACTTGGCATAAAAGAGTAGCAGCTGAAGTTATATCCTGAAAAACATCTTAATTGGTACAATTGGATTGTACCAATTGTATTATTGGATTGTTCTGGGGAAAAAAATAGCCTTGCCTGAGGATGAGGTTTTCTACAGGAACAATTTTTTTATAGAATGAAAACACAAGTGAGTGGGGGTTTTACATAATCCTGTAATGATAGATAAAAATAGTGTGTCTTCAATATTATATTCATTTATAAAATGATGCGATTAAAAAGAAGGCAAAGCTATTGAAAGAACTTTTTGATAAATCAACCTGCCTTTCGTTTCTAACTAAGTTACTGCATAAATGGTAGGCAAATTCTCTGTCTGGTGCTGTATGCAGGAACTGAGAGTTCTCAGAGATCATGATCTCCATCTGAATAGTAGTTAGTGAAAGTTACTCCAGATTATTTTATGATCAGTATACGTTGATAGTCATTCTCTTTGGGGGTGGGATGCATTTATATATAGTTGCGATAATTACATATTTGTTCACCCAGATGGTTTCTTTCCCGTCACCTGTATGTCAAAGCATGATGGTGTAAGCAATCTTAACTACAAATCCTTATCCACAGAAAACTATATTGATCCAATAGAAAGAAGCAAGACAAACGAACGGTATTCAGCTGCTGGAAGCTGTATTTGTTTCATTAATTTTAGTCTATTATTTTGAACATAGATTCATCATTTTAATTTATTTCCTTCAAAGAAAAAAATTCAGTGTTTTTCAGAAGAGTTGCTACTTTTTCAGATAACAAGGCGCAGTGCAGGAAAAAAAATACTTTTCGTTTAAAAGAAACAGTTATATTTCTTCAGGAGTCCACTATAGAATTTTTGGGTGAACTACTTTAGAATTCATTTGAAAAGCTATACGATAGAAGAGAAAAATAAAATACAGGTAGTCCTCGACTGACAAACCACAACAGACCCCCAAATTTCTGTTGCTAAGTGAAACAAGTTGTTAAATGAATTTTGTCCCATTTTATGACCTTTCTTGCCACAGTTGCTAAGTGAATCACTGCAGTTGTTAAATTAGTAACAGAGTTGTTGAGTGAATCTGACTTCCCCATTGACTTTGCTTATAAAAAGGTCACAAAAGGGGATCACATGACCCCGTGACACTAATTATACAATACAGTATTCTGCAGTATATATAGTATTCCCTTAACAACTGCCCTCTGAGCAATTTTTCAACAAAGTTGGAAAAAATAACTTTACGACTGATCTTGCACTGACAACTGATTGAGATTTGAGCACTTTGCAACTGGGAGGTGTTTTATGACCATTGCAACATCCTGCAGTTATGTGATCATCATTTGCGTGATTCACAGTAGGCTTCCAACAAGTAATGTGATATCTCATTTGTCGATCATGGCAGAAGTGAGGTCATAAGTTGTGGTCATGTGATATCTCACTTAATGACTGTCTCACTTAGTGACAGGTTTGCCGGTTTCAATTATGGGCCATTAGGCAATGACTACCTGTATATGCTACTATTTTTTCATTGGAAGTGCTGACATAGTTACCAGTTTGAAGTGTCCTAATATTAAATAGTCTGTAAATTACTTTCCTGTAATTTATTATATTATTAGTACAATGGCTGGACAACTACAATTATAGTTTCTATGAATATTGTGAGAATTCCATATAAAATTTATGAATATGGGAAAAACAGTATTGCATGAAGAACAGGGTGCAAAAATAGGTATGGAAATATAGAGATAATTCTGTAATGTATTTTTGTTACATAACCATGGGGAAGCTTTTCTAGTTTCCCTTGGGGTTGATATATACAGTACTTTGAAATTGTGTACATAAGAAACCTGTTAACAGTTATTAAAATTTATTTAAAGTCTCAAGTATCTAACGAGGTAGAATTACTCTAGGTATTCTATATTTCCATTTTTTAAAGTGGGAAGCAAGAATTCAAATACTTTAAAGTGACTTTTCTTCTTTTACATAGTTCAGAGCCATGCATATGCCCCAGAAGAATTAGTTCAAAACCAGAATATTTTGGTATTTCTTATACTGGTAAGAAAACAGAGACCTGCCAAAATAAATAATTTTATATCTACATCGAGATGTTAATTATTAAATATTGATATATTATTTAAAAGTTACCTTGCCCATATGTAAACATACACAACTGGAATCACAAAGTATGACCCATTATTAAAAGGCTGCTATGCAAAATCCCAGTTCCTTCTACAGTTTAAAAGTTATTAAAAGAGTACTATGTACAACACAACTTGCAATTATAATAGAACACTTTATTAGTATATAGTAGCATATTTTATCACACTAAGAATTGAAAGCACAAAAGGAAATCACACTTTCAAATTTGTTTTTGGCTTAATACTGATACAAAGTACTTGGTAAGAAAACAGTCCTAGATGTTAACATGTTTTGTTGATTAAAAAAATAATTATATATATATATACAAATAGATAAAAACTTCTATCCATACACCATAACTCTGGCTGTCTTACAAACAACGATAAAGACAGTAAAAATATGTTCATATGGTTAATTTGAAAATAGTTGGTAGATGTAAGTACCTGTTTTAACATCAACATTTAAAAAGCACTACTTCATATCCAAATAAATCTATTTTCTGTTATACAATTAATATTTGTTCTTTGCCATAATTTAGTTGAGTATATAATGGGTTCTTTTTAGTTGTTCTAGTACAACGGCTGCAATCCAGGTCACAATACAAATAGTTTTGTGATATCTAGGACAACATGCTGATATATATAATCAGTAACTCCATATTTCTACAATAGTTAGGAAATGGCTCTTAAAACAGAGAAATGTTTCTGTTCAAAGTATTGATATAATTACTGTAAGACAGCTTAAATTCTCATTGGGCATGTACAAATGCAGAAGGTGCTAACATTGCAATTTGGGTTGTTGCCTGCTTTTTACATATCCTATACTTTTTATATGATTGTTGAGCTCCACTGTAACAAAGTAAATAATTAAATTAGTTCTACAATTGCATAGTCAGATTGAATTATCTAGACAGTTTTTGCCTCAGTTCCTCCCTTCCAGGTAAATCCCTGCTTCTCCTGACAAATTGCTATACTGTGTACACTTTTCTCTTTTCAGAGGCTTCATGAAGTGCAACTTTTTTACACCATTAAGCTATTGCCAGCAAATTTTATTTAATCCTGTTGGGGGGAGGGATATGGTGCCACTAGCATTGAGTATATTACTTTGGAATTAATAGTTTTAATTTGTGTACAAAGACCTTTTGGACTTCATAAAAGATGTTTTGGAAATCTCAGGTAATTTGAAGGAATTAGATTTAATTGACAGTAAGACTGCTGTTCAGATGGATGGTCTAATGTTCTTTGGAGCCTTTCGGACCTAAAATAACTGCAGTCTACATTGTTACCTATTCTGCCTTTTTTAAAATGATTGTCCTTCAAACTCAGTATAAATCTAAAATATCAAATGACTGAAAGATTAAGCAAAGCAGTTGGCTTATTTTTAATAAAGTGTTTAAATGCATATCAAGCTTAATGTCATGAATCTGGAGGTCATCAAGAAAAGAGACCCTCAGGCATTATATTGGATGTCCCAGTAATCATGTATGAATTGATAATCAAATGGTAAAATTTCATGGTTCTCCAATTATGTGGTTGGATGGAAACAAAAATTTAGAATCTCTTAGTGGCTTTGTAGTAGTTAATTATATTACAAAACTGAACTTAATCCATTTGATTCTGTAAACTATAACTTGTCTTAAAGCATTCTTACTCTGAGATATTGTTGCAGCCAATCCAAATCCTAATTGAGTATTAACAACTAAATAATTATGCAAGCAGCATATATTCAAATTGTTATATTTTTTTAAAAAAAATGCCTGAATGCCTTCAGCGTGGATTTACATTTACTAATAAAATGTTTTACAGGTTTATTCAGTTATATAATATATTTTGTTCTCTGGTAGTTTTGTTGGGGTTGATAGAGCCAGCATAATTGGCTGAGGATAATTTTTATAATCTGATCATATTTGTGAGAAAGAAAGAATATTATCTTCTTAATACAAATGTACAGCCATTATAAGAGTGTTCACAGTGATTGTAATGTCAGTGGAGATCATGAGAAGGAATTTATGAAATTTTGTTCTAGAAATAACTACTGAACTGTCCAAAGAAATTGCAAATGCTTTTAGAAGCTAAATGTTCATTAATCATACAGTTTTAATGTTACATAGCTCTATTTATCATCCGTCTGAGTATTCAGAATATGTTTTAGATTCTTTATGAACATAAGATTACTGTGCTAAGATGCAGAATGGAGCCCATATTTTCCTGCTTTTTCTCTTACTGTAGTGCTTAGTGAGCTGGTGTACCAAACATGATGGAGAATTCATTCAACTGAATAATAACATTATTTAGACTCCAGATGTTGGCGTTTTGTTTATGCTTTTCTTAGGGAAAGAGATAAGAATTTTTAGGAAGACATGATGGGTATCCATTTGCTCATGGAAATTGAATCAGTCTTTTGCTGTTGCTTTTGATTTTGATAATATGCAAGCAGGAAGAAGGACACTTATTTTTTTTGAATGAAATAATTTAGACTTTTAACATCAAATTACAGTTTAC
The DNA here is from genome assembly GCA_023970755.1 of Azemiops feae. Taxonomy (NCBI): domain Eukaryota; kingdom Metazoa; phylum Chordata; class Lepidosauria; order Squamata; family Viperidae; genus Azemiops; species Azemiops feae. Next base: position 2,303,550 of record JALGBA010004174.1, on the reverse strand, counting down.
TGGATGAGGTTGCTTTAGGCAAGTGATTACAAAACAGCATCCGAAATTATATGCTAAAGCCATTATATTTTTATATAAAAATGTTTTGGGGACACTGTTATGCCTATGTAGCCTCTAATATTCTATCACTTTTTATACTTTTATTTCTTCTCCATAAGAAAGTCTTTTAAATACCTTTATGAAATATTATGTCCGTGGAATTTTTCAGACTCCTTCCCAATTGTAAATCACAATGTTACATGACCACATTGCTTAACAATAGCAATCCCTGCACTTCTCGTTGCTATTGTTAAGCAAGGAATATGGTCTGTTAAGCGAGCATCTCACAACTTGCTGCTGCCTTCCAAACTAAAGTCGGTGGGGGAAAGCCTGCAGGAAATTGTAAGTGCCAGGTACCTTGCTGTTGCCGAGTAGGAGAGAGAGTGAGGGGTGTATGGGTGGCCAGAGAGCATAGCAGGGCTTGGAGTGGCGGCTGCAGGGTGGGGGTAGAGGATGAGTGACCAGGGAGCCATGACATGAACATAGCAAAGCTCAGGAAGTTTGTGTGGGTAGGGCAGACTTATCCAAGCAACTTGCAACCTTCCCAATTGGCTTCCTCATTGACTTTGCCTATAAGAAGCCACCAGGAAAGATTGCAAATCATGATCATGTGACTGCGGTACGCTGCAACAGTCATAAGAGGAAGCCAGTTGCCTAGTACCCAGATTGTAGTCACATGACCACAGGGAAGCTGGGACAACCAGAACTTCAAGGACCGGTTGTAGGTACCATTTTTCCTACATTATTATAACTTCAAATACTTGCCAAATGAGTGGTCGTTGACCCATGACTACCTATACTATCTGTAAGACATTGAACTGCTTCCACCAAATAAATCCTCTGTAGCATTTAGAAACTGTACCATTTATACAGAATATTGTTCAGATAAGGAATTGATGCCACTAGAGGCAAGCTTACAAAATGAACTAAAGAGATTTATGAAGGGAATTACTTACATAAGGAAATAAATCCTAGCTTTACTAAATATGCTTAGGTACTGTCCAATTAATCCTTGTTAAAAGAGTGCCTGCTTTCAAATTTTATTATGTCTGTGTATAAAATTTTGATTAAGAATTTTGATTGTAATAGTAAACTCTAATATAAACTAAACTTAAAGGAAAAAATAAAAGAGCAGTAAAAAGTTCAAGAAAAAAGAAAAGATAATAAAAATAATAATAAAGAAATGACTTCCAACCTTCATCATATAAATTTAGTAACTCTTCACACTCTCTAATATTAAAAACATTTATCTCTTCCACCTGTATCCCATCTCTTATATATAAATAAATCCATAAAATGTTTCAGTCTTGATGTCAGCAAAAAGTCCAAAAAGGATAGCCAAAAGTAACCACATATTTCATTTAATCTTGCTCAAATAAACAATGTTATATTCTTCCTTTTACTTCTAATAGTCTTAATCTTTAATTCATTCAAATATTGTCATAGGTCCTAGGATTTTATTTTTCTTCATTTCTTTTTTGTCCTATCCTTCAAAACGTTAACAACACTCTTATGTAAATCCATTAAGAAAGAATTGCCCTGGTCACAGTTTTGTTTGTCATTTGTATTTTGTTTTTAAATTTTAAAACCTCAGCCACTTTCTTTAGTATATGAGTAAAGCATCTTTTCTAAAACGTTCTCTTGGTTTGTCAGCTGTAAATCCACTTTCAATACTATATCTGTCTTGTCGGATAAAACTTGTTCTACATCTGACATTTCTTCAATAACGTCATTTGGACATAGTCTGTATATAGAAGCAGGCATCATTATTGATGTTGATATTATGGCTACTACTGTATTTTCTGATTCCATTCTTCAAAGGTCTCCTTCAATAATTGCATTGTCATAACTATTTTGAAGGCCTGTATATCTTTCCTCTACCTAAAATCCTTTCTAGTATTCAGTTTTTTTAAATCATGAAATTATTTATCTGTGCTACGTCTTGTAATAAGCAAAACAGGTTCTATTTCCCACAAGGCGTTTGTATTTTATAATTAATTTCAAAATCTTAGTATAAAAATTCTAATGTTACAATTTTATCTGAACCCTTAGTTCATTTATAACTTTCTAAAGCTTTTTGTTGTTTATTTCAGATTTTAAAGCTTTTAAGTGAAGTTTTGTTTCATTCAGGATTAAAGGCAGACTTATCTGACATTTTCAAATTAGTCATTCCAAAGGTCTCTAATAGCTTAGAAGTAGTTAAGGTGCAATTTCCGAACATGCAAATTGGAACGTGAGATTTGTGAACTTAGTGCCCTTTAAAAGTGTTGTGGTTGTGAGCAGGATGGCTGATCCCATCTTCTCCTGGTGCTCAAATCAGTGGAAAACCACTGTCCTGCAGTCTCCTCATGAAGAGCAGTTGTATGGAGCACATGTGGGTAATCTCCATCCTTTCCTTATCCAGAGAGGTTACAAGGAACTAGTCTACTCACCAGTTCTTTGGTGTTTGCTGTGGTCGTTGGCTCTGTTTTTTAGAGCAGTCTTCAATTCATCAACCTTCTCTGGAAGCCTGCTTTCAAAGTTTGTTTCATAAAATTGGGCATTTACTTAGAATGTATTGAGGCTCAAAAAACGCAGAACAAAGTCTTGTGCAAGAACAGAAATGCTCTCACATAATGTGGATTTTACTGTTATTTGCAGTTGGTAAATGTTAAGAATATTTTGAAGAATATTAGATAAGTAAGCTCTTAATATTTTATTTCCACCCAGTCATTCACTCCCTTAAGAACTGCAATTGTGGAACTGTCCCCTCTATCTCAAAATTCCTATAGTTATTGCTTTAGCAGCTAGCACAGGGGTAGGCAACCTTGGCTCTTTTATGACTCGTGGACTTCAACTGCCAGAATTCCTGAGCCAGCTATGCTGGCTCAGGAATTCTGGGAGTTGAAGTCCACGAGTCATAAAAGAGCCAAGGTTGCCTACCCCTGAGCTAGCTGTTAAACAGTTAGTCCTTTTTATTAGATCTTCCTTCCTGAATACTCTTACCTCTTTGAAGATATCTTCATCATCACATTCCATTAAAATATTTTGTTACATGAATGGTGTTTTGCCCTATAAGTTTATGAAAAATGCAAAATGCCTATTTTCTTTAAACATCATTATGCAAGGAAGATAGTATCATATATTAATACGATAGTTTAAGATGTTTTAACAACTACTCAAAATATCTTAGTTATTCTGAATTTTTAAATCTGTTTTGAGGTGAAATGGGGCTTAGTCCCCAGAGAAAGGCTTTTCTTTTTAAGAGGGCTATAACATATGTAATATGTAAACTTTCACAAAAAAAATATGAATATGATGCAACTCTCTTTTAAGTATCACTGTTTCATCTTAAAATATTTTGTGTCATTTCCTATGTGGCTTGTAGAAAAGTTTAACCAAAAGAACCATGTCCATTTACTAATTATCTGAAAACTGAATCAGTTGGATATATTAATTGTGAACCTGGTTGAATCAAGTTACTTACTTTAAAATAATGCATAAGTCCATATGGCATTATCATGCTGATTTAAACTTGAAGCATGGTCTTTTTAAAGACATTATCATTTATTAAAGCTATATGATTTGCCTAAATTTGATTTTTTTTAAAAAAAATCAGTATATCCAGCCTTCCTGGAAAATAGTCCTTTTCTGTTGATAAGAATATAGGTTGTGAATATAGGTTGTGAAAAATTAGACTTGCCAGCATCTCAACGTTAAAGCTTGCCTTCAGATCTTAATATATATCCCAGAAATTGGCAACATTAATTAGAGAAATAAGAAAACATTGAAGGAAAAGACTTTTGAAACAATCTTAGTGCCAGCAAGTGACTCAATATTAAATGCATTTGTAACACATTATGTGTTTTTGTTCAAAATTGTTGCTGTATAGTATTATGTTTACACAGACACACTGTATACAAGAAAGGATAAATAAGGAAAGGAAATGAAGGAGGGAATTCCCATTCTATACTTCTTATTTCCCTATCATTGATTGAACAGATGCAGTTTGTTTGCCTTTTCCTGAATTAGGCATAACTAACTTGGATACCATAGCCAAAATTAACATTTAGAAACATCTGGCATGTGTGGTTGTTGTGATTAATTCATTCATTTTGGACTTGACCTTGTTTATCTAAACAGAAATATTTATAAATCTTCTGCACATGTTATCCATTTCCTGTTATACAAAATCACTGACTTGCACATTAAGCAATGTGCTGAGATTTCAAATACTTGATATCCAAGAAAAAAAATGCATTTTGCCATAAACAGCAGTGTGCAGCAGCAGCAGCCAAAAAAACTAATACAATCCTGGGTTGTATAAACAGAGGCATAGAATCAAGAACACGCGAAGTATTAGTACCGCTTTATAAAACCCTAGTAAGACCACACCTGGAATACTGCAGCCAATTTTGGTCACCATATCACAAAAAAGATGTTGAGAGTCTGGAAAAAATTCAGAGAAGAGCAACTAAGATGATCAAAGGCCTGGAGACTAAAACATACGAAGAACGGCTGCAGGACTTGGGTTTGGCTGCTAGTCTAAAGAAAAGAAGAAATAGGGGAGATATGATAGCAGTATTCCAGTATTTGAGGGGCTGCCACAAAGAAGAGGGGGTTACATTATTCACCAAAGCACCAGAGGGCAGGACAAGAAACAATGGTTGGAAACTGATCAAAGAGAGAAACAATCTGGAATTAAGGAGAAACTTCCTGACAGTGAGGACAATTAACCAGTGGAACAGCTTGCCTTGAGAAATCGTGGGCGCTCCATCACTGGAGATTTTTAAGAAGAGACTAGACAGTCAGTTGTCTGAGATGGTATAGGTTCTCCTGCTTGAGCAGGGGGCTGGACTAGAAGACCTCCAAGGTCCCTTCCAGCTCTATTCTATATAAACTCTTTAGAGGATGACCAGATTTAGCAAAAATATTCTGTTGTCCTTTTCTTGTCCCCCCCCTCCAAGTGTAGTATAGTCTTACATTTAGGAGCATTTTGCTTTGTGATTTATTGTCTTATTCTTATGTTTTACCTTTCTTAGGTATTAACAAATTTTAGTTGGTGTTTGTATTTGAAATACTTGGGTTAGTGTAATTATGGGTTACTTTAAGTATGAGCAGATTGAGATAAAACAGTTCAAATAAATATTCTAAATCATATGTTATTTTAAAAGACATAGTAGCATAACTTCTATGGGTGTAAATGTGTAAGTGATAAATTGGTTCAGCAAAATATAAGTTTCAGTGATATTTGTGATTCATAACTGACCAGTTTTTATTACAGTGAATCCATGGTCAGTTTACATATAAAATCAGGATTCTAGGATATCTTGATTGAGCAAGCTTGCTGAGAAATATCATTTGATTGTACTTGCTTAATTTTTCCTGCTGGCAGGAACAGTCTAGCATACCAGAAGACCTGTTTGCTACTTCTTTAGAGTTACATGCGCACTAGGATTTTTTGTTCTCCTTAGTTTAGAGCAGAGGTCCCCAACCTTTTGGGCACCAGGGACAGGTTCCGCAGAGAAAGGTTTTTCCACAGACCGGAGAGTGCATGGTTTTGTGTGCTGCCTGCATCGCATAGATGGGGCTTTGCTTGTTTGTGCGGACCGGTTGCTGACATGCCATGGCCCGTTACCAGTCCACGTACCGGGGGTTGGGGACCCCTGGTTTAGAGGGAAGAATTTTTCTCAACTTTTTTGCAATGTAATACAAAGTAAGCCACAAATAAGATTTCCTGGAGTATTTAGTAATTCCCGTAGCATGGAACAAGTGACACAACTTACATAGTATGCATTAAACAACTCTAGCATATGGTTACGTATGTATCAAGATATTAGTGTAATTGTTCTATCACTTTAGACATTTTCATCAGAAACAGTGGCAGTCATGATAATACAATATGATGTTTAACAAGTAAATGAGAGTATTCTATCAAGTTTATACTATATTGTTAATTTAACTTTTTTGGGGAAAATCTAGTTACAAAAATTAAGATATTCTAGAAATGGAATTGGAATTTTCACATTGTTTAATGTATAATATTTTCTCTTACATTAAACATAAGTAATGTTTTGCCGCAAGTTCAAGGTCTGCTTTTTTTCAGATCAACTGAGTGTTGATCCCTTGATTATGATAGGAATTGGCTGACTAGCTTGTTACCCAAGCCTTACATCATGGGCTGAGAGAGACTGACTGGCCCAAAGTTCCCCAGCCAATTTTCATGCCTAAGGTGGGGCTAGAACTCATAGTTTCCTGGTTTCTAGCCTGATGTCTTAACCGGTAGCTGAACCAAACTCACCCTCCGTCTAATGTATAAATATATGTAGTGTAAATATATTAGTAGTTGCACCCTTTACTGCAATTCTTTTGATGCTGTGTAAAATACTGACTATGATGTTAGTTTTTAAAATATTTTTTAAAATATCAGTTAAGATATTAATGAAATTATTTAGACTATTAATTTTAATAATATTTTTGTAACATATAGATTAATTCTTAAATAGAAAAATGTTTCTTATGCTCGGAACACCTTTTGTGCCCAATGTAATCTTTAAAGCCCAAAGACTGGAGGGAAAGACTGAAAATAAACATCTTCTATGTTATATTTTAGTCATACTTTTATAATCTACTTACAGTATTAAAATAAAAATGACATAAGTGCAGAGAGGTGCAACCTGTATTCCTTATTCTGGGGTATAATCATCAACTGATCTTTTCTGCATTTCTCTTACTCTACATTAATGCAAATAGCTGAATCAGAAGATTGCATGTTAACCTGAATGCAGTTCTCAATCAATATGAGATGGAAGAATGGCATAAGAATTTTTTTTTAATTTTTTTTTAAGGTACAATACAAGTGAGGACAAAGTGAGATCAGACTTAGATTTTCGGAGTTTTTGCTGAAATGATTATTAATATAGATGGCGTTGAAGTAATTCTTTACTCCATCACCTACAAGATCAGTTGTGGGTACTTGCTATTTTTTATGTAGCCTTATTCTTAATATTTTATTTTCCTTATTTTACAGTTGTCCATATTTATCTGAGAATATTACACCTGCAATTCCCGCAGTTGGAGCAATTCTGTTCTTTTTTGTTATGGGGACTTTGCTACGTACCAGTTTCAGTGATCCTGGAGTCCTGCCTCGTGCAACACCAGATGAAGCAGCAGATCTAGAAAGGCAAATAGGTAACACAGAAGGTCTGTTGTAGTCTCTCTGTTTCTCATTTTATTTCTCTCTCTTAAATGCCAATTGCTAAGCCCACATTTTAGCAGATTTTCTAGTCGTTCTAACCGATGTTACTTACTATTTTTACTTTCAGATATTCCTGACTCGTGTTACTCTAAATCTGTCTCAATTTCCTGTTACTTTATGCAAAATGTGCAGCCAACTGAATGATCAACTAAGTTAATTTTACAATTTGTGCATTTTATATAGCCCTAAATTGTTTTATACTATTGTTTCATTATGTAGTAGACCCTGATCACAGATAATACATTTGATTTAAATGGCAATATAAATTGGTAAAGAAATGAATTCAGTATCTTCTTTACAACAATCAAAAGGCTTAGTTTATAGTTTAGTTTAAAAAAAATGTAGTAAAGATAATTCTGAAAACGAAGTTTTACGTATGATTATATACAGTATACGCTGCTTGTGTGTAGATGTTGGAGCAAGCTGAAAAGTATTTTTTGATTCCAGATAGCAAATCAAAATATTGAACTATAAGATAGGTCAGGGATTAAAATAATATATGTATCTAAAATATGATAAGATTTTTTATAATGTGGCATCAAGTGAGCCTGTTTGCCATTAAGGCATCAGGTTGGAAATTGAAAAACTGTGACTAGTCCTGCCTTGGCGCAGAGCTAATTGGATGACCTTGGGGGACTGTGTGGATGACCTTGGGGGAGGCAGAGAAATGATGCTGCCTAAGAAACAATCAAACAAGTGAGGGAGGAGCCCCCAGTGGATTAATGGTCAGAAGAAGAAATTTAGGAAGGATTTGCCCTAATTGTTCAGATGGTTAAAAATGGTGGCAAGAGACTTGCAAGATTCTGTTAAGGTAGCCTTACAGTAAAGTAGAATTAGCTCACCTAGTCATGTTTCCTGTCTGCTTTACCCGGAAGGGCTGACCCTTGGCCCAGTCACTCTGACTCAATCTTAGAAAGTAGGCAATGGCAAACTATTTCCAAAATCTTGCCAAGAAAACTGCAGGGACTAGTCCAGCAGTTGCCAGGAGTCAAAGGTACAGCAGCAACAAAATGTGACATCAACATATATAGTCCTTATCTAAGCACCTGCTACAACCATATAGTCATATACATTAATTTGATCAGTTTCTTATTAATAAGTGGCAATTTTTACACACATAATAAAAGAGTATGGGCTGCCTGAAATTTTATGATTAATAAGTAACAGTAATATCAGATTTCATAGTTGTTGGAACCATGACTCCTATATAAATCTGTACTTAGCAGTGTATTCTTTTCTAAATGCTCATTTATTATCTACATAAATATCTGTTTGAGATATCATTGCCATGCTGACCAAACTGTATGTTTCCAAGATCTCAGAGAATTGCATGAAACACTATTTAGGGCATGAAATTGTATAAAGAATGAAATGGCAGTGAAGCTTAAAAGGATTTTGCAGAGTATATACTCAGTTGTGATCTAATAAATAACAGGATCATACATACTCATCTTGCTATTCTGTTTCAGGGTAAACAGTCTTATGCCAAATGCAAAGAAAGATTAAAATGTAGTAGAAAAGAGGTTAAAGACAGGAAGTAAAAGGGAAAAAATTCTAATTAAATTAAGTTTACATTCACTATACTTCTCCATGCCGTTTTGTTTTTAATCTTTGTTTCCAGTACATCCACAACCAAATTAATATATTACCTTTTCTTCTTTAAAAAAACTTTATCTTTTTAGAGAATCTTTTCCTCCTTACAACCACACCTTGCTCAAACTTCCCCTTTTTTCAGCCCTTTACTCTTCCATCATATATTTAGAATAGAATAGAATAGAATAGAATAGAATAGAATAGAATAGAATAGAATAGAGCTGGAAGAGACCTTGGAGGTCTTCTAGTCCAGCCCTCTGTTCAGACAAGTGACTGTCTAGTAGTCTCTTCTTAAAAACCTCCAGTGATGGAGCTCCCATTTAATTTGATCTATCTATTGTTGTTCTACTACATACAGTTTGCATTCTCTTTTTGTTTCTGCTTACCTACTCAATTCTTATTTCTATTAAGTAAGGTTGATAGGACTTTCTTACATACAGCCATTTTCACTTCTTTCAACAAATATTCATTCTTTAAATAGATTGCATGTTATCCACTACTTTTCTCCTAACATTTATATATCTTAAAATTTTTCCATCCATTTCCCCATTTTAGTAAACATTCCAGTAAGGTACAATATTAATTTCATTAATTTCAAGTTAATTTGTGTAACTTGCATTCCTTCACTTCATTTTTTTATATAAAACATGATTACCTTGATCTTTAATTTTCAGATTCTTACTACTTGTTGCATTGTATGATCTAACACTTGCTGCAAATCGTTCATGTTGTCAGGCATGTAGTCAGGAATCATCTATATACAAAAGTACATACGTGTTCATGTTCCCAACCAACACACTTCTAATATTGCAAAAAACATTATTTATACATTCATCCATAACTACAGTAAACAGCAAGAAACATCACACAGCCTTCTTTTACTCCCTGTTCACTGTTGAACCATTTGATAAGCATTCTAATTTTTCTCATGAATGCTTTTCTATCACCCTATATCACTTTTAATATTGACCTTGGTATATTGCTGCAAACCATTCCATAATTCAATTTTGTTCACTTTATCATACGCTTATTTGTTATACTGGAGAACCTTGCTGGATTTGTTTTCCTAGCTAAGATGTAAAGAAATAGTTATAGATAGGGTGGACTAAATGATGTTAACAACTATAATATTCCTGAAGTATGATTCTGAGTTTCCTTTCCATGAAGAACGTGACATCTGGAGGTTTTAGCTGCTGAAAGAAGAGAAGGGAATTTTATTTAATCCTTAAATGTCTCAGTCTCCTCTAATTCTGTTTCAGAAGTTCGCTTGCTACATTTTTATTCCTTTGTGGTATATGCATTGCAGATTGTAATGAATAGGGTTGTAAAGTGAAGGTTTATTTAGCAGATTGAAAACATGTTTTGCAATAATGCAGTAAAAATAATTTTAAATGCAGCAAAGGAACATACCATTTCATTTTTACAAGCACATGAAAACAAATAGCAAAGACTCAGAATTAAAAAATATATAAAAATCCAAGAGTTTAAACATTTCAACACCCAGGCTCCATCTTCCACTTTTGCTTATTTCTTAAACTCCTGGTTTCTCAATAGCTTTCTGGAGCACACAAGTAGAAAAGAGAGGTGATGGGCCGCGGTGGCGCAGTGGTTAAAATGCAGTATTGCAGGCTAACTCTGCCCACTGCCAGGAGTTTGATCCTGACAGACTCAAGGTTGACTCAGCCTTCCATCCTTCCGAGGTCGGGGACAAGACTGTATGCTGACTCTGTAAACTGCTTAGAGAGTGCGCATATAAGTCTAAGTCCTATTGCTATAAAAATCACCTTTTCCTTTTTTTTCTCCTCTTTGAAGTATCATTTGGGAAGACAATACTTTAATTCAGCAAATATATAAATTTGATTTAAAGCAAGCTACTTCAGATAATTAAAGAAAAATAATTGAATAGCTTTCATTTCCTTTTTTGTTTCATGAATGACACACATTTTATCTTACATTTCAACTAGCATCTACCACTTTTTACAGAAGCAGAATAAGCAAAAATCACTCCATGCTTTTTTGGAATATCGAAATAACATTACATTTCTACTTTAATTTGCTTCTTCAGTCTTGATTCTTACAACTCTACAGACATGCCTAATTAAAATTGATACACCAAGTATCATAACCTGATACAGCTTGTATCATTTTTGCCTTTGCACACTCCACCCACACTTACTGGAAACGATTTCGTATTCCTTAGGAATCCAAACAAAGTGACTGCTGTGCTTTATTTGAATCATGTGAACATGTACATAATACAGTATACATTCCCTCATTCATGCTGTAAATAATAAAAGTACAGTGAGACTTGGAAATTGAGGTTATTAGGAAGAAATGGTTTATGGTGAAAGTGTCTATCTTACATCTGTTCTTTTAAATTTTAAAACGAACTGATACTAGACTGCATTAGAGGAGAATGGAAAAAACATATTGTTTTCTTGGCTAAGAGCAGAGGTTAAAGCTAAAGTGGATTTAGTTTTTGTCCATTATACAATTTTGAGGCCAGAAAGAGGCACAGAGAGGTCTCAATATTACTTCCAACTACATACTCGTAGGATTTATCAAAGGGCAGTGTTAAGAACAAAGTTTGGACAAATTAGCCAATACTTTGCTATAAATGTGTGATATGATATGATTGAGCTCATATTGGTTCCTGATAAGCTTCTGGATGCAATTTAATGTGCTTGTTTTTATGCATAAAGCCATTTGTGGCTTAGTGCTAATTGACTCCAGGACTGCATATATCAGCTAAAATTGACCTTACTGATAAATTGATCTCAGGAAAAACAAGTATTTGTTCCCCACTTCTGTGAAGTTAATTGGGTGGAGAAGAGGTGGAGCTAGAAAGTATTAGTATTTTCACGGGCGGTGCCTGTTCTTCAGAATAGCCTTCTCGCAGAAATCAGACTAGTCCCCTTTTTGACCATATTGTTGTTGTTAGTTGCGAAGTCGTGTCTGACCCATCGCGACCCCATGGACAACGTTCCTCCAGGCCTTCCTGTCCTCTACCATCTTCTGGAGTCCATTTAAGCTCATGCCTACTGCTTCAGTGACTCCATCCAGCCACCTCATTCTCTGTTGTCCCCTTCTTCTATTGCCCTCAATCTTTCCCAGCATTAGGCTCTTCTCCAGTGAGTCCTTCCTTCTCATTCAGGATCTGGCCTTCTAAAGAGCAGTCAGGGTTGATCTCCTCTAGGACTGACCGGTTTGATCGCCTTGCAGTCCAGGGGACTCGCAGGAGTCTTCTCCAGCACCATAGTTCAAAGGTCTCAATTCTTTTGCACTCAGCCTTTCTTATGGTCCAACTTTCACAGCCATACATTGCAACTGGGAAAACCATGGCCTTGACTATATGTCCTTTTTTGACCGTATAGGAAATGTTGTTGATTGTCGTGATTGGTTGAGGGGTCTTTTGATTTGCTTATTTTTAATTATATGTATTAGGAATATTTGCACTGAACTATAAATCGATTTCATTGATTATCAAAACATTTAATATCATTAGGGACATTCAGGAATATGTTGGAATATTTCAAGCTTATTCTAATGGTAAATAGTTGAAGTTGCTTGTTTACGTATCTATTGATTGAATTATTTTTTTTCCTTTTTAAAAAAATCTCTCATTATATACATAACCGAAATAAGATAGCTGTCTTACTGTGCAAATAATAACAATCTGATATTTTACCAATGGTCTGTAATGGAATGAGAGAATGATTTTGGAAGATGAAGGGGGAGGGAGCCCACAACTGATTAATGGGCAAAAAAAGAAACTTAGAAAGGATCTGCTCTAACTAATCTGTTGGTAAAAACAAACAGCAGGAAATTTGTACTTTCAGACTTATCCCAAAGGTACTTTTTCAGGAGGCAACTGGACTTCCTCGTTTTTTCTTTAAAGAGGTTTCACTTCTCATGCAAGAAGCTTCTTCAGCTCTGACTAGATGGTGGGGAACCGAAGGATTTATATTCCTTGCAGACAGCTGGTCATTTAGATTCTTTTGGAGGGTCATTGAAGCCATTTGGAAGTTTACCTGTGTCCTCCAAATGTCTTCAACGACTCTCTAAAAGAATGCAAATTACCAGCTGTCTGCAAGGAATATAAATCCTTCCATTCCCCACCATCTAGTCAGAGCTGAAGAAGCTTCTTGGATGAGAAGCGAAATGTCTTCAAAGAAAAAACAAGAAAGTCCAGTTGCCTCCTGAAAAAGCACCTTTGGGATAACTATGACCTGGATGACTGAGAATCTCCATGGATACTTTCAGACTTGCAATATTATGTTAATGTAGCCTTGTAATAAAGTAGAATTAGCTCTTTGTATAGTGTTTCCCCGTCTGGTCTACTTGGGAGACTGATATTGTCTGAATAAATTCATGGTAATAAATGGTTGCATCTTCTTTGATGTTATGTGCTGCAATTTGGAATTGATCATTTAAGTTTATTTAAGGATTTCAAGTTTAATTGACAGGTTTTGACACATAATGATTTAATCATTGATAAAACCTTCACTATGGTAACTAATCAAAATTCTGTGACTTAACAAATAATTTAAAAAAATTAGACAGTTTCTTTTATAAATAAAATCAAGACAATAACAAATTATAACTGGGTCGTTGAAGTTATGTGTGCCTAGTTTTACAGATTTTATAATATAATTTAGTCATATTGAAGGAAATAGATTTTCACTGGTCTGATAAAAAATAACTAAGCCTAAAATAGAATTGAATTATTCACCAGATGAGGAATTAGAAATTGGCCCCTTGCATTCTGATATACAGTGCAGTATAATAATAATGAGATTGTTTGGATTCTTCTCCACAAGGATGGTTTTATCTCTGAAAGAATTTTTGTTTTTGTATCTGCTTTCAAAAATAGTGCTGAGAAGAAATTGAAATGCCATAATGCTAGTGTTTTTCAGAAGTTTAAAGACAGTTATTTGGTTTAATTTTAAATATCTTGGCAGCCTAAAAAAAGATCTGTTCCTGGGCAGTGCTTCAAAATCTCTGGCATGTTGCTTGAATGCAGAAGTGTTTGATCATAGCCCTTTATTAGATGGATGAGAATCCATTCTTGCAATTTTTACAGGGATGTTTTCCCATATTGATTTAGAATTATCTGCAGTGAGTAGCCTGGATATTTAAAAAAACATAATCAGCAGAGAAAAAAACAATAACTAGCAAGGAATAATAAAAATCCACGTACCTGTTTTGATTATAATTAAATATCCCCTCCCTCCTAAATACTTAGTACCATGTTCCAGAGGGGCAAAAAAAGCTACATAGGTCCACCTAACTAACAAACAAAAGCTGCATGTGTTCTCAGTGAATTAAAGTTTTAATGTGGCTGGGACGTATTGTGCATCTCTGATGAAATGGAAAGATTATACAGATATCATTGGTTTTTGTGCATTTTGGATTACATAGTTTTGATATGCATTGCATTTGGTACAACTATGAAAAACCAATTCCAAATATTTAAATATTTTGGCTTGCTTTGGTGAATTAGCCTTCATTGTTGCTTTGCAAAAGTTAAGCTACTTATTTTAGTATAGTTAATTGGAAGTGCAGATCAATAAGTGGCTAGGACACTTAGAGCTCATTTTCATCCAAATGACGTGTGCAAATATAACCGCTACATCATAAAATATAATTGCCTACAATAAGATTGCAATATATTTATTGGCTAGTTTTGGAAGATGATGCTTTAAATTATTTTGGCTACAACAGGGTTGATGTTTAAATTGAAGAGGAAAGGAGCCAAAATGCATCCTTGTCTACAGTGCTAAATTTTAATAACACAGTTTTTGCATAATGCTCCAATGGATCTAGTTCTACAATTTAGTTGAAATCTGTAAACTTAGATCCACCCACCCCCCCACAGTTTGCTCTGTCCTGTTCCATTGAAAAGGACTTGTCTCCATCTAAGAGCAATTCACCTGTTTCCCTAGAATAAAAGTATATCAAATCTGGTAACGTAATTCATAAAAGCAGAGTTGTTGGCCTGGTATTCTTTCCTGAGGTATTCCACGAGAGGACTGCCAAAGTTTTAGGGGGAAAAAAACAAAAAATTAGTCAGAATTTCCAGTGGACAGCATTGACAGAGAAAATAGTTCCTGTAGGCTTTTTTCCACAATTCTTTGTTCAGTGATGAAATAATTGTTCCACCCATATATTATCTTGGTCTTTTTAGTCTTCATTTAATACTTGCATTGGTTCATGGCTGGGATGTAGTAACTTAATTGTGTAGGGTAGTGATGCGACTGTGTTACAATTGATTTTAAGTGAATTATTACACAATTGATGAAGATTTCCTTCTCATCCCAGAATAGCATAAGTATTTTTAAAAGTCTTTGTAAATTAGCTGATGATGCAGAATGCAACTTTTGTTTTAAAACTCTTTATTAGAAAGGTTACTATTTTTTTCTTTAATAATTGTTTAGCATTACAAAATAGACCATATTAGCAAAGCACATTACGTCTGTGGATTGACATATTTATATTATTACATAATGAATATAATAGTAATTGCATCTTTTCTATATGGACATTTCATTTCAAAATTATAAAAAAGTACTTCACATCTTCTAGGAACGCAATATGTCTCTGCTGTTTGTTAAATAGCTGCTTTTTGTTTGCCAGCCTGAAAAAAAGATATACACGTAGTCCTTGACTTATAATCATTCATTTAGTGACTGTTAAAGTTACAGTGGCACTGAAAAAAGTGACATTTTATACTTACAACCATTGCAGCATCCCCATGGTCATCTGATCAAACTTTGGATGCTTGCCAACTGGCCTGTAGTTATCATGGTTGCAATGTCCCAGGGTCATGTGATCACCTTTTGTGACTTTCTGACATGCAAAGTCAATCGAGAAGCCAGATACACTTAACAACCATGTTACTAACGTAACTGAAGTGATTCACTGAACATCTATGGCAAGAAAGGTAGTAAAATGGGGCAAAATTCATTTATCTACTGTTTTACTTAGCAATGGAAAGTTTGTGCTCAATTTGTGGTTGTAAGTCAAGGACTACCTGTAGTTACATTAAGAAGACATAGCACACTATAGTGTGAGTAAACTTCTTAAAGCAGATGCAACTTTGTTGAGATTAGTGCACAGTTCACTCTGCTACAGCCACCTTGACAGCTTTTTGCTTTTAAAGAGACCCTTGCCTTTATCTGTTTAGAGCAAGGGTGTCAAACTCGCAACGTCACATGACGTGTCACGACGTATCGTGACTTTTTTGCCATTGCCGGCAATGGGGTGGGTGCGGTTTCGCCATGACACATCCGGCCCACGGGCCGGCAGTTTGACACCCCTAGTTTAGAGAATACCAAATAAGATATAAATCTGTTTTAATCTCCTAAATGTCATACTTAAAAAGCAATTCAATGACATCTTACACCAGAGTACCTAAAAATCAAGTAATGTTTTTTCATCTGCTAGTGAAACTTACAAATCTGGAAAAAACACTGAAAACTGGAATAATTTTAAGTTTTTAGAAAAATAGTGGAAAAACTCAGTTGCTTGAAATAACAGGCTAATGCAAATATTTAAAATATTTAAAAAACAGAGCAAAGTTTGGTAATTTGAAACAGACTGTTGGTCTGGTTGCAAATCTTCAGATTACACCAAATTTAATGTTGCAGGCAATTCTGTCCAATCCATGTTAAAACAAATTCATGATTTTAATTCACAAATTTGGGGCACTTAAATTTTTCATTTAGTTCCATTTTAGTGACTGTAGTCAATAGAAAAATTTCTGTTATAAAATATTTAAAGATTATAGTCTTGCAGCTTTGTTACAGTTGAATGGAAAAGTATACCCCCTGAGTGAAGGAAGTGACATGAAAGTAAAATTCATGAAGAACCTATTGTATTCCTGAAAGAAAGGATTGCTGCCTTGGAAGCTTTATTGGATAAAGAACAGAATTATTTAAAAATAACACTTCTTAACTGCATAAATAAATAAATAACTTCTGCCTAATAGGCACGGGTATTAATACATCTTTTTAATATTAGAAACATGAATATTTCTACACTAAAGCTAACAGTTAATAGAAGACAATTTATATGAAGTAGATAGCCTTGTGTGAGATAATCACCTTTTCAATGGTGATTATCTATCAATGGTAGATATCTTAGGAAATTAGACAACATGTTGTTGGTACTTTCAGTATATATCATGCACTTTCAAGGAACTGGGAGAAGAGTTATTAGTTCATACTCAGTTACTGCATTTGTCACATTACTGCATGGCTCTTTTTGTAAATTAGACCCTAAGGGTTCTGCCTGGACTTGATCTGCAGCTTTTCTTCTTCAGGGATGGGAATTTGCAACCTATATATTAATACATTGGGATAGTGAGCAAAGAGATGAGACATTAGAATAAAAGATAAGAAATTGAACTTTAAATATATTTAAACGAGAAAGAAAGAGAGAAAGGAAAGGACAAGTGATTAAATATAGGACAGCAAAGAGGCATAGTGATTTAAAAAAAAAACTTGAAAAAGAGTTAGTTAAGCCAGATTCACATAAGACATCAGGGAAATAAAGTAGGAAAAATATTAGCCATAAAAGGGAGTAGAAGATGAATGAATTAATCATAAAGCTACTTTGTTCACCTGTGAAAACATCAAGCAAGCAAAATAAAAAGGGTGGGAAATAGACAAAATTGGGAACTGGCAGAATTTGGAAAGAAGTCAGACACCGCTATAACAGGCTGTTGAATGGGAGAATAAGGGACACTAAACAGAGAGACGCAGTTAGAGGGAAGAAGCTATGAATCAGTGAAGGCAAAGAACAAAGAAAAAGCAGCAAATCTGAAGGGAAGTAGTATGTATGGAACAAAATGCATACAGTTAAAGTTCAATCTCATTTGCAGATTCTCCAGAATCATTGACAATTAATATACTTTTTTCATATGGAAAAGCCATATGGAAAATCACATCCAAGCAGTCTTGTTATAGTAAAGTATATTATTAAGAATAGTTATATAAATTAGTATTGTCACTAAAAGCCTGGTTGATTTGTTTTCCCCTTTCTCTCCTTACTTTTTTTTAAACCATATTTTTGTGTTTGTCATCTTCCTTGTTACTGTGCAGATGGAAGAGTTATTTGTAGCTTTGAAAATATGAGCATATAATTGGGAGAGAAAGTTGCATATTCAATGTGATATAAGAATTAATCTAGTAGCATTTGGTTTGTTACATATTGACTTCTTAATAATAAATGATTTACAAGACACAACTAATTTTATTTAGGTGTTTCTAATTTATATTACAATAATATTTTACCCACAGTAAAAAGCACTCAGTGTTTTTATGTTTATGTTATTTCCTTATTTAGACATTGCAAATGGCTCTAGTGCCGGAGGATACCGTCCCCCTCCCAGAACAAAAGAAATAGTCATTAATGGTCAGGCAGTGAAATTAAAATACTGTTTCACCTGCAAGATTTTCCGTCCACCCCGTGCCTCACATTGCAGCCTTTGTGATAACTGTGTAGGTGAGTAAAAAAATAAAAAATAAATCCATACTAGTCTAGATAGCTGTGGCAGAGAATTGATATGTTGCTGGTCATTATATTCATTTAGTATTTCTCATTATTAAAGTACAGCTTTGCTGTTTTGTCAAACTGGTACAACCAAAGGTAAACTGTCAGTGTTTACACTTCTCTGTTTATACATCCCAGATTCTAATATGTAATTTCAGGTTTGCTATTTGATCACCTCAAGCTTCCTTTCAGCTTGAAATGCAATTGCTGCTCTTTGGGTTGGTTCAGAGTGAAATGTCATGTCCAAACTTAACGTTTTAAGACATGTGTTAATAAGCTGAGGCATACATTTTGCTAAAGATAATACACATTCCAATAAAACAATATTTGCTTCAGTACAAAAAGTAACAGAAAAGGCATAATACTTAATTTTACAACCCAAAACATGATTATTATTTTTTTACATTATAATGGTTTTGGGCTTCTATGATTAAAAAGGGTATACACACTTTTGGGTAAAAAAATGCAAAAAAAATCCCTTCATGAACATACCCATGTCATTTTCGTCAGTAACTATACTGAAGTAGTTTATCAGTGCCTTCTTCTGGGACTGTTTGTTTAAACTCCCCAGTCTAGCTGACAATCCTGAGTCCTTGTCCATTCAGATAGTAAGCAGTCCTGATTCTGATTATCTTCCAAACCTAATCAAATGTGGCCAGGTGATGCTACCTCCTGTTGGTATGGCTTCAGGCCCCTGAATGAACTTTAATTTATATGTATGTAGAAGTTTATTCGGCTGGCAAAAATCTAAATCCAGAATAATCAAGTTGAGAAGTAACGCAAGGCGGACATCCACATGCTTGTCTTTAGTGCTAGCCAGAAAGGCTAGTGGTGAGGAATTATTGCAACTTGGAAGGCACCAAATTGTCTGGTTCTGATCAAGTTACTGAAGTAGGAGTTTAATTTATACTTCTAGATTTTCTGAGTTTTAGTAATAAAGTGAAAAAATGTAAACACAACTGACATTATACAGATTAGCTATGTAGAGAAACATGTAAATGAAGAATGACCAATGGATGCAGTCATACATTAAAATCATAGGGCTTCAGAGAAAACAACAAGAAGGCATACTGCCAATGGGCACAAATGTGAATGATTCTCATTGAATTAGCCAGGTTTTTGATATTCTATACAAAGGTCCTTGTGTTTTCTGTGGCAGAATATTTTCTAACAATGGTTTTAAAGAATGCTGTTAGAATATTTGTAAACAAAAGCCAGTTCTGTTCATCTAATCAGTCAGTTAGGAGATAGCCTAACTCTACCTTCTGAAAACAGAGTTTTCAGAAAAGGGCTGTCTGTTTATTTAATTTATATAGCCATGGAATCCCTTTCCACCTTGGGTTGGGGGCTAATCTCACCTTGGGAGGATGGGATGGTAATGATCTTCCAAAGGGTAAATGCCATAGCAAAAACTGTCCTCCTGGGCCTCGCCAAAAGAATACCTTCACCCTTCCCAATCTTTATCTACCTACCTAAGAGTATTCTGCTTTAACTAATGTGACAGCTGCAGAATCAGCTCAAGATGTTTCATTATTAAAAATGTCTACATCGCAAGACTTAAGAAACGTGTTCCCAAATTTCTTAGCAATACTATAGGAAATCTGGAGCAAAGCTGTTGAATTTAAGTAGTTAGCTAACATCTTAATAAAAATGTATCATTTTAATAAAGTTTAATTTGCTTGCTTAAAATATCTATAGACAGTTACCCTAAATATTCAGTGTATTCTTTAGGAGGAAAATAATAAAATAAATAACAAAAATAGTTATTGAAAAGAGATGATGTACTCAACCAAACAAATGCTTGCCAAAATCTGAAAGTGAAGTAAAAATTCTACTGCCCGTCAAAGATCATCAGAAGATTGTTTCAGAACTTATACAGTGAGCACATTTAATTCATCTAAGCAAAAGGGAATTTGTAAATTCAAAAAATGAACAGTGTTGGTATATATACCCAGGGACTAGGTAAGCAAAAGACCTGCTTAATATTACATAAAGCAAATAAAACAAAAAGTGAAGGTTGGTTTGAGAAGGCTTGCACAGGAGTGAAGTATTGTTTAAGACTACTTTATAGAACTACAATTGTGACATATAATATATGTAACAAATCACATGTTAATGAGAACTTTGTAATAAAGAATAAGTTAAGCTATTTTTTTCCTAATTGAATTCCTTTTTTCTTCTACATTCTCTTTCAGAACGGTTTGATCATCATTGTCCCTGGGTAGGCAACTGTGTGGGGAAAAGAAACTACAGATTTTTTTATATGTTTATTTTATCTCTGTCATTTCTGACAGTTTTTATATTTGCATTCGTTATTACCCACATCATCCATCGTAAGTATGCTAGTAAAATCAGATTGTGTATGTAGCCATTTCCTTGAGAATTAAATTTTAACTTTAATCTTGATCTACTAGGATATCTGTATCCTTATAGAAACCCCCCCCATCATATTTCTTGTTTGACATTCAACATAATTCCACCTCTCAAAGAGTCTTGTTAATTCAGATCCTTGCCAACTGTTTTTTTTTATTTCTTAAACATGTGTAGCCTTTATATAGAACAGTTTCTTTTTAAGTTAGGTTATATAAAATAATAATTGGCTATTGTCAGTTTTCTTCAGGTTCTTTTCATGAGTGGTAGACTTTCAGTAGAAATTAAGGTCCCTGACACTTTAGAGGAGCTGTCTTAAAGATCTTAACAAATTCTAGTTCAGGTTCATAGTTAATCAAATAAACAGTCAGTATGGTGTAGTGCTTTGAGTGCCCGGACTGAAAGAGAAAAGACCATCTTCAAGTTACCACTTGATGATGGAAAGTTATTGGGTGATCTTTTACCAAATTCATTCAGCCCAGTCTATGTCACAAACCTGTTGTGAAGACAAAATGGTGGTTATAAAGTTAAATAACATACCTATACTAACCTATATAAAAATCATATGATATACTTGCTTACTAAAGGCGGAAGCAACTAGAGTTTTGTTTCATGTTAGTAGATGTGGTTTGTTTACTTAGTATCATGAACTGACTTGATACTCTATTTTGGGAGATGCTCCCATGGATGGAAAAAGAGATAAAAGGCGGAATCCAGCCTCTCGTTTCCCAAAATGCTGTTGTGGTCAGTTCTTCAAAGAGCCCTCCACTCAAGAATTCCATAGAATGGCTAAGAGTCTTTTTTATTTCAGCTAAATATGAATCTAATAAATAAGTAATGGACTTGGGGCTTTGAATGCATTAAACTGAAATTTACTGCTGGCTGCTCATATCTTCTAGTAATATCTCCAAAGGAATTTGTAAAAAGCTTGGAATTTGGGTCAAACTGTAGTTAAAAAACTCCTGATCCAGCCAAAACATTTTTGTGTGCGTAAGAGAGAAAATAAATCACTAAGCACATTTTTATGGAGAAAACTGGGCTTGAAATATTTTGTTTCCATATTAGGATAGTAAAAAGAATGAAATCATGTATCTTATTTATATGTAACTAATGCCTGCAGACATTAATCTGGTGTTACTGGGAAACTATCCTGCATATGCAATTCTGATTTTATTTTCTCTATTATTTATTGAATAGTTTCATCAACATTTTAAGGTTAAACAAATTATTTGTTGTGATTATTTGAAAATACAATTGTATGTTGGGTTTTCAGATACTTTCACTTATACTTGTAGATTCACTCTATTTGACATGTATTATCTTTACAGGAACTCAGAATACACGATTTTTAACTGCACTTAAAGACAGTCCTGCAAGATATCCTTTCACTGAAATACATTTATCTCTATTGGAATAATTTTTAAAGAATTAATATTTAGATATACTTTGGTTTGGTTTCTGCTGGCAGTTAATGGATTTTTTAAATTAATGGATATGAAATCTTTAAATTAAAACTTAAGTACCTCACTTCTGTGAGTTTATATGTAAAAATATATAACAGCTGTACATGTAATATATAACTGTTTTTCCCATCACGTTGCTCTTTAAAACAATGGCATCTCAATTCCCCACATCCCTAACCATCATGGCCAATCTCTGCTGGCTCAGAATTATGGGAGCAGAAGTCCAAGCATATCAGGAAGGCCCCAGATTGGGAAAAGCTGGCCTATGAATTTTAATGGCCAAAATATTTTTGTAGCACAATTTTAAACATGTTTGATGAGATAGTGAAATGGGTTTTCAGTTTGTAATTTCAGACTTATCCCTTAGTTTATTTATATAGGAATATGATAGATCACACAAAAGAACGGTCTCTGTAAAATAAAAATTCCCCCATAATTTGCATTAGGTGCTAAAGTATTCAAAAGAAAACCTGCTGTAATACTTAATAGGCATTCCCATAGAATGTGCGGAAAACTAGGAACATGCTCATGCAATACTTTTTTACAGGTTTGCATGACACTTGCTATTTTTCCCTCCACCCCAGTTAGTTCTGATAAAGTTGATTCTGCTACTGTGTTGGAGTAAAGAATAAAAAAATGTTTATCGTTCATGAGTTTTCAATTTGACCCCTTGAACCCTGTAAAATCAGAAGAAGGCCCATAGGCATGCACACTGCTTTCTTATAATGTGTACAATACATTTTTAAGCAATGTATACATTTAGAAATGCTAAGATAACATCTCCACAAAATAGCAAGCGTTGAGTGCTACAGATTTTAATGAAAATTATGAAGTAGCAAATAAAAGGTTTTCAGCCAAAAAATGGCTAAACATTACTTAATTAAGCACAAATACTGAAGTATAAACACCTAATAGCTTCTGTTCAAACACTGTTTGTAAATAATGTAGTGGCCTCCAATTAAAAGAATCACAGTTCTTTCTAATTACGCTTTTCCATTCCCTGAAAAAGAAAGAGCTTTTTATATGTTCTAAACAGAAGGATTATTGATGCCAAATTTGTTGATTTATTTTACTGGAACAATCAGTGATTCATTCATCATTTGCATTTAGGGGCTAGCAACCTAAGGGGGGGGGAAGAGAATGGAAGAGGGAAGGAGAAGGAGAGAAAGAAAGAAAAAAACTGGTAAAAAAAATCCTTCCAATGTTTTGCATTACATAATTTAGTAATTTCCTTATCACCATTACTCTCTCTCCCCTCTCTTTTTCTCTGTTTTTAAGTATATATAACTCCATCACTAATAATAGTGGGTTTTTTAACCATATCGTCCATCCATTCCATGTGCAAACAAAAGATACACATAGTAATAGAAGTATCCTTGATTGCTATCATTTGTTCTCTTCATTTTTTCATAGAAATTTTGGAGAACCTTTGATCCTAAAAAATAATGGGGAGATTTCATTTTGCACATAGTTTGTAAGATTTAGCCATATGCTCATATGCTCAGGATATAAATTAAAATATATTTTTGAAGCTTAATAAATTTAGCAGGATTCACACACAGTTTTGAAAGATTATTTGCATATTTCATCAAGTTTATTGCAACAGAAGAATAATTGAGGAAAGAAAGCACTCCATGCTCAATAAAAGCAGAATTGTATTAGAAATATTGAAGATACAATGGATTTGAGGTCTTCAAAGAGAGTTAAAATAAGAATAATCTAAGAATAATCATCTAGTTTTTAGTAGCATATATAGATTTACGGTTCTACTTCTTTTGGCCTCCTGAGAATATTTATAGATTGTTTGTTTCTCTTGTTTTATGACAGCATGCTCCTTATTTATTGCTTGTGTCACCAAAGCTGCTTTGCATTATAATCTAATCCCATTTAGTTCTTCTTCATGCTTATTTGCAAAATATATGTAGGTGGAGAGTAGATATGTTTTGTTTCATGAGTTTATATAACAAGCTTTTCATATTCAGAATCTTGGATAGTTGCACTGTTATATGGTTTCAGGTTTACTTACAAGTTATCAAGGCTATATTTCTCAATAATATTTGAATATCATAGCTTAATGGCCAAGATGTTTATTTTGCCCTAGCTGCACCAATCTAACATGTAGATCAGTGGTTGATAGGTTCTGATAATATTGGAAGTATATGATTGGATTTCTGATACTTATGGTGAGGTGGATGGAGAGAAAAATGTTTTCTTTTCAGATGAGGATAGGCAGCTTCTGGTTAAGAAATCTAACAATCGCTTCCATCTGTAAGTACATGAAATTGAGTTATGAAGAACAGTGCAATATACCATCAGCAGCTTCACCACTTGCTAACTTGGTAATTGCTAACTAACAAGAATACTGAGTAGATGATAGCAGTGCATGTAACTGTTGTTGCCAGTATCTGGTGTACTATATTAATGATGTGGATACTTTAGTTTTCTTCCTGCCGTAGTGTTTTTCCACAAGTGCAGAATCCGCAAACAAGTATTAATCCATTAGATGCATTGGGAATTGACTGCCCAGTTTGCTGCCCAAGTCTGAT
Organism: Azemiops feae; assembly: GCA_023970755.1. NCBI lineage: Eukaryota > Metazoa > Chordata > Lepidosauria > Squamata > Viperidae > Azemiops > Azemiops feae. The sequence goes on along the minus strand of JALGBA010004174.1, from coordinate 2,278,747 downwards.
ATTGTAGTTGAGAGTGGTTCAAAGTCACCCAGCCAGCTTTCATGCCTATAGCATTCACAGTCTCAGCCTGATGCCTGGACTCTATGTGGACTGCCATGTGACTACAAACATTAAAACTGGTAGACCTTAAAATGATAAAACAATGAATAACCTAATGGTACATGAAGTACACAAGGATTGGTATGTTATTTCGCATATTATTGTCCTCAGAAATTCAAATACTAAAATATACAAAGGCTTTGGAATTTGTGGCACACAGACTTTCCATAGTAACCATGCTGGCAACAGGTATCTGCTTGACAGCCATACAGAAAAAATGTATTAAAATTGTAGTTCCAGTACAAAGAAGATGTACTATTTTTCCATGAATGACTGCCTTCAGTGATTTACAAGAAAAAGACTTGGCCTCTTTTTGATTCCACATTTCAGAGATCAGATTTGTAGTTGTACTATTATTATTTAGAAAATGAAATACTAGAAAGGAAAAAAAATTCAGTAATAAAGAAGCTGAGCCAAGGGGAAACACATTGAAATTAAAGCCTTTATGATATTATTTCTGCTTCTCATTTATTTGTTCCCTTTGATCGATATATCATGATAGTTTTGTGTGGCCGAGAAGATATATTAGAAGTCAAGTCATATTAAAATAAACTATATTTATTTTCTCCCACATACCATCTGTTTACCTTTCATAGAAGAACAAAACTGACTGAATGGTAAAGTACTGCATTAATCCAATAAAGTACTACATTAATCCCCCACCCCAACAAATAATTATGTATCAACTGGAGGGTCTTCCTGGCTTGAATGCCAAGAATAGCAGATGTCACTGAATGAGTACAGATGTAAATGGCTGCAAACATCACTGCCCAAAAGTGTAGATATTTTTGAAGATTTCCTGAAACTACCCTTTGCCTGATGAGTTTAACCCTTTGGTAAGGCCTAAACAGGATTTTTCCCTCTTCTCTTTGCCTGATCTCTACTGAGCTTTGGCTTTCACTTCCTTTTTCCTTCCTTCCTTCCTTCCTCCCTCCCTCCCTCCCTCCCTTTCTTGTTTTGTTGTTCCTATTAAAAGGCAAGAGACAGAGGTACCCTCAGGATCCAATGCTTTCATCATATAATGACAAATGCAGCATTGTGTCATTGTGTGGTAGTTTACCCTCTTTGGTGCATGCATGTTATATGATACACCAATCAAAGGCACAGAGCTGGAATCCCGATGGCCTGACACTGTTTTTTTCATATGCCTCCTCTTGTGGATCTCTGTATTTGAAACTGTATGTATGTATATATGATCGTATGTAAGGGATTATCTTATTTTACAACCAATTAATTTTAAAGAATACTATATTTTATCCTAATCCTGTCCTTTTGGCAAGTTGTACAGTATGTCTTTTTATATGTGTTACATGCGTAGTTACTAATTTAATCAAATATTTCTGGAAAATGTTGAAGAACTTCTCAAACACAGTGTGCTAGCAAACATAGCATGTCTGTTGTTTCCAAATACAATGGTGATCCTGAATGATAATCTTGATTTGTAAGAAGGAATGGTCATTTAGTTGCCAATAGCCTTTATCTTCACTGACTTTTCAGTTAATACTGCCTTGACATTTAATCACTGTCCTAGAAGCTGTGGTATGTTTCTTCTCCGTTTGGTCCATTGTCGGGCTCTCAGGTTTTCATACTTACTTGATCAGCTCCAATCAAACAACCAATGAGGATGTAAGTTTTCCCTCTCTTGCTCTAATTTGTCTTCATTTAATGATGTCATGTATTTCACTTTCACTGTCTGCTTTTATCTATTTTTCAAAAGGTTGCAAGGTTCACTCAAGTGTGCTGTCCTATTTTTGTCTGTATAATGCATAGGAGTGTACTTTTTTGATAGCTTCTTGGCAAGAAACAAAGCATAGTTGAGACACAGTTCTATAGCAAAATCACTGAATATGATGTTGTCTTAATTAAATGGAATTTAGGCTAGAAGACCACACTGACAGCACTAATATTTAGAGCAGCCTTATTCAATCTTTTTTTTCCCCTGGAGGTACCCTCAAAATAATTTTCAGATCTCATGGAATTCCTGCAGAAAAATTATAAAAACTGAAAACTTCACAATACAGTTTTTTAACCTACACAATCCACATTTTAGAACTTTTACAACAGCAAAACAAAATGGTAGGCTGGTAGCTGAATTGTAGCATATAAAAATTCTCACTGCAAGCTGTATAATCTCTCACAGAATTCTAATTGAAAAAAGCTGTTTTAGAGAATGTGAGTAAGATGCTGGCTTGGCTAGATAATGTTTGCTTTCCCCAACCTTAAGAAGATGGTCAGAAATGCCTTGGCAGTATACTAATAACTAAAAACAACACAGTTGTCAGAAAACTCTAATATTTAAAATATAGGTTAGGATCTGTATGCCTGGTAAATGATAATTATGATCCCCATATTTATGTAACAAACTTTGCAAAAGATTTGAGAATTTAATGAAATACCCATTTTCCATAGTTTGGACTGGGTTTGGATGGATTTCAGCAGATTATTTTGGGTCAGTCGCTGTCTCTCAACTATATTTAATTGTGAAGATTAAAAAATGGGGAAAGAGGAGAGCCCATTCATAGGTCTTAACTCATACCCTACACTGCACTGGATATATGAAATAGAGCACATTTTTAAGGAAGAAAAATTGAAGTGAATCCATTACCATCTATTCTATTGTAGATGAGCACCAGATGTTTCTGGAATGTCTCTTTGGAGAAGAGATGATACTTTTTCTTTTTCCTTTGACATTTCTGATTCGCAGCATGAAACAGAAAACATGTATTGAGATTTTATGGATCAAATGATATATTAAAATGGGAAAAATAAATTCAGGTTCAAGTCAGGACTCATAGAGCATCATAATTTGATATGTAGTTTATTTTTGCTCTAGGTATTTTTTTTTTCTTAGAATAAATAACACTTATAAACCGAAGAGTGCTATTAAAAATGAAGAAATTATTATTTCTTTATAGATCAAGGGATCTTGGTCAAATAAAAGAAGCAAAGAAAACTTCAATCCTTATAGCTATGGCAACATTTGTGCTAATTGTTGCTCAGCACTTTGCGGGCCCCTTTCTCCTAGGTAAGAGATTTAATATAATTGTTCAATATTCTTTTTATTTTATTGTACCTTTGTCTGTTTGCTGAGTCAGATAATATGTAACTTACAAGAGCACATACATTGCTATAGGTATAGTGGTGGGATTCAAATAATTTAACAACTAGTTCTCTACCCTAATGTAAAATCTGTTCGTCGTCATCACCGGCATGACATCGGTGTCACTAGCGTGACATGCCTCGCGGCCGCATCACCAACACAACACACCTTGCAGATTTATCATAACTGGTTCGCCGAACTCAACAAAAAATTAGGTATTGGTTCTGCCGGACTGTGCGAACCGGCTGAATCCCACCACTGTATAGGTGTCATATGACCTTTGAATCCTCTGGTATGTAATTTTATGGTGTGCAACTAATAAGACACTGGGAAAATTATAGTATACCAATCTAGGCACAACTAATGAATTTGCTACAGCAAAAACTAACTAAAGCTTTATGGAAAAATTAATCAGCTAGGGTTTTTTTGTCTTCAATAATTTTTTGGTTCACTGTCCAGCTGTGAATGATTACAATTTAAAAATGTCTAGCAATATTTTTGAAAACATAATATTCTAAGCAGAATTGTTAATTTAATTTGGACATCTATTTTCAAATGTATTTATCTTCAGTACATACTGTACCACTAAGTCATACAGCAGACTAATTAGTATTAGTATTAATAACCTTGCAGGGACATGCAGCAGATAAATAGAATACGTTTCCTATTGACTTAGAATGATCATTTTATATAAATTATGAGGGCAAACATTTTGGAAATTAAAATAGTTTTTTCCTTACATTGTTTTTACCTACCTCTCATAAGGTGCTATAAGGCATCAGTAAGACAATAATAAAGAGCAAATCTGCAAAAAGAAGATGTGATTAATTTTGTACCATGTATAGGTTTTGCCAACTTAAAAATTGATTGAAATATACAATTCTACCAGAAGTGCCTAAACTTGTGCATGCGACTGCATTCTAAGAAGCTATTTTACTTTTTTGAACTCAAGTTACTTCCATAAATTCTGCATGTTGTATGGAACTATTTGTCTTAAAGTTAGCTTCATTATTATCTGATAAGAATTATTTGTAATGCAACTTTGTATTTATTCTATAGTTTAATTGACCGAAGAGGATTTATCCAACCAGATACCCCTCAGCCAGCAGCTCCGTCAAATGGCATTACAATGTATGGGGCCACACAGTCTCAGAGTAATATGGTAGGAACCATCCCATAATATTGATCAAGAACTCTGAATGTTTCTCTTTTCTACTTTTCTGAGAATAAGTCAGGTCACTAAGCTGAGTCCTTCTAGTACTTTACAATAAAAATCTTCCATGAATATATTGCAATAGGGTTTCTGCGACATCAAAATTTTAATAAGCATTAATGCAATTTTTTAAAAAAATACTATAAGAACACTAAGTAAAAATTAGTAATCTAAATTGAGATTGACACGATGAATAGAGAATTGTCATATTGGAACCTCTGTACCTTAATGCTACTTTTTGATGGTTGGATGTTCAGTAAGACATTTATTGCTTTTTTAATTGTTTTCCTTAAATGCCACTGGCTGTACTGCATAAATTCTTGCTACCTGAGATTTCCTATATACTGTACAGCTCAGCATGTCACTATGAATATTTCAAGAGAATAGTTTGAATTTCTTGTGAAAATTCTAAAAGCCACTATATTTAACTACTGCAAATTTTTAACTCATGTTTTTATAAAAAAAAGAGTCCTGATTAGAGTTGCATTCTTCTGGTATATTAAAATAGTGTCAAACTCCTTGTATATTTTTACTCCTCCTGTTTCTAGAATTCAAAAGAAGGAGAAATGTGAATCCCAAACCTTTACATTTTTTTCATTTAAGTGAAGTACAGTAATAGTACACCTTTTTATAGCTATGTGAATTCTTTTTATGTTTTATAACATTAATATAAGGATTTTCCCTTGATCAGTGCTTCCTCAGGTGAGTTCATTGATCATTTTTCATATCTGCCAACAATATTAATTTGTTATATTTTAAATATCAAACATTTTATTGACTCCAGTACCAATAATATCTTTTATAGTATTACTAAATGCATAACATAGTTTTATATATATATGGTTTTATTTAACACAAAAGGTCATTGAGTATAAGTAAGTGTATATAAGAGAAATAAAATATTTGCTTGCTATAAATGAATGGATTTATTTTAAACACCTTATGCTGATAACAATATTTTTTCTCTATTTTTCTGTCATAGTAGTGATTGCATATTAGCATTTTTAGGCAGAAGTGTGTAGGTCAAACAAAACTAAGAAAATGTTAATAAATTTAGTATTTTAAATTGAGTTCAGGTGTCATCTTATTTTAATATCCGTTGGGCATTTTTTTCTTGCTATAATTTTAGTTTTTTGCCTTTATTGGATGTTGTAAAGAAATTTCACATTTATAACTGGTTCCCACATGAAAACTGAAGAAAGAATTTGAAGCCACTCAGAAATCAACTTCTTAATTTAGTCTTTTGATGTGGTCATTTGGGGCTCTCTTCCCTCAATTGTTACCACTATTTTTTCTGATCTACGTTTTCTGTACTCTAACCTGGTTTCAGTTGACTGATCAATAAACTATTCTTCTTTGCTATTCTTCCTCTGTATGCCTCTCAAATCTCCTTTCAGTACCAACTATCTCAAGAGTACAGTACCAGATCAATTTAATATGGCTATATTATCATTGAATAATTTCCTTAACTTGCAACTTAATCAGTGTTAAACTAAATTTTTCTAAAAGAAATAGATAATTTGTGATGTAATTGTTTTTCTTTTTTTTTCCTCTCCCCAAAATAGAGATGAAATCAGCATTAAGACTTTCTTTTGAATTAAGTCTCATAATATTGATCAATTACTGGTTTTAGCCAGTAAAATATATTTATTGCTGGGATAAATAATAGAATTGTATATTTTTGTGTTGACAGTTGTAAATTCAGCTAAAGGCTTGCAGTGAAATCAGCATATGTTCTGATAACACTGCATATGATGAAGCTAAGAGTTAATAGCCTTTTGATTTCATTTGGGCAGTAGTTTCTGAGCTTTCTAGATATTTCTCATAAAGTCAATACTAACTAAACATTTTAAAGACTTCCAAAGATTTTTTTAAAAAAGAAATAAATTCAAATCTATATTAACCAAAAATTAACCAAAAAACACAAACTTATTAAAACTTATCTTTAAATGGTCACACATGGATATTTAATTAACTTTGAATAAGATGTGGTTTGTATGATACTAAAATGATGATTTGTCATTGTAGGTTTCCCAATGAGAACTAATACTCAAGGGATGCCTTACTGTATGATCACAGCAGAGGGTTTCTGGTATCATCAGATAACAGGACATTTTTCCTTCTTCGGTAGATATAGGAAAATAATATACATAGTCCTATTAAAATACAAAATAGCTAGGGAATTATACAATAAAAGCCCATTCTGGAAGAATTCTTTGTAAGTAATTGCTTCCTTACTTTTATGCCTTTCAGCAAAGTTCTGCTTAAGTTTCCCCATTTTATTAAGGCATGGATTATAACCTAACTGGCTCTTTGGGGACAATTTCTAAGGGCCAGTAAAGATCAGGAGATATAGAAAACAATATTGTAAGCCAGTGTGTTTTATTTGTCAGAAATGCTATGTATGTTTGTTCAGTTAAACAGTCCAAATAGGGAAATTGGTTTAACATAACAGTGATTTTATATCTGTCCTTAGCATCATGATGTTCGTCAATATGTATTGTAACATTGTACTGTTAATTTTTAATCCTAAAATTTGTAAATCTGGGAACAAAAATCCAGAAAAATTCAATGGTCTAACATGTTCTAGTGATATGTGAAGGTTTGGTGATGATGATCATTTCAAGGTGTATATATGTTTAGATTATTACTTCAGAGTTTTGCTCCTTTAAAACTAGTCTGCTCTCCAATTTAGTTCCTCTAAATTAGTTCTTAATGCTACTTCACTCTCGTACTTCTCAGTATCTAAATCTGTTGAAACACTGCAAATTTGATAAGCCCTTATTGCTTTATTTTTCTAATTGATGAATGATGAAAAAAAGTGATCACCATAATAGCACTTTAAAGTGTCCCTTTCCACCTGAAATACTAACTTTGTTGCAATTAACTAGGCAACTAACTGATCTAGCATAGTTTTTAATTCAGTATGAAGGTAGACTTTGCTTACTGACTGCCTCATTTAGCAGCCATTTGAAATTACAATGGTTGAAAAAAAAATAGTTTTATAACCAATCCTTTCATTTATGACTGTCACAGCCATCCCATGGTCACATGATTGCTATTTGTATGCTTCATAACTGGCAGAATAGAAAACGCAGATGTGAAATCGTAAGTCACTGTTGTGTGATGTCTCACTCAGTGACTGCAGAGATTTACTTAAAATGGAAGTGAAGTTGTGAGTCCATTGCAATCATGTGGTTTTTCACTTAGCAACAGATTTGAGGGTCCCAGTTATGGTCAGTAAGCAAAGACTATCTGTAATCATTTTTGTACCACATATATATTTGTAAACTAGAAATATGAAATCTTTTTATTATAATTTGAACCATTTATATAATTTTCATGTAAAATCTTTATAGTATAATCTGAAAAATTAGAATATCAAACCTGCATTAATATTACTTTAAATACCCATTGCTTCACTGCCTAAATGTTTAAAAATATTTGGGTTTTTATGGTTTTTTTCTCTCAATATTTCCATTATTTTAATAGGGGACTGAAGTTAGATTAACCAGGTGGTAATTGACAGGATCACCTTTTCCTTTTTGAAGGTTGGTAGTATATTTTGCTTTTATCCCCATCCTAGTACACTGCTAGTACTCCATCATTTCTTTAACTAGTTCTTTTGTGCTATAAAATATGCCATGAGAATCCACTCACTCACCAAAACTCATGTTTCCTAAACATTTTTTCATTAGTATTTGAGGCTGCAATCCAGAGTCGATTGTTCTACAGTAATATGAAGATTATTCTTGATTCAGCATTGTGGGTTGTGCCATCTCTTCATAATTGATTCACCTCTTTTTTATTATGTTCAAGAAAACATTTCAGATATTTTAGAAATATTTGTTACTGCTGCGTTTATATGTATTTTCTTTAAAAATTCCTGGAACTGGGATTATTTTAACACTATGTAGTCCTAGAAATGTCAGTATCTTATTTATCTGTCCTGTGATGCTTGTACTCTTCTTAAGTACTTTAATCTTACAGAGCTCTTTCATCATTTTCTGTTTCAAATTTGGGATAGTTCTTCAATTAAAGTTGAATACAGATTCAGTCCAAATCCTTATACTATGATTTCTGTGACATCATTCTGTAGATATTCCAAAAAAAGAAAATATTTAAAAACATTAAAATATACCGTGTTTCCCCGAAAATAAGACCTACCCCAAAAATAAGCCCTAACTTGATTTTGGGGGATGGACTTAATATAAACCCTACCCCCAAAATAAGCCCTAGTTTTGGAGCGAGGCACACACCTAAAAATCAAGCTAGATGGAGCTGCCCCACACCCACTTACCGTTGCAGCCAGGCCTCCCATGCCCCGACAACTGCCTCACCTCGCCAGTCCACTTCTGTGGCCGCTCGCCACCGCTCGCATGTGTCACCCACAGCCTCCATTTCGCCATCAGAGGTCTTCAGGAAATGCCTCTGCAGCCCAGAACGAAGCTCTGGATTGACACGCGTGGCGCCTCCTTTCCTGAAGGCCTCTGACAGCAAAACAGAGGCCGGGGGCGACACACACAAGCAGCAGCAAGCAGCTGCAGAAGAAGTGGGCCGGCTGGGCAGGGCAGTCGGTGCCACCACCGCGAGGTGAGACAGTGGAAAAGACATTCTCTGAAAATAAGATCTAGTGCCTCTTTCGGAGGCAAAAAAAAAAATATATATTTTCAGGGAAACACAGTAAATGGCAAAATACTTGAAGACTAAAAAAATTTAAAATGCTAGTGGGGGGGGGAGAAAAAAAACCTGCCACTGCAAGAAGCTTCCCTTTCAACTGACAAAACATTACACATACACATACCTAAATGCTGTGATACACCAGAAAGTATCTATTGCAGTTGTCCTATCGATTACATCTCTTGTTACTGTACCAAAACTATGTATAAACTGGACGGGCAGAATTTACAGGTTTAAAGCAATAGCTATCAAAACAGGTTTATTGAATTTGACAGGCTCCTAATCTTTTAAACCTGATTAATAGAAAACATGTATTATATTTGCATCAACAAGAATAGTCCACAATGCCGTCTTAACTGCTATCTCAGTGAACCTAATTATCATAGAGAATGCATATGTTTTTATGAGTCCCATTTGCCTCAATTTTTTATAATCCTTTGCATATTTTTCTATGCATTTTTTCTGTATTACAAAAAGGGCTTCTGTAAGAGCATGAGACGGGGGTAGCCTTCATGCAACATTATAGGAATCCATGAAATATTTGCTACAAAATACTGTTCTTTTTTGTATACTTGTTCCATTTTACTTATTTCCCTTTTTCAAAGTAATCTCTTTCATAATACTTTTCGTATTTCTTCCAAGTCCCTTTCAATTAAATTATACTCGATGTAAAATTCCAGTGGTATGAATCATTGAGCAAGATAGACAACATGGAAAAATAAATGTATTGATTTTTAATGCTTAGTTGCAATTTATTTTTGAAAACTATTAGATATGGTAGAATAAAATTATCTTTTTATCTCAGGCCTAGCCAGAAAGTGTAATGGAAGGAATTATCTTTGATGTTGCAGAGATGTTCCTTGGATTTTAATTCCAATTAGTAGATATGTTTTTGTGTTGTGAGTAAGAGTTCAAAAAGTCTATTTTATTGCTGTTATTTTAAAAAGAAATAAAACCATAACTTTAAAAATATTTCTATGTTTCTGTTTTGTATCAGTATTACAAAAAAACAATGGATCTGAAGCAGCTAACATATATTTAATATTTAACTTTAATGTTAAAATGGTTAATTACAAATAAAGTAGCTAATAAATTATCCATGTTTTAAATAAAAAACAATTTTCATATAGGATAAATTTGTTTGAAAGTAGTTGGCATTTCATTTGCATTGTATGGACTATTTGTCTATTAATCTACTAATAGAGCATTAGTTCTAATATTTAACAGTTTGGAAAGATTTTGACAGAATTTAAATGTATTTTTAAAAGTATATGAACTATCACTAAGGGACAGGATGATTCTCAGTCTAATTAGATTTTATTTCTAGCATTTTATTAAAGTAGCTATAGGAGCCTAAATGTTTTCAGAATGATTTATGAATTACATAAGTTTAAGTGCTTTCCTGGTTTGAGGCTTAAGTCCAGTAAACTGCATGCAAAATTAAACACCGTATGAAAGTAAACATTTTTAATGCCAAAAACTTAGTCAAATGACAATAATAGAATGATTTTTTATAACATAGGTCCTGTATCAATAATATACATAATGTATACTTTTCAAAATAATTTTAAGGACATTAAACAGTGGAACTGACATCAGTCTATATGGCTATTATTATATCATATTGTGATGAATTTGTCTCATATTGATGTGCATTATAACATGCTTCCAATAATCTCATATATTTGAACAATATAATACAGCATTCATAGGTTATGTTCTGAGTAACCAACCCATGCATACACTGAATATCAATGTAATCTCTATCTACATTAGAAGAGGGCATTCAGTATAGTTATTGTAAATTTATAAATTCAAACAGAAGAATGGTTTCACTTATGCAAGAATGTTCTGCACCTAAATAAAATGTGCTGTATATTTCAGGAAATTGCAGTTCTCTGAAATGTTTTGTAGGGAGGAGAAGAAAGTTTTTACAATTTCTGACTTCTTGTATAAATGTTAGATACAGCCCAGTGCCCTGGCTCATGAAATATGTTAAGATTGCTTAACCATGGTTTATTCAATAAGCATAATAGTCTGCATTCTCATATTGTGCTACACAGAAATCAGATAAATTATGTTATGGCTGTTGTTCATACTATGTGTATTTAAAATGTATGCCTGTTCAGCTGAAATTAATCTTACATTCAACAGAGACAAGTTCAGTTTTCTTCACTTACAAAAAAAAAATCAAATGCAGTTATAGCAATAGCACTTAGACTTATATACTACTTCATAGTGCTTTACAGAATCAGCATATTGCCCCCAACAATCTGGGTATAGAATGAGGGATACCTAGACATTGTACTGTAGAAGGGGAGGTTTGTTAATCTTCGGTAGCCAAAAATCAGAAGGAATAGCATTTTTAAACAGATTTTATTAAAAGAAAAAAACTTTTGTAAGCTACATTTGATAAAATTATCTGCAACTCATGAAAGTTTATGCCTTTTAATAAAATTATTAGATCTGAAAAGGTGCTAGAAGTTTAATTTTTAATTAATGTTTATTAACAGTACTTGTGAAAATGATCTTGGAACAGTAGTTGATTAGAAGAGCTGTGAAGATCTGGCTCTTTGTCATACTCGCCGTCTTTAATCTTAACCTTTTATATTTATTGATTCTATAGTAATTTGTTTGATTGTTGTGCATCACTCAAGAGTCATTAAGTTGGGTGGCATATAATTTTAATAAATTTTATCTAAATAGTGTCTGCAATAATGATGTTAACTGTAAACAGATAAATGAAGGGTTTAGATTGTATCAACACAAGTCTGATTGACAAGTTATGGAAAATAATTGTTCCATTTTATTCTATTTTGGTCAGTTCTTATCTTAAGTACTATGTCTAGTACTGGACAATACACTTTAAGGAGGATTCAATATTCAACGTTTGAAGAAAGATAATAATCAGGAGATTAAGAACAGCCTTATGAAAAAGAGATTGAAAGGACTAGATATGTTTAGCTGGAAAAAAGATGAGTCTGGGGTGTATGATAGCATTTTTAAAACACCTGAGATGATGTTACATAGAAAACGATCAAGATCTGTTTTTTCTTCTTCCATAGGACAGGACATGAAAAAGTGGATTAAGTGACAGGAAGGCAGATACCAAGTGAATATTAGAAAAAAACATAAGAGCAGTTCAGTGGAAGAACCAGTTATCCAGGAAGGTGGTGGTCTCCCCGTCAGTGAATATGTTGAACAAATTCTAGACAGGCATCTATATGGGATTTATTCATTTGAGTTCCTGCCCTGTGCAGGAGATTGTACACATCTTTGTGGCTTAAATGATTCTTTTCACCTGTGATTCTATAATGTGCTTTTTGAAGTTGCAGAGTTATTATGTTGCTGAGCTCGTCTCATTGCTAGAAAACTGATGGAAGCATAAATTTTGAATGTGTACAGATTATCATGTATACAGAGAACTGCAGACTTTGTGTGTTGAAAGCTCTTTAAATCTGCTCAGCTGTTGTTTGAAAGAGTCTGTAGCCTTAAATAAGGATGCAGAGCCAAACTACAAGACCTACACAGAGATATGTAAACAATGTACCGTAGGGGGAAAGTTAGCATGTTTTACAAATTATTTTATCTAGCAAATGCTTTTCATACTATATACTTTCACTTCGCTGGAATTCATCAATATCTTGTGCATGTTGTCTTGGTCAGTTTAATAAGGAAGTGTAATTAATCACTCTTTTCTTTCTCTTTATGTCCCATTCCTCTTTTGTCCGTACCCTTCCATCTCTGTATCTCTCATACCTTGTATATTATTTTGGTACCCTTCCATTCTTCAGTGTGATCAAGATCAGTGCATTCAGAGCACTAAATTCGTTTTGCAGGCCGCTGCCACCCCACTCCTCCAGAGTGAGCCCAGCCTAAGTAGTGAAGAGCTGCCTTTACCAGGAAAAAATACTCTTGGTGCTCCCTGTACTATGGTGACACTAGGACAACCAACGCCACCTTCTTCCATCCCAAATCTCACATCAGAAACAAGCTTGTCAGAAATGATACCATTAAAAGAGGACCCTGAAAGTCATCCATTTCTTACTCCTGAAGAAGCTCCACCCGGGATGTTGCCCCTTGGATACGCCCTGACACACAGCCGTACCATGCACAGCCTCAGCCTGGTTAGCCAGGATTCACTGCATGAAGACTCAGTGCGTGGCCTTGTTAAACTCAGCTCAGTCTAAACGATATAGAACTTGACTGCAATTAAAGAGATCTTATTTAACTCCAAGAGCAATTAGCCTTTGAACTCTGACATATATATGTCACTGAAAATTATTATGTAAAGAAGCCTATTGAAAGGACAAATTATTTTTGTGCCGTGAAGTAACGATTACATTTGTTTTACAGCAAATTTATTGGTGGCTTGGGTTTGATGGTTACATTGTCAAATAACCAATTTAGTTGAAATTTGTTTGGTGATTTATAATGTCCAGCAGTTTGGAATCCTGGTACTACAAAGTTGGTTATTATAGTTCTTAAAATACGAATGATATAAGTGTCATATTCCATGTTTTATGAAGTTCCTTGTTGTAATATCTCCTTTGTAGCCAGACATTACAGTGCTACTCATATTTGAAACAAGATTAACATTGGATGAATGCAAAATCAATAAGGGTTACAATTGTGGATTTGCATGCCACACATTACAGTGGGTGTTACAGTAGTGTTGGTATTTGAAAGACAGTGCTGCTGCTTTACTATTTGTGAGTACCAAAGTGCTGTTCATTGTAAAAGGCAGTACAACAAACAATATTAACTTTTTTCAATCAATCAATTATAAATAAATGAACTGGCGGCGCTCAGTTATAGAGGATTACCTTATTTTTGTATATCATTTATTTTTTAGTGTGAAATAACATATTGTGTTGTGCCATAACATAGATTTCTCTCCACTCATCCCCACCTGTGATCAAACAAGATGTAGATATTCAGTAAGATGGCATTCTCTGTATCTTTGAATATGTATACATATCTCTTCATAAAAAGCTAATGCAAAATAGCATATTACAAATACAACAAATTACTTTTTTTCTAAGATTATATCATTAAACAGCCAAAGGAACTTCCAAGACCCAATTATGGATAGTTTTGAGTTTTGTTTTGTATAGTTTTATATATAACCTACTTAATGATGCTATATGCCTATAATTGATCTGCTTGTTAAAAATTACTTGATGTTGGATTGCAAAATCTTCCATTTTCAAAAGGATTTTGATTCAGCAGAGGCTTTCATACAACGATTGCTTCTTATATTATTTAAAAACATGTTCACAAAGGGACCATCTAGCACAGCATGGAGGTGACGAGAAGGTACTGGGCAAGAAAAATAACCGGTGAAAAGGAGGGGGGCTTTTTCCTTCTTAATGATTTGGGGAGCCATCACTGCTCCTTGAGGGATTTCTTTGTTTGGGGCTCATAGTTAAGATTATTGGAGGAGTCTTTCACTAGAAAGCTTGAAAGGTAAAGATATTCATGTTCTTAACTTTGTTGATAGACAACAAGGGTCACTGGGAATTTGTAATCATTAACTTTCATTCAGCCATCATTATTAACAACTACGGTATGTTTCAATTTAAATTTGTGATTGATGCTTGATTCTAAGAAATTTCTTATGGCTTAAAGAAAAGACATTCCCTCAGGGATAACAAACATAACAAGAACTTAAATGTTGCAAGCCATTGCATTTTGTCTTAGTTTTAAGATGCTAGGACCTGCAATACCCTTTTCTCAGGACAAAGTTTAATGCAGTTATTTTTGTGGCTGTGCGTGTGTTTGTGTATACACATACATTCTTAAGCATAACTGCAGGCAAGTACACTGAAAAAACAGATTGTGAAGAAACGAATACATTGCATCTCAAAGACAACTGACAATATACCTTTAGAAGGAAAAAAAAAAGCACAATGTTTTAATTGGAATAAGGCCATCTTTATTATTACAGAAATGCCAGATGACTTAACGGGGAAGAAAAAAACCTTTACACTGTGTACAATTTTGTAATTTTTTTCTGAGTAGCGATAAGTTTTTCCTTTTGTTTGCATGTATAGAAAATAATCTTAATAACCAGAGATGTCTTTTTCCCATTTTACAGAAAGCTATTCATGGTGTGCAGTTATTTGACTGAACCATAAATGTTTACAGCTTTCATGTAAAGAGATACTGTCTGTTTTTCTGTCTGACCTCACAGGATTTATTTAAAATCCTGCATGTGTTACTTTAGCGCATGCACATTCCAAAGAAAAAACAAAAAACTAGGTGAGTTGTATTCTCTTCGCATAGTAAAGTTGATTATTGCATGGACAGGTGTTACCAGCAGCAAATAGCTGTTAATTCTATATAATAACAGGGAGTGGCTGATTTGGGAAGATTTAGTGAGTTAACACAAAGGAAGCCAACTTCCTCAGAAAGCCCATGTAATTGTTTACATTTCCATACAACAAACACCTCAAAGTTCACAATCCCCAAACTGGCTTGGTGAGTTCATGATAAAAAGTATGGGATGATACATCATGAGAATTTCTAAATACAGCTTGGGTTATTGTTATTTTTATCCCAAGCAATATGATTTGGCTATATCTTTATTAAGGATAATCAAGATAGAGGAAAAAAAGGACATGACTTTTGCCTCATTATATTAAAATAGAATTTTAGCCATTCTTTAAAATCCATTTTTAAAAATAAAATTACCTAGTTATTGCCTCGGTAATAACTTGATGTAATTTATTTTTAAGAAACATAGATGTTGGTTAGAGCAGTGTATCAGTTTAACAAGCTTAGTATTTTACTAATTCAACTGATACACAGAAGATAGAGCATCCATTCCCTGCAGTGTAAAAAATCAACAATGTTAAATATTTTACCCTGCCATTATTGCTTCCCAGCTGTGAAGCTCACACAAATGAATAGAAGTATTTAAAAATTCATTGGCTCACATTTCCATAGAAATGCTCATTTTATTTTACTAGCATTTTTTGAATATCCTTGCCATTAGGAAATTGCAGTGTCACACGTAGTACAGACCCATTTGGGTTTATTTGGTTTCTGGCAGGAGTAGAAGGTTATCCTGTCATTGTTCTAAGTGCACCTCTCATTTAAAGCTTTCAAGTGCTGCACTGCAACACTGGGATATCTTCCTTGGCTTACCTGATGTTTGAGGGAAGCTTATGTATGGAAAAGTACTGTGAATACCTATTTTAGAACAAATTATTTTTGTTTGCATTGATGTTTAGTATTTTTTGCTGTTTATACTGTTTATGACTTTATGTTAAAGAATAAAAATACAGCCTTTTTAAGCATTGCCTTCTGTCTTATGATTTGTTTTGATGTGCCTAAAAAAACTGCAGTATTTGTTTTATTTTACCATGACATTTTACCATCACATACTGCTGCCTCATGATGACATCTACTGGAGAATGCTAGAAGGAGTCTGTCTTTTAATTAAAGCTGTTCTGTTAATGTATATCAGGGGTCTTCAAACTTGGCCCTTTTATGACTTGTGGGCCAACTCCCAGAATTTCTCAGCCAGACTTAATCCTAATACTAAATGTTTTCAATATTATAGGAGACCAATAGTCAACTTTTCCACAAGCACGACTCTTTTTCATTTATCAGTTGTAAATAGAATTCATTTAATCTGCCAATAATTTAGCTAATTCCATCTGTTAATTCTATCTTTGAAAGATAATTGATCACGGAGCTCTTTACCAGTTCTTTAAAATGTTGAAGCTAAAACCCTGGCTGATGGTGATACTTATGGTAGGCCCTGTGCCTATTGAAAAAGTCTAGATTTTAGACAAAAATTGAATTTCTCTTCATGGTAATGTTTTACAATTACTGTTTACTAATTAACAAAACAAATGATTCTTGTAAAAATTCTCAACAGCAATTTCTTCATTATTTATTTGTTAGATTTTTACCCCATCTTTCCTACAGGAACTCAAGGTTTCACCCCTCAAAAAGCAACGCCACCTGAAGTCCATTCTTTGAGGGACAAGGTTTTGAAAAGTGAAATATAAATAAACCTGATTAAATAGATTGGGCTAAGATGGTGGAGCATCATTTCTTTCTTCTGTTCTGCAATAGACTTAACAACATTATGGCTTTTGTGATAATTTAAAGGAATGAAATGGATGCATTAAGCCAGGTATGTCAAACTGCCGGCCATTGGGCCGGATGCGTTATGCTGAAACCATGCCCACCCCATTTCCGGCAATGGGGGAAAAGTCCCAATATGTCACGCGACATCATGTGATGTCGCGAGTTTGACATGCCTGCATTAAGCTCTGGAAAACTTGTCGTCTCTTAATCACCATCAAAACAAAGAATAAAACATTCAAATCCTAGCAAATCTGAAGATTGAAATGGGGTGCTGAAGCACCTCACTTAGTGTAGATGACCAACATGGAAGTGGTCCAAAATCATCTAGTGTTCAATTTACTCAATGTTATGATATTTGGGGATCTGTCTATGTATTTTGTGCTTTTTCTTTCTTCTTTTTGGATGTTGAGAGTTTTTCCTTTTAAAATGTTTAATAAAATGAAATAAAGTATTTATTATATTTTAAAGAAAGTAATAATGTTAATAGACTTGAATTATGGGATGTTTTACACAATAAGGAGTTGAAGGTTGCAGAATGCAGTAAGAGTATGATGGAAGTTCAGCATGCATGAGAATTGAATGCTTAGCTAAAAGTTCAGCTGAGCAAATATAAAACAAGCATGTTTTCCCTTTGGTTATTTGAGTATATTTATGGATAAATGAATAATTAATTATATTGTGCTGTTAGAGGTGTGATGGTTGGGGACATAAATGCATGTGTAATTTAGCTGCTAAATAATTGTAGATTGGATACAAAAAGTGAATAACCTGTATACACATGAATAGGTTGAGAGGAAGATGGAGAAAAATGAAGTTGGACAGCACTAATGAGAGGTGAAAAGTTTAAATTAACAAAGACACAATGAAGCACTGATTAATTTACTGGAAATAAGAATAGTTTGCAAGAAACAAAAGGTAAGGAGAGGGTATAGCAAGTTACAGTGCTATAAACTAGTTTTAGCTTTATTTTTGTGTCACGTTTCTTTTGGTTATCACATCTTAGTCCATGTATGTGCCTTGTATAATATTGTTTATCCTGAAAGAGAATAGTATGATGGATGGATGTTTATGTATTGTTTGTTTAGCATCCAAGAAATCAAATAATATGTGCCACTTGATAAGATTGATCCTTGTTACAATTTCCCTTGAATAGGAACTCTTTTAACTTACTTACCTCAGTTAGTTGTAAATTGTCTTTTCCTGCACCTTTTCCAGCTCTACTGTTTCCTTCCAAAGGAAACAGATCCTTTCAGATTGAGTCAAGGTAGATTTAAATTAATGTGACCAGGTTAAAGCTTTACTTAAAGCATCTGTAGAGTCTTTTGACAGTCTTATTTTGACAAGAGCTTTGGTCAGTTCATATGAGGTTCCCCCAAGATCTGGGTGGCCCCCATTCTGTTATTATTAGAGAAGCCGTGAAGACTTGGTTCTTCACCCAGACCTTTCGTGAGGGAGAATGAGACCACTTGCTTCATTCCATCTGGTCTATTGCACTTGCCGTTTTTTATCTTTATTTTTTAATGTTTTATTGCTGTTATTGTAATTTGTCTGTTGTGTCCCTCCCAGAGTCATTGAGTTGCAAGTTTAATAAATAATAATTATTACTACTGCTGGTAACCTGCCAAAGAGAGTTATGAAGGAAGCAGTAGGAACAGGCATCAGGAAATTGGCAAGGCTTCTGCTTTCTTCCACAGAATAGAGAAAATGTCTGATAAAAAAATATCTGTTGGAATCATAGAGAGTGGCATGCTGGTTGAAGAATAACATTCATTCTTACTTGCCTGAAGAGATGTAATAAGATCCCTTCTGAAATATCTAATGTCTCTTGTTCAGATATTTTGAAGCAATCGGGGCTTGATTCTGGTTCTATTACGGCTTCTATCTAGATGATATTGGTCTGCCTGATGTTATCGGAAATAAATCTTGCCATTTTATTTGAATTTATCTAAACTGAATTTATCAGTATCACAGCTTAAACATAACTACTACTTGTTTCTATAAAGAAAACAGGAAACAATAGTCAGTTTCAGATCTCACATACGAATATTGTACAAAATAGTTTATAATTATCTCACATTTTTATTGCCATTTCTGTTGTTTTAATATCTATGTTTCTGGGTTATTAATGCTTTGTTAGCCACCCAGAATTAATTTATTAAGATAGTCAGCCATATACATTCAGATAGATAGACAAAGAATTTCAAACTTAATTTATTGCTGGGGCTTTTATAAAGTAAAATTTCAAAACAGTACACAAAGGATAACACCAATGAAGGCAGAGCTTGCTAACCTTCAGTTTGTCAATTATTGTATTCAAATTAGCACTCTTTTCTTTAGGCACCTGCTGACTTTGTGCTTGGTTGAGAAATCATAAAGAATTTAGAGCTATAATTTAGACTGTAAAGTTGAAAAATACCCATGTATTGATTGAGAAAAGTATCCGTATAATTAAAAAACAACTAATGTTAAAAAAACAGCTAATGAGTGTGTTCATTATGTCTTTTAATGTTTCAAGCCAGTGGCTGATTTTTCATAAAGGATTCTTTGTCCTTAAAATTGATTGACTATAAAAGAAGGTCACTCAAACCAAAACCATTAGACAAAAATAAGATAGAAAAGGAAGCAATATCACGGTAAGCCACTATATATAAACACTCAAGAAATCCCCCCCCCCATTGTAACCTAACCTGATAATGAAATTCTACAAGAAGAAATCAAACTCAAGTGCACCAAGAACCCAGCAGAAACAGTACTTTTCTGTTGCTTTTCCCAACATGACTTATCAGCTAATAGAGTTAGCATATCTGGATCAGTAGATGAACACTAGATGGCAACAGATTAGGAAAAATCTTTCTCTGTCATCCAGTGGTTTTCCAGATTTTTGCAGCACAGAAATGATACATCTATTGTACATTCTCTTAATTTCGAGCCTACCATGTCAAGTTCTAGATATCCATCTTACAGGACTGTTGCTCTGAAAAAACCAGTTGGTCCACACCTAGTCACACATTTAGAGTCAACTTTATTATTTTAAAAACCAGTATTCATTTTGTATATTTTAATAATAGTAACATATTTGCAAAGAGCATTCACACAAAATATATACATTCAACAAAATTTTAGAGCACTTATGTCCTCTAGAAGATTCACGTAACTCTGTGACAGGTGTTATGAATTTTCGGTTCATGTGTTAAGCCACTTTTGCTTTGCTAGTGGTTGTGTTGAAAAGATTATCTGTGCTACACATGTCCACACAGCTAGCCAAAGACAAACACTAAAGCCTTCAAAAGGCTACTACATATCTAATATAGTAGTTATATAATGGTATGACATTGTAGCTGAATGCTATTTTCAGAGACATGATTATTTGCCTAGTATCCTATATACATTTCCCCTGACTAAAGAAAGCATTGAACTAGTAGCCTCTAAGGCAGGGGTAGGCAACCTTGGCTCTTTTATGACTCGTGGACTTCAAGTCCCAGAATTCCTGAGTCAGCCATGCTGGCTCAGGAATTCTGGGAGTTGAAGTCCACGAGTTATAAAAGAGCCAAGGTTGCCTACCCCCGCTCTAAGGAAACCTGGAAGAACCTTAATTTCCAAGGACCCTCTACTTAAAGAAATGAAATTTGATGTTTCTGTTTTAAAAATGGGATGATGCCTTCCAGCAAACAAAAGTCAAGGGGATATTTGAGCATAACTTTTGTTTACTAGGCACAAAAACAAAGCCCAAGTGTACAGTATTATTGAAACCAAAGAATTGGACCTGTATAATGATACAAATGCCAGGTCAAAATAGAGATACATTGTTATTTTGGCAGCTGCAAAACCAAGAGAATCAGGCAAGTAAAAGGAAGTTTGAGAAATATTAATTCTAAATCAGTACTGTAAGGTACAAGATATAGAAAGCTACAGCTGGGTGATTAGAGTTGCAAAAGCTTTTTATAATGTGAGCCTAATTGCAGAAGTGTGGGTTGACATGAAATAGCATATGAAAATGCTTGCTATGAAATGGAACAGAAAGTGAGTTGCTTCCTCGTATTTTCACAGGGAAGTGTAGAGCATAGATAAGCCTTCTCTGAGTTGTATGAAGGCTGCTGTCCAGCCTTCAAGCCAGGTTCTAATTATGTTTAAATTTGAAATAGTCTCAGGTCTAAACATCTGCTCTCAATTTATCTGCATTAGTCAATGGACAGTATAATTGATAATGAATTATTACAGAAGGTGAACAAAATTCAGGTACTGGCACAAGTCACACAGTTTGGCAAGATTTGCTCAGGATATCTAAGCTACCAAATAAATAATGTAACTCTTACCTGTATTAATTATATTCAACAGAGATGGAATCAGAGTTGGAAGAAGTCATCTACGACTTTAAATATAACCCATAACTTAGTGCAGGAATCCAGATTAAAGCATCTCAGACCAATGGTTGCCTAGTCTCATTCCACTGTTCAACTGTTCTTACTATTAGGGTCTGGGTTTTGGGTTGTTTTTTGTTGGTGGTGTTGTTTTTGACATTCCATCAGAATGAATTTCCGGAAGCGGCATCCACACAGAGAACCGGTTGTTCATATATTTGAATCCCACCACTGGAAAGATCCCCTTTCGTTGGGATAAACTCGAAGTGATATTTACTTATCAGGAGCAAAGATTTAGATTGAACTCTATAGAAAAAAACCAAGGATTTTCTGATTAGACATAAACTAATTAGAGTCAGCTGAGGAACTGGATGGAGACAAGAAATCTGTGGCAGAAGTACGTCAAGAGGGTAGTATTGAGATAGTAGTACAGGAATCTGCTACTTTGTGCAAAGATGGAGATTAAGGCTATCACCTGGAATATTAATGGGGCGAATGACCCCTCCAAACATAAAAAAATATTTCATTATTTGAGGAAACTTAATGTTGATATAATTTGCCTTCAAGAAACACATATTAAGAAACAGGATAAGAAATATTTAATAAATAAACGACTAAGGGAGGAATTTATATCTGCTGGCTTAAAGAAGACTAATGGAGTTGTTCTATATATAAAACCCCAATTTAAACCTAAGGTACTTTTAGATGACTATGGTAGATTTGTAGTAGTGGAAATTGAGCTTAATAGAATAAAATCAATAGTAGTAGGCCTATATAAGCCAAATGATGATAAATGTAAATTTTTTGAATATCTTATGGACTAGTTAATAGCATTTTCATATGTAAATTGGTTCATGTTGGGGGATTGGAATGGAGTGACTTTACCAGCTTTAGATAGATCATCATCTAAGGGGATAAACCTTCTCAGGGTAAATTACTGAAGATTTTCTCGGATATGATGGATAACTTAGTATTAATAGACTCGTGGAGATATAAAAAATGGTTCTGCTAGAGCAGGGGTCCCCAACCCCCGGTCCGTGGACCGCCACCAGTCCACTTAGGATACCTAAATTATCTCAATCCCAGAGGCAATTGATGAATGACCCAATAACAGTCTTCGAAATATCAGAAGCTATTAAAAAAATGAAATCAGGTAAAGCTCCAGGACCAGATGGCCTTACAAGTCAATACTATAAGTGCTGCAAGGAGGAACTTCTACAGCCACTAAAGGACATAATGATATACTTCAGGAGGGAAGAATACCCCAAACATGGAAGGAAGCCAATATTGTGTTATTACCGAAGGAGGGTCAAGATCATACAAAGACAAAGAATTACAGACCAATTTCACTACTGAACAATGACTATAAACTCTTCGCTGCAATTCTGGCAGAAAGACTAAAGAAGATTTTACAGACCAATCTGGCTTTCTGCCAAAAAGACAGTTAAGGGATAATGTGAGGACTGTTCTGAATATCATTGAATACTTACAATACCACAATGAGAAACAGGCAGCTTTAATATTCCTAAATGCAGAGAAGGCCTTTGACAATTTAAGAAATGGACTTTGGAGAAAGCTTTATTCAAGGAGTTAAAGCTGCTTACACGTCACAGCAAGCAAAAATTGTTATTAATGGTGATTTAATCGACCCATGTGACATTTAAAAGGGTACAAGACAAGGATGCCCCTTGTCTCCCTTGCTTATTTTGGTGCTGGAAGTTTTAAATAGCGACATTAGGCAAGATGAGAGAATAATGGGTATAAATGTCAAGAAAGAAGTTTACAAATTGAGGGCATTTGCTGACGACTTGGTTATATTCCTGCAGGACCCAAAAAATAAGATAGAATATATGTTGAGGAAATTAAATGAGTTTGAGGTTCTAAAAGGTTTTAAAATAAATAAACAGAAAACAACAATGTTAGTCAAGAATATGTCTCCCCAGGATGGTGATATATTGAGTAAAAGGTCTGGTTTCAAGGTTGAGAAAAAAGTGAGATATTTGGGGGTTATGTTGACAAACAGAAACACAAAACTGTTTCAAAATAATTATGTACCTCTTTGGAATGATATAAAAAAGGATCTACAAAGATGGGACAAACTATATTTATCATTACTGGGCAGAATTTCAGTAATTAAAATGAATGTTTTACCAAAGATGCTCTTCCTGTTCCAGACAATACCAATACTTGCAACGGATATTCCATTTAAACAGTGGCAGAGGGATATCTCTAAATCCATCCATCAGTCCATTCCAGTCATGGGTTTCTGTAATGCCAACTATGTCATACCTGCCATCATGTACTATTGCTTCTAGTTCACCCTGTTTGTTCCCCAAGCTTTGAGCATTTGAAGCAAATTAATATTTATGTTGGTTTGGTGTTTTTTTTTCCAAGATCAAATCTGGGTCGGACACTGTGACCAGAGACTGTTCCTAGCTTTTGGACTCATGCTGGAGCCCATCTTCAGGAAACTTCTCTCTACTGGAATAAGTGCTTTGGCCTATTCTGTGAATTATATTTAGGTTGTGCCTTCCTTTTGGTTGATTGGTGTGTTGATGGCTGGCGATTGGCTATTGTTTTCTTGTGCTGCCAAGCCCTCAGCTCCTAAATACCTGATAAGCTGGTGGTAAATCAGCACTCCTGTTGATTGACAAGGGGGCAATTTCCCAGGCTTAAAATGATTTCCCCAAGTATCTTTGTACCTGCATGACCAACAATCTTAGGGTTTTTTTCTCTTAAATAATGGCATTTTGCTAGATTCTGCTCTAAGTGGTATGGAGCCTCAGACTGAAGTTAAAAGTCTATGCCGACAAGGTAGGAATTGAATAAATAAGGGCACTTTGGAACCAGCAAGATATCTACAAAAACCTAATTTTTCCCAAAGCTGAGAATAGTATTTTTCAAAGCCAAACATAACATTTATCATTCGTACTGCTGCAAGGCAGACACACCAAAGCCCCATTAACTGAGCATAGCATGCCTATTAATGACAAGAGATCAAAAACATTTCACATATATTACTACATTTTAAACTTTAGGGATATCAGGTCCTTTTATCTTCTGTCCCTAATATGTACATTTCCAGGAACATCAGACAATTTCTATGTGAACGATCGTGTGTAGAAGATATCAAGCCATTTACCACCTGTGCAGTAGCAAAATTCTATGTTGCCACAATGAAAATAATTGGTTACATAAACAAGTACTTTTTTGGTATTTATTGCTTTAGATTAAACACATACTAGCTGTCCTGTTTTTAGATGACAATATATTTTCTTCCTAATCTGAATTATTTTATATTTATACTTGCAGATTCCATTACAGTAATGTATATTTCATTTCTATGTTTTATTTTATCTTTGTTATGCTAATGTTTTATTTCTATTCGATTTTAATTTGATATTGTGTTTTTTTTAATTTTTGCTGGTCATTGACCACATAAATTATTATATAACAGATGTTGGAGTAATTAAAAACTCCCCTTTTCATGACATCATGCTCTTTTTGAAAAGTTTGTTTTTGGAAATTACCATCCACACCTTTTTCTTGGTTGAGAGGTAATCGACATGATCTATTAACAATAGTGTTAATAAACTATGCAGATGACCTGACGTAAAGTATGTTAAAAGTTCTCTGCTATTCAATTTCTCAGGCTAATTTATACTCACGAGACTTCCTGCTAACCCCATCTTAAGTATTAGTTCTGACTCCACTTAACTTTTCTGAGATCAGCTAAGGTGTGCTTGGTACTGCCATCTGCTATGGCAGACCAAAATTTAGAATATTAAGAAAACTTTCTGCTAAAATACACTAGTTTTTGTAATTTGCTATTTCCATATAACTTTTACAAGATTATGTGTTTTCCAAGGTTAATTTCAATCTGGACTTTTGGCAAGGGACGGGCTGCACTTCACAAAAACTGGAAAGAATGTTTTCGGAAAACGCCAGACTCAGACTTATCAGTTGGGCTTTAAACTAAAACTAAGGAGGGAGGGTGACCAATCTTTAGGATCTCTAGGACCTAATTACAAGCAAAAACCCATAGAAAACAAATAAAATAATGAGGTAAGGAGGGATGGAAAGGAAGACAAACTCAAACACCAAATAGGAGACATGGGAAGCATACCCAGAGTCAGACATAAAAATCTCAAATGCCTATATACAAATGCACAAAGTTTGGGGAACAAACAGGGTGAACTAGAATTATTAATACGTGAAGATAGATATAATTGGAATTACTGAAACTTGGTGGGATGAGATCCATGAATGGAACACACTGATAGAAGGATATAAACTATTCAAAAAACTCAGTTCCCATAAAAGAGGAGGTGGAGTTGCACTATATGTAAAAGACCACTATACTGCTACAGAAATGCACGAGACCAAAGAAGAAAACCTCCTAGAATGTATATGGATCAATATAAAAGAAAAAAAGAATGACATTGCCATAGGAGTATACTACAGGCCACCCAACTAAGCAGAAAAAATAGATGTACTTTTTATAATAAATAATAATAATAATAATGATAATAATAATAATAATAATAATAATAATAATAATAATAATAATGTTGGAAGGGACCTTGGAGGTCATCAAGTCCAACCCCCTGCTCAGGCAGGTAACCCTATACCATTTCGGACAAATGGCTGTCCAGTCTCTTCTTAAAAACTTCCAGTGTTGGAGCACTCACCGCCCCTGGAGGCAGGTTGTTCCACTGGTTAATTGTTCTAACTGTCAGGAAGTTTATCCTTAGTTCTAGGTTGCTTCTCTCCTTGATTAGTTTCCATCCGTTGCTTCTTGTCCTGCCCTCAGGCGCTTTGGAAAATAGCTTGACTCCCTCTTCTTTGTGGCAGCCCCTGAGATATTGGAACACTACTATCATGTCCCCCCTCGTCCTTCTCTTCATTAAATTATGACATACCCAATTCTAGCAACCATTCCTTATATGTTTCAGCCTCCAGTCCCCTAATCATCTTTGTTGCTCTTCTCTGTACTCTTTCTAGAGTCTCAACATCTTTTTTACATCGTGGTGACCAAAACTGGATGCAGTATTCCAAGTGTGGCCTTACCAAGGCATTGTAAAGTGGTATTAATACTTCCCGTGATCTTGATTCTATCCCTCTGTTAATGCAGCCTAGCACTGTGTTGGCTTTTTTGGCAGCTGCAGCACACTGCTGGCTCATATTTAAATGATTGTCCACTAGGACTCCGACATCCCTTTCACAGTTACTACTATTGAGCAAGGTACCCCCTATACTATACCTGTACATTTGGTTTTTCTTGCCTAAATGTAGAACTTTACATTTTTCACCATTGAATTTCATTTTGTTAGATAGCGCCCAGTGTTAAAGTCTGTCCAGATCCTCCTGTATCCTAAGCCTGTCTTCTGGAGTGTTGGCTATTTCTGCCAGCTTGGTGTCGTCTGCAAATTTGATGAGTTCCCCATCTATCCCCTCGTCCAAATCGTTGATGAAGATGTTGAAGAGCACTGGGCCCAGAACAGAACCCTGGGGCACCCCACTACACACTTCCCTCCATGTAGATGCGGTTCCATTGAGGACCACACGCTGAGTACGGCCGGTCAGTCAGCTACGAATCCATCTGGTGGTGATGCTGTCTAACCCACATTTTTCTATCTTATCAAGTAGTAGGTTGTGATCTACTTTGTCAAATGCCTTACTGAAGTCATATCCACAGCATTCCTCTGATCCACTAATTTTGTCACTTGGTCAAAGAATGCAATAAGATTTGTCTGGCATGATCTGTTTTTGACAAACCTATGTTGGCTTTTTGTAATGACTTTGTTTGCCTGTAGGTGTTCGCTGATTCGTTGTTCGATTATCTTTTCCAGAATTTTCCCAGGTATTGAGGTCAGGCTGATAGGTCTGTAATTTCCTGGATCCGTTTTTTTTCCTTTTTTGAAGATGGGAACTACATCAGCTCTTTTCCAGTCCTCTGGTAGTTCCCCAGTGCTCCAGGATCTTTGAAAAATATAGTTCAGTGGTTCTGAGATCACATCTGCCAGTTCCTTGAGAATCTTGGGGTGTAATCCATCTGGTCCTGGTGATTTGAACTCGTCTAGGCTGGACAGGTGCTCACTTACCATTTTCTTGCCTATCTTAACTTGTGTTTCTATTCTGTTTTTTATGGCATTATGTTTGATAGGTTGGTCTGTTTTTTCCCTTTGTGTAAAGACAGATGCGAAAAATGAGTTAAATAGTTCTGCTTTCTCCCTGTTGCTTGTCACCTTCTTGCCATTGTCACCCAGTAATGGACCAATCATTTCCTTCACTTTTTTCTTGTTTTTTATATGTTGAAAGAAGCTTTTTTTGTTATTTTTGACTTTGGTCGCAAGCCTTAGTTCATTTTGAGCCTTAGCTTTCCTCACTTCATCTTTGCAGGCTCGGGCTATTTGCTGATATTCTGACTTAGTTATGGGTGCCTCTTTCCACTTTTTATACTTGTCCTTTTTATCTTTCAATTTATCAGAGAGTTCTTTATGCAGCCATGCTGGTTTCTTTTGAGAGCTGTTATTTTTCCTCTTTGTTGGTATTGTGATAGACTGGGCTTTTATTATCTCACTTTTCAAAATTTCCCAGGCTTCTTGAGTTGTTTTCTCCTTGAGGATTCTCATCCATGGAATCCTTCCCAAGCCCTCTCTAAGTTTATTGAAATTAGCTCTCTTGAAGTCAAAGACTCTAGTTTGACTGTGTTCTATTGCTTGTGCTTCCATAATATTGAATTCCAATATTGCATGATCACTTCCTCCCAAGGTTCCTATGGCTTCAACACCTTCTATAATTTCATCTCTGTTAGTGAGAATTAGATCCAAAATGGCTAATCTCCTAGTTCCCTTCTCTACTTTTTGGGAGACAAAGTTGTCTGCTAGGTTTGTCAGGAATCTGTTTGATCTTCCACTTGGTGCAGAGTTTGTCTCCCAGTTGATGTCAGGGTAGTTAAAGTCCCCCATTACTATTGTGATGTGCTTCCTACATACCTTAGTTAGCTGACTAGCAAAAAGTTCATCTATTTCCTCTGTTTGGTTGGGTGGCCTAAAGTATACACCTATGGCAATGTCATTTCCCCCCCCCCCTTTTATATTGACCCAAATGCATTCAAGACAGTTTTCATCATTGTTGTGCTCTATTTCTGTAGTGATGTAATTATTTCTTATATAGAGAGCAACTCCACCTCCTCTTTTATTTGGTCTGTTTCTTTTAAATAATTTAAATCCCTCTAGGTGTGTGTTCCATATGTGGGTTTCATCCCACCATGTTTCCGTAATGGCAACAATATCATATCTGCCCTCACTAACCTGAATTTCTAGTTCACCCTGTTTGCTGTTCATACTCTGTGCATTGGTGTATAGACATTTGAGTCCTTTATGACTGACCCTGTGTTTACTTTCTACATAACCTGTGTGGTGCCTGAGTTCCCCTGTCTTACCACCTATTTGGTTAGTGCTCTTGTGTGGCATTCGCTATTAAAAGCTTGATTTTGCTTGACAGCAAGGTTGATATTCTTGTCCACACACACGTCTATGTTACATGCACTGATAGCCCTATAATTTTTAGATTGCTGGGGACAGGGATGTTCTGTATCAATTAACTCACTGTCCCCGCTGTTTAGTTTAAATATTCCTTCAGAAAATCTGAAGGAATATTTTTTGCTAACCAATTAACAAATATATGTAGACAATACACTACAATAGTAATAGGAGACTTCAATTACCCTGATATCAACTGGAAGACTAATTCTGCACCAAGTGAAAAATCAAATAGATTCCTGACCAACCTAGCTGACAACTTTGTTGTCCAAAAAGTAGAGGAGGGAACTAGAGGGACAGCCATACTGCACTTAATTCTCACAGACAAGAAGTGATAAAGGGAGTTGAAACTGCAGGAACCTTGGGTGAGAGTGACCATGTCATACTGGAATTCAATATAATGCAAACACAAGCAATAGAACATAATGATATCAGAGTATTAGATTTTAAAAGAGCTGATTTTAACAAACTCCAAGAGAACTTCGGGAAGATTCCTTGGATGAAAATCCTAAATGGGAAAACAACTCAAGAAGCTTGGGAAACTCTGAAAAATATGATCATAAAAGCCCAATTCAGTACAATACCACTGAAAAAGAAAAACAAGAAATCTAACAAGAAACCAACATGCACAAAGATCTCTCTGATAAACTCAAAGACAAAAAGGACAAGTACAAAAAATGGAAAGAGGACACATAACTAAGGCAGAATATCAGCAGATAACCAGAATCTGCAAAGAAGTCAGGAAAGCAAAGGCTCAGAATAAATAAAGACTTGCAACAAAAAAAATCAAAGATAATAAAAAAAAAGTTTCTTTCAACATATAAATAACAAGAAAAAAATCTAGGAAACAGTTGGTCCACTAAAGAGAGGACGGCAAGGAAGTAACAGGCAGCAGAGAGAAAGCAGAGCTACTTAACTCATTCTTTGCATCGGTCTTCACGCAAAAAGAAATTATAGCTGAACCCACCAAAAACATAACTGAAAAAGACAGACTAGAAATAAAAGTTAAAATAAACAAAAAAAATGGTAAGAGAACACCTATCTGATCTTGGGACCTGATGGATTACATCCCAGAATTCTGAAGGAGCTAGCAGATATAGCACTAGATATAGAACTAAATTTCATTTTTGATGTGTGCCATTGTGCCCACAGTAAAAAATGACAATAAAGGTTATCTTTCTTAATAGCAATAGCACTTAGACTTATATACCACTTCACAGTGCTTTTACAGCCCTCACTAAGCAGTTTACAAAGTCAGCATACTGCCCCCAACACTCTGGGTCCTCATATCATCTCAGAACCACTGTACCATATCTTTCAAAAATCCTGGAGCACCAGGAAACTACCAGAGGATTGGAAAAGAGCTGATGTAGTTCCCATCTTCAAAAAAGGGGGGGAAAACAGACCCAGGAAACTACAGACCAATCAGCTTGACATCAATACCTGGGAAGATAGTGGAAAAGATAATAAAAAAATAGATCTGTGAACATCTAGAAACAAACAAAGTTATAACTAGAAGCCAGCACAGGTTTGTTAAAAACAGATCATGCCAAACCAATCTTATTTCATTCTTTGATCAAGTAACTAAATTACTAGACTAGCAAAATGCTGTGGACATAGTAAACTTCGACTTCAGCAAGGCATTTGACAAAGTAGACCACAACCTACCTCTTGGAAAGCTTAAAAAAGTGGGATAGACAGCATTACCATCAGATGGATTTTTAAGTGGCTGACATACTGTACTCAACGAGTAGTCCTTAATGGTACTACATCTACATGGAGGGAAGTAAGCAGTGGGGTATCACAAGGTTCTGTCCTAGGCCCAGTACTCTTCAACATCTTCATAAACGACTTAGATGAGCGAATAGAAGGGGAACTTATCAAATTTGCAGATGATACTAAGCTGGCAGGAATAGCCAACACCCTAGATGATAGGCTCAAGATCCAGAGGTATCTTGACAGACTTGAACACTGGGCCCTATCTAACAAAATGAAATTCAATGTAGAGAAAAGTAAAGTCTTACACTTAGGCAAGAAAAACCAAAAGTACACATATAGATTGGGTGAAACCAGGCTTAATAGCAGTAACTGTGAGAGAGATCTTGGGAGTCTTAGTAGACAATCAATTAAATATGAGCTAACAATGTGCTGCGGTAGCCAAAAAAGCCAATGCAATCCTAAGTTGCATTAACAGAGGGATTCAATCAAGATCATATGAGGTACTCATACCACTCTATAAAGCCTTAATAAGATCACACCTAGAATACTGCAACTAAGTTTGGTCTCCATACTATAAAAAAAATGTTGAGACTCTAGAAAAAGTGCAAAGAAGAGCAACAAAAATGATTAGGCTAATGAAGAACGTTTACAGGAACTGGGCATGGCTAGTCTAGTGAACAGAAGGACCAGGAGAGACATGATAGCAGTGTTCCAATATTTGAGGGGCTGTCACACAGAGGAGAGGGTCAATCTATTTTCCAAAGCACCTGAAGGCCAGACAAGGAATAACGGATGGAAACTGATCAAGGAGAGATTCAACCTGGAAATGAGAACAATCAACCAATGGAACAGACTGCCTTCAAATGTTGGTGCTTCATCACTGGAGGCTTTCAAGAAGAGACTGGACTGCCATCTGTCAGAAATGGTGAAGGGACTCCTGCTTGGGCAGGGGGTTGGACTAGATGACCTACAAGGTCCCTTCCAACTGTGTTATTCTATTCTATTATATCTAAATAGAAATGTTTTTAGCATGAAGTTACATTGAAAAGTATTTAATTTATATAAAATGTTTTAGAATCTCAGAACAACTTTGCTTAAAAGTGTTGAAATTTGTAACTACATATCTAATATAGAACATTATTGTTTAACACTTCTAAACCATTTAATTTTCTGTTTTATCAGTCAACACAGAATAGATAATTCCATGTCATGAGTCACCATAGTATATAGTCACTTCTTTATTTACATCTTCCAAGGGAAGATTTAATTTACTTTTGAAACAGAGATTCATGTCATTCTCATTAATGTGGCTTACCAGAGCTACAGCAGTCATAAACTATTTAAAAGGATATGTTGCAAAGAACAGAATAATTGTTTCATAGAGGAAATAATTTCTGTTTGTAGTTTCATCATGTAATTAAATTCTATACATTGCACTGATATAGAATGAACAAATGCCTGCTTTTGTCAACTTATATACTTAAAGAAACATAAACTTGCCTAAGTTTATAATCTTGTAATTGAAAAGAACAAGTAATTGCTTTAAAAAAAATCCATGACTAAAATTTACCCTGAATGAATGGGGAAAAAAGAAATAATTTCTTCACTAGGATAAAACAACTACTACCATCTTTAAAAAGGTGAAATTGAACATGGTATGTATTTGAAACTGATTAAAACTCATGTGGCTAAAATATAGGAATTGATAAAAATGTTAGTACAAATTTCTTGGTCTTATCACCAAAGTAATTCATCCATTGATAATATTCATTGAAAATACTATAAAAGTAGTAATTCTATAAGTACACCGGAAGCAGAAATTGACTCTCTGTAGAGGTGCCAGTTCTAGAGAAATAGATGATATTTAATATAATTATCAACTATAAATTTTGCAATAAAATGCCTCAATATTCTTTGTTGTTGTTTTTACAGATTCATGACCCAATAATTTTCTTAAGTTCTTCTTGTTGTCAAACAATATTCTTAGTTGCAAAATAAATAAATAAATCAACAACTTCATACTTAATCATCACTAGGTCTAGCTTCAGGTTTTTTAAAACTGAAACTTGTCTATAATTAGCTATTTCCCTCTTTTCTTTTGTTCTAGAATGACCCAGAATACCTTTTGTGCTCCCTTTCACATGAGGCTAAATAGGAAATGCAAGTTGGAGAAAAAGCTTTTTTATCAGATAAAACCCAGAGGTTTTGTTGTAGAACCTTTCTAAATGTATTTCTAAATATAACTGTAAAATGTTTTCTGAGTATTCACAATTGGGAAAATATATCTGATAAGAACTTCCACTTGTTTTGACTACGGCCCCCAAAAGGGGACGTAGCATTACTCCATATTGCCTGAGCACAATGAAACTTTGCATCCTTAATTCTTTCATGCCGCCAGGAAAATCCCAAAGAGTACAGTGCGTTGAATAGAAAGACACAATTCATCAGCCAATTTCAAATAAAATTTGAGTATTAAAGATCACGAAACAGTTGTCTTTGCTTCCTCTTGACAAATGCTTCAGGGACCAAGGAGCCAAACCTCTTCCACCCCTTTTTAGTACTGAATGGGACCTGCCTGGAATGGAAAATAGTCATCATTCTAAAATGCTTTATGTCCTTATGTGAAATGTCATTCTTACAACACTTCTTTAAACCTATGGAGGAATGCAGAGATGATCTTGGAGAAAATATGCAGCAATCATTAATAAAGCATGATGACTAAGCCCAGGAAAATAGGAAAGCATGAGAAAAAACCTCAATGTTACTGTTTCTTGATTTTTTAGTCTGAGACTTAAAAAAAGGGAAATGCTATCAGCCTTCTTAAATTGTTATAGCCTTATGTCAATAAAGTTGATTTCTAACATTTTTTGGTATTGTCTGTTTCCTGACCTGGCCTGCCTCGAAGGGCTGACAAAACCAGATTATTATTCCCATTTCTGAGATAGCTGGGAACAAAAAGGTACATATCAGTATAAAGTTACGCAGGTTTCAGATCATTTGATAGGTTTAAATCTTTTAAGTTTTAACATTCACTTTACTTAATTGCTAGAGAAGTAATATTGTAATGTTGCCTTGTCTCAATTTCACATCCATGAAACAATAGTATGCTGTTTTTGAGACATTGCTCAAAGTCAGACTGGTACTACCAAACCTTATGATGAAAAACAAGAAAAGCAAAGACAACTTTTGCTAGACATTATTACTGAAGTTTAATGAACTTTGCACTCTAGAACAATTAGGAAAATATTTTCAAACATTAGCATGTTCACACATTCCTACAGTGAAATAGGATTTGCGATGCAGTTCTAAAGCAATAAATTCTGGTTTTAATCAATATTAACAGAGGGATAGAATCAAGATCACGCGAAGTGTTAATACCACTTTATAATGTCTTGGTAAGGCTACACTTGGAATACTGCATCCAGTTTTGGTCACCACGATGTAAAAAAGATGTCGAGACTCTAGAAAGAATACAGAGAAGAGCAACAAAGATGATTAGGGGACTGGAGGCTAAAGCATATAAGGAACGGCTGCTGGAATTGGGTATGTCTAGTTTAATGAAGAGAAGGACGAGGGGGGACATGATAGTAGTGTTCCAATATCTCAGGGGCTGCCACAAAGAAGAGGGAGTCAAGCTATTTTCCAAAGCGCCTGAGGGCAGGACAAGAAGCAACGGATGGAAACTAATCAAGGAGAGAAGCAACCTAGAACTAAGGAGAAACTTCCTGACAGTTAGAACAATTAACCAGTGGAACAACCTGCCTCCAGAAGCGGTGAATGCTCCAACACTGGAAGTTTTTAAGAAGAGACTGGACAGCCATTTGTCCGAAATGGTATAGGGTTTCCTGCCTGAGCAGGGGGTTGGACTAGATGACCTCTATGATCCCTTCCAACTATTATTATTATTATTATTATTATTATTATTATTATTATTATTATTATTATTATTATTATTATTATTATTATTATTATTATTATTATTATTATTTATTATATCAATAAATCTTATTGGTTTAAATCTAAAAAAATATATGCAGCAGTGAAACTATCCTAAAAATAAAAATGCAAAAAAAGCGAATGACTAATTAATGTAACTTTATTCGAAAATTTCCAAACTTTTTTATAATTAAAAGCTGAATTTTATTGCTACTTTTTAAAATAAAGTACCAATGAATTTGCTAATTCATTGCATCTATATAAGTAATAATTCAAATCAGCCTGAAACAATGTAGAAATACATTTTATCAAAATTAGGGTCTGTGTTTAGTATTTTTGGAGGGAATATATCAAACTGATGAAATATCCCAATATGAAAGAGGATGTTGTTTTGTAGTCGGCTACCCTGACTGCGAAATGCAGGCCGGAGCTCCATTCCCTGCTGCAGAATGAAGATGCTCCTTCAGCCGCAGAAGAAGTGAGCCGGCTAGTTGGGTTTGTCAGTGCTGCCGCTGCAAGGTGAGTAGAAAAGACACCCCCTGAAAATAAGACCTGGTGCCTCTTTTGGAGGCAAAACAAAAAACAAGACCAGGTCTTATTTTTGGGGAAACACGGTACTTCTTCCTTTTCCTTGCCCACCTTCCATTAGCATAAGAGAGAAAGTGGAAACAGCTATTTCCGCTTGTTTACTTATCTTCGCTCCCCTCCTCCTTTGGATACTACAATCACAGAGAGAACCACAATTGCCTTTGGGGCTTTTATTAATGAAAGGTCTTTTCTGATAGAGAAGTGGGATAGGAATATCTGAATAGTACATTTTCTTGAATAACTATGGGCATTACAGAAAAAAATTAAAATGAACCCGTTAAGTCCTCTTTTGCCCTACAAATCTATATAATCTGAGGTGATGGCTGTTTTAATGTCTAATTATTCTCATGGTGCCAACCTTGTTATTCTAGTTCATTTCTTGAGGACAGACATCTCTCTCTGTGAACATTTCCTTCAAAGCTATTCTACATTCTGTAAATAATGATATAAAATTGTCCTCCGACTTTGGAAATTCACAGAGGAAAGCACCGGATGGTGTGGGTAGCAAATATTGTCAGCATTTCCTTAAATATCTGTAGTGAGCAAAAATGTTGTTTTATTTCACTCACTCTTGTAAGGATTTCACAAGGTAAGTATATTATGATATTTAAGCAGAATAAAGAATCTTATATGATCTTAAGGATTAAGCTTATTTGTTGTGGTATAGATTTTGGACAAAGCTAATATTATAATTAATTTACTTTTTTAGCCCCAACTCAAGTTCAAAATAAAATTCAATTGTCTTCAACATGGCAGAGCGATGTGGATACTCTTTTTGTTTTAATGAATTACCCAGAAACACCTTTTGACTGTGCTGTCTAATTTTAGGTGCATTATTGCCAAAAATCAGTGGTGGGATTTCCTGCTATTTTAAGATAAGAATCAGATTGTGTGATCCATAATATAATCTCAACACTATAAAAGCAAAGTATACACATAATATAAACCCTTCTTCCTGGAAACTGTTGTTTGCCTACTTTAAATTTAAATACTGCATACCTCTGGGACAGGATTTACTGAAGTACTTTGAATATTAAGAAGCTGTATAAAATTGCATGCAGATGGCCTCAATTATTCACAGTTGCATTACCTGCAATTTAACATATCCACGGACCAATATTTTATCTTTTGAAAATATCTTTTAATGCAGAATTTTGTCTGGAGGACTTTTGGACTTTTTTGTGTGTATTTCACAGTTAGCTTTTCTCACAGCAATACATTTTTTCAATTTTAATATAATTTTTAATTTATTAAATTTGTAAGGTTGTCCAGCAAAAAAATATTATAAGCAACAAAAACAATGATCAAATGAAGCATTACACACTTGGCATACCCCCAAATGAAAAGAGTACTGTTGACCTCGCCATTGGTTAATCCAAAGCCTAGGAGAAAAACCGGGTTTTACCGTGTTTCCCCGAAAGTAAGGCCTACCCCAAAAATAAGCCCTATCTTGATTTTGGGGGGTGGGCCTAATATAAGCCCTACCCCAAAAATTAGCCCTAGTTTTGGGGCGAGGCACACACCTAAAAATCAAGCTAGGGTGGGGGTGGGGAGCTGCCCCACGTGCCCCACACCCACTTACCTTGCAGCAAAGCCTTTCCTCATCAGCCCACTTCTTCTGCGGCGTCTTCTGCAGCCACACCTGCATTTATCAGTCACAGGCCTTTCCGGAAGGCCTCTGCAGCCGAGAAACAAGCTATGGATTGAATCGATACCTCATTCTGCAAGACCTCTGCAGCCAGGAACCAAGCTATGGATTAAATCCATAGCACGGTACTCGGCTGCATAGGCCTTCTGGAAAGGCCTGACTGTGAAATGTAGGTCAGAATGCAGCTGCAGAGACCAGCTGGGTGGGGCTGTCGGTGCCAGAGCGAGTATAAAAGACATCCCCCGAAAATAAGACCTGCAGCATGCCAGCAACTGGTCCGCACAAACAAAGCCCCATCCGCAGGATGCAGGCAGTACGCAAAACCACAACCCCTCTGGTCCGCGGAAAAACCTTTCTCCACAGCACTGGTCCCTAGTGCCCAAAAGGTTGGGGGACCTCTGCTCTAGACAACAACCAACACCTGGAATTGCACCCAAAGGCTACTAGAGGTATTATGTGAGCATATCAAGATGTTCCTGTAACTGCCCAAGCTGCCACGCTCTGCACCAGCCGCTCTCTCATGCCGCTTGCGGTGTCCCCTCCCCTGGAGTCCACGGGTGTGTGAAGTGGGCGAGGGCCATTTGCTGATTTCCTTCAGGGGATGCCTGTTTTTCTTCCTCCCTCATTACAAATATCTTCCTGCCACTCTGCTCTTAATGCTGTGCGGCTCTTGTCCAGCAATTTAGTGGCCTTTCGAGCCATGGCCACCACCAGCACGGCCCCAGCCGTGCTGGCAGCCGGTCCCCCTCCCCTTGTCCCTTCCTGGGCACGGAGGGAGGGAGGGAGGAAGGAAGGAAGGAAGGAAGGAAGGAAGGAAGGAAGGAAGGAAGGAAGGAAGGAAGGAAGGGACAATGGGAGGGAGGGAAGGAACGAAGGAAGGGACAGTGGGAGGGAGGGAGGGAGGGAGGGGACAATAAGAGGGAGGGAGGGAAGGAAGGAAGAAACAATGGGAGGGAGGGAAGGGACAATGGGAGGGAGGGAGAGAAGGCGCCCACCCCAGTCCAACCCCCACCAGAGACCCATGGATCCCCCCCACAGCCCTGCCTGCACCCCCCACAGGTGCCCCACGACCTGAGTGATGTTGAGCTGGTCATGCCCCCCCCCAGGGCATTGACTTTGCTTGTCAAAAAGTTGCAAAAGGTGATGACATGATCCTGGGACACTGTGACCGTCATAAGTATGAATCAGTTGCCAAGCATCCGAATGTAAAGCACATGACTCTGGGGATGCTGCAACAGTCATAAGTGTGAAAAATGGTCATAAGTCACTTTTTTCAGTACTGTTGTAACTTTGAACAGTTACTAAGCGAATTGTTGTAAGTCGAGGACTACCTGTACTTTTATCACTTTTTTCCTTTTTTTTTTTTGGTCATCAAGTTTTTGACACCTTGCTAGGCAACTGGTGGTGCTTGGATATTGCCATATCCTAAAAGTGGTACAATGGGTGAAAAGGTTGAAAAGCCCTGACGTAGAGCACACTACAATAGTCCACACCTGTAATGAAAGGAATGCGGTTCTGGAGTGTCTCCTGATTCAGAAAAGAAATAGGCATGCAAGATGGAGCTTTTCTTGGCCAGTTACCACCTCTCCTCAATGCCTTGTTTTCTGCAGTTTAACTGCAGTTGTTAGGCTGGAATGGAACGAGGGCCACCTACCTACCTGATTCCTACTGCGGTTAGTCATTGTGTTAATAGTACTAGGATCAAACTATTAATTCAAAATGGACAGGGCTACTTCCTTCTGGCAGTCCTGGCGCCATCCAAAAGAGCTTGGGACAACCACTTCCCTCGCGCCCGTCCGCTGCGCCCGTGGGCAGGGACGGAGATCAGCCGGTGCCCTTTGCACTGGCCTAATGTTTTCCACACTGACAGAATACTATTATTTCTAAGGCAGGCTGTGAGTTTTAGCGGATGAACGGCGGAGTCGGCGCTCCCGGGATGCCGAGGGGCGAGGAATTGGGAGGCAACTTCCCCTCGGCTCCCGCTCCCCCCCGCCGAACCAGCACACGTGCGCCCAGGCGATGGGCTCTCGGCGAGACGGCTCGGGCTCCTTTTCGCCCTTTTCCTGCTTAGGTTTCGGGACGCCTTCGTGGAAACCCCGCCCCTGGCTATGGGCGAACCGACCAGGAAGAGGTAGGAGGCGAGAGGAAGCGCAGGCGGTGCTCGCAGCCCGGATTCTGCCTGGCCGCCAGTTCAGGAGCTCCTCGCCTTCTCGTGGCTGGAAGTCCGGCAGGAAGGGAAGGGGAGGCGGCGGCTGGCCTGAAAACGGAGCAGGAGCCGCGCCGCCGCCGCCTTCCTCCTCCCCCAGCGCCGCCGCGGCCCAGTAGGAGGGAGCCTAAAAGCAGAGTCGCCAGTCAGGCTCCCTTTGGAGGCGTGGAGACAAGCCGCCAAAGCCCACCATGGCCACTAAGGTGAGGAGACCCCGGCTGGCCCCGCTCGCCCCTTGCCTCGCCGCCTCAGGTTTGGGGAACGCTGGCTTGGCCGCCCCCGCCCACTCGTGTTTTGTTTGCGCTTTGAAACAACTCGGGCGTTACACGGGCAAGGGGAGGACGACTGGTGGGGATGGGGTTCGCGCCTCGCGCTGGGAGAGCGGCGGTTTGGCGAGGTTGCATCTCCCGCTCTTGGGGTGGGCGCCGTCCAGGACGGTAGCATGAGGGATACTTGTCAGAAGGGCGTGTTTGAGGAATAGACCCTCTGCTTCCCTCGGCTGAACTGTGGGGGGCGGGGGGCGGAAGGGTGCCTAGCCCGAGCTGTGCATTTTATCTTGGCGCCTTTCGTGTACTCTGCCCCTTTGGCTAGTGCCCTCCGCGTGGGCCTTAGACCTGTTTTCCGGTTGGGGCCAGCCAACCGAAGGCAGAACGCAAACTTTGAAATAGCGCAAGAAAAAGACTTCTCTCCAACTAATAATAAGTTCATCAACCTGGTAAATAGTGATGTGAGTTCTTTTGGACAGGGGGATAGATTTCGTTTTCCAGTTCAAAGGTTTCTATGCCCTTTTCTTTATAAACTTATTTATTTTCCTACCTGGGCATTTCCCCCCCCCTCCAAGTTCAGTTTTTTTAATGCAGACCTATGACAATATTAGAAGAGTTTAGGCTGGCTCTTGCCCTTTTGTAGGCGTGTTCACATTCAGCACACACCCTCCATACTGTACTTCTTTCCAGATGTAAAAATAAAAGTGTCTGTTCCATGCTGCAATTGTGTCCATGATGCAGTACAAATATTACAGGGTTTTTAAAAAAATAATAATCTAAAATTGCAGATGTTTATGTGAGAGTATCATTGGGCCTTGCTTGGCTAATGCTTTTAGGGCTGCGAATATTAATTGCAGGAAAACATTTTAATAATATTGCTGGAGATAAAAAGCATTAACAGATCTCAACAACTCCAATTTTGATATGTGGGGACTGGGAAATAAAAGCAAGTTATATTTAAATTTGGCAGTTAAAACTATTTTTTGCTATATTTAATTCTTGAATACAACTGTAAAAACTTGTAAATATTAGTGGAAGAGATCCTTGTTCTCTTGATCTATAGCAGGGTTTCCCAACCAGGGGTCGAGATGATATTCCAGGGGGTGCGAAAACTTGGGTTTTCAAAATTATAGTGTATATGCATAATTCATTGCAGTTATTTCGAACTTTTGTAAGGGGTGCAAGAATATATCAGAAGCGTTCTAGGGGTGCAGGGTATAGAAAAGGTTGGGAACCACTGATCTATAGGCTTAAAACTGATAGAATTACCAGTCCATGTTTACAATAATTAAGATTTCCAAACCATGTTTGAAATAAAATATGTGTAATCACATGGATCTATTGGTTAGAATTGTAGTTAGTAATGCTTTTACAGACTTTATACTTTCCATGTTGGTTACTATTCTCCACTGAGATTGAGAAAGTGGTTAAAGTGAATAAACTTCAGCAATGATCATATATTGATATTAGCAAAACTGAAGTACTGCAGCAAATATACATATACACTTATACATACATCAGCCTCAATTTGGTCTAGTGAAAGCATACTGGATTTTAAAAGTATTGCCACTGACTACTGTTAATATTCACTGTTTATTACACATGAACAAACTAAAATCTATGTAAAATGGAAACAAATGTTTCTAAGGTCTCTCAGCTATGCTGAAGGAAAGACAAGAGCACAGGATTTGATGGTGTATTTTCTGTTGAATGTGGACAAAATTCCTATTCTTTCTACTTCATTTCAAAACAGTTCACACACCCCAAAAATGGAGGCTGTGAGTTCATGTGATCTTTTCTGATAATTGGTTAATTTAACCAGTTTCTTTAGAACTGGATCAAGTTCTTTGAAGTATGTCATTTTTCAGTGCTCAGCATTCTAGCAGGAAAGGAAAAAATGACTTAAGTCTAAGTTTTTTAAAAAAATAATCACAAGACATTGATGTTGACTAATGCTGTTACTTCATCTGTCGCGGTATAGCTCTTTCCCCTTCTGAAGTAGTTTTATATATAAATTAGAAAATTTGAAATTCAGTGAGAATTTTCAAAGTAGTGGTGAGATTGAATTTCCTTTTGTTTTCTTTCCCTTTCATTTTGAGACTGATTATGATTATTTACAGAAGGAACAGTTTGGAATACTCGGTTATTCTATTTTAGTTGTGAATAATTTGACTTTTGTGTTGCAGCTAAACTTTTTTTGATTACCCTATTGATTGGAGGTGTTTTTTTCTACCTTCAGCCAAATGTCCAAATATCCAAATGTGTAATATTAAAGAGAAAAGAAACCAATTACAAAAATTAAAAGTATTTATTGTAATATTTTATTGTTCAGTAGTTGTGTGTGGCTTAATATGAAATATCCTAATGTATACATATGGAAGGGGAAAATGCCTTTAAGGAGGAAATTATTTTTTTGTCTTTACCAGCATTTACTGAAAATCCCTAGTAATACTTTACTGTTTTGCATTTATCATTTCTATTGAGTAAGACTTTTTCTGGCTATTATTATATGCAGCAATTCGTTAGATAAGCAGCTCAAACTGGGCATGAGAGTGAAGGTGGAAGAAACTAGTGCTGAAATCTTTGGGGCTCAGCCCCTGTATACATACACACACACATACATACACACACAGAGATTTCTGTGCATTCATTTACCAATTGGTGTGAATGCAATTAGGGTAGACTTGGAACAGAAGCCAAAGTTTGAGGTGTATTTTACAGTATGCCTTATACATTCTGGACTCAGTCCTATTGAGCTGAAAATGATTTTTTTATAAGCAATGACTTGCTTAGCTTTTTAAACCAAGCTTTTAAAAATACTCTGATTTTTTTAAAAAAAAAAATATTAAATTTAACAAATTATTGTGATCATAAAAGTGCAATAATTAAATTGTGCAATACTTAAAGAAATATTTTTATTTCCAAAAGACATGACTTTTTATATAAAAAAAGATTTGAAGTATATTGCTAATTTTTGATGCTTTACAAGATTCAGCTCTGGTATCACTTTGAACTATATTTCTACTATGGTGCAATGTGAATTTCCTTTGCCAGCTGTTGGAAGCTAAAGCTATTGAAGATTTTTCCATTGAAACAATAGTCCAATTAGTGCTGATTTCCGTATCTGGAATAGGCAACTACACAGCGTGTCAAAGGAAGTGAAGGGTCATTGTCTCTGTGCCAATGAAATGCAATTTCATTCTGTAAACAGAGGCTTGTGGCATCTTTTATATAACTAGTTTTCTGGAGGGAAATGATAGGCTGATTTATTCTTTATTCATATAACATTTAACTGTAAATGATTGACTAAAATTATTCTGAAATTCTGAGAGTGAGGAGTTTTAAAAACTGGGGAGTTTTGTTTTTATTTTCCAAATACTAGGTTTGAATCCTTGTTGATCTGTGAAATGAGAAAATGATGGCTCAGAAGTTCATAAACTTATTCCTAAAAATCCACTGCTAGGTTTGAGAACTTGGTGTTCTAAGTTGTGTAGATAATGTAGTAGATGAGTGGTATAAAATTTTGAATATGAATAAATGTTGCCACTCAATAACCATTTTAGGGTTTTATATGAAATATATATATATATTCATATTCACCTGAGGATATGCTGCAACACTGAGGTGTTGTAATATCTATTTTATTGCTAATCCTTCCAAAATGGAAGATGTAAAAATGACAAAAGCCAGTTCTGCTATTGCTTTGGC
This sequence comes from Azemiops feae, assembly GCA_023970755.1. NCBI lineage: Eukaryota > Metazoa > Chordata > Lepidosauria > Squamata > Viperidae > Azemiops > Azemiops feae. Next base: position 2,235,573 of record JALGBA010004174.1, on the reverse strand, counting down.
GGTGCTTGTAGGATTGATATGGGATTGACTTTCTGCACTATTTGTCCTGTTGTTCAAAAGCAAAAGGTAGGATGATGGTGAATGCATTGTGCAAGTAAAGACATAGTATAGTGGTTAAAGTTCCAGGCTAGAAACAGGCCACAAATTCTAGACCTGCCTTAAAGAAAAAGTCAGCCAGTCACTCTCTCAGCCCTAAGAAGGAGACAATGACAAACCACTTCTGAAAACCTTTCCAGTAAAATGGCAGGGACTTGTCCAGGCAATCACTGGGAATCAACACTGATTCAATAGCACTCCCCTCCCCCCCAAAAAGTGAATAATAAAACAGCTTACACTAAGTGCAGGGATTTTGTCTAAGCTCAGATCCTCAGTGTTTCATTTCTGAACTTATGGCACACCATGAAATATGAGGGGCTGAATCCAGTTCTCCCAAATTTGATTTTCATTTTGGCAATTTGAGTTCTTTTTAATTCAGTTCTTCAGATAAATATCTCCATTTAGTACTTAAAATAATAATTTCCACTTTATGGGAGAAAAAAAGGGAAGAAGACAATGAAAGTTTGGGCATCTACTTTTTGTTTCATTAGGTACATTCTGTATGCATTTGCCTACCTTTTAAGTGCCATGGGTGACTGAAGAAATGTTGCAATGGAATTTTGAAAATAATCATATCAAACGTATGTAAGGAAAACAATTCTCATTGTATATTCAGGCCTATTTTTACCAGTTTTTTATAGTAACAAGCTACTCCCAAATGATTTATTACTACATTAATTCTTTCAGCAACAGTTCCTGCACAGTTTATAGCACAAAAAGTCAACATGGTGTCCACAGATATCTCCCTTGGTATCTGCTAGTCTTCTTGTCAGGGGGAACTCCCTCCCCATACACACATGTATAGAGAGATATATCAATGTTAATTAAATCGGAAGCTGACACGTTCCATAGTAAAGCACAACCTCTAATATTTTTATTTGCAAGAATGCCTCTGGGATCTTATGGTGTCATAAACATTTTTCAATAATAAAAATAAGGGCCCCACTGTTTTGTTTAGAAGTGTACCCACGTTCATCCCCCCAAAAAGAGGGTAAAGTAAAGCAAAGATGGAAGAGTTTACCAGTTTGCTTCTTTATGACTAGCCATACCCACTATGACTAGATATATTGTCAATGCTCAAACTCAGCTTATGAAAAACTTAAACAGATCTTGTGACGTATTTTCAAATCCAAAAAGTGGCCACATACCCCAAATTCGCCTATCTTTTGTAAACTAAATGCTTGGTTTACAAACAATGTAATAAGTATCTGGAGACAATAGAAGAGAAAGAACTGGAGAAAAACACAAAATACAAAGACCTGTAAATAGAACAACTGTGACAAAAGAAGTAAAAAATAGTACCAATAGTAATAGGCATCTTAGGTGCAATCCAAAACATTTGGAACTCTACTTGAACACTATTAGCATTGACAAAAATCACAATCGGTCAGTTGTAAAAGGCAATGATACCTTTAACAAAATAAAACAACTGCCTATTCCAGGTCTTTGGGAGGGACTCAAAAGGTAGATAAAAATGATATTTAGATCAGTCTAAACATCTGGCTGACCGTGTGGCCATCCATAATAATATAACATTAGCAATTCTTAGAGATGTATTACAAATAATATAGAGAAAATTGCATTTTCAAAATGCTTTGCAGTTAAGAATTTATTGAAGAGTTATGTCTGCTTAGCAGTATTAGTAATTATTTACTGGATTGGCTTTTGTGTTTATCCTTGACTTTTTTTCTTGTTATTTATATGTTCAAAGAAACTTTTTTAATTATCTTTGACTTTTGTTGCAAGCCTTTGTTCATTCTGAGCCTAATTTAAATGTTGATTATTCACTGTAACTCTTTAAGTTATAAGGTGCAGTGTGGAAGAGATAGGAGGAATGCTAATCAGATTTGTAGATGATACAAAATGTATGTGATAATTACAAGAGAAACTTCAATATGGCATTGATAAGTTAGAGAAATGGGCTGCAAATAATTATTACATTCAACAGAGATAAATGCTTAGGATAAGAAAATGCATAGTTATAGGATTTATGTACTTGGCTTGCTAATCATGTTTATGAAAAAGTTATTAGAGTAAGTTGTTAATTAATATTCCTTTTGAGTTGTGATGTGGCTGAAAAAAAACCAAATGTAATTTAAGCTATATCAGCACAAGTTTAGTTTCCAAATCTTGGAAAATATTTTGCTTTATACTGCATTATTTAGGCCATTTTTTGAGGATTGGATACTCTGAGAAGGATTCAAACAAATGAACAGCTTCAGGGAGGGGTGATGAGGATGATCAAGAGTGAAATATGTCTAATCTTGAGAAGATCACAAAGGGATATGATAGGAATCCTTAAATATCTGAAGATATACTGCACAGAAGAGTCACTCCCTGTTCTGCATTGTTCTACACTTCAAGACGCCCAATAATACATTTTCTAACAATGGTTGTAGAACCAGTATTTAGAGAAGTGGTGGGCTTCCCATTACTAGGATGTGTTCAGGTAAACAATAAGCAACCATCTGTCACTGATGTTTTAATTTGTATTCTTGAATATAGCACAAAGTTGATTTTAATGGCTTTAAATGGCACTTTCTACCAGTATCATTGTATATTTGAAAATAATTTCCAAATGTCCATTTCCTTAGTCAAAACCTGGCTGGTTAGTATCAGCATTCTATTATCTTTCATGAGTTCCAATTAAAGATATTTACTTTAATTCTGTATTGTCTTATGTATAACAGAGGTCCCCAACCTTTTGGGCTCCAGGGACCAGTTCTGTGGAGAGAGGTTTTTCCGCGGACCGGAGGGGCATGGTTTTGTATACTGCCTGCATGGTTTGTGCGGACCGCTTGCTGGCATGCCGCGACCCCTGATGTATAATAAAGCGCCTGTTTGTTTTTGTTTTTATCATGACTGAAACAAACTTTACTGTGCTTGGTTTGTAGCATCAGCATTTCAAAAGAAGATATTTGCTATCCTGCCGCCTTTTAATGTGCACTTAAAACATGAAATATGACTAATGATCACTGCATAACTTGTAGAGTGTGGCATAATTTTAATGTCCGGGGAAAGAAGCTATAATTAGAGCAGATGTTTAACTTAATATTTGGTTACTTGCAACATCTAGAGGAAGGATATACATGGGTCGACTCAGAGTTAATTTATATCAGATTAAGTTTAGATTACTGCTAAATGGGTATTGCTGTGTTTGGTGAAATTTTATTGTGTGGTGGGGAAAATAGTTCATCTCTGAAGTGATTGAAATGTTGTTTATCATAATGAAATTCAGCTTTAATAAAAAATATTCTTATGCACTTAGCTAACAAAGATACAGCAGAAATAATGTTGAATGTGATATTGTAATTAGCCATTGAATGTCAATTTTGGTTCCCATTTTCCCAACTATAATTGTACCAGTAATTAAGCTTAAGCACATTGAAAGAATAACATGTACAGGAGCTGTACAAATCCAGATAAGAGTTAGATGGTGGTAAAGGAATTTGACTCCTTTGCTTCAACCAAGAGGCATATTTTATTTATTTTCATTTGTTTTTATTTTAGTTTTTCCTTTTGTGTTAAATTCTGCATCAAAAGCAGTGAGTTGTAAGGCACCATGTACAGTGACAGCAGGATGTAAATAGTGTGTAAATCAATGATCTAAAACACAATTCTTTTCAAACTATGTTTCGCAGAATGTCAAGAACTTGATGGGATTCCGTCTGTTCACTGCCTTGAGTTATATATAAAACAGTAGGATATAATAATAAGACACTAAGAATAATAAAAAAAATCAACATAAACAGCCATTTTTTTCAATCATTAAGCTTTGTCTCTTGATCAGGGTTCCAGGAATTTTAACTAAGCCTGTAAAGGTTTGAAAACAATATGCACTTACAGTATCTTTTAGAAGAAATAGTCTGACTATTGATGGCTCAATAAACTTCATAGAAGTAATCTGAAAATCAGTATAATACAATGAAAAAAAAATGACAGTGTTCAAATGGGGCTTGACCATGTTTGGAGAGGGGAACAATATAATAATAATAATAATAATAATAATAATAATAATAATAATAATAATAATAATAATAATAGAATAGAATAGAGCTGGAAGGGACCTTGGAGGTCTTCTAGTCCAGCCCCCTGCTCAAGCAGGGGAATGTATACTATCTCAGACAAGTGACTGTCTAGCCTCTTCTTAAAAGCCTCCAATGATGGAGCGCCCACGATTTCTGGAGGCAAGCTGTTCCACTGGTTAATTGTCCTCACTGTCAGGAAGTTTCTCCTTAATTCTAGGTTGCTTCTCTTTGTTCAGTTTCCAACCATTGTTTCTTGTCCTGCCCTCTGGTGCTTTGGTGAATAATGTGACAGTAGAGTCCACTGTACTTGCATGTACATGGAGGTGGAATACAATTCAGTGTGTTTCTTAAAATATTAGCTTTGAAATATGTTTTAGGAAATTGGAATGGGAGATAAATACATTATATCATTGCTTCTTTGGTTTCTTAATTGCTATTTGATTGGGATACATTGGACCATTAAGAGCTCTCTTCTTTCAGTTATTCCTCCAGTATAAGTTTGTTCCTTGAGTATTATGACTTTCATTCATAAAGTATTAAAGTGTCATTTGGGTAGATCCTGTTCAATCATCCTCTTAATGGATTTAATTTGGATAAGCATATCAAATCTGGTATGTATTATCAAGATCCGTGTTGATAACTAAAGAAAAGCTAATCTCATATTTTTGCCTGTTGGTTCTCTTTAGTACTTCTTAGTTGAAAGGGAAAGGTTGAGATGACTTTCTTCTCTCTCTATCCTTGCTAAGATCTGCTAAATGTATGTATTGTTGTTGTTAGTTGTGAAGTCGTGTCCGACCCATCGCAACCCCATGGACAACGTTCCTCCAGGCCTTCCTGTCCTCTACCATCTTCTGGAGTCCATTTAAGCTCACGCCTACTGCTTCAGTGACTCCATCCAGCCACCTCATTCTCTGTTGTCCCCTTCTTCTATTGCCCTCAATCTTTCCCAGCATTAGGCTCTTCTCCAGTGAGTCCTCCTTCTCATTAGGTGCCAAAGTACTTGAGTTTCAACTTCAGGATCTGGCCTTCTAAAGAGCAGTCAGGGTTGATCTCCTCTAGGACTGACCGGTTTGATCGCCTTGCAGTCCAAGGGACTCGCAGGAGTCTTCTCCAGCACCGTAGTTCAAAGGCCTCAATTCTTTTGCGTTCAGCCTTTCTTATGGTCCAACTTTCACAGCCATACATTGCAACTGGGAAAACCATGGCCTTGACTATACGTACTTTTGTTGGCAGGGTGATGTCTCTGCTTTTTAGTATGCTGTCTAAATTTGCCATAGCTTTCCTCCCCAGGAGCAAGCGTCTTTTAATTTCTTGGCTGCAGTCCCCATCTGTGGTGATCTTGGAGCCCAGGAAGATAAAATCTGTCACTACCTCCATTTCTTCCCCATCTATTTGCTAAAGCTGAAAGCCGAAATGTATGTATAGACTAGCGGAAAAGCTTCATTCAAAAAATGTATGTGTATTAGGCAGTTATTAAAGCCCTAAAGCAGAGGTCCCCAACCTTTTGGGCACCAAGGACTGTTTCTGTTGAGAAAAGCTTTTCCATGGACCGGAGGGGGCGTGGTTTTGCATGCTACCTGCATCCCACAGATGGGGCTTCATTTGTTTGCGTGACCCAGTTTCTGGCATGCTGCGGCAGTGCCGGTCCATGGACCGGGGGTTGGATACCCCTGCCCTAAAGCAAGAGTGGTGCTAGCATGAGTCATTGTGTGGGTCAGACTTTTGTAGCCTCCTGGAAGAAAAAAAGGGCAGAGCTGTATTTCCTACTACTGAACCCAGTGATTTAATGAAATATCCATATGTAAAAGCAGGATGTCTCTGACCACCAAGAATGACTTTATGCCCTGCTTATGAGTCTTGGAAAGTAATAGCTGCATTATGTCATGCAGCATTTATTCTTCAAATGTAGAGGCTTGATAGACTTTTGTGTTTGATTCTACCAATTTAGTTTGTGCCATGTTTAATTATGCAAAGGAAAAAAATAAATTTAATTTGATTTGATTAGGTGCAACCGAAAGGTTGGAGATATTGAGAATTGGTTCTTCAGGCTTGCCTGACTTGATTCCATTTAAAATATTTTTGAAATTTGAATTTTATTTGGATTTTAGGTATTCAGGTTTTCAAAATGCTAATTGATGAATTTCATATTAAAGTTTTTTTCCCCCATGAACTTGAGCTAAACATGTCATTCACGTAGAATTTTTTGCATACCTTATAGGCTCGAGTGATGTATGACTTTGCTGCTGAACCAGGAAATAATGAGCTAACAGTTAATGAAGGAGAAATCATTACAATTACTAATCCGGTAAGGCACTTTAGTAGGCAAAACATGTACTATAATATGTCCTAAATAATGTGTACTAATCATTTTGAAATTTTAATGATGAAAATGTTCATTAATTTTATTGCAAAAAAACTAAAGCACATCTTTATTTTCTCATGCAGATTAATAACAATATGGGCTTTACTTGATATAGGTTTACATATATAAACATAAACTGACTGAGTTCCCCAGAGCAATTTATTCAACTATTTCTCAAAGTTTCAAATATTTATTGATAGAGTTAAGAAATAAAAAGAATTGGGTTATACCTGAATACCTGGGCTTAAGAGTGAATCATTGGAATTGGTGGGAATTATTACCAAACAAGTAATAGGATTATTATAAAAATCTGAAGTATTCTATAGTTTTCTCCGTCATTTGATTATTTGTGTTACGAAAAATGGAGGAATGGTAGGAAAATAAGGAGTTTGAAAGAAGATACTTTGTGGATTTCCTATAAACTTCTGCAGGCAATTACATAATAAATAACCTGCAAGAACCATTAGAGGTTTTATTGATTATACTTTTTTTCCTGTATTACAAATATTTTGGTCAGAATTAACTATGAACATATTGTTTGCTATCCATGAAATTAGCCCATAAATATAATCTGATTTTACTTCTCGAACGATTCTATGAAAAAAAAAAGAAAAAAGAAAAATACCATTATGCTTTTCAAGAAGGAAGAAACTAAAATTGGCTATTGAAGATATAACAATATGTAAAACACAGAGTATAATTTTATTTCTGAAAATTAAATATATAATTTCTTACTTTTATAATTTAACTGCTTAACCCCATATTTTAAAAATTATTTTAGGATGTAGGTGGAGGCTGGCTGGAAGGCAAAAACAGCCAAGGAGAAAAAGGACTGGTTCCTACAGATTATGTTGAAGTAAGATATTATAATAAAACAATATTTGTCAATATATAAAATGAAGCTGTCATATACTATATAAGTAGACTTATTGGCAGTGTTACATATAGTATTTTATATGGTACACAATTCGGTTATTTAGACAAAACCAAATCACAAACTATTGATCCTTAAATGTAAAATCACATTTCACAGAAAGTAATACTGTATAATTTATGGAACATACACAAACTGGGTGAGTCATATGTGTTTAGTAAAATTCGTTTTTTGCATATGAGTCTAGAGGTAGACTTTTGGTTAAAGAATCTGCTTTAGATTTATTGACTAGGAAGATTTAAAAAATGCTGAATTGGTTACGTGAAAGTTTCATATAGACATCTTTATTTTTTTTATTCTTTCCAGCTAAATGGAATTATGAAAATAAACTATGTTGAGACTGTCTATCCATCGGCCTGATTAAGCTCCAAAAATTGAGCAGAAAAAAACAACCAAATTTGGTATGGATAGTAGAAACATTTGAAATTAGGCTGGACTGAGTTAGAGAGAAAGAAATTCCATAAAATTTTCCCCATTGCAGCCATGTGGAAGAAGCGATTGGGAATGTTCCTCCATTTCAACTCCTCTGGCCTGGTCACATGACCCAGACAGAAGCTATTATTAAAGACATAGAAAAATTCAGAACTATGTTTTGCATGCTTTTCCTGCTTTGTTATTTTTTCCCAGGCCAACAGAATGTTGGAAATAGATTAGCTAAAAGGGATCAGAAATCTGTTTATGAGCATATAACTTTCCAAAAATGGAATATAACAGGCCAAATTTGGCATAGGGAAAAACTGGCAAAAGAAAGATGGAGTGTCAAAAATGGGCCAGATCAGGTCAGAGGCTGTAGAGACAAAAGTTATAGGGAAAAAAATTCTCATTATATTATGAGAAAGAGTTGTGCGGTAATTCAGATGAATCTTCCATTCTATGTTACATGACCCATAGAGGAATATATATAGTTCATCCTGGACTTTTCCAGTGAACATATATACACACAGATGCAATAGAAAAGGAAAGCAGAAACAGACACTAATATAGACAGATGCAGCACATTAATTGGTTACACAGAAGCAAACACAGATGCCTTCTATAGGTCCTGCTGGATTAAAAACAAAACAAAACCAGAAGCCATGCTTTGCATGTTTTCCGACTTTGTACTGGTCTGTTTTTTCTTGCTGAATACCTGTAGTTTGCACTCAGAACGCATAACATAAAATGGTAACTTTAAAAAAAAAAGTTTGATTAAGTTATTATATTAGGCACTTGCTCTAAATGGAGAAGATATAGTCCTGAATTTATGTGCTCCATGAAGTTCAAAATTAGATCCTCAATAGAAATAGTTATCTTTGATTTTACGAATGTTTTTTCAGCAACCTTCTGTTTTTCAGATTATACACGAAAGCACTAGAGATGGAATTTTGGTAGCTGATCAAGCCTTTTTTGACTGCTTCTCCTCAAATGCTTCACAGACGAGTTCGCAAGCCGTGAAAAACAATAGCCAAGTATGTATTTTAATAGTATTCTTGAGTGCTAGAAGCATGGTGAATTGTATAGAATGAAGGAAATTTGATGAAGCCTCTTGAAGTGGGTTATCGAAACAACTATGGAATTATCTTTCCTAATGGGAAATATATATGTGAATATATATATTTGATCTGTACTGCTACTACACCTCTTGTGAACAGTATCATATCATGAAAAGAATTGATATTTTTGTCTTTCCTTTTTAACTTTATTTTACTTTTTTGTATGTAAATGGAGACCTAACAGTTGGCAAGCACACTATTTTTTTTATTATTTTGGTTCCACTGCATTGTAACTGGATGAACCTATATCTTTAGAACTATATGTTTCTTTGACCACATTTTTGCAGTTTCCCTAGAATTCGATTAGCGTGCTGAAATAGAATAAAAGTTTTCTCATAATTTTGAAGTAGGAAATAATTTAAGTCCCGAAATAGTCTTAAAACAGTTTTTGCAATGAATTAAAAATAAAACCTCACAAGACTATTAATAAAGAAATTTGGATTTTAATACCGTAGAACAAAAAAATCCAACGTGATGAAAAATTATGTGTGCCTTTCTATAATATGAAGCATCTGCCTGTCTGTGATTTACACAAATAACTTTTCATGAACAATTGGAAATTTTATATTAGTTTTGCAGTGCCTCTAAACATTAAATCAAAGTTTTTCACTAGTTCAGTTGCTAATGTGTAGCTAACGTATTTTATTATTGTGCAGGTGGAAGTTTCTGTGTCTTCTTTAAAATCTGATCTCAGAATGATTCAATCAGTAGTAATTGCTTGTATGTTAGTGATATAGGTATGCTATATCTAAATTATGATTTTTATTTTTGTCAGCCTAACCACAGGGTTAATTCTTTAAGTCTTCAATTTATTACTCATTAAGGCCCACAAGTTTCTCTATATATGTCTAACCCCCATCTGCAACATCATGTACATTCCAAGATGTCCATAAAATCATGGATATTTGAAACATGTAAGTTTGTGGATTTTAAAAGGAGAACAGACCTATTGTATGCGTATAAGGTTAAAGACCAGATTGGCTGTGACCTTGGCATAAAGAATATGTGAATTATAGTAAGTGGGAATTTTAGAAAGTGGCAAAACCTCACATAAGCTCAGCTGGTGAGTCCCCGCAGAGAGAGATATATTTGGTTATTTCAAGAAAATATATCCTCTTCATGCTATGAGTTCTTTTTTGTTCATTTTTTTCAAAGTTTTCTTTCTCTGGTACTACCTTCTAGCTCTATTCCTTATTTTGTTTGCCGTATTTCAAGGAATTGTTGCATTAGAGAGAATTTGAGATGCTGATCTAGATAAACTTGTTTCTCTGGATCACTAATTTTTCCAAGTTTCAATAGCCTTTCAAATTTTCCAGATTTCTGTTCTTGCCTAGAAACTTTTTAGTTTTAGGGACCGAAAGAAACTCTGTACATTCAGAACCCAGTAGCAGCCAGGGGACATTTAGGGTATTTGACTAGTCATTATAAAAATGATTTTATCAGCTTTCCCATTTCCCTTTACTGCATATTGTAATGTAGATTTGTATCTGTACTGCATTTATTTCACAATATTTAAATCTTTGTAGTCCATAGGTCAGTAAAGAGCCCCATTTGCTTTTTTGTTTTTTTGCATTTGTAAATACAAATCTATTTGCTCTTGCAAATAGCAAATGTAAAAAAAATGTAAAAAAAAGTATTGATTAAATACAACAGTACAATAATACAAAATAATTCGATAGCTCAAATTGCTTTGGGTTTTGATTTTATAGTAAGCAAAAACTTAATTAGCAACCATTTTATTAGTAAAAGTGGAGAATAAGATTTGTTCAAATCACTGTGCAGTCATGAAATTTTCTTAGCAATTTCCTATCACACAGGAAATAGGCTAGGTTTATGTGAAGATTAGTAAAAAAAAAAGGATGAAATACTATAACTTGGGTGTTCTTAGAAATCTCATAAATGAAGTGAAGTTTCCTCTTATATCTAAAATTAAGAGGTACTTAAAGTGCGCCTAATGAGATGGATGGTATGAATTTTTATGTTATAATGCAAATTATTTTTGACATTGTCATAGGACTATTATGAAGTTATGAAAAATAACAAGTGAATGAAAAATCTCTTTAGGTTTGTAGAAGTAATTCATAGTGATTTTTATTGCTGGGTGAATTTTTTAAAAAATCATATCCCTGTTCCTAATCCCAAGAAAGTCTGACTGTAACTCAGCAGTAAAATTTATTATTATAGATGTGTGATCCTCTTTAATTATATGTATATGTAATTATAGTATTTCTTGAATATTTTTTCTTCCACATTGTCTAACACATTTTCATTCCACAATACATTCTGATTCTTTTGTCAGTTCAACTAAGGAAGCTAATGCCTGAGATGCAAACATAGCTGGATAAGCTTTGGCCAGTCCCTCCCTCTTAATTCTAGAAAGGAAGCAGTAGCAAACCACATCTGAAAATCCTGCCAGGGAAACTGCAGGGACTAATCCAGGCGGTCAGCAGAAGTCGAGAGTGACTCAAAGGCACCCTCCCCGCCTCCCCAAAAGGCATGATAGTCAGGAAATCCAGGGCAGATGGAAAAGTCATACTTAATATGCATTGGAATGCTTAATTTAACAGATGCTCCTGGATTTATTAATTATGAATTATTTGGGAGTTTAAAAAAGCTTCAGAAATATATTAGTTTTTTTGATATTATTTTTATTTAAAATTAAGCTGATTACAAATAAAGCTGAAAGAGAGCATTCTTGCTTGGTGCTTGCTTTACATATAGAAAGCCTGATTTACAGTTCTGATTCTACGTAAGTTTTTGATAGTGGTGTCTACTGTTACATTATATATAGTTCTAGTTCTTTCTGATTGATTTATTTTTGTATGCACACTTACATATCATTGTTTGCTTCAAGTTGCTTAAGCTGAAACAGGCTATAATTTAGCTAATAAAATAATATATAAATGGTGAAGTTCTTGGTTTGTTTGGGAATACAGAATTTGCCTCCTTGCTGTTCAATAAATAGTTTTAAAAATGTTTTAAATGAGAATTTAAAACTGTTGCTGAAAACTTGAAGTCCATGGCATTTCTAAGTAGTTCCTGCAACCACAGAAATTTGATAAGGGTCAGCTGAATTCTAATTTCTCTCCTTCCTCTCACTTATTACTCAGATAATTTGCAAGATGCTGAAAGAGAGGAGAATTAGATCAAGATGCTTACAGAGCATCTATTTCTTCTTTGCATCCTGTCAATTGTTTCTGCAGACCTAAGGGGATTACAAAATATTGAGACCTATTGCATTAAATATTAAATAGGTAATATTAAATAGGTTTTTCCAAGAGACACTCTTGACATTATCAAAAAATATAGTCTGTCCCCCATTCAGAAATTCTCATCACCTTTATATCTGTCACTACCTCATAAAGTGTATACTAAGCCACCTTTTAAAATCTGTATTTATTTCTTGACCATAAGTGGGTTTGTATGTGTGCATGTTTCATAATTTTAATCAAAACCCTAGTCTTCCCTAGTGGAAATTCACTAGAGCATGGGTGTCAAACTCACCGTGTCACGTGATGTGTCGCGACGTATCGTGACTTTTTGCGTTGCCGGAGCTGGGGTGGGCACGGCCTCCGCATGATGCAATTGGCCCACAGGCCAGCAGTTTGACACCCTTGCATTAGAGTTTCCAAATGTGTCAGGTTAACACTAAAGCTATTTTCAAAACTATGATCTAAAGATGATTTGTTTTAACAGATCATTACATGAGATTATAATAATCTAAAAACAGAAGTGAAAACTTTCAAATTCTTTACGGCTCACTGCAGTAGCTCATTCTCATAATGCAAAACTATGGTTCAGCAGTATTTCTATTTGAGATCTTTGTGTAAATATTATATTGCTAATTCTGTTTCATTATATTCCATCTACAGTTAGGCTTTCTCTTTTTCTAGCTCAGATTGATTATAGTATAGAACATGCCAGTCAATTTTTCTTCAGTTGGCTTACTGTGTCCTCCTGTTAGCCCTTCAAGCCCTTATAGAAGTGCATTTTTTAAAATATCAGGGCCAGGATTGGATTAATAATTTCAATTTATGGCTGAGAATCCAGTTGTGTAGTCAAAATGATGAAAGCAGTGTTGTATTATCACTCTACAAGTTCTGCCATGTTTGGATGTGCTGATTTTGTCATTTGACACCCCATCCCCAGTCCCTTTATGAATGCTTCTGCTCTTAATATTTGACAATTTTATATCCACTTGGAAATCTGAGATCAAAGAGAAAATGTATGTATGGCTTCTCCCAATTGAAGAAAACAAGCTATGTGCAAATTAAGTTTGTAGTAAAGCTGCCTCTGATAGATGCTAACCACCAGATTTTGGTTTATCTGCCCCACCAATATTGAAGCAAGCATCAATGTTTCTAGTCAGATTGGGAAGCATTTCCTATGTGACTTTGTTATAATGGAAGAATGCTCTTGGCTTTTGAAAGCTGTGTCTTTGCCTGCATGGATTTATTTCAGTTAAGTTTATACAAGTTTTGCTTTTATACATTTTAACCTTAAGGATCTGAACATTGTAGTATAGTAGAATTTGTGCTAAGGGCAATAACGCTTGCTTGGATGTGTGTTGCTTTTGATTATGTGAGTCATATGGTATGTATACATTTTAGCCATTCACCTTGTTCGTCAGAATTTGCCTATACCAGTTTTCCTACTGCTTTTTCTTCTTTTCTTTTCCTCCTTTACTGAATACTTATTTGTCAGAGTGGATTTTCTAGCATCTCTCATTAATTCAACCATTTTGGAACCTCTCGTACAATCTTGACTTTCAATCTTTTCTACAGGAAAGGTTATTTTCAGTGAAAAATAAACCATTATTTGATTTCTTGATAAATTCTGCTAGTTAGTTAAAACTTGTGTCTATTACACTATTGCATTCTAAAATATAGGAACAGAACTGGAAATGTTTCACTGTAGCTTTGGAAACTGGAAATTATAGACATGCGGGAATTTACTGGTTAGTTATTTATGTTAATATGAAGATAGAGTTTTCTGACTGTTTTTCCCCATGTAGAAGTGGTTAATTCAATTTTTATTCTACTGTACTTGTTTTAATGGTGAGAGGTACTGTTACACATCTATAAGCAAGAATATATTTAACAAAATCTCTGTAATTTTTGGATTGCTTCTACTATCTCAGTTTAAGCTTTTAGCAAACTGGAGAAACTCAAAAAAGTAATAAAGCTCCAGTACAACTATGTAACTTTTATTTTATATACAGATAATATCTGCTTAGTTGGGATGAGAATTTCCATCGCTAAGCGAAGTAGTTATTAGGCAAAACATCACATGGCTGCACCACTTACAAATGGCAGTTCCAGTAGTCCTAGTTGCAGATGGTCGACATTGCAGTTGGGAGGCAAGGTCCTCACACTTCTCCTGTCTTGCCTTACTTCCCTAACCCCCATCTCTGCCTTTTTGGTTGCCCTGCACTCCACCACCACTGCCTGTCCCTGCCATCTTCTGCTGCCTCCCAGCTGACATTTGCTATATTCCTCCTCTGACTGGGTTATGGGGAATAAGCATCTCTTCTTGTCGAATATCTCAATTGCCTTTAATACTAAGGTATCTTTCTGGGTAAACCAAGGATTATGCTGTGCTAGCTGCAGAGAATATGCTGCCCCTAAGTCACATTGACACCATCTCTCAGTGATGTTAAGAATAATGTTAAGTGTTGTGAAGCACTTTTAGAATGATTCAGAATAAGGGATGACGTTAGCATTCCCTAATTTTTGGTACTCTATGCCAGTGCCTACTCAGTCTTAGCCTAAAGCCAGCCCTAGGAGCAATGATTTTCCTCCTTTCTTAGAGACCAGCTTCAGTTGATTTGGGGAAGAGTTGGCATTCTTGAGACATTTGGTCTAGAGCATGGGTCGGCCACCCGAAACGTCGAATGAGCCGCACGGACCCGTTTGGCCTAAAAAAAAAAACCCCTGGGAGCCGCGCCCGTTCGCGCATGCGCACGCACCCGCGCCCCCGTTCGCGCATGCACGCCCGTTCGCGCATGCGCACCCCCGCCCGCGCACCCGCCCGCGCATGCGCGCATGCGCTCCCCAAAATGGCGGAGGAGGCTCCGGAGCCGCAGGTAATGCCTCAAAGAGCCGCATGCGGCTCCGGAGCCGCGGGTTGCCGACCCGTGGTCTAGAGTGTCATAGAGATTGGCCATTCTTCTTCCCCTCCCCCACAGTTATCACTTAGAGGAAGCCACAGGGAAAAGTTATCTGTTGGCATGAGGTAATATATTATCAATCAATGGGTGATACTCAATTATCTCCACCACAGATTGGGCAGAAGATCTCAATTCCTGGAGGCTCTGGATGAGGGAAAACTGGCAATGTGTCTTAAGTACAACCTAGAAGATTCACTATGAATAAAGGAATTTGGAGGCAGATCAAAACAATCCAACAAAGAAATTTCAATATAATCAATAAAAGTTGGCAACTATGACAAACCAGATGGAATGAAACAAGGCTTTAACTCTCCTTTACGAAATGCCTGGGTGAAGAGACAGATCTTCACAATTCTTCTAAATAGCAGAGTAGGGGGGGCATTTGTATCTTGCCTTGCAATTGTAGCAACTGTTTGTAATTGCAAATCTGAATTTATTAAGCCAGATATGTGCCACTAATTTTCCAATGCTTTGCAACATTCTTGCCTTTCTCTACTGTAATTGAATCAGGAAGCATCTAATCATCAGTTTTTTCTGAACTGAGAAGTTATCATTTTAAAGTTTGGAATAAAACAGGATCCTACACCATGATTTGAAGTTTGGTTAGGAAACTGTTTAACTAAGCACTTTCTGATTTAACTACAGTATATCTGTGTTGCAGAGGAGAATAAAGATATTCTGTATACAATCAAGATACTTGTGTATGTTTTAGCTCAGTAAGTAAGATACAATTTTTCATACCTGCTATCTTCTTTTTAATAATCAGGAAAATTCTAATTTCTAATGTTGAATTTATGATGTTTTAAAAAATATTGAACTGAACACTGGTATTGCTTGAATTTGGTTATATTTTGAGAGAAATATTATAAACAACTTAAGTGGACAATCATATTTTCAGAGTTTTAAAAAAATTTATACTAGCAAGTAAAACTTGCATGATATAATCAATTACATACATTTCTGTTATTACTAGAAATTTGCTTTTTTCCAAACATACTTGATTTAAATGCTAAGAGGCAAAATTTCCAAATCTGTTAATCATTCTTATGTGTTGTTTTCTTCTAGAATATAATTTTGATTGTTGTTTGAAAAAAAATGTACTTAAAAAAAAATGGTGTAGTTTTAAAATTAGTTCCAAATACTTCCACTTTATTTTTTATTAATGCTATTTCCTTAGACTAATGGCTCCTTTATCTCCTTCGTCATAGGTTACCAGTAATGCAAATGATCCCTGGTCAAGTTGGGACAATACAACGGCTGGTGATGCCTGGTCAACAAAACCTGAAGCTAGGCAGAAAAATAGTGCATCAAACAATTGGGAAGCAGCAGCATTTGGTCATCCTCAAGCTTATCAAGGTCCAGGTCAGTAGAAATTGTCATTGATAATAATTTGTAGGAATGGTGATTGGACTCTTAACTTTGACTTTTGATGAAATGCATAATTCAGAGTTTTCTAAGACTATTAGAGAACTGGAGGCAGAATGTATAAATGGTAATCTTTCACATTATATACTGTGTAGATCTATTACTTAAAGTCAGTGATCTAGTAGATGGGCATGTCAGGGAAGGTTGAACTATATGGGAAAACAAAAACAATCTTTAAGTTTATTTTTTAATATATTTATTTTACTGAAAAGTATTGTTCCATCTGATTAAATACAGAATCATATTTGAGATAGGCCACCTAGTTCCCCTCATCTTCAAAACTATTTAGTATAAATAGTAGGGCCTGAAGACCTAGCTCTTCCGATTGGCCTGGGGACCAAAAAGGGGAGTATATCAGTGGAGGTGGGTGCTAGACTAACTTGCTGATCCCACCTCTCCCCTGCACTTCCTGCTCCCCCTCCATTCATCTTTTTAATTTCATATTATTGTACTTCTGTTTCATCCCTTTACTATTGTTATTTTTACATTTTCTATCATTTTCCCCCGTTTTATTGTTGTAAGCTGTCCAGAGTAGCCCCATGGTGAGATGGGCAGCGGCAAAAAAATTTGACAAATAAATAAAAAATAATCTTTGGTATACATCTAAACTCTTTTAAAACTACAGATTTTTAATCCCCATTTCATTAAATTACAAAATACTGATATGATAGTAGTTTATTTGTTTGACATTTGAGCAGTCCTTTCAGTTTTCCACAACATGCCACTATACTCTACGACTGTTAGGGGAAGCTAAGCTGGAAAATCCTAGTTAGTTATGTACACTCTTTTTAATAATTAGCTGCTCACACAGTTGGTGTCCTTTGTTCTTTAGCAGCGGCTGATGATGATGAGTGGGATGAAGAGTGGGATGAGCCAAAATCAGCAGCTACCCCCTATCCTGATTATAAAGAGGCAGAACCCTCTGATCCAGCAGGGCTTCAACGTGGGAACAGCCGTGGAACTGCTATGAAATTGCCACTGAACAAGTAGGACTTGTAGCATGGCACTATAATCAGAATCGAAATTAAAGAGATATGTATGAATTCCTCTCTTAATAGTTTGAATGCTGTAGTCACAATCAATAACTGATGCATCCTATAAATGAAAAAAAACACAACATATGTATTCTTCAGTTGAAAGGCCTAGCTAAGTACTGTAACAGCATCTAGCTGACTGCAAAAAGCCGAGGAGGAGTAGGCTTAATTGGTATTTGGATAGGAAAGCATCATGACATTCCTGGGCTCTAGGCTAGACTAGAAAGTTTTTTAAAAACTTTAAAAACTGGATTTAAAAATCCAGAAGGTACTGGCAGTCTAATCTATTAACTAACTGGCCCAATAAGGTAACAGGAATCAAATTCAACTCAAAGGAGATTTTATTTATTTTAGCTGAAGGAGATAGAAAAATGAGAATGGTATTTTCTAAACTTTTAGTCATGTTTTATTCTGAAATAAAAATGTAGAGAGATTCCTTTTTTAATATTAAACTTACTGTGCCTCTCAGTTGAAATATTTGAATATTTGAAACTGAACAAATATTCAGATGGCATTCTGGCTCACTGGTTATATCATTTGTTCTTCTTATTTTCGGTTGATAACAATGCAATTAGTTGTTTTAACAGGATAAATTTAATCTCCATTTAATAAATTATATCACTAGTTGAATCTAGCTGCTCTAAGGTTTTAATATTTATCAATTTACATTCTGCTTGAATTGCTGAAATAACCCTAGGAGGCTTTATATCCTGACTGTCAATAGCTTTCTCTATCTAGTTACCAAACACTGTGCTAAGAACTGCTTTTTCATCACTGGAAATCAATATTCAATGGAGACGTGTGGCTAGATGTAAATGTGGTCTGATTAGAAAGTAAGATGAAAATCCTGCTATAGACAAATCTTTTTTCATGCGTTGGGAGTAGAGGTGGGAATCTGTTTGGGATTGGAACAGAGTCTGATTTATGTGAGAGCTGGTTTCCCAAGTGACAGAAGAGAACTTAAGAGCCCAATAGATGGTATTTTGGTGGCAGTTGGTACTAACTGCTGCTTTCCACTGTTTGTTCTAATTGGAAGAATTCAGCCAATCACAGCTGGCTTAAAAGTGTATGTAGAGATAGACGCTTCAGAGGCAGTTGTTAATTATGTTGAGACTAGATCATTTTTGGCTCAAATATTTTATTAACAAGGCCATTTATCACATTCGAAAGTCAAGCACCTATAAATCATGGCTGGCATTTCTGAATACAGCAAAAATCCTGTGAAAGAAGATTTGAGTCATTTTATTTCTCTGATTAGATTTCCTGGATTTGCAAAACCTGGAGTGGAACAGTATCTGCTGGCAAAGCAGCTAGTGAAACCCAAAGAGAAAATTCCTATAATTGTAAGTTAATACCAATCTATCTAAAATTTGAACCACTGCATGAATCATTAAATACTTTAAAAATATGTACCACATTTAAGCAAAGTAGTAAATAGGGTAGCATATGGGACAGTGAAACCTCAATTCTTTATTTCTGAAAATATGAAAGCCTATAATTCATTAATTCAGTATTGAACATGGACTTAAATTCTTCATTAACATCCTATAGCATAATTGAAGCCTTCTTTTTAAGTTTTAGGGGATTTTTTTTTCTTGAAATCAACTTTCATGCTGTCCAGTTGAAAGCATATTGCATACAGTACTTTGATTACTTTTTCTAAGTAATGAATAAGGAATCTTTGGGAAATATTTATTCATGTTGCATTGTCTACCTACTCCAAATCAATATCCATTGTTATATATAATAGTACGCCCTATTAAGTAACAGAAAAGTTATTGGAGTTTTATATTTACAAAAGCTAATTGCTTTTAGATAAAACTAGTAAATCATAACAAATCTGGGTAGATATATATAAAAGGTATGTATAGCATTCTTAGAATTAATATATAACTTTGTTATTCTGTAGATTGGAGATTATGGTCCAATGTGGATTTATCCTACTTCTACATTTGACTGTGTTGTGGCTGATCCAAAAAAAGGTTCTAAAATGTATGGTTTGAAGAGCTACATCGAATATCAGCTTACATGTACAGTAAGTGCGTACCACGACTCTTATCATAGGATATCTCAGTGTTCCAGTTTATTCAACCCTAAATTTAATAATATTGATGATATAACCCTTGTAATCATTACAGCTTTATGGGATTCATATATATAGTAGGGTTTTTTTATCTGTTTTACAGAACACCAACCGATCGGTCAACCACAGATATAAACATTTTGACTGGTTATATGAGCGCCTCTTAATTAAGTTTGGAACAGCCATTCCAATTCCATCTCTTCCAGATAAACAGGTTACAGGTAATTTTTTTTTATCAAAATCACATGTTTGGCTAATTGTTTATAATTTATTTTTCAGAAATAGAGAAAGAGTGACTACATTTATTGAGAGAGTTTTCAAGTTACTTCACATTAAAAATCCAGAAAAATAGAGAAATAAAATTCATATAATTGTGTGGATAGCTGATAAATTAATTATAATTATTCTGCTTAGTTTTATATTTTGTGAAAATATGTAGTTATTTTGTTTTTTACAGCATTCTGACAATGTCTTTTCATGGAATTTTTAATATGCTAGATTGGACTATTAATGCCATAGTCAAATAATTTTGTTTCTTGGTCTGCTGTTATAAAAACACAAGGAAAAGAAATTAAGTCAGTAATTATAGCAATAGCAAAAGCACTTAGACTTATATACCACTTCACAGTGCTTTACAGCCCTCTCTAAGCGGTTTACAGAGTCAGCATATTGCCCCCAACAATCGGGGTCCTCATTTTACTGATTTGGAAGGATGGAAGGATGACTCAGCCTTGAGCCGGTGAAAATCAAACTGCCAAACTGCTGGCAGTAGTAGCCTGCAGTACTGTGCTCTAACCACTGCACTACCACGGCTCTTATAAAACCATTTCAGTCATTTATTGGAATTATAAACCTTTCTATGATGGTTTGAGGAGGGCTACAACTTTTGCTCTAATTAACTGGCATTTTTCTCCAGTTGTCTTTCCTTGCTTTATTGTAATAATCTTTTAAATAGATAAATTTAAAACGGCCAATAACAGAGCCAATGCTGTAGCTCTTTGTACTGTTCAAATTGTGAAAAGAAAACTGAGCGTGGACACACATACATTTCCATAATGCTAAGGAAACTGAAAACAGAAAATGTATTTGTTTCCCTTAGCATTGTCTAAAGGTATCCTTGGCTACCTGCTCTGCCATTTAAAAGGGATATAGTTATATTCCTAAAGGAGGAGATTTAATTTCAAAAATCTGCTGGTTAGAGAGTATTAGAGAAAGGCAATATTTTTGAAAGGAAATCAAAAGGGAGCTGAGATGGTGAGACAGCTTAGAAGATGGATGGGCTTATTGTATGACCCATATTTACCTATGGTTCACATAAATCTTTTACTTTTTACCACTTCAACATTCTTAAGGGAAAACTAAATATTCTATGTCAGCAATCTTTTGCCTTAAGCTGAAAATACTTGCCATAAAAAATTAAACATTATACAAAATATATAAATTGAGTATTTTCAGCTTGAGGAGAAAAGAGATAGACATTAGGTGAATTCATGAAATACGCATATTTTCTCAGGCTAGTTAAAATATTTAGTGATTGATCTCAAATAATAGCATCAGAACATGGATGATAGTAGCAGTCCTGTTTTGGCTGCAGGACGTTTTGAAGAAGAATTCATCAAAATGCGGATGGAAAGATTACAAGGTTGGATGACCAGGATGTGTCGTCACCCAGTTATTTCAGAAAGTGACGTTTTCCAGCAATTCCTTAGTTTCCGTGATGAAAAGGTAACATTTTACTTAAGTTTTTTGGAATGAATTGGTAGATAAATCTTAATAGAAAAAAATGTAATAGGGAATATTTCTTGTACAAAATGTTTGCTATGAACACTAATGACTTCTAAGCTGTGCTTTATTTAGATTGTAGTTTAGGGAAGTAGTAAAATAGTGAAACTTGATAGCAAGTCATAATTCACAAACTCTCAAGTGTATCTGCAGAGATTTCAGAGCTCTTCTCCTTCAAATAGCTGCCTCTTAAGCTTCATTAAACCATTTTCTGTAGCTCTTTCATATATGGTAGATTGTATGGCTCTTATGATCATGGTGATAGGTATACTTGGTCTGCATATCAGCTGTGAAAGAACCAGAAGAGCTTTCTAAGTTCCTGCCCTCATCAAGACCACGGGGAAGTGTTCCAATACTTGAATGTGCATCCCTCATACAATCATTCTTATATTTAGGAATGGAAAACTGGTAAAAGAAAGGCAGAAAAAGATGAGACTGTTGGTGTCATGGTATTTTCTACTATGGAACCGGAAGCTCCTGATTTGGATATGATAGAAATGTAAGTTACTGGATTCCGCATCTCTGTTACAATAGAACAAAAGTGATGAAAAAAGTACCAAAGTAATACAAGTGTATCTTTAATCTTGCTAGAATAAGTGTTTTCACTGTAGCCAAACTCTTTTGCTATTTCTTGTGAGGCTCATTTAAACAGGTGTGTATACTAGCCAGCTAATTCTTTCAAGGGTTAAACCAAGTTAACCCTTGTTATTTTCCATATTGAGAGCAAATTTTGGACTATTGCCAAAGGCATAAGTAGATTTCTATGGGCCCCAGGGCCCTTCCATCAGTTGGGGTCCCCAGCAACGAAAGAGCCTCAGGCCCAGTTGGCAGCAATGAAGCCCAGAGGTGAGAAAGGGAAAAGGAGAATTGCAGTTGCTTTTTCCTTACAGCAATTAGAGAAGAGACCCGAGTGAGTGTTCTCCCACTTTCTCAGTCACCCAAACTATCAACTCCCCTCCTGCTTGACCAACTCAGACAATGAGACTCCCTCTCTTCATCTTTGGCTGCCTGAAAGCCTTTTTTTCCTTATGTCTAACATATCTAGTCTGTGGGAAAACATATTTGGCCTTAAACGTAATTAAGGATTATAAGAGCCAGTCATACTTAAGAGATTCATAATGCTTTTGCTTTACATACTCGCTATTCCTAGTCTCCTTTATGGTGAACTCTCTCTGCTTTCATCCATCATTAAATATTTTATAGCATTAATTTTAAACATGGATAATGCTAACTGGATTATGTAGAATGTTCAGCTTGAACCAGCCTGGCATGTGGATGTTGTGCACAACTATAAAGCAAGCAAAGAGAATTTTTCATGGAAAAAAAAATGGAATAGTGAAGAGAGCATGCATTCTTCTCACCCATTTCTCACTCCATGCTGGATAATGGCAGCATTGTGACTGCACTGGGCCAAAAAGGCTAAAAAATGTTCTTTCTGAGCATGCTCTTTCTCCAAGCAGAATGGAGAAATTTTTTAATGTTTTTAATGATTTGAAATGGATTCTTAATGCCAGTAAACTAATTTATTTATATATAATAGCTTGATAGTATATCATTAAAATTCACCCAGAATTTAAAACTATTTCAGTGGACAATTACTTGGGAAAAGAAGGGAGAGAGTGTAAATATATAGCCTGCTAGGTAACAGAGAAATTAAAGTTCTCCACTGTCTGATTCAGGATTTTTTTTATTTATTACTACATAGTGAACAGAAGTGTGATGCAGTTGGCAGGTTCACTAAAGCCATGGATGATGGAGTTAAGGAGTTGTTAACAGTAGGCCATGAACACTGGAAACGTTGTACAGGACGTAAGTGTTTAATATGTATTTGCTTTAATGATTTAATTTTCATTAAATGAAAATGTATGTTTCACATGTAAACCTTAGAACTATCAGTGCAATAATCATACATCAAATATAATGGCTTTGGAAAACATATTCACATAAATATTTGCCATATTAACATTTAAAAACTCTAATTTTAGCAAGCTCTTGGGGAAAAGCTGATGCTTTTGTTTGTTATCTGGAATTCAAAAAATATAGCTAGAATACATTTTGATCTACATTATATTTTTCTGTCTTGGGTGTTACTGCTAGCCAAAATTAAGCATTACAAACCTGGTTCCAAGAGAAGTAAAACAAGATAGGGGAAATGAAATAGGGGGAGAATGTGCAAGATTTAAGAACTTTTGTCTTTACCCCAATAGGATGTCCAGAAAGTATCTTGTATCTAGTTATTTACTGAAGATGTTTGCCTTTATTCAGATACATTGTAGATGTGTTTTTCTTCCAGCATTACCCAAGGAATATCAGAAAATAGGAAAAGCTTTACAGGGTTTGGCACTGGTTTTCAGTACTAGCGGTTATCAAGGTATTTTTCAGTTTTATATATATATATGTATATTTTCAAAACAGCATTGACCTGTTTCCATTTTGAGCTTCACAAAAAAATTTGTGTCATCTTTTTGTAATTAATTTAGTATGAGTCTATTTGCAGGAATCAGATATCAGAAATTTGTTTTAAGTCAATAATTGCTACCAGTATATTCTATTTCAATAATCTAGATATTTCAGTTTACATTTGTGATTTCTACTTATCACAATAAATGCTATAATCAATGTATAAAGAAATGAATCAGATCACAACAAAATAGGTAATTCAGTAATTTCCATATTTTTGGATTTGGGGGCTAATAAACTTGCCCAATAATAAAGGATTGTGGTATTGTAATCTAATACATTTAAGAGGCTACTTATTGCTTATTCCTGAATTACATGTGCTATAAGAAATGTAGCTGTTTTATCTCTTATATTTAATGGATGCAATAAGAAAAAAATGAAAATTACATTCGTGTCACCTTTTTTATGATTAATTTTGCTATGTTGACAATTACCGAAATTATTGAAAGCAAATATTTTCCTTGCTGCTCGCATGTTCTACATCTTGACATTTCAATCAACTTATAAGTAGAAGTTTTTATTACATATTGACATTTATTCAACATCTTATTGAATGTGGTAATAGAAAATTATCCACAAGCAAATATATCTTAAATTGTGTTTTTAAAATTAAATATTGTTAACAGTTGTAGACTATATAAAAAAAAAAACCTTGCTGAACTATGTCATTGCTGTTTTTAGGAGAGTCTGACCTCAATGAAGCAATAACTGAAGCAGGAAAAACGTATGAAGAAATAGCCAGTCTTGTGGCAGAGCAGGTATATTCTGTCTTATTATGATGAGAAAACTATCTGTGTACACAAAGAGTGGTTTGTGTGCACACGCATGTCTTCAATTCTCTCCCCCCCCTTTTGGACTCTTGTCAATTGCCTGGACTAGTCCCTGCAGTTTTCTGTTTGCCATTGCTCCTTCCTAGGCTGAAAGAGTGTGTTACCCAGGTGGCTTTGTGCCTAAGGCAGGACTAGAACTCATGGTCTCTAGTTTCTAGTCTGATGCCATAACCAGTAGACCAAACTAGCTCCTGCATAAGTTAGCGTTATGTAAATTGCTTATTGCTGTCTTTTCTGTTTATTTTTTCTTTACTCTGTTGATTACCTTACTTTTTTTCAAGTGACATAACGCACAATGACTATCAGGTTAGCAAAACAGATTTAAAATATAACATGGAAATATTTTAACTTTAAAAGAAAAACAAGCTTCATGTTATTTTTTTTTAATAAATAGTCATTTATGTGGTACCTTCCAAATAAAATAGACTTAAATTCCTAGAATTAAGAGGGGTAGATTTTCTTAAATATCTGAAGAAAATACATTTGGGAAAGCTTGCAAATTATTTTTAAAGGAATACTATAATATGGAACTGTCCAATATATTATACAATTATTTATGTACATTTTGCATCTTGGTTGTCCTTTTGAGCTATCAATATTTTAAAAGTATTTTTCTCTATATTCTGTCATTTTACTTTAACTATGGACTTATTATGGCATGGTATTATAGAATTACTTACTATTTCTTTATTAGCCAAAGATGGATCTTCATTTTCTGATGGAGACCAATCACGAATACAAAGGATTTCTTGGTTGCTTTCCAGATATAATAGGTGCTCATAAGGTGAGAGATTATGTAGTATGGGTTTTCTAAGAGTGAATGCTGGTTATTTTAGTATCAGTAGAAGTTTTAAAGTCAGTATGAACCCATTCAGTTCAAAATGAGTTTATCAGAAGTATTTTATTACAATTTATTTGTACTGGTATTTTTAATGTCATCACTACATTTTTAACTGCACTGGAATGCCCTAGGATGATTGTAGTTTTCTTTCTTAGGATGGATCCATACATTTCAGAATGATAAAAAGTTACAAAATCATATTATGGCTTTGTATTATGTATAACCTCGTAATGAAATAAATACCTATTTGGTCATTTACCAATATCTGAAAAGCCTGTTTTTTAGAAAGAAACGTCTGTTGACCAAATTGATCTCGTTTTAGTTATTTGCTAAGAAAGAACCAGAGCAGTTGATATAAAACCTAGCTGGAAATGTTGAGATGGGTTGGATGGATAATAGATGCTACACATGTCACACATGCATAAGTATTTGTAGTTAATATAATATGTTTGATTTTATTTATGGTTGCCTGGACCATGACATTTGACAATATTCAGTATCATTAGTGGTCACGCTTAATACCAGGTTTTGCAGGTTAAAACATTTTTGAAACTACTCAGGGACTGAATGATATTATTGTAGCATTTGAAATAATTTTTTCAATGATGGCTCATGGTATATTTTTCTTAACAGGGAGCAATAGAAAAAGTGAAGGAAAGCGATAAACTGATTGCTACCAGCAAAATTACCCCCCAAGATAAACAAAACATGCTGACACGTGCAAGCACCATGTCTTATGCATTACAAGGTAATATTTCAGACCAGATCGTAGCATCACAGCAAAATCTTCTGTGATTCTTGGAGTCTGAGCAATTAAAAATAAAGCATAATATAGACCATGGCCAAAAAAAAGGAATACTCAGCCTTGCACTAAAGTATCTTTTGATTAAATGTCTAAATAATGAATAAAACTGAAGGTTTTTAAAATCGGGATATAATAATGTCACCTGGCTTTCATTAACAGCGGAGATGAATCACTTCCACAGTAATCGAATTTATGATTATAATACTGTGATGCGTCTGTACCTGGAACAGCAGGCACAATTCTATGAAACGGTAAGCTGTACTGAATATAGTGCTCTTTTTATGTCCATCAGCTATACAGTTACTTGTTCTTCTAAATAGAGTTGAACTCTTTGTGCTCAAATTTTATTTTATACACTTTAAATATTTAAATAGAAAGTTAAGTGAATATTTATGGTTTTATCTATTGTTTCATAAATCACTTGTGAAAATCTTCACTTTAAAAATGTAGATGTGTAATTATTTCCCTTTGCTCCCTTAGAAAATGCTGCTTGGCACTGCTAATCCTTCCTGCATTGCACATTTTGCATGAGACTTTTGCAGCTGGCACTTTGGCTAGGATGCACATTGAATTAAACTTGGCAACTCATTAGCAATTCTTTCATTCGTTTCAGAGAAAGGGGATGGTTAAGATACATGCAGTTATTCTACTTAATTCTCTGTAATTTTACCCCCTGAACTCCATACCAAAGAGGCAGAGGAAATGTAGTTTAAATTGCATTTAACTCCTGTCCAGAAGCTACTGCCCATTTAGATGAATATATTAATATATAAAATATATATAAACAGACCTGAATAATATTGGTAGCTGGAGATTAATATTTCCACGTATGCATTGTTGTTATCAATCAGCTTTTAAATCACCTGTTTGCAATGAATTGCCAATTTTAGCCAGATCTATTATGTCTTTTTTCATCTTTGAAATAAATTAGCCAACTTTGTTTCCAAACTGGTTTTGAAGAACATAGTGAAATTTACCCAGGTTTTATTTTTGTTGTTGTTGTAAAATACATCACATGTCATGGATTTTAATATCGCAGTCATTAAGTGTGCTAAAGTATGCTTCTGAATAATTACATTCTTTGAATTATTGTTTGGATTTATTTATTTCTCCTGTCTATTTCATGCCACAGAAACAAATTGTGTAACATTCTTTCTTCCATGATCTTTAAAAGCAGATTGATGGTGGGGGAATTCTGAGAGCATTCCAGGGTCCTAAGTTTTACATTCCCTGTGTGTTTCAGATTGCACAGAAACTGAGGCAGGCTCTCAGTCGCTTTCCTATGATGTAGCTGAAGGCAGATGAAGAACAACAACTCCAAAGTGCTTTTTTGATTATTGATGGGGGAAGTGCAAATAAAGAAGTGGAAGACTTTGCCATCCAAAAAGCCTTTTTTAAAAAGATAATTTCTAAAAATGAACCTTAGAAAAGAAGAAAAACTTTACATGTTTTACTTTGTTAGCCTTATAGCCCTGGATATTTATCATTATTTTTTACCCTACATGTTTTCCTTCCCTAGCTGTTATTGAAATGAAGCTGGAAAGTACTGCATTTGATGAGACTAAATTGCCAAAGTTGGTTTGCCAGATACTAAAAAAAAAAAGATATATTGTTCTAAACCGGAGTGGACAAACCTATGGATATCTGGATATTTTTTTTTAGTTTAACTATCTTGCCCATGTTAGGTAAGAGTTAAGCATCCTAATCTCTTCAAAAGCATAAAATGATCAGATCTTAAAAGGATAAGAAAGCCAACATTAGGATCTATAGATATATAATTGTTAAACTGCCTTCTAGCTTTCAGATAAGTTCTATGGAAAGGAGAGATTCATCCAATTTCTACTATAGCCATAACATTAATTTTCTGTAATATATATAAATATATATTTATATGGATTACTTCTCCTTAAGGGCTGTTCTTGTACCTCAGATGCCTTCTAAGGCTGTGATATTTTCTTTCCTGGGTTTATATACAGTAGATACAGATATTCTGAACATCTGGAAAAAACCTGTTCCATCCAGTGGTCCAAGCCATACACACTTAACAAATTATCAATTTATGTATTAGGGTCCCCCCCCCTTTTACATCCTTATATTCAGTAGCACATACCCAATCACAACCAAAATGATAGGAAATTTTCTAAGCTCATTGCTGTATGTTGAGTCCTTCTGTCATAACATGGTATCTTGTACTGTTTCATCAGGAAAATTAAATTGTTCAGATTTAAAATATAGGTTAGGATTAACAGAACAATAGCTACTTAACAATGGACTCTGCTTGCAATGTTAGGTTCAATTCATAAATATCAATTTATATATGGATTATAGGTCACACAGATCTGAATTGTGGAAAACTGAATGAAAAGATATATTCATAAACAAGCCATTGAGCTAAATGCAGCTTTCTATTTAATTTTGATTGAGGAGTAAAGAACTTTGCTTTTTTATTATCAAGCAAGTGTATATGCATTCTGAAAGTTTGTCTTAATATGGCATTGTCATTCTGTTCCAGTAATTATGAGATCAATAAAGTATTTGAGTCTGTCAAATGAATAAGCCTATCAAACCAAACCACATCAAATTAGAATGTAATCTTGACACAAATGCTGTTCTTTGTTGTTTTCAGTGACATTTTTTCCACAAACTTGTTTTATTTTTAATTTAGTTGCCTTCTAAAATTCTATAAAATGTTATATAGCCACTGAAATAAATGTACAAATTGTAAAGAATGTGTATAAATGTTTTACACCAAATGTAATGAAGATTTCATCTTGCATATAGAAGCAATTTATAAGTTAACTGCAAAGCATATAGTGAACTTAAGGCACTTTCTTCACTGCACCATTTTTTTCAGCATTTGTATCTTATCTTTGTAACTGGTTCTCTGGTGATTATTTTTCATGAATCTGGGTTAATCCTGATGACAGAGGTTGCAGATTTAACATTTTTTAAACAGGCAAACTGGGCACAAAAAAGCACAAACAATTGTTTCATTGTGAAAACTATTTGGAATTGGCAGGTCTGTAAACTTTCTAGCAAATGAAGTCTTGAAATTGATAATAAATATTTATACAGATGAGATGCTTTGCTTTTTCCCCTGTGAGTAATTTACAACTCGATATAAAATCTATTATCTGCAAAAAGTGTTTCGTCTATATTCAGAATTTATTCATTTTTCATATTAAGGAATGTTCTTTCCAGAAAAATACAGAATAACAGTGTGTCTGATATGCTATATTTGACTTAGAACAGATTTTTTTTTCATTTCTGAATTCCCTCTAAATTACTCCATCAAAGAACCTCGGGTCCACCAAATACCAAATATACTTTCCCCCCAACAGAAAATTAGGTGTATTGCATTCTCTTGTTATATATTAAACTTATAATAATGCCACTGATAGTTTTCACTGCTAGTATATCTACTTGCCCTCCATAGGTCTGGCAGGAAAGGCATGCTGCGGGTCCTGCCTATAAAATATTTCCATCTGACAGGACCTAGGTGGGCCTTTTCTGCCATGGCACCTGCCCTCTGGAACATCATCCTTTCTGAAGTGAGGATGGCCCCAATCCTTATGGAAAAAAAGCCCTCATAACATGTTTTTTCATTAAGCCTGGGGATTCCTGGTAATAAGTAGCCTATCCATTGATTATATTGTATATAAACATCTTTTTTGTTTTATCCTTGTTTATGGTTTTAATGGGTTTGCAAAATGTTTAATTCTTGGTTTTATTGTATGCCATGCAGAGTCACTTTAAGTGAGATATAAATTTGACAAATAAATAGAAATAAAAAAAATCAACATCAGAAAGTGCATGGTAATAATAATTAATATTTATTACTGAGTAGCCTGGTAGTTACATTTTACTGACTGGCACCCCCCCATGAAAAAAAATCTTTATGTACTCCTAACCTAACCATTACCAAAACGCTCTACTTATGTCCTGCCAGCACTTACATGTCTTTACCACTATCCAATACTCAGCTCTCTCCAGTGTGGACCAAAACAAGGTTGTAGGGCAGAGCATCTTCCCCAAAAGCTTATAAAACGGAAGCCCAAGTATTGTTCCTCATGTGGTATCCATGACCCACAAGCTAGCCTGCCTCCATGTACTTTGGGAAACATTACTTGACCTGTTCCGTCCTCTATTCTCCATACATACAGTGAGGGAAAACAATATTTGATCCCCTGCTGATTTTGTACGTTTGCCCACTGACAAAGAAATGATCAGTCTATAATTGTAATGGTAGGTTTGTTTTAACAGGGAGACAGAATAACAACAAAAAGTCCAGAAAAACGCATTTCAAAAAATTTTAATGAGTGAAAAATGTTAATGAGCCCCCTTCGCAAAACAAGACTTAGTACTTGGTGGCAAAACCCTTGTTGGCAATCACAGAGGTCAGACGTTTCTTGTAGCTGGCCACCAGGTTTGTACATATCTCAGGAGGGATTTTATCCCACTCCTCTTTGCAGATCCTCTCTAAGTCATTAAGGTTTCAAGGCTGACGTTTGGCAGCTCGAACCTTCAGCTCCCTCCACAGATTTTCTATGGAATTAAGGTCTGGAAACTGGCTAGGCCACTCCAGGACCTTAATGTGCTTCTTCTTGAGTCACTCCTTTGTTGCCTTGGCCGTGTGTTGTGGGTCATTGTCATGCTGGAATACCCATCCAAGACCCATTTTCAATGTCCTGGCTGAGGGAAGGAGGTTCTTACCCAAGATTTGACGGTACATGGCCCCGTCCATCATCCCTTTGATGCGGTGAAGTTGTCCTGTCCCCTTAGCAGAAAAATATCCCCATGTTCTGTCCCAGCCTATGTGAGTCCTTGTTGTACTCACAAGGAGAAACCCCTCTTCCAAGAAACAGGCAGGAACCGCAAGAAGAAACCAATCCCTTTTATTCTCACAGACCTGAGTCAATGTCCAAGGCAAACAGAGTTCACAGAAACTCGATCCTCAGCGCAAACGGTTGTCTTTGGCAACCAGCACCTCCCACACCTTCCCCTTTTATAATTCAGCCAAAGCATGGCTTCCTAATGCCTTCTCCTTTGCCTTTGGAGCCGCCCCATTGCATTCCTCTGTCCCACTCGTTTCTCCTGTCTGCGCATTCGTGCATCTGGGATTTGTCCCAGCTGTTTCTCATAGCTGTCCAACTCAGGCTCCCAGCACAGCTGTGTCTCAGCCCGAGCGCGATTAGAGGGGCCAGGGTCCTCGTCCGACCATAAGTCTTGGCGCTCCTCAGAGCCTTCTTCTGACTCTAATGTCACTCCAGGCTCCTCCTCATCTGAGTCCTCAGACTCAGCTGCTGGATCCACTGGCTGGTGAGGAATCACAACACCCCAAAACATAATGTTTCCACCTCCATGTTTGATGGTGGGGATGGTGTTCTTGGGGTCACAGGCAGCATTCCTCCTCCTCCTAACACGGCGAGTTGAGTTGATGCCGAAGAGCTCGATTTTGGTCTCATCTGACCACAATGCTTTCACCCAGTTCTCCTCTGAATCATTCAGATGTTCATTGGCAAACTTCAGACGGGCCTGTACATGTGCTTTCTTGAGCAGGGGGACCTTGCGGGTGCTGCAGGATTTCAGTCCTTCACGGCATAGTGTGTTACCAATTGTTTTCTTGGTGACTATGATCCCAGCTGCCTTGATATCGTTGACAAGATCTTCCCGTGTAGTTCTGGGCTGATTCCTCATCGTTCTCATGATCATTGAAACTCCACGAGGTGAGAACTTGCATGGAGCCCCAGGCCGAGGGAGATTGACAGTTATTTTGTGTTTCTTCCATTTGTGAATAATCGCACCAACAGTTGTCACTTTCTCGCCAAGCTGCTTGGCGATAGTCTTGTAGCCCATTCCAGCCTTGTGTAGGTCTACAATCTTCTCCCTGACATCCTTGGACAGCTCTTTGATCTGGCCATGGTGGAGGGTTTGGATTCTGACTGATTGATTGCTTCTGTGGACAGGTGTCTTTTATACAGGTAACAAACAAAGATTAGGAGCACTCCCTTTAAGAGAGTTCATTACCTGTATAAAAGACATCTGGGAGCCAGAAATTTTGCTGATTGATAGGGGATCAAATACTTATTTCACTCATTAAAATGCAAATCAATGTATAACTTTTTTGAAATGTGTTTTTCTGGATTTTTTTTGTTGTTGTTCTGTTAAAATAAACCTACCATTACAATTATAGACTGATCATTTCTTTGTCAATGGACAAACATACAAAATCAGGGGATCAAATAATTTTTTCCCTCACTGTACAGTAGGTGTGGAAAAGTCTGTTTCATGTCTGTTGTCTCCTTCCCCAGATTGTTCTGAATATCACCATGATATATATAGTAGCGGTTGAGAAACACAAACAAATGCTATATGTGTACTTTGCCTCTAGACAGAAAACACTGTCATGTTCTGGTTGTAATGGGTTATTAATTTAAACTGGTTGTATGAATATGTCTGAATCATTTTCCTAATGCTCATTCTTTAGCTTGTAAACATGAGGATCTATGTTGTTTAAGAATTCCAGCAAAGGAAGCATTTCCTTACCACGAGAATGAGTCACATTTTACAAGCTTTCTTTTGAAAAAGTTAAAAGTAGTTCCTACCATATGATAGATACTGCCTGTTTGATAAAGCTTGTGTCTTAAGATTAGAACAGTTTTACTGTATTAAAAACAGAAATATTTCTTCTTTTAATTCAGATGGAATACTGAAAGTGCTCTTTATACTGTCACATTATGTGTGTTTGTGTAGTTCAATCTAGTCGCCCTGACTCTACTCCAAATTAAAGGATTACACAGTCATAAAAAGGGAGATACACAGACACACACTCATACTGAATTTAAAATTAACCAACTTTATAAATCAACTAAAATATGAACTTTTTTTTGTCTTACTCTATGCTTGATTTCTGAAAAGAAACAGTACCCTCTGCCCTTAAAAAAAAACACCTCCATCATATGATAACTTAGCACAAATAATAAGGTACTAATGAAATCTTCCAGGGATATTTTATTTATTATTTACCATCAAATTTAGACACCACCCATTTTATTATCCAAGTTACTCTGGGCAGTTTACAAATATCTCTGTAAAAACCATACGAAAGAGACATAAAAACACAATTAAAATAGAGGGACAGAGTAAAAACAGTTTAAAAAGTGAGTTAAAAGTTGGAGGCAGTGCCCTCAGTCACCAACCATTTCCAGGGTTGTGTGCTACTCTTCAATTCCCATGCCAATGGGCAGAGCCAGGTCTACCTGCTCTTCCAGAAGAGCAAAATGTGGGGACCAACCTGACCTCTGGAGGCAAGATATTCCATCGGATGGAAGCAGCAGCAGAAAAGGCTCTCTTCCTAGATCCTGTCAGTTAAAAGTCTTTAACCAATAGGTCTGTAACATACCCTTCCTGCCATGCCTTACCGTGTGGGACAGATTGATGTAATGGAACAAAGTAGTTCCTCAGGTAATCAAGCCTCATGCCATGAAGGGTTTTAAAGGTGATAGCCAACACCTTGAATTGGATCCAGAAGCAAATCAGTACTCAATGCAACTCACAGAGCAGACGTGTTACATGTGCAATCCTTGAAGTTTCCCAAACTGCTTATGTACCCACATTCTGCACCAGCTGCAGCTTCCGGTTACTCTTAGGCTAGCTCCATCTAGAGTGCATTGCAATAGTCCATGTGGGGAGATGACCAGGGCACGAGTGACTGAGAGAAGGCTCTCCTGATCTAGAAAGGAATGCAACTGGCACACAGCATGAACTTGAGGAAAGGCCTTCCTAACCATGACTGCCACCCGTTCCTTGAGCAGGAGTCATGAGTCTAGCAGAACTCCCAGACTGAGCACTGGGTCCATCTGGGGCAGTGCAATCCCATCTAAGACCAAAGATGGTACATCCCCAGATAGAGATAAGCCTCCACCCATAGCCACTCTGTCTTACCTGGGTTCAGTTGAAGCCTGTTTCTCCCCAGCCAGACTCCCACAGCCTCCAGACACCACAAAAGAACATCCACAACATAAAAATGTTTACTAATTTTTCATGCAAGTGTAGCGTACTAGCATGGAAACCTACACACTTTGGTTTCAATAAAATAATTTGTTCTGAGTACCAGCAATATTATATGATCCACAATAATGTAATACAATAGCTCATTTTGACCATTGCAGGAAGAAAGGGAGACTGCAGTGGTCTGCAGAGTGTCAGTGAATACATATCCGCTCTTCTCTCACAATAAGAGTTACATACATTCTAGTGTACAAAGAGAATTTTACTCTGTTTCAGTAGAATTGTAACATTGAAAGGGCCCAACCTCCTGCTCAGCATTAGAATAAAAATTAAAGCATTCCAGACAGATGGCTGCTCAGCCTTTCACTTCTCTGGATACTTGGTTCCACTATTGAACTGCTCTTACAGATACAACCAAAATCCATTAATCCAAGTTCTGTGCTTTGTCAGAGTCCTGACATTCTAGGAGACATCCTTTCATATATTTAACACTTTAGTATCATATCAGCTCCCAATCAGCTCCACCTAGACATCAGAACTAACTTAGTGATAGGCATGTCATGCTCTACTTGCCAAGATTTCTTCTTGAGGAATGTGCTCCATCTCTATACTAAGGTACTGATCAACCAAAGCTAACAATAACAGCCCATGTTCATAAATCTGAGGTTCATGAAACACCTAGTGTACAATTCCATAAAGAGGATAAATACATTGATGAAAAACAGTGGAAAACAATGTAAGTCTCGTGAGCTGTGCAGTAATAACTTTGTAATCCAGCAAGCAAATTTAAGGCCAAGATAACAATTTTAATCAGATGCTATTTGGTTTAATTAATATTTTGGACCTTTATTTATTCACAGGACCTATATAATGACTAGACAACTCACAACAATCCATAAAGCATAGTTAAAAACAAAGGAGTCCTTCTCTCCAGGCACCAGACCAAACATCCTCACAGCTCAACCCTCATTCTACCCCAATGTTTGGGGTAAGAGCCAGGTCCTCACAGCCCTTCAGAAGGCTAAAAGGGTAGAGATTCCTCTGATCTCAAGGGAAGAGGCTATTCCAGCGCCTGGTCTCCGAAAAAGCATGCCTCCAGGTTCCATTAAGTGGCAACATTTAAGTTGCAATTCAATGAGAGTTGAATAATTTAATCTTTTCTCACCCTTGTACCAATATGTACCCTTTATTACTGCAGAAGATTTAGCTTTGGAATGGTCCAGCTGCTTCTCTTATTGGTTTTACAAAAACATAATGGCTGAGAATCAGTATAATAAGGTTGTTGCAAAGCCCTCAGGGATTCTCTGTGGAAGAATATTTCCTTCTCTCTTCACCTCCTCCCTAATCCCATGGTATAATAGTGCCACTTGCATCAGCTTTTGCTTATCATGATGTTATAGTACATTCCTTTTGTTACTATGCTGTATTATTAAGCAAACCGGCTGCCTATCTTTTTCTTCTCAACTCTGAGCATTCAGATTAGAAAAGAGCAGTTAGGGGAACAAAGACAAAGAAATCCTGAATAGCTTAAAGGCTATTTACTTTACTGGACATTTATTTAATGGAAGGATAACAGATAAGAGCACTAAAAGCCCATTGAGATCCTATCTCAGACAAAGACAGGACAGAAAGATATTCCATCAAGAAAAGACAGCAAAAATCTGCAGACAAATAGTTTCTCAATATATTAATCTACGGACCCTTCTCTGAATTATTTTACATAAGTACCCATTTGAAAAAGAGGGAGTAGCCTCAGTAGCCTCTGCTAGCAGAGACAGAATAGTCAGGAAGGAAAGTCAGTAAGTTTGCATTCTAAATCAGTATCTGATGTTTGTTGAGAAGTCCTATTGAGGTCTGTTCTTAATTAGTTATACAATTTTTACATTGTTTACTACAACTGTTTATACAATTGCCTATTGTATTTAATTCTGTGCAATATAGAAACAGGATCCTGAAAAAGATATAATACAAATAGATATGTATATTCTAACATGGAATTTGTGCTTTTTAAAGATATTGATAACATTCTTCAAAACTTTCCATCAGGACAGTATATAGACAGGACATGCCTTGCCATTTATTACAAAACTTGCAATCTGGAGGAACATTAAAAAAGCAAAGTTTGGTTGACTGGTCATTTTTGCTGCCTAAATAAATGTGATATAACTCATTCATCTATGCATAGTTTTGCAGTGAAAGCACCTAAGCTCTAAAACAGCTGGTACTAAAAATAACATTTTATAAGACAAAAATTCACATCTGCCCTGGTGAATCTGTTTTTGCTAAAGAATTCTTCATGTATGGTATGAAGGAATGGGCGGCACTTTTCACAGTACTTTAGAGGCTAGGTAGAAGACGTACATAAATAATTTGAGACACTTGCTTAAAAAAATAAAGATTAACAATCAGATAACTGGACCATTCTTAACTTATCGTGCCTGTGCTTAAAATTATAGGCTTTCAATGCTGTTTTTCATTAAAAAATATATATTGGGGGGAAACTAATGGCTCAAATTTTCCAAATTTATTAAGCCAAGCTCTGTTTTCTCCATTTCATGATCACTCCTTCAAATTTCAGGAAGTCCTTTTCTCCACAGTTTTACTGCCAAAAGTTGCAACCATATTGGCTTTGCAGCACAGTATTTATCAGGATTTCCTTCTAGCATGTCAGTTTCACACCTGAAGTGGGTGGCACAAAACTTGAAGGTTACAGTAGATAGGTTTGGGGGATACAAAATCATAGAAGTGGAAGAAACCAGAGAGATCATCAATGCAGGACCCATCAGACCATCTCTGACCCACACAGCTTTTGTTTGAAAACTTCTAGCAAAAGAATACTCACCGCTTCATGTAAGAGCCTTTTCCACTGGCTACAACTCATACAGTTGGCAAATTCCTCCTGGCAGGTAGCTTAAAACCAACTTCTTTGTGATTTAAATCCTCAGGGGTAATAGATAATAAATCAATTTCCTTTTCTGTGTGACAGCCCTTCTGTTATTTATCTATTTATTATATTGATTTATATAGCT
Source organism: Azemiops feae (assembly GCA_023970755.1). Taxonomy (NCBI): domain Eukaryota; kingdom Metazoa; phylum Chordata; class Lepidosauria; order Squamata; family Viperidae; genus Azemiops; species Azemiops feae. Next base: position 2,198,153 of record JALGBA010004174.1, on the reverse strand, counting down.
CACTAATTATGAGGCTGAGCAGCAAACACAATAATCCAATATATTTTTTTTAAAAAACTAAGGTAACAATGGTAATACAATAACAACACATTGGCTCCTGAAGATAATCCAATCCAACTCATATAGCAGCAATCATAACAGGACAAAAAAAATCACATTAATGACCTCATATAACCTCCAGGCCCAAGGAAACATCTAGGTCTTCAAGGATTTATTAAATGCCAGCAAGATCAGGACCCAGGAAATTGGAGGATATGGTATTCCAAACAGCAAGTATTTTGCAATATTTGAAAACCACGTATCTCTGCTCAGTGGTCTCTTCTGGAGGCTAAACCTTAACCCTAAGGCTTAGTTTACAGAGCTTTACTATCTTGGTAGCTTTGTTCTGAAATGCTCCATCCATCCATCCATCCATTCACTCATTTATTCTGTACAGTCACTCACTCAATATATGACATTTACTCTGTGCAGTAAACAAGTTAAAAACAGCAATAAAAACATTAACAACCCAAAACACCCTTGGATCCATGTGCAGTGAGAGTGTGCATATGGGCATTCTGATCCAAACCTGTTGACACGTTTTTTATCCTAGTGGCAAATAAGAGATCAACTGAATTGTGCTGGAGTTTTAAAAACAGCCCATGAGCAAAGACTTTATAGAGAACTCCAAGACAATCAAAAAGAGAACTGACTATGACAATGGATTAACATTTATTTCCCTCACATGCAGATCACACCACCAGCGCCTAAGACAAAAAGTAGTTATATCTGGGTCAGGTCATGATAGTCCTGAACTAACTTGCCACTGGTGATTTTGCACCCAAAGAAGGCAGGCTGAAGTCGCTGGGAGTCTCTTGGAAACTACTGCTAGCTTGGTGACAGAATCAAGGAGTACAGGCAAGAAAGCTGCCATGCAGTATGGATGCTGGTGCAGCACTGGCATTCCTATCTCATCCCTAGAGTCCAATTTCACAAATAAGGTCTCACATCCAGTTATCTGCAGAGCAGCATCTCTGAAGACCACCAGAATCTCCCAAATGACTACAGCCATTGCACCACCCCTGGGTCACAACAGTGCCACACTTGAAACACATTTCTAAGAGAGAACTCCAACCCCCATGAGCAACTAGGGAGCAGATATGCAGCATCAACATGACACCAAAACTACCTCCCCCTCCCCCAAGTGTGAGTTGCCCCTTATCTCCCAACATATTTCTCTCATCCTACTATCTTGTTTCAATTTGTCACTCTCCTTTTTGAACAGTGATGTCCAAACCAGACACAGAGCTCCAAGTGGCAGGGCAGAGTAGAATGGAATAATTAATTCCTGTGAATGACAGTGAGATATTCTTCATTTTGATGTGTTAGTACACACTTGTGGGTTACTCTATCAGCGGGACTCTTGGTACAATTAAAGCATAACACTAAGATTATTGCCCTCAAAATCTGTGCTGCCAGTTTCCAAGATTTACAGTTAATCCTGTTACAGTCAGTGGGTCCTTAGGCCATGCATTAAAAAAAAGGGAATGCTACAAACAACTGATCTTGCCTTGTAGCTGTAACTAAATATTTCATCTACTTTAACCTCAATTACAGTAGCTTCAATTCTGCTTTGTTTTATCCTGCTGAAACTTCAGTGTATTGTGTAGGCTTACTAATGCATATCATGTGTGAGACAGCGATACATGCACACTGAACGGTTTATACAACTAAACTCAAGACTAGTTTGTCTTTTTTACATTCAGTAATTATGCAGCAAAAAGAATAGTGGTACTGTATTTTTTATGACTATGAGTAGTGTTTAAAAGCTACTCAAAATACAGACCAAATGATACTACTGAAAAGCAACAGAAATTCAGATCTGGGGCTGTTTAAGAAATGCCCATGTGCCTGCTGGACTTGAGATCACGACAGCAGACCTGAAGCAGAGGTTTTCTGAAGTCAGACTTTCCAAGATATAATACTGGTGTCCCAGTTAAACAAGGGAAGCTAAGGAGCCTTAATAAGTCACTGGTAATGGGAGTTGTGAAATAAATAAACTCACAGCTATCTTGACTAAGAAAGTAAAGACTCCTTGGAGTGAAACTCAATGCCAGGTGACATCATGGGCATATCTATGCAGTTTTCTCGGTAACAATATGGAAAAGGTTGATATTGTCTTCTTCTATAATTTTATTTTCATTTTCCACCCTATTTTTGTCTGCCCCAGTATTTCCTGGTGGTTTCTCATCCAAGTACTGACCAGACCTAATTCTGTTTGTTTTTCAAGATCACAGAATGATGGCTAAGTGGTGCCCCCTAACTGGGTGCTATCTTGGATGTGTGTGTATGTGTGCGCACGGGTGTGCTTTGAAGTCAATGTTGGTCCTTGGCAACTGCCTGAACTTGTCCCAGCAGTTTTCTTGGCAAGGTTTTTCAGATGTAATTTGCCCTTGTCCTAAGGCTGAGAGAGTGACTTGCCCAAGGTCACCCAGTTGGCTTTGTGCATAGAACTCACCATCTTCTGACTTCTTGCCCGGTGCCTTAACCATTATACCAAATTGTCTCCAAATTTAAATGACCAACTTCTTTTATTTTCTCCTTCCATTCTCTTGCTACAGAATTCTCTGATCTCTACTTCATTCCTTCAATTAAAACACCCACTAAGGCAGGGGTCCATGGACCGGTACCGGGCCGCGGCATGCCAGCAACTGGTCTGCAAAGCCCCATCCATGGGATGCAGGCAGCACACAAAACCACACCCAGTCCGGTCTGCGGAAAAACCTCTCTCCACAGAACCGGTCCCTGGTACCCAAACGGTTGGGGACCTCTGCACTAAGGAATAAAAATCTCAACATTATTTCTCGCCTAAGGAACATCAACCAATCCATTTCAACCATTAGGACCCAACCTGACTATCATCTAACAACTGCAAAAGCATGTGAAATGACCTTAATTGAAGGCACTTTTTATTCTGCATCAGAGGCAACATTAGCTTCTGCACTCTGTTGTGTTCTTTTGAATAAGATACAAACATGAGAACTGTGCAAAGAAGTAAAAATCCAATTTGATTGTAAATTTGAACAAAATAACACTACACCCAATATGATTTGGAAATGATGTCTCTTCATGCACAAGTATGTACAGGAGAAGCATCCTCCTTTCTAAAAACTATCTAGTTATTTCTAATAACTAATTATCTTCCTTTCTAATAACTATTCCAAACGGACTTTTTGCACGGCGTTTTAATTTTTTTCCTCCCGTTCAATCGTGTTAGCATTTGAAACATGCCACGTGTTTCCGGGGAAAGACTGCAGTTTCTGTGCAGCCTTTTCCATCCAAATCTACAATCTTTCTGATCGACCTCATAGAAGGAACTTTCCCACCAGGATCACCCTACATATAAAACAGCCATATCCAGGCCAAATTCAACAATTGCTTGCAAAAAGGCTTTTGGAAACGTGAACAACGCCGCAAGGGAGAAAAAAATATATATTCCGGCCAAGGCCGATCCAGCTCTTCCCCACATCTCTTCTGGCCGGCCTTTCTGCCTCGGCAGCCCCACGAAAAGTACAGCCCCCCCCTCTCCTGGGGGAAGCGGGGAACTTAACCTCGCCACCCCCTGAGGGAGGGCGCTCACCTGTCCCCCGAGGAGGCGAAAGAGGCGGCGACCACATCTCGAAGTCCTCCAGAAAGTTTCTACTGTACAGGAAAAAAAAAAAAAGCAAAAGCAAAACGAGGTCCCCGCCCTGGCCAGTCGCGACAGAGAACGAGCAGTTTTCCTATAAGGAACCAGAAAGTCCGGAAATTGTGCAAGTACTTGCGAGAAGGGGGGAGCCTTTGCAATCGCCCCCCTCCCGCCGAAGGAACATCCATTCCTTTCCTCCTCCGGCCCTCCCGGCCGAGCTGGGGACGAGGAGCCAGACAGGCGTCTGCCAAGGGGCCGATCAGCTGGAATTTGGCCTCGGAAAGGGCGCCGGTGGCAACGAAGGGCGCGCCAGTCCCCCCAAGAAAAGCGGGGCAGGAGAGGAGACCGTCGGCGAGCCTTTCTTTTCTTCGGGGTTATTCCCCGTCTCTTCTTCCTAACTTTTTTTTTTTTTTTGGTTTTGGTTCTGGATAAAGTTGAAAGGCGTCTGGCCCTTCCCCCCCCCCCCTTCGCAACCCACTTCTTTCTAGCAGCCGAGGCGGCGGTGGTGGAGAGGTCGCAGTGCGCCTCAGGAGCTGGCTCTTTGGGGAAACTTATTATTATTTTTGGAGCGGGAGAGAGAACCTCGAAGTGGGGCAGCTGCTCTGGAGCACTTCGCCTCCGCTGGTTTGGTTTCCTCCTTCCCACCTGATGGGCAAAAGCCTCCCATGGCTCTGAGCAAAGGGCTGAGGCTGCTGTGGAAGCAGGAACCCATTCCGAGCGCCCTACTGGAGGCCCGCGGCCGCCAGGACTGCCTGCTGCTGGAAGCCGGCACGACAGCCACCCTCAGTAAGTATCTCGCACCAAGGGTCTGTAGGTGTGTGTGTGTAGGTGTGCCCGCGTGGTTTTCTGGACGCAACCACCCCTACAATTGCTTTGCCTGGCACGGCAACTTCGAAGGAAGAAGGCGAGGTCTTACAGACCAATGGTCCACCCTGTTTGCCTTCCGGTTTCCAAGAGGGCCAGCCGTGACAGAAGAATTTGGTTGATTGATTGATTGATAAATCAAATCAGTGTCTGATCTTAGGGACCATATGGATGGGCTTCTTCCAGCATGCTCCTCTGCTCAACCTGGCCTTTTCCATCTCTTGAGTGGCGCTTGCTTTGCTGCTGGTCCTCTTCTTCTTTTTCCTTCCATTTTTGCCAACATTATGGACTTCTCAAGGGAGCTGGGCCTTTGCACAATGTGAGCAAACAAGAGTTTGAGCTTGGTCAGTTGTGTCTTGTATCAGAACTCTGGTTTGATTTACTCTCTTGGTTGTCAATGGTCAGCTAAAAATCCTCTCCAATACCAACTTTCAAAAGTAGCAGTAGTCTTTCTGTCTTGCTTCAGTCCAATTTTCACATCCACCCAATGTTGCACTGCCTGCATGATCTAATATTTGTAGGTATAGATGTGCATTTGACTTATTTATGCAAGGCTTTTGTTGTTTCTCTACCAAGTGCTGGTCTGTTGCACATTTCTTTCTTTTTATAAATTAATTGTTGGATATTTCTTGGCTGCTAGTTCCTGAACTTTTGATAGTCAATTCTAAAAGGCAAAATTTATCTACCCCTTTCAGTGCCCCCCTGTTGTCATTAGTTTGATCTTCTTTATATTTAATCATAGTCCCATTTTTTCATTGCTTTCATTACAGTAGGATATGAAAGTATAATTTCCATTATTATCAGAAACTTAATTGATTTTTAATTCAATCGTCACTGATTTGGGAGATTCTGTCAGTTGTATTTTTGGGCAATAGTTGGTGGCCAGTAGTTGTGGCTAGTAGTTGGTGGCCATCTCCTTTTCAAACCATGTAAGCCATGATTACAATCATATCTTATTACAGGAGGAAAGGCTCAATACCTTTCAAGAATGAACAAGAACATATTTCTTCTTCCAGTTTCAGCAATGGTACATAGATAAGTTTGCACGAGTTCAGGAAATCTCATATGTACTCTTTCATGGAGTAATCAACATTAGAAAATTAAATAACCAGTGCTTCAGGACAAACAGTATCAATAGCTTGAGGCATCCACATTTCTTAATGAATAGCATGAGTTAGTTCTTCCTTGCCATCATACTATTAATATTAATTACAGAAGTTGTTTCACAATCCATAAAACGATAAGGTTAGATAGGTGTGAATTTAATATAACAAGTGGCAGCTTGTCTTCAGAAATTCATTTGCACTATCCTCCCTACAACCAATATACTGTAGATGCTATTAAAACTCTATGAGGCCCACTAGATAAACTCTATGAGGCCCGCTAGATAATTCTCTCCTCACTCACTCTACAGCTTGGCCTAAGGCCAAAACAATGCAAAGCAACACCTCCAGATTTTCATATGTGTTGCCTTTCACAAAGGTAAACAATTAAAATATCAGAATATTATATGATACATGAATTGCAAAGATTGCTATAATCAAAATGTCATATAAACATCTTGGCATGCATAACTTTTACTCTGATAATAAATAAGATATCGATGGTCTATTTATTTTATCAATGAAGCATATATTATTTATATTTTAAAAATTGATATGAGATTGAGAACATAAGAAAAGCTATATTAGATTGAAAGCCTATTCATTCCAGCCTCCAGCACCCACAATAATCACCTAGATGCCCCTCACTGCATGCTTTAATGTCTCTTGCATGTGTTCCCCAGCAAACTGGGGCTCAAGATACTTCTTAAAATACTTTTTTTTCTTTGTCCTTCTCTTCACTTTCTTGAATCCATCATGCTTCACTCTGGAGTCCCTGAAGAATTAGACTCCAATCTTGATTTGCAGCATCATGGGGTGTGTGTGGAGAGGAAGGGGTGGTTATCAAAAAAGTAATGGTAGCAAGTTCAAAACACCACTCCCTTTGTATACACAAAAGGGTAGGGCAGGCATCACTCCCTCATATGATGAGGTAGGACTTCAATCCTGTTGCTATGATCACTATTTTGACTCTGTCCCACTTCCTGTGGACACCACTGAGCTGCTTCATTATTATTGCCTTCCTGATCTATTGAAGTTTAGTGTACTATGTTTATTTAGAAACATTAAGCTTTAAAAAGTATCTCTCAATATTTAGACATTCTTGCACTTTGCTACATCTTGAAAGTTTTAAGATGATTTAAACTTCAATAATATATTTCTATGCATATCTAGAAATGAGCCTATCAGGAAAGTTGAATTCTAATCTGTCCTAACCTTCCTTTGCTAACATGAAGTAACTTTACAATTACAGTCCTGTATCATACCCCTGTAATGAGGTATAATTTGTCATCTGCAACTAACAGTCAGAGAAGGAAATTCCAAATCTCCTTGGGTAGGACTTGTAACTATAGTATATGTTTCCCCATCATATTAAGAAAGGAAAAACTATGTGAAAAGATTATTATAGAATTAATTTAGAGCATAAAAATATCTTTTTGACTTACTGGATAAACAGGAACATTCACCTTCAGTGGTGCTATGCTCCAAGGTATGAAGAAATTATGACGAATACATATTTTTTTTAAAAAAAATACTTACACCATATTTCTACCTATACTTGTTATTTACTTCCTAGTATGATCTGATGCCTGAAGCCAAGGTCTGCTTTCATTTCTGTAAAATTCGTATTCTTTTTGTAAATTGCAACATTTTATAAAAGATTCTGGCTTGATTAGATCCAACACTGAAGCTGATTGCTTCTCCCTTCTGTGGAGAACTAACTGAAGTTCTCAAAAGATTAAAAATTCTTCCGCCTTGTGCAAGATCTGTCATTTAGCCACATGCTAAAGGAAACATCTCTCATCAGGAAAGCCTGGTTCAGATGTGGAGTTGTGCATTCCCTGCCTGAGAAGATGTTCTTGAGAATGCCAGATAGCCTCATGTCAGAAATTTCTTCTGAATTACCCCTTTCCCCTAACTACGGTACTGACAGTAATTTACTACCCCTGAAACTGTTATTATAACCAGTGCATTCATGAGCATCAAGCTTTTGTCTATTAACTGTAATCATATGAATTTTGCTTTGTTTAAAATGTATTTGCATTTACTCTTCCATTATTTAAATCTTGGTGTTTGTCTTCTTGGTAGCATATACTTTTCTTTCTGCAACCAGTGTCACGTTGTTTTAAATATATTTCTGTTTGCTAATGCAGACTAGGAGAATGAACTTTGGACTCTCAGTCCCTTTTCTTCATTAGTTGTGAAATGGCAACGTTCGAAAATTACTTACATTCTTAAACTTTGTTTACATTTCTCTAAGTCATCTTGCTCACCTTATTTGTATAGTTCCACTCTGGCCTGTGGCTACAATAATGTCTTTGTCTAATGAAGAATTAAATATCTTGATGTGTGTGATATCAATGTATGTCTGTTGAGTGCACTTTCACAAATATTGAAACCTTGCACAGAATTAAACAATTTATTCTATGAGCTTCGTATTATCTAGAAAGTCCTATTTTCCAGAAAATTCCCTGCTATTCATTATGTTTTGCAGAATTTTTAAAAACTAAGGTAACTTTATCACAGTGAAAGCTCAATTTACTGGACCATGGTATAATGAACTTTGGATGCAACAGAACAAATTTCCCCCACAATTTAATATCATTTATGTAAAGATGTAATACAGAAACGGTGTGATGTTATCTACATTATGAGGTCATCATGCTAATGATATCATTTGTGTCATTCCAAAAATGACATAAGTCACAATATTCTACTTTTATATATAGTGGACTTTTGTGAATAACAGACTCTCTTTCTCCCCCCACTTCAAAATAGGGGCCCACTAGCATTAGCTCTGTATTAAGTCTATAGCTAATATATCTTCCTAGTGACCCTTGTTAACACTTAAAATAACTAAGAAATTGGCAGAAATTAATAAAATACTGTAACAGAATAGCAGAGTTGGAAGGGACCTTGGAGGTCTTCCAGTCCAACCCCCTGCTCAAGCAGGAGCTCCTATACCATTCCTGACCAATGGCTGTTTAGTCTCTTCTTAAAGGCCTCCAATGATACAGCACCCACAACTTCTGAATGCAAGCCGTTCCACTGATTAATTGTTCTCACTGTTAGGAGAATCTTAATTGTCTCTTAACAAATAAAAGAGTTCATCTGCTTGGTACTTGGATGGGAGACTCAGGAAATCCAAGTGCCATAAAAATACTCTAGGCAATTAGAAAAATATCCCCCAAAAAGCTTTTGATAAAACTAATCCATTTTATTGTCCAAGTAGTCTCCTGGAATTGGGTTTAAGTCAAGGGAGTTAACCTTTAACTTTTTATATCTTTTAATGCAATTATTGCCTCTCTAGAATGACTCCCTGGTTTTTTTTATTTACCATTAACCTTCAGCTTTTCAACTAGTGAAATTTCACACCTGGAAATTTTGAATAGTTAATGTTCAACAAAATCAATCATTCTATTTATGGCTCTCTTCTCTGTTAAGGTTACTTATGGTTCTCAATATTTCTGTACACTCTTTTCATTCTCCAATTAAATTCCATCCTCTTATCTGTGTCCACAGTTTCTCTGCATTCTTTGAATTCCTAAAATTTAGCTATACTACAAAAATAACTTCAAGTGATGGGTACTTTAAGACTGAATTTACACATTGTACTAAGACTTATATGATTTATTTGATTATGTCCTAGTGATACATTTGATGCAGCTTAGTCAGCAAATGGCTTAGTCATGGTTAATATGTTTTGGCTGATATAAGATGTTAAAGAAAGTTGATTGCTGTGTGTTTTGCATGTTTTTCTTGTTCTTTATATTTTATTTCTATATAATTTATAAGTTGATTAGAGCCTTTGGGGAATTGGGTGGCGTATGAGTATCTGTAATAAATAAGTAAGAGACATTTTAATGTAATAGTTAAGCAACCAGGTTAGAAATCAGGAGACTATGTTTTCTAGTCCAACCTTAAGGCCTGGAGCTAGTTGGATGAATGTGGGACAGTCATTCTCTCTCAGCGTTTGGAAGAAGACAATGGCAAACCACTTCTGAAAATGTTGCCAAGAAAAATGCGGAGACTTGTCCAGGCAATCCCAAGGAGTCAAAATTGACTCACAGATGTGCAGGCAGGCCAGCCAGCCAGCAAATAAATAAATAACCAACCAACCCATAGGCTTCATTTGGTCTCTGGGAATCATTTGGAAGAGTTTTTGTTGTTTTAACATCACAAGCTAAATGCAACTCCTTGAAGAGCTAAAAGTTGAGCAGGGCCAGTTTGAGGTTTTCCCTAGCCATCTGAACTGGTATGTGCAAATCCAGAACTGTCAAGCAAAGCAAAGAGTGTTTCACTTGCATATTGTCACAGTCCAAGCATCCCTCTATTGATTTGCATAGCCCTAAAAAATATGCTGATTTTAGTTGGTTTATTACATTGCCATAGAGTGGAGCAAGCATTGATGACTTTGTGATTTCCCCAGCATTTGAAGAAAAAGAAGAAATTAAAGGGCAATATGAGAAGCTTATGGATGCTTATGGATGCTTAGGCGAGCTCCAGTTAAAATCTGGTATGTAATCATTTAAATTTAATATTGTGCAACAATCAGATCAAAAAGAACCATCAGTACTCCTCATTGATGCATCATTACTAATGAAAATGTCAATGTTGTCCTTCGCTAGGTTAAAGAGAAATGATTACAGGTAGTCCTCAACTTATAACCGTTCATTTAGTGACCATTCACTTACAGCAGTACTGGAAAAAAAGTGATGTATGACTATTTTTCACATTTACGACCATAGTCATGTGATCAAAATTTGGGCACTTGGCAACAGGCATGTATTTAAAACAGTTGCGCTGTTCCAGGGTCATGCGATCACCTTTTGTGATCTTCCCAGCAGGCTTCCAACAACCTAGATTTTGCTAAATGACTGCATGAATCCCTTAACAACTGTGGCAAAAACAGTAGTAAAATGGGGCAAAACTCACTTAACAACCGCTATGCTTAGCAATGGAAATTTTGGGCTCAGTTGTGGTTATTAGTCAAGGACTACCAGAGTACAGTATGGAATGATTATTTCAGTTTTTTAAACATTCATCTTACCATGTATTCTAATATAAATTTGAAAATAAGATGTGTTTCACCAAAGTTACTGTAGCTTTTATTTTTGTAACCTACTGCTTTAGCGGGAATAAATTAGAAGGAGATCACCACATTAATGGTCTCACTGCTGTAATACAGCTCCTAGTTTCTAGACTTCTTCACTTATACTTTGTTTTTATAAGCTCTCAAATGTGCATGTTTTGTTTCTGTTAGTGATGTGATAGAAAATAGATGAAAACTCAGCAAGCAGTAAAGGAACACTCTTTGACCAGGAATTATGAAATACACAGCTTTATAGTCAGAGGTTCCATGTCTTGATTAAAAAAAGGCAACCCTTTTTCACAGCATTTTAATGCAAGGTTGAAGAAATCTGTATTTTTCCATGTTAGTCCACCATGTTTTTTAAAAGCATAAGACGTCTGCACATAAAATATGGCAAAGCTCAAGAACCTCCCTCCTTAGCCAAGAGCCAGCTGCCAGAAGCATTCTTTTTATGTGGCAGGTTTTATTAATTATAGGTCATAGTTAATGAAGACTTCAGCTCTCATTTCAGAATGTGGGCAAAGAAGCTAATGGCAGCCTCAAGAATAATGACACACTGTCTGCTTTATTTGTCACTGGCATAAGCAACACAAGCATGTATCTGGCAACCTTGCATAGCACATTCTTTATCTTGAGATTTTGTCCTCTTATTGGCTAACAGACTTAACTACTGCAGCAAAAAAGGTTGTAAAATTGGGAGTGGTTACATGGTGACCTGCTTAACAACTGGCTTCCATTACGGTGATAAGTTGAGGACTACCTATAAACCCTTCTAGGAATTCTAAGAAAAACATACTCGGCTGGTGTTCCAGGAAGCAGCACCTTTTTCAGAGTCTCTGCTGGTTGCTGATTGGAAATGGTAGTCATTTCCACCCCTCCCATTTGATAAAAGAGATTTCTAGTTACATTTCAGACAAAGAGGAATGTTTACCTGATTATATCTTTTCCTTTCCTATTGCACTTTGATCTTTGCAGCCTATTTTAATCTGCTTTTGAATCCCAGGAGGAAGAATGTGTGAAGGGAGGACTTGATTTACAATAGTATCCCTATCTTGGAGCTTCAGAATTATTTTCGGAGTATCAAATAAAATGAGAAATATGACTACTAAACAATGACATTTTCAGTGAGAGTTACCTGGTTGGAAAATGATTCCATTAGAGAGGCTTGCACAAAACTGTTCTCCAGCGTGAAGAATGGAGAATCCACCAATGGGTTAACTCTGACCTCCTGCCCACATAGACCAAGTCAATCAAAGCTGCCACGCCCATCTGGCTGAGGGCACTCCCCCAGTTTCAATTTGGTCTTCAGCCCAAACGGACGTGGTAGATTTGGCTCCCAGCGACTTGAGAAGCAGGTTTTATTTAAGATTTATTCCATTGGTGGATTCTTCCATTCCCTTTAATTATCTGGCCAGCGCTGGGATCAGTGCTGTTTCTGGATAAGTAAAAATTCCTTTTGAAAGTGCCTCTTTCATCGGGCTCGTGTTTCCCCTCCAGCTGATCATCGCGGCGGCCGTTTTAGGCTCCGGACGATCGGCTCTCTCTCTCTTTGTTTGTTTTTCATTGCCTTTGATTTCTATCTTGTTGTTAGTCATCCTTTGGGGGAAGGAGTGTGTTTCCCCATTTCCAGATTGCCATGGGCACTTGGATTCTCTTTCTAACTGTGAGGTGCTGGTTTTTTTGTTTGGAGAGCTGCTGCTGTGAGGGGTGAGCCCCTATTCTGCAGGCTGCCCCGGGGTCTCCAAATTCCTTCCCGATCATCGCGGCCGCCATTTTTGGCGCCGCGTGGAAAACGGCCCTTTTACCTCGCTTTCACTTTCCCTTCAGAGAACGGAAAGGAGGCCCAGCAACTCCAGGAGGATTGTTTAGTTTCATTTTCCCTTCTGGCGACCGCCATCTTTGGCCACAAAACAGGGAGGGACCAAAAAGCCCCACTTCTGTCTTTACCCTTTCAGAATCATCAATCTGGGGTCTGTCCAGAGATTTAGTCCCTAATCAAGGATATAGGAGTCGCCTGTATTGCTAGGCAAAAAAAAACAAAAAAAAAACAGTTTACCTTTTAGCAGCTGCACCCATTGGGCCTTTGCCAGTCATAGCTTGTTGCCATAGTCTGCATCTAGTGAACGGTCAATACTGAGCTTGCCGTCACTTAAGTGAGACACGTGTTGATCCCGTCACTAAGTGCAAAATTGGCCTCAAAGTAGGTCTCTCACGCTCAGTCTCATCATCGGTGACCCGCGACAGCCATCGCTAAGTGTGAGTCCGCGCTTGCCGGTGGGCCGGACCATCACTGATCCACGTGGAGGCCAGTCCCACCCAGGTGGTTAACAGCCGCATCTCTTGCAGACCGAGACGCTTCAGCACCCCACTGAAAACTCTCGCTTTACAATGGCAGATAACACCGAGCCACAGGCTACCACCTCCAGTGGACACAGAAAGTGTAAGTCCTCTAGTCAGGAGGCAGCCGCAAAAATCAAGGCCAAGACCAAGGCCGGCTCAAGGAAAGCAGCCTCCAAGGCGGCCAACAAACAGGCCGACCGTAGGCATCGTGCCCTGGAGAGACAGTTCTCACGGGCACAAAGACTGGCGGTAGGGGAGACGGTTAATCCGCCCCCTACCACAATGGCGATACTGCCTTCTGGCCCACAACCTGAGCCCCAAGCACCATGGTCCCCTGAACAGGATTCAGAGGGGGCTTTTTCAACTGGTCCTTATCAGGAACACCTTTCCCTCTTTGAAGAGGAACAAGTGCTTCAAGCTCCTAAGGCACCTGAAGCCACATTTACTCCGACTGCAGCGGGGCTCCGATCCCATGAGGGATCACCCTTTGCGGGCCGGGCCCCAACTGCCACCTTTACCCCCACAGCAGCGGGGCTTCGAGAGCTGGAGGGTCCCTCCTTCAAAGCTCATCTGCAGGAATTGGTTTCTCAGGCAGTTGCTCAAGCTATGACGCCCATGGAGCGTCCTCAAAGGGCCCCCGCTCCCATGGCCCCTATTCCATCACCTGACTTCTCCAGGTCAGGCGCTCTCCGATACCCAGTCTCTGACTCACCTCCTCACTCCTTTGCCAGCGGTGGCTCGGAATACGCAGAGTATGGCCACGCAGAGGGAGACTGGTCGGACGATGAGGAACCTCCTCCTCTAATGGGACTGTTCAATCCCTCGCTATTTCCGTCCTTGCTCCGCAAGGCCTGTGCGACCAGAAAGTTTCATCCGGTTCAGCCATCGGTACCTGAGCAGGTGCCTGAACAGCTTCCTGCCCAGGACACGGACCCGTTGTTTTCAGAACCGGTGGTGCTACACAAACAAATCCCTTGCCCCTCCATGTTTTTGAAATCCATTAGGGGACAATGGGAGGCCCCAAGTGCCTTTCCCTCTATTGGGGGAATCGACCGTAGGTTGATTGACACGGTGCCGGTCCTGAATGAGGCCCTGGACGTGCCTGAGGTAGATGAATCTTTAATGCCTTTATTTTCTGATTCAAAGGTACCTGGGGATATGGCGGAGGCGTTGAAGCCTGAGGATAAGAAATCCGAGGCTTCTTTCCGCAGGACACACCAGGCTTCGGCATGGTCTATAAGAGCTTCCACTTCAACCTCATTCTTCGCAAGGGTCTCCCTTATCTGGCTCCGCCAATTACAGGCTAGAATTCCCCCAGAGGAGGTAAGAGTCCATCAGGACTTGACGAAAATGATGGCTGCATCACAGTACATGGCAGACGTGTCTTTGCAGGCCGCCAGATTCTCGGCCCGTGCCATAGCATCCAATGTCTCTGCACGCAGACTACTATGGCTCAGAAATTGGAAGGCCGAGACTAGACACAAATGGCGTGTAGCTTCCGCCCCGTATAGCGGCGCCCGCCTCTTTGGGGAGGCCCTAACTCCCTATTTAGTTGAAAACAGGGAGAAACGGAGGATCCTTTATCACCTTGCCAAGACACCTAGCCGTCGTTTCTCCCCGTATACCCACCGGCAGCCCTTTCGGACCAGATCGGTTTTGGCCTCATCACAGGTCTCCCGGCCATTTCCCGCAGGCCCGGACCATTCATTCGACCAGTCCGGGTACAGGGACAGATACAGACAGCAGACCCAGGGTAGGAGGTCCTTTCGAGGCAGGGGTGGCCGTCCCTTCTGTAGAGCCAAGTGACTCGGGGAGGGACGCTTCCATAGGTGGCAGACTAACATACTTTCTCCACCAATGGGAGACCACGACCACAGACTTTTGGGTGTTAAGCACCATCAGGGACGGGCTGTCTCTGGAGTTCGTGGCCAGGCCACCCCGACGCTTCATTTCCTGTCCCCTTCCAGGGAACCCAGTCAAGAAGAGCCTTCTGGGGAGGGCCATTCTACATCTGTTACACATACGAGTCATAGAACAGGTACCAACCGACCAGCTCAAACAGGGTTTTTACTCCATCCTATTCGTTGTTCCAAAGGCCTCGGGGATGGAGAGCGATACTAGACCTCAAGGGCCTAAACTCTCACCTGTCATACCGAAAGTTCAAGATGCAGACGCTTCGGTCCATCTTGGCAAGCGCAAGACGGGGGGACTTTCTGACATCCATAGACCTTACGGAGGCGTACCTCCACATCCCTATACATCCAAACCATCGGCAATATCTCCGGTTTTGCTATTCCAACAGCCATTACCAATACAGAGCCCTCCCGCTCGGCCTATCCTCGGCTCCCAGGGTCTTCACCAAGATCCTGGCGGTACTCGCCGCACACCTACGGTTAGTCCCGGTGCGCGTCCAATGTTACCTGGACGACATTCTCATCCAGTTGTCCTCCGCCCTGACCGCCCAGGCGGAGCTGGTCCTCACTATAAGGACACTTCAGGACCATGGTTTCTCAGTCAACTTTCAAAAAAGTCAGCTGAGTCCCTCAACACGCCTTCTACACTTGGGCGCAGTGATAGACACAGACCTTTGCCGGGTCTATCTGTCTCGGGACCGTCAAAACAGCATTCGAGACATGGTCCTCAAGATCCGCAGGGAGCGTGTAGTGACCCTGGCTATCCTCTCCCAGCTCCTGGGAAAGATGATATCTTGCATAGAGATAGTGCCTTGGGCCAGACTACACTCCAGACACCTTCAATGGTTCTTGCTCCCATTCCAAAGGCTGGGCACGAGCTCTTCCAACCAAAGGGTATGGGTGCCTCTTCAAACCCTAAGATCCCTTCTGTGGTGGGCCTCCCCAGCGGTAGCAAGGGGGTCACTATTCAAGGAGCCCAGCAGGCTAACCTTGACCACAGACGCCAGTCTGTTTGGCTGGGGGGCGCATTTCTAGTCCCAGTTGGCTCAGGGCCGGTGGTCCCGGCCAGACCTGAAGCACAATATCAATTGGCTGGAACTGAGAGCCATTCATCTGGCCCTCCGCCACTTCCGCAACAAGATTACGGGGCAACACGTGCTGGTCCTCACGGACAACGTGGCGGCAAAAGCCCATGTGAACTGTCAGGGCGGTATCCGACCCAGGTCTCTCATGGCCGAGGCCCTGTTAGTGGGGTCCTGGGCAGAAAACAATCTCCTCTCCCTAAAGGCCGAACACATCTCGGGAGAGGCAAATCGTCAGGTGGATTATTTAAGCCGGGCGACAGTAGACCATTCAGAATGGAGTCTACATCCGGATCTCTTCAGGGAGATTTCGGAGAGGTTCGGACTGCCGATCCTGGACTTGTTCGCTTCTCCGGCGAACTCCCAACTTCAAAGATTCTTTTCCAGGTTCCCCTTTCCGGGGGCGGAGAGGACGGACGCTCTTCGCAGCCCTTGGCCAGGGGGACTGCTGTATACCTTCCCACCTCTCCCTCTGATCCCAGCAGTCATCAGGAAAATATTACAGGAACAGGCAGAGGTCATATTCATCGCTCCACACTGGCCGAGGCGACCGTGGTTTGCCGACCTCGTGAGTCTCTCTGTGGCTCCTCCGTGGAGGATTCCTCCAGAGCGGATAAGGTTAGTGCAGGGAGTCATACAACACCCTGAACCTCAGTGGCTCCAGTTAGCCGCCTGGCACTTGAACGCAGGGCCTTGACCCAGGAATCTTATTCCTCGGGAGTGATTTCTATGATTCAGGCCTCCCGGAGACCGGCGACCAATCGAATTTATGACTCCACATGGAGACATTTCTGCAGTTGGTGCAACAGTAATCACTTAGCTCTCTCAGAGGTAACCATTCCACGGATATTAGACTATCTGTTGGAGGGTGTTAATAAGGGCTGGCACCCAACACTATTCGCCGACAGGTCGCGGCTCTGGCCACGGTGTTTGCCTGTGACACTTTGGAGCCACTGGCCCATCACCCCATGGTACGATCCTTTATCAAAGGGGTCACCAACAGTAAACCACCAGTAGTACATAGGTATCCCACTTGGGAGTTACCCCGGGTCTTGCAGGCCCTTACTCAGGCACCCTTCGAACCTATTAGGTCCTGCACCTTTAGGTTCTTGTCTCTTAAGGTTGCTTTCTTGGTTGCAGTTACCTCGGCTAGGCGTATCTCGGAACTGGCAGCTCTTTCTGTCAGAGAGGACTTGTGTGTTTTTCACACGGACAGAGTGGTCTTGCGCTTGGACCCCTCATTTGTTCCTAAGATTAACACCATTTTTCACAGGGCACAGGAGATCGTGTTACCGAACTTTTGCCCTAATCCGTCTCATACATTGGAATGGCAATGGCACACTCTCGATGTTCGCAGGGCGTTACGCTGTTACATCAAGCGGACGGAGTCTTTCCGTAGATCTGAAGCCCTCTTTGTTTCCTTCCATCCGGCTTCCAAGGGTAAGAAGGTGTCTTCTACCATTGGCAGGTGGATTAGAGCCTGTATTTCCGAGATGTATCAGGCGTCTTCCTTAACAGTTCCAGGTCACTTGACGGCCCATTCCACTCGTAGTGCTGCTACTTCTGCAGCATGGGCCACACAGGCCAGCATAGAGGACATTTGCAGGACGGCGACGTGGTCTTCGCCTTCCCCTTTTGTGCGCCATTATAGACTTGATAAGTTTGCCTCGGCGGAGGCCTCTTTTGGCCGCAGGGTACTGCAACAGGTAGTGCCGGTGGCAGGGACACTGGCCCAGTCTGCTCCCCTCCCATAGGGACAGAAGGGCTTTGGTAAGTCCCATTGGTGGATTCTCCATTCTTCACGCTGGAGAAGGGGCGTTGTCTTACCTGAACGCCTTTTCTCAGCATGATGAATGGAGAATCCACACCCATCCCTTATGCGCAGTCAGGTCCAGTGTTTAGGATCTGGGAGCCAACACGTCGTACAGTCATTGGCTTCGCCCTTTTCGAAACTGGGGGAGTGCCCTCAGCCAGACGGGCGTGGCAGCTTTGATTGACTTGGTCTACGTGGGCAGGAGGTCAGAGTTAACCCATTGGTGGATTCTCCATTCATCACGCTGAGAAAAGGCGTTCAGGTAAGACAACGCCCCTTTTCTAGATTTTTTTAGTTCTCCAAAATCCTGATTTTATTTTGGCTTCACTGGCTGTCTTGAAAAGATTTTTGTTACATTTTATTATGATACTATATCATGAAGATTCTGGTTAAGCTTTATTTTCAGTGTTCCTAGAAATGTTTAGCTATTAGAATAGACAGAATCTACTAGGTCTATGCTTACAGATAAATGTTCTACTTCTAAAGATTTATAAACTTAATTATGCCTATGTATAATTCTCTCATACCTACAGAAACTTCCAGACAGATAAATATTTTACATTTAGCCTCTGATTACTAGCCTAATAAGGACCCATTGTCATCTTCTGATAAATGTAATGAAAGCATGTAAAATAGGCTGCCTTTGTAGCTAAAACCTAGAGCAGCATAAGCAGATAAGTGTGTGTGTGTATAAATATAACTATATTATAAATGTCATTTTGCAGGCAACTCCACTTTGCATTTCCTGGTTCTTGTGACAGGCTGTACATCAGTGGGAAAAATCCTTGATACTGAAGTTTACAAGATCACATCAACTGAATTTTGTGCTCTCCAAGAAGAAACTAAAGAAGAAGATCGTGTCTCTGCCTTGAAGAAACTTCTGAATTCTGGGGTTTTCTATTTTTCTTGGCCAAATTCAGGATCAAACTTTGATCTCACTATCCGAGCCCAGAAGAAAGATGATGATAGCTATCAGACTGGAAATTCATTTTTCTGGTTGGTACCAAACTTAGGAGTTTTGCCCAAGCCTTGATTTAAGATGTTTGGGTGGGTCTCTTTGAGTTGAGTTGATATAGTAGGATGTTATTTTGCCCCTCAGATAATTGTTGTTTGTATATAATGTTCCTTTGTAACTGGTGAAGCTGCCCAGAATTGCTAGGTAAGATGAATCTTTACTCCGATCCATCCAGGATCTTAGATTCTTATGATTTCACATATTGAGTAGCAGGTTTAAATGTATTTTGAATATGTCTAATAGAGACAATTTTCCTTGACTTGTTTACCACAAGTATATTGTACCCCAAGCTAAGTCCCATTGATTTAAACAAGAGAGGTTGAAATGTGTGGTTATATTGTCTCTACTGACTGTATTAAAAGAAAACAATAGGACTCATTAGGACTGATGTTGGTGGAATCTCCACCATTTCTGTGAATGCTGTGCCCTTCTTTCTATGTAAAGCTAATGAATAATTCTGCTGAATGATTAATAGTTTTCAATAAAAACTTATAAATACATATTCATAATGAAGCAATATACAGGTTTAAGTATATATGCAAGGCTGTTAAACCCACAGCATTATTTCATAATACTTTTTGCTTTAAATGGTGATGTGAACAGTTGTAGAATAAATACATTAATATAGTAATTGTGCCGAACTGAATACATACCAGCAGCAGTTGAATATTGATCAGAAGGCCCCAAAAACCTGTGTTAGCTGTTCTACCATTTGTGATGCAGAAACACTAAGTAGATCCTAAATTTAGTTTATGGGTCATGTTACACAGATTTACTGCACCATATAGGTAATTAGAAGTAGTTTTGTGGCATTCATGAGATAATGTGATGTAGTTTAATGGTTCTAACTTAACACTGGTAAGAACCAGATTTCAGTGTCCTCTCAGCCTTGGAAACTCTTTCATAGCTCAGCTTACCTGAAAGAGTTATTGTGGGGAAGATTTTAAAGAGAATAGCTATAGCTCCTCGGGGGGATGGGGGAGGTAAACTATAACTAATAAGTAAATAAAATATTCTCAGTTTTTATTGCAGAAAAATAGTGAACAACAAACATTTGTAAAAGTTCAGGTCATAACCAACACTTTAAAATCATGCAGTTAAACTTCCTTCCTTTTGTGACTTTCTAACTATCTCTTTCCTTTTGTGACTTTCTAACTATCTCTGTTTATCTGCAGTGTTGGGTTTTTTTTTAGTCTGGTTAGGATATCATTTGTTACCTTATGTACTAGGCTTTAAAATTTGTAAACTGCACAGGGAAAACATATTAAAACTAATCTTTGCTAAAGAGAGAGATCTAGATTTGGATATACAGATACAGTTATAGATATAAAATGTATAAACATGTGTGTTGTACATACATGATCTTTCTTTCTGTCCTGCTGACTCTTACAGGAACCAGCTATTGCATGTCCCTTTTAAACACTATCAGGTGAACTGTTCAGACTGGCTACTAAAAGTGATTTGTGGTGTGGTGGACATTCGTACTCTTTATGCCTCTCACAAGAAGGCAAAAGCCTGTCTCATCTCCCGGATTAGTTGTGAGCGAGCTGGTGCCCGGTTTCACATACGAGGAGTCAATGATGATGGTCATGTTTCTAACTTTGTTGAGACGGAGCAGGTAAGTGGCAGGAGAAGATCCGTGTCACTAAATAATTAAGTGTGAAATGAAGTATCTTAAAGCAGCAAGGGAGAGAAGAGAAGCATGAGCTCTTCAGAAGTTTTCTGACTTCTTGGTCCTTCTAATACAAAGCCCTGGCCAAAACTCTTGGTATCCCTCCATTTCCCTCTGAGAATCTCATTTGTAGGCATTGAGTGAAACTTCTTCAATTATATTTTACTTGGTTACCTAAGTAGTCACAGATGGTAGGAATAGTTAAGACTTCCATAAAATATGTTGGGCATTGGAAAAACGGTACTTATGACTTGTTCTAGGAGTTCTAGCCATTGTGGCATCCCTGTGGTCATATTTTTGCGAATTCCGATATCCTCTGCCAGCTTCACACAAGCAAAGTCAATGGAGAAGCTGTCAGGATGTGATATCCTGACCTGGGTGGTCCTTGGGTTATGACTGTCAGAATTGCTGTTGCTAAGTGATGTTGTCATGTGGCATTATATTTTACAACCACATTGCTTAGAAATGAAAATTCCAGTCCCAGTTGCTCTCATAACTTGAGGACTACTTGTATCCTTAGTAATAGATTTGAGGTGATACAAGCCATTGAGAATCACCAACTTAACAACATTAGCGCCTTTCCCTTCTTTATAATAATACATATATAAAAATAGGATTTAACTTAAGAATGGGCTTGAATCCAATTATGTTTGGAATATAAAATATTAGGGCGGTAGAGAAAATGATTTTGCTTTGTTAGCTGACTAGCAGATAATTAGCAATGAAGTAATAACTTGACTGCTTCTAATACAGTGGAAAAAATAGTTCATCATATCATATTTACAATGCCTTGGTAAGGCCACACTTGGAATACTGCATCCAGTTTTGGTCACCACGATGTAAAAAAGATGTTGAGACTCTAGAAAGAGTGCAGAGAAGGGCAACAAAGATGATTAGGGGAATTGGGGGACTGGCTAAAGCATATCAAGAACGTTTGCTGGAATTGGGTATGTCTAGTTTAATGAAAAGAAGGACTAGGGGTGACATGATAGCAGTATTCCAATATCTCAGGGGCTGCCAAAAGAAGAGGGAGTCAAGCTATTCTCCAAGGGCGCCTGAGGGCAGGACAAGAAGTAATGGATGGAAAACTAGTAAAGGAAAGAAGCAACCTGGAACTGAGGAGAAACTTCCTGACAGTTAGAACAATTAACCAGTGGAACAACCTGCCTCCAGAAGCGGTGAATGCTCCAACACTGGAAGTTTTTAAGAAGAGACTGGACAGCCATTTGTCTGAAATGGTGTAGGGTTTCCTGCCAGAGCAGGGGGTTGGACTCGATGACCTCCAAGGTCCCTTCCAACTTTATTATTATTATTATTATTATATTGGCTCTGCTCATTCATAAATTAACTATACCCCAGGATTCTAGATGTCATGACCTCTTTACGCTGCATGGTTTCCCCTAGTTTAAGGAAGAAAATAAACAATTAGCTTTATCTCCTGGAAGCTCTTCCTACTGAGGTACACTTTTGATACTTCAGTTTTTCTGTGACTCATTTCTCCCTCCCTCCCTCTCTCTCTCTCCTGATGACTCACTGCATACGCAAAGAAAAACAAAACAATTTGAAGTCTCTTTGCTTTCTAAACTGAAGTCAGCTGTTGATCTTTTAGCTCATTTGCTACAAAAACAATCCAAAGAAGTGGTGGTGCTGGGGATCTGAACAAAGCAGCATGCAGAGTGAAAAGTGGGGAGAAGGAATTTTGCAGCAGGAATTAAATTAAAAGTTGCATCCCACACAGCATAATTCCTCATTCAAACTGGCCTTGATACAGCAGTATTAGAACCAGCAGGAATCATCTGAGTTAGTTGTATAAAAATACCCATAATAAATTAATTTTCTTCACATCGGTGTAATTTGTTCGGCAATCATAGGGAAATAACTTGATATTGCCTTCTTCTGGGATATTTGCTTAGCTTCCGTATCTAACCTACAGCCCTGAGATTCTTGATGGTTCCCATCCAACTGCTATCCATTTCTGATCCTACTTAGCTTTTAGAGATCAGCTGATACAGGCTAAGGAATATAAGGCCGAAACTAAGGATGAGCAAAATGAAATAGTTTTTTGGGGGGAATATTTTCTTTCTTCTTGGAACATTCTGTTTTTGTTTTTTGCTCCAGAACAGGCCAGGCTTAATGTTCTTGGAGCGGGTAATATTTTTTATAATAAGAACTGGCAGCGACAGGGAAAATGGAACATTGCAGGTAAAAACAGCATCCTGGGAAATGTCTACGTAGCTTTGTGTGTAAAGACAACAAAAATCCAAAAGTATTCTCCAAACTAGAAAATGGGACATAGAAATGACTAATTTCTTAATTAAGGTTGTTTAGCCTTAATTAGTTAATTAATTAAAGATCAGGCCTGGGTCTGGGACCTGAGTATATGCAGAGACTTGTTTCTTGATTATTCTAGCAGTTATGATGTATGACATACTTGGCTGCCATCGTTTTAATTTTTATGTTACTGTGTTTTTATTTTCTTCTGAATTTTGTTGAGATGGGAGAACATACAAATTGAATGAACTAATACATAAATAATATAGTCCAGCATAAGGTAGTATAAAGTATTATGCATTAGACAAAAATCATATTATCTTTTTTAACTAATAGAATAGAATAGACTGAAAAATGTTGTGTAAATAAGGCAAACTCTGACTAGGATTATTAGGAAAGAAATGCTAGCATGATGTATTTATTTCATTTTATGGCACAATCATACTTAAAATATCCCGCACAGTTCTGGTTACTATATCTCAAAGTGACAGTTCTATACAGATTGTCGTTAGATACCAAGTGTACATTCAACAGAAGTCAAACATAAAGGATGACACCTTGAAAATGTGATATATAGGCTGGCTCACATTTTTCTATTCTATAATTTATAAACAAAATAATTTTTGTATGAAGTGAATGCATATCATTATTGCATAAGTAGAACTGAACCTGTGAAAAATGGTATATTGAAGTTAGGAGCCAAATGTGTTTTTAAAAATATTTTTTAAATAATACATTTTCTAAGTCTTGTCAGCATTTTAAGCTGCTTAGTAGTGTTATATTAATTTGATATTTATGAATTGTTATTTTGTGAATTTAAAAATATCTGATAATCCAGATAAATTGATCTCTACTCAATGTTTAAAACAATTTAATATAGGCACTCTTCTCTTACTGATGGTAATTAAAACCAGCAACTCCGTCACTAAGTGATGCAGTCATGACAGCACATGACCACTCTGTCTCAGGACAGCAGTTTCAACAGTTCCCAGTTGCTGTTGTTAGGCAAATCACGCACAGTTACAGCATCCCATGGTGATGTGATCACCATATGCCACCTCCTTCCAGTTTCTCCATTAACTTCATTGGAAGATAGTAGTGAAGGTTGCAAATAGAGATCACTTGACAGTGGGATACTGCAGTGTTGCAATTGCAAGCCAGTCACCAAGCACCCAGATCACAATCACAAGATCATGGGAATATGTTAACAGCCACAACTACAAAAACAGCTTGTAAGTAATCTCATTCAGGGGGCACCCGTCCTAATTTCAAAGGGTTGCTGAACCAGCGGATGTTAAATGAGCACTACTTTAGTCAAACATTGCATTAATCTAAATATATGCTATTTTTTATCTTTTCAGACTATCTATTTGGACATGGATGTTTCTTCCTTTGTTCAGATCAGAGGTTCAGTTCCATTATTCTGGGAGCAACCTGGATTGCAGGTAATAAGCATAAATCATGAGTGTCTAAAGCAATGTTTATTGCTATACTGAAAGTTTCCTTTACATTTGGCATGTAAGCATTTCTGGCGTTAAACTGTAAATAGGACAGGAGTTTCCATTCTTTTTGGGGGGACTATGATGTAACCTTTCACATGAAATGGATTTGTACATGTGCTTATTTGAGTTTGGACTGATTCAGGAATATAGAAATGGGGAGTGCGTTAGTTACCTTTATAAGTGGTTATATTGTAAATGCGATCATATGCCTTTATACTTTTCTTTTGTTAATTAATTTTGTATAATAAAAAATTTAAAATATATAAGCAAGACAATCAATTTTAATCTTACAAAAAAATTGAAAAACATTGGAAAAAAGATTCTGGGCAGATTAATTAATTATGCATCGTTATTTTTTGTCATCCCCATTTTCTAATAACATCTGCCTCCTGTGTTCTGTGGCATCATTTGTGGATGCCAAGATGGTTGCTAGGCTATAATAAAGAAACACTTTTCTCTAAATGAAGAAGGGAGACATCTAGTGATTCATGTTAAGAGTATCACTTCCTATTCTTTTTATTGTTATCTTTTTAGGTTGGTTCCCATCATCTGAAGCTTACCAGAGGCCTAGAGGCAAATGCTCCTGCTTTTGATAAGTAGGTTTAATAATTGCAAGATTGCTGATAACTTGCAGCCTAGAACTTGATGTTACAGCTTTCATTGTAGGGTGTTCTAGAATCTTTATGTGCAGCCATGTCTTTTGGTTTTCAAATCCATTTCACTCTTTTGCATGAATATTCCCGTTCGTCATTTAGGACTACATCTGAGAAGGAAGAAATGTTAAAAGATAGGTGTATGTTTTTGAACAAAGCTGTCAGTGTTCTGGGTACCTTTGGATGCCTGGGTACCTTTGGGCAATTGCTTTTTCTTAGCCAAATCTATCTCACTAGGTGATTGTTGTGGGACAAAATGGGAGGACTATGCATGCTCCATTGAGCTCCTGAATGACAGGTGGGATATAAAACAAGTAAACAAAGTATGAAAAACATACTATGATTTTTTTTAAAAACACACACTTTTTTTTTCAATCATGTAGCTCTAAACTAATGGGGTGGCATTCTGTTACCCATAACAGGTAGGAAGGAGTAAACTTTGTTTAGGAGAATGTCATGTTGTTGATACTGTTTTTTTAATTCGCAAGAGAGAAAGCTGCACTCTAGGAAAGGAAAATTTGGCCAGAGAGTACACAATAGAAATTTCAGTTCCCCTCTATAGGTTTTCCCTCAGTTGGAGTATTTGAGTAGAGGTACCTAGAAAGGGATGCTGATAGTCCCTAGAATTGTGGTTTGATGAGACTTCAACACTAATGCTGAGTTGTTTGGATGTTGAACTATTCAGAACTTTATAACCAAGAAAATTATATGATTGTTCTAACATGTGTGCAGCCAAATCTTAGGGCAGGACATATTCTGGATGGATTTATTTTATCTAGATGGAGGCTAATCTGAAATGGGAATTAACATCTCATTGTTCTTGTCAAATGCTTTTCTTTTGAAGTTTAGGGATAGCAATAGCTTTTTTTACTCTGCAAGTGCAGTAATGGGGAATCTTTGAAAACAGTCCATCCTAAGGCCAATACATTCTGATGGATTATAAAGAGTTGTGTGACTGGCACTCTTATTGAAACTCCACTAAAGTCATTATTTGGTCTTGTATGATTGAATGCCTTCACCTATTTAGCAGTCCTTAATTGCTTGAGGAGAAAACAATTTAAAAAAGTGAGATGACAGCTGCAAAGTCTGTAGGAGGAAGACTCCTGCTGGCTCTGATGGAACACAGGTTAAGCCTAGTCTATGAGGTGTTAATAGTGGCAAACAAAAGAATTGTTTTCTAAAATCCTGAATCAGGTTAATTTCATGCAGCGTCATTATTTGAAGTCTGTACTGATTCCTGAGCAATTTGCACTGTCTGGTAGATGTCTTGATATTTCATGCAATATTTGAAATAGTCAAGGAAAGAATCCATTTTCTAGTAAAATTGTAAAAATAAAATAAAATTGTATTTTTGCAGATGAGGGAAGCATCTTAATATTCAAGATACTATTAAGGTATCTCAATTTGCTCCCTGAAATAAGTAATACTCTGAATCTATTATAATAAACCAGCGTCCTGATAAACTAAATCACAATTTGTTTACCTATATAATTTCAATTATTTACACTCCCAACAAGTAACCAATCCAGGTAAATTATAAAATGGTGGTGTGTAAGAAGTAGTGGTTGATTATTAAAATATGCAACATGTATTCATTTGGAGTAAAACATAAATTGTAGTAAGGAATCAAGTTCTTCAACCGCTATTCTGAAAAACCTTGTGTGGTTAGAAGGCCATAACTGACATTGGTCACTTATAGTTTAAGAAGAATTCTAGGTAGCTTCTATTATTTATGAAATCAAAGCAACCTATTCCTGTTTTTTCAGGCATATGATACTTCTGAAGGAGCAATATGGCAAACAAGTGATCGTTAATTTGCTGAGAAGCAAAGGGGGAGAGGAGGTCCTCAGTAGGGCTTTCAAGGTAAAAACAAAGATCAAAGCCTTTTTTGCTAATTTTGTCTTGGTTCAGATTTTTGCTTCTTATGAAAGTAAGAAATACCTTCTTATTAGATAGCCAGCACTCAGCCTGGAAAAATCAGAGATAGTAATTTTCCTTTTACAAATATGTTTGAGTATCCCCAAATTAGTAAAATTTATATAAATGCTTTTTTGACAGCCTACTGAAAACAATTGGGTTATAAGTAATTGTGAATACGACTGGATCATTTATCTGAAGTTGATCCCTGTTTCCACTAAAAGCAGAGGATGAGAGGTTGTACCCCATGGATTTTCTTTTCTTAGAAAAAAAGCAGCAATATGCTGTTGCTTTTCCAATAATGCTTATCAGAGGGGGAAAAAATAAAGATGTACGAATGTACTGGAGTTAAGCCTGTAAAGCAGAGGTTCCCCAACCTTTTGAGCACCAGGGATCAGTTCCGTGGAGAGAAGGTTTTTTGTGGACCAGAGGGGGCGTGGTTTCATGTACTGCCTGCATCCCACGGATAGGGTTTTGCTTGTTTGCACAGACCGGTTTCTGGCATGCCGCAGCCCGGTGCCGGTCCATGGACCGGGGGTTGGGGACCCTTGCTGTAAAGGATATCAGATTTTATAAAAATTCCTATATGTTGACAAAGAACATGATGGGTTGTGAGGAGCAGCATGTTAATAAATGTTTAGCAACCAGCTCTGGCACCTCCCGTGCTCTGCGCTGCACCGGGGAACTACCAAATTAGCAATTCAGTGCATTAAGTCTTCTCAATTATATTTTCTCAAGCTTGCACAAGCACGTTCTGGCATACCATTAGTTGTAGGTGGCTCCTTCACTTACTGTTGACTTTAATTTTGTGGACTATTGGAAGGGGGGGATCATTAAGGCATCCAAGTGAGATTGCTCCAAGTTTCAGGGAGACATTTGAAGATGAGGGAAAAATAGGACGGAACAGTGAATTCTGCTGTGATAGTGATAGTGATGTCAGGCGCAGGTAACCAGGAACAGGAGCTGCATTCGAAGAAGTAGAAGTTTATTATATTCTACCTATACACAAAAATCTGATCTACTAAGGGTCAAGGCAAATTGGTGCTAGATAAGAGTCAACAGAATTCATGGGCAGGGGGGGAGAGAGGGCTGGACTTTCATCTCTTGTGGGAATGTAGCAACTCCAAACTGATAGTGTGTTTGACCCTGCATTAGGGTTCGCCCTGGTCATCTCCTACAAGTATCCAGCAAGGTTGCCTAATCAGGCAGTATTGGGAAGAGGGTTGTTCCATGCAGCCCTGCTTTCAGCTAAGGTGGCTCTCTCGATGGTTACTCGGATTAAAAATAGGATCCTCCAGCATGTGAAGTAACTCCTCTTTCAGCCAGCTAAGCTTCTGCTGCTATGTCTGTTTCAGACATGGGACGTAAAATATAGGGTGGGATGAAGTGGGGTAGGGGGAGATAAATGCTTACCAGATGGGGAGGAGCACAATGGCTCATGTGGTTAGCATGCTGGGTTGGAGGTTAGCAAACGCACATTTGAGACTGAGTGCTGCCACCCTTTGCTCCGGCTCCTGCTGGGGACATGAAAGGAGCCTTCAACTGGGCGTCCCCCGGGCAATCGTGATGTCACTGGTTAATCCTTTCAACCTGGAAGTGCCTCGGTTCTTCTGAATGAGTGTGATGCGACCGGATGGGGAATAGATGTCATGTATCACCAATCCTCCTAGCCCATAAGAGGGCTTTCTGTCACACCAGGTTAAAATTGTCATTTTTCTGGGCAGGAAACTACAAAGTATTTGGCTACACCCACCTTCTTTCTGAAAATCTCTTTATATTTAAAGAACCTAGAGGCTTTTGGGGAAACATCAGTAGTGTAGAGAGCATGCTGACTGCCCATTTATTGTCTTTTTAACATTTTAAATGGTCTTTTAAAAACAAAGTTGGGGAGAAAAGAAGATCTGGGGCGTACCAAGGCAAGTGTCTTTTGGCCCACTGCCCTTCTCACTAGCATCATTTTAGAGGCAATCACTGTGATTCCTCTGTGAGGCTAACAGTTAATACAGCTGCAGAATTGGATAGCATGCTTGGAACAATGGCTCATGCTGGGCTGGTAGTGCTTCAGTCATTCCCAAGTAAACTATGAAGCACTGAGGCCTGTAAATAGACAAAGATATGTAGACAGTTAGCAAAGGAACAGATCCAGTGGTAAATACAAGCTGCTGTTGCTCACCTCTTCACCACTTAGAAGCAGCCTTTACATACACAGTGACTTTCTCTTAAATTCATTTTGGATCTTAGCCATTGGAAGTTTGCAATGAGTTTGATCATATTGCTAGTGAGAGTGAGAAAAATTCAATTTAACATTAGCACCCCTGCTGTCTGCATACAACACAAGCTTAAAGGGCAGGGTAGAAATTTTCGAAATAACAGCACGAAACAAACAAGCATACGGCTTTGTGAATGGGTGGAGAAATTTCCTATTCATATCACACCTGTTAGTCATAGTCATATTATGCAGTGCAGTTCAGCCAAAGCCAAAAAAATCACATATGGTAAAGGAGGTATGGAGGCAACATATAAACGACCTTTTGGCGTGGGTAGTTTTCAAACCTCATTTTCCCATATGTGAGCATGTGTGAAGCCAGAGAGGCTACCTTAGTTATGTTCAACTTGTACTTGTGATCCATTTAATATACTTGTGGTGATACGCTGTGATACTGCGTTACGTTACTCCAGTTGCGCATTCAGTTATGGAGACCTAGAAAACTATATTTTTGATTCAGTCTTCCCACCAAAGTCATTTGGGAAGAAGATCCTTTGCTCCTGGTCTGAGCTGTTGTAAAACATCATTGAAAAGCCGAGGTGACATGTGTAGATTGAAATGATAACTGATATATATTACAATATAAGAATATTATTTCTCTGCCTATCATTCGGTTGATAATGTCTTCTTTTCACTGATTGGTTTTTGAATTGACTCTGCTAATAGAATATTCCATCACTAATTTTTATGATAGTAGCATATTTTGCATTCTACCAGTCTATTGGGATTTCTGCCAAATTCTGTGGTCTCTTGGCTGGTATTTTTTCAATGTAGGACTGGATGCCTCAAATATTCTACTGTAATAATTTATTACACAAGAAATAGATTTTACTATCTTAATGTTTCCGGGAACAAAATATAGTTTTATTTTTACTTATTTCTCTGCCTCCCAACCTGTAATGAAGATAAATATTCAGACCATGAATACAATAAACAGACTGCAGTGCAGCTATGTCATAAGTATTAACTAGGTTTTCTCAACCTGTCCCTTCTAAAGTTTTGGGTTATCATTCATGTCATCCCCTACCAACATGATTGTTGGACTAATTCATGTAGAGAATGCTAAAGGATAGATAACTAAACCCAATTAGATCAGAACATGGTGAATCCCATTTTTTTTATGATGCCGTGTCACAGAAACATAAGTATAGGTAGTCCTTGACTTAAGACCACAATTGAGCCCAAAATTTCTATTGCTGAGACATTTGTTAAGTGAGTTTTGCCCCATTTTACAACTTTCTTGCCACAGTTATTAAGTGAATCACTGCAATTGTAACACGGTTGTTAAGGGAATCTGGCTTCCCCATTGACTTTGCTTATCGGAAGGTCGCAAAAGGGGATCACATGACTCAAAGACACTGCAACTGTCATAAAATATGCAATCAGTTGCCAAGTGGCTGAATTTTGATCCCGTGACCGTGGGGCTGCTACACCAATCGTGTGAAAAACAGTCATACGTCACTTTTTTCAGTGCCATTGAAACTTTGAATGGTCATTAAACGAATGGTTATAAGTTGAGGACTACCTGTATGCTCTTGAAATTGATAAGAGGTGGGCATTGAAGTAATTGAATGCAAATATTTAATTGTTTTACTTCTGTTTAACTTCACAACTGACTGCATTGTTAGACATACCATGTTTCTCCGAAAGTAATCCCCCCCAGAAAGTAAGCCCCAGCTTGATTTTTGGGGATGGGCCTAATATAAGCCCCCCCGAAAGTAAGCCCTAATTTTGGGGCAAGGCGCAAACCTAAAAATCAAACTAGGGAGGGAGTAGAAGGAGTGAAGCTACCATACGGGCCCTGCGCCCACTTACCTTACCGGTAGGACCACTACAGCAAGGCCTCCCACACCCCGACATTTGTCACGATGTATGGCTCGTCATGTCAGTGCTGCTGCTCACGGCAGAAGGTTGCACAGCACTTCGGGCCATTGCTGCCGCTCGTGGCAAGAAGTCGCATGGCGCTTCGGGTTGTTTCCGCTGCTTGCAGCAGGATGCTGCATGGCTCTTTGGGCCGTTTCTGTTGCTTGCAGCAGGATGCTTCATGCCATTGCCATTGTTCATGGCAGGACACTGCGTGACCTCCTGCCACGAGCAACGGCAATAGCCTGAAGAGCCGCGCGGCTTCTTGTTGCGAGCGGCAGCAACGGCATAAAGCACCATGCAACGTCCTGCCATGAGTAGCGGCAATGGCACAATGCGCCACATAGTGTCCAGCCGTAAGTGGCAGCAAGTGGCCACTGAAGATGTCATGCAGCAGTGCAACAGGTGTCGAGGTGTGGGAGGCCTGGCTGTGATGGTCCCAAGGTAAGACACCCCCCCAAAATAAGACCTAGTACCTCTTTTGGAGGCAAAAAATTTATAAGACAAGGTCTTATTTTGGGGAAAACATGGTATATATATCATTCACCAGCAATTCAGTATATGTTATCGGAAAGACTTTTACAAATGAAGTAACAAAAAAATTATTCTCTGTTCTTTTATAAGAAATTGCTTTGGGCATCATCCCATGCAGTAGACACACCAATGATTAATTTTGATTACCATCATTTTGCAAAAGATGGGAAACTGAAGAATTTGCTGGGGCCCCAGCTAAAGCTGCACTGGGAAGAATTGGGCATCTTTACAAAAAGTGAAAATGCAAGTTCCCGGTGAGTATGGTGCTCCTTCATCTGCAGGCGTTTGTGCTTTTTATTTAACAGTTTTTCATGCTCCAACTTTACATTTGTGGGTATTTTATGCTATCTTGGTTATAAACTATTTGATATTTTTGTGCAAGTGGAATTATTTATATAACTTTTTCATCACTTTTACATGTGGAACAATCTGGAAAGCTGGTGACACTTTTGGACACCTCATACCTGTTGCTGATGTTTCAATCTCATCCATTTGTAAAGTAAATTAATATGAATCGTGATTCCTATAATAGTTACAATTAATTGTTCTTATGATGTTGTATGGGAATCAACATGTAAAATGTGTAGTCTTGCCTTTCCACTCAGAGTTGGGCTACGGTTCTGACGGAAAACTGATCTAGCCAATTCCAGCATTCCAGATGCAGATCCTTGATCAATTGTGGCAAAGGAGGCTAGCAATGAATAAATTGAATTGTTATAATTTATGCCTCTGTGCTTTAAGACTTATGCTATTGTCCATAGAGTCCTAAATTTTCGTGCTAGAATTGCTCAGTAGAATACTCCACCTATAGGGGGAGGCACAGTACTAATTCTTTTAGTTCTTTGACTTGTTTTTTGAAGTCAACAGATGGGTACCATTCGAATGAATTGTCTGGATTGTCTAAATCGAACTAATACCGTCCAAACCTTCATAGCACTTGAGGTGAGTGATAGAGCATTCAGCTTCTGAGAGGTTGAACAAAACCCTTACAAGAGGAATTATGAGCAAACATTGGATATTATGTGGGTGGGAAATTTGATTGTTGTCCTGTCTCATTCTGCACTGTACTTTTCTTTTTTTCAAATCAGGTTCTCCAAAGTCAACTAGAAAGCCTGGGATTAAATTCCAAACCTATAGTTGAACGTTTTTTGGAATCTTACAAAGCAATGTGGGCTCTCAATGGGCACAGTCTAAGCAGAATTTTTACAGGCAGCCGTGCTTTAGAAGGAAAAGCTAAGGTAAAGGAAAAAGTGAGCCTCAGTTATTCTGTGATATTTCAATAACTATGAAATTAAATGATTACTCCTATTCTTAATGTAGGTTGGGAAATTCAAAGATGGTGCCCGGTCAGTATCACTGACCATTCAGTCAAACTTTTTTGATAGCGTGAAACAGGAAGCCATTGATTTACTGCTTATGGGTGATTTTTACAATGAAGAAGAGAGAGTGCTGCTGGATCATACGGCATTACTGAGTAAGCAAGATAGTTTTATTTCAATAGCTCTGCAGTCTTATCTGTTCTTGTATATTTCTTGGGAGTAATCCACTTAAATAAGCTGCACAAGATTTCATATTAGAAAAAAAATCAGCATTATGTTTGGGACTTCCCAGTAGGATACTCAGCCACTCTCTTCATTGTATTCAAAATCAGTGCCTCACAAGTGAAAGGTTCCGTCCATTAGTGGGAGATTTTAATACAGCAATAGAATCCTACTGATAGAATAAAGGACCTGATGATCTCCACCATTTTTTTATTCTTGATCCTCTAATCCATAATGCCAATTCAATCTTCTCTAGAAAGTTGGATGATCTCTCAGAACACTGAAGGAGAGTGGAATCTGCAAATATCATGTCCCTATTTTTAAACTACGTACGTACCATGCAGAAATGTTCTCACACTATCCATGTGCCTACTTATGAACTCTCACTAGTAAGAAACATTATTGCTGTAAGGGCTTCAATATAATTTAACATGCTTATCCTGCATTTTTAGAGAGTACTTATAAAGGAAATACTTGGAAGCATGATAGCAAAATAATTATCAAGAGATAATTTGTAATCACTGCCATGGTTCATAGTTTAAGGGAAAAAATAAGCTTTCCTTCCTCTCTTTCCTCATCTCCATTAGTGACACCAAGCACGTTGGAAATCATGTCAGAGCGTCAATTTGAATTCACAAACTTCAAGAGAATTCGTGTTGCCATGGGGACCTGGAATGTAAATGGAGGCAAACAGTTTAAGAGTAATATCCTTGGTACCAGCGAATTAACAGACTGGTTACTTGATTCCCCTAAACTCTGTGGGGTTTCAGAGTTTCAAGGTAATAAAAAGTACTAGAGGTGATATGATAAAAATATGCATCTGTATGTATTTCTATGTGTGTGTGAATATATGAGGATGACATTTGGGACTGCCCAGTTCCACTGTAAGAGTAACAAAGTTAGATGCTTCTAGTAGGAACTAATTATGTGCATTTGGGCAGGCGAGCTTCATATATTAGTGTTTATCTTCCTTCCTGAAATGGAATAATTAGATTAAGTTGCAAATCAATTCATATGTTTGATTTTTCCTTCCCCATCACAACAGATGATCATTGTCCCGCCGACATATTTGCTGTAGGATTTGAAGAAATGGTAGAATTAAATGCTGGCAATATTGTGAATGCGAGGTACGTTGACATTGAATTGTCGAACTGCATTGTTTCAATTCCTGTCTGAGAGGCTCATTGAATTCCTTATTCATAATAATTTCAGAACTATCATAAGTTTTGTTATTCTCAAAAGTATTTTTAATTTCCTGAAATGAGTGCGTTCAGTATTTGTTAATTATCTTTTTTCATATGGATATTTTTATACCAGACATATTTATAGTCCAAATAGTTACTTGATGCTTTGTCATTAAAATGTATTTTAATACTATATGCTATAAACTAGCTAGGGTATAATAATCTTCAGTGGTTTTATATAAATATAATAAATAAAATGATTACATATCACTAAAGTCTGATTCATTATGCATGTCCATTAACCGTGGTGGCACAGTGGCTAGAATGCAGTATTACAGGCTACCTCTTCCCACTGTTAAGAGTTCAATCCTGACCGGCTCAATGTTGACTCAGCCTTCCATCCTTCTGAGATTGGTAAAATGAGGACCCAGATTGCTGGGGGCAATATGCTGACTCTGCAAACTGCTTAGAGAGGGCTGTAAAGCACTATGAAGTTGTATATAATTCTAAGTGCTATTGCTGTTGCTAACCAGTGACTTGTGTTATCTGCAAGGGCTTTCACAATAGAACTTGTATCATCTGATACAAGTGCAATACAGGTAGTTCTTGATTTACAAGAGTTCATTTAGTGACTGTTCAAAGTTACAATGTCACTGAAAAAAGAGACTTGTGACCATTTTTCATATTTATGACAGTTGTAGCATCCCCACTTTTAACAACTGTGACAGGAAAGATTGTAAAATGGGGGTGAAGTACACTTAACAACTGTCTCATTTAACAGCAGAACCTTTGGGCTCAATTGTCGTAAATCGAGGACTACCGGTGCCTGTACATTTCAGTGGAAATAGTTCACATATTCAGCAGAAAGTCATCAGTTGATATTTACTCATATATGAACCAATACATTAGAACTGACAATCCTTGTGACACAAAGACCACATTGATTGCTTGGTAATGGGCCAGTGGCTATGAGTGTCCTTATATACCGTGTTTCCCCGAAATAAGGCCTACACCAACAATAAGCCCTAGCTTGATTTTCGGGGTGGGCCTAATATAAGCCCTTTCCCAAAAATAAGCCCTAGTTTGGGGCGAGGCACACACCTAAAAATCAAGCTGGGGTGGGGGTGTGGAGCTGCCCCACCTGCCCCGCACCCACTTACCTTGCAGCCAGGCCTCTCCTTGCCAGCCCACTTCTTCTTCTGAGGCCTCTTCTGCAGCCAGGCCTGCATTTCTGAGTCACAAGGCTTTCCGGAAGGCCTGTGGAGCCAAGAACCAAGCTATGGATTCAATCCATAGCTTGGTTCTGCAAGACCTCAGCAACTGAGCACCAAGCTATGGATTGAATCCATAGCTTGGTACTCAGCTGCTTAGGCTTCTGGAAAGGCCTGACTGCAAAATGCAGGCCCGAATGCAGCTGCAGAACTTCGGCCCCAGAAGAAGTGGACTGGCTGGCTGGGGCTGTCGGTGCCAGGGGTGAGCTAAGGCCTACCCCGAAAATAAGACCTGGTGCCTCTTTTGGAGGCAAAAAATAAAATAAGACCCGGTCTTATTTTCGGGGAAACACGGTATATATCATGCTCAGCTACCCACATCTCTCACTTTCAACATGTAGTAATAAAGAGCTTTCTTTCAATTCATGGCCATAGAAAAAGCAATTATGCTCAACAGGATTGCTGAGAAAGAAGGAGAAGCAATCTTTAGTGACTTTGATCAAGATTGCAGAGTATGGGAGGGGAATTTAGTTTCAGTATGAATTTAAGTTCATCATATAAATTCCAAAATGTCATATTGATACATGTAATACACATAATTGAATAATAGCCTACTACTTTACTCCATAGTTATGACTAAAAACCATTTTGCTCAAATCCATAGAATGCTTCATGGAATTTTGTTAAATTATCTGATGAAACAGTATGTTCAAAGACATATAACTAATTTTTTTTAGCACAACCAATAGGAAGATATGGGGAGAACAGATTCAGAAGGCTCTTTCAAGAACACATCGATATATTCTGTTGACCTCAGCACAGCTTGTGGGTGTTTGCCTCTTCATTTTTGTAAGACCTTTCCATGTTCCCTATATAAGGTAGTTTTTCTTGCTTCTGTTTTTATATGACAACTTTGTGGAGAGATCATGACCAATTGTAGATTTTCTTTAATGGAAATAATAATTAAGGAACAACTGTGTTTATTTCTAATTCTGATTTAAATAGCCTGGAGGAAAATCAAAGTTACTTGGTTTTGTTGGTTCTTCTCACCAAGGTGGACTGCGATAATTACTTTGTTTTTCAAAATGAATTTTCTGTATTCCCGTATTTCTGAGATGAATCATAGTTTATCCCTCTCCCCCATTTCTTCATATAGTTAGGAGCACTTCAAATATTGTTTATGGAAGACAGCCAGATGTTCAGAGATGGAAACAAGTAATGGCTTTTGATTCTTTTCTACTCTTGCACCTGTTCCTGAGTATATATTTCTTGCTAGGAGAGCTATACACTGTTTCTCCATAAAAAATAGATTATATGAATTAAGCCCACACTCATACCCTATGATAATCATGACTATATGTTCATGTCATGGGTAAACCACACTTAGGCACAATACTTACAGTATTACTTAAGCACTTTTACATCCTCTCATTCTTTCATCAAAGACTCAGCAAAACGTAGGTGTTGATTTTTTTTATTCAGAAAATTATGTTAGGATTCATAAAAGTTATTTTATAAAATTAGTTTTTTAATATTTTTGACTGTTTCATATTCTGTTGGTGGTGTTACTTTCATTTTATCCTATGCTATTTAAAATGTTTTTTAATGTTTTTATCAGTTTAAATAATTATTGTACGTATATACTTTCCAAAATATACCATTGCTGGGCAATAAAAAAAAACTACAAGAAATGCCAGAAAGAAAGAGGAGCATGCTCAATAAATTCCTCTCTCTTTGAATTG
Organism: Azemiops feae; assembly: GCA_023970755.1. NCBI lineage: Eukaryota > Metazoa > Chordata > Lepidosauria > Squamata > Viperidae > Azemiops > Azemiops feae. The sequence continues at coordinate 2,160,908 of JALGBA010004174.1, read as the reverse complement.
TGTTCTGCTTGAATAATTCACATAATAAAATGAGTGGGTTTTGAGATCTTTATTGCAATACACTGTGCCCTCCGTTACAAAATTGTATTTCAGGGCAAGCATAATGGCATGTTCCTTGAAAATAGCTGTCTGCATAAATTGATGTTGGCAGAGTGAAGAATGGCATGCAGAATATATATAAAGTTGTTTCTCTCAAGTTGCGACAGTTTATATAACCTTGCAGGTTCAAAATATTGTTACGCCAAACAAGATGTGTATGATATTCAGATCCAAAAATAGGAAAAGGCCTTTAGATTTGCCATGGGCAGATTCTCCCTACCTGTTGGTAATTCTTGAAAGACATTTTGCACAGTATCCTCAAGATCCCAGCAAAATAAGTGTTTGAGTTAAGGAAGAAGCACCACCACGTGACACCTGTACATGGCTTTTTATCACCTCCTTAACAATCCCTTAAATGAAACATATATTTTCTTGGGGTCCCAAAACTACTGGATGAACCGAAGAGAAGATATAGTTTCTTTAGGGAGTCACCATCAAACCGAGTGAATGTGCTCAGGCCAGATCTTAAGCACCTTCTCACTTAAAATCTGAAGAGTACACATTTCTATTCAAAGCTTAGTCTAAGATGCTAAACAGAAAATTTTCATTAATAAGGGGTCTGTGGTTAACATCTCATATTCAGTTTCCTGGAGAAACATCCACCAGAGACTTTTATGTGCCAGCTTTAGTTTGAAGATTGAACTAATGTATCAAAAAGTAGGCAGAACAGGAAAAATGTGGCTTGTGTACTTTATTTATGAATTATTTCCCCACTCTTCTATCAATTTAATAATTGCTATTTGGTGAAATGTTTTTTTTTTTTGGGGGGGGGGGGGGCTCTTGAGGTACTCCAGAAGTGTTTGCTTTTATTGTTGTTGTTTTAAGAAAATGCAAGATGTGCACCTCTTGTTGACCAAAAATTACTCTGCAATTTTGCTGGGAGTTTTTTGGTTGCATGAGTTACTCAATTATCTTTCCTATCATAATATGATAAGAATCGATGTAAGGATAGTTTAGTGGTATTAAGTTATGGTCATACACAAACTACTTAATGTAACTGAGTTCAGCACAAGCTTTCTATACTTCTTTCTTTTGGTATGGCTTGCACCTCAGATCATGTGCAGAGACCTGACTTTGATTAGATGATGCATTTTTTTCTGTAAGTTACACCTGTGGTATAACTGAACAAATGATCTTCACAATATAACACCGTTGCCTGCCATTAGGATTCTGGCTCTATAAGTGTATGTGTCCACATGAACTGAAACACTTAAATGTAACAAGGAATGTCTGCTGCAGATAGCTGTTCTATATATGTGAATGACCAGATGTTTGCTGACATCTTCAGTATGGGTTTTTTTTTGGGGGGGAGGGGAAGAGCAGCTCACTGGGGTATTTAATTGGACACTGGCAAGGAACAACTGGAGTGATCTTTGATGTTTTCATGCATTCTAGTGATTGGCTTGTCTCAGTGGGTTTTTGCTGATCTTTTGCTGGAGGGAGGAGATGGTATCTTCAGTATCTATATTGGATTTATTTTTTTTGCCAACAGCATTGTCAGTTCTTGGGATAATGCCAATAGGCTGGGCACAACCAACCTTTGTGGTCCTTTTAGGGGAAATTGGAGGGCTTTAAAGGATGTAGTGGTTGTTTTTGCCCCTTAGTTTTACAGAAAGACACATCACATTGTTGAAGATCAGCATTTTTGTTGTCAGACTTATATAATCGGGATGAAACCAGAGGCAAAGAATGGGTTCTGGGGGACAATATGCAGCCTGCATGCCATAGACTGATCATCTTTGCACCAGAGAAAATTGGAAATAAGAAAAATTCCACTCATTCTTCCATCAGGAATCTCCAATGGATCCACATTCCATCCATGAATGGAAATGCTCTGTTTAGAAAGAACCAAGACTAAAGCAAATCGCTTGTTCAGAATTTTCAAATTCTTCCTAAAAGTTTAATTTTTTGCTTTGGGTTTTATCACCTTCTGCCCAGGGATGTAGCAGTGGACACAGTAAAGACTGGAATGAGAGGAAAAGCTGGGAACAAAGGAGCAGTTGCCATCCGTTTCCAATTTCATAGCACCAGCTTATGCTTTGTGTGTAGCCACTTGACAGCTGGTCAGTCTCAGATAAAAGAACGGAACGAAGACTATAAAGAGATCACTCAGAAACTGAGTTTCCCAATGGTAAGGTCTGGGGAAAGTTTCGTTTACAGTGGTGCTGAATTTGCACATTTTTCAGGATTAAAAATACACATTGGGAAACACCTAAGTGTGTGTGATTTTTATTTTACCCAAAGTTACCTTTTTACACTCAGCGTGTTCATGTAAGGTGTGTTCCCTGTTACCAATCACTTTTTTGCATAGGTCATTTATTCATCAATTCATTCATTCATTCATTCATTCATTCATTCGGTTCTTTAAAAATTTAAGTCTTGAACAATACATTTTAATAGGTCAATTCCCTACCTATCAACCAGTAGCATAAAATTAATAGAGGCAGTAGGAAAGGTTAGAAATTGGGGGGGGGAGAGAAAGTGTTCTAGAACAGGGCTTTTCAACCTTTTCACCGATTGTACCACTTTTAGGATATGGCAATATTCGAGTACCACCTAGCAAGGTGTCAAAAACCTGATGACCAAAAAAAAAACCTGTTCAAAGTTGCAATTGCACTGAAATGACTTATGACCATTTTTCACACTTATGACCATTGCAGCATGCCCAGGGTCATGTGATTTATATTTGGATGCTTGGCAACTGATTCATATTTATGATGGTCACAGTGTCCCAGGGTCATGTGATCCCCTTTTGCAACCTTTTGACAAGTAAAGTCAATGGCAGGGCTGCTGGTGGCCAAGTCCTAAGGCAGGACTTCCCTTCCTCCCTCCTTCCCTGCCTCCCTCTTTCTTATGCCCACCTCCTTCTGAAGGAAGAATTTGAACCCCCCCCCCATATTTTCTCTCTTCCATATATTCATCAAACAAGGAAAAGCCTCCAGAAACAGAAAAGAAACTGCTGAGTGAACTAGCTTAAAAAGGCACATTCCCCTTTAAGAATTAGCTACTAGCTAGAAAGGAAAGTAAGGAGCCGGCAGCCAGCACTTAAGGAAGAAAAAAAAATGTAGTAAGTATTGGCTGCCGGCTAAGGCAGCCTCCCTAAATGGCTCCATTCATAAGTAAAGGAATCTACAGGCAAAATCCATTCAGGAAAAAAATACTTCAAAATCCCTTGCAGCAAAACTTACAGCTAACAATAGCAGAGTAATAGAAACAAACACGAGACATCAGCCAAATAGATATTGCCAAACACTCCTTAAGAAAACAAAGCCCACATTGCACAAATCCCAGAACTTCAAAGTCACAAAAGCACATAAGAATCCTTCCACTCTCCATCTCCCTCCCTCCCTCCTCTGTGCCTCACCTCCAGCCATTGCTGCCTTTTTTTCATTCCTCTTGGAGGGCGACTCTCCCCCCTGCATTTCTTGCCTGTTTGCTGCTGCCAGCACAGGTGGCTGCCACAGCAGTTGTAGATCGCTCATGGCCGGCCGGCCTGCTTGATCTCCCCTCCCCTCCCCCCACCCTCCTCCTCCTCCTCCTTCTTCTTTCCCTTCGGTGCAGCTAGAGCTGACTCTGCCGCCTCCCAAGGCTGCTGCTTTTCTCTCTCTCTCTCCCGCCCAAACTGCTTCCTTTTATAGCCTCTCCTGTCTCCGCCCCCTCCTCCTCCTTTCTCATGGGGGAAGGTGAGCCAGAAGTGAGCCTGGGGCCTTTGTCTCTCCCCAGCCAATCTGCAGCTCCAGAGGACTCTCTCATTGTAAGTCTTTGCCTGCACTGGCTCTTTCTCTTCCCCACTATACTTGGTTAGGCAGGGCTGCGTACCACCTGCCACTTGTTAATGTACCACAAGTGGTACGCATACCACCGGTTGAAAAGCCCTGTTCTAGAATGCAGCAGTTTAAGTAACTATTCTTGCCAGTATGATTCCAGATGCAATTCAAGGTGCTTGCTATATCCCGTTTAAAGCACCTTGAGAACTTCTAAGATTTGTGTACTTCAATTCCCAGAATTCTCCACTCAGCATGCTAGATGGGGAGTTCTGGGGATTGAGGTTTACACATCTTAAAGTTGTCAAAATTGAAAAAGACTGGTCTAGACATTTGGGGAACTACGTTCTCCCTTTCTGCCTACCTGTAAAAATTAAGAATGGCTCAAGCCAGGCCCTTCCTCTTAGGGAGTGTAATTTACAGCAGGGGTCCCCAACCTATGGGCCGCGGCCCTGGACCGGACCGTGGGCTCTTGGCCAGCGGGCTGCGGAAATGGCTGGCCGGTGCACGCATGCATGGGCGCACATTCCCCCCACTTGCGCTAGCACCCATGGCCCCATTTGCGCATGCACACAGGCACAAACCTGGCCACTAGTGCCAGGGGGTGTGCACAGCCCGTTTGCACATGCTGCATGCGTGAACAGGGGTGCTAGTGCCGCACCAGTGCACGTGGCCCCGTTTCTGTGCGTGCGTGCACCAATTTTGAAGCTTCTCTCCTTCCCTCTGGGCCACGAGCCCAGAAAGGTTGGAGACTTTTGATCTACAGGGACTTTGAAAGTGTGTGTTTTCAGCTGCAGCCTCTTTCTTTGCAGTAGCTTGCCTGCTAACATTAAAATCTTCCCTTCCCTTCTGGTTTTCAGAAGACCCATTAAAATGAGGCTGTACCATTAGACCATCAGGACTGGAATGATATTATTAGGAAGGATATTTTAATTTTTGATCCATTGATTATGGCATTCCTTTTTAAAAATATTTTTGTCTTTTTACCCATTATTTTATTGCTACTATTGATATTGCTACGTTTAAATTAATAAATGTGTGTGTATAATTAGATATTTAATATTAATATTTGTATTTTGCTGTTTTATTGTGTTGCTATGTACAAATTTTGCAGTTATTTGTATTTTGCTACTGCTATTTGTATTATATTGTGACACTCAAACTTCATCTGAATTTATGAAGATGGGAATTTTGTACCATTCAGAGTCCACTTGAAGGGTTTATATTTTTTTAAAAATAAGAAATCAGTAATAAATCACTGGAAGGGATTTATGCACTTGGGCCAGGGTTTATATGGCAACTTCAGACTTTCAAGCATGTATTGTAAATACATGCTGTCATATATAGAGAATACAGGCTTTGAGATACAGAGATAGTGATAGCAAAAGAGACACAAATATGAAATTAATACAATATGCATTGCCTCCATTAATATTTTTTACAAAGATTTTGCAGAAAATTAACTCAGAACATTTGATCTTGCCCTTTGTTAATATGACCCCAGATAAGTTGCTAAATGTTTGATACATTCCTGCTGATTATATCCATAGTATTTGGAACCTATCAAGATATCAAGAATTGTAAATTTTGGAGGCATGGGGATTAGCTAAAATTAAAATTAAATTACCACACAGCAGTGGAAGCAGAAATCAACACCTGATTTGTGGCAACTGATTGTTGATAACAGTTGTTTTTTTAACATCCCCAATTAATCTTTTTTCAATGAGGCAGCAAAGAAGACTTTCAAGCAATACGATAAAGATTTTAGTGCTGTTTGGTAGAGAAGATAATTTTGAGGCCTCCCGCTCCCTTAAAAGTGTTATGTTTATCAATGTTAATAATTTAATCCATTAATGTAATGTACCTTTCATTTGTTGATTAACATAAACAAAATAAAACTGTAAAATAGAAGCTTGAAATTCTAACCATAAGGAGCAAATTACAGAAAACCTTTGGTTTCCCTACAAAGCCTTCTTTCCTCTCCCCTCCCCCCAAATATTTTGTAGCGTTCAGAAAGAGGCTTCTTAAGGTGATTATGGCCAGCTGGGTCATAGAAGAAATTTGATAATGTCATTAAGTCAGGTGGTAATGAAAGAAGGAAGCGATGGCTTCATGGTTATGAAAGGAAGTCTACTAAGACTTGGGTTACTATCTTATTTCTAATTAAGTACTGTATATTCACTTATACTTCTGAAGTCCTTCACTTGTTTTACTGGTGGAAAGAATGCAATATTTTTTATAAATTACAAATTACTCCCATTTCCACTGAACATGCTTTTACCATGCATTGTTATTAATTCTCAGAACTTAGAGCAATGATAAACCATGTTATAACCCTTAGAACTTTAACATCTCTCTTTCTAAAATCTACCCTTATCTTATGGCAAAGAAGAGGTTGATTTGCTATCATGACAAGTGGGTACTTCATTAGATTTTTCGTATCTGCACTTTTTCTTCTTCAAACATTTCTTTAAAGATCAAAAGATGTTAGTAGCTACTGGTATTTCTCTGTTTCCAGGATTCGGAGTATAACTCGGACATTAATGTGCTAGAAACCTTAATGCCTTTAAAAGATGCTTTCAATTTCTGCAGAATAATTCTTGTAAATGTCCATACCAGTCATTGCCTAATTAAGCAGTTTATATTTGCAAAATTACATTGGCAAATTCACCTTTATTATTATATAGCTTTATTAACAGCGCCCTCTAGTGATGCTTTCATTCAGAACTTATTTTCTTTATGGTACCTTTCCAATAATATATGCAGTATCTTTTAGATTGTTTAGATCAGGGGCTCTTAGTATGAGATCACTTAGGGGTTCATGGATTGATGCTAGGAGCCTATGAACTTGGATTTAAAAAAATCTAATTTTATTTCAGTTAACCTCTAACTAAAAAAAAATAGCCAGTTTGGTATAGTGGTTAAAAAAAACAAGCTAGAAATGAGGAGACCTTGAGTTCTAGTTTCTTAGACACAAAGCCAGCTGAGTGACCTTGGGCCAGTCACTTTCTCTCAGCCCTAGGAAGTAGGTAATGGCGAGCCACTTTTCAAAAACCTTGCCAAGAAAACTGCAGGGACTTGTCCAGGCAGTGAATGGCAGAAAAAACAACAAGTTTTTATATATAACTTGAGTTGATGAAGAATTTTAAAATGTTGTAGTTTAATGATTTTTTTTCTTGAACAGGGAAGAAGTATGTTTTCTCATGACTATGTTTTCTGGTGTGGTGATTTCAACTATCGCATTGACTTGACTTATGAAGAAGTATTTTATTTTCTCAAACGACAAGACTGGAAGACTCTCCTGGAATCTGATCAACTGCAGCAACAGAAATCTAGTGGAAAGGTAGAGATGTCACACTTAACGATGGTTGCAACATCCTGCAGTTATTTGATCAAGATTTGCGACCTTCCCTGCTGGTGTCCCACAAGCAAAATCAATGGGGAAGCCGGCAGGGAAGGTCACAAGTTGCTCAGGTAAGTCTCCCCCACCTGCACACCCTCCCTCAGGCCCTCTACGCTTGAGCCCTGCCTCACCAGCCACAATCACTCCCTTATGTACCTTTCCCAACCTTTCTGCACTCACTCTGCGCCTCCTCTGCCAATTGTACATCCCCCCAGAGCGTTGCTGCACCCGCCACTCACACACCCTCACACATTTCCCTGAACCTCACTGTGCTTGCGCCATGCCTCCCCTGCCATACACCCCCCATGCACCTTCCCATACCCAACTGCAGCCACCTCAAACCCAATGCACTCACCACCTGTACACTCTCCCTGAGTTGTGTACTCACTCTACACCTCCCCAACCACTCATGCCCCTTCCCCGTTGCGTAGCAGACACTCTAAGCCCCACCATGTTCAAGCCATGGCTCCCTGGCCACCTGATTGTCATCACTAAGCAATATGACTGCATCACTTAGCAATGGAAATTCCAGTTCCCATTGCTGTCAGTACTTGAGGCAAATGAAAAACACTTGTATTATGGAAACTGAAATTTGATCAATATCCACGCTGCTACTTTACAACAGTTTCTTTTCCGAGTTATTAAAAATGGAAGTATTTTGGAGGCTCTTTAAAGTTTGAAATGATGCTTCTAATTTATTAGTTTGTATATATTACTGAAGTTGTATTGTTTTTATTTATACTTACAGAGTTAATTATAGCAGGTATGTTTTATTGTGCTGTTCTTTTTATGATTGTGCTGTAAACCATTGAAAGCCTTCCCAGTGGATACAGAATGAGATGAGATGAGATAAGATGATGTGCATGGCTAGCTCTATAAAACCTATTTTAGATTAACAATATTTTCTTCAATAGATTTTTAAGGACTTTCATGAAGGAACTATTAATTTTGGTCCCACATATAAATATGATGTTGGCTCTGAGGCTTATGATACAAGCGATAAATGTAGAACTCCAGCATGGACTGACAGAGTTCTTTGGTGGAGGAAGAAACTTCCAATTGATAAAACAGGTTGGTGGGATCCTTTTTACTTTTTCCTGGGAAATTCTTTAGCTTACATTAGTGCAGGGGTTTTCAAACTTGGCCCTTTTATGACTTGTGGACTTCAACTCCCAGAATTCCTCAGCCAGGCACGCTGGCTGAGGAGTTCTGGGAGTTGAAGTCCACAAGTCATAAAAGGGCCAAGTTTGAAGACCCCTGCATTAGTGTTTCTCAATCTTGGCAGCTTTTAAGATGTTTGAACTTCAACCCCCAGAATTCCCCAGTCAGCATGCTGACTGGGGAATTCTGGGAGTTGAAACCTTCACATCTTAAAAGTAATCAAGGTTGAGAAACAGTGGGTTTGTTTGTTCATAATGTTCAACATAAAAATCAGTGCTCAGTTCTGAAACTTCATAGTTTCAGAAGTTTCGCATAGTTTTGCAAAGAACACTTTTTGTTAATGGAATGTAGTTCACACCACTGAGAAAATATTCCTTGGGAAGAGGGCATGATACTGATCTAAGAAATAATCCAGTGGTTCTCTCATTATTTATAATATTTACTTGTGTGCAGAAAGTTTGATTCTGTAAGAATTTTACTTATTAACTTAAATACTAGGGATAGTTTTATTCTGGTTTCTATCAAACCAACAATTTTTTAGTTATATTTCATCCTCAATTAGATTAAGCATTTTCTGTCCTTGGTAATCCCAGAAGGCCTTTTTCTGCACCCAAGACATTTGGGAAATGCTGTTTTGTGTCAGTTCCTATATATATGCAATAGAGAGCCCAGATTATTGCTTTAACTTCATGAGTGGTCATGTAAACTATGAACTTACAGGAATTGGTATTATCATATACTATTGTAACATATTCTATTACTTGTTCTGCTGCAAGACTCCTGTAATATAATTGTGTCAATTTACATCCTTCCTGTCTATTTGATGCCATATGAATGATGAGCTATCATGTAGGCAACATAGCTAGTTAAAATAATGGTGAGTTTGTTTAATTTTGATTTAGTGAATGGGTTCATGCATCTCACATAGTTTTTTAAACCCTGTTTAATGGTTTAAATCAGGGGTAGGCAACCTTGGCTCTTTTATGACTCGTGGACTTCAACTCCCAGAATTCCTGACCCAGCCCTGGCTTGAATAAAAAAGAAACAACCCTCAGCCATTGTGGTTTGCTGTTATGTGTGAATCAGGCACATGGTTCTGGAGCAATGCTTGAAATTTTGCCTTAATTATTCTTAATTCTAAATGTGTTATTTTGTTTTTTCACAACAGGGCAAGTCAGTCTTCTTGATAGTGATCTCAGCGTTGAAACCAAAGTCAGACCCATTTGGTCTCCTGGTGCCTTGATGTATTATGGAAGAGCTGAGCTCCAGGCCAGTGACCACAGGTACCATCTCCTTTTCTGGAGTGTCATGGAACACATGTTTTGCACTTATAAATAGCAATAGCACTTAGACTTATATACCGCTTCACAGTGCTTTACAGCCCTCTCTAAGCGGTTTACAGAGTCAGCATATGGCCCCCAAGAATCTGGATCCTCATTTTACCGACCTCGGAAGGATGGAAGGCTGAGTCAACCTTGAGCCGCTCAGGATCGAACTCTTGGAGTGAGCAGTGAGTTAGCCTGCAGTACTACATTCTAACCACTGCGCCACTACAGCTCTTAAAACCCAGACATAACAGATAGCTTCTCCATTTAAAGTGATCTCTTTTTATGACCCCAGAAAATCATTACTGGGGAGCAGAATAAATAGAATTGGGCTAGTTGAACCAAAGATTGATTCATTATAAAGCAACTATAAATTATCACAAATATTGACCACTGCTGAGAGGCTAAAATAACTTCTGAAGTTATGATATTCTTTAGTTCGGATCAATGAGATCCTTTAGTCATTTAAAGATTTAACCTGCAAGATTTCTGAAATGAACCTTAGGTTGATTCCTGCTAAACATGACACTGACAGTAAAGATTTGAAGCCTATTTCCTCCACCCCTTTTTAAGTATAAAAATAAGCAAAAATGGCCAAAAGTGCAGTGGATACCCCTGTTAAAATGCCAGGCTTTTGAGATATATATATAAAAAAATCAGACAAAGATAAATAAATGACTTTAGATAAATTACTTTAGACTTTTTCTATCTTTAAAATAGCATATAAGCTGTATGATTCAATTGAAAAACAAACTGAATTTTTTTATGTGGGGGAAATAATTTAATATGCTGTGTCAAAGGTGGAAAAATTCTGAAGTGATTTATCTTGGTCTGATTTTTTGCATCTCAAAAACCTGATATTTTAACAGGGATGTGTAGATGTTTTTTATATCCCCTGTATATGATGATATCACGGCTTAAACACTGACCTTTTATACCGGTGACCTGACATTAGAAACACAAGGTCAGAAGAGTTCATTGTGAAGTCACAACAATACATTTAATCATTTGTCACAGAGACATCTGTGTCCTCCCTAAAATGTTTATGTGGCTCTCAGATTAACTAAAACACAAGTACTAACAATAATGTGAACTCAATCAGCTATTCTTAGTATTGTGTGAAGCTGGATAATCATGGATCTTCTGTGATAGATGTACTAACTAGACAATTCTGAATTTGTGTTTAGTCCTACTCTAGTCATGCTAGTGCATTTTTTAAAAATTATATGTTGGTAACACACGCCCCAAATCTGATAATTCAAATTGCAAAACAGTATCATCAAAATTGGCAGAGCTTATAGAAAAATAGTCTATACACGTGTTTATATATTTGTGAGGTGGGGCTGGACTTTGCCTTAACAGCTGAATTATCCGTTTAACCTCACAACAATATTGCCATGCTTTGCAATTTTAGAAGGAATTCCAGGGGAGATTCTTGCACAGTAGCATTCTGCCAAGTTCTCGGGAACATCAAGGCTTTTATAGATCTTATGGATAATGTTGTTCCAACATTTCCATGCCGCTTTGTGGAATCGCTATATAGAATATTCCTATATCAAAATTCATTCCTTGTTTCTTACGGAATCAGTTTTGGAGCAGAAATGGTAGACCTGTCACTTACCTTTGTCGCACTGATTAGAGCTGCTGGAAGATTTAGCTAGCAATAGCTGGAGGGCCTAATCCTAAGCTGCTGAATGTCATTCTTCATTCTTGTATATGTATTTTAGTTGCATATGAACTTGGACATATGTAGACACAATCTGAGAACTGGGGGAAAAAACTACATTGTATGCAACAGAGTACCTCTGCCAAATTAAATAATGGAGTAATTGTTAGGATTGTTTTATTGTGTCTCTGGACTCCTGGAAATAGTGTGGAGTCAACTTGGGTAGATAAATGAGTGGATGTAATCAATAAATAATTTCAAGCCTCCCTGTGACTACTCATTCATTGTCTTTTCCCCTATTAGGCAATTATTTATAGGATCAGCTATCTTTTCATTATTAAACAGAGATGTAATATGCTACATAAATTATGTGGAAAAATAGTTTGAGAAGCCAAGTAATCAAACAGTAATATTAAGCAGATCTAAATGATTTCAAATAGTTGTGTTACACAACTGATTTTCAATAACCTGTCAGCATTTTATCTCCTGTCCTCTTGATCTACTTTCTGTAATCCTTTTTAACTTTTTTTCTTCCCTTGCTATCTCTCTGTAGGCCTGTTTTAGCTATTGTGGAAGTGGAAATGCAAGAAGTTGATGTGTCTGCTAGGGATAATGTTTTCCAGGAAGTATCATCATTTCAGGGACCTCTAGATGCTACAGTGGTGGTGTCTCTATTGTACTGTTCCCCTGAAGAGAAAGATGAATTTCCTGAGGATTGTCAAATGGAGCTTATGCAGATCTTTGAGACTTATGGCACTGTTGTGCTTGTCAGGTAAAATATGATGCTCATTTTAGAAATAATCTTTGGATCTTAATTTTGAAGAGAGCTTCCCTCATAGAATGAGACTCTTCTTATATAAGGAATTGTTCCATTAATATAATTCCAGAAGAAGAGTGGGTTATAAATCTATCAAGCAAATAATAAACTCTTCTTTTATTAATAGGATTTCTTTAAAATTGTGGAGTAAAAAGTTAGGAATCCATGCCAGTAAAATATAATGCTGTTAGAGAACACTGATGGCTGAAAACTTGTTAATGTAATAATAGTTCAATAATAATTAATGAATGTTCAATTATTAACCCACCATTTTTAAGAAGAAACAACTCAGCTTTCCTATCTACTTATTTGATGGCTGATTAGAAATTAGTTCTGTCAAGAATTTATTTGATCTGTGTCTATTCTTGTTAGGATCAATGGAGATCAAATGTTGGTTACATTTTCAGAAAGCAGATCTGCTCTTCACGTTCTTGATGTGGATGGCATCAAGGTAAAACAAACCAATTAAAGCTTCTTGTACTATTTGGAATATTGAGTGACCAAGTAAATCCTCTCATGGTGACTATTTTGTTGAGAGAAAACCAGCCAACATTAACTGTTGGCCTTGCTGGTGGCAAAAATAGACATCTTTCTCACATAGAATTGACATTTTCCTGAACCCCAGCTTGTAGTTTTAGGTGGATCAGCTTTTCAAAATGTTAGCTGTTAAAATGGTTTCCAAAGAATTGATCTGAAAATGTCAAGCTGTTAGACCAGAAAACACCTCTAACCAAGAAGATTCCTTTGAAACTTCAGTGAATAAATTCATTTATAACATAATGAGCTTTTATATGGAGGTCATGACATAATTTGTTACTTTTAATATGCCACCTTTTGCAGTTACTCCTCAAAAATCCATTTTTGTATTGTTTAGGGATTTGATAAAAACATCTGGAAGTTAATTTTTAAAAACTACATAATAGGTAACTGGAACACTGTCCATACTATACTAGAAACTAAATTAGCTGCCTTTTAAGGAGGATTTTAGAAAATACAAACTGACCACTAGAGAGAACTTGGCAATCGCTGTCTTATTTATAAGTGGTTTTTTGTCCTGGCACATTAGGAAACTTGTTGTCCTTCTTCCATTATGAGTAATAACGATACAAAAAGAGAAACAGATTTTTTTAAAAAAAATACATATAGAATCCAGGATATTTAGCTTAATTGCTTCCAGTTTTTTTCTTTAAAAATTGGCATACAAATGAATGGCACTCTGTTGAAACCAATTATTGATACAACGATATATCCCTGAAAAAGTCAAATATCTCTAATCTGCAATAGTACTAATGCTCTTTAAATATATATTAAAGTCTTTTATCTTCAATTCACTGAACAGACTACAGGTATTCCTTGACTTAAAGCAGTTCATTTAGTGACTGTTCAAAGTTACAAGGGCACTGAAAAAAAGTGACTTAATGACTGTTTTTCACACTTACGACCGTTGCAGCACCCCCAGGGTCACATGATCAAAATTAAGACGCTTGGCAACTGACTCGTATTTATGACGGCTGCAGTGTCTCAGGGTCATGTAATCACCTTTTGCGACCTTTTTACATGCAAAATCAGTGGGGAAGCCAGATTCACTTAATAACCATGTTACTAATTTAACGACTTCAGTGATTCACTTAACAGCTATAACAAGGTCGTAAAACGGGGCAGAATTCATTTAACCAATATTACACTTAGCAACAGAAATGTTGGGCTCAATTGTGGTCGTAAATTGAGGACTACCCCCCATTGCTTTGCTTTGTGTTAATATCTGGGTCTTGCTTATGAGTAATAGTTCGTTTTATTACAGGAAAAATAATGTATTGGGGTTTTATGTCTAGATTAAAGGCAGGATTGTGAAGATTTGTCCTAAAACCAAAGACTGGCTGAAAGGCCTTCAAGAGGAAATTGCTAGGAAACGCGACAGTATTGCTCCTATGTCACCCACAGCAAATTCCTGTCTGCTGGAAGAAAATTTTGATTTTTCAAGTTTAGATTATGAATCAGAAGGTACGTGGCCTAAGATGTAGGTAAAAGTATAAGGTTTGGTCAGGAGAGCTCTTTCTCCATGGAGGCTGGCTGAGATGGGTTGCTATTCTCTTTGCAGATCAAAATAATTTGGGGAAAAACCCAATCCCCTTTGTTTTAGCTGAAATGTTGGAAGAAAACAACATCTTCCTCATTCTGCTGTAACATTTTCCAATTTAGGTGATATCTTAGATGAGGAAGATGATTATTTGGATGAAACGTTACGTCCCGGACCATTTGAAACAGAAACAGTATCAACAATGGAAGAATCGGGAGATGGATCAGAATATGTGAGCATGGTGTCTACCATACATGCAAACAAGTCACATGTTGCTGGAAGAAAACCACGTCTGTATCAAGGTATCCATCCTTTCATGATGAAAGACAAATGAAGCCATCGTCATAAAAGTTGGTTGGGTCATTCAAAGAAGGCTTTTTTATTGGAATAAGTAAACCCAATTATGTAGACAAAGTTATCTCTATGTTAAAGCTATTCAGATAATTAATGATATAATAGGTTTTCCCATGAACGACTGAGACTTTGTGGGACAGAGTGATGTTGCCCTGGAGATATATCGTAATTTAATTTGAGCTCTTCTTAAGGATTAATGAGCAAACTTGATTAAGGTGGTTTAGGTGTGTGAATGTCTGTGCCATCCATAACTTTTGCCTTTACTGCTTTGGGGGCGTTATATGCACTCATATCGGTTTGGAAATCTCTGTTATTATGCTTTCTGAGTCAGTCATGTAGCTCAAACTTTGTGCCATCATTCATGGAGGATTAGCAAAACAGGCCACTTGATTTCTGACTAATCTCCCTTATGACTAATTGTTTCACCACTAGGAATAACAGGAGGCAATGACTGGATCAGTTGCTTTAACTCTTTGATACATTGCTATTTGATAGATGTCAATAATTGAATGTGGCTCATAGAATCCTTGGGAATTTCCCCCACGAAGCAAGCAGATCTTAGGTGTTGTATGGTTATTTCTCAGTTTCCTTCCTTCCTGGTTAATTTCAGTGTCATCAGTTTTTCTCAGTAGCATTTTGTTTTTCTGTTTTTCTATTCTTTTTGCCATGTTCACTAGATGATGCTGACGTGGTTGAACTAAAACAAGAGTTTGAAGAAAGTGCGGAGTTCTGTCATCGCTCCCCAAACAGGTCTCTGTCCGTGCCCAGCAGGCCTCGGCAGCCTCAGCCTCCCCAGCGACCTCCCCCACCAGGTCAGAGTTTGTGTTTTTTCTCCGAGAACGTCTACTCGGTGGGGAAAAAAAATGTCAGGATTTTTGAAATGACAGTCCTGAATACACGAGGAAAGCAAGGTTGCAAACACTGTGCACAAGAATATTTCTGCATCTAGTTTCTTCTAAATTCCTTGCCAAGAAAAGCTGAATTTGTGCCCTGTACAAAGAACCATTCTGGAGAACCATTTCACACTGTTGTCCAAATTGTGCTTAAGTGGCAAGACATGAAATTGATTTGGTCTGGTGATATCTGCATCTGTTTCTATCTGACTTTCAGCTGGCTGTTGCATCTGCTTGAACTATGTACAGGTAGTCCTTGATTTACAACCACAGTTGAGCCCAAAATTTCCATTTCTAAGCAACGTATTTTATGTGTTTTTCCTACAGCTGCAGTGCCCATTAAAAAATCCCCATCAGATGGTTCCATCTCTTCAGGAAGCTGCTCCTTGTCCTCCATCTTGGATACAGCAAAGCTTCTTCCAGGAGCACCACAGCACCCTGTGAGTAGTTCAGTACAATCATTTCAAGTACTGATAAGGAAAAAGAAAATCACTTTACTCAGTATAACGTTAAGCTAAAATTCTCTTATGAGAAGCACCAAAAAGCCAAGAAGGTCATGAGCTCTAAATCACCACTACCAGCACTCTAAATAGGATATTTTTTGGAAAATATAAGGCACCAAAACTTAGTGCTTTGGGGATTATGTGGACTGCCATAATCCCCAATGGCCATCTACCTGGGTTGATGGAAACTATAATCCATGTCCAGAGAGCACCAGGCTGGGGAACATAAATCCAATAGCTGCTCTGAATATGTTTAAGTAGAAAGTAGACAAAGAATATTTTAATTAATAAATACATGTTTGGTGGCAGCAACTAAGTAAAGCAAAGGAATATATAAGAGGAGATGATCCTCTACATGCTAAAAGTTAAGTTTCATGAAGGCATATCCAGTAAAAAAAACGATGATCCCCTGAAAAAAAAACCAAGGCTATTCTTATGTTTATATACTGCTTTATAGAAGGGACAGCTGTTGGGTTTATCTTCCTTCTAGACTCTCTTTTTATTTCTCTTTTGTTTTTATATTTTCCTGCAAGCCAAAATCACGAACTGGAATTAGTAAGCCATATAACGTAAAACAGATCAAAACCACCACCCCAGAAGAAGCCGAGGAAGCTATTCGGTGTCTGATGCAAGCAAAAGGAGGTATGGCCGGCTTTCTGTTAGAAGCTTTGATGATATTTTTACTTAGAAAACAAAAAAATCAAACCCACAAATATCGGATAGGGGCTACGTAGCTTGGTAATTGTACATGTTAAAAAGATCTGGGAATAGTGATCTGGCTCCAAAAAAGGCATATGTAACTAGGTTACATCAATAGAATCATGGGAATCGTTCCACTTTATTTGGCTTTGATCCATGTCAATTACTGTGTTTGGCTTAGGGCACTACAGTTAAGAAGGATTCAGAGAAATTGGGGCAGGTTCAAAGAAAGCCAATGAGAATGACCCAGGGACTAAAACCTTCGACATACAGAAAGAGATTGAAGAAGATGATATGATTTAAAAGTGAGGAAGACGGCTGAGCAGGAACACGATAGCACTCTTCAAATATTTGAAAACATGTCACATAGAAGAAAATTACCATCTGTTCCCTCTCATTCAAAAGGCAGGATACAGAATAATGGACTGGTTACAGATTGCATTAGGAAAAATTTTTATAGGAAGAGCAATTTATCAGCGGAACTAATTCCTGAAAGGAAGTTCCTCTTCATTGAATGTGTTTAAATCAAAGCTGGATACCCACTTTCTGGGATGCCTTGAATTGGAGTTTAAAAAGCTGAAAAGAAAGCCTTGGCATTGACAAGAAAGGGGCAAAATTGGCGTATCAGCTCTAACAGAACACCTACCGTAACTGAGCTCTTGCTGGAGGCACAGATGCTGATGGAATGCTGGTAACACACCCAAGTTCTAGCAACACAGAGTGTCCCAACCATGGTCAAGTTCAGAGCATCCCAGAACATTATTCATCACTAGTATTGGTAAAATTCTCAGGCACTGGAAACTTTAGAAAATACGCCTGAAGATCTAGAGTTCCACCAAGCAGTAACAACAGCCAAGAAGAGACCACCTCAGTCCAGAATCAACCAGTCATAACAAGCCATTCAAAGGCAGAATAGAGAAGGAGAAGGATAGAGTTGTAAATCCAGAAAAAAGAGCCAAGTTAAGCAAAAGGTAAAGCATAATAGGTACACAAGCTTTATTAAAGATAGTTGGCAAATAGTTTCTATAATATAAAAAATTAGGATTAGAGAACGAAATAGGAAATAAAAGGTAGAATAGTAAGGCTTCAAAGGTAGTATAGACAAAAATACTCTTTTCCAACGAAATCTTTGCTAATAAATTCCATGTGCACAGGAACCACCATTCTTCCTGTCTCAGTCTGGTAGCATCTCACAATCCTTCTCCCCAACTTTTCCTGAATTGAGTAATTAGGATGGATTCCAGATTTAACTGCACCTAACACGTTACTTTTAAGTACTGTTTAGTAAAAGTTGATTGTCATTTTAACATGTTGATTTTATTTCACAATATAGATGCGAACACTTAAAGGTTAGGCACATCAACATATTTCCAACAAGAAAAGCTTTGCAAAACATTTCCTCACATTCTGAATTGAGAAGGAAGAAGCTGATGCTGAGAATGATTTTTCTATGCCAATAAAATAAATGGAAATTCAAATTGTTCTTTATCCTTCCTTGGTTTATCAATTAGTAAGGCTGGTAAAATTAATTTTCTTTGATGTGCATTTGTAGCCTAGGTGTTGGCAGGTTTTATACAAGCAGTAATATGTATTGTTAAAAACACGTGCTACTTTGGATATATTGAATGCATTAAAGAAACCGAATGCATGCTTTCGTATTTCAGTAACACCCCAGGAATCCTTGGCTTCCATTCTGGCAAGAACTCAAACTGTGACTAAAACTGAATTCATTCCCGGTGGCCCAAAGCCAGCACCTCTTCAGGGCCTCCAGCCAGCCCCAGTTCTCATACCACAGCGTCCCCCACCTAAAGTCCCAGCTACAAAAAAACCTGCACCTTTGCAGAAGATGGGAGTCAAGCCAGGACGTGTAAGTGTCAGTGTAAGGCTCTTCCCTCTGCGCAGAAAGCATCCCTTAATATAGATTGCATATTTAGTGTTTGCAAGTAAGTTACAAAAACTTCAGAGTTTTGGGGTTTTATTTTTTTGTCTCTGAGATGTATTTGGAAAGACAGAGCTTTAATGTCTTCCCTATAGACCTCCTCTAAAACAAGTGTAAGAAATATGTGGTGCCTAACTGAGAGCCGAGGAAAGAACTGTGAAAACTCTTCAAGTTTTTCTTGTGATTTATGCAAGTGTGCATTTTGTTAAACTGAACTCTTAATAGATTGGGGGTGGGGGAATCTGATTCAAGTAGCTATATTCCAACTCAGGCTAAATCAAAATCTGAACTCTCCTGTAGCTTCACTGGTAATTTGAAATGTGGAGTGACAAGCAATACATTTTAGAAAATTCAACATAAGAGAAAACTCCGCCAGCGTTTGGAGAGGAGGAGAAAACAAGAGAGATTGTAGTTTGTGATGGATTGTTGTAGCTTTCAACCAAGAACTCTCCAACACGGGGCTCTGCTGAAATGAATTTTGAAGTTATGCTAACTCTAACCCTCATGTGGCCAATGCTCTTAGGTTTATCTCTTGATCTCAGGAACGTTAAAATGAACATCTACGGGATTTGGAGGTAATTGCACATATTGTGGAGAGTTTGGGGCTATCGTTTTTTCTGAGTTGCACTGCTGTGCTGTATTCCATTTACATATTGATTACGAACATTTGCTTGGGGGAGGAAAGGCAGAGGGGGAGAAATGGGAAGCAAATAATTCTCCACTTCCAAACTGTCAAGTCTTCCCTTCTATTAAAAAAAAAGCCCACTGCACCTCTGCTTCTAAAATTCTGCAGCTTCCTTACCTTCGTTCTGCATGTCATGCTCCAACAATTGTAGACATAAAACAAAAAGATTCTCAGGGTAAAGGAATGGTGTACCTTGGTACCTTTAAAGATACCTAGCAACTCCTTCTCCAAGTCCTAAAAATGTTATCCCAAAATGTCAACAAAAATGTTACAACTATTTGGTGATTTCCAGTTAGAGATCTAAAGCTTTGAATTTCTAATTGGGGGTGGGGGAAAGGAACAGAAAGTTAAAATAACAAGGTTTATTTAATATGAAAACAGTTGTATCAAATATGAGAAATTAATTGTAGAAGATTTTCACCCACTTTCAAAAGTTCTTTGACTTACTCTTTGCATTTTCTGTTTTGCTTAGATGTAGGGGTTTTGAAGGAAACCAAATGTCTGCTAATAAGATACAAATGCTGTGTGCAGAATTATGATGAAAAAGCATGTGTCATGGGGTGGAGGATAAACAAAATTGACAAATTAATCTGCCACAAAATAAGATTTGGAAGATTTTTAACTGGGAATTCTGCTTTGTAACGTTAAACAGTAGGCTATATTGTAGGATTTTTGTAGCTATTTGTTCTCCATGCTACCCTTTGGCTTAAAAATTGTAAAAATCCTGCAAGGGTTATTGCTACATATCAGAGGACTATTATGATTTCAAGCCACGTATATTAAATAGATTCTTCAGATGTATAGTATAGGAACAGCAAACTGCACTGGCATTTGTATAACACATAAACCTTTGAGAACAAGAAAAAGGTTTGTTTGTTTTATTAAATTTATGTGCTGCCCGTCTGGTCCAGAGGCAACTCTGGGCAGCTTGCTGTTTCTAATGAGAGGTTGGTTGAAAAACAATTAATTATCTATTTTCTTCTCAGCCTCATTCTCCAGAAGAGCAGCTTGAACAAACCTTGGGTCACTTCTCCTCGGTGTCACCAGAATTGTGTCTCGAAACCACAACTGTTACTGGTTCTCTTAAGACTGTCCCCATTCCTAAACCAAGGACAATGCATCCTGGCAAAATCGTTGAGAGGAGCAGCAGCAATGAAAGGCAACCAACTACCTTGTCTCTTTTAGAGGAAAGTTCTCATATTCCTTCTCTGAATTTGACTCAGGCTCCAAGAGTTCCCCCAAGGAGAAAGAAGTCGGCTCCTCCTGATTTTCATCTGCAAGTAATCCAGAACAGCAACAACCTGTTTCTAAAAGGGCTGACGTTCAATTCCAACAATAACAACTTTCCAGCACCATATTTTTCCACAATGCAGGATTCTGATGCATTTCCATCTTCCCTGAGTGAACCCTCTCTGCTTGCTACGACAGTGGTGATTAGCTCAAAAGACAATGATGCTAAGCTCTTGAGGCAGACTGATTTAGAATTAATTGGTGACCAACAGCCAACTCCTCCCTTACGGATTCAGCAACAACAGCAAGCTTCAGACAATCATTGTCCAATGGAAAACACCAGTTTGTTAGACCTGGAAGTAGACTTTGTTGCTTGCCAGCCAGTGGTTCAGCCATTACCAGCGAATCCACTTCCTGCTTCACAAAATTTGAAACACTCCTGTCCAAGGGATTTCAGCCATTGGGTCACATTTGGAGAAGAAGGCAACAGTAGTACTATATCTCAGGGTTAAGCTCTGATCTCAATTTAAAATTATGAACTTATTTTTGTACTTTTTTCCTAGAAAAGCACATTATTTTCTAAACTTTATTATAGAAGGAAGGAAGTTCAGCAAATCATGTACGGCAGCGGTCGCCAACCTTTGCGGCTTGGAGGCTGGGTGGGTAGGCCCACCACACACTTTGGCCCATCACTTGTGCGAATGGAGCTGTGCACGCACGTGCTGGTCCGCCACGTACGCGAGTGGAGCTGCACATGTGTGCTGGCCCACCTCTCACATAGCCTGGTTCTAAATAAGCTACAGCCTGGTAGTGGGCCGTGGCCCAGGGATTGGGGACCCCAATTTATGGTATAGCACTCATCTCTCCTCACTCCTTGGTGATTTCTGGTTCGAGTTTAATAGTAAATTCAATAACAAATATTTATCATATGCATGTGTGCTATAACGAGGCCTGCTTCAATTACTCTTTACTTACTTTGCTCATTTCTGAATTCCATGTCACAGGTGGTTGCTTGCCCTAGTTTTCTACTGTAAAAAGATGGGACAGTTAATTCTGCTTTATATACTAAGAGGTACTCTGTCATTCTTGAGCCATCTGCATGCTTAGAACCATGGTTCACAGCCTTAAATTATTTTTATTCTTGTTATCAATGTATGCAAAGTAGGAACAAATTTGCGTTTCAAAAAGACCTGTTGGTAAGAGCAAAAATGATAATCTGATTCTGTCTAGTAATAGCTGTCATCAGTAATATAGAGGGAAGTCCAAGGTGGTTTTAGAAGTGGTGTGGTAAACCTGGGGCTGGTAATATCCAAAATACCCATTCAAGTTTAATCTGTGATAGAAAACCTTCTTCTGGATATTATGTAAATATTATGGAAATATGTACTCCGAGTAATGGGGTTATAGATCTAGCCTGTTTGAATAGGAGCCTGAAGGGGTGAAGACGAGAGTTATTCCCTTACAGATCACCTCATAGGATAAACCATTGTTAATTTTCTATTATGAATAATTTTCTAATATGAATCTGGATTAATATGAATAAGAGTGTATTTTTCATGGAAGAAACTACCTAAATATGATATAGGTAAGAAATAACACAGGTACATATATGAGAGGCCTCTATTCTCATTTTTAGTATTTAAATCTCAAGTATTCTTGGGCTAATAAAATATCCAGTGGATTATTGGGGGAAAAACACTAATTACTATGTGCACTGAAAGGCTAATATTTTTATGCACAATCATTTTACATTTTTTACATCGTAAAAGATGCAATGATCTAGCTTTACAGTTCAGGTGAGAAATGAAAATATAGGATCTGATTTGTAATTTAATAGAGAAAGAATTATGTTGCTTTAGAACACTAGTGTTGCGATGTATTGTGACTTTTTTCGCATTGCCAGAGCTGGGTCAGCACACGGCCTCCGCATGATGCAACTGGCTTGTGGGCCGGCAGTTTGACACCCCTGCTTTAGAAGAAGCAACAAAGTTTATGATTTCCTTTCTTCCTGGGGGGGAATGCAACATGTATTTTTGGCTTTTTTTTTATTCTGTTAATATTAAAAATGTGGTTTATGAAAAATAAGTCTTGGCCTATTCCTATATAGGTATATATACTATGCATGGCTAAAGGTTAATTAGCTAACATGACGCTATTGTTTTTATTAAACGAACCTTAAAAAAATAAAGTGCCAAATCAGATAGGTTATTGTGGTTTCCATTCCCCTGCATCAAGTCAACCATTAGACTAAGCAACATTTCAAAAATTGAATCAAATAATGAAGAGGAGGGTATGTAGCAGTGACAATTGCTTACTAGAAGACATGCTTTTATGCTCTCTAGATGGGTTGCCTGTAACTCCCATGATCTCCCTCTGGTTGTTGCCCTTGGCATGGGACAGCTGGTTAGAGAAGATTGCTCTAACCCTCCCCTTTAATAAGGAAACCACAAGCGTCACTGGTTATTTATTGCTGCATGTTAAGATGAAAAATGAACACCTATTAAAAGGAAGCCTAGTGTACTGTTACTGACGATATTCTCTGCAACGTAGATAATTTAACAGCTTTGTGGCAGGTCATTTACATGCTAATAAAAGCATTAGAAAGCAAGTCAATTTAAGTGACTTTATAAATTGCAAATGAAAGTTATTTTTATTGCTCTACTTGAAGTGGTATCCGGCTTTCGGCACTATATTGTATAACTTGCTGCCTAGCGAGATGCCTCATTAAAACTTGAATCTTTCTGGTAACATACTCTGCAATCAATTGCCATTTTTGCCACTTACCCTGAGCAAAAATGGAACAGGCAAATGTTGCAATAAATAAAAGTCCTGAGCAGTTTTTAAAAACATTTCTTCCACTGAGTAAAATATAACCTCTGAAAATGTTTAATAAAAAATACTGGTTAAATATATAGAAAGTCACAGGCAATGTCGGAAAGCAAAACTGAATTTCAATTACTTCATTCAAGATCAAATCATAGTTATACTTTAATCGACTCAACACTAGTAGCTTTATGATGCTACTGAGTCATGTATCCATTTAGACACAGTATTCATAGATTTGATATCATGAATAATTCACATATTGCTTCATTATGTATAAATTGCCTAGTGATAGGTAACTTGTTGGAAAGTTTTATTCTGGAAAAATAATTTATGGTGGTTTTTTCCTAAATGTAATGTTATAATGGTAGGTAGCAATGTAATGATCAAGTATTTATTTATTTTGTTTATGACATGCCCTTTTTTAATCAGTTGCATTAGTAAAAAAAAATAATCAAGATTTGCCTAAAAAAGTATACTCAAAATAGTATTTAGTTGATAATCACACACAAAAAATATTACAGTAGGTTAGACTATATGTTATTTGGGGTGGGTGGCAATGTGAATGTATACTTCAGATGGCTCTGACAGTTACAAACATTTTTGACACAAGGAAATGCAGCCAATTGATATGGATAACCATTTCCCCTTTATCTACAAAAGGAATCTGCTTTGCCGACAAATATAGTGGCTTAATCTATCATTCTAAACCATAGCCAAGGTTTACCAAGTTCCCTATAACCTCCACACCATGGTGTGTAACAGCTGACAATATCAGTTGTGGCTTCCAACTCAAATAATTATGGCAATTGTTTTACCACGGGGATATTAAGCAAATGGAACATAAAACAGGACAAGCAATCTTCAGGAAGAATTTTTTTCATTTACATAAAAAATCAAGCCATAGTTTGGTTTCATGTTGGAACTGAACAATTGCTTTATACATTATATTACTTAAGATTCAAAATACTTAAATGGCACCAGCCAAAGGGAAGACTTTCTACCCTCCTGGAGTGTTTCGCATTTTCAATATTGCAATATATATTTGGCAGGCTATTCAGATTACATTGAGACTGAATTTTATCTTCTTTTACAAAAATTTAAGTGGTAAAGACATAATTCTGATTCATCTCGAGTGCTCCCTTGACTAATCCAGCCTTTTATGCAGAATCAAGCAACAATTCTGAATATTTTTTACTTCATGAGGCATTTTGGTATAAACTGACCACAGGAAAATCTGTCGTCATGGAATTAAGAAATTGCTTCAATTCTTTGGAGTAAATAGTTATGGGCTTGTAACAACTTTCCAAACATTTACAGTATACCCTTATTTTCTGTTTGCATCCAGCTGCAAATACAGGCTAGGGTGCAGATTCAGTTGTCATTACACATATTTTCTATTATATTTAAAATATCATCAGAATGTCCATAAAGAACTTGATATCATGCAATGTGGGTGCATAAGTACATCAGCATGGGAGAGTAGATTTATTGCATTAGTGCATTTGCTCTCCAGTATGCACGGTATATACAGGGTCAAGTGTCCCCACCCACCTAGTGTTAGTGACTGAACAAAGTAGTATAGGATAATCATTAATGGCATAGCAGCTTGCTTTCTATATTGAGCAGAGAATGAAGATCTTTTTAGGTAAAACATGTTTACAAAGCAGTGAAAAGACCTAGGAGCTCCGATAACTCTTTCCTTGTTGTCAAGCATTAAATGGAACTCAAAATGAACAAAAATGCTTTGTACAATATACAACACCAGAAATACACCCACGGTTTGCCATTAGGCAGTGTTAAAAGTCAGCTTGACTGTAATAAAACAGCTGCCCTGCCAGTAAGGGTTCAGATTCAAAGAAAAGTTGGTGAACTGTTCCAGTAAAAGAACAAATATGCAGAGTGTTGCCATTCACTGATTTCCCAGCTCCTTTTTTAGAGAATCTTGAATAAACTTTAAGGTCTGTTGATACAGGAAAGAGTCTTTGTTCTTTGGTTTACAAATGTTGAGATGGCTAACTTCTACTTGAATGAGTTCTCCAATGCCTAAATCTGAAACAGGCATGAAAACAAAGAACATTAAAAATCACAGAAAAGACACAAGTCACATATTTACATTCAAGGGATTTCCTCTGCTTTTTAGGTTTTCTAGGCAAGATGGTAGCCTGTCTGTCTGACCTATCTCTGAATCAGAATCAATAACAAAGAAAAGATGATGTTTGAACCAAATTCTAGACTGTGTATAAAAAACACCTAAAGTTTATTTTAGCTGCAGTAATCCATAAGCTGTTTCACAGGATGTCATACATAATTTATGTCTTAGCTGTTTGGGGAATATGTGCACTGGTTTGAAATAAGTAATTTTTTAAGCCTTTTCTACACAATGCATATTAAAAGAAAAACTGCACCTTGTTTTCAGGCCAAACATACATACAATTACACAACAAAATACAAGTAGTTCTCAACTTATAACCATTCATTTAATGACCATTCAGTTACAATGGCACTGAAAAATGTGAATTATGAGTTTTTCATGGTCACGTGATCATGAGACAGTTGGCAACTGGCTCATATTTATGACAGTTGCAGTGTTCTGGGCTGATGTGATCACCTCTTGTGACATTTTGACCAACAACATCAATGGGGAAGCCAGATTCGCTTAACAACCATACTAATTTAAACAACTGCAGTGATTCACTTAACAACTGTGGCAAGAAAGGTTGTAAAATGGGGCAAAACTCACTTAACAACTGTCTCACTGAGCAAGAGAAATTTTGGGCTCCGTTCTGGCCTTAAGTTGAGGACTACCTATATAATATAAAAATTCCCACAATATAGAAAAGCCAGAAGCAATGACTTCAAACCGAGGGCAAATCCAATCCTCCTATTCCTAGTTGTTTCTAAAGAACTACATTGTGTTTGATAGTACAGAAACTGTCCTAGTGAAAATGTTCAAATAATTAATGTCACAGTACTTAAAATGTAAGTAATGAGCATATAAAGAAAAAAACATGAGATAGCAAGTTACCTTGGGACCTGAGGTGTAATGATGGTTGATCCAGTGCTCCTCAACTGGAAGTCAATCATTGATTTCTTTGATTTTTATTTTTTTTAAACTTTTTTCATTAACTCATTTACTTTTCATTAATTTGTCTAATTTGGCCTTCCTTTAAGACATGTGGACTTCAACTCCCAGAATTCTGAGAGTTGAAGTCCACAATCTTAAAAATTGCTGAGGTTAAGAAACACTGCTATAAATGAGTAAAGCCAGATAAATTTCCGAAGGGGAATGCTGGGAATGTCAAACCTGCAGATTCCATTGGCACGACATGCAGACTCAGCATTCTGCCAACTCGTGTTGGCAAAGTTTCTGCAAAGCTTAATACTGGAAAGTTCTGGTTCTTGGCAAATGAGATGAAGTCATCATTCAGTGCTTTAAGGGCAGGCGAATCTGGAAAAACACAGAAAAATGAAGTGTGGATTTCTTATTTTAGACATTGCGTTTCAGGCAGAGGTATACATTTGCATGTAATTTTTTCATATGGAAGATGGATTTCAGTTCAGAAAGGTGCATCTGCGGTCAAGCACTGATTTTAAAGACTGAGTGCCAGTCTGGTATATGCAAGCAAGGCTAGATGGTATCACAGCCTCTATTTGTAACCCTTGTCTTAAACCAGGGGTCTTCAAACTTGGCAACTTTAAGATTTGTGGACTTCAACTCCCAGAATTCCTCAGCCCTCACTGGCTGAGGAATTCTGGGAGTTGAAGTTCACAAGTCTTAAAGTTGCCGAGTTTGGAGACCCCTGACTTAAACCATTCATTTAGGGACCATTCAAAGTTACAACATCACTGAAAAAAGTGACTTATAACCAGTCCTTGCACTTAAAACCGCTGCAGCATCCCCAGTCACATGATCAAAATGGGGATGCTTGGCAACTGGTTTGTAGTTAAGATGGTTGCAGCATCCCAAGGTCATGTGACTGCCACTTGCAACCTTCCCAGCTGGCTTTTGACAAGCAAAAATCAATGGGGGAAGCCTGATTCACTTAAAAAATGCATGGTTCGCTTAACAACTGCAGCAAAAAGGCTGTAAAATCGGGCATGACTCACTTAACAACCTCCTTGCTTAGCAAAGGAAATTCTAGTCCCAATGGTCATAAGTATTTCTATGTGTTGCTAGCTTCTTACTGAAAATAAACAAAATGGCCCACCTACAAAAGTTCTATCTATATCAAAGTCTAAGTTATTTTTCTATCCAGGAATGCAAGGGAAGGAAAGTAGACCAGGGGTCTTCAAACTTGGCCCTTTTATGACTTGTGGACTTCAACTCCCAGAATTCCTCAGCCAGGCATGCTGGCTGAGGAATTCTGGGAGTTGAAGTCCACAAGTCATAAAAGGGCCAAGTTTGAAGACCCCTGAAGTAGACTATGGAGCTCTAGGACAGAACCTCCTGTACACAACAAATTGGGGTAGGTGGGTGGGTGACGCAAAACCATAGTTGCTCAAAGTTGCCTTGAATTTAAATTTAATAAATAAATAACAGGTAAAGTGTTATGAAATTACACTTCAGCTAAGTTTGAATTGAGGATATGTCTGAACTTAACTAAAATTCCCTTTTGCATTCCTATTAAATATCTGTTTCACACATTTCCTGATGTGGTCTGGGAGCAAAGATTGGGATATCTCAAATGTGAGCTGGCAGGTCCTGAAAGTGATGCTAAGGGACTCTGTCAGAGGCCTTTATACTGGCCTCATCTACATTTACATGAAGCACAGATTGGGAGTCTACTGGAATCAGAACATAGATGTCCGTCGTACTCTACCCCCCTCTTTCTATAGGAACACTGTAGAGGTTCTGAATGGTGGCTGGAGGCAACAATGACCTATGGGTAAAGACGTTAAATTTAATTGAGAAGACTAAAGTGCTTCTGACTCTTGCATTAAAACTCGAGCGGTGCCGGATAGGGTAGAAATTGTCTTGCAAATGCAGTTTCAGAAATTGGAATCTTCAGATGCCTAATTTTTAACCAGTTTCACATAAATTGGTATTCATGCACTCACTCCTGTCTTTCTTGCAAGTCTAACCATGTGAAACAGGCTTCATATTACAGAATTGGCTGTTACTTCACATCTATGTTACATGCCTTTGGGCACTGTCATCATGCAACCCCTTTATTGGGATAGCTGAACTAATAATGGGGTTCGTGTTTATTTTTGAGTGAAGGGCATCAGAAAGAACACTTTTCTTCTATATAAATCTGCCATTACCAAGACTGTTGACAGAGACGTCATGCTATGTTTCATCGTCACAGAAGATTACTTAGTTGGGATCAGGACCGAAGGGTTTTCATTTCTCACTGGAGCTCCTTCTCATCACTTGTTGATAACAAACGTGTTCTGAATCCTTTTGGACCACCTTAATAAAGCTTAGAGAATTTATTCTACTGATAAAGATGCTGAACTAAAAACAGGGAAAGCTGAGCTCTGTCCTGGCTTAGGCACAAAAGCCAGCTTGGTGACCTTAAGTTCACTCCTTCTCAGTCCTAGGCAGAAGGCAATGGTAAAACCACTTCCAAAAATATCGTCTAGAAAACTGCATTTCCATTAAGCTCCATCAAAGGAATAAATAAAAATGAAGTTGTGTTCCTTTGATCAGTGTAAATAATTTGTTAATATTAATTTGTTAAATATTAATTGTTAATATTTATACACATACACACACAGAGAGAGAGAGAGAGAGAGAGAGAGAGAGAGAGAGAGAGAGAGAGAGAGAGAGAGAGAGAGAGAGAGAGAGAGAGAGTTATAGAAAGCTATGTTTTAAATATACACACATTCCAGAACTAGATAAAAATTATCCCAAAGAAACAAACCTTTGCTGAGCTCTTTGACTTCCACAGAAGGGAAGAGCAGAAATCGGATATTTACGGAATATTCAGCCAACCGGGAACCATGGTGAGGAACACTATAAAATACAATTCCCCGTGTGCTGTCCACTATGGAAGCCATTTCAGGGTCCATGGAAGCATCCAGCAGCATTTTCTTGACTAGAAGGCCTGAAAAGAAAAGCAGCCATGAAATGGGATCAATGCAGGGCTGTGATGCTTATTACAGAGACACAAGATAGGAAATCGCTCTCTCAGAACTCACTGAAGACCTTCTGGTTTGCTTTCTTTACAGAAAAGGAGGGTCAGTCGATTTTTCCTCCTCTGGAAAAGGCCTCTTACTACAAGCCCCAGACCACCCTTACCAAGTGCAAGAGATACCAAAATGACCATCAGCCCTGTCTAGTTATATGCATAGTACCCTACAGTTATTTAGAAGCCTTATATGACCGCCCATTTTAAACAACTCTGGGCGGGTCAGAGCAACTATAAAACTAATAAATAAAACAATCATAAAAACAATAAAAACTGTGAAACAATAAAAACAAAAAACCTGCAACCTAAGTGTCTCCCACAGCAGGTTCAGCTACCTTTCTTTCATGCGTCCTATTATACAATCCCAGCACCTCAGTAAAATGGGAGATCCTTGAAGGAAATGGGCAGCGAAGAAACATGACTGATAAACAAACAAGCAAACAAACAAGCCAAGTCTTAACAAACAAATAAACCAAGTCTTAACAGCCTTCTGAGGGCCTGTTGAAACACCAGCAGGAGGGTAGGTAGGGGCAGCCCTGGCAAAGGCATGCTTCTGAGGTCCCACAAGATGGCAAGATTTCAGAGAGGGGATGCAGAGTGTGCCCGATCTAGTGGAACGGGTGGACATTTTTAAGGAGAGGTGGTCCTGCAAATAACCAGATTCCGTGCCATGAAAAGTTGATATAATATCTCTGGCACACCATGTATTCCATCTTCTTAAGGGAAGATGGACTATGTGCACAATTGTGATGACTTCTATATATCCCTTCCTGTAAACTGCTGAATGCCAGGAACTAGGATCTTAATATTTTAGGGTAACTCTAAAACGAATGCACTGTATATAGTCTTCTAAAGTGCAAAGGTCAAAGAGTTCAATTCCTTGTAGAGGGTTCTGAATGCCATAGAATAAAATCTGGCTCCCCAAATGAGTCCCAGTAAGATGAAATGGGTCACACTGTGTCTCCTGGAAGTCAATGTAAGCAGTCACGTTTAAAAATAACATAACTTCGTGAATCTCTCTGCTTGCCCTTCAGACAAACAGATACGAAAGTGCAGAAACAGACTGAGGGGATGGAGGCACTTTAGGTCACATTGAGAAAGCCAACTGGCACTGTGGAGATAATATGACATTTTACATAGAACTATTCCAAGTCAGTGCATGTGAAATCTTAGCTTCTCCATTCATTTTTCAGAGGTTGTGGCTTATAGGAAGAACAACAGTTTGCTAGAGGGTGATCTCATGTTTTGACAGATATATGGTGGATGTGTCCTGTGCCAAAGGATAGCATCAAGGCCCAGAACTTGAAATGTCAATACTCAGAAGAGTACAAACAAATACACTGAAAGAACTAGTGGGGAAAAGCCACTACTAAAAGTTGTCTCAATTTCCAATGGAATGGATGTGGGAACTAGCAGAGGTTATAGAGAGGTAACCAAATTACTATTTTATTCATTGGTTTATTAAATGGTCAAGGAGGAGCCTAATTTCTAGATACTGTTTCCCAGTAAACATAGAGCCCAAGGATACATTAATTCATCATCGCTTTCATTATGCCCCCAGCCCCCCAAAATTTCAGCAGACACTTTGGAAACTATAAGAAAGGGCTTAGAGGAGATGAGTATTCAAAGAGATGCTTACCATCCTGTTATGCTTGCAAAGGAAATCTACCAACAAGGTGTATTGGAACACATGAAGGGTCTAGGTTGTGTTAGCAGTGCGGTTAGGAAATAAAAGAGTGCCAAAAATTAAAGAAAGTTGGGCTCATTAAAAGTTTGAATACAAACATGCTAAAGAGGCAGAGAGCAACAGTGGTGAAGAAGGTATGTAACTAGTCATCCACATAAGGTTTTTAAGACTGTTTTCTGTTTTCTGACAAGAGTGGCATCTAGAAAATCAGAATTTTCAGGAGGGAACTACTGAAAATCCACAAACAGCACATTGAAAATGCACTAGTGGCTGAAAATACACCACATCTAAAGACCTATCCTATGCACCACTATTATTATAAATCCACGTATTAGGGATTACTTTCTATGTACTACAATCCTATGAACACTGCCTTCAGATGAAACCAATGTACTATATTTACAGGACTAACAAGCTTGAAATAATTCATTTAAAAGTTGATACACAATACAATGAATTTACCGCCCATGCTATGCGACAGCCATATGAGAGGCCTGTCTCCAATGCCAGCAGCTCTTAGTTTCTTGAGAAGCTCAGTACTTCGATATGCAAGAGATTCTCTGCAGATGAGAGAGCAAAGAAAGCATGAGGGGCAAATATAGCAAGGCAGCCTATCCTGAAGAATTATATTATTTCTTGACAGCTTTATTCAAATTCCCTTAAACTCAGCTTGTGCTCCATAGAGTAAGTTAATTTTTCCCCATAGCATCCACTTGTGTCAAAATGTTGGAATGTTTTAGGGCAGCAATTCTGAAACTTTTCTTACAAGTGGACCAGTATGCCACATTACCGAAACCTTTAGAATGGTGTTTCTCAACCTTAGCAACTTTAAGATTGTGTTCAAGTTCTAAAATACACAACAATGGCCAGACTATTTGGGAATTCTGGGAGTTGAAATCCACAGATCTTAAACTTGCCAAGTTTAGGAAGTGCTCTTTCTTCTACTACTATCACCACAAAAACTAGGTGTCAACAACTCATTGCCTGTTGGCACTACAACTTGACCTTCCAAACAGATTTCATAATTTAATTAAAAACATAAACAATGACTATGGAATCACTAAATATCATCAGGTTTAAGCATAATTAGTGAGATTTGGGGTGGGAATGTCAAGATCTGATGAAATGTTATGCAAGAATATAAAAAAAAACTCGAGAGATTCCACGATCTTGTAGATTCTGGCTATACAAAATATTTTTTTAATCAAATCTTGCTTAAAACAGTAGTTAGCATACAAATAATCAGATCAATATGCTGTATTTCATGTGACGTATATATCTTAGAACATGTTTTCTGGTATGCACAGGGGATTTTGGCTGATATGTAAAGCAGAATGTTTAAAGCTATGTCACAAACATGGGAAGTAATGCATTATTTAATACTTTAGATAAGTATCTGTACACAGCTATTTAACATCTCTTTAGATTACTATGGATATCAAAGAATCTCTATTCCAAATACTAAATTAAGCAGCTGCAGTATTATCCAAGTCAAATCTCCTTTTGGAGAAGAGGGAGCAAATTTGGCAGCACATAATCACATTAACTGGGACAAAATCACTGTTGTGGGAATATCAGGTTTCCCCACATATTCTTCAGGGAACAACTACTATCTATGTATGGTTGCATTAGGAGTATATTGAAAATGGTTTGACAAGATTATATGAATTCTGCCAAATTTTATTCAACATTGTTAAATCAGGTTAAATCTTGTTAAACAAATCATGGATTAATTCAATAACTGAACCCAGGTAAAGTATTTTAAGACTGATCTTGATCAATTCTGGCAAGGCTCTTTGAGTTTACAGAATAGGGTCAATCTGTTATTTTAATCAAATGCAGGTATGAATTTAGACTGTTCAAAACATTATCAACATACATAAATGTAATATTATTAGTATTAAATATTAATATCACAATG
Organism: Azemiops feae; assembly: GCA_023970755.1. Taxonomy (NCBI): domain Eukaryota; kingdom Metazoa; phylum Chordata; class Lepidosauria; order Squamata; family Viperidae; genus Azemiops; species Azemiops feae. Next base: position 2,127,725 of record JALGBA010004174.1, on the reverse strand, counting down.
TGAATATATAAGCAATATATTCACTTCTAAAATATACAAAATGATATGTATAGAAACATAACGAGAGTTTCAAGTTTCTGCTCCCCCATTCTTTTACCTGTAGCTCTCTACGGGACATTTTGTTCTCCAGTCACTAAGGTGGGTATCATATTCCACAGAAATAATTCTAAGCGATGGGCAGTCAGATGCTAACCAAGTCTAAATTTAGAATACAAGAAAACAAGACAGAAAACAATCGCATTCAGGTAAATGTTTAGGCTTCAGGTTATGCAATGAGGATCAGCAACATACTTTCAAGCCAGATGAGTGAATCAGAAGAGTAAACTATGATTGCAGGGCATATCATCTGAAATGACTTGCTAGCAGGTTCTATTGCCTTAATTTCAGCAACCCAGCATTAGTCTTAGAAACAACTCTTGTGCCTTAAATCCATAAATATAGGGCCAAAGTTTCCATTTGATTCTTCTAGGACATAATCGTTTCTATCATTCTGATTGGTTGATCTCTACCAATTAATCAAAGCCTCTGCATTTGGATATGTTAGCAGGCTTCAGAACATTTTAGAAAAGGCCAAACTGTCACTTATGACTTGCTACACGTCTAAACATAAAGCAGAAATCAAGGAAGTGATACCTTCTCTGGGTACAGTATAGTAAAAGGAAAAAAGAAATTGCTTCATCAGGAGAGAATCTTGATGTACATGTACAGAAGCAAATAAGTCTGTTGTGCTGGTGATTACATAGGTGCCTCTGAATAAATAGATGTTCACACGAATGCTACTCTCTGTTATTTATGCATAACAGAGCATAATGTAGAGGAACTGAAGAGAAACAACTGGAAAAGAAGTATGAAATACTGGGACTTACTAACTGAAATTGAACACTTATGGAAAAAGAAATGTATTGTTAAAGCAATCGTAATTGGAGCCCTCAGAGCAATACCTAAAGGACTTTCTCGATATCTGGCAATACTGAATCTATGAAACCTGAATACCTTAACTTCACAAAAAATACCCACCCTGCTTGGAACTGCCTATAGCAGGGGTGTCAAACACGTCACGTGACGTGTTGCGACATATAGTGACTTTTCCCCCATTGTCGGAGCTGGGGTGGGCGTGGTTTCGGCATGACGCATCCGGCCTGCGGGCCGGCAGTTTGACACCCCTGGCCTATAGTCTTAGATGCAATTTTAATAATCCTTAGGTTCTTGGTTAGGACTTGAATTATTAAGTTTTTTCCAGTCTTAGACTGTGAATTTAACTGTAGATTACCCATACATCATCATCATCATCATCTAGGTCAGTGATGGCAAACCTTTTAGAGACCGAGTGCCCAAACTGCAACCCAAAACCCACTTATGTATCATCGGGTGCCGGGTGGGCATGGCCCATTGGGTGGGTGTGGCCAATTGGGTGGGCATGGCCCATTGGGTAGGCGTGGCTGCGGTGGTAACGGCAGACTGGGTGGGACTAAAAAGTTCAATCAATTCCAACTTTGCGAGATCTTTTTTTCCCCGCGAGAAGTTGAAATTGATTGATTGATTGAACCTTTTTTTTTTTTGCACACGGCGGCAGAGGCCTAAACTGAAAAGGTTTTATAAAATCCAGCTGAAGGCCTAGGACTGAGGTGACGGCGTGCGTGCCCACAGAGAGGGCTCTGCGTGCCACCTGTGGCACGCGTGCCATAGGTTCGCCACCATGGATCTAGGTAGTCCTGGGGTTTCAACAGTAACTGGTGACCAGGACTGCCGTTGCTATACTATGCAGTCATAAAAGGTGATGTCATGGGACCTCATTGCTTAGCAACAGCAATCCTGACAGTCCTGGTTCGTACAACCCAAGAGATGTAGTTAATGATTCTCACTTTTGGCCAACATTCGCTGTAGTCATCTTCTGCATCCATGTCTTTCTCATCTGTAGAGTTCTCAAGGTCCTGTTGTCTCCATGTTTTAAATGCTGCTCCCAAAAGGCCATGAACAAAAAGGACATCGGCTTTAATGGGCTCACTGGTACTGGAGAGAAGTCATAAAGAAAAGTCTATTATTAACAAGAGCATCTAGGCCCACATGCTGGTTGGGAATTCCTGGAATTGTAGTCCATGCATCTTAAAGCTGCCAAGGTTGAAAAACAGTAATCTAGGCAAAGAATTCTCTCTCAAATAAATACAATAATTCCTATCCCATCTCTACTTAAATTATTAGTAATGGTAGAGATCAAAACTGATGGAATTATTCTAAGTTAAATTCCAAACCAGAGTGAGTAACCAAATGTTGACTTATATCTCCTCACACACACTCAGTACTGATGACATCATTCTCTCCTCCACAAACGTAACTCTGTTTCTTTATTTTATGAGAAGCAGTGATCCATTAGAAAGCTCCTTCCAAAACCTCAGCTTTACTTTATTTTGTCCTCTGCTTTTTTCAAGCTTTTTCTGCAGGCTCCTTTAGCCAACTGAACTCTGAACTTCTTACTATTGTCTAAAACTATTTTGTGCCCCTTAGCAAGATGTTAATCTTAGGTAAATTTGCATCTTTCCCTTTTCTCAGTTACTAATTTTCAAAGGCTTAACTGCCACAAGATTGTATAGCCTAGCCCTAGGTCACTCACAATATACTACTGTCTCCAAGGCTTAAGCATTATGCATAATGTACAGTATTACCATCCTAAGGCAGTGCACAATATTATAGGTAGTTCTCATTTAGAAACCACAATTAGAACTGGCAACTCGGTCACTAAGAGAAACTGTTGCTAAGTGAAACCATGTCTGTGCTTATGATATTGCTTTACAGATCTGTGACAGTCGTAAATGTGAGGATTGGGTGTAAAGTTACTTTTTCATCAATGTATAATTGCGAACATTTGCTAAACAAGATAGTCACTAAACAAGAACTACTTGTAGTATATTTATAATGCTTGCCCCGGAACCAAACATAAAGCCAAAGCAATTTACATAAGTTGTCAAACATCTAAGGCTAATGAGATTAATGCAAAAGATTGTATCCTGCTTTTAAATTATTTGATCCATGCTGTGCATACCAAGAGCCAGCTAAGGTTGAAAACATTCACTGTCTATGCAGCCAGGCAATATTGAAAATCTGACTCAGTTTATGAGAGTTTCCTGAACTTTTTCCTTCCATTCAGAATACAGGAAGGGGAAACACAGAAAAGAAAAACTTATCCCTGCACAAACAATTCCTCAGGGCCAAATGGTTGAATATATGGTTACAGCAACATCTGATGATTCATTGGGCCATTTTTTTACAATTGAATGTGTGAATCAACTCCACTGCAAAGGACTGGCTATGTCAGCAGATTAAATCATGCTAAACTACGGTTAGAAATAAACCTGAATTACAAAACAGGCTTAATGTAAAGAAGATACGAGCTTGCTTACTTGGTTCGATATTGTGGGTGTAAAATGTATACACCATCTGGATACTGTTCTTGTAGCACTTCCCTATCCAGATTAGCCAAGGCTCTTGCAGCATGAGAGGACTCCATGACGCGTGGAGACTTCATCATGGCTGCTAGTATAGAAACCCATCCTAGCATTGAATTAAATAAAACATTTGTATCATTGTTACCTACTCGTATGTTTTATTAACAAAGGTATATTTAGTAAGTAATAAATATGGAGGAAAGTACTATATACATTGACTGTTTTTCACCACATTTTTTTCTGGCAATTCTCTGCAAAATTATTATTTGTTAGCAACTGGAAGTCTAAACATTTAATTTCTCCTGTTCAAGTTTGAGAATATGGTGTAAGACTGATTATAACCAATAATTCATGCAGCAACATCAAGACAGACAGACAGACCATGCCACCCTATAGGTAGAATGCATACTGTCTGCTCAAACCCTCCAGAAAGAAACTGCCATCCTGTCAGGAAAATCGTTGTTTTAATCATTCATCTAGTTTATCCATTAATTCTTTCCCTTTTGGAAAGGAATCCTGTATAGAAAAATGCACTGCTTCGCAAACTGCAGACATATAAGAAATTTCTGATCAATTCCTTTACTCCAAAGATAAATTCAATATACACCCACACTATGCTCAACCAATGAGAAAATGTATTTGACAAATTATATGAAATTGCCTGGAATATTAAATAATTAAATCCCAATTCTAAAGTATTGATTTCCTAAACCCTATGACTCTTGCAAGGAAACATCACAAGACAAAATATTTTAATACATTTTTTCAATTAACAACAAATGCATTTGTTACTACCTGCACGTATTATCGATGCATGAAGACGTTCCTCTAGTGCCATATTTCCAATTATGTGAATGATACTTCTTTGTATCTTGCGAGAATCTCTATGGAGGTGATACAGTTTTTGCAAGAGTTGAAGTCCCTTGTTTGCTTCAATTTTATTACAATGGCTAGGAATCTGAAGTGATAGAGAAATTGCAGTAATCAGCTGTACTTTAACAGTGTGCAAATCAAGTATAAAATTATATCATGCACAAAGAGTCACGGGGGAAGGGAAGGTTGACTATTTATTACCCAGACACCAAAAGAAAATTAAAAATGACTTCAGAATGCCTACACTGCGCACATTAATTAAGCATAGGCAGTACAGTCCTATTTCCTCATAACATGACTAAGTAGAATAGTACTTACATGTTTTACAATCTATCTTGAGTTTGTAACAAGGCTTGAGCAGGGATTTTCTATTTATGCCTTTACCTTGAGTCTGAGAGGGCTGCAAATGGCTGAGTTCAACAGTTTACAAAGTAGCGGCAAGTGTGGGTACAGGCAGAACCCAGAATATAATTGAAATTAATTGGTTTGCTTAAAAGGACCGTTTATTTAACAGGAAAATATTTCTTTCATCAATTTTAAAATGAAAATCATATCCTTTTACCGTGAAAAATAGGAATCGTTTTCTAACTCTACGTCTATATTCTTATTTGCACTATGTCTATATTCTTGTTTGCACTACTACTGAGATCCAAAGAGGGCTCCAGGCCCAGATTGGTGCCTCTGCTACATTACCTTGGAATGTTCCACTAAAGCTTGCAAACAAAAGAGTTCCACTGTCTTTGCAGGTATGGTACTGAGACTTTCACAGTATGGAAGCCCATTACCTCCAAAACACCACAAGCCTCCCTGGAAGAAAAAACACGTTGGAAATTAATTTCAGAACAACAGAATGAACAACGTTAAACAACATTTATGCAACAATGTGTAGAGTTTTCCATTTTTAAAAAAATTAAGCACAAAGCGTACAGCGTACTCTAATGGGTCAAAGGAAACAAGAGACCACTTTACAGAAAAGAGGCTACAACTTCAAACCATTTTGAAAATACTGACCAGCAAGGTAGAAGCATCACTATCCTAGCAGCCATTGGAGCAATCTTGCTACTAAAATTACTTTCCAGGCAAATTACTCAAAGAGGGATATGAAAATTTAATATTTTTTAAAGAAACGTTTTGTTTTTCTGGAGGCAAAAAATTTCCAGTAAATAAATTCCAGTAAGAATTTACTCTTCGTTATCAGTCAGCTCAAGGAATTGACATAACTCGGGGGTCTTCAAACTTGGCCCTTTTATGACTTGTGGACTTCAACTCCCAGAATTCCTCAGCCAGGCATGCTGGCTGAGGAATTCTGGGAGTTGAAGTCCACAAGTCATAAAAGGGCCAAGTTTGAAGACCCCTGATATAACTGAAATATGTAATCAGCTGGAAGCAAGCAAATATTTATTACCATCTTCTCATTTCTGCTGGTTCAGACCAGCCCTTTAAATTAGAAACTTATTGGCAAGACAAAATAACTTCAAATTTACTCACAGACTATGTCACTTTTTATATCGTGGATTTAATAGATTGATCTCTGGCTTCATAGGCCAACAAATCAAAAGACCCAATATGGTGTACAAAGTTAAGGCACTGTAAAAATGTAAAGTAAAATGGGAACCAGAAATACAATACATTAAGGAGGAAACACACAAATAGAACACCAATTCTAAGTACCCCAGTTGACTAGAATGTTGAACTCTTTAAGTTTTGAGAATATACCTTTTGGGCAGCAATGGTCTGGCTGCTTTCTCTTAAAGCTAAAGAGGTAAAATACTGTACACACTGATCAAGATCTGTTTGAGGCAAACCTGCCAGAAGCAGTCGAAGTTCATCTTCTAAGCAACAAGTCTGAAATATGAAATCACAAACATTTCTGTCACTGTATCTTGTTGATGAATGACTCACATCAAAAAACTAGGATTTGTAAATGTTTTTATGGTATGAAGCAGCAGGAAGTTTAGTCTATAAAAAGTTCCAGATTAGGGATGCAATCCTTTTCTACTGAGGACCATATTCCTTCAAGGATAATCTGATTAGGGAAGCACGCCTACAATGGCAGGGCAGAAACCAGAGGATATAGTACAGATATAAAGTAACTCCTAACAAGCACCTAGCTAACTATTTGTCTCTCTCTCTTTCTCAAAATAAGTATTTTGGAAAGCAGCTGCAATCACAGACATGAACTGGGTTTATATTTCCAGTTGTTCCAGAGCACCTCCTCTGAATTAAATCCAAAGTGTGGCACAGACTGATTCTAGAGGGTTTTCAGAATGTGAATGGTAGAGCTTGCCTCTCAGTCTTTAACTCCTCCAAACATTGATCTCTTCTACTCCTATGGATGGGAAAGACAGTAGTCCTGAGTCCTCTCACTGCAATTCCCATTCTTACACTCTACAAGGTGAAGTTTGGGCTTTTAAGATCATGACTTGTATTCTGTTGCCTCCGGTGCACTCCTACTCCTACTCCTCCCTTTCCAGTGACACCTCTGGGCTCTTCCTCACAGCCATATTCATGAGCTTTCCACCCATTCTTGAATCTGGAGGAAACTATATTGGCATACTATAAGTTGCACTGCTCCTACAATATAGCTCTCTCGCACATCACCAAGGAGGCCAGGCAGGGTTGCTGTCCTGAAATAAACTAGGGCAGGGTAGTTTCAAGACAGCAACTATTGGATGTCTTATGTTGTTCCCCCTCCCACCCAGCATGGGCTACTGGTGGGAAAAAAAAAACCAGACACCAATTGCTTTCCTGAACATGAGGCTCTTTGGGGGCTAGAGGTTGGCTTGACTTTTATCCTTTACTTCTGACAGGAGTATCAACATCCTATGAAATGATTTCATGGCAACTAGAGGGCACTCGGATTACTCGTAGACTGATATACTTAAGTAAAACAACCTAACAGTCTCGGGGACTGGCATTCAGAGATTGATTAGAGATACAGAGCAGAGAAGCCCAAATCAGAAGACAGCCCTCTGGGTTATTGTGCCTCTGGATCTTTCTTGCCTTTCTCCCTCCTGAGGCCAATTTCCCCCAGGAGTCCTTTCAGTCAGGCAAAGAGCCTCTTTCTTCTTTTAGGATTTGATTGGGAAAGGGTGAATAAAAAAAAAAGGATTTTAAAAGTACGCCTGTCCATATGGATGCCTTCTGGCAACTGCATTATGCTACCTTGGTTAATTCCCAAGTATTAATTTTCAAGTACCTACATAAAAGAAGCTCCCGCAATAAAGGTCGTTCAGATCTTATTATACATACATCTTTTGGTTTCAGTAAAAGATGAGGAGGCAGGAAAAATCGCAGATCGACATCTTTACTCCGAGCTAAAGCAATGGCAGTTCTCTGGTCGCTTGTTTGGGCAACAGTCCTGTATTGATAATCTGTACTAAAACAAATATAAAGTTAGAATTTTCACTAATCCGAAATATATTTTTAATAAAAACTATATAAACAAGCAATACATCTTTGCAATTATAAACACAATGAGGATAAGCTACCTGTTTGGAAAGGACTTACATACCTAGGGATGGCAGATGTAAACAAATTCCCAATTTTGAAGAACAAGGAAAGTGTGTGTGGGGGGGGCGATTCTGTTGTAACACTATTAATAAAACTGTAACACCTGCAGTTTGTATTGTAAAACAAAAGTTGCCAGTTTAATTTCAGACTCCTTTGAATTGCAGTAGCATTCTTAAAGCACAGGTTTCCAATAGGAAGTCTGATTTCTCACTGTAAAACATCCACCCACTGGTTCTTGCTGAAGTAGAGGTCAGAAGTGAAAGGATTCTACTATTTCTAAATAACTGTGAGTATCAAGCCTTAGCCCACATCGTAATTGAAATTCAGCGAAGAAACAAACACCTTGAGGGTCCTAATCAGTGAAAGGTTCTCCAATACAAGTTCCAATTAAAATGAATGGGTTCTTGTACTGTTCCTGTCAAGTCTGTGGAACTCGTATAAGAAAACTTTCTGATATATTGTGCTGCTATCAGTTGGCTCTCCTTTTCATAGTACTATGTAAGAGATAATAGCCAACAGCAAGAACTCTGTAGCTGTCTTAATAGATACCATTACCATGCCAGTAACGATTGGCGGCCAATTCCTGCACAGCTTCTAATCGGACCATTTTATCATTTGATTGACTTCTTTTCACAAGCAGCCACAAGGCATAATCACGCTCTTCTGCATCAAGTGTACTGAAGCGTTCTTTACCAAACATAAAATAGGACAAGAAGATTATTATAGTCACTTTATTTCCATCTTCGTATTATCAGCAGTACTGTAACTAAAGATAGTATTTTTAGAGTAACATTTTAAAGCATACTATTTCCTGGATCCACATTTAGATGACAATACCAAACTGATCTTGGCTAATTCAAAAAGCTAAGCAGGTAAATTCTTAGGATGATACATCTCCAGGGAACACTAGAGCTATAGTCAAGATTGGGTTACAAAAACTCTCCAAGAATAAGGTAATGGTAAACAACGTTGGTAAAGTTGTCAAGAAAACTATACATCAATATCAAGTTTGATCTGAAGGAGATTTTTCTTAATATAAACGAATGACCATTCAATTAAATAGAGTGCTTTGAATCTGGAAACTGGAGTTTAGTAGCCATAACCAATGATTAGGACTTGACTCTGCACAAAGATTGTAAAACAAGAATATATATGGAACTACATTTAAGTATCCAAAAGTCATTTTTGCATCCCAATGAGAACACTGTGCATTCCAGAGTAAGAAGGACCTTCAAGTTAACACCTCTTCAGTGCAGGAATCAAAACTAAATCTTTCCTGCCAGATGGCAACCAAGTCTCTGCTTGAATGCATCCAGTGAAGCACATTATTTAACTGAATAATTGGCTCCTACTATTGCACTGATTTTAAGCCTAAATCTCTGAATAAACACTTACACGATATTTTATTTATAAAACAGCAATTGGCTTAAGAATAATAAAACATTTAAGCGTAACTAGCATATTCAGAACCAATTCCAAACATTTAGTCAGTGTTCCAGGTAACAAATCTGGCTTCTTAGCCACATCATGGCACTTTGCATTTTAGTTATATACATGACAGGCAGAAATTTATTGATTTTCCAATATGCAGAAACAGCAATGGGTGGAGGGAATGGAAAAAGCTGCATCTATTTAGTTTCTGCATGGTATGAACTATTAAAGGTACAAAGTTTCTGCTTTTTAAAAGAATAACAGTTTAGATTATAGCGAGTTGACAATGACATTCCAAACCTACCATCAAAGGGCTTCTGGAAAATTCGAGCATGCATTTCTATAATTTTTTTGGCTGCTCGGTGAAGCTTTTTTCTCACTTGATATATGATTCCTACAAAAGCAACAGAGTTCATTTTGGTCAAATAATATATTGTCAGTCCTACACGTAGACCAGAGCAGGAAACCAATTCTACAAGAAGAACAAGAACTATATTTTAGTGAGGTAAGCCATAGTAACCAATTTTGCAACTTTGCTTGTGGTTTCTCTTCCCACCCTTTTACGACCAGTGAATCAGGGAAAAGCCAGCCTAAGTCTCTTCTGAATATTGTACTATCTCCCTACCCAGGACCAAAAGAATGCTTCTGTAATTTCTGTTTATATAAGTTTCTGAATATTTGCTTCAAGGCTATCTCCCTGGCTCTCTCCATATATAAATTCCTGTTAAGATTCAGCAGAAAGAGAATGTCACTTGCATCTTTCCTAATATTGTAGTCTCACCTTCCAAATAAAACCTTGAGGCCCTGATTGGGAAAAAGTGCACTACGAGCCAAACAGGAATGTTACTGATACCAAACTAAATACTGATCACCAACTAAGAATTAAGGGTTGACTTGCTCTCAGAAATGTCTGAGGATCGCTAAGAATGGGCTATTTGTGGGAATAGGAGAGATATCACCAAATCAAGCTTATGATATGGATAGCCATACTCTATCAATACAATTTCTTAACAATAGACACAATAAGGAGAGAAAAAAATGATTATTCAACTGGATTTAAAAAAGAATATAGAAAACATCCTGGTCCCAGCCGAGTAAATTTCCAGTAGAAGAGAATATAAAAAAATGAGAAAAATATTATGAGGGGAAAAAAGAGAAAATAGAAGGGAATATGAGTAAATTTGGACCATAAGAAAGGCTGAGCGCCAAAGAATTGACGCCTTTGAACTATGGTGCTGGAGAAGACTCCTGTGAGTCCCCTGGACTGCAAGGCGATCAAACCGGTCAGTCCTAGAGGAGATCAACCCTGACTGCTCTTTAGAAGGCCAGATCCTGAAGTTGAAACTCAAATACTTTGGCCACCTAATGAGAAGGAAGGACTCACTGGAGAAGAGCCTAATGGTGGGAAAGATTGAGGGCAATAGAAGGGGACGACAGAGAATGAGATGGCTGGATGGAGTCACTGAAGCAGTAGGCGTGAGCTTAAATGGACTCCAGAAGATGGTAGAGGACAGGAAGGCCTGGAGGAACGTTGTCCATGGGGTCGCGATGGGTCAGACACGACTTCGCAACTAACAACAACGAGTACATTTCTTCCATAATCTCCATAGTGTAATGTTCTTCCTTAAACATCAAGATGAAAATATTATTGTTGCAATTCTTATTTAGTATTTCTTACATTCAAACTGTGTTTCTAATTCCTCCTACTTTCAACAATAACCTAGTTTTTCTTACCTTGATAGTCACTTTGATCTAAAGAAACTGTTCGTAAGTAGATGTAGGATTTCAGTTTTTCTTGTTGTACCACTTGGGTATCAAAACTGAATAATTTTCTTAAAGTGAAAACTTCATAAGTAGCAAATATACAACCACTTAAAAAAGCAGAAGACAGATATCAATGTAAGCATTAAAGTACAAGTTTAAACCTGATTGCAGTTACGTAGAAAACGAACCCATCTCTATGTACAGTTTTCTAAAATTTTAACTTCTGATCCAAGCTGGAAATTCTTGTCCATAGTTTTATCAGCTGAAGAATTAGTGTTCCTCCCCCCGCCCTCTTGGTGGGGAAAATGTGGAGTTCTACATATGCCATCCTGAATTCCTGATGAAAAAGAACATATCAGTCTAACAAACGAGAAGAAATGTTCCGAAGGAGGAGAATATTTGTAGCTCAGGGTTGAAATGAGGGATCCTGGGTGGTCTCTGAGCTTGGCTGTTTTCTTGCAGATGCTTCATTACCAGGTAACATCATCAGTGTTAGAAGAGAGCAGGGTTTGCTCTCATTTTATATATTATATATTTTATATATTATAAAATGAGTATATAAAACTGTGAGCAAACCCTACCCCCTTCTAGCACTGATGTTACCTAGTTCAGGTAATGAAACATCTGTAAGAAAACAGCTAAGCTCAGAGAGCACCAAGAAGAAATGTCCATTTGCTTCCTTTTGCCCACTTTCTTCTCTCTCCCTCTCTCATAAGCAGAACTCTCTTGATTCCTCTTGATATCCAAATTAGGCAAATCAGGATATAGTTGTGGGATAGACTTTCCTTGCTACCTTCTAGCCACGGTCTATCCCCTAATCGTATCCTGATACTAGAAAGTAGCAAGGCAGTAAATCATGCAGAGATGGAGTAGGAAGAGTATTTCAGATCAGCGCAAGCCACTCAATTATCATCTCACAGTCTTTAATGCTTTACAAGTATAGGTAGCAATAAATAAATACATGAACTGAGCAGGAAACACAATCTGCTTCTAAATTTAAATTTGAAATAAGGAAAGGCAACACTTGTTTGTGGATTAGAAACCAAGAGAAATGGGGAGGGGAGGGGAAAGGAGGGGAGGGGGGGATGGGATGGGAGGGGAGAAGAGAGGAGGGGAGGGGAGAGGAGAGAAGGCCTGTCAACTGTTTCAAAACTCAGAGTTTCTAAAGTTTTCAGGAATGACAGATTTACATGGCTCATATTTAAGGGCCCAAATTTTAAATGATAAAATAATGCACGAATTGACTATTATTATAGACTATGTAATATATTAAATAGGGTCATTCTTAATTTTGCACCAGCTTTAAGTGATAGATAATATTGTCAACATTACTATATATACACAGCATTTAAACAATTACAACATACTATACATATTCACAAGAACAGCTGAAAAAATAATACATTAAACATCTACAAAGTATGATACTTTATTTTTATGCTAGAAACAAAACTGATGTTTGCTAATAAAAACTTACCCCAGAATAAGTGAGCCAGTTAACTTCACAATTTTTCCTTAAAAATTAAAAGTTTAGTATCACTGCATGTGCAAAATGGATGTTTTAATACAAACATTATATCAATAATGAGTTATATACAGAGGTTAAGCTAAATGTACTTAGTTATTATTAAAATAAATGCATGTGAGTCCATTTAACTTCTAATTTAAATATTGCTTATTTATTAACTGTTTTTATGCCAATACAATAAAAAACACTCTTGGAAGTTCTCATAGAAAAATAATGGAATATAAAACAAGTCCCATGCAAAAATAAAAATAATGCTGCAATAATTCAAAGAGAACAAAAAGATGGTAATACCGAATTAAAATAAATCAGGGGAAGGCTCTAAAAACGAACCCAATCCTTACCAGCTTGTGGAAAATCAGAAAAGAGGGAATCAGACTGATCTCCATAACATCAGCACTGCAACAGAAAAGCAATGCCTCCTTGTTTCAGTCCCCCCCCCCAAAGTCCCTGAAAGTGTGGAATGCATACCAGTTTCTCACTGCTATAGCTAGTTGGTTGGACCACAGATGCTGGAGAAAGTGGATCTGAATGTATCCAGGTAACAAGCCATGAAGGGCTTTGTAGATCAAAGCCAGCACCTTAAACTGGATCCCAAAATCAACTGGCAACCAATGCAGGGTCCATAACACTCCAAAAGCTCCCATATTTGGAGCCTAAAGGAGTACAATTTTTGAATATTTTTTGCCTACTAGACAGATAAGAGCATGAGGTAGTGTTATCAAGCCTTTAAGTCTCAGGTAAGGTCCCAAATAATTAATTTAATGGTAATGAATTAATTCCTATTCAAGATTATGCAAAACTAAGTCCAACTTCATAGGGAGCAAGTGACAGCTCTGTGTATATGGGTCTAACCACTTAAATTTTTTTCCAGTTGGGAGTATGCCCACTCAACTTGATGAGATTATTTCTGGGAAGCATGCTTCAAATGAGAACACACAATTTGGCAAATTAACCTGGCAACAAAGCTCAAGTTGTGAATTTAAAAGAATTTACTTCTGAATAAACTTGTACAAAATTAGATTTACAATACTGGTTTCTTCCATTAGCCTTTTATATATGTATGATCCTCCTACCATCATCCCGAAAAGTTTAAATTATGGAATACATATCATTGTATTCATAAAATATTCTAAACAGATTTCATCATTGGAAATCATAGTTTCATTTATATTTATATATTTATATAATCTAAGGGTACAGTGTTAATTCTTACAGATGACCTTATTAACATTTTTCTATCTAAAATTTCGGTCAAATCTTTTTTAGATGGCTTTTCAACCTTGTGTTTAGGAAAATATTCAACTCATTCTTAAATATGGCATAAATATTTAAAAAGTTATGCAGAACAATGTCACTAAGATCTTGCTCAGAGATCTTAACTTCAAATAGGCTTTGTATTTCCATTGGTATTTTATAGAAAAAAACCCAATAAAGTTCTTCATCAGTCCTATGGAATGGTGATAAATATTTCACCAAAGGCTACTTTCTTAACTGTCCCTAGGAAGAATATAATTTCCACTCCTTATGGACTTTTTCTGTAAAAAAACAAACAAAAATGATTTATGGTTTTGATGATTAGACAGAAAGACGAGTCAGGAGTTTAAATTATAATTGTATTTATAACCGATGCAAAGAAAATCAGAAACAAACGCTTCATATCTTTATCCTTTTTTCTATTTTTTTTGCATTTTTGCTTTTTCTTTTGTTTCTTTTGTTTCTTCCTTTTTCATTCTATTTTAGTTTGTATTACTTATTATTCTTAATAACATTTTCAAATATATAATTTCTCAAGGTAGGCAAAGAAGAGATGTACAGCAAGCTTCAAATGATGAATTTAGCTGGGAAATCATTCAAATAAAATAACGATAGTCAGGCTTGTAAATACAAAATTGCACTTACTGATATGTTTCCATGATTGATCAACTTTCCATGTTGAACCTAAAGTTCCTATCTTTCTATAGCAAACCACACAATAAGCAGCCAGAGACATTCTGTAAAGGTACAAAAAACTGATTTAGCACATCAACAGGATTTTAAAAAATTATTTTATATATCAGTTATGCCCTATCTAATTCAGAGGGAGCATAGCATTCTTTCCAAAACATATATTGCAAGTTTAGTACAGGACTTCATGATTGTAAAATAACCTTCCTTTCAAAGGAAAAATGAATTATATCATTTTCCAAACTTTTGATAGGGGAAGCCTTTCCTTTCTGAATTTAAATGAGAGGTGCAATTTGTTTTACAACCCAAAATAATATATTTTGCTTCACTGTATTTTTTTTATAAGGTAACTATTTTGGCTGTCCATCCTGGAAAAAGAGAGGTTCAGAGACACAATGAACAATTCACTGAAATCTAGTAATTTTGCTGCAAATCTATAGAATATTATTGGAACCATAGAAAATTATTGGGTCTTAATGATATTCTGTGCAGAGATTCAGTACAAAGAATATAGCAAAGAAACAATCAAGCTTTTGGGGGGTAAGGTGTTCTACTGATATATTTAATTTTTTTAAAAATCCTGTGTTTCCTCCTGTTATAGCACTAACAATGCTGTCAATACTTTGCTGCTTATTCCATGGTTACCAGTTTACTCAACTAGCTCAATTTGGGGGACTGTATACCCTTTATTAGTTTTGCTCAACAACCTAGGGTAAAATAAGGCAAGATAGTCCTTAGTTCAGTTAAGTTAATTCAGTTAATTAGAATATTCAGATTCTCAGTATAAATCTACATGTTTGAATAGAGCTGGGTTTTTTTTTTAAATAAATGACTCACTCAAAATGCCTAAAATGTGCCATATTTGAAGATAACGTTTAACTGTATGTTCTAAAAAAATTTTTCATACACAGTTCAGCCATGGGACCCTAAAAATAAACGGCAGTTGGTTAGGAAAACGAAGCTTTGTTTGTGAAAATGCCATCTGACTTCATGGAAAACAACAAAACTGCCCGACCCTTTCAGTTTTGCAGTGACTTGTAGCTCAACCTTCCAAACCTGATTAAACTGCCTTGTAGATGTTTCTGAAAACAGATCCAAGAGTGTGGGAGTGGTGACTAATTTCATAGCTGAATAACAACATTCACTAGTAAAATATATATTTTATTCAGAAAACCATTACGCATCTCCTACCTACACACCTTGAACTAAAACATGCCCCAAATTGCAGCAGCCCTGCCTTTAGCGAACGTACAACAGATCGCAATTTGCAAACAGCATAGAAATGCCCCACTTCTAATCTTAGGGGTGCGGCACAATGAAAAGAGTACGCTCTAGGCGAACAGACTTTATGGACAGAACCAAGTCTATCATTGCTGATCACAGCTATCATTATACAATGGACAAAATGAGTTACACGAGCTCCGTCGCAATGTTATTCCTTATTCGGGGATTTCTCCGGCTAGACAAGGCTGTTCTCCAGCCCCGACTTCACAACCACGCACCAGGTTGGCCCAAACAGCCGCTCTCCTCCAACCTCCTCCCCTACCTGCCCATCTCGGATCCCCGTCCCACTGTCAACGACGAAGCCTTTCCATACCGCCCACGCTCTGACGTCAACGTGAATCACGTTACATTCCCCCAGAGCGCCGCCCTCATAGGAGCAAGCCAATCCAAAAACAATAGAAGAAAGGCGCCTGCGCAGTTGTGGACCTTACGTCCGAGTCGGCGCTCTTTCCGCTCCCACTTCTTCCGGTCGGGAGGGAAACAGGAGTAACCTGGTGTGTTCGTCGCTAGGGCAACGTTGCTGGACCGGTGAAGCACAACTCCGTGTTTTGTTTTGTTATCTTGAACTGAGTGGGTTGTGGTGTTTTTTTTCTTTTCTTGGAAGGTCTTTCTCCCCCCCCCCCACTTCTCCCTCGTTTACCCTCGTATCTTTGCCATTAAGGGGTTGCCTTTCTGCAGGGCAACGTAGCCGTCAGGTTTTGCGAATCCCGGGCAGCGTAAATAGTTGCAGCTACTCTCTTTCAGCTTAAGTTTTATCCAGGGTAGTTGCACAGTAAACCTCATCAGTCTGGCCGAGGGGGATGGGAAGTGCATTTGCAACCTGCCTGGAAGATACAGATAGTAGGGCTGCCAGATGCTTTGGTAAACCATACGGTTTCTTCCCCTCATTAGCCTGAATAGGCTTCTCCAATGTAGGATTAGGGCTACCAAATCTGGGCTGCAAAAATTCCGAGTACATGATAGAGTTTTCTCTATATCTTCGTTGCCATCTAGGGTGCTTGAAATTATTGAACCCAGACCAATAATCTTCACAAAACATAATGTGACTTTTGAATGAAAGTGGATCTAGTTCTAAACAGGTAGTATAATAAACTAGATATAAATATGTCAGATTCAAGATAGAAGTAATACATGTTATTGATAGGGCTTTTGTTTTCCTTTTTTTAAAAAAAACCATATTAAAATATTGAAGTGCATTCAGAATTATAGTATGTAATTAATGTTAATTAACTATACAGGCCTATTCTCATTTACTTGAAAATCAGTAAACCTGAATTCAGCTTAACTTTTACTCAATTGAGCTGGCTAGGACAGAAGCTTAACCATCAGGACGTTTGTATTGATTTTGTTCAGTTTAAGATTATATCATTTTCTACAAATAGTTTTTCCGTTTGATGTTTTAGGAATCTGACATTGTGAAGAAGATGGTGAATGTTTTGAAAGGAATACTTATAGAATGGTAAGCAAAAATATATTGGCAATGCAAGTGCTACTCCAAGCTTGTAAGAAATTTGGTAGCATGAGCAAGAAATGTTTATGTTGTGACATGGTTACAAAAAACAGAGTTGTGGTTGTAATCAGCAAGTGAAATAGCAAAAATGGCATACTCTTATTTTAAAAGAACACAATGTTACTGAAATGTGATATGGTGTATTATTCATGTAACCTGCAAACTATGAATATTTGGTATGTCTAATTCATATTATAAGGATGGGGATTGTTCTGCCAGCAGCCTCATTTTCTTATTACACTTAAAATAAAATTTAACTGGCTTAAGTAGCTTGTTAATATTGCCCTTAACTAATTTCTAAAGGTGCTACTTGTTTAAATTCCAGATTTAAACCAGCACAGAGTGGGCTGAGACAGCAATTACTATCTTCTGCTACTACTTTCTCCTTTATGTAAACTGAACAATGCAAATACAGTTTAATATTAATTTTGTGAGCATATTACCAGATCAGAACCACGACGATATGGTTCTAAAAATGCCAAATCCAAGCTACAGCAATCCAGATAATCACTGGAGGGTAGCATCAAATTAAGGTTTTATGCAACTCTTTGCTGCATCTAATGGTCATCTAAACTTTTTAATCCTGTTTAGGATTCATTAAGAATATACAGCAGCAAAAATAAAACAAAAAAATGGATAGGTACTAGGTTTTTTAAAAAGGGATTCGCCTTCAGAAAAAGCAGTGTGTGCATAAAAATAATGAGGCAACTAAGATGGAAGTTAAATTCAAAGGAAAAAAAAGGCTTTGAAAGAAACCAGAAGCAGGCAATTGTTTTCAGCTCAATTAAATACAATCAATGCCAAATGCAATTCTAGCTAGTTACCTACTATACAGCCTAGATATCTAAATCTAGGTTTGTTTTTTTCATGCATATTGGAAAATTTCACTCCACAACTTGGATGAGAGGTTTACATTCCTTTGCTTCCTTTCTTACAACCAGCTGCTGTAAGATTCCAGCAAACGTCTCAGTTTCAAAGGAAAGGAAGTTGTTTTGGCTCAAAGATTTGGGCAGCCAGCCTTTTACTCTACTACAGATAGACGTGTATACAGTACAATAGTAGATATATTCAGAGAATTTCTAGCAGTTTATGTTACTATGTGGCTGTGACACAAAATGAATATATTTCTTAGGCCAGAAATCAAAAGAGATTTCACAAAATACATTAGCACAAACAATGCACTTTTCTTTGAAGTACTATAGCAGCTGTTTGTTTATGCATGTACAAATAGCACTTCTTTGAGGACCATAAGTGGCTACGCATGCACATACAGGCAGAGACAAAAATGGACAGCTTTCAAAACAACCATGTGAGCCTTGTTAAGGGTGCAGCTGCCTTAACACTTCGAAGAAAGAAAGAAAGAAAAATGGTTTGGTAGATTTACTTCTCCTTCCTCAGAATCTCTTCCAGATTGAGAAATGTTATTGGAAAAAGTATCTATTCTGAACTGATCTTATATTGAAAACTTTATATATTTGACCATCTATTTCTAAATTTAATTTCTTTTTTGATTATATAAAATCTGTGATTATGTTGGTGACTGTCACAACACAATCCTGTGATTGAATAAATAACATAAGTGAGTTCATCTTTTTTAATGCAGTATTTTGGCCAAGTTTCAGAACTGCAACTGACGAAATTGCCATAGTGAATGAATTGTGCTATGAAAGGGATAATTGGAACATAGCCCTTGGATTCTTCTTGCATACATAGTCCCATTTGATAATCATCTGTTGCTTTGGAAGGATTGGGATCCTAATATTAAATTCAAGGTTTTCCTGAAGGGTAGAATCTAGATGATAATACCTGCTGATATTTCTCCTTGGTTTATAGCCAATGGAATCTGCAATATTCAATTTTGTGCTTTGCAATACGGGTAGTCCTAACCCCTTGCTCAGCAACCATTCAAAGTTATGATGGTGTTGAATAAGTGATACTTATAGCCTGACATCTGTTCTGTCAATTCCAGTACTAGCTTGCATTTACAATAGTTGTAGCATTCTGCAATCACGTGATTACTATTTGTGACTTTCCCTCTGGCTTCCCACAAGCAAATGGGAAGCCAGTAGGGAAAGCCAGTACGGAAGGTGGCAAGTCACTCTGGTAAGTCTCCTGCACCCAAGAGCAGACAACCCCACACTGCCCTGCTTGCACAACACCAACGTCTTGTGCACCCTGCAGCAACTACATCAAGTCCTGCTGCACTGGCACCCTTATGTTCCCTTCCCCACCTGGCAGCAGCCACATATCAGCCTGCTAGCTTGTTTGCAAGCTGGGAGTTGCAACTTGCTGCTGGTTTCTCCACTGACTTTGCTTGCACATCCTCACTTAGTGATCCACAAAACCTCTTAATGATGACAATGGGGATTGCCATTGCAAAGCATGACTTCGTGCTTTATAACTGCCTCGCTTAGTAACAGAAATTATAATCCCAATTACCTTAGTTAACTGAGGACTACCTGTTTTACATGAAACTGTTGGAAATTGTGATTTGGAGACTGAGCTAAAAAGTCATCATTATGCTCTTGATACTTGTATATATGATCTTGAGGACATATTGAAAACCACAGGCTATTGTTATCTGGTTGTATGAAACATCTGGTTTGAACATAATCCCAACAGTTTCCACTCAATTCAAATAGGTTGGATATACTCATTCTATTTGATTGTGGTTTAATGGTTTAGCCTTTCTTGGATAAGATTGCATTCCTCTCAAAACATCACTTCTGAAGTTGGCAGTATTCCTTGGCTTGTATTCTCCTGCTGGAATATATCCATGAGAAGGAGCAATCTTTTCTGACCTTGTACTTTAGATTTAACTTGATGACAGGACTTTGTTGCAATTATTCATGGCTTAAATACTTCCTGGATAGAATGTTAGGTTATATGCAAAGCTAACCTTGAAAAATATTAGAAATTGCAGTGACTGCAAAATGTATGGACTAAAGCAGGGGTGTCAAACAACTGGCCCGCGGGCTGGATGCATCATAGCGAAACCGCGCCCACCCCATTGCCGGCAATGGCAAAAAAGTGGCACGTCACGTGACGTTGCGAGTTTGACACCCCTGGACTAAAGTAAGATAACCAGAATATGTTGTGCCTATTTTACTAAATTCACAGTTGCTGCCAGTCTCTTTCCATCACTGATTAAATTTAACTTTTACAGCTTTTAACAGTTTTGGTTTCTAGGAATCTTAACAATGCTACTTCAATGCATTTTGTCTTCATCTACCTAAAGCATAGCAGATGTCTTTTGAAACGTGGTAGCTGTCTATGAAATATCCTCCCAGTTGAAGGTTGCCAAGAGGCACACGGTATAACTTTGGATGTTTGGTCAGGATTGGATATTTGGGAGAATCTTGAAAATACTCGATCTCCTTAACATATTAGGATGTTTTCATAATAGTTTTCATTTTTCAATCTCATCATGTTTTATGAATTTCTGCTTGGTTGCTTTATGACATTCAATGCATTTCATAAATGTGGTTGTATTGTATTATATTGGCATTTGCAGTGTAACTATTGCAGCTTAATTCATGGAAGTGTTATGTGAGATTACCATAATTTTATCCTTGTCCCCATAGTGACCCAGCCATGAAGCAGTTCCTGCTGTACCTGGATGAATCAAATGCCCTGGGAAAGAAGTTCATCATACAAGACTTAGATGAAACACATGTCTTTGTGTTGGCTGAAATGGTTAACTTCTTGCAAGAGAGAGTGGGAGAATTAATGGACCAGAACTCTTTTCCTATTACACAGAAATAAAAAGCGAGGCTGGATTTGGATACATATCGAACTGAAAGCCTGTAAATTTTTCTGTGAATTAATTTAAGGCAGATTGAAGTCACTAAGAGAAGTGAGCCACATACATATCAAGAATTCTCTTTTATTATTTTCAATTTCATCCTGTCTTAAAAATGCAATTATGCTAATAGTTCATTAAGCCAGTGCAAATTACTATAGGATTGGAGATTCTTAGGATGTTCTTTGCAGAGGTGGGTGCAATGTTAATATTGATATTCAGTTGCTCTCTGTAATATTCCCATAGACAAAGCCACCTTAAAATACAGTATGTATGTTTTTAATAGAATATGAAGGAGTTGTTTTTTTTATATTTCCAAGGAAGACTATTAAATTTTGTAATCTGAGTACTCTTGAAAAAGCATACAGGTAGTCCTTGACTTGCAAGCACAATTGAGCCCAAAATTTCAGTTCTGAACGAAACGGTGGTTAAGTGATTTTTGTCTCATTTTGCAACCTTTCTTGCCACAGTTGTTAAGTGAATCCTTGCAGTTGTTAAAGTTAGTAACATGGCTGTTAAGTGAATCTAGCTTCCCCATTGATTTTGCAGGTCAGAAGGTCAAAAAATGTGATCACCTGACCCCAGGACACTGCAACCGTCATAAATATTAATCAGTTGTCAAGCATCCGAATTTTGATCATGTGGCCATGGGGATGCTGCAATGGTCATCAGTGTGAAAAATGGTTATAAGTCACTACTTTCACTGCCATTGTAACTTTGAACGATCCCTAAACAAACTATTGTAATGTGAGGACTACCTGTACATCAATAATGTGCAGACTACATGGTGCTGAATAGAATTGTTTCATAGCCTAGTCATTTTTAATTCACAGTAGTATATTTCACTAGGTTCAGCCAGAATTATTCCTGAATTAACGTGTAGGACCCAGTTCAATTCAGTTTATTCAATTTAGGCACTGCCCCATTTCAATTGGCTCTTACCAAACAGGACAAAATAAATAATACAATAAAGATGAAGACAACAATATGGCAAATCTGAACAACAACCCTTAACCATATAAACATAGCCAATGGGCCACACATTATTCAGGCCAAGGCCTGGAGAACAAAATATTTTAAAGGCTTGTTGGGATGCCAACAGGTTGGGAGCAACTCAAACCTCCAAGGGAAGCTGATTCCAGGATGGCAACTAGGATATCATTTTGAGCTGAGCTTTATTTTTAAGTTTTAACTAAATAGTAAAACTTTATAAAGTAAAACTTTAAATAGTAAAATTCTAACTATTTCCTGTTCAACATTTTATATCATTACGATGAACCGTCTTGAATAAAAACAACTAATTTTAAAACATTCACCAATGCATGACTTCAGACATGCAGTATTGTCCTGTGCACATTTATTCTGTACATCAATGTTATTTTATTATTCATGGAATGATACTTCTAAGTAAATTTCCATATGCGTGGATTGGAGATAATATAAATAAATGGCTATTGGTTTGGAACTGGGCTAAGAGTTGCCCAAAGAATCTACAGAAATTGCTCTCCTGTTTTCTCTAGAGAGAACATACATTCATAGAAAAACTAGCTTTAACACTTATCTTTGTAAATGGTTGGGAACTATTAGGGTATTTTATGTAGCCTTTTAAAAGTTTTAAGTAATTTTCCAAACGTATGTTGATATATAGACTGGATGAAATATTTAGATTTTATGCTTATACAGATATTAATGTACTAGTTTATTAAGCATATTGTTTTCTCTTTCAGTCCCAAAGGTGAAATATTTAAATTGAAATAAAAGTACTTGAAAGTATATAATTCTAGACAGATGTTAAAATTGACTAATATTTAAAAGTATTCATGGCCCATAATAACCAAATAATATTTGTAGCAAAGATTTAAAAAATACTTGTCAAAGAGTTATAATGTCACAATAGTTTGTTGTTAATAAATGTCAGGATGTTCAAAAGGTTGTGTATACTATATTACAAAACTCTTAAGCCTTTGTTTCCCTATGTTACCCTTTTCTGTGTTATATGTCCAGCAGTCTCCAAGAACTGGACACGATTGAACAGAAGAAAAAAAAGGATACAGGAAACCTAAGTGAAAGTCCTTCCTCAGCCATGCTGGTTGGTTGAGTAGCTTCAACTGAGGCACTTTTTTTTCACCCCAACCCAACCCAACCCAACCTGCAATAAGGGAAACATTCACAATCTGCAGTGTAAGACTCACTTGCACCCCTCCACAGCAGAGCCTTTTCAGGAGTTGTAAACAAATTGTGATTATTAATGTGATTTTTTTTCCTATTCAATCATGTCATGTTCTCAGAGACTGCCTGGACAAGTCCCTGCTAGTTTCTTGGCTAGCTTTTTCAGAAGTGCTTTGCCATTGCCTCCTTCCTAGGGCTGAGAGAAATGACTGGCCCAAGGTCATCCAGCTGGCTTTGTGCCCAAGGGGTATTTCATGTTAGATCATATATAGCTGATAGCACTTGAGCTAAAGGTTTGATAATCAAATCGAAATTTACAAACATGGCTTGATACAAAACAGATCAACTATGTCTCTTAAGCTTGAAACCACAAGTTATGATTTGGGATGCTATTTTTAAGGTCATAATTTGGAGTAGCACTTTGAAAAAAAAAGCAAAATTCCCAAATATGAACTGTCTACATGCCTGCAAACCACAGCAGTTTGCATATGGTTCTACACCTGGAAGCAAATTCTCAGACTTCCTATTTATTTATTTCCATCCTAATAATTTGTTTTCTATCTGAACTTATCACCAGCATAACATCAGTTTATATAAAATTCTCTAGTGCATATTATTACTAAAAAACAAAAACCATTGCTAGCTTATTCATTTCATTCTAAATATTCTGAAACAATTTATGAAAGATAATTATACTCCTTTGTCTTCTCCACCAGGTGCTTGATTTGTTACCTTTAAATATATTAATTGGCCAGAAATACTGAAAAATAACACTGAAAGTTTTGTTGAATGTTGAATTTAGACATAGCAGTTAAACTATAATGTAGCTTGTTTGATCTTGCTTTACACATTCATGGTCTGTTGATTACAGCTGAATTTTATGAATAAGTCATATTTATATGATTAGAACAAACAATGGATTAATGGAACGTGTGGCTATAAAGAGATAAAAAGGTCTCTAGTTTAAGTGTGCTACCTTTTACTAGAAGCCTACATATTGTTGCACAAAGAGACCCTGGCTGAGATCATTTGGTTTCTTTTAGAGAGGATAAACATTTTCCTGTAGTGATCTGTAGCATAGCACCTGGCACATATGTTGGGGGTCAAGGGGTGTCCAGAGTTAAGTCTGTACATACAAATATACAGAATCACTAAATTTCACACAGCCTCTTTTCACATAAGAGTTTTAAATATATATATTTGGCTCTCACTGCATTTTATACTGGAATTTGCTACCTAAAAAGTTTGCTAAATTCTGCTATACCATTTGGAAGAAAGAAAAACTTGGACTCTGGAAACTATTGATTCCTGATTAGAATTATACGATGTACATAATATCATCTGTGCTTAATCATTTTTAATAAATCACATGGATTATTATACTGACCACTATACAGCTAATTTCTGAAATCTAAAAAACATTTTAAGCCGCTTTTGTAAGCTTAAATACATTTTTTAAATTCGTCCACTGTGCCCAAAGCTTTCCTTTTAATTTAAAAAGAACACCATTAATCAACTGATTATCGTGGTGATCGATTACAGTTCATAATTATAATGCGTGAACCACTTTAATATGCTTTATAATCTTCAAGTTTTAGAATAATAACTTAGTCACAAGTGTCCCCATTTTATGGTTGGGAATCTGAGATTCTGCACTGTATGTAACTAGCAGCCTATTGGTGACAAGATATTTCAAATAGATTCAAGCTCATTGCTCTGCTTAATGAATCACATTGCTATTTCTCTCCTTCCTATAATTTTTCTTTACAATACTTCTTGTCATTTTTGCTTTCACTTCTTACCATGGTTGGAAGGAAAATGAATAACTCTTAAGAGAAAAAGAAAATCTTTTTCTGATATTTGATTCCTTTTTGCTTTATATCCAATCTTTTACATCTGATGCAAGACCTATTTCTAGACATCTTTTAGCCTCAGTCTTGTCACAGGGAACATACCAAGAAGAAAAACTCTTACCCAATTTATTAAAACTGTCACTGAATATCTGTGTGAATCACACATTCATTCTTTTAAAACTCAGGTTATTAGTTGCTTTGGAATGAATGGCAATGTCTATGTAATGTCTTATGTTTCTAGCACTATATAATGCCCATGTTTCTAGCTCTGATAGTTGATCGAGCTGTTAGCATTTGTCTTTTCTTAACTTTGATAAATTTTGCTTCCAAAATGCATGGCACAATAGAATTTGGAGGAAAAAATAATTTGGTATGAAAAGAGACTCCTTACTTATTATAGGAGAATTGTTTAAAACAGAGGTAGCCATATGATAGGTCATATTGTTGTATGGTATTTTTCCCAGGATTTCTAAATGAGCAATATCCACTTTTCTATCACCAAAGTTCAGGTTTTATTCCATTGGGTTTTTTTCTCCTCTGAATTTCTCCATCTCCCTGTCCCCAATTCCATTTGCACATCTTGATTGGGTTCCAGCACCTATCATTAAAATTAAAATCACTTGCATTTATGAAAACTTCTTGCCTCTGTACTGTATCAGATGTTATTAATTTCAAATTTAAATTATATAAATGTGTATCAATACGAGATAATTCACCTGTGCAAAAAAGTTCAACAATGAATCCATTTGTTGCTCTGCCATTGCCACAGAAAAGATAGGAAAAATTGGAAAGGAATGAAAGTGATAGCCATATTCTGTAGCTTTGAAGGCAAAAATGTGTCAACACAAAAGTTTGACTAAAAGTGTTGATAACTTGAGTACATCTATGTTTCACTTTTGCTTTTTCCTCAGAAGTTAGAATCAGTTAACTTAATTGGAAAGTACTTACATTGGACAGTAATGAAATAAAGATTTCATTTATATTATGCCTGTTTCGTGTAGAAAATTAGTTTTTAAGACATATATGCGCATTTCACTTAAGCATTTAAGGGTTTGTTTAAACCCTGTGTGTTTCAAACCTGGTGTAATAACATTTAAAGATAAAGTTTTCTCTGAGTCAAGCTCAATTGGTGACTTCATTTATACATCCATGTGAGTTTCTGGCCACCTATAAAGTTGTTTGCCATCACCATTCAGGCTACTTCTATGATAATTTGTGTAGGCCAGGGGTAGGCAACCTTGGCTCTTTTATGACTCGTGGACTTCAACTCCCAGAATTCCTGAGCCAGCTGGCTCAGGAATTCTGGGAGTTGAAGTCCACGAGTCATAAAAGAGCCAAGGTTGCCTACCCCTGGTGTAGGCCCTTCCTAAGCCTGATAGATTCAAAGTTTTTCACAAATGCACAAATAAAGAAATTTTTAGACCATACGTTTCCTTCAAGAACTTGGTTCATCTCAGGAAGACTATCCATCAATTGGAACAGTATAGACAAGGAAGGAGAAAAGGTTGTGGAATCCATGGTGGTGGAATGCCAAGAAGCTATGAAGAATGAAGATAGCATAGTAGCCAACTAGCAGAAAATGCATTCTGGGCAATTTCAACACAAAGTACCTAACTAGTTTGTAGCTCAATCTAATATAGTTGTAACACATTCCAAATCCGGTACATAAAGCTATTTATAGATGATTGATTGTGATATCTTTGATGGAATATCTCACAGTTATTGCTTTTTACTAGCATATATTAGGTACATTTCTTTAATGCCCTCTTACCACTACTCAAGCCAATTTTGCAGGTTTCTATCACAATTCAGGCTATCAATATCTTGTGGAAAAATAGATAAAAAAGACTAGAATAGCAGCATACTGGTGATATATATGTTGATGTAACTTTTAATTAAATACATAGTTTATTTAAAATAAAACAATTACAATCTTTAGAATAACATCTGGAAGATCCGTAAGAGCATAAAACATGCATAATTACATAGTGTATATGTGTGTGTGTGTGTGTATACACACACACACATACTGAGAAAAAAACTGAAAGAAGATGGGGAAACATCTGTTCTTTCAAATAAATAATTAAGGCAAATTTTTTATTTTAAAAATGATGTCTTAAGAATACAATTCCCTTGCCTTTAGGAAGAGAGGAATAAGAATTGAAGGTCTCTGCTATTTGTAGCAATTTCTTCATTTCATTTTTTCACTGTAGAATTCTGGAGGTGGAATCAGATTGGCGTTGGGTGGATCCAAAATTACTCCATTTCTTCAATTGGACCCAGAATGGCTCCTTCTTACATGGGTCCTACCCCTTTATTCTCCCAGGTGAACACTAGACAGGTATAGCTAATTCTTCCACAAACACTCCTAATAATGGGAAGCATTTCTGGGGGGGAGGGAATTTATTCATAGCCCTTCTGGATAAACCTCCACAATTCCCAATTTTCATTACAAAAAAAGTACTAGTTTCTATGCTTCTGGAACCAAAGGAACAAAGAAAAACATAGTTCTCCTTTGCCTGTTTGTAAGGGGAAAAAAATCTTCCTTTTCATTGAGTTTAAATAACCGATGAATAATCTTATCAAAGATGGACATGCACAGTCCAGAGATTTTTAAAAATATGTTTCCTTCAGCAAAATGATTGCTTAAAAAATCAAACATCCAGAGAACTGTACATTTATTCCTAAATAAAAGGTAAGTGTATTTCTGATGCAGTTCTTTAAAACTGTGTTTATTTTTTTGTTTCTGAACTTTTAATATTTTTTCCTGTCAATGAAGATAACTATTACAACATCCTAGTCAGAGCATCCTAGTCCATGAAATGGCATTGTTTTGTCTCCTAGGCTGGTATGGGTATGGTATGGGATATGTCTGAGTGTGGTAAGGGTGCCTCTCTCTATCTCCTCATCCATCCATCCATCTTACTATATTACTATATGTGACTTTTTGTGAAGCTAAGTTCTAGGGAACAGATGGAATTGCTGCTCTTGTACCCCCCCCTTCATTTTATGGCAAGGTTATAGGTAGAATTTCCCAGGGTTATGCTACTGGGGTATTTTAATCTTTGATCTCCAGGTACAGAGTCTGAAGAGGCTCAGGAGTTCATGGCCATGAAGATCTTACCCTAGCCATCAAAAACCCAATACTTTGGGAGTCACACCTTAGGTGTGTTTTATCTTGGAGCACTATATGATATGGACTGAACTTGGGAAATGTTAATGACTGTCCTCTGTCATGGTCAGATCATTAACTGATTGGGACCATCCAAAGTGCCTGATAAGACTCATAAGGACCTTGGGGAATTCCCTGAAACTGTGTTACCCAATTTGACTGAGGCTTTAGTTGTCACTTGGAATGAGAAGATGACATTGGCTTTCTATCAGACTGAGCTTGTGTGGTCCCTTCCTGTTCATTGATTTCAGGGGATTCCCTGATTTTCAGAATTTTTGGAAACAAAGCAACAAAAAAGATGCCTGGGGTATTGCTGGAGACAGAGAAGGAAATACTTAAGTCTATATTAAGGACCAAATTGCAGCATTAAGAGCAGTAGAGTAAATCTGCAGAGTGCTGGCCAGCAGCCCTGTTCAAAGTGACCTGTCCCTGTTACAGAATGGTCAGAGGAACATCTGCAGATAATTATTTTAGGCAATTGATAGATAGGGGTCATTTGAATCCAGTTTGAGCTGAACCCGAGTTTAATATCTTTTTGAGGTAAGTTGAAGCACTGTCTGGGACTACCTGGAAAAAGTTTTGAGTCTTTAAGTCTGGAGGACAAGTCTGGTACTGATGTGGCCACCAGTTTATTAGATCCAATATGCCTCCTGTGAAGCACTGATTTACTCAACAGCATTGGATAATTTCCAATCTCCAATCTTTTTAGAGAGGATTATAGAGAAGATGGTCAAGGTGCAGCTAAAGGAAGCTCTAAAGGAAACAGATTAACAGGATCCCTTTCAGTTGGGTTTCAATCCTGAGCATAGTACTGAGGTGGCATTGATTGTACTTGTGGATGACTTCTGTCTGTATGGTCTGGGATGGTTGTAGCACATTCAACTAAGCATTCTTGATCTCTCAGTGATTTTGATTCTGATATTCTTCTGTTGATCCTGGTATTCTGGATTGGCTCAGGAGGTTAGGAATGGGAATGGTTAGTCCTGACCCTGCTGGTATCAATATGGTTCCAAATACCTGGTTCTAGATGCTGACCCAGTTGTAAATTATATGAGTTGCGTATCTGGCTCACAACGTAGTACATTTTATTTCATTGTGCTTTATCATTTGATCAGTTTTCTTTGCATTTAATGTTTTTAATCCTTGTTAGCTACCTAGAGTTGTCTGGCAAGTGGGCGGCTGTATAAACTGGATGAATTGAGCAAACAAACTATTAAAAAAACATAATATATCCTACCTTTCCTCCAGGATGGCACTCAGAATGACTAGTACTTTGATTGGACTTTATCTGATTGACTGACTAAAAGCAACTAGGTCTGACTTAGCCTCCCACACTGCCCTGAAAAAAAATATGCCCCCAAATATATAGTTCACCTACAGAAAACCGGACAGGTATGGAGTAGAATAATTGCATAGACCACTAGTTCCAGACCTACTGTACAATACAGCTTTGTTTTCCACCACCCATGATGAATTCTGGTGGACATGAATGGGTTCGGGAGCGTATTAAATTTACTTTTTCTGCTCCTGGAAAAAAAAACACCAGGCTGCCACCAAATAGGCTAAAAACGTAACGCAAAACACATTATCTGGGATCTTAGGTGTTAAGATAATAAATAAGGCTGAATCGCATCGTTTTTAAAGGGTTAATCTTCAATGCACCGATTCGTCATAAAGCAATGAAACGGCCTTCTTTCGTTTTAAAAACGAAATCGGAATTCCGAAATGTCGTGCCAGGCAAAGGCCTGGAAGGCCGAACCCGATGAGCCGGGCATACGGCCGCTCTCTAGCCCGCCAACCCCCCACCCCACCCCACCCCACCCCAAGCCCCCTCCAGGAAGCGTTTCTTGGCGAAGGCCGAGGCAGGAAAACGGCACTCTGTACGGGCGTGCAGAAGCCCTCGCCGGCCTTGGTGTTTCTGGTCTGAGCCGCTGGCTGGCCTGGGAAGGGCACGGGCGTCTGGCTACGTACGGCTTGGTAGCTCCTTTCTTCGCCTGCTGCAGAAGAGGAGAGGAGGGGAGGGGACAGACCCGGAGTTGTGGGAGGGAGGGTGGGAGGGGGGGAAATAACATGTTGGGTCATGTGGCTGCATCACGTGAAAGGGGTGTCAGGCCCAGCAGCAGCAGCAACAGCAGCAGCGGCTGCACGACCTGAGACGGAGACACAGACAGACGCTGGACGCTGGGCTTGTCGGGAGGAGCGACAGGCACGCAGGGAGGGCGGAAGCCTCACCGGACCAGTTCCAGCAGCTACTAGCTGGCGCTGCCTGTCTGGTCTGCTGGCGAGGTAAGGCATTCATTTCCTCCCCCCCCCCCCCCATCACCACCACCAGCACCTTCATTGCAGCTGCCCACTCCTCTTCGGTGTTGCTATGTAGGAACTGGGCTCTGTCGCGCTCCTTCCTTCCTTTATCCCTCTTTCCCTTCCATCCATCTCATCGTCCCCTTCGGAGGATGCAGGATCCGTGCGTCTGGGCGGGAGACTCTCGGGAGGGAGCCGACGACTCCCGTCTCCTCCCCTTCCCCTCGCCTTTATGTCAGATGCTCTGGCTCTTGGCGAAGGATGAGCGGCTGTTTTGCTTTCTTGCTTTTTTTCGGTGTTTTCTCCTTTACCTCCACGAACCCACGTAATGATTAGGGAAGCGATGTGGGGCAAAAGAGTCCGGGATAGCGTGGAGTCTGCAAACGTAGGCTGGCCGGGAGGAGTGGGTGGAAGTGCCTGGGGTCCGGGAGTGGGGGTGGCAGGAAGGATGGGAGGGGGTACAGGTGGCGCGCAGGGAGTCTGGTAGTTTAGGATTTGTGTTCTTTTATGCTGATGGGCTGCCTGATCTCATTCTCCTCTCTTCCCCTCCCGCCCTGTGTGTGTGTGTGTGTGTGTGTGTGTGTGTTGTCTATACACCCGGATCTATTCAATCAGGAGGATATGTTGAAGAAAAGGCAGCATCTCTAATGGAGCCCCCTTTTTTGAACGGGGAAGGGGAAAGGAAATGAAGGGTGGGTGGGTGGGGAGAACAGGTTTGCAGCAGAATCCTCTCTTACTGAAACACCTTGTCTCCACCTCAGGAAGATTGAGTCTTAAAACCTACTTTTGGATTTCAGCTTGAGGATGGACATTCAGTATTGCTAAGTGCTGCTATCTGGCAACCACAGCTCAATGTATGGAAGCTAAGAGCTTTAGGTGATGTGGGGGGAGGGAAGAAAATAAACACTTCTGTATCTTTTGTATCTCCTGTATCAGATTTACCCCAAAGCAAGTCATATTTAGATTTAGGTGTTTGTTTATACACGTAGTCCTTGACTTACAACCACAATTGAGCCCAAATGTTATGTTGCTAAGTGGAACATTTAAGTGAATTTTGCCCCCATTTTACAACCTTCCTTGCCACAGTTGTTAAGTGAATCACTGCAGTTGTTAAGTTGGTTACCCGGCTGTTAAGTGAATCTGGCTTCCCCGTTGACTTTGCTTGTCAGAGGGTTGCAAAAGTTGATCATATGACCCTGGGACACCAAAACCGTCCGTCATAAATATGAACCAGTTGCCAAGCATCTGAATTTTGATCACATGGTGATCTTTTACTGGGCAGGCTTTTTCCCCTCCCTTCTCCCTGACTTTTGTTGTCTGGTGTATTTGCATTGGATCTGTTTTGCAGCCAATAGGAAGGAAAAGGTCATTCAGGGAGAATAGCTGTACTTTTTAGAGGAAAACCACTGTATTAAGCACACTTTTAAAAAAAAACAAAAACCCTGATTATAGCCACCTGTCCATGGAGTGAAAAATCCAGATCCAAAGTTTGA
Organism: Azemiops feae; assembly: GCA_023970755.1. Taxonomy (NCBI): domain Eukaryota; kingdom Metazoa; phylum Chordata; class Lepidosauria; order Squamata; family Viperidae; genus Azemiops; species Azemiops feae. The sequence goes on along the minus strand of JALGBA010004174.1, from coordinate 2,095,648 downwards.
TAACATCTCTTTAGCACTAAGCACAATATCATAAGAGATGTACAACTTTCAAATTCTCCAGAATTTAAGCAGTATGATTTAGTTGGGTTAGGAAACTCATTTTTACCATAATGAATCTTGTTTATTCCAGAAATAACCTTTCTTGAGCCATATAAGTTTTCTTAAGTGTTTGTATAAGTCAGATTCAATGCTCTCCAGATCCATTAGGGTACCCTTTCAAAGTCTGACTCATTAAGATTTTAGATTACAAGAGCTTTATATCTCCTTACCCCATCACAGTGTCTGTCCCATTGTAGAATAATGTAAAATAAATAAAACACTTGCCACACTGAAGATGATTACAGCATTTTTCTTTTAGATGTGAAATAATTTGCTTTCCATCTCAGATTAATTTGAGTAACAAGCACCTTTGCTAAGGACTTGAATGCTAATCCAGAAGTTTAATTGGTGATCTATGGTTTCTTGGCATTCTGGTATCTTGATTTTGAATTTTTTTTAGAATACTTATTCTGACAGCTTAACCTTATATAATTAAATCCATACGGTTAGAATACTGTTAGCATGGCTGTTGGGAAATTGTAGTCTTTTGATGGTAGTGGTTTATCTTTATCTGACTTGCTATAGACCTGATCTTCCTTGAAAGTATATATTCTTAGTCACTTAAAAAAAAAAAGTGGCCCCATTTCTTTGATACAGGATTGGAAGCGAAAATGGCTAAAATGATGATGTAATCTTTCCAAATGCTAAGCCATATTTAGTCAAGGTGAACTTTCTTGAAGTTTAATGCATTTTTTCATGATTAGAGGGCAATGTTTCTTTTTAATGATCTGAGTGATCTGAAGAAAAAAGCCACATGCTGGAAAGCTGAGAAAAAGGCAATCTTTGCGAGATAAATTCTTAATCCCAAACATTACAGTTGAAATTTGGGCAAGAGCACCTTTTTATTTTTAATAGTTCATAAGTCAGCCTCATGTTCAGGCATGGCCAGTCAGCATTTTCTCTCTCTCATGATGCCCATAAGTAGGAGAAGAGACATTCGTCTCTTCAGCCACTGGTTCTCTGCAGCTTCCCTCAACTGGGAGGTAACACTAATCTCAAAATTATTAGATCTTGCTAGACCTGTCCTTCATGAATTTATGTATTCCGGTCTTAAATGTAACCAAGTTAATGGCCATCACCATATTTTATAGCAGTGATGGCGAACCTTTTAGAGACCGAGTGCCGAAACTGCAACCCCAAACCCACTTATGCATCGTCGAGTGCTGGGTGGGTGTGGCCCATTGGCTGGGTGTGGCTCATTGGCTGGGTGTGGCCCATTGGGTGGGCGTGGCCCATTGGGTGGGCGTGGCCCATTGGGTGGGCATGGCTGTGGTGGTAACGGCAGACTGGGTGGGACTAAAAAGTTCAATCAATCAATTCCAACTTTGCAAGATCTTTTTTTTTCCCGTGAGAAGTTGAAATTGACTGATTGAACCTTTTTTTTTTTTGCATACGGCGGCGGAGGCCTAAAGTGAAAAGGTTTTATAAAACCCAGCTGAAGGCCTAGGACTGGGGCGACGGCGCGCGTGCCCACAGAGAGGGCTCTGAGTGCCGCCTCTGGCACCCGTGCTATAAGACACCACTGTCTTATAGGAGTGCATTCCCAAGGTTAATTATACTCTGTGAAGTATATACTTTCCTTATATTATTGGCATTTTATATTTTAACCCTTTCTTAATGACCCCTAGCATGAAGTCTACCTTTTCCACAATGTGGAATGTACTTAGTCAGCATCTTCACTGTGCCACCCACTGCGATCTAAAGATCTTTTCCCAGTTAATTATAAGCTGCTCAGCACCCATCACTGTATATGTCAAATTAGGTTTGGGGTCTTGGGGGTGGGAAGGACAATATGCTTCATTTTATATTTAACTGATTTTGGCTGCATTTGCTATTTGGTTAACCATTCACTCAGTGTCAAGGGATGCTTCTAGACCTCTTTAAATAGTATAGTGTAGTCTGCCAATTCTCTGCTTACCCCAGATGAAGATAATTCGCAAACATGTTAAAAATCATCTATACCAGGGGTGTCAAACTCAATTTCATTGAGGGCTGCATCAGCATTGCGGTTGCCCTCAGGGGGCCAGGTGGGTGTGGCCAGGGTGGGTGTGGCCTACTTGGTGGGTGTGGATGGAGTGGGTGTGGCCTACTGTGTGGGCATGGCCAGCTCTACATCGTTCGCGTCAAGGGTGCCTGTGGGGGCCTGGGCAGGAGTGGGACAGATTTGAGGGTCTCTGGCAGAAGGGGGTGGGACCAGGGCAAGTGCCAAGGCATGGTCTACTGGAGGAGCCTCACTGTTCCTCTCGGGCCATGCAGGGGGAGGGGCTGGATGGTGGCACAGGCTGCCCGGAGCCCTGGGCAGCAGAGGTCAAACGCCCAGCCTGGCCCTCAAGCACCCGCGGCACCAAGCCCAGCCCCACTTCCCCACGGGGGTGCCCAGCTGCCCTTACCTCCTCCTCAAGGCTGCTGCTGCTGTGCTTGCTCTCCTTAGCCAGGTTGCTCATGATGGGTACGAGGGCAAAGTCAGAGGGAGGCCCATTCCCTCTCCATGGGAAGAGACCCGGCTTTGTATCCAAAGCTTCCTTAGCAATAGGATGGGAGACCCCAGGATAGGCCAGGAGGAGGGGGCAAGGGGATGGTGGAAGGGCTGCACGGCAGGACTAAGGCAGGACTTCCCTCAGATCCTCCCTCTCCTTCTTTCCTTCTTTCCTTCCTTCCTTCCTAAGTACAGAGTGGTGGGAAAATATTTGAGATGAGGGAGGGAGAAAAACAGGCAAGAAATGCAGCTGGGGAGGTGTCACCCTTCATGAGGAATGAAGAAATGCACCATCGCCTGGAAGTGGCCAGCACATGGCCTCACCTACTTCACATATCTGGCTTGGTGGGCTCTGGGGGAGGGGATGCCATGAGCAGCATGAGAGTCAACATTACCTGCGCAATGCCGCCCAGCCCCCAGCCTGCCCGGTTTCGGCAGGCAGCGGGGCGCTTTCCTCACAGCACCGAGAGGTTGAGCCGGGAGGTGCGAAGCTCACCAGCTTTGCACCTTGATCCCTGCTGAAACTGGGCAGGTTGGGGCTAGGCAGCATTGCACTTCTCATCAGATTCGCGCCACCCAGCTCAGCTTTTGGCGCTGTGAGGAGAGCGCCCCACTGCCTGCCGAAACCTGGCAGTCTAGGGGCTGGGCAGCGTCGTGCTTCTTTTTGGATTTGCGCCGCCCGGCTCAGCCTCTCAGTGCTGTGAGGAGAGCGCCCCGCTGCCTGCCGAAACCCCTCCCCTGGAGCCCATCAAGCCGGATATGTGAAGTAGGTGAGGGCCATTTGCTGGCCACTTCCAAGCGATGGTGCATTTCTTTATTCCTCACAAAGGGTGACACCTCCCCAGCATGCACCCAGGGGGCGGGGCCGACGCGGCAGGTGCTGGTTCCTCGCTGTTTCCAGACGGCCTTGTGGAGCTAAGACTGAATACGTTTCAGCATAGATGGCCACCACAAAATTGTACATTGGCTCCTGGCTGGCCTGGGCCAGGGCCAAGGCAGCGGGGGCCGTTCCCTCACTGTTTCCAGGATGGCTTCACGGGCCACATGAAACCACTTTGCGGGCCGCATCTGGCCCCCGGGCCTTGTGTTTGACATGTCTGATCTATACCAACACAAATTCTTGAGGAACTCTACTTCTTACTTCTATCTGATGAGAAAATAAAATTCATATCAACAAGAAAAGCATCCTGTAGGGAGTATATATAGTATATAAATTGGAAATGTATCATGGATGTTCCACAAATTTGTATATCAGCTTTTCTTCTGCACCATATAATTTGCTGCTTTATCACTTCCAACTGGATTGCAACTAACATTTAGAAAAAAATAACTGTAGCTGCAAAACCTATTTAAGAATAATGATAATGATTGTAATAAAGGAATTATGAAGAATAAAAATGAAATTTCTAGTTCCTAAAATCACATTTTTACTAGACATTCAGTTATATGAATAGAGGAGAAATGACAAAATTCTTTTGCTCCTCATCAAATTTTCAGGGGCTAAGGTTCAGAAGCACTATTAGATCAAAATCCATCCCTATAATTTGTACAGCTATTAGATGCCTCATTTTTTAGATTTATAAGCCATTTCATAATTATGATGCATAATTTCTCTGTGCAATAAATTGGCATGCACAGAAGTGCATATTTGTCCTTTGAGCGTGACACTACTATCTCAGTAGTGTCCCTGGGGTTTTTCTTAGCATTTTCTGTCTAGCATTTTCTAATATCTTGATTTTTTTAAAAATAAGATGAATAGTTTGGTTTAATCCTAAGATAAGAGATGATAACAGTATGATTGAGAATGAGCTGAGCAAGAGATGAGATATGCTCAGTTCATATCTCACTTCAATCATGAAGTCACTCAATAGCTTTAAATAAGTCACTCTTTCACACTCTGAAGACAATTAATATTGGGATCTAATATAGAACTATTGTTAGGATTATATTGAAGATTCTAGCACATAAGGAATTTATCGTATACATATGTTGTGTAAAGATTATCTTAGTATATACAAAGAAAAACAGTGCAAAAATTGTTTTTTACACCCGCTTTTTCCACCTACCACCTTAAATCTCCTGAGATCTCTATCCCACAGACTGGGAGGCACAGCCCCATGAGGTTCTTCTCACAGTGAGAAGGTGAAACTATAGGAAGTCCTTATTTATCTGAATCTAACCTTATGGCATGATGGTGATGATGGTGATGGTTGCTTTTTTTAAAAATTGATGTAGGTAAGGTGTTTTTCTCTCTCAATCTGCATTCTTCAGATATGTTGGACTACAGCTCCCATAATCTCTAGCTGAAATAAATAATTGAACTTGCTGGATAGTTGAAGTGGAATTTTAGTCTAATCCATTTGGTAGATACAGTACTAGATTACGGAAAATTGATGTTAATACTGAACAGTCCTATTTGCATTTTCCCATACTGTGAGGATGTATATAGCTGTTTGTTATTGTTCAATTGAAGTTTTAGTGCCCTACCGTTTCCATAAAAAAATGAATTACTCAGGAGAGAGAATAAAATTGAAAACTGTATCAGAACTGCAGCAATAAAAATAAAAACATTAAGACAGTAGTAGTGGATTTTTAGATAGATAGATAGATAGATAGAGAGAGAGAGAGAGAGAGAGAGAGAGAGAGAGAGAGAGAGAGAGAGTGTATGTAAGTCAGAAAACAGACAGATAGATGTAGATAGATATATAGGTATAGGTAAAGATATGTATAAACAGTTCCAGTTAATTTTCTGGGTTCTCTTCTATTAATCGTAATGCATGAATAAAGTTGTTCCTGAATTCATTTGAACTTGATCAATGTTGTTTTCAAAATCATGATTAAATAGGTTTGAGATTAACACCATTTAAAAAGTAGAATCATACATTATGGTCAGCTTTGGTTTATTCAACCATGGTTTATTGAATCAACCACAGTTGGATGAGTTTTGCACAGTATGCTAATCCACACACTTTAATTTACAAGTTTCATTTCATGTAATAAACAAAAGAAAAGTGAAACAAATCTTATAAAGATATCCTGGATAAGATCCTAAGGTGGGACTTCTTCCAAGGATGGGTATCCCCCGAGGACTATAAAGAAGGCAAATGCTGGAACACTGATAGTTCTCACACATGGAAGTCAGGAAAGGCTGCTGATGAAGACAGATGCACTTCTCTTATTTTTTACCCCAGGCTTCTGCGCTTGGAGTGTTTCTGCTCCTAGCATGTTAGCTGTCAAGTGGGTGTTAGGCAGGGTGTAACTACAAGGACGTTTTTCAGCAGCTGGGTTCCTGCAATTTATTCCACCAGTTGTGTTCTGTGGCAATGACTGTGTTTGTTTTATTTATTTATTTATTTACCAGCCTTTGAACTTCCCACAGAGGTGCAAAGAGCAATGTTACCCAGAATCCACATTACATTACCTCTGAGGCAGCACTTTCGCCTGTGAAGCCATAGGCGTCTTGTGTAGATAACCCATCTTGAATTGGTGAATTTTCTTCAACCTCCCTCTCCCAAATCTTTGTGTTACCCATTGGTGCTGAATATGCTGCTTCCATATAAGGCAATATAAAAGCCAATTACAATGATTTTTATGTGGGTAGGCTCATAATATATTGGTAAAGCTGCCTAACTGGGCAGGTAGCCAGTCATTTGGAAAAGAAATCTTATTTCTGATTTGTTTTGTAAACATTTGGGACCAGACTTGAAATCTCACTTTTACTGATGATGTCAATAAAAGATATAATTTATTCTGTGTCCTTGACTTATCATCTTTGTTAACGAACATTCTAAGTCAATGGGGAAGCCAATTTTGCTTAACTATGTAATTTGCTTAAAAACTGTGGTGATTCACCATTGCAAAAAAGATAATAAAATCAGGTGTGATTTACTTAATGACTGCATTGCTTAGCAACAGAAGTTCTAGTAGTCTCGATTGTGGTCATAAGTTGAGGACTACCTCTAATAATGGGTATTTTTCATTTCATATGAAGCAATTTTGAATTGAACAAGTCAGAAAACAATTGGTATTATAGCCCAATTTAACTTCATATAGCTAAAGACATGAATAAATAATGATAACTGATAATGTCCTTACACTAGTTTTGTATGTTGGTTAATTTTTAAAACTGAAATAGAGAATACATTGAAGTGAGCGTGAAAAAATCTCTGCAGTTTAGGGCCTTTCACTATGTCAAGGATTATATTTTTATCAGGAATCAGAGTTGGAAACAGGGCGCACTTATTGCTTTAATTTATTTAGTTTTATATTAAGGTAGATTATACTGATTCTGGTCACTGGTCTCTGAAACTCAAAACCAAGTGACTCTAAAGCAAGGTTGCTTTTCTTTGAAAGCTACATTCAGTTTCTGAGAATATGCTGATGGTGAAATTCTAAAAAAATGTTTGGGGGCCCAAACTTCTGTGGTGTAAAGTGGATAATGCATCCTTAATATATAATGTTAATCTATATTTTACATGTAGTCCACATCAACTAATCATTAATTAATGCAATCATTTATAATTCCATTATACACTTGAAAATGCATTGGGTGTACTAATATTTTTCAATTAATTACACACTTAAAAGTATAATAAATATATTTGTGCAATTAATCCCCATCTTACAATTTTCTCTTCTGATTCCACCCAAACATTATTAATATATTGAAAGAGGCAAACATCACCATCACTGTTTTTCTTAACATTCTTAAGAAATTAACTTGGTTTCTATTTTTATGTTCAGCTTTGCCACAAACATATTTGCAAACATTGTGTATTAACTTACTATTGGAGAATGCAAGACAGTTGTCTTAGGTAGCAAATATTGACCGACAATAGCGGAGTGTTGAGGGTAAGAATTATGAGATATGCAGATTTCCTTGTGTCTTCTTCAAGCTACCATATTGTCTTCAGGTGAGGCTTTCCAAATGTGTCTGTCTATCTATCACATATATAGCAATTGTATTGCTCTTTTTGTTGTTATAGCAGTATAACAACATATAGTGTCCCTATAAGTCAGTTTTGACTCCCCGTAACTGCCAAGACAACTCCTTGCAACACTTTTGGAAATGGCTTGCCATTACATAAAGCTCTCTGTAAATCTCTCTCTGATGCAGGGAGGCATGTAGTTCTGTTCTGTTGATTAGCAGAATGTGCAGAGGATTTCAAACGAGAAAGGGTTCGTGCCTGTAACCTTGCTCATTATTTTTCCCTGTTCATCTGACCTCCGTATTCCCAGCTGGGAGTACAAAGTTTTGGCTTGAATGTTAATATACCTCCCTGCTCACTTTGGATTTGAATACTACACTTTTAGTGCTGCACTTCTGTAACAAAAACTAGTGTCTTGTGGTATTTTAAAGACGAGCAAATTTATTGTATAATAATCAAGTAGCCCTTGCCAAATCTGCGATAGAACAGTTTTTCAAGTGGATTTCTCTCCTATAAGAATGGATAATGAAGGTTCTCCTCTTTACCTGGCCAGAAATAGCTAATGATTTGAAAATGAGATCAGAATTGGCGTGGCCTACTTTTTATATGGCAATTTCCCTCCTTGAATTGGGGGGGGGGTATTTGAACACATTAAATTAACTTTTTTGTTGTATTTTTAATTTCTAATAGCTTCCAATGTCCCAACAAAGTGTTCGCCAGCCTTAGATGCAAAAATCTGTGGTCTATGTCAGCTCAAGAAGTTTCAAAACATAGTTTTGGTTGGTTTCAAAACACTGCTGTTCCAATAATGTATGTAGCCCAGAATGGAATAAAAACAGTGTAAAGACATTTATGTTTTCATTTTAATTGGCTGTTTACATATCTCTTCCCCTTGGAAGAAAATAGCTTGCGGTAAAAAGTACAAATATATTGAAGTATAATTTAAATATTAAATCCATTGTAAACAGCAATAACTGCAGCAGTATGCATTGTGTCTGCATGTTGTGCGTGTATAAAAGAAAAAGCTGGAGATAAAGCTGTGAAGCTTTAATGATCATACATGAAAACTTGCTTCACAGAACACACTGCACCAAAAATCAAGTGAGCCACATTGTAGCATGAAGTAGAAAGCATTTATTTATGAAAAAAAAAATATGGCTGCCTATCTGTCAGAGTGATCTTAGGTAACGCATAGCAACCAGTAAAAGCAACAGCAGAAAATGCAACATACCCTCCCCACCAAGGCACCATAACAACTCACACAACTGACCCTTAGGGGAATCATCAGTTCAAGTTCAGCACCGTGTTGTGGAAGACAACAGTATCTTGGGGATGGCATACAATTAGTTGTTGGTTTCAAATTCTCAAGGGTTAATATGGCCGTAGGCAGTACAGTAATGGTAAATTGGAATCTTTAGACTGACTGTAGTAAACATGGTTTACTCCACTGAGTCTTATCTTGTAGTCCTGGCAACACTTAGTTTGAGATAATTCACCTGCTTAGCTAACTTGTTTCTCCCTTGGCTTGCATTGTATGCAATTAAGAGTGTGTCTCTATGCTCTCTTTGAACCCCTATTGTTTGCAGTAGAATTTGTGTGATGTAGAATTTTCTCTGGAGTCTGTCGTGTTGCACTTGGAAAACTAGCAGATATTTTATAAGCCAGGCAATCAAAGAAGCCAGGAGTGTCAGCCAAATGACCAAGCAAGCGTGAATCTCATCTTCTAACTTGTTTATTTTATCTAACAGGATAAATACTACAATGATCCTCATAAAGAATAAATGGATGTAAATTCATACTTTCTTTAAAAGGTAGCATTCAGAAAAGAGGGTGGGAAAACATGTCTGATTGTTCACTTTTCTTATTCTCTGTGCCTTAAGGTAATTTTCAAAGTCACCTTTCCAACAGATTTATTCCAGAGTTTATGAACACTTCTCAGAGAAATTGGCCTGGCAATAACATTGCCTACTTGTTTGTTCTCCATGGTCTTTTAAACTCTTTAAATTTTTATTAAACTCTTTTAATCTTGTTATCTTGATCCTTTATATTAACAGTATTAAATTCCTAATATATGTTAGAAACTTGGTATTTTATTAGACTGCTTGGTGATTATATTAGGTTTGTTTTTCACTTTTATATTTTTAATGTGCTGATTTTATGTTTGACATTATACCATTTTACTTCTCTATATATGATGCTTAGAAAATTTGATTTTATAAGCATCCCACTACTATAGGTTTTCATATATATAAGTGTGTGTGTGTGTGTTTAATAGATTCATGGTTTTCTGAATTAATTCAATTTCTGAGGTTTGCATCACACATTGAGCTATACAGTAATCACATTAGTTGGATTCATATGACACAACATATCTTAATGGGGTTGTCCACTTTGTGATTCAGCATATCAAAACGTTGAAAGGCGAGGGTACAGGGTAATGAGAATTCTGGGAGTTGTGGATTAATACCTCTGGAGGATGCTGGGTTAGGAAATGCTGAGTGCACAGTCATAAGACATCCTTCATATATTTTATGTACCAGTATTAAGGAGGCAAGAAACAGAAGTTAGTCTGAGTTTAATGATCAGGCAGTTTCTGGTCAACCCCCAGCCCTCATGGTTACACAGCTTCTCTTGCAATCTTGGAAAGAATGACAATTATTCAAGACAATTAGCATTCTAGTCTGGAGAAGTTAATAATAGCTAACTTCTTTGGATAATGTGTTGTGTGGGGAGATGGGCTAACAGTTTCTAAGTGTCATAAGCAAATTTAGAGTCTTTGGTAAAATTGAAGCACCTTTCATTAATGTTCCATCTTTTCTGCAAAATTATCCATTCAGCACCCATTTATGACTACATTTTTAGCTAACTAGAACTCAGTCTCTTTTAAAATGCCAGTGAGTGTCTCGTTGTGAGGCTTCTCATTGCCAAAGACCCTTAGTAAGTTGCAAGTATCTGTATATGTGATTTTAGATAATTATACCTTTCTTGTGCAGCAGGGAAGAGGGGGAGAAAAGAAAAAATGACATGTTTTGATGTTTGCTTTGTGTTTTCTGGGTTGTGCAACTGCTTGATCTGATCCTTCTTCCTGCAAGGAGAATGTTTGTGGATTACTAGAAAATATAGCTGTGATTCAAAGTGAGTTTCTACTAGTAATGGATCCTAAAAAAAGGAAGGGTTTCTACTTCTACCTCTCAGGATTTCAGAAGCAAAAATTAAGTGGGCAAAGAAGGGGAAAGCTGTATTCTGACTAACGTTTTTTGTGTGTGTGTGTCTGTGTACGTGCAGGGGCACACAAGAGCAGTAAGAAAGCAAGTAGAAATGAAACTATACCTGATATTCTTATTTCATATTTCAAAAATTCTGCTTTCCTGGGAAGTAAATCACGGTATCCATTGTGACAGGCCCTAGAATTGCTCTTTTTACCAGATTATCAGATGATTTAGTTTAAAACCAAATATAGATGGAACTTGTGAATTTGATTGAAACTTGCTCGAAACATATAATGCAGATCTGGATTTTGGATGCCAGTTATCTTTTAAAGTTCTCCCTTTCTTCTTTAGGTATTTTTAATTAACATTGTAACATATTGATAAATCGGTTCTTACAATATCTTGTATGATTTGTTGCAGAATCACTTTTACAACTACAATAGATTCTTTAAGTTGGTAAAGGTATACAACATTTTAATTGTGAGATGAGATATGAATAATATTGTTAATATTGTTAGTTTCTTTGTAGGTTGTATTTATTTTGTTTGTCGTATGGGCTCTTAATCTATAAAACTGTCTTCCCCAACTGGTGACCTTCAGACATTTTAGAATTCAATTACCGGTATCATTGATTGTATACATCTTCTTTAGTATCTGAATTACTTCTTTTTTGATGGAAAACAATGAAATACTGTTTCAATTTCAGCTGCATATCAAGGTCATCTACACAGATTGGACTTTTCCATGTCACAGTTAGAATAATAGCTTACAAAGGGTGTTGTGCACTTTGCATAAAAAGTAGAAACTTATATAACTACAGTTTGATCTAATGGTTAAGGCACCTGGTTAGAAAGTGGATGGCCGTGAGTTCTAGTCTAGCCTTAGCCATGAAAGTCAACTGGGTGATCTTGGGCCCGCCCAACTTACTTTACAGGATTGTTGTTGAGGAAAATAGGAGGAGAAAAGTGTGTTGGAGAAAAATAAACAATTTATGATATACACAAAAAAGAGTGTAAAGTATCAGAAATTGTTGAGAGTAGTAGCTTATAATTGAACAAAGAACAGCTGGATGTACTGGGGGAAGATGAATTTAATTACATTAAAATTTCAGAAAAAAAATATTTTGGGTAGAACATTTAAAGCTTAAAAGGGATGTCAGGGTAGAAAAGGTTACATTGTGTCAACCCAGCCTTTATGATATATAAACTCTGGGTTTTAGTTTAGCATGTTAATCATAACCTAGCACAGTGATGGCGAAACTTTTAGAGACCGAGTGCCCAAACTGCAACCCCAAACCCACTTATGCATCGTCGAGTGCCGGGTGGATGTGGCCCATTGGCTGGGTGTGGCCCATTGGCTGGGTGTGGCCAATTGGGTGGGCGTGGCCTATTGGGTGGGCATGGCTGTGGTGGTAACGGCAGACTGGGTGGGACTAAAAAGTTCAATCAATCAATTCCAACTTTGCAAGATCTTTTTTTCCCCGTGAGAAGTTGAAATTGACTGATTGAACCTTTTTTTTTTTTTGCACACGGCGGCGGAGGCCTAAAGTGAAAAGGTTTTATAAAACCCAGCTGAAGGCCTAGGACTGGGGCGACGGTGCGTGTGCCCACAGAGAGGGCTCTGAGTGCCGCCTCTGGCACCCGTGCCATAGGTTCGCCACCACTGACCTAGCATAAAGTGTGAATTAAGTTTATATTTCAGCATTACAGGAGATGAACAGTTGATGAAATAAGTCCTTAGACAATAAGAATATTCAATTGGACTTCAAAAATGTCCAAGATGGAGAGCCTGGCCCTAGAAAAAGAAAAAGCGTAGGACAGGAAGATAATTTTAAAGATTAGACAAGATGATATTTAGGGCAGAGTTTGAACAAGAAAGGACAGCAGCAGAATTCTTCAAGAGTTGTAGGATCAGAAAACTATCTTATTAAACATACTGTGTTTAATTCAGACTTCCTAATATAATATCTTTCAATTATTTGTTTAATTTATAGACTGCCTGTCTCTCATAGGTCTTTGGGGAACTAACTACGCAAGTATATATAAAGACATATAAAAAATACAACAGGCAAGAAGAGCAAAGTAATAAAAACTAGATCAAATTAGGACAAACAAAAGAACAAAAAGAAAGTTCCACAATCAGCTTGTCCCAAAGGCCTGGGAGAATAACCAGGTCACTAGATTCCTTAATGCCATAAAGGTGAAGTAAGGTTGGATTTCAGATTCAGATAACATTGCCCCTGGTTATGATAGAGATTACAGAAACAGATCTAACATCTGGAGGTATCGGGATTAGAAAGGCTGCTTTATAAAACATCCTTGGGTGCAGAGATTCTAAATTTAACCAGTTTTCATATGGATTGATGTGTGGTTCTTTTAGGTGTCCTCCTTTGAATTGGTGCAGATTCTCAATTTGTCTCTTGTTCAGATGGGCTTTCCAATCTGAAAAGCACCAGAAGCATCTAGATTGGCTTGGTAAGCCAGGCTGCATATGGTTGCCTCAAGCAGTGAATAGCCCAAAATTGGCATTAGTGTTCCATTTTTAATAGGATAGAAAGTGAAAAATAGATACAGGTAATCCTTGATTAACAATGGTAATAGGGACTGGGAATTCCATCACTAAGTGACAGGGTTATAAAGTGTGACATCACATGACTGTACCAACTTATGATTGCTGTGCCAGTTGAGGTTGTTAAATGAACCCTGTGCATTCGTTAGGCCAATGTCATTTGATCACCCATTGTGACTTCCTGCCAGCTTCCCATTAACTTCCCTTTGGGAAGCCAGTAGAGAAGATTATAAACGGTAATCACATGACTGCAGGATGCTATGACCATTGTAATCGTGAACCAGTTACCAAGTGCCCAAATAGCGATTATGTGAACATGGGGACACTAAGATGGCCGCAGCTTCAAGGACTGAGTATAAGTCTTCTCATTGGACACTTTTGTATCTAAATGGTCACTGAATGAATGGTTATTAATATATATGGGCTACATATATATGAAGAATAATAATATTAAATGTAATAATAATCTTGTGAGCCATCCAGAGTCATGTAGTGGCACCTATATACATTTGTTTAATAAATAATAAGTAATAAAATAAACATAATCTAGCCCTTTGGGCCTGCAGATGGGCTCTGCCTATATAGAGAGAGGTTGGCCTCAGCATACCATCCAAGTATTGTCCACTGCTCATGCATATAGCCATGTGCCATGACATTGGGTGAATAGTGCTTTCTTGGTGGATGAGTAAGATATACAATCTACTTAGAAAACCACAACGTATATGATATCCTAGCAAAGTGTTTGATGAGCAATGGTAGAGCGAAGTGGAGTTTCTAGTTATGTACTGTGAGCAAAAAAATAAAAAGCTTCATAGAGGGTTAATAGGCTTTTCTTATCTCCCCCGAACACTTTGTACTGCTCATGTAAATGAAACTTGTCCCAGAATGTGGTCTCTGAGAGTTTTGTGCCTTGTAAAAAAATGAATATGGGCTCTCCTCACTTCTCTTGAAGTGCTGCTACTGATTGTTATCATATCATTTATGTCAATCCTGGGTCTGAAAAGGTTTATCTGTTTCAAAGCAACTCTACCATTGGATCAAAAGTTTCTAAAGATCTGAGGAATCACTTGTCTTGATACCAACTTGACTGGGGACTGAGATCATCAGGAAAGCCCTACTAAAGGTGCCTGGATTTCAAAAACCGATATATTAGGCATGCAAGAGAGGTTTTTTTGCCCATGCACTCCCTCACATTTGACATTAAAGGGCAAATTAAAATAATAATCAGTGTAAAGATATTCATCCTTTTTTGAGAGCAGTTTGATTATACTTTTCTCAAGCTGGATTTCCTTTTCCATGGAAGTTGTTAGTAAAGAGATATAAAATATTTGCCCCAGAACCAATTATCAAAGGAGGTGTAAACTCATTTTACTTGATGAATTGGCTGGTCACCAACTTTCAAAAAGTTTTGGATTCCTGCATTGAGCAGAGGAATGGACAGTGGTCTTACTAGCTCCTTTCCAGTTATAGGAATTCTCATCAGCATTACAGAACTTTGGACTGAAAAAATTCATTGGTCTATATGAAGATTCCCTTCCTTTTTATGTGGTATTCAGGAATCATGGGAACATATATTGCTCTCCTTGCTTGCCAGTGGAAATGACAAAGAGTTTGTTATGTTAACAAACTCACATTGTCAGGAAGCATTCCTATTCTTTATCTTCTTTGCTCATGCAAAGAAACTCTGCTAGGTTAAGATTTTGTTACAGATGACTGCATAGCTTATCAGCCACATATTGTGTTCTTCAATCGCCCAACTACTTTCTTGTTTTCATATGCAACAGAAAAAGGAGGAGAACCCTGTTCACTGATTGTCTAGTAGCTAGTCAATCTAACATACATTCTACCACGATCTGTGAAGAGAATAAAGTGCAAGATTAAGATGGAAAAACAGCTAAGCCACTGTCATTAACTAGAGGAGAGGCCTTAGCATTTCTGTGATTATTGCAAACAATGGAGCTTTATTTCAGAATTATCATGAAACTTTGCTCCCCCCCAACATTATGACCACCTGTCTATTCTATCAATGATTAATCAGAACTTGCAAGGTTATAATACTTAAGAGTTTCTCAAATTTATTTTTCTCTGTTTATGAGTTGGGATCTTCAATAACTCTTTGCTGATCCAACAGAATGACCCTGAACCATTCTACTAGGGTGTAGATTTGTGCTTATTTGAAAAACATTTTTGGGTGCCCCCCCCACTTAATAAAATGTTGAATTACTGGGAGACAAATTCTTAGGGTAGTTGCTATGATAATCCTAAATAATCTTAGATAGTTATGTGTGGTACATTGTTGGCTGAGCTCCTTGTAAAGTTCATAGTGTGAGGATGGCAAAAGTTCTGACATCATCTGGACCACAGTAATGCCTGAATGATAAAGAAGATGAAATCTTTTCAAGAACAGTTGATTGAAAAAGAGTCAGTCTCCACAGTTTGAAGGCACTATGTGGTCAAAACTAAAAAGTGTGATTCATTTTGTTTATGACATGATAATATTATCCTTATCATATCTAATTCATAATATTTTGTATGGAACAAAAACAACATTTGAATCCATTTATAACTTTTTTGAAATGTGTTTTTCTGGATTTTTTTGTTGTTATTCTGTCTCTCCCTGTTAAAATAAACCTACCATTAAAATTATAGACTAATCATTTCTTTGTCAGTGGGCAAACGTACAAAATCAGCAGGGGATCAAATAATTTTTCCCTCACTGTATCAAAGACAGGAGAATTAACAGACTGTGCAAAATATCATATAGCAGCACATGCTAGCAAAATAATGCTTATCCTATCAGAATCAGCATCATTCCCCACCATCCAGAGCTGAAGAAGCTTCTTGGATGAGAAGTGAAACGTCTTCAAAGAAAAACAAGAAAGTCCAGTTGCCTCGTGAAAAAACACCTTTGGGAATCAGCAGTGTGTGTGACAAAGCCCACTGAAAGACCAAATTATCTTGTATAGTAATATTTCTCCCATTGTAAACTTTTCTCATCTGCCATCTGAAAAATAACAGCACCAAATTTGCCATCTGTGCAACATATTTCCATTAACTGACTACTGTACCTTATTATTAAGAAAATGTGGAAATGGGTCTGTGTAATCATGGGCATCAACAACAAATCAAGATTATATTAAAATGAGACTACATGCAGAATGATGCCATGAAACAAATGCCACGCATACATACTTGCAGTCTGATGCAGATGCATAAGCAACAGTGTTTGTGTCATGATGCATGTTATATCACTTGTCCCCCGTGACAGTAATTTATGAAACTAAGCTTATCATTTAGAAAAAGTACCATAGCTCAGGTATTCTGATTTAATTCCTGATATATTACTAGATAACCTTAACACACATACAAATAGTTTCTCATATATTTTAAATATCTATTAGGGGTTTGCATCTCCTTCATATCATAACTTGATCTAAGAAACCTTATTTATTCTGAAAGTAATTGCAGAAATAAACCAGGGAACTTTGAACAAAATCAGTTCTGTGTGTCTAAGCAGTATTGTGAAGGTGTTTTTCATATTTGTTTATTTCAGTGGACAATAAAACAAACCAAGCTATAACATTTGTCACCACAAATTATTCACAATCACCTTTCTAAGCCTTTGGAGTGAGGCATTTATAAATCTTGTAAACATAGCAACACAGAGTAGCTATTCATAAAAGCAATTCTTAACCCTTCTGTTATGCTTAAAATGTAAGGATTGGATTTGATGTATTTTATCATATGGCACTAGATCCAGTCAAAGCAAGCCTCAGGGGCCTTAGGCTGATTCATCCAGAATAAATGTTGATAGTTAACATGTTCTGGAAGCTAGCATGCTAGTTATAGATTCCAGCTGTTTGGGGGCAGTGAAGATAATTATTTCTCTGAACATAGGGTCATAAGGGTTGCTTCCTTCGAAAAAATATTAATCAAAGGGAAAGTGCATAAACATTCTCCCCTTTCTGGCTTACCCAATTTGAAAATTTTAGCTAGAGGAATTTGATGAAAGGAGGACTATATAAAGGTTCTCTTTCTTTTGGATGCATTCAAAGTTCCATTGTGCCACTTCTGCTGCCACCTATTTTGCCTCCATATTTTTCTGAAAATCAGGCATAAGACGTAGGGTATCTTTTCTCTTTTTTCCTTTCTTTTTTTAAGATCTTGAAGTATTTTCAAAGTAAATAGGGTTTTCCTGCTGGGTTAGTTTGGAATGCCTTTGCTGGTCTTGAGTGATTCATTTAAGTTTTCTAAAATACATAACAGAGAAACATGCTTCCCAGTAGATTCTGACTGGAATATTTCTCATACCTTTTTGTGTTTAGAGTGTTGTATCAAAAACTCTGCTGCTGAGTGCTTCTTTTATGATTGGAAAGTAACTGCTTTTTTAGTGCCCCCCAAAGTGGCATTAATTGTTTATCATGGGCAGATAAGGTCAAGTCTTTTAATCTTCTAAGTGTGAAGTACCTATTCAAATAATCATTAAGAATCCTTATAATCTATTTGTATATTAAATGCGCAAAGCCTCCCTTTGTTGCTGCTATAGCTAGTCCTCAACTTACAACCATAATTGGGACTGGAAATCCAATTGTAAGTCGTTACGGTTGTAAGTCAAGGCACCCATGTGACCCGAAGTAATTTTCTGGCCTTTATCATGACAGTCATTAAGCAAATGCCATAGTCATTGAGCAAACTCATTCATTTGAAAGGATGGTGTTTTGTTTTGTTTTTTCCATCATAATTTCCAACAGTCGTAAACAACCAGTTATAAGTCAAGAACTACCTGTAATAGGGCCAGTGGGTTTTTTTTTTTTTAAATACCATTTTCATGATGGAAAGCTTGTCTTTTTTGGACAAGCAGAATACATTTTGTATCCACTAGGAAATATGGTTCCCCAAATTCTAAATTATTATGCTTGCTGGATGGACCAGTGTCTTACTAGATATTGTTTATACAGATGGTTATTTTGTGAACATTTGGTTTAAAAATAGTAGGTACTTTATTGTTAGGGTAAGAGAATGTGGAATAGCAGTACAATTTTCTCTTACACAATCAGATGATTTTCTTAATATTTAAAGATTTAATGACAGGATATTGCCACAAAGCGTTATAGGGCTAATTATATTAGAGGTAATATTCTCTGTATCACCAGGACATCTTAGCTTACTAGAAGTTCTCTAGGCATTCTCAGTATTTGCATGGAGATGCTCTCATGGTGCAGTGATACTAATTAGAAAAAGAAACCAACTATCTTTGATGATGACATATAGGCCAGAGGGATTGATTAGAAGATTAATCAACAGAAGGGATGTTTCCTTGTCATCAGGATTGGTATCTAAATAATGGTAGTTTATTATCCATGTCATTATTTAAAATCCATAGTCTGCAACATATAGTTTTTTAACTGCATTTTCAATAAATAGCATAGTACTATTCATGGCTGAGAATATGCTGCATATAAATATGTCAGATTTCAGTCTATGTAGTGTTGAAGGTTCACTCAGAATGTGGCAATAAATTTCCCTCTAGAAACTCAGCTCAGGAGCTAACATTGTAAGAGTCAAGGACAAGACTTGGATAGATCTGTTGCTTTTATTGCAGGCACAGGAAGCCTTAATAATGGGGAAGATAATGAAGATGCTCTACCACTGCAGAATGAAACAGCCAGGGCTCTCTATTTATAACACCCCTAGGGTCTAAATCATATATCTTTTTCTCACTCGTATGTTATAATGGACTGCTTGCCACTCAGTTTAGTCTGGGATGTGCAGTGCACTTTGTAGCATCCAGTAGTTCAAATAGCATTTTCCCCAAACAGGCTGTCGGTTGAGAGATGAGATGATTGGGTAGGTTGGGATTCTGAAAACTTGGTGAATAATGGATGGACTGTCTCAAGTGCAATGGGGAAGGCCGCAACTGGGGATGAAATGAGACATTTAAGAAAAAGATGTACCATCAGTAATATGGTACCCAGGGGCTTGACACATAATTACAGTAATAAAGCTCAAAGAAATAATGTCCCAAGATACTTGTGGGGAGGAAAGAAGATGTAGCAGCCTGACCGGTTTGCTGATTAGAGGTTTGGTGTAGTGATGCATGTAGCAAGGAGAAGCAAAGGCCTTGATGTCTGTTCTAATGTGAGGCCATTATAAGTTGCAGAGCTGGAGGCAGGTTGTTTTAAGTACTTTGAAATGTCCCACTGCCAGCTCTTGTTCCAGAATTCCCTAGAGGGAAGAGGGATACAAAGCTATTGTGTTGTTGTGATGCAATATTCCCTCTTCTTAGGCAAATGGGAACAGGGCCCATAAGGGATTTCCTTGAAGATCATTTTGATCTGCATACATGAGCTTTCATTAAGTATGGATTTGATCAGTTAGAGTGGGGATGGGGGGGGGCAGAATGAAGGGAACAAACATTTAGAGTGAAATATTATTTTGCCATCACAGGCTGGGGATATGTTGTTGGTTTTTAAAATTAAAACAAAACAAAAATCTCTGCGAGGGTGAAGGTTCATTCTCTGAGCTTGTGGGTTGGTTTATAACAATGGACCCTGTACTACTGGCTAAAGATAGGTTTTATTATTATTATTATTGTTGTTGTTGTTGTTACATTTGTTTGTCACCCATTTCGCAGTTTGAGGTGATTCTGAGAAGATGGTAGGAAACCAGACTTTTTAGCAAAAAAATAAAATAAAAATAGGAGCACTGTTTGGGGACATAGATGATTGGATGAAGCTCTCTGCAAGTTGTCATCAAGAATTTTTTTAGGCTAACTAATTCTGCTTCTGACACAACACAGCAGCATTTTCCAGGAATCTGTGTCCCAGGTTTATGATGCAGTCAGAGAATTAAAAGCAGAATCTCCTCTCCCTTCCTTCCTCAACAAATCAGCACAATCAGCATTAAGATGGGAATTCCATATATGCTGGAATGAGCAGGAAAATGGGACTCCCAGCTGCATAAATTCAATATTTGAAGTTTCTACTGAATGGGCAGGAGGAAGAAGAAATTATAATAGCAGCATTTCCTCTCTCGCATGTACTTTGCCACAGTTCTTTGAGTCTTCCATTGATCCCCAAGTAAAATTGGATTAATGCAGTCTCTGAGGTCCTGTTTCATTTAATATCTCCTCTTTAAAGTAGTCAGTTAATCTTTTTTTTTTAAAAAAAATTCCAGCCCGCATCCTTAACTAGCAACTGCAAGTCTAGAAAATATTTTCATGCAAAGTACTTAACCTATTGTAGGTGACACATTTTGCAGTTGTCTGTCACATGTTTGATGAGATCGTCAAAATTAGCCCTCTGGAGGATCAAGAAATTGGCATGGTTATCCAGGTTTGAGCTGTTCTGCGGCAGAGGAGGGATTGTCAGTTTTGCCGCTTCCTCTATCAAGAGGCCAATTATAAATCCTGCATGACATGGGAATATCCTCAGTGTGATATGTTCATATCACATTGAGCAAAGAAAGTGGTAAACACATCATGTTTGCTGCTGCCATTATGGCTGCTGGATCTGGAGCAGGGACACAGGAGCCACAGGATAAGTTCACTGACTGCAAGAACCCACAATAATGAAAATTAGCTTCAGTTTAAAGCTTATGTTTATTTCTTCTACCCTTATATGTGAATGAACATCCTGCCACTCATTTTATAGACAAGGATTTGAAGGGCATCTACATCACCCCTCCCCCCTTTTTTTAATAACAATCTTTTCTGGGTTTAGGTCCTTGCTACCTTCAACCCTCATATGTGAGTTCCTTGGAGACCAAAACAGGCAACAACCACTTACAAACTGGTCTTTGAAAATAATGAAAGGTAGCTTGACATAGGACAGCATGGGATAACTGAAATTATTCAGATTTTTTTTAAAAAAAAAATCTTTGATCTAAGTTATGAAGAAACCTTGATGACTGACTATATGGTACAAAATTTCTTAGAAACTTATGTCACAGCATTTTATAAATATGAGCAGGTCTGAAGAATTTCAAAGCTATCCCATCCTGTCTTCACCTTGAACTAACATAAATAGGTGGGTATAGTGAAAGCTGAAGCTGCCATAATTAAAAATGAAGCAAACACATAAGCAGCTGAGGACAAAAAGCCAGGAATCTTGTCTAAAAGATCACTTCAGGAGATAGATAAGAAGGAACTAAGTTGTTAAGGAAACAAAGGGAAAATGTCACTTGAACCAGACAAAAGAAGTTGACCCTAACACTTGGGAAACCCCTCCCCAAATCCCATGAACATCTACCAGACTTGAAAATCAACAAGGCAAGAGTACCTGCCAATCTTGTGAATAATCAAATTAAGGACTTTGGGGGAATAAAAGGGGCCTGGAAGTCTGCCCATTCTTTGAGTCTTTTTTTGGATCCAGACTTGGAGGCTTCCATCCCTCTGGCTAGTGCCTGCCAGCCTAGTTGACAAGGTTGTAGGTAAGTGTGGATGAGTGTGTGTGTGTGTGTGTGTGTGCATGTAAAAAAGAGCAAATGTATATTGCAGCCAGTAAAATTTTGCTGTTACTTTCAATTCACTGGGTCTCTCTGTATTCCAAAGAACTGGTTGTGCCTCAGTTTTGGTAGAAAGTGAATTGAGTGCGGCTGCTTTCCAGGGCTGTGAGTGTTTGAGACAGTGATCATAAGCCAAACCTGGAACATCTGGAACAGTACCCACTGAAGCAGGATTAGCTCTAGAATTGATATCAATCAATAATGTAAGTGCAACTGGAGCCCCTGAGGTTTCTAAACATTTTCAAATGCTATACTGTATAGCGCATGTGGTATACCAATGGAAAGTGCACTATTATGGCTAGTTCTGAACCTCTAGGAATGGATGCGGATGGCGTACTAAATTTATCAGGCCAGTGCTGAAACTTTGGCTTCCACACCAAGAATGGAGTACTCAAGTGAAGTTACATTTCACTTAAGAAAAATTAAATTTTTGTACCTGCTTTCTAGCTGATTAGGAGAACCAGCTGCTGATCATTAGATAGTAGTTTAGAATTAATTATTTTTCCTGGATTTAGATGAAAAGAGCATGTGAGAAAATATGTATGTTGGATGTAATCAATATGATAACAATAATTGAAAAACCTACAGATGATTCCTCACAGTGTTTTCAGTGAGAGATAAACTGGCAATGAGCAGGACATGTTGGGCCAATAGGATCTTGCAACATCAATATGATAATGCAGAAAACACCATATAAGATTTAGTTTTTATAACAACTATAAAGGTCTTATGGTTTTTTAACCACTTTGAACTCTGTCTGTCTGTCTGTCTGTCTGTCTATCTATCTCCATCCATCCATCCATCCATCCATCCATCCATCCATCCATCCATCCATCCATCCATCCATTGATTCCATTTGTATAGCTACCCAAGTATGTGACTCTGGGCAGTTCACAGCAACTAAAATAGGAAGAACAATTAAAAAAAAAACCAATCTGACCACCATATTAAAACCAACATTAAAACTCAATTGAACTTTGTAATATAATTCATTATTTCCAAAATGGAAAAACTGGATTTTTTGTCCAGTTTCTTATGAGTCTGCCTTTGGCTGTTTTTCTTTTTTAAATTCAATAGAAGATAAGTAGCAACCACTTCTGTTACTTTTATAATGTGGAAAATAGTCTCTTCAGTTAAACCAACATTTATTTTCTATCAATATAATCTTATACATATCTATTCTGAAGTAAATCCCATAGAATTCAGTGCTTAAATGTGTGGCTCTAGAATTGCAACCTAGAACGCTACTATATATTCATCCAATGTTGTGTATTAAGGGTAGTGGGATTTGCACCCTTGAACTTTAATAATGCCAATTTATAATAGCAATTTATTAAACTTATTTGCTGCTCAGCTCTCAATAATTTCTGGGTGTTTATTTATAACAAATTATTAAGAAATGAGATCTCAAGTGCAAACACTGAATAATGTCTTGAATAAACAGCCAGATGTTCTTAAGAAACAATTGCCATTAGAGAAATTAATAAGAATAAGGCACCTGCATATTATTGTTGTGAATCTTTAACTCCAAGGTAATTTCTAGTTTGCATTTGTATGTAACTGAGCATGGAATAGGGCACAATACATGAAAGTAGTTAACATTAATATCACATACATTCTCTCCTCACTATTTATGTGGATTTTTTCCCCTTAGGTTTTGGAAAGAGAATATACTAGTAGTGGGAAGTACTAACACAATGCAGCCACAGCTTTTACTTTGATTCACATAAATCCCAAGGGCCACCTGGCTGAGATTTAAGGGAATTGCAGTATAAGGCACCTAGAAAGCCTTATACTGCAACTTCCTTAAGACTTTCAAAAGTCTTAAATCTTTCTCAACCCACTTAAAATGTCTCTCTATATAGTGGTTACATTGCCACGTGCCATTTTATGTTATTAGCCGCCTTCAAAATTTTAGGTAACTTTACTGTTACTTTACGTACTAGAATAATTCTTTTATGAATCTGCAGCATATAATGCTTCACATATAATGGTTTATAATGCAGTACCCAAAGAGGTATACTAAAATTTTTAGTAAGGAAGCGGGCATCCTTCCAAAATCAGTACCTAGGTGTGTACCTGATTACAGTGTTTCAAAAATGCAACTCCAAGTAACATTGTTATTTTAACAGAGTCAGAGTTATTGATGTGCAAGCTTTGCAGCATATAAACTTGGCAATCGTGCAAGCTACCTGGGGAAATATAAAATATCAGTAAATAAGAATTTGGGAGCCGCTGTATGATATACATTGACAGAAGGAGTTAAAGCAAAATAAGAGTTGACTGAACAATGAGATATACACTCATATTTCAGGACTAAGGATTAATGCTATATTTCTGGATCCAGCTAAAAGTTATTAAGGAAGCAAAAGGGGGATACGACAAGTGGAATTGTTGTAGAAGGCAGGGCGCATGAATTTCTTTTGAAATTTTTAGGATCTGCCTGTCTGGAAAATCCAATGATTGAAGTCTTCCAGTCTCTTATCTTCTGGGTCAAGAGTCTCCAAGAGATACAATTTGTATTGAATTACAAAGATCATAAACCTCTCCGGGCTTCCACATACTTGTCAGGCAAAGAAGGGTGGTGGTGTCATAAAGTGGTGACTGATGTTGCTTTTGCCACCATTGTTGCTACAATTCCAGGTAGAATTGGTGTGACAGTCAGTGGGAGCTGGCTATGATCCATCAGTTGAGCTGTCAGGGGTAGGCAACCTTGGCTCTTTTATGACTCGTGGACTTCAACTCCCAGAATTCCTGAGCCAGCACGAGTCATAAAAGAGCCAAGGTTGCCTACCCCTGAGCTAGGTGGTTCACCATCTGGTTTGATTGGTTCCTCTGTCACCTGGTTCTGGTGCTGTGCCAGTTGGTTTTGATACAGGAGCAAGGAATTAGCAACTGGCTCTTAGTGATGCTTTAAAACAAAATAGGAATTGTCTGAATCTAGAACCTTGGATTTGTTCCTTCCCCATAAAAGTGTTATTGCTGTAAAATAAAAACCATATTTATAATAGATGCAAGGAACAACACTTTGAGTGGTAGGAGCACTGAACATGTGATTATTGCAGTGGATTAGTCTTACCTGTTTCTTTCTCACTTTACTGGAACTATCTCTCACAGTTTCTTGCACAGTTAGTCTGTTAGGTGCACATGAATGTGTGTTGGGATAAGGGACAGGGGTTTTCCAGACTTGTACAGTGTTCTTCTAAATTATAGGGATGTTTATTTGGTACAGTACTTATAATGATGAATTTTGTGTTATCAATTCCTCACATGTATTTTGGAAGGATGGGGAGAAAAGACAAAAATAGGAACTTTTGACCTTTCTTAAATGTTGTATGTTTTTTGCCTAAAAATTACCTTAAAGGTGGTTATATTTCACTGCCTTCACTATTTAATCATAGTCCATCCATCTTTCCTTATCCAAAAAACCAAATTTATGCTCTTTTTTTGTTAAGTGTGTTTGCCATTTTTTGAAATCAGTATGAAATATTGGATTCACAAAAATCATAAATTTAGACCTGTGAATATGGCTAATCGAGGACTTACTCGATTGGCATTGTCCCCTGATATTTTGACAGGCATGTAATTTTTATTTTTTTTTATTTTACAGAATTGAAAGCATCCAGAGAATCCTGACTTTGAGTGAGAAATGACAACTGCCATAGTTAAATGGTGAAGCCAGATATAGTCCAATTACCAATTTGAAGGTGTGATTATAATAACATATGTGTCTGTGTGTGGGTCCTTATACACACCTACAAACATATTGCTGCAACCATTCAAATTGGTTGTTGCAAACGTCAACATTTTTGCGATTTATGAAAGTTATCGCAAGCACCAGCATAGCAACCTGACAGCACGAGGACCAAAAATCCATGACGTACCATCTACTGCGAGTGGTCAGCCTCCCAAATGATCTGCAACAAGTGAAGAAAAGAATTGCAAAAAGTAAACAGAGCTAAACAGTCTCTGAACAGAGTTAGTGGCACCAGAACATCTAAGAAAGTGATAATATTTGAGCAGCAAATAGAGTGATATTGTCATTCCCAGAGGAGGAATTATGTGAAATTATCATGTCTTTTGCTGTATTAGAATTGGAGTCACTTGGATTTAATACGTTTGCCAATTAAGAAGTGACAAATAATTTTACAGTAATGATTAAAGAAGAACAAGCTAAGCGGCAGTGGGAAGGCTCTCAAGGTTGACCTTCGGTTTTCATACTTGTATTAAATTTGACAATGGAGCTTGCTATTTTTCCTTATCTGTTCCTTGTTAACATGGTACAAATACAAATAAATATTTGATCATCAACATTACTCAAAGCTTTTGGAACACTTTAAAAATACACTCCACTGCCACAAATGTATTGGTTAGAATTATGCATTTGAGCTCTAAAGAAGCCCAATAAGGAAGGAGCCTGTTGAAGAACCAAGGGAGCAACGTGGGCAACAGCACAACAAAAGAGAAGGTTTTTTTTTTTTTTTATTAGCCCAACATTTATTCTGAATTGGCCATTTTGCCTTCCTTTCTTTTCTTTTTAACATACGATCAGTAAACTAAATAATCTGCTTTTAATTCTGATTTGTGTTTTAGCATTGAGGATATAGACTTTCCAGCAAAAGGGGAAAGTCAACAGCCCTCTGTCTTGGAGAAGGCTTCATAAGTCACCCAGGCAAACTTTCTTGCTTTAAAACCTTTAGAAAGGTTTTTAAAAGTTTTAAAAGAAAACATCTGCTAAATGAAAAGACACTTTTGCTTTTATGCCTGTGCGCGGCAACAATTTGTGAGAAAGCAGGCAAGGCAGCTTAATAAATTGGGTCACCTGCGAAAGTGGCAGGAATGCCACCGGCTGCCAAAGAAATGGGACTTCCTTTGGATTGCGAACGGTCTGGGTGGAACAGTGAGCAGCTGAGTTTAGAAAGGGCTTTTCCATCTGGCCTGGCACGTTGCTAGCTGCACCGAATTCTGGCTTGTGGTCTTGCACAGTCTGTGTGCCTTTTCTCTCCCCTTTATGCAATCTTTCTCAGCTTTAGCAGCAGATGTTTTGGTCTGGTGGGAATAACATGCCAGAGGGTGGATTTGGGGAAAGATAAATGAATACGCACCATGTTTGCAAGTCCGACTGGAGGAAATCTTTTTAAAGCCTTAAGTTACTTGAAAACCTACACTTCTGCAAACTTTTGTCTCTGGAATTGTGTAATGCTATACTGGAAATCTCAGGCCGCATGGTGGTTCTATCCAATTGAGCAAAAAGACGGCTCGCCATTTCTTTGAGCTCCTCTTCTGCAGTAGCTGTTTCTCCAAAGGACAAGTGTACCCCTCACTCCACTGACTCCGAATCAAGATGAATCTGACTGATTTTCATTTTTTTAAGTGTTACATTTTCTTAGCCAACTGTCGTCATCTTTTATAAGGAAATTTTTCACTATGCATTTGGTGGATATTTATAAAAACTGATCTTCTCTTCTGCTTCAGCCCTCCCCCCACCTCCCGTTTCTGATCTGTCTTAAAACTTTTGGTCCTATCAATAGAAACCACAACTACAAAGAGATCTATTTATATTTGCTGCACTAGACATAGTACTTTCTTATGTCAAAAGGGAAAAAATATACAACAAAGCATGTACGCAGCAGTGGAACATGGGCCTGTTCTCTTCAGCGATTCCAACATCCTCTGCCTCTCATGGAAAGGCAGGGTTCCAAAAAGTGAAAAGGAGAAACCTGTATGCCGGAGGCGATATTACGAGGAAGGCTGGCTGGCCACAGGAAATGGCAGGGGAGTAGTAGGCGTTACCTTCACTTCCAGCCACTGTAGAAAGGACAGAAACACACCCCAACGAATCAACTTTAATTTAAGAGGCCACAACAGTGAGGTGAGTAAACTGTCAACTGCTAATGTTCAATATAGGAAGTAGAACACTATCATCAAAACACACAGACAAAGTGGATAAAGGACAGCACTTGGAATGCTGTTAAGATAGTTACATGGGTTGAAGATTTTCTTTGGCTGTGTTCGCCCGTTAAGATTTATCCCCACATACAGAGTCAAGTACAATTAAATGGTTTGGGAGTTGCTATGCTATTTCTACTCCTATATTTTTAGGTGTTATAACTTTCATTTTTTTTCTTTAAAGAGGGCTGGTTGAAAAGTTAAACTATGATTAACATTAGAGTAATTGTTATTTAAAATAACGTAAGTTATTTTCTGGAGCTGGCTTCTTTAACTATCATGAATGTTTGCAATACACTGAACTATGGTTAACTAAAACTTCAAAGGAAATGTCCACTGTAAATGGGATAAGAAGCTGTTACTTGAACTACTAAAAAGTATGTTAAAAGAAGAGGCAACAATGAATGAAACCTGGTTGGTTTTTAAGTAACGGAATTTTATTTTTATGGCAATAGGCATATGTTCAACATTCCGATGTGTTCACACTGGAATTCCTAGGAATTCTGCAAGTTGATATCATAGCAAATCTCAAGGATAGCTAGATGGAAAACGAGAATAAATATGATGGTTATATAAGTAGATATGATTTATATATATGGTTGGTTTAGAGCAGGGGTGTCAAACTCTCAATATCACGTGACGTGTCACGACATATCACGACTTTTTTTCCATTGCTGGCAATGGGGTGGGCACGGTTTCGGCATGACGCATCCGGCTTGTGGGCCAGCAGTTTGACACCCCTGGTTTAGAGCTTTTAGTTCATATAGGACTATAGATCCTGCCCAGACATAATGGGAAGCATTGCTTCTTCACTATGTAAAAAACCAGGTATATGCACACCTTCTCCTTTCCTCTCAGTCATATCAGACATTTTTGCCTGAGCAGAATTCTAGTTTGTTTAAAACTTGAGATGCAGAAGAAGGGAAGAAAATGTGAGGTTCATTGTTGCTTATTGATAAAACTGGCATGCAGAAGGTGGTGATCTTTATTATATATATAATAATGATGGTTGCTTCTGATGGAAGATAGTCCATGACGGAAACACATTTTATTAATAAGAATGAAATGTAACTGTACAACATGACATTTGAGTAAGCAGATTGCAGAAATGGCCAAAGGACAGCACATCAGCAGCAGGCAATTTTCAAATAATTCTGAGAAGCTTCTTTTTCTGTTTGTCAGATTTTAACTTGCTTCCTTACATCTGAACCTTTGGGCTTACACCGTTGCTGCTGCTTCTGTTAAAATCGCATCTTGCTTCTGCTTCCTTTTTTAAGGCAAAAAACAAACAAAACCCATGGCTGCTTGGATTGCTTAAAAAATTCTTGGGAAGAGCCACATTTAGAAAGGAAGTGTCAAATGTGGATGAAGAAGGTTGAGTCAAATAAACCGAAGGCAATCAAAATAAGTATGTCAAATTGTAGTCCAGAACCATGGATAGCTCTGGTGAAGTTCTTCCTTATGCATACCGGTATATGTTTTCTTAGTAGGAAACAAAAGCCAAGTAGGCAGTTATACCTAATTGATAATAACACCTACCCATTTCTTCTGGAGAAGCTGAATGATCTTTTAAAGCACCTTTGGATTTTCAGACTTCTAGGAAAGTGGCAAACTGTGATCTCTATCTAGGCTATTCTGCCATTCTTATTAAAGAGACTGGTCTGTGTCTATGGTTGTGAGAATCATGTCCTGTACTTGGAAAGGTATGAGATGCATAACAGCTTATAATACTTGAGAACCTCAGTCTGAAATTGGGCTAAATGGTAAGGAATATGAATTTAATGTAGAGGGAGAAAGTTATGAGGAATTTGGTAAGGAAGGCTGAGAATGAGGGTAGGTTAAAATGATGGCTGGTTACTCACTAGGGTTACTTGCATGATGAATAAATAGATATTGTTTATATCTAGGGTTAGGAAGAAGTGCTGGAGACTAGATGAAGAAGCAACATACTGCCTTGGGATGGCTAACTGCACTGGATATAGAACCTGAACTGTTGTGTTCCAATGTAATATTGATTTTGTATTAATCATGGTCTGTAAGAAATATAATAATCAAGTTTTATAGTTGCTAATCATAGAGAGACTGTGGCAATCTTCTTAATTTTTTTGGGGGGAGGGATACGCATTTGTTTTTTAATATGCCATTTCCCACAATTTAACCACAGTTTTTGTTGAGTTCTGTGTGCCTAGAAAATCAATCTGTCAGAGTAAAATGTAGTGTGAGGTTAGGCATATGTCCTCCCAGTGACTCCTGTCTACATGCAGCATATTTTCTATTTTCAGGAATTAAACCAAAATTGTTAGTGTGCTGAGTAAAACAGAAGAACTAATTTGCTTTTAACTTCTGTTCATTTGTTGAAATTGATTTCTGCAGCCATGACTTGGCATTCATTTCTGCAGGATACAGTGAGATCCTGGAGAGAGCTAGTGAAGTCTAATTAGTTGGAAATCTGTGGTCTCTCTGTTATGTGTAACTTGTTTGAGATATGTCCCTCAGTAAGTGACTCGGCTGAACTATATCTTGCCATTTAATGGCAAATATGGAAGAATAAAGTTGACCAGAATGTCCCATAGGTGAAAGTTTAGTACAAAAGCTGAATATCTCATCTATGTTATATGGAATAGATATTGCCTTGATTAAACTGACTTACATTATAATACATCACTTGAATAGTTAAGAACCCAAAAATGATTCGCAAAATAATTCCTCACAAACCTGGAATAAATTGATTTTCAGTCATAGGTGAATCTTTTTATAGGACAGTTGTGTGTGTGTGTGTGTGCTTTAGGAAGAGAGAAAAAGAAAATAAAAAGGCCTTTTCATATTCTGTGTACAAGTAACAATTGGACACTTTGCTCATCTCTTAGGGAGTAACTGGATGATGCTTGTAAAAGTATTATAGAAAACAGGAATTTTTTTTTGAAAAAATATGCTATTTCTAGTCCCTTAAAACATGCAGGTGATTTTTGTTTCATCTTGCACTTCCACTTATGCTGATAGAATGTCCTTTGATTTTGCAAAAGAGAATTTTTTTATTTTATAAAAAGATATGAGATACAGTGGTATCTTGGTACTCAACTGTTTTGAAACTCGTCAATTTTAGTACTCAGTGCATTTTGACACAAAGATTTTGTCCTGGTATTCATTGTTTGTTTGGTACTCAACGTACAAGCCAGAATTTGTTGCTGTCTTGTGACAAGTAATGACTACATCATCCCTTATGGGAAAAGTTCATTTGGTACTCATCGTTTTTGGTACTCATCATGCTTCCCAGAACCAATTAATGTTGAGTACCAAGGCACCACTATAGTGAATACTTTAAAATGCACTTAGTGTGTGAGTTGCATTTACTGTACTTATTTGTTTTGGTTTGCATAGTGCTACAGCTGTTGCCATTACCTTTTGATAGTAGTGCTGGGCACTATCTTGTAGTAAAAAGTCAAATATGGAATTTACACTTTTGGTGTAATATATCAGGAGGAAACCAAGCATTTCTCAAAAAATCAGCCTATGCTTATCTGAAGTAGACAATGTTCACCTGCCTTACTGTGGTAAGTTATATATTTTTCCCATTTAAATATTTCTGTATTGCAGAAGCACAATTCTATCACCACTAGGTTTTCTATAATTGGAACTGAACTTAATTAAACTGCTTTGGATATAATTGAGCAGAGCTATTACGTCCTAACCTTTCTATGTATTTATCCTTAGGTTGCCAGGTTCACATTTAACATTAAACCAGGATTCTTAAACAATACATTATTAAATTATAATGGCCTTTTGGCTGAATTAACACATAACCGTAAATTAGTTCATCTGTACTTCTAAACCTATGTATTTTCTTTAATGTTAAAATAGCAAGTTGACTGGTGTTTGTGTGTCTGTATGCGTATGTGTGCAGGTATCTTTCCATTATATTTTAAAACATAAAATAGAATAAAAACTGTGCTTTACAGATTTAAAATCTAGATTCATACCATAGAAAGCAAATGGAATAAGGGATAAAGACAATAGATTTGGCTTTGTTTATTAATGTTATTTTTTAACTGATTTTAACTGATACGTGTTTTAGTGTTTTCTTGAATGCCAAATGCAGTACAGTTCTTTTAGATGTTTTGTTTTTGTTTTAATCTTTGATTGTTCAAAGATTTATATACAGTATAAATAAAAAAACTCATGGGATAGAGACTAGAGTTGAGTAGTGGAAAAGTAACCTTAAATCTATGCAGTATCTGTGTGATGCTACTTTGAAAACCTTTGTTTAATAGGAAATCGCTGTTTACATATAGGCCTACTAGATCTTCTTCCATATAGGCCTATTAAATCTCTATAATGAATACTCCTCATTTATAGAATATTTTTCCAAGTTATTTAATTTTTCAATCATAAAACTCAAACAAAGTAATTGAACCTGTACTTCATTCTCTGTAAATCATAGTTATACTTCATCACGAGGGAAATGCATTAAAACAATGTATTACAAATCTTATTACGATTTAATATATGAAAACAATGTGGCATATTAAAAATCTTCCAAATAAAATAAACACTTTAAATAAAACAATCCCCCAATTTCAGATGTAGAAGTGCAGTCTTTGATTTATTGCATATAATCCAGAGGGACATTTTTTTTTGTTAAGCTGCTTCAAGGAGATGTTTAAAAATAGGATGAAATATTGTTAATAATGCCACATACATTCAAATTATATTGGTTATTATTTTGTTTAACAGATTCCCAGTTTTACTGGACAAAAGCCAACATTAATTATTCACCTCCAAATGTTATCACCATAGAGAAATGTGGAAGGATTCAGATAAGTTTATTTAGGAGAGATATCATGAAAAGAGATGCAAAACCCGAAAAGCAGACTTGGCATGAAGGCCTTAGAATAAATTACTCTCAGTAATCCATCCAACACAATCTGGTTTTATAAAAGAATATTAAGCATTGCATATTACTAATTAGATCTTTTGCAGCTGCCCCACTTCAAAAGACTCTGGGTTCCTTGCAAAATATGATTAAAAACAGAATAACAGAATGTAAGAAAGGATAATAGCAGTCGAGGAAAAAACAACTAGAGCAATCAAAACACGGTAGAAGTCCTTAAGAGCTTTCCAGGACCCTAAGACAGTAGCTTTATTATTACCATCTGCCCTTTCTTCTCCTGCCCTCAGTCTCCTTCCAGGCCAAAGAACCCATGCATTCACACTTGCCTCCTAGTCTACCACCAACTCTTGAAAGTCCACTCCATTAACCACACTTACTCTTCAGAGCAGATCTCAGCACTGTCCTCAACTGTTCCTTCCCCAAGTATTCAGGAGCCAGAAGAATGGTTCACCATATGCTACCCATAGCCTGAAGCCCATTTCCATTCCCAGATCCCAACAATTACAGACCCAAGTTCAAAGTAGGTGCCTGATCCCAGTGTGCCTTATGCCAAACTAAACAGAAACCCTAGCCACTGCAAGCTTTGCTGCACTGCCCCAACCTCCAGATTAATTCCTTAGTTCATCACCTCCTACTACATTCATATTTACGTAGTTACATACTTAATTAAACATCTTTAAAATACAAATATTAAAAATGTGTGCATGCGTGTGAGGGAGGGAGAGAGAGAGAGAGAGAGAGAGAGAGAGTTTTATCCACATTCTGGACCAAGAGTCTCAGCAAACAATGCCAACAGGAAATGGATTTCAAAAGAAAGAGGATCTCTTATTTACCCCAAGTTCTGTCAACCTGTAGATTGCCTATACCCAGCAACCTACATCCAGATAAGCAAGGATTAACACCAGACAAACAATCAAGCAGAAAACAATACCCAAGGAATTACCAAGAAGAAAATCACATCCCCACCAACACTAGCAGGGAAAGCTACTGTAGCAGGGCAAGCTACAGGGAACAAACCTCATACTATTTAGCACTGGTGATACCTAGTCAGGTAATGAAGTGTATGCAAGCAAACAACCAGGCCCAGAGAGCACCAAGGACTCTACAGTCTCCAATTTTCTTGGCATGTACAGCCCTATCATCCCCAAGCATGGCTTGAAATTCCTACTGGCTTTTTTGGCAGCTGTGTACACATGGCACACTTGGTTTCATGGGCATTTTGTTGTGATAAATTTAACTGCTCACTTTGTTTCTTTTTATTAATCCTAGTTGAAGAAATATTGAAGGATAGCATTTGATTTACGTCCTGGATAACCTCTTTAACTTGTTTCACTGTCATTTTTTCTTCCCTGGAGTTTGAAGAGCTGGAATTATTGATTCTTTTTCATTCTTTTTTTCTTTAATTAAATGACAAAAGCCTGCTCTGAAAACATGATTCATTCCATCATTCCATCTCTATTAAAAATTCCTTTCACAGCTGTGTAGCACTTCAAACATACAGGTGGTCCTTGGCTTATGTCCATTTGTTCAGCAACCATTCAAAGTTATGATGGTGCTGAAAAAAATGGACATATGACCGGTTCCTGAAGTCCCAGCCATTACAGCATCCCTGTGGTCATATGATCACAATCTGGGTACTCAGGTGCCTGGCTCACAATTACATCACATTTATTTGTATAACTCCTTTACAGGTTTCATTCTACTTCCATGGTGGCACAGCCATGTCTTTAAGGCCTTGCAAAAGGCCAGTAGAGTTTTGGCTAATTTGACATCTGGGGGGATGATATTCCACAGGGTAGGTATCATGACAGAAAAGGCTCTCCTCCTGGATTCCACAGATGCCGTTCTATAGTTGATGGGATTTGAAGCATGTCTCTCCTCCTAGACCAGGGGCTCCCAACCTTTTCTATACCCCGCACCCCTAGAATGCTTCTGATATATTCTCGTACCCCCTTAACAAAAGTTGGAAATAATGGCAACGATTTATACATATACACTATAATTTTGAAAACTCAAGTTTTCGCACTCCAGGGACCCCCTGTCCTAGACCAAATGCAGATTCTAATCCATTGCAAAGACAAGCATTAATTTTCTTCATTGGTTTTCTTATTTTCTGCATTTGCTCACAAGGCTAAGAAGCTAAGTGATGTGATGAATAATTATATATTTCACATACAATTCTCAATATGAAAAAATTGACAAATTATATCCATTCATGTGGTTAAAAACTACAAATGAGATATGGTAGAATGTGCAATAAAAGAAAAATGTGTTGGCAGAAACAAAACTATTGCAGAACTATTATGGCTTTTTTTTCTTTTCTCATCAGTTTAATGGTAACTCCAGAGGGTAAGTTGATCTACCTTTGTTTCTCCTTTGGCTTGCAAAATAAATATTAAGGTTTTCATGCTATGATGTGGCATCTAACTCACAGTGGGAAACTGTTATTTTCTTTCGCTTGCTAGATTAGTTATTGGATAATGGATTTCAGTTTGTGACTATTTAGGTGCCTAATCACAGAAGGAAATGTGATGAATTGATTAAAGTGAAGATGGACAAAAAGCATAATGTTTCTAACCAAAACCGAAGTGGCTAGAAATTGCAATGCTTCCCCATGATATTTGTTGTTGTTCAGTCACTAAGTCTTGTCCGATTCTTCACGACCCCGTGGACCATAGCACGCCAGGCACCCATTCTCCACTGTCTCCCGCTGTTTGCCCAAACTCATGTCCACTGTATTGATGACACTAATCATCTCATTCTCTGCTGTTCCCTTCTCCTTTTACCTTCAGTCTTTCCCAACATCAGGGTCTTTTCCAATGAGTCTTTTCTTCTCATTGGATGGCCAGAGTATTTGAGTGTCAGCTTCAGT
Source organism: Azemiops feae (assembly GCA_023970755.1). Classification (NCBI taxonomy): domain Eukaryota; kingdom Metazoa; phylum Chordata; class Lepidosauria; order Squamata; family Viperidae; genus Azemiops; species Azemiops feae. Next base: position 2,060,154 of record JALGBA010004174.1, on the reverse strand, counting down.
ATCTGTCCTTCCAAAAGACAGCCAAGATCCCCTTTAGGATCCCCATGATATAGCCTTCACCAACTAATCAAGAGTTGAAATCCACAGAACAGGTTCTGTGGTTAGATTTTTTTCCCTTTCCTTTCGGCTTAAAATCAACAACAAGGTCTCCCTGACTGAGGTTCCTATTAACTGGGGATACAGGGAGATATCAAACATATATTTTACCCCCCACAGCTAATAACAGATAGATTGGGGAAAATAGCACAGATATAGGAGTAGCTTCATTCCTACTTGGGTTCTCCTTCATATCTCTTTTTTTAAATGTACAAAAACATCTAATCACATCTATTCTACCTGACCTGGTTTTGTGCTTTAAAAGTTGATTACATATTGTTATTCCTACAGCAGTTGGCAGCACCTAGCCAATAGTGACTGATTTTTAAAAACTAAATAAGGGTCAGAATTGATTAGTATTTGGGTTAGAGACCAGTAGAAAATCTCAGGACTGCAGATTAGACTGGGAAATTATTATTTAAAAAAAATTCCAGAAGAAGGAAATGGTAAATAATTTCTTTATTGTTGTCAACCATATGGATGAGTCCATTTAGTCATTAGGAGGCAAACTCAATTCAAGAGAAGTTTGCCTTCATGATTACCTATTGTACTTGTTAGGATACCAAGGATCTAGTTAACTCATCTGGTTACTTGATAAAGACATCAGGTTCTGCTAGAGGGTCTGGTAATGTAGTCCTGCCTTGTGTGGGAAGAATCCAGAGAAGAAATAATTGGGAATATTAAAAAGGCAGAATATATTTCCCCAAAGGAATAATGGAGAAGATCTTAAAAAAAGACAGAAACCAGCCCCCAGAAATCTGCCCCAGCCCCTAGGCAGAGGCCACTTTTAGAAATGCAAACTCAGTAATCCATTCAGGAAGGTTGGAGCCAGGAAGCTAGAAATTAGGAAGACAAAGACACCTAAAATCTACATAACCCCACCCAAATTCTAAGGATAGGAGACATAATAGGATTAACTCACCAATACCAAAAGGGCACACTCAGACTCAGGTCAAAGTACATGACACAGGAAATACAAAGCCTCAAACAGGAACAGGAAACAACCTCAAGAGCCCCAGAAGGTATAAAAGCCCACCACTCTGCTCCATGTGGTCAGTCAGTTTTTCCAGAGCCATCTTTCTATCTGGCTCTTCTCTTCAATAAACTACAACCTTCTTTCTAAAGCAGTCTCCATTTTGATTATTCCCGGCTTGGATTGGACCCTGGTGAAGATTTTTCTTTCAACACTTGTTTTTATTATTTTCTGAAATGTTCAGGGTGCTAGGAATGATGGGAAGACAGCCATCTCTGATATGCCTGCTTCTGTGCTGGCCCAGATCCAGAAATGTTGTTAGATGTCACTTGGAACTTCTTTAGGGCAATGATATTTCCTATTCCTATTCCTTCAAATGGAGTATCAGATGTGCTATAACCATCTTGCTTCACATTTACACTACGTGGCTATGGAGGATTTGGTTTAGAAAACACACATGTTTTTTAAAAGCCCAGATGGATGATTACTGGAGTTGTTTGTTTATATTTTAGATCAAATGGTTAAAGAGCTGCCAGAATCTCAGTCAACATTTGAGGGGGGGGGGAATTATAGCTTAGCAAACAACAGCCATATGGTAGTTACCTCATTTTAGAGATGCTGAAATATGGCTCTTGCATCTAATACCAGTTTTACAAAAAAAGATAGCAAAAAAAAAAACTACCCACAAGGAAGCCAGATCTTTTCAGCTGAAAAATTATATATTCGGAAGTTCATTTAGAATCAATTTAACTGCTTTGCTTTGCTTTGCTTTGCTTTGCTTTGCTTTGCTTTGCTTTGCTTTGCTTTGCTTTGCTTTGCTTTGCTTTGCTTTGCTTTGCTTTGCGGGAGGCTGCAAGAGAATACATGTTCTATAGTTGTTGGGAAGCAGCATGTTAGTAATACACTTCATTTCCTATTCATTTACATGAGGTAATTAGTTGGACTTTCAACCATTTAAATAAATCTTGATCAATTGGATTGGTTAGTTTTAGTATACTAATCGACTGATTAAATGTGCATACATACGAATGAATTTATTTATTTTGAAGATAAAGGCATTATACTTGATTTTAAGATGGAACTCCAGTGTTTCTCTCACAGATCCTTTCTCCAAGAGTCATTCTTGAGGAAATAAATGTAAGAGAGAAGGAGAAATCTTTCTTTTAAAATGGTGCCTGTCATGATTTGAATTTTTAATTTCCAGATCTTATATTTCAAATAATTATTACTTTTCTTTTTGAAAAATGCTGCTGTTTTCATTGTGAATCATCAATTTTGATCTATTTTAATAATTAAAACTTCAGTTTTTCATGATTAGACAGTGTTTTGCAATTGTAGCTCCTCAATGTTGGGCTACAACTCCTGTCATCTCCAATCACTGGCCTTGCTGATGGGGGTGAGTGGTGGTGGTGATGGAGTTTTAATCCAACCACATCTGCAGGCCCTAGGTGAAATCTGTGGGTCCAGTAGGCAAACCTAAATAGATTGTTCTATTTTTAAGAGCGCAAGAACAAAGAAGGGTTCTTGCGAGGAATTGATTAACAGAGTGGAACTAAAAGCTACGAGTCAAGTAATTTTGGTTGAGAAATATACTGCCATTCTTTCTCTTTTATTCTCCTAAGATCAATATGTACCAGATAACACCACTTTGCAAAGTACTTCCATATTGTGCCAAGATACTTACCCTTGTTTCCCTGAAAATAAGTCCAGGTCGTATTTTTTTTTTTTTGCCTTCAAAAGAAGCACCAGGTCTTACACACCTCCGGCACCAACAGCAGGCCCACTTCTTCTGCGGCCGAAGGAGCAGCTTAATTCTGCAGCTGCATTCCGCCCTGCATTTTGCAGTCAGGCCTTTCCGGAAGGCCTATGCAGCCGAGTACCGAGCTATGGATTCAATCCATGGATTCAATCTATTCAATCCATAGCTCGGTTCTTGGCTGCAGAGGCCTTCTGGAAAGGCCTGTGATTGAGAAATGCAGGCCTGGCTGCAGAAGACACCACAGAACAAGTTGGCGGGTGAGGAGAGGCCTGGCTGCAAGGTAAGTGGGTGTGGGATGCGTGGGGCAGCTCCCCACCCCCACCCTAGCTTGATTTTTAGGTGTGTGCCTCAACCCAAAACTAGGGCTTATTTTTGGGGTAGGCCTTACTTTCGGGGAAACACGGTATTTGGATATGTCCATATATATTATCAAGAGCTGAGCTTGACTTGAAGTTGATTTTATTTATCCATTAATGTGATTCTACTCCTTCAAGACAATAGGGTCTCCCAATTAGTCCATGGGGGACCATGCAGAAATCTTTTGTATGATTTGTGCCTCTAGCCTTAAGAGGCACAATGTTTTAAATTTTTCAGCATATATGAGAGCTTTATTACAGCAATATGAAGCATATCTTCCATTTTTGGGAGGTGGAGAAGCAAGTGATATTTCTTGCAGATATTGCAATGCACCAACCATTGTTATTACTTTGTCATGCTGTTGTTTGTAGTCTGTGCAATCTCCTTGCAGCAGCTAACTAGGTGGTCCACCATTTTTTCAGCTTCTTTGTAGAGGCAGCATTTGCTGTCTTTTGCTGCTCAGCCAATTTCACTGTATACATGTTATACTTTGATAATAAAGGTTTATTCTTATTCTTTCTGAGTTCTGGCTTAGTATGCATTTGTTCTTAACGCACAGTCTTGTGTCCAGAGTTAGCCCCCTCTGTCTCTTTCTTCAACTCTCCTGCTCTTAGCCATTGTCAGATGTTGTTATTTGCTTTGCCTGTTAGTTTATTTATGTTTTTAACGTACTGGCCATGTAATACTTTGCCTTGCAATGTCTCTTTTCCATTCTTCATTTGGTCTTTCTTGTAGACCAGTTTTGTTTCTTCAGGATTCAGTAAGCCTTCGTGATGTACTACTTTCAGTAGATATTCTTTACTGTACCTTCAGATATTCTCCCAATTAGATATTCTCCCTTCTGATTCAACTGAAATTCTGCCTATAATATGCAATTTGAGCTTCATATCTGCTGATTTTCTTGTCTATAGCTGTTATTATCTGCTTTATTATTTCCATGATACACACACACACACTCACTCAAAGCACACAGGGAATATTTATTGTTATGTAAACAGTGCTTCTTCCTCCCCTTCCCCCACCCCCCCAAAGTGGTTGATTTTTATAAAATAGCCTCATAATCTAAGTTTGCAGAGACTGTCTTCAAAGCTACTACAAAGCATCAACACAACAAAAAGAAAGAATGATAAAGGCTTGGTAGGAAGCAGATGATCAGTTCACTGATCTGTATTCTAACACAAAAAGGTCTAAAGGCTGTCTTCTGTTTTTTTGAAACCAGTCAGGCATATGTGGGAAAGTCATTGCGATGTAACCCTGTATGCCTATCCTGAAGAGTTCTCTCTAGAATCAGCTTTGTAAAGAATTTAGCAGCCACTTACAAATATTAAAAGTATAGCTGCTTCTTTTCTTATGATGAAAAGTTGAGTATATTTGTACACTAGTCAGTAATACTGTTCAAGAAAAAAATGGCTTGCCTTACACAGAAATACAATTAAGGTATTGCTTTGATAATGATGACATGCATTTTATATAATAAAAGCTGTGTTTGACTGCACTGACATTTGAAAAAGCAAATAAATTCAGTAGGTTTTCTTGTCTCTGGAAGATCATTATTGTAGTAAAAAAAAACTACTTGGCCTGGTTTGATGTTTTTTTCCTTCAAACATCAATACAGTAATAAAGCTGTGACTTCCTGCAGATAATTTTATCTTAAATATTTTCTATAGGTTAATGATTGGTGCTCTGGTAATAGCTTCTACTTCTGAGGGCAATTATCTACTCCCTAGCTGATGGGTAACATATAAGCTTACCATACTACCGGTAATGATTCCAGTTTTGAATGCTGCCATCTCCAGTTAAGGCTGGGAAACACTGCTTTCTGTGATTCTTTTATAAATAAAAAGAGGCATTTCTATTGGTGAAACAGACAGGATAGGGATGGATGGCTGAAGCAGGGATTAAATTGGCCTCATTGTTTAAAGATATATCACGCAATAAAACTGTTCTGAGAATTTTTTTTTTAAAAATGCAACAACACATGACTTATAATTTTGTCAGGATTTATCTGTGTTGCTTTTTAAAAGTCTTTATGAAACACTAACTTGCAGACAATGAAAGGCTTAGCAGAATGAAAGAATTTTGGTCTAGGAAAGAGATTTGTATTTTTGATGTAGCTTGAAATAGTATTCTAGACAATGTCATAAATAAATCCGGGATGTACTATATAAAATTATTATAGCTTAATTATTAATTTATTTAGTATTTTATGCGTTTAGCCTTTCCTAGAAGAGGCTTGGGGTTATCTGCTTGGGATTCTCCCATGTTGCCTTAATAACAATAACAGATGGTAATTGCTGTGTTAGCGATGACCTTTATAACTAAAGAGCAGTTTAAATGTTGGTTAACCTTTATTCATCTTTCTGTCCATAGTGCCACATTGGCTACAAAATTGAACAGCTTCTGATTTATATTTAATAGATATAGAAATCTTTAGAGTGGGTTTACATTGTTGTGACTCAATGATGGTTTTATAGTTTTCACTTGCTCATTCCACATCCTAGCAATAGAACTGAGAAAATCTTAAAACACATTTTAAAGCCCATGCAACTTTTATAAGGACAAGACGAGTATTTCTCAACAAATAATTAATTTAGCGTTTGACTGTAAAAACAAAATGTGCAAGAAAGATCACATGCAATATTTCCGTTATGGTCAACCATGATTTATGATGTTTCCTAAGTTATTTGTTAAGGAATATTTGACGGGTTAAGATAAAATTGTATAAGAGTGATAGTAATACATTTTTTTCCCAATGTAATGACCAGAGGCAGTAAACTCTTGTTTTTAGACTCCTGAAATACTGTATTATCTTTATTTCTTAAGCTGAACGTGCTACTCTGTATTAGAACACAATAGAATTGCCTGTTCCACTATTGAGGTTTCTAGGCTATATTTGGTTCTGTTTAGCACTGATTTTTTTCTCAGTCAAAGTAACCTTGAAATATTCCCGGGAGTTCACAAAAAAGAATGAAAAACATGTGAACAGGTAAAGATGTACATGTGCCTCCCAATATATTGTTAAGTAATAGCAATTCAATTACTGACAAAAAGCTAGTAAGAAATAGAAATATCAAGTGTCTACTCAAATCCATGTCACAAGTGGGTTACAAGCCACTTGGACAAGTTACAAGCCCTGATAGATGTACCTTTGTTGCCAATGTGATGTGTCTATACTTAATATTTTGATTAAATCAGACATAGCCTTTCTTCCAAGTAGTAGACTTCTTTTTCTTTCATAACTACAATTACCATCCCTGTGAATAATTAAGTCTGGAAAGATACATTCTTCTTTATTGGAGTTTTATATTTAATCTGTAAAACATGTGAGTCAACACTCACAGCAGGTAACTCCACCTTGCCTTGCCTTGAAAAAAACAAATAGGTTCATATCTGGTCTGCCTTTAGATTGGAGACTACAGACAGCATCAAGAAATCCTTAGGCTAGACTAGAAACTGAAAACCATCATCCTGGGAAAAAGCGGCAGCAAAACACTTCTATATCGTTGAAACAGGTATATATGTTTAAGAAATCAAGATGGATGTCTACATTAAGCCAAGTGCTAAACTCCAGGAAATTGTTTCCTTCAGAAAGGGAATCTTTAGGAAGTTACACTGGTTGAAACTGTTCTAGAAAGGCAACAGGAAATCTTGAAGAAAAGGAAAGTATTACTCAGCAGCATTGTTTAAAGTGACTAAAAACTGAGCAGGACAATTGTCTGCTGGACCATAATGATGAATTTACCAAACACTCTACTGGGTAACATAGCATACATTTGCTTGGGGTTGAATGCCAGCTGGGCGAACCAAGTTGAGATGACGGAGCCTTCATCCAGAGGAATTATCTGAGATTGGTTTGAGCCTGTGGATATTGAGGGAATCGATAAAGACCTCAGTGCTGTTAGCTCTGCTACCTATAGATTAGATGCCCTACTGATTGGTGAAAGTGGCCAGAGAGCTGTCAGGAGTCTGGATGCAGGCAGAGGTAAATGCATTTTTGAGTGAGAGTGATGCGGTCAAGCCCAAGGATGGCAAACTCAAAGAACAACAATCACTTGGATTTCTGGAAAGAACTTTAATGCTAGTAAGGTCATGTAACAGAATTTTGAAAGCCTGTCAAAGCAGTTCTTCAGCTCCTGTTATATTTATCTCAATTATAAGGCAGAATTGTTCTCTTTATCTGATTTCTCTCCCCTCCCTTGAATTAAAATCTGTAAAAGATCCAAATCCCTCCAGTAACATTTTGCTCTGCCCTGCATGTTTTTATTTATTTAAAATATGTATGTAGCTGCCCATCTTTCAGACAACTCTGGGTGGCTGCCAATAAAATCAAATTATATCCAGGGTATAGACATTCCATCACACTATCTTTCCTTCAGCCTCACCCCCCCCCCCCCGGCACACCACTAAAAGCACAGAGAGTGATATCCTCTACTCCCCTGCAAAGATGGGCCAGGTATCTCTACAAGGTCAATTGTTGTTAGTTGCGAAGTCATGTCTGACCCATCGCGACCTCATGGACAACGTTCCTCCAGGCCTTCCTGTCCTCTACCATCTTCTGGAGTCCATTTAAGCTCACGCCTACTGCTTCAGTGACTCCATCCAGCCACCTCATTCTCTGTCGTCCCCTTCTTCTATTGCCCTCAATCTTTCCCAGCATTAGGCTCTTCTCCAGTGAGTCCTTCCTTCTCATTAGGTGGCCAAAGTACTTGAGTTTCAACTTCAGGATCTGGCCTTCTAAGGAGCAGTCAGGGTTGATCTCCTCTAGGACTGACCGGTTTGATCGCCTTGCAGTCCAGGGACTCGCAGGAGTCTTCTCCAGCACCATAGTTCAAAGGCCTCAATTCTTTTGCGCTCAGCCTTTCTTATGGTCCAACTTTCACAGCCATACATTGCAACTGGGAAAACCATGGCCTTGACTATACGTACTTTTGTTGGCAGGGTGATGTCTCTGCTTTTTAGTATGCTGTCTAAATTTGCCATAGCTTTCCTCCCCAGGAGCAAGCGTCTTTTAATTTCTTGGCTGCAGTCCCCATCTGTGGTGATCTTAGAGCCCAGGAAGATAAAATCTGTCACTACCTCCATTTCTTCCCCATCTATTTGCCAGGAATTGAGAGGGCTGGATGCCATGATCTTGGTTTTCTTAATGTTGAGTTTCAAGCCAACTTTTGCACTCTCCTTCTTCACCCGCATCAAGAGGCTCTTTAGTTCCTCTTCACTTTCTGCCATTAGAGTGGTATCATCTGCATATCTTAGGTTGTTGATATTTCTCCCGGCAATCTTAATTCCAACTTGTGATTCATCTAGCCCTGCCTTTCTCATGATGTGCTCTGCATATAAGTTAAATAGGCAGGGCGACAGAATACAGCCTTGCCAGACTCCTTTCCCAATTTTGAACCAATCAGTGGTTCCGTATCCAGTTCTCACTGTTGCTTCTTGACCCACATATAGGTTTCTCAAGAGACAAATAAGATGGTCTGGTACCCCCATCTCTTTAGGAACTTGCCATAATTTGTTGTGATCCACACAATCAAAGGCTTTAGCATAGTCAATGAAGCAGAAGTAGATGTTTTTCTGGAACTCCCTAGCTTTCTCCATGATCCAGCGTATGTTGGCAATTTGATCTGTAGTTCCTCTGCCTCTTCGAAATCCTGCCTGTACTTCTGGAAGTTCTCGATCCACATACTGCTGGAGTCTAGCTTGTAGGATTTTAAGCATAACTTTGTCTGGCTCGAGGTCAGTGACCACCCCATCGTGGTTATCAGGGATGCTAAGCTCATTCTTGTATAGTTCTTCTGTGTAATTTTGCCACCTCTTCTTAATCTCTTCTGCCTCTGTTAGGTCCCTGCCATTTTGGTCTTTTATCATGCCCATCTTTGCATGAAACGTTCCCTTCATATCTCCAATTTTCTTGAAGAGATCTCTGGTTCTCCCTATTCTATTGTTCTCTTCTATTTCTTTGCACTGTTCATTTAAGAGGGCATTCTTATCTCTTCTAGCTATTCTCTGGAATTCTGCATTCAATTGGGTGTATCTTTCTCTTTCTCCCTTGCCTTTCGCTTCCCTTCTTTCCTCAGCTATTTGTAAAGTTTCCTCAGACAACCATTTTGCTTTCTTGCATTTCTTTTTCTTTGGGATGGTTTTAGTTGCTACCTCTTGTACAATGTTGCGAACCTCCGTCCATAGTTCTTCAGGCACTCTGTCTATCAGATCTAATTCCTTAAATCTATTTGTCACCTCTACTGTATATTCATCAGGAATATGATTTAGTTCATACCTGAGTGGCCTACTGTTTTTCCCTACTTTCTTCAATTTAAGCCTAAATTTTGCAACGAGTAGCTCATGATCTGAGCCACAGTCAGCTCCTGGTCTTGTTTTTACTGACTGTATAGAACTTCTCCATCTTTGGCTGCAGAGCACATAGTCAATCTGATTTCTGTGTTGACCGTCTGGTGATGTCCATGTGTAGAGACGTCTCTTGGGTTGTTGGAAAAGAGTGTTTGCTATGACCATCGTATTCTCTTGACAAAAGTCTATCAGCTTGTGCCCTGCTTCATTTTGTACTCCAAGGCCAAACTTGCCTGTTATTTCTTATTATCTTTTGGCTTCCTACTTTAGCATTCCAATCCCCCATGATGATGAGGACATCATTTTTTGGTGTTGATTCTATAAGGTGCTGTAGGGCTTTATAGAACCGGTCATTCTCCAGCATGAGATGGAGAATCCACCAATGGGTTTAGACTATCTTCCTGCCCAATAAGACTAAGTCTGTCAGAGTTAATACGCCTCCTGCTGGGCTGATGCTCCCCAGACACGACTTAGTCTTCAGCCCAAACAGGACGCGTGTTGACTCTGAAGGCAGGTTGTATCTATCCATTGGTGAATTCTCCTCCTAGCATCCCCCAGATCAAAAACAGGGAAAAAAGACTCACAGCCCGTAAATCGCCGATAAATCAGCTGAGCGTCGGGCTTTCCTTCTCTCTCCCGCTGAACAGCTGAGCGGCGGCCTCCGGGCCTGCTCGCGGGCCGATCGGCGTGCCCGCCGAAGAGAGAAGATTTAAACTTGAGCGGAGGCTGCAGGGGGGAGCAGGAAGGGACAGCCTAGGCTCGCGCAGCCCGCTCGTTTTTGCCCTGTTCCCAGCGCTGCCGCGAAGCAGCTAGCACAGCAAAGAAGCTTCGGAGGCAATTTCTCGCTGCCTGGGAGCAGCCGGCGGCGGGCGAACTCGCCGCGGCCGCCAAACAGCTGAGCGTCGGCTTGGAGCCACGCTCTATTAAACCTTCAGCCCGAGCCTTGGAGAGGCACCAGGCCCTGGGAGCCTCAGCCGGGCCAGGACAGCTGTTTTTGACCTCTCCTGCACACAGTCGGAGCCAAGATCTGACGGGCTCTAACGGACTGGAGTTTGGCGCGCAAATAGCGGCCGCCATTTTGAGACGCATCGGCCTCACAGGGAAGGCCCAGTAACTGTCAGCCTTTGATTCAAGGCCACAGACAGGCCAAAAGCGTGCAAGAATAAAGGGACTGCTATTGGGACTTGGGCCCAAAAATCTGATTAGGCCCTCACGCCAGGCAAACCATTACACTGTCTCAGCCTCAGTCAATCTGCAGCCATTTTGTGTCTGGACAGGGCGGCCATTACAGCCCAGTTATTTAGGGCCTCCACTGGCACAGCTAACCCAGATTCTGGTCGGCATCCGCCTTCCCAGGGCATCCAAGCCCAAGCCTCAGTCAGGCAGACACTATTAGCGTGAGCTGGCACGCCTCTTGGCACCGCCGCCACCACCTAGGCTTCGTGTGCAGGCACAGTTCACTCTGGTGACAGCCGCCACCATAAGGAGAGGAGTGTGCAGGCACAGATCACTGAGGTGATAGCCGCCACTGATCGGCCAAAGTGCGTGCCGGCACTCGCCGATTGCGGTTCAACCGCTACTGAGAGATATCTTGCAAGACGCCCAGCCGCGCGCCACAGCACCTTGGGGGGCATTGTCAGCCGTTTGGAGCCTTGAACGGGGGCGTAAGGGCGCTTAGGCGATCACAGCCCCGGAGCCTTGACGGCACGTCAACCTCTGTTGCACCATTAGCCTGGTGCTCGGCTCCTGCTCCTGATACACCAAGGCCACTGGCCACAGGCTATAATGGCTGACAGCGCAGTTCCTCAGTCTGCGCAGGGCGCACCCGGCACTCCCGCTTCAAGCAAACGCAGGTCCTCCAAGCAGGAGGCAGCGGGAAAGATCAGGGCCAAGGCCAAGGCCAAGGCCATCTCTGCTAAGCGGACCTCTAAGGCTGCTGAAAAGGAGGCTAGCAGGAGACATACTGCACTTGAGAAGCAGTTCTCCAGAGCTCAGCAGCTAAATGAGGGGGAACAGGCACCCCTGGCCCCTCAGGAGAGCTCACTTGCTATCCCGCTGTTTGGCCCACCTGCTCCAGCAGCTCAGCAGGCCTGGTCTCCGCAGGGCCTACCAATACAGAGCACGGCTCTGTTTACAGACCGTGGGTTAAGCCCACAGGTATTGCCCCCCCCTGCAAGGGTTCACTCGGCTCCTGAGGCCACATTCACGCCCACAGCGGCGGGCCTCCGTCCCCCTGAGACACAAGGGGTGGGGCCCGAACAGCTCCAGGCGTTACTCGCCCAGGCATATGCCCAGGGCATGGCCGCCTCCTCCTTGCAGAACCCTAGACCGGGGGCCACAGTTCCACTGCAATCACAGGAGGCAAGGCCGGAGTATCCGGAATCGGTTTATTCCGACTACTCCCCCCAAGATCGGGACTCAGGCCCCGAGGAATATGGGTCGGTGGGCTTCCAATTGTCGGACGACGAGGAGTCGGCACCAGACCCCTCTCCTTTCGTTGGCCTTTTTGACCTGAGTCTGTTTAAATCGCTCCTGCTCAAGGCCACCACATCGGCTAACATTAGCCCAGAGCAGGATGCACAGCCGTCTCCCTCCACGAGCCAAGACCCAAAGCCGCTCTTCTCCGAACCTACGGTTACGGAGAGGCACATCCCTTGCCCCCCATTTTTTCTAGAGACCATCCGCAAACAATGGGGGAATCCAGGCACTCTCCCAGCACCAGGGGGAGCAGAGCGGAAACTGTGTACTGTTGCCCCGGTCCTGTCGGACCTCCTGGAGGTCCCAAAGGTGGACGCATCTCTAACTCCCATTCTTTCCTCCTCCACCGTGCCAGGTGATATGGCTGAGGCCTTGAGGGCGGAGGATAAGAAATCTGAATTCTCCTTGCGTAGGTCTCACCTAGCATCGGCATGGTCAGTGAAGGCGTCCACATCCACCTCCTTTTTCGCCAGGACATCCATCCTCTGGCTTAGGGAGCTCCAGGCCATGACCCCCCCGGACCAGGTTCGTGCACACCAGAATCTGGGTAAGTTGATAGCCGCGGCCGAGTACATGGCAGACACTTCACTTCATGCCGCCAGGTTCTCATCGAGATCCATAGCCGCTAACATTGCGGCACGCAGACTTCTGTGGCTGAGACAATGGAGAGCGGATCTAAAATCCAAGTGGCGCCTGGCATCCGCTCCCTACAGGGACGGACACCTCTTTGGAGAGGCACTAGATCCTTACCTCGTCGAAGGTAGGGACAAGCGCAAGGTGTTGTCCCACCTCGGCAGAAAGCCGGACAGACGATCCGCTCCATACCCGCGGAGGCCATCTTTCCGCCAGGGCTCGGGGACAGAGTGGTCTCCTTCGTCTCGCCCCTTTTTCCCCAGACCTGGACGACAGCCGGACCGTCCAGCTCCCAGACCTAGACAGCAGTTCCACAACAAGCGGCCCTTTCGAGGCGCGGGAGGCCGTCCCTTTCGAAGAAACAAATGACTTGAGGGCGGACCTCCCCATTGGGGGCAGACTTTCCGCATTTGCGCAGGAATGGGAAGCCACCATCACGGACACCTGGGTGCTCAACACCATCAGGCGGGGCCTTGTCCTAGAGTTCCAGTCCCGGCCACGGGACCGCTTCATCTCTTGTCCCATGCCAAGAAAGCCAGCCAAGTTGGAGCTTCTGACCGAGGCCATCCACCATTTGCTGGTAATCAGGGCCATCGAGCCGGTGCCGGCTGGCCAGACACATCGGGGATTCTATTCCATCCTCTTCGTGGTCCCAAAGCCTTCGGGGGGATGGAGAGCAATCCTCGATCTGAAAGGACTAAACTCGCATCTTGTCTACAAAAGGTTCAAGATGCAGACTCTAAGGTCCATTCTGGCCAGCATCAGAAGGCACGATTACCTCGCTTCCATCGACCTCACAGAGGCGTATCTCCATGTCCCCATCTTTCCCGACCATCGGAGATTCCTCAGGTTCTGTTCCGGGTCCCACCACTACCAGTTCAGGGCCCTACCATTCGGACTATCGTCCGCCCCGAGGGTCTTCACAAAGATCCTGGCTGCACTGGTCGCCCACTTGAGATTGATCCCAATCCGGGTTCAATGTTACCTGGACGATATTCTCATATTGTCCTCCTCCCTTCAGCAGGCCCGATCAGACATAACCTTAACTGTCCGAACCCTTCAGACCCACGGCTTTTCAGTCAACTTCCAGAAGAGCCTAACCGAGCCCTCGCATCGCATCCTTCACCTGGGAGCGACTATAGACACCGAGCTCTGCATGGTCTACCTGTCCCCGGAACGCCGGGACAGTATTTGTTCCCTGATCAGACGGGTACGAAGGGGGCGGACAGTCACATTGGCCTTACTTTCCCAACTACTGGGCAAGATGGTCTCTTGCATGGGGATAGTACCTTGGTCCAGGCTACACTTCAGAACCCTCCAATGGTTCTTGCTACCCTACCAGAGGCAGGGCACCAGTGCATCCAATCTGAGGGTCAGGGTTACTTCCCAAATTTTGGACTCCTTCCGGTGGTGGATATCCCCAGCTATAACCAGGGGATCCTTATTCAAGGAACCGGACAGGCTCATCCTAACTACCGATGCCAGTCTGTTCGGTTGGGGAGCGCACCTAGGTTCTCACCTAGCACAGGGACGATGGGCACAGGCAGATCTCAGCCACAACATCAATTGGCTGGAGCTCAGGGCCATACATCTGGCGCTGTTACGCTTCAGCGACAAGGTGGCGGGACAACATGTCCTAGTGCTCACAGACAATGTGGCAGCAAAGGCCCATGTCAACAGACAGGGGGGCACCCGATCCAAGAGCCTTATGGCCGAGGCTCAGTCACTCGGTACTTGGGCAGAGACCAATCTCTCCTCCCTCAGGGCGGAGCACATATCGGGGGCAGCAAACCAACAGGCGGACTCACTGAGCCGGTCGACAGTGGACCACTCAGAGTGGCGCCTGCATCCCGACCTGTTTGGAGAAATCTCGGAGAGGTTCGGACTCCCGGTGTTGGACTTGTTCGCCTCACCGGCGAATACGCAGCTCCCGAGGTTCTTCTCCAGGTTCCAGTCTCCAGGGGCGGAGCGGACGGACGCGCTCCGCAGCCCATGGCCCCAGGGGCTATTGTATGCCTTTCCCCCTCTCCCCCTGCTCCCGGCCCTAATCAGGAAGGTACTACTGGAGCGGGCGGAGGTAATAGTGGTGGCGCCACATTGGCCACGGCGACCGTGGGTTGCCGACCTAGTGGATCTTTCCATCTCCCCACAGTGGCAGATCCCTCCAGGACAGGTAGCTCTCAGCCAGGGGGCTCTACGGCACCCGGACCCACAGCGCCTCCAATTAGCCGTCTGGCATTTGAAAGGCAGTACCTAGCCTGAGAGTCGTGTTCTGCGGGCGTAATTGCCATGATTCAGGCCTCCAGACGCCCCTCCACTAACAGAATTTACGACTCCTCGTGGAAAAACTTCTGTGCTTGGTGTTCAAGGAATCACCTTGACCTATCGGCTGTCACGATATCGAGTATCCTGGAGTATTTGCTCGAGGGACTCAACAAGGGCCTATCGCCCAATACCATCCGCCGGCAACTGGCGGCGTTATCCACAATGCTCACGTGTGACACGCTGACGCCCTTGGCTCAGCACCCCCTGGTGAGGTCATTTATCAAGGGCGCAATTAACACCAGGCCGCCCGTGGTTCATCGGTATCCCTCTTGGGACCTCCCACGGGTCTTGCAATCCCTCACTTCGTCACCGTTCGAGCCCATTAAAAACAGCTCTCTACAGTTCTTGTCAATGAAGGTGGCCTTTCTCGTTGCGGTCACATCGGCCAGACGCATCTCTGAACTAGCGGCCCTCTCGGTCAGAGAGGACCTATGCGTCTTTCACAGTGATAGGGTGGTCCTTCGACTGGATCCGACCTTTGTTCCAAAGGTGAACTCCTTGTTCCATAGGTCACAGGAGGTGGTCCTACCAGACTTTTGTCCCCGGCCGTCTCACGGCCTAGAACGTCAGTGGCACACGTTGGACGTTAGAAGGGCGTTGAGCCACTATGTCAAAAGGACTTCAGCCTTCCGCAAATCAGAAGCGCTCTTTGTCTCGTTCCAGCCTTCTTCCATGGGAGGGAAGGTCTCATCCTCTACAATAGGCAGGTGGATCAGGGCTTGCATTACCAGAGCGTATCAGTCCCAGTCTCTGTCATTGCCAGGGCGCATCACCGCTCATTCTACCCGCAGTGCCTCTACATCGGCGGCGTGGGCAACGCAAGCACCCATTGGGGACATTTGCAGGGCGGCGACCTGGTCCTCGCCTACCCCGTTTGTGAGGCATTACAGGCTGGACAAATTCGCCTCGGCAGACGCATCCTTTGGCCGGAGGGTGCTCCAGCAGGTGGCGTCATCCAGTGGGACACAGGTCCTGGCCGATTCCCTCCCATAGGGACAGGACTGCTTTGGTATGTCCCATTGGTGGATTCTCCATCTCATGCTGGAGAAGGGGCGTTGTCTTACCTGAACGCCTTTTCTCAGCATGACGATGGAGAATCCACGCCCGTCCCCATCTAGGCCTACCAGGCCCTGTGTCAGGGGCACAAGAGAGTCAACACATCATACTGTCGTCAGCAGCTTCGCCTTCGTCGTGTCTGGGGAGCATCAGCCCAGCAGGAGGCGTATTAACTCTGACAGACTTAGTCTTATTGGGCAGGAAGATAGTCTAAACCCATTGGTGGATTCTCCATCGTCATGCTGAGAAAAGGCGTTCAGGTAAGACAACGCCCCATTTCATCCTCTTCAGCACCAGTGGTTGGGGCATAGACTTGGACTACTGTGATATTGAATGGTTTGCCTTGGATTCGCACTGAGATCATTCTGTCATTTTGGGGATTGTATCCTAGTATTGCTTTTCCTACTCTTTTATTGACTATGAAGGCTACTCCACTTTTCTGAGGGATTCTTGCCCGCAGTAGTATACCTGATGGTCCTCTGAATTAAATTAACCCATTCCTGTCCATTTTAGTTCGCTGATTCCTAAGATGTCGATGTTCAGTCTTGTCATCTCTTGTTTGACCACGTCCAGTTTGCCTTGATTCATGGATCTTACATTCCAGGTTCCTATGGAGAAAAAATCTTTACAGCATCGGACTTTCCTTTCACCACCAGATGCATCCACAGCTGAGCGTCCTTTCGGCTTTGGCCCAGTCGCTTCACTCTTTCTGGCGCTACTAGTACTAGCCCTCTGCTTTTCCCCAGTAGCATATTGGGACACCTTCCGACCTGAGGGGCTCATCTTCCAGCATCATATCTTTTTGCCTTTTAGTACTGTCCATGGGGTTTTCATGGCAAAGATACTGGAGTGGGTTGCCATTTCCTTCTCCAGTGGATCACATTTTGTCAGAACTCTCTGCTATGACCTGTCCATCTTGGGTGGCCCTGCACGGCATAGCTGATAGCTTCATTGAGTTACGCAAGCCCCTTCGCCACGACAAGGCAGTAATCCATGAAGGAGACAAGGTCAATAGACAAGTTTGAAATGGAAGACACCACCAAAGTTGGAATGTGGCCCACACTCCCCAGCCTTATTTAAGTCTAAAGCAGCAAGTTGTGAGGCAGAGGAATGAGGAACCTTCTTCCTGTTGTTGAAAGTCTGGCAATTCAGGGAGACAAAGCTTCTACAGAAATTTCAAATGCAACTGGCAAACCACTTTGGGTATGTGTACATCTGCCTCTGTTTCACACAATCTCTGTCTAACCTCCTGCATCTAGAACCTAGGATATACTTCACTTTATATTCCTCTTCCCAATCCACCAGAACTGGGGGTAAGATGGGAGTTGATTAATGCAAGGGACAAGGAGGCCCTACCCATTCAAGGACAGAGTGGTGTAACATCAGTTGTATTTTCATAGAAGCAAGCAATTGTGCATAAAAGGCCATCTGAATGGATGAAAGGAGAGTGAAAGCTTCATGAAATTCTGCTACCTTCTTGAGCATCAGCTACTCATTTATATACAGCCTCAGCCAAATCCAGCAGCTCCTGTAACTGGAACTGTGTTCCCTGTCTCTTTTGGAGAAAATTGAGGCTTGAAATGAAATCTTCGTTCATTTCATTCACTCTTACATCATAAAATCTTATTTCAAGACCCTTGTCAGTGATGAAATGGCAGCTCTTGGTTTTCAATTAGAAACATATTTTGGAACTGCCCCAGCGTGAAAACAAATCCCGACCCATGTGCTGAATTCTCCTCTTGCTACACAAGGTTTTTCATGATACTGTTGTAGATGCCCTGGATATATGCTGTCAGATTTGATCAAGCATTTCATCCAATGGGCAGAGATTGAGTAACAGGGAAAAATTATGTTACATAAAGCAATCCAGCATTTGAACTTATTATGTACAACTAGAATGGTTTTGTTCAGTCTGCATTTGCAGCCCACTTGCAGAACACTTCATAGGTATAAGGTGTTGCCATAGTTGGTTGGTTTCTCTTGAAAAGAAGGACACATATAAGTCTGCATAGCTTTCAGTTTCTGACAATTTTGCGAAATCCAATTAATGATATAGCAGGAATACCTTTAAGAGTTTTCAAATACAATAAAATGGGGTGGGGGGTGTTGAATATGTTGCTACATTGAGGCATGCTGTCTAATGCTCTTCAAGTAAAGATTGAAACATAAAAGAAGGTGAGGTGCTTGCGAGGTGACTTCTCTTTAAATTAATAACATTTCCAAAAACTGGCAAGAAACTTTCCTAGTAAGATGTTAGTACTTTGTTGTGAGGAATGCGTGTTTGTCAAAGGATGTAAGTGTCAAAGGATATAAGTTTTACATTTCTGCACACACTTCCCCATCCACATTCTGACAGCCTCCAGACACTTGTTCATGTTTTTTTCCCCAGTTCTCCCATCTGACCTGGGAAGGAGATGTATAATTAAATATCATCTGCATATTGAAGATACTGCTTCCTGAACCAATGGATGACCAGGGAAAAGACTGGTCATCTGTAATGAAGTGCTTGTGGGTCTGATCTTCTGTCTTTGCCACAACCACCATCTAGTAATAGCAAAAGCACTTAGACTTATATACCACTTCACAATGCTTTACAACCCTCTCTAAGTGGTTTACAGAGTCAGCATATTGTCTCCAGCAATCTGGGTTCTCATTTTATCGACCTCGGAAGGATGGACGGTTGAGTCAACCTTGAGCTGGTGAGAATTGAACTGCCAAACTGCTGGCAGTCAGCAATCAGCAGAATTAGCCTGCAATACTGCATTCTAACCTCTGTGCCACCACAGCTCTTAAATTAAGCTCTTAATCTAGACACACCTGTTCAAGTGGGAGCAATACCACCATTGCACAGTTATTCCAGTCAGACTTGCAAGATTGAATTATTAAACCCAATCTCAATATAATAGTTTCAGCCCTCCTGTGGAGATGTTTTTTTGTTCTGGTCTACCTAAAGGGTAGATCCCTAAATGACTGCAACCAGGAGTGCTGGGATTGCAGTTGTTGAGCAAAGAAATTTAACTGAGATTCCAGTCCCAATTATTGGTAGTTAAGTGTGGAATATCTGTAAACAAATTAAAGGACCAGACAAACTTGGAGTAATTGTCAGCTGTCCCGGTTAGGCCAGACAGGAAACACAACTAGATGAACTAATTCTACTTTATGGTAATGCTACATTAACAGAACCTTACAAGTTGGAAAGTACAAACTTTCTATTAACACTTTTAAGTTTTTGATCAAATTAGAACAGATCCTTCCTAAGTTTCCTTTTCTACCGTTAAGCCACCAGGGGATCTTGACTCTCTTATCTGTTTCCTAGGCAGCATCTCTTCCCTGCTTTCCTCAAGGTCGTCCACACTTTCCTTTACAAATAGATTATTAGGATTTTTGTCATAAGACTTTGGAAATAATTATATAAATAACACCTTCATGGGAACCCATTTGTGTAGTCTATCCTAAGTCCAAACAGAAACTTGAGACTTTATGATTTCAGAAATTGAACACTAGAGGGGACTGATGATTCCAGGCTGAAAGGGAAAGAAGAAAAAAGTGAAAAGCCTGACGCTTGTCTTTGATCAGCCTTGGAATTTGCAAAATGATAGAAAACACTTTGACTTTTAAAATACTTCAGGAGATTTTTGAAGAATGGGGACAAAAAACAGTAGCTTTAATCTTAGCAATAATGCATGCTTCTATGAATAGATTATGTCCGAATGATATTAAAGCAGAAATTAGTGATGTGCACGAGAACATCCTGGAAGATTTACAAGGTAAAGAGGTAAAACAAATTTTGCCTGAATCAGAAATATCAGAACATATTTGCAGAAGTACTGAAAAATGGACTCTGAAACCGAAAACAACTGAATTGGAAATATGAATAACAAGCCAAGAAATTGACTTGGATAAGGAGTTTTTATTGGACTTACAAAAGAAGTTGATTAAAGCTCTGAAGAAATAATTGAGATGAGAAAAAGTTACATATTAAAAAAGTTCTTTAGTTTCCATTTTAAAGTGTTGGAGAGAGTTGAACTATATTACACTTGTGTTAATGAATATTCTTAGTTGCTTTTTCACTTGCAGAATTTTTATGGTGAGGATTTACAATTTTTGTAATCCTAATTTAAAACCTAGTATTTATTTATTCTCTTCATAATAACTGAAATTCTAATGAAGTGTCTGCTGGCATCCAGAATAAAATTTGAGGGGAAAAATGTGTTTTCTGAAATATTAGGTGGTTCTTGTTCGATGGAATGAACCATTCCAGAAGCTGGCAACTTGTGATGCTGATGGTGGAATATTTGTTTGGATTCAGTATGAAGGCAGATGGTCTGTGGAGCTTGTGAATGATCGTGGAGCACAGGTTAGTAAACACCACTTGGTTTGGCCTTGGGAATTGCCTTGACTTTGGGGGAAAAAATAAAGAGGGGAGAAAAACTGCCTGGAGAAAGTAGGGAAATGGAATTGTTAAGAGAAATGTTTTAACTGAAAAGCATGTAAAATTAGCATATTTTCTATAGCTTACCCTGAGGCAAGTAGCAAAAGGACAGTATGCTATTTCTGGAATACAATTTGAAACAAATGCTTATGGGTGAATTACCACAAGGACAAATGGAGCAAGAGGCTGAGTGTACTAGAGCCTTATGCTATTTCCACTCTGTCTATATGGATCTACCTACAAGTCATTGATAACTTTTCTCTAAACAATAGTTGAAATGCCAATGAATCTTTTGTTACTTCAATTTTAAGTAGGTACTATTCCAAGTAACATTACATGCAACTGTAATGCTAATCCTAGCATATGTTTGTGGTTTCTTGGCCAGGAACATAGGGTGAGTTCATAAATTTTATTTCTCATTATAGTATTTAGGCTATAGATTCTAGCATAGTAGAATAACGACTAATTGCTAAACCAGGGCACCAATTATCACCATTTAAACTAATTTATTTATTAAACTTATTTCTATACCGCCACAGTCAAGACTCTCAGTGGCTTACACAGAATATATCATACACCTTAGCACATCCACGCTACAATTTTATAATCCAATAATTATATAAATAGTAACAATAAAATCAGGGCAACAAAACAATCATAATAATCATAGAAAATAAAAATAGATTCCTGCCTGAGCAGGGGGTTGGACTACTAGAAGATCTTCAAGGTCCCTTCCAACTCTGTTATTCTGTTATATACTATTATAGATAGAGCAACATCATTCAGCTCTCCGAAATAGTTCAGTTTTCAATAGTTTAAAAAAACAAAACAAAAAAAAACCTCAACAATTTAAATGAAACTATGCCATGTAAACTCCCTGGATAGGATACCTATAACTTGGACATAACAGTAATGCTTGTTCCCTGAAGGATATAGAGAAGAGCAGGATTTTAATTACCCACTTGAATAGGCTGATGCCCTGAGCTCAGCAGGGATACCTGTCATGTGTCTTGTTCAACCCCAATGTATTCAGTAAATTATGGTTAAACCATAGTTTAGTATAAAGTTCAAATTTAATCTTCATTTGTTTAAAAAAGGTAAAGCAACCTAAAATACTTAAATGTTAATCATTTTTAAATCTCATAAATTTCAGTACGAAAGATTAAGTACACACCTACATATTCTAGTTAGTTCAGATTTTATCTTTGATCAATTTAATCTGGAGGATACAGGTAGGTTTTTTAAAAACTTGAATTATAAAATGATACAATATGGTGGCATTGCCAAAATTATGGGCATTGAAGATCCTTGTGGGCCTTTTTATGAGAGAAATTTGATGATCTTGTGAACTAGAGATCTCAGAAAATATGGATGCTAATGGATTGAATCTGTATTTATTTTTCTATGTTGTGTGCTTTTAAAAAAGGCTGGAATACACAGTCAAAATAATGTGTAATCTTATATGTTAAGGTGAGCGATTTTACATGGAGCCATGATGGAACACAAGCACTTATATCCTACAGAGATGGATTTGTGCTGGTTGGATCGGTCAGTGGACAAAGACATTGGTCTTCAGAGATTAACCTGGAGAGTCAGATCACCTGTGGCATATGGACACCTGATGATCAACAGGTAATTTTCCCCTAAAAGCAAGAATTGCATTTATCTATTATTGTTAACTATTGATTTTTACTATACATAAAACAGGAAAGCATTGGATCTATTTGGGTTCCTCAGGTATATGAAAAAATATTTCGTGATAATACCAATGGTGTGCTTACAAACCTTCCTGTATACATCAACTTGATCTGTTTAGAATGTTGGAAGTTGCTTGAGATTTGTGAACATATTTAGTCAAGCCATGGTAATACTATCTTCTTCAGTGTGGCTAACAGTGCACTTCAACCCCTTTGAGCTCAGCAGATTATCTCATAGTTGTAGGCAAACTGGCAAATACATTGGTGGACTCAGACCAGGTGCTATTTTAAAGGCTTTGAAAATCAATTCATATATTCCAAACTGTACTATCCACAGTAGATAGTTTAAAGAAGTATAAATACAATACTAGTCATGGGAATCCACAGGGGCAACAAATATAAGGATGCAATGATATCATCCTTCAAATGCCATGGCTGACATTACAAAAAAGATGTTGAGACTTTGGAAAAAGTGCAAAGAAGAGCAACTCAGATGATTAAAGGCCTGGAGATTAAAACATGAAGAATGGTTGCAGGGTTTGAGTATGGCCAGTCTAGAGAAAAGAAATATTAGGGGGGAACATGATAACAGTATGCCTGTATTTGAGAGACTGCCACAAGGAAGAAGGGGTCAGTTTGTTTTCCAAAGCACCAGAAGGCAAGACAAGAAACAATGGATGGAAACTAATCAAGGAGAGAAGCAACCTGGAATTCCTAACAGGACAATTAACCAGTGGAACAGCTTGTCTTCAGACATTGTGGGTGCTTCATCACTGGAGGTTTTTAAGAAAAGACTGGACAGCCACTTGTCTGAAATGGTAGAGGTTCTCCTGCTTGAGCAGGGGACTGGATTAGAAGACCTCCAAGGTCCCTTCCAGCTCTATTCTGATTGATTGTGTTCTGATTGATCACAATACAAGTATGTACAGGTAGTCCTCAACAACAGTTCATTTAGTGAAAACAGCACTGAAAAAAAAGTGACTTGTGATTGCTTTTCACAACATTGCAGCATCTCTATGGTCACGTAATCAAAATTCAGACGCTTGGCAACTGGTTCATATTTATGACAGTTGCAGTGTCCCGGGGTCATGTGATTCCCTTTTGCGACCTTCTGACCAGCAAAGTCAATGGGGAAGCCAGATTGACTTAACGACCGTGTGATTCACTTAATCACTGCAGTGATTCACTTAACAACTGTGGCAAGAATGGTCGTAAGATGGGGCAAAACAACTGTTTCCCTTATCAGCAAAAATTTTGGGCTCAATTATAGTCATAAGTCGAGGACCACCTATAATGGCAACAATTTCATTATGACTGCAAATGTCATCAAATATTATATTTATATCACTCTTAACAGAGGTATGTTAGCTTTTCATTTTGATGCTGAGACAGAGAAAAAAATTGTTCCCATTTCTTTGGCTGAACCAATTTGTATCTTGTTAGATACAAGATCAGAAAATTCTTGGTGATTTCAGACTTCTGTCCAGGTACAATTCTATCTAGCTCTCAATTGATTGAGAATGTTAAGCTCAGAACACAAATTTGCTAGCTTGCTTTGGTATTAATGTCAGATTTAATCAGTGAAATACATCCTTACTTCTCTGGCTCGTTACTTTAATACAATATTATTTCTTAAAAATATGCTGCAGCCTGTATAAATGTAAGAGAAAATTGCTATTGAAAATTTTGACACAAAACCAGATACTTTAGAATAGCCTCTGTGCAACAGATGTTTCAACTTGATCATAGATTAAGGAACAGCTGAAGATAGAGAAAATGTTATTTTGAGCACAACAGAATGTGGGAAGATTCAAAATGCAGAAGCAGAGTGTGTTGACTTTTCAGAGCTTTAATGAATGAGCAAACTGATGTCTCAATTTCTTAAAATATGTGTTATTGGAATGTAAAATCTACTGTGTCTAAATCATATATGTAAAATATATACATAAGTTTAAATCATTTAACTTTGTTGTTGTGCAAAGGAATGAGGGATTATTCTCTAATTTTCCTCATATATTTTCACTATAAGCTTCTCCTTGATAGAGCCTTTAAAATATCATGGCCAGTGACATCAGCTGGCTGTCCTGAACTTTATATTCCCTTGAGACTTTGGACCCTTTTTTGTACTGATAGTAGCAAGAAATGCTGGTTTTCTTCTTCCTATGTTTAAAGTCAGTTTATAAGTTGCAATTTCAAACATAGTATTTCTTCCAATGTAAATTACAGTGTTTTAATTGTTATGACACAGAATAGCAAATAAACACAGAATAGAAAAAAGCATTTGTGATTAATTAGACAGTATGCTTAATATGTGTAGAATGGCAGCAAGAGTTAAATTGCTGTAGTAAAGAGCAGTTGTAATGACCAATAATGGAGGGTCTAGAAAGTTCAGTTTTAACAAAAAGACCAACCAACACATAATATTTTGAATTATTATAGAAAGCTTTTGTGTTGTTATTTCTGTCATTTTTCTTATTTCAATATAATGACTTCTGTTTGCTGATGTTCTTTTGTGCATGTATTATTCCAGTGTTTCACATTCTGGACTGGCTACAGGAAATGGTTTTCTTTCTATATTTAGAACGTTGAAACATTTTAATGCTGACTTTTAAATTGTTATGAATTATTGAAACAGAGAACACTCATTCCTTCCATGCTTGATGTTTATGAGCTTGCACGATATGATTAATGAAATGAAAAAGAAGTAAAGCTAGTCTCTGGAGTAGCTTTCTTTTTCCTTCTTTTAACTGTTTGTATTAAACTGTCATTTCTTCAGCTACAAATATAAGGATGCTATCACAATGTGAAAACCTCCCTCTATTCCAACTTATCCCAACCTAGTGTACTCCAGATGTATTGAACGACAAGTTGGTGTATTGTTTGAAGGGTGTCAGATTGGGGAATATTTTTATATATTTAGTCCCATTATTTTTCAAGTAGGTCCTTCCTTCATCTAACTTTTGAAGATGAGTGGAATGGCACAAATGTACACTGAGTCATACCTGTGCACATTTACTGAGGAATAATTTGCTTGGAGCAGGGTTTCCACCTGAATGAATGTGCATAGCACTGGAGGATGAATCCAGAAGAATGCTTCTTACTTAATAGACTTGATCATTGGCCATCCACACTTGCCTGAATCAACAGCTACCCATGTTCGTTTGAAACTCTGCTGCTCATATCAAGTGCAAAATGTGAAGAAAAAGCAGTGGATTTTGAGAGACAGGGATGGCAAATGGGATATTGATGGATGCACTTGGATTGGAACCAGATAAAGCTTATAAATCTTTTTTCTGATCACAGGAGGACGACAATATCTTGGCTGGGCAAGAACAAACTTAGCTTTTAAAATAATAGCAATTCCAAAATTTCATTGCTTAAGATACCAACATGGCTAGTGCACTTGTTAGTTCAGTAGTTTTCAAATTTCTCTGAGAAATGTTTTCAGGCTAAACAAATCGGTTAGACATATCAGCTAATTTATCAAAGAACCTGTCACATACTGCAGAGATTTCTGGAATATACTGTAGGTGCACAGAATGGATCTATATTCTGTTCGGTTGCTGCATATACTAAATGTATCCTAGAATGTCCCACTGGATTATTGATTGAGTAGAGACTTGGAACAGGAGAACTGTCCTTCTAACTTTCAACTTGGGTTGCCTTCACCTGGGCTTTATCCTTTCAGCCACTCTGACTGAAGGAATGCTTTATCTTTTCCTCACTTCTTACTATGGATCTGTGAAATGTATGAGGAGTCTAGTTTCTAATAAACACTCAGATGGGTGAACTGAAGGAAATAGAGATTCTTTTATAGCAGGGGTGTCAAACTGCCGGCCTACGGGCCGGATGCATCATAACGAAACCGCACCCACCCCATTGCCGGCAATGGCAAAAAAGTCGCGATACGTCGTGAGTTTGACACCTCTGCTCTATAGTTTTTGACATAGTATCTGTAACCAAACAACAACACAAAAGAAAGGTAATTTATTGTTTTTCACAAAAAGTCACTTCCCAAGTAGAGTTTGATTATGAGCAAATGTCTTTCTCCTAGTGGTCCTGAATGAGCTTTTCCCACCTCCCCTGGCAGCTGTACTGTACTTCCTATATCACATTTGGTGATTTACTGACTTAGTACAGTACAGTTAAAAATGATGATTAAAAACCTCTCATGAGTCAATACCCCCTATTTAGTGCAGAAATCACTGAGAAAGTAGAAGCCTTGTTTGAATACACCTCTGTCTACCTATCAGGTTCAAAGAAAGGCAGTTACAATACCGCAAGCATGCTAATTATACAGTACCCAGAGAAGCAAGAATAACATAGAATTGTCAGTGACCTTGTAACAGGGTTAGATGACTCAGAAGGGAGCATAGATGTAGATCCAAAATTATACCTCTCAGCATTGATTCCGGCTAATACCTTTATTAGTTTCTTGCTTTCTAAGGTTGGATAAATGCACAGTGAAACATTTTGCATGTTTACCTAGAAGTAAACCCTCTTATTATCATTCCTAGAGAATTATGCACAAGATTACAGTATGTCATTAGGATCGCCAAAATATGAAGTATTGCTTGTTCAAAACATTGCAATAAAACAATCCATCAAAACAATAAGAGAACACAAGTCAAGCTAATAATAGCAACAACTATTGATTGATAATTCTTTTTTTTTTTTGGGTGCCTTTGAGTCTAGGCACTAGCAACTGCCAGTTTTCTTGGCAAGGTTTTCCAGAAGTGGTTTGCCATTGCTTCTTTCCTAAGCTGAGAGAGAGTAACTAGCCCAAGGTCACTCAGCTGACTTCATGCCTAAGGTGGGACTAGAACTCATAGTCCCCTAGTTTCTAGCCTGATGCCTTAACCATTATACCAGGTTGCCTCTCTAATAATTCTTTGGTGTTGTTAATTGAGCATTGCTAATGACATAACTGATCTTTGAAGAAACCTTCAGCATTTTTAACAATAAATAATGAGTGTTGCTTGTTCTATCTACAGGAAGTATTGAACAGTGTGTTACAATATAGAAGACAGAATACTATCCCTTTAGTTTCCTTGAATAGCCTCTGGGAATATATTTAGGTTTCAAAATTCAGTATAAATGAAGTCTATATTACAACCTGTGAAAATTTCTATGAAAGCGGATGATGATGTGACTTAAGTTTGCCTGTGTATTTTTTCACATGTGACCTCTCTTGTGCAGTATGTTATACATGTTCTAAAATCAGTGAAAATGTGCAAATCATAGCTTTCTCGATGCATTGGAAAACAAAAGAAGCTTGATGGGGAGATATTGTATGAGGCATGAGGCATATTAATTGCTTTTAAAAAACAAAATAAAAGCTGTGCTTTATCCATTTAATAACTGACATTGTGGGTGGGAACTTTTCTTTATTTGTGATTGTTTAGCTTGTAGCTTTCCTATTCCATTCCAGTTTCACTTGATTATTTCCCATAAATTTTCCTGCAGGGAGATGCACAATTGGTTGCTAATTGGTCAAGTTTCTATTGTGCTTAAAAACCATAATCTATTAATTGCTGCTAAATCAGACATCTTATGTCCAGTTACTTAATATTTTGTTATGCCTAAAGTGTTAACTATGTTCAACATAAAGGGATGGACTATATTTTCAGAAGTACAGAAGCACCACAGAGTATCCAACCGTTTTGGATTGTTAGATTTTAGATTCCACGCAGGAAGGCTTTTCCAAGTCAAAATGTGGTATCCTGGGAAAAAGGGTATAGGATGGCCAAATATTGAAATGGAGAGAAAAATGGAAGAAAAACAGGATGCTAAATACTGTAGAAACAGGGAGAGAGAAACCTTCTATGGGAAAGGAGACAATTGTGGGGACCTTGTACTAGCACTGATGATGTTACCTAGTTTGGTAACATCAAACTCTTATCTACAAATATTCTCTTCTGAAGGAGAGAATAAACATCAAAGAGGAAAAAGAATCTTCAGAAGGGGAAATATTAAATGTTTGTGGAAGAGAAATTATCTCTTGGCGATGCAAATTTGTTTATCATAGGATAGACTTTAAGTGAGAATATGCATTTTTCAAGTGATGAGTTTATTTGAGGCCAATAAAGATGATTCTTGCAGCACTTAGTTTGAATCCATTATGAATGTGGACTATTCAGCATTTTACAATCTGAAAATTATTTGAGCTATAAGATTGTCAAAAGTCATTCCAACCTTTTAAATTTTGGTTCTTTTATACTTTTACTAATGATGGTATATTTTTTCCTAGGTCTTATTTGGTACTGCTGATGGTCAAGTTATTGTTATGGATTGCCATGGCCGAATGCTGGCACATGTTCTTCTTCATGAGTCCGATGGCATCCTTAGTATGTCCTGGAATTACCCAAGTTTCTTGGTGGAAGACAGTAGCGAGAGTGACACAGATTCAGATGATTATTCCCCACCACAAGGTCACTTTTTTTTTCAGTTCGGTGTTTGTATGTTTTTGTTCTGCTTCTCACTGAGATGGTAAAACAATGTATTGAGTGCTCCAACATTTGTATATTTATTTTCACATCCTTGCTGGAGTATTCTCCAAATGCATCTCCTCTAAGGAATTTTGTACTGCAAGAATTCTTTAATTTTAAGTTGCCAATGACGCTAAATTACCATTACATTATGCATGACTCATCTACCTCCTAGTTGCATATTGTAATGCATTTCTGATTATACAGTGGTATCTTATAGATCAGTCTTCTCCACCTTAGTGCCCTCCAAATGTATTGGGACTGCAGTATGCTGTAAATGCTGGAAATTGTGTTTCAACCCTACCAGGAAAGTCCCAGGTTCAGGAAGATTTATAAATTAATAGTATCTTCTCAAATTTTGCATGTTTGCTTTATCTCTTTCCCCTCCCATGCCTTCTGCAGACATATATACTGTACAAATACTTTTTGCACTCTGGCTTCAGTTATAATCCATGGTCATATAGTCAGAGATCAACAAAGCCGAAAAAAGAGATACTGTATAGACCTCTGATTTATTTTCAGGTGTCAACACATCTTCATAACAAGTGAAAAGGTTTCCAAATTCTGTTGAACTCTTTAAGTAAATTAGATGAGAAATGCATAAACTATGGAATTTGCTTTCATAGGTAATTGTCATTGCCACTAATTTATATGAGTTTAAGGGTGAATAAAATAAACTTGGAGAAGATCAGATTATCAATAATCACTAATTGGAATCATATTACTTTGATTCCACCAGGATCAAAGGCTATATGCTGCTGAATATCAGTTACTGAGATATAACGTGTAGAGAGTTATTCTTGTTTTTATATTTTTTATGAAATTCTTACTTATAGTTCACATATCTTCTTATACTTTAATATAGTAATATTTTAGCAATCTGATTCCTCTTCTAAATAACTCTGGTGATATAAAAAAACATTTTGGCGTTATTTTTCAAACAAGAGCATTAAATGTTTAAGACATCTGCAAACAGAATGGCATAATTTGTATATTAACTAGATTTTTACATTTCTTCCACATCATTGCTGAGGATTGTATTTGCACATTGTACATTGTGTGCATACTTTGCTTAATTAGGCACATTTTCCAGTCAAAAGCACAAACCTAAGGAATTGTTTGTCTGAAGCTATTGAACAGCTAGATTAACTCACATTATCAGTTCTTGCACGATTTTCTATTCTCAGAACCAAGACACAAGACAATAAGCATGAATTTAAAAAGGGCAAGTACTTTACTTATTTCATAAGCTAATCTGAAGCTTGACTGCTATTAATTACCAGATTTCCTTGTTTATCAAAAAGGAAGTAGAAAGAGATAATCTCTAGCTACCAGCCTTCCTTAGACTATTCCAACTTAGTTTCGACCAGGGAAGCAATTAAAGTTGGAGTACGTGCAGCCACTGAAGTCATGGGTGTGGTCTCAGAATCCTAGCAAAAATTAATGAATAGCAAAATGTAGTCATTTTTTAATGTGAGGGAAGGATGATATCATTAGATAGGTGGAAACAGTTGTTAGATTCTGCCCCAACTACATGGTTGGTCTTAGCTGTGCTTAAGTTGTGACGTTCTTATCCTGAGAAAAATAGCATATTCCTCAGTTTAAAACAGTTTCTTACTCTTCCTGATGCATTTATTTTAGAGGTATCCCAAAGAGGATCTTCCAACATCTGTGGGACCTTTCTGAAATCAAAGTTTCTTGAGTGAATAATCCCGAGATTACTTTATATTATGTCCCTTCAAGCTAAGAAGCTATGAGAGGCTATTTTAAGTAATTGCCTTTCAGTACTCAGATTTTTGAAGGGTGTTATATTTCAGCCTGAAGCCCTGTCTCTCACCACTATAATAAACATATCAATTGCATCCTGTTTATATGAATTGAAAAAGGAGTTGATTGAAACCAAATTTAAAAGATGGCCCTTAGAACTGTGCACTTTTTAGAAGAGGTCTACTGAAATGACTTGGCAAAATAGTATCCCACTTCTCTTGAGGGGAGGGGAACAAATGCTTCACTTCTGTAAGTAACAGAGGCTTCCTTTATGAGTTCAGAAGCCTTGTTAGCAAAACAAAGTGGCCAATCAAGACAGATCCACTCCACCTCCATGAACTGTCAAGCTGAAAGAACTCCTTTCTGTAAATCAAGGTGCCTTATTTTGCCCATGCCCTATCAAGTAAAAGGAAACAACTTTTCTCCCAAGGCCAAAGAGAGAAAGCAAAACAGAAAAAACCCCAGGGATTTAGTTTTCATTTTGAACATGCAAACTCCGATATTTATGGCATCACCAGATGAATCTATGAAAACAGGCTTCTGCTCCCAACTTTGTTGTTTCCCTTCATTGGAAAACTTCTGATTTATAATAAATTAGGACAGGAGGTTCATTCTGGGATTGCTTTACAGTGCCATTTGCCTGCTGTAGAAGAACAAAGCTGGCAAGTGTGTAAATGATGCTGAGTCAGTCAGCAGTGGGTGAACTTGGTTCAAGCCTACTTCTATTGATTATGCTAATATGACACATTCTTATGAAGCCTTGTGTGTTCCATTGATCTGGTTTTGACTCACACAGAAGAGTAGGAGTAGGTTGCTTGAATTAGATCCACAGAACAGTGGCAGTTATATGATACTGGGTTTCAGATCTCCACAACTTAGCAGAATACATCTAGAGTGATGTTTGAAGTCCTATCAGGACTTTAAGGTGGAACTGGAAATCTGGTTTCAACATCTGTTTTTCTTTCTAATTTACCTTGCAGATGGTCCAGCGGTATATCCAGTTCTCGTTCAGAACACCAAACAGCTTCTCACTGTCAGCTTCACATCAGGAGATATTAGCTTAATGAACAACTATGATGACTTATCTCCTACCATCATCCGCTCAGGGTTAAAAGGTACAAAAGGGAAGCTTC
This sequence comes from Azemiops feae, assembly GCA_023970755.1. Lineage (NCBI taxonomy): Eukaryota > Metazoa > Chordata > Lepidosauria > Squamata > Viperidae > Azemiops > Azemiops feae. Next base: position 2,028,615 of record JALGBA010004174.1, on the reverse strand, counting down.
TTGTTTGCTTTAATTTTGATTGCTTTGACAGCATCTATCCCATGAAGCTCAGCAGCTGTCTGCATATTTTCTGCTACCAGTAGTGACACCTACCTGTCAAAGGGAAAACTTAACAAAGGGATTCTTTTTCAAATAAAATGGTTGCTAGTTTTGTTATTGTTTGTACCCCCACAGTCTGTTGGCTCAATATCCTGGACTCAGCTCAGTTATTCAGACTCTCAAAACCTTTGACTCTATTTCCCTCACACTATCTAAAGTTGTTAACAAAGGAAATTTTAAAGTGTTAGAAGTGGGAAATATTCAACTGGAGTATACTCAACATTAGCTGTTTTAATTAACTGTAACTAAGATGAAGTCAAATTTATATCTTTTCCATGATCCAATGTGGGGGTGGCCTAGCCTGATTCATGAACCCAGCTATTGTAGTTTGCCAACCATGACTTATAAATTTGCATGATGACTAAATCCAGCCTTTCTGTCAAGTGAAATACTTTGAAAATTGTCCCACCGTGGTTGAAAGGCTTGCCCCAACATGTAGGATGAAACAGGAAGAGTAATTAGGGAGGGTGGACTGTTACTGTTATTTTCATAATGTTCATTCATATGCTGTTTTGCTTATTTCTTAATTAGTGGCAACCCTATTAAACATTCCTGTGGGGAAGAAAGGTCTAAGATAAATGTATGTACCTATGAGAGGAACTGTTTGCTAAGTTTCTGCTGTTTTGTGGCTTTAGATGTAGTGGCTCAGTGGTGCACGCAAGGAGACTTGCTGGCTGTAGCAGGCATGGAAAAACTAAGCCAACTAGCTGAACTTAACGCTGCTTCTTTTCTGAAAAGTGCACTCGTCAAGTTCTACAATATTCATGGAGAACACATCTACACTCTGGAGACCCCTGTACAGGTAAGAGTTATGCTGAAGAGCATGACATCAGGAAGGTTAAAAAAAACCAAGATATATATTCTCATATAAAAAAATTGCTAGCATGATAGTACAGATAGGAATGAATTTATACAAAATCACTGTGACTTATTTAACTATTGTTAATAAAATAGTGGAGAAAAGATTGAAATGATAAGAAGGCTTCCAGTAGTGGGCTAATATCCTATCCTAGCAACTGAAGATTGGTACAGTTAGGAGTAATAGAATCCTAGAAAGACATAGACACTTGAACATGCATCTCAGGCCTGAGTCATGTGGAAAGGCATGTGGACAATAAAATACATCCTATTGAAAAATCTTTAAAATATGATTGATTGATACAGAAAAGTTTAAAAAATATTTTTTTCCCACACAGCGTCCCATAATCTCAATTTGCTGGGGTCATAGAGACTCACGTCTGCTCATGGCTTCTGGCCCTGCCCTGTATGTTGTCCGAGTAGAGCACCGAGTGTCCAGTTTACAGCTTCTGTGCCAACAAACAATTGCCAGCTCTTTGCGGGATGACAAAGATATCAGTAAATTAACCCTCCCTCCTCGGCTTTGTTCATATCTAACCACTGCCTTTACACCAACAATCAAGGTAAACAAATGGTGGGGTGATAAACCTGTCAAAATTAGTATGTGGGATCCTTGGTGCACTCTGAGCTGGGTTGTTTTCTTGCAGATGTTTCAATACCAGTCTAGGTAACATCATCAGTACTATGGTGTGTGTATAGTATAGTATGGAATGGAAGTATAGTATGGAGTGGAAGATAGGTAAAGCTTAAACTATAGAAGGAACTGACATTAAAAAATGTTAAGTACAGAATTACATTGTAAATTAAGGCAGTAATATTTGACAACACTGGTGGATGACCTACAACCTGTATGCATTTTCCAAGCGGCCATATTTTGACGCTCAGAGCACTCCTGCAATAAGGGGAATCTAATTTTTTTTACCTGTTTGCATGTCGGGGAAGGTTTTAAGAAATAATAACCCAGATCAGACTGATGGTGTTCAAGTGGCAAGCAAAACTATTTTATGACTTGAATGAAGACATTGGTTCTACCCCTTAAATGCCCTTCCCCCCCAAAAAACAGACCAGAAAGTTGGCGTCCCTGTTATGCAGATATTATGATATCACTGACCATGATTAAATTGCCACTTCTCTTCCCTGCCTTTCCATGAATTCATTGGCCTAGATTCGAAGTCTCATAAGAAATCAAAGCAATGTTTAGTTTAGTAACCTGCATAAACATTAATGTAGTTCATCTCCTAACTGAATCATAAAACCTTTGTGCTTGGTTTTTACAGGAACTACTTTGAAAAACTCCACTTATCTAACATCACTGTTGCTTATTACACTTATGCATACAACAAAGCTTTCATTACAACTGAATAAGGCCAAATGCTTAATCATATTAGTTTGAAGTATGTGCAAAATTCAGAGTAACATTGAGCAGGTCTTCTTGGATGATAGAAAGGTGGTGGGAGAATGACTGGTATGACTTGTTTTTTTATTCTACATTTAATCCAGCCTCCTATCCCAGACCCTAACAACATGCGAGATTTTGTTAGCTACCCAACATCTGGCAATGAAAGGCTTCACTGTACAATGAAGCGGACAGAAGATGACCCGGAAGTTGGAGGTCCTTGCTATACATTGTATTTAGAATATTTAGGTGGTCTGGTGCCTATCTTGAAAGGACGTCGAATTAGTAAACTCAGGCCTGAGTTTGTCATCATGGATCCTAAGACAGATGGAAAAACAGGTACAGAGTTTTGAGTTGGCTGTTTTTATATTCCAGTTCTACTTGATGTGTGATGTTGTGCATGGAAATAGGACAGGACAGGATAGGATAGGATAGGATAGGATAGGATAGGATAGGATAGAAACATTATTTGGCCAAATGTAATTAGACACACAAGGAATTTGTCTGTGGTGCAGAAGCTCTCAGTGTATATGCAAAACAATAGAGTAATAATAATCACAATAGTGATACCAATAAGAAAAAGTAGTAAAGAAGATGAGAAGGATAATAATAATACAGTCACACCACATGGGAAAATATAAGATAGTACTGTGGGATTTAGGTGTTCAGCAGAGTATTATGCAAATATCATGTATTGTATTAGAAATAGCTCGTTTTAAAATGCACAGAAGTTCTACAGCAGGTCTGCTATTGTCTAGTACCAATGAGCCTTAAACTTCATGTCTTGTTCACGGAACAAATCATGAGAATGTCATACGGAAATGTTTCTTCTGCTAATCCATAAAACTAGTTCATCTGCTTAAGAATAATCATGCTATTTATTTCTCCTATCAGCTATTTTAAATTAACTTAAGATAACTGTTATACTTCAATTTGTCTTTTAAATTGTAGTCTACTATAATATTCTGTGACCTAACAGAAGGGGCAAGGGCATATCATTAACTGCTCAAAGCATTTTTTTTTCAATTTTGAAGAGTTACTTGCCAATTCAGATAACTGAACACTATTTGCTTGATTTCAGGGTGTTCCATATTGCAGTTATATAGCAACTACTACTTATAGAATAAGCTAGAGATGACTGAGTTATAATTGTAATCTGATCTGTGAATGCCTCTGTCTTCCTTTTTCCCCCTTTTATATAATAGATGAAGTCTATGGTAACAGCTTGATTTCCACCATGATTGATAGCTGCAACTGCTCTGATTCCAGCGATATTGAACTGAGTGATGACTGGGCTGGGAAAAAATCTCCCAAAATCACTCGTGCTAGTAAATCACCCAAACTTCCCAGGTATTCTTTCTCCCAGCTGTACATGAATTTTATGTATATGTATATGTATATGAATATATTATTATTATTCATATGCATACATATCCATCTGTATATGTATTATTATGTATATGAATATGCAAAGATGGTGTCCTATAAAATTAGAATAAAAAGAAATATTCCTAGGACATAAGAAACTGGCCATTTAAAAAATGCTGGGGTTTTTTTTCATATAAAGCTTGCTAAGAACCTTAGAATTCTTTTCTGTGATTAACTACCAGAGTAAAATAGCCATGATTCCCAGGTTTGTTATCAAACATTCATTAAATCAGTGCCAAGCCTTGCAAAAAGTGAATACCAATTTTTTCTCTCTCTCTGATGTTGAACCATTTCAGATGCTTGATGAAACATAAAATGTGACAAGGGACTTGGGAAGTTTTCTGTTCATTTTCAGACACATTTCTTTTCTTTTTCTTCCTTTGCTCTTAATTTGACAGATTGATTGCCCACAGTTCATTGTCACTGCCAAGAGAGTTTTTATTTCGCTGTTGGTTCCATTCTGTTCCTTGAATAATTTTCTGCTGTGAGGAATTTTCTCCTCTCTGTTTACTGAACTTTATAGTTTTGTTGATCTGTATTGGGCTGAACTGAGTGGTTCTTTGACTGGTTCCGGATCAATTATTTCAAAAAGGGCATTATCCTTCTTGAAAATTCAGTATTTCAGCCATAAAGTCCCTGTTACAGAACACTACCCTACCTAAACCTCTCCTAACCTCTGTTGACCTGAGAATAATTTTCACAGAGTATTAAATCTGATGCTCATGTTTGATATGTAGACATAAAACTGTTCTGCATTTGAACCTGAATGTTACCCAGCAAAGAAAAAAAAAACTGTTACACTATAACTTCTTTTTTCACATGAAAAACTCCCGCTAAAGCCAGTAAGCACATAATGCAGATTAGCTAGTCCCTTAGGATGTCTATAAGTAACCTTCCTCCAATTCTTACTCCGTCCTGAACGCATCCATATGTGTATAGAAGGACGTGCGCAACTTTTTTTTACCAGAAAAATAAAATAACTGCATTTTTGCTTCCTGCAGCACAAGGAATGCCTTCTTTTTTTAGTCTGAGAGAAACCGGGAAGTTTTGTCATTTTCCCATTCTTTCACTCACTATGGTTTTTCTTCTGTTGAAAGCAGTGAAAATGCACTAATTTTCAATCCCTCTTGCTGATAGAAAATGTGAATCTACGCTTGTATCCTTTTGCTGGGAGAAAGGAAAGGAGAAAAGAGGAATTTTGCTCTTCCTTTGCTCCCAGAGACAACTGTTCTTTGTATCTTGCTGATCATATTAGCAGGCCATAGAGCAGCATACTACTGTGTTGTAAAGAGACAGAGCGTATCTATTTGTGCATGAGTAACTTTTGAAATTTTGTTTACAGAATTAATATAGAAGCTCGCAAATCTCCAAAGTTGTCACGAGCTGCTCAGGAGATATCACGATCTCCCAGATTGCCAATAAGGAAGCCCTCCATAGGATCACCTAGCTTAACTCGTAGAGAATTTCCTTTGGAAGACATCACTCAGGTATTTCATAGCTTTTTATTACTTACCAGCATTATATCAGCCCAGAGTCCACTGGAGTTGGGTGGCCAATAAATTAAAATGTTCCTCAAGAATGCTTAAGATTCTGGACTAGAAACAGGGAGACTGAAGTTCTATCCTTTCTTAAACATGGATGCTGGTTGGATGACTTTGGGCCAATCACACTTTCTCTGGCCTAGACGTGGAAGTCAAAAAGCATCTATCGATCAGCTCAGACTGGGCTAATATGATAAATTAGTCAATAATCTTCCGTGAAGAACCCTGCATTCCCACAAAAATGTTCCTTGTTTTGAGCTAGGTCATAGGAGCTGAAATTTCTATTTAGATAATGGTTCTAATCTGATATCTGATCTAAAATGACTTCACCTTCAATTTAAATAGTGGCCCCATTTACATTCTAGAAATAATAATTCCAATCAGTCTTACAGGACTGATTGAAATAATTAAAACAGTTAACAACTGAAAGGCCACACACAACCAAGCGCCACATAAATATTATGCATAGAACAACCCAGTGCACACATTTTGGAGAGAGAGAAGTTCCCTGAAGATGGGCTCCAGTGCAAGTCCGAAAGCTTGGAAGAATAAATCTCTGATCCCACTGACTGACTCAGATTGGATCCTGATTAAAATAATGTTTATAAATGCTCTAAAATTATTTTTATATATTTTTTTCTTATGTCTTTTCATTGCAGCACAATTACCTTGCTCAGGTCACATCAAATATCTGGGGAACCAAATTTAAAATTGTAGGCTTGGCTGCCTTCCTACCAACCAATCTCGGTGCAGGTAAAATTTAATCTTGAACTTTTCCTTCATTTCAGTTTCTTTCTAACCATACAGGTTGTTGTGGTTGTTTTTAGAAAAAACACACACATTTTTTTAGAAATAGTAAAAGTCTAACTAATGGAACAGGCAACAAAAACATTTTAGAATAGAAGTCTCTGGTTGCATTAAAAACTGATAATGTGTTGTCCAGATTTACTCAGGGATTTGTCATGTTCTGTCTTGTCTATGGTTTGATGCCAGTTGCTATATCTTGGCAGGAAGGGATAATTCCCATAATCACATGTTAGGTGATGAAGTTACTATGAACAGATTTTCACTGTAGTTATTTGGGGAGATGACTAGTCTTGTGAATGATCTGAAATGATTCTTCAAAATCTCTAAAGGCTTCTGGGTGACACACGTCAGTTCCTGTTGAATTATTCACAGGACCGCTTCACCCAAATCAGAAGTGTAGTGATGGTTAATTCATTGAGTCTCTGTATGGCCTGAAATTTCCAATATTTTTTTTCCTATCTTTGGATTTTTGGTTTTTATTTCCTCACTCTTTTGGTATCCTTTCTGCAGTTATCTATAAAACCAGCTTGTTGCATCTTCAGCCAAGGCAAATGACCATTTATCTCCCAGAAGTGCGGAAGATTTCCACTGATTATATCAACTTACCTGTTTTCAATCCCAATGTTTTTAGTGAAGATGAAGATGATTTGCCAGGTGAGATTGAACTTGAATATTTACTTCCTTCACAGAGTACACAAACTGTGGTTCTGCTGGAAATAAATTGCTCGGGATACACGATTCTATTAACGTGATTTAAAGCATGTATAAAGACAGTCATAAAGAGACATTGTGAGCACACTCCTTGCTTTGGAGCTTGTAACAAGGCCATGGACTCCAAAATTGATAATCTATTTTAGTGCTTCCATCAGGGACTTAACAGATCCTAAGAAGCCTTTACTGAATCCTGACCAGTTCAGATAATTCCTCCCACTATCAACCTCCTGCTTTATGTTGCTTATTGGGCTGAGAGATCTGATGAAGGCTGAGCGAGGGAAGAGCCTCAGGAGCTGGATGATGTTGTACAAGGCATCTATCAATTATGGAATTTGATAGAATTTGGATTCTTGGTAGTGTCCAAGACTTTGTCAGTTCTTTCTAGTTTGTCTTGCCAAGATCCTATAAGATTTCTAAAGCTGGAGATATATTCGATAGTGTGGTGGAGCTTCTAGTTCTTATAATGTTCTGAAGAATAACATTAAGAACTAACCCAAGAGGGCAAAGAAAGGTTGGCAGGCTATACATGTAAACAAGAAAGTATAATTAATCTATGTATTATGTATGCTGTTAATTAATTGACTTAGTTATTATTTATGCAGGAACTGGATTCCGATGAGATCCAACCATTGCTAATTAGGACTTTTGGGAACTTAACAGTGATTTTGGGAATTTAATCATCACCACTCGGATTACATCATTTACGAATTTCTAAAATTTTCTGAGGCTAGGTTTTAATATGATACCAAGATTTGCAATAACAATTACTCAGACCTGGAAAAGATAGTAGCATTTCTTAATGATAAAATCAATATGCTTAATGATAAAAATATCAATATACAACTCTTGCCAAATTATCCGGAGATTAAGCAACAACAATATTGCAAGGAAATTTTAGATTTTTGTGTGTTCATCTTATTTTTCCATGTCCAAGTTTTAGGAAGACAGATGAAATCTTGCTTTAATAGAAAAATATTTACATGCTGTGTAAATTGGATACCCCATCATTTCAGGTTATTGAAGACCTTATCAAAATGCAACTGAAACTAGGAAGAAAACAAATCAGTATTTTTTCCCCCCAAAATTATATTCAAGTGTCTTTAATGGTAGCATTTTTTCATGTCTAGTACAATTTTATTTTTTAAAGATTGTTGAGATTAAAGTGGTGGATAGGTGCATTTACAATCTTGAGGTTATATTATTTTTTTTGTTTTCATAATTGCTTGGCTCTAATAATATAAATTACAATTTATTATATGACTACTCACTTTACTAAATTTACATCAAAGAACCTAATTTTATCTAAACAGACTGTCTGGCTTCACACCTGTCTGATCTGTAAATCTTGGCTCTTTAGTCACGTAAGCATTTATTCAAGAATTAGATTATTTGGCAGAATTAGTTTCTTTATTAGATAAATGGAAGCCTTAAACACATAGATTTCTCCACAGCAGCTCATAGAAATCAAAGCCTTTATGGATGTCTGCACTCCAAGGTTTGAATACTAGAAAATTTGTTCCTATGTTTATGAGTTGTTAAATACTTAGCCAATTCTTTTGATGGCTTTGGGAAGAAGGTATATTGTTTTATTGACATAATGGTTCGCTGCAGCCTGGGAACTACTCATTTCTAGTCAGATTCTTCATTCTTTTTTCACACTGTAAAAGAACAGTAGGTGATTGTTAATAAGGATTTATTTGTATTCAATTCTAGCCTTCTCCTTTGGGCAAAATTATCCTTTTTTCAACCATACTAAGCAGTTAGTTAGCACCAAAGTTTAACAGAATTTCAGCCAACCAAGATTCCCTTTAGACCAGGATATTTGTTGTGATTTGGGGTAAATATGCTTTGCAGGAAGAATATAAAGCATATTTGCCGGCTATTTGATTTGCCTCTCATGACAAGATGATAATATTACACAGATGCATTCATTTGAGTAACAATGTAAATTCAACGGTGAAGTAAATCAAAGTATTTGCTAAGTGGTAGATTAACAAAATGAATTCTAGAGATGACAAGGATAGGATAATCTGTAAACCATACTATAAATCTGATATTATAAGTCTAATATATTTATTGAGAATAAACACTTTAATATCATAATCTGATACTATCTGTTTATATGACAGTGACTGGAGCATCAGGAGTTCCTGAGAATAATCCACCTTGCACCGTAAACATCCCAATTGCTCCTATTCACAGTTCAGCACAAGCAATGTCACCAACTCAGAGCATAGGGTTGGTGCAGTCTTTGCTAGCTAATCAGAATGTGCAACTGGATGTCCTAGCAAATCAGACAACAGCTGTGGCAACAGCAGACCACATGGCTGATAATGCAGTCCATTATTCAGTCCCAAGCAGGTACTCTAGCCCAGGCCAAGTGATCTTTGGAGGAGTAGAAATGGGACGTATCCTCCAGGTCCCTCCTCAGTTACCCTTGCCACCCCAGAATGCCATCCAGATGGCAATTGTGGACCACAGAGATGGGGACAGAGACCACGAACACTTCCAAAAAGCTAAGGCTTTGCGTCCCATTCCCCAGATGGCTGAAGGAGACCCAGCTGTCTTCAGCACTGCCCAAGAAATTCAACTGAACAAAATAAACCCTCCTCCTCCATATCCCGGAACCATACCTGCGGCTCCTACCATGGCTCCACCACCACCTCCTCCTCCAGTACCTCCACAACCTCCTGTAGATCTCTGTTTGAAAAAAGGTGATTTCTCTCTATATTCAGCAGCCCATTACCAGACCCCTCTTGGCTATGAGAGAATCACCACTTTCGACAGCAGTGGGAATGTCGAGGAGGTGTGCCGCCCTCGAACCCGGATGGTGTGTGCCCAGAACACATACACTTTGCCCGGGCCAGGCAGTTCTGCCACTTTACGGATTACTTCATCAGAGAAGAAGATTCAGCAGCCATGTACTAGTGCCACCTTGAACAGGCTCACAGTTCCTCGTTACTCCATTCCAACAGGGGACCCACCCCCCTATCCAGAAATTGCAGCCCAGCTATCTCAAGGCCGGAATATCACACAGAGATTGGACAATAGCATCATCCATGCTACACTGCGGAGAAATAGTAGGGAGGCAGCCCTGAAAATGGCTCAGTTGGTGGACAGCCAGAGGGCCACCTTGCAGTTCCCACTGAAACTGAAGAGCAACGTTGTGGGAGCCCAGTACCAGCAGCGAGTGCCAACTGCCCTGTACACATGCAGCCAGTGTAGCAGCAATACGAACAATGGCACCAGCAACACGAACAATGGAAATGGGAACATCAGTAATATAAACGCAAGTAGTGGCACATTAGGCATCAACACTATGAGGCCTGATGTAACCACAGGGAGCAGCTCTCAGCACAATTCAGTCATTGCACACTCAGCCAGTACATCACCTTTGGCCTCCCAATCCTCTTACAATTTACTGAACCCACTTGACAATTCTCGGGAGCGGACCGATTACGTAAACTCTGCCTTCATGGAGGATGAGGCTCTTTCTCAACACTGCCCCGTGGAGAAATCAGCACGCCACGTCCCTGTAGCCATGGCAGAACCTAACATTGCTGTAAAAAGGCCACCTCCGTATCAATGGGAACCTATGGTGAGTGAGGAGATATGGGTTCCTCAAGAAAGGCTAGCTCATAGTACTTTGCCCAACCCTGGTAAATCCAACCCTCTAGTCATTGGCCAAGCTCAACATTTGGATATAACCCGAGCAACCTTTGTTTCCCCCAAATCTCCAACCAGTCCTACTGCCACTTTCCAGATGAGTTATGGTATTGGAGCACCATATTTGGGAAATTATAGTATCCCTCCTCCACCACCTCCTCCTCTTCAAGGAATGCAGGTCACCTGTTCTCCCAAAGAAGCTCTGGCCCCATCCCAAATTGTACAACAGGAGCCATCTGTTGTTCTTCAGCCAGCCTATCCCTCAAACCTTTCATACTGCCCTTTGCCTCCCATGTATCCTGGAAATAGTACTTGTTCAAGTTTACAGCTGCCACCAATGGCCTTGCATCCATGGAATTCCTATAGCACATGCCCACCTTCTGTCCAGAGTACCCAGAATGCTCTGCCACCCAAGGCACTTCTTGTGGTGGACAAATCTGTAATGTCTCCACCACCGGTAGAGCCTCCAGGTCATGTGGGCTCTGATGTGATGGCAGAGACAGCAGATAACTTCCAAGAAGTGCTCTCCTTGACTGAAAGTCCCATTCCTCAGAGGACAGACAAGTTTGGGAAGAAGAATCGCAAGCGACTGGATAGCCGGGCAGAGGAAGGAAATATGCAGGCTATCACAGAGGGAAAAGTCAAAAAGGAGGCCAGGACCACATTGACTGACTTCAATTCTCTGATAGCCAGCCCAAGATTGGGCAGGGAGAAGAAGAAACTCAAGAGTCAGAAAGATCAGCTGAAGTCAAAAAAACTGAACAAGATGAACGAATTTCAGGACAGCTCAGAAAGTGAGCCCGAATTGTTTATTAGTGGGGATGAACTGATGAATCAGAGCCAAGGCAGTAAAAAGGGATGGAAAACTAAAAGAAACTTGAGGACAGCCAGCGAACTGGATGAATTTAAATGTCGGAAAGCAAATGAGAAGGAAGATGGGCGGCTGGGAAACCAGGGCTTTGTGTATGTGATGGCAAATAAACAGCCTTTGTGGAATGAGGCAACCCAGGTCTATCAGCTGGACTTTGGAGGGAGAGTGACTCAAGAATCTGCAAAGAATTTCCAAATTGAGCTGGAAGGAAGACAGGTAAGCTAACAAAGAGAAAATGGAAAATCTTTTTTGTGTTTGGTCTTAACATATATGTTTAGGAGAAGCTTCATATGACTGCTCTTGAACAGTTCACCTGTTTTCTTGCAAAGAATGACACATGCGTACACACACATGTAATGCTGATCCTAGAGTGAGATTTGTACCAGAAGTTTAAGTACTGATGGAAATAAGTGTGGATCATGGCTAAGGAACCTCTAGCCCTTTAAGATGTAACTGCACCTCAAATTCTGATATCCCTCATGATTAGCCTTGCTAATTAGGGCTACTAAGAATTGTAGTTCAGCAATAATTTCCCACTTTTACATTTCTCTTTGAGATACCTACAATTTTTTGGTAGCATGGAAGTCTTAACTATATAAAAATACATCTGTTTTGTTCCAGGAAGAGAGTGGAAGGTAAAATAACTGCTTATTTTTTCTGGATATTTTCCGTAATAAAAATTACTAAGCCAAATTACTAGAAACTATTATGGTCTCTGAGTAATACCACAGTGAAATGATAAGCATTGGGAGGAAGTCCCTGTGACATCTCTTGCCTTATGATATCATCACACAAATGACATGAATCATGTAATTTGTGTCATATCATAGTTATTAATAATACTCAGTCTTTATTGTTGCTCCCCTCCAAGGAGTAACCTTTTTATTTCAAGTAAGAAGATTAAAATAACAAAACATCCTCACATACACAAACAGACCCTCATAGGAGCAAGCCAATTACAAAGGAAACTATGATTACTGACTGAGCAATATTAAGCAACCAATCACAACCCACAATGGTGGCTCCCAATTAACACCTTATCTCCTTCCAGGAGTCTCTTTAAAAAGCCAATTGTTTACAGCTTTTCTATAACTCAACAGGAGACAATATGTGACTGATGCAAATTGCATAATTTACATAATGAAGACTTGACACCAGTCTGGCATATAAACATTTCTGCTACAAAAAAACAACAGTGTGAACAGAAGTGTTAAGAAGAAAGTGTATGATCTGAAATTCTGACTGTTGTTTTTCCTCACTTACAAGAGCTGCTATATTACATACTTTAGTAATAGAAAGTACATAAACACGGACACAAAGTGGTTTTCAAAATTAAGCCAGTGGTTTTTTTCTTAAGAGAGAAAAATCATACCCTTTGGCTTTTCAAATGAGTTCCACACTTGGCTGAAATAGAAAACTTTATTGTAAATAGCTTCAAGATTTAAAATTAAAACAAATGAGTACAAACAAAATAACTACTATGCTTTGGTTGACTTTGGGCTAATGTGGTATGGGAATCCTGCCCTCTTTCCTCATCCAGATATGTAGAATTCAACTCTCAGAATTCTTAGCAGAGGTCACATTGGCTGGGGAATTCTGGGAACTCAAATCCACCATCTGGAGATTGGTGAGCAATATTTTATGACTTGCAAGTATGGATGATTTGGGCCAATCACTTTTTCTCAGCCCAATCCCATCTCATAGGGTTGCTGTTAGGGGAAAAATAGGAGGAGAAAGAAGGAGTGTTAGGAATGTTTGCTGCTTCAAGTTACTTATAAACTAAGTAAGGCAGGGCAACAATTAAATAAAAATAAACATAATTCATGACAGAAGGCAAAGGATTGTGAGCTTCTTCTTCCTTTAATGGCTCGCTTTCTATTCATCTGACTTATTTATTCTTTCTCTTTAGCCACTAATTTTATTCTTTTTCTCCTTCCTCCTCTCCCTCAATCTTCCAGGTCATGCAGTTTGGACGGATTGATGGCAATGCCTATATCTTGGACTTTCAATATCCATTTTCAGCGGTGCAGGCTTTTGCAGTAGCTTTGGCTAATGTGACTCAACGTCTGAAATGAAAAGAGGAAAACAGCCTAGAGAGGATTACAAAACAAAAAACAAAAAAACCCACCCCACCCAATGGAGCTTTCTCACAAGGGCCAGCCCAGGAAATGTCAGAGTGGAGGTCTAATAGAGTTGCACAAAGGAATCTGGGAGGAAAGGTGGAAATGCAACTGGAAAAATCTACAAGTGCCCGAAGGAAGGCATCAACTTTAAACACTTGGGGGGAATGGGGTGGAGACCCTTTGGTTTGGGGTTAAATTTATTTGAATCAATATCTTGCTGATTTTTCGGGGCAAGGGAAGGATGAGATCTGTTCAGTATTATGCTGAGAAAATGTGGCTTTTGACTTGTGATGGCTCTTCTGTGTTTGCTGCAAAAAAAAATAGCTAATGTAAGATGATAGAGGGATTTTAAAAGATTGCCCTTCCTTCCTTCCTTCCTTCCTTCCTTCCTTCCTTCCTTCCTTCCTTCCTTCCTTCCTTCCTTCCTCCCTCCCTGTTTTTTCTTTCTTTTATGCTGTTCTGTTCTTTCTAAAAGAGAAATCATGCCCCCTCCCCACGTTGGACTTGTTGGTATTATTTACATCAATTATAACAGCAAAAAAGAACACGAAAGCTATAATATACTTGAAAACATGTGTTTCTTCCCAGATAGCTGAGCACTGTAGGCATGATGGAGATTTGTTGGAAATCCATATCTAATTTCTAAAATATTCTTCAAAAGAAAAGCTATTACTTTGAGGGTAGTTTGCAAAAGATGCTGTGTTGAAGAAGCTAGTGGGGTTTTTTTCCCTTTTCATTGTGATCTGTGATCTGGATTATGAGTCTGTACCAGACAGTAAAAACTAGGGGGTGGGAGGGGGGAGGCCAGGGAATGAGGCATGCAGATACATGTTGTTTTGAAATATTTGTATTGATTTTTGTATGAATGTAGGATACATATGATTTGGTGTGGCATTTAAGTAAGAGCTACATCTGCTGATCCTCACTTAACAATGTTTACAAACTAAATAAATAAAAATGTAACTTTTCAGCAATTGGAGTTCCACAACATTGTAGTACTAATCCAGAAGACTATTGGCAAAAACTGGAACATTTTTTTGTGAATAATAGGCAATGAGTCAGATTGAATGTTTTGAGCAAATCAAAATCAGATCAGGATCCAGCATCTGGATTAGGGTAGTTATGTGAGCAAGGCTTAGATTTAAGAATGGATGCACACAAGCAGCCTGTAGAAAGGGGTTGTCTAGGGTTTCACTGGAGGAAGTCAAGCTGAGATAGTTAACAATCCAAACAATATTGTGATCACTGTTGAACTATTATGGGCAAAACTTGATACCTAACAGGATAAGATCAAAGCTAGTGTATTACACTGGAGTAAATTTTCTCTTCTTTTGATATTCTTGCCGTATGAATTCCACTAAGGATGGATGTTAAATTGTAAATCAGAAGGTTCCTGGTTTATATCGCACTGAATCTCTGCTGGTTGTTCTGCATTATCCCTAGCTTCTGCAGCTTTATCCAGTATTATTTCCATTTTAGAATGAAAAGGCTTAAAATTGCAAAAATAATAATTCTATACTAAAGGGTCATTTCTCAGGGTGCTGCATTCTCTACTTAATGCAACCACATGGGATGATCACAGTATACAAAAGTATAAATTGATAACTTCCCATGTTGTAGTAGACAATCATAGTATTTGCAGAGTTCTTGGGGAAAAGGTATTTGCGGGTGGTGGTGGTGGGGAATAAGCATATTTCTTTATTGGAACCACTCATTAGATAAAGAAGCAGAACAAAATGGCTGTCTGGTCCCCGTACAGTGGATTCAAAGCATCCCTAACCTTGTCTTTTCCTGCAAGACACAAGCCATGTACTAACAGCTTTGTCCTCCATCTTTTCTTGTTTTGATTTTCCTGTCCAAAGGTAATTAGATGTTTTTGGCTTGGAACCAAAGGTATCTAGGCCCAGACTGTCCCTTCTTCTTGACGCAGGGGAAATTTTGCCCATTTCTTCTTTCTGGTACAGGTCCCTGGTGAAAGGGATCTTCTAATACTGTGAGAGCAGCTCTTCAGGACGCAAGAGTGGCTGCATTCTTTGAGCAAAGAATCCAAAGAGATACTTTATTGAAGAATAAAGGTTTCACACGCTCAATTTTATGACTCAAGTTGTTCAAAGCTCAGAAGTAAGTCTGATAAAAGAAATAAATGAATGAAACAGCAATCCTGGTTCTGACCAATCAACAGGTTTATGTGTGTCTTCTAACAACTACGGTTTTGTTAGATGTCTGTAGATCAGATGATTGTTGTTCTTGGAAAAGAGATTTTTTAATAAGGCTTCTGAGTCATATAAAAATATTTTAGAATGCAGTTGTTGCTATATCCAGCAGATACCTTTTTATGATATCTAATGATATCACAAAAGAATGTATGAATGTAGAAAGTCCATCTTTCTACATTCATAACTGTAAATAACAGCAATTGCAAATCACACATTTTTATTAATAGGAAAACACCATCTTGGCAACAGGTTTTGGTGCAAGAACAGTTTTGTTTCCTAAATGCTGGATTTTTTTCCTCATATTTGGAGGGAGAATAAGTCAGTTCTCACAAACAATATAGAGGTTAGGCAGACTGTAGGTCAGAAATCTATGGTGTATCCAACACTATTGGAATCCAAATCTTATGAATCAGTAAGCAGGATTACTAGTTAAGAATGAAAGATATGATCCAATAGAAGTTGGAGAGCTGCAGGTTTCATCGTCTTGCTGTCCTGCTCCACTCTCATTTGGTGGATCCTTATTCAGTTCTAATTCCAGAGGAGAGATAGGTAACTTTTGATGACTTGAACAGATTAAAAATAAGCTGGAAAGAAGCTTTGACAGGGCAGAGATGCAGTGACATTGAAACAGATTCCCGGAGATTTTTGATCCATGTACATGTGATGCATTAAGCCTAAAACAAGAGTTACACATTGTTTTAATTGTCCCAAAAAAATCAGACTCCTCTTCCTTGGCTATTTGCACATTTTGGGAGTGCCGTCCAAAAAATAAAAACAGATTTTTTCTGCTCAACCATCTCCCCTTAGCAAACTGCCGCAATTTTCCATTCTCCAATAGCATGTTGCTTTTTTTATATATATATAGATCTTTCCATGCCTAAATATTCTCAATCAATCTAAGGCAGTGTCTCCCTACCTAAGCAATTTTATGATATGTGGAGTTCAAGAATTCTCCAATGAACATGCTGGCTGGGAATTTCCGGGAGTTGAAGTCCACACACCTTAAAGTTGCCAAGATAGAGAAACACTGATTTTGCCCCTGAAGAAATTGCTGAAAGATTTAATAACTGATATTTTCAGTAAAATTCGCCATTATATTCTGGGACTATTTTGAATACCCTCTCATTTGGATTTACTGACAATGGCCATTCCCCTCTAAGAAATCATCTTCAGTATTACTGCATTTGGATATTGCCCCCAACACTCCTTGGTTTGAAGAAATGCCTAATAAACAAATATAATTACAGTATATTTTATTTACTGTGTGAAATTGAGGATTACATTTAGGTCGACAAGAAATCTTTAATTGGAAATTATTTTTATTTATTTATATAAAACTGAATGTATATATTATTTTTTATGCTGCTCCATTTCTAAAGGCTCTTGAGTTTCTTGACCTGTGGGATTTGGTAGTATCATATACCATTCATCATGGAAACATATAGTTTCATACACATACAACAAATACACTGCCTGGAACCCTTCCCTGAGGGAGATGGGTGGTTTAGAAATAGGATGGATGGATGGATGGATGGATGGATGGATGGATGGATGGATGGATGGATGGATGGATGGATGGATGGATAGATAGATAGATAGATAGATAGATAGATAGATAGATAGATAGATAGATAGATAGATAGATAGATAGATAGATAGATAGATAGATAGAAAGCTCAGAAACAAGAATTAGCATATTCAGAGCTTTGTCAGCATTTGACATTTTGACATCTCCTGTGCAGAGCTCATTGGGCAGTAAATGATTTCCAGTGATTTTGATCATTCGCAACATCTTCAGCTTTGTCCCAAGAGACATTAATAATCTTAAGATCTTTTAAGTGTTTGGCGTTAGGTTTTGCAAGGCTGGCTTCATTTCCTCTTTTGTCTAGGACGGGGTAGGGAACCTTGGCTCTTTTATGACTTGTGGACCTCAACTCCCAGAATTCCTGAGTCAGCCATGCTGACTCAGGAATTCTGGGAGTTGAGATCCACAAGTCATAAAAGAGCCAAGATTCCCTTCCCCTCATCTAGGAGGTATCCATTGTAGTGCAATTTTTGGATGCCAGTCTTTAGGCATGTGTAAGGTACGACCAACAAATTGCATTTGACATTCATCCACGGCACTCAATAGGTGTTCTAAATCTGATCTTGGATACTACATAGAGTTTAAAGTAGCCACTTGTTAATGTCCCACAGTAATTTTGAACTAGCATCACCCTTAGGGCTTGCAGGAAGGGCAAAATCTAGTTAGTCAAACTTACAGTGCTACTTGAAGTGATGCCATAGATGAATAAGGCCATTGGGGCTTAATGAATGAGGAATAGGCTTACCAGACTTCTTTGTTTTAAATATAGAATGAGTTCTGAATGCGTTAACTATGAGCCAATCTAATCTCTGGGAACCCCCCATCCCAAATGAATAAAGCAAATGCAGAACTACTAAAGTCTTTTTTCTATGAGCTGATATTTAAGAAAGAAAAAGAACTACTGCAAAATAAATTATTAACAGCAATGGTTTAATATTACATATATAGTAGCCGAAAGGGAACACAGTTTTGTACAAGGCACTCAGATTGTTTTATTGGACTGTTACAAGCCTTATAATTTATTTCTTACTCTACCTTATGTTACAATAAAATCTGTGATCATTTCCTCCACTTTATTTTGACAAGTGGATAAGGCACCAGATTAAAAACCAGGAGACTGTGAGTTCTAGTCTTGTATTAGACATGAAAGCTGGCTGGGTGACTTTGGGCCAGTCACTCTCTCTCAGCCCAACTCTCCTCACAGTGTTGTTATGGGGAAAATAGAAGGAGGAAGGAATATTAGATATGTTTGCCATCTTGGGTTATTTATACGAATAATAAAGGTGGGGTTAAAAATCTGAAAAAAATATTTTTTCCACATATTTTATATAGTATTTATACCAGGGGTAGGCAATGTTGGCTCTTTTATGACTCGTGGACTTCAACTCCCAGAATTCCTGAGCCACCTTTGCCAATTACCTAGGGAGATTTAGGTATAATGTAACATGCCTGCCTGGTTGGCCATTGCTCATTTTCTCTGTCAAGATTTTTTCCCACTATTTATGTAAATACAGACCTTTGTTTGCCAATAATTTTTAATGGCATGGCAGGTAATCACAGACAAGTGAAGCAGCAGAATATTTTGTCTCTCCTATTCACAGTGTTTGGTTGCACACATAAAAAACCCAGCTCTCGTGTGCATCTATAAATTTAAAGAAAAGAAAAAAATAACATCAGAATCAGTTTTTGTATTAGGCGACTCCTATGACAGAAATAATATGATAGACAAGAGAAATGGTTGTTACCTCTTCTGTTCCTTCCAGCAATTTAGGACCAATGTACTACTACAATTGTCTTTCCTGCTTGTAGAAAACCTCTATCCAGCGGGCACTCGAACTAAAGCAGCCAGTTAAAATCATTCAGCTGATGGTCCCTGCTTGTTGTAGCAATAGAGCTTGTTGGAAATTCAATGGTATAACAAGAACTTTTCAAGTCAAATGTTTCAAACTACAATTGGAAGAACTGAACCATTAAAACATAATTTTAATGACAACTTTCCGTGTTGCAGTTGTGGGCCTTTATTGCATAATATTTCCCAATAATACAGGAATACAGAGGGAATATAATCTGTTTCAGATCTATATACAGGTACAGTTTGGGTTTTCTAAACAAATACATTATATGCAACTGATCCCTGACTGAAGTATACTGAAGAGTTAGGAGGATCTTCAAATTATGCTCTCTCTCTCCACTTTGTGTCCACCCTCTCCCCAGGTTTGTTCTTCCCCTCTTCTTTGTGGTGAAGAATTTTTAAAACTTGCTGTTTGCTGTAGATACAACTTTTGTATTACAGAATTGCATGGGGATATAGTTTGATTGAGGCACTGTGGTCTTTGTTGAAAAATGCATTTGTTAATAAAATGCATAATTCGGGTACTTTAATTTTGATAAATGTTTTTGAATTTATTTGCTTTATTTCTTTTTTGTGTTGTTATTTGAGGAATGGGGATTTTGTGGGGTTTTGTTTTTTGTTTTGCTTCATCTTGGGGTTCAGTTTTCTCCATGTTTTTACAAAAGTATGTGATTAGATAATGTAGATTTCCTGAACATGCGTAACTTGCATGACACTCAGTTCTGCAGAGAAATTGATACATTTCTCTAATGATTGCTGCACCTATGATATTTTTAAATGGCCCTTTGAACTAATTGGTTCATTTTTAAAAAAATCTTCCATTCAGATCTGATTTTCATTGTAATTATGAACCATGCCCTGATTTGCCTCTCCTGTTATGTGCTCTGTGTAATAGATTGTGGAGAAGGTACCTAGAAAGCGTTAAGTGGTTTTCCTTTCAATAATGTGATTTGTTCCAACTTTTGACTGTCTACATTGAGATTGGGTTGGTGGCCCTAATATCCTTGATGATTTGAAACTGTAAGAATTGTCCAGGTGTTGCTTATTAAATTTTTTGCAAGCTAGAGAATCTCTGGTGTGGTTTTGCCTCTTATTGAGCAGCTTACCTTCATCTTCTGATGCTTTAATGTGGACTGAAAATTTTTAATGTTTATGCTAGTTAATTACTCCTAATGACTTAAATGGACTTTCATGGTCCATTCTAATCTCCCCACTGGTCAAACCTGATGACACTCCTGCAAAATTTCAACCTAGAAATTTTATAATGATAATTTGTCATAATCAAATTTTGGATAATGGCCAGTTTCCTTCTCTTACAGAGAGTTGTAACTCTGCATATTCTTAGCTCCTGGGCCAGGGGTAGGCAACCTTGGCTCTTTTATGACTCATGGACTTCAACTCCCAGAATTCCTGAGCCAGCATAGCTGGCTCAGGAATTCTGGGAGTTGAAGTCCATGAGTCATAAAAGAGCCAAGGTTGCCTACCCCTGGCCTAGGCCAATATTAGTTCTAGATTTCTTTTTTTAGAATCAGGTTTAATGTCAAGGAACAAAAACTTGACACCTACTCTTAAAAAAAACTTAACAGCAGGTGAAGTGGATCATCTTGCTATATGTTGCTATTGTGATATAAAAAGCCTTAACATAAATGCAAATCTTATTTGATTTTCTCACCAAAAATCAGACACAGAAAAGAATCCAATCCTGAATTAAATCTACGAATATCACAAAAACCCGAATAATAAAAATGAGAAGTGAAAATGTGTGTGATATAATTGGACAAAGAGATTCCTTGTTTCCAAGTTTCAACATGTTCAAATAATATTGTAATTTCTTCAAAACGTGTATTTGTTCAAAAGAGGCCAACTATTGTATATCTAAGAATATCTAAGCATATCTTAAGAATACTACATTTTCAAAGAACTTGGTAAATAATAATAAGCATTTTCTTTCAGGGCTTGTCAGAAGTAAAACTTCTAGAAATCATTCTAAGGAAAAAATAATTTTTGTTACAGATTTCTTATAACGAAACTTAGTTTGTGAGGGGAAAAGCTCCAACATTTCTATGCCCATGCAATCAAATAAAGAATCTTGGCAGCTTGCATTGAAAAGATGGAAGTTAAGAATATCTACAGAAGAAATAAAACTAAAGCAATACAAAAGTAAAGACTATGCAATATTATAAAAAAGATAATATACAGGTAGTCCTTGACTTACAACAATTCATTGAGTGACAGTTCGAAGTTACAACAGAACTGAAAAAAAAAAACTTATGATCATTTTTCACATTTATGACCGTTGCAGCATTTCCCACAGTCATGTGATTTACATTTGGATGCTTGACAACTGACTCACATATATGACGGTTGCAGTGTCCCGTAGTCATGTGATCCCCTTTTGCAACCTTCTGACAAGCAAAATCAATGGGGGAATATGACTCACTTAACAACCATGTTACTAATTTAAGAACTGCAGTGATTCACTTAACAAATATGGCCAGAAAAGTCGTAAAAGGGGGGACAAAACTCACTTAACAAACTTCTCACTTAGCAACATAAATTTTGGGTTCAATTGTGGTCGTAGGTTGAGGACTACTTGTAAAGTACAGATGGCAACTTCACCTTTAATTAATGTACCAGTGTATCATCAAAAGATTTCTAAAAGCAAGCTACAGTGCAAAATGTAATAGGAGTATAACCAATACCAATACAGTTAGGAACGCATATAATAAAAATGATTGGACATTTTGCATTAGAAATTAAGGAGCCTGGCAATATGCATGAAAATCTGCTGTTATCTGCACAGCATTCAATGACATTAAAACAAGTGAATTGTACTTCTGGACATGACCAGATTCACAACAGTGGGATAAAATCAATTGTGTACGGATAGTCCTCACCTTACACTAATCATTTGTTCAGTGACTATTTGAAATTACAACAGTACATGAAAAAAAGTGGCCTTTTGTTGTTGGGGGACCTTTTTTCATACAATTGTTGCAGCATCCCCATGGTCATATGATCAGATTTTGGACATTTGGCAACTGGCATGTATTTATGATGGTTGCAGTGTCCCAAGGTCATGTGATCACTTTCTGCAGCCTTCTGACAAGCAAAGCCAATGAGAAAGCCAGATTCACTTAACAACCATGTTACTCACTTAACAACTGCAGTGATTCACTTAACTGGCAAGTAAGGTCATAAAATGGGACAAAACTCACTTAACAACTGTCTTGTTTAGCAATGGAAATTTTGGGCTCTATGGCAGTCATAAGTCAAGGACTACTTGTGATAGGAAATGGAAGATGGAGAAGTGCAGTCTGTTCATATATAACACTGCAAGATGCAGATTGTGGAACAGCCTGTGAATTATAGCTGTCAAATACATGAATGAAATTCAGATCAATAAAGAATAGATGTGCCAGCAAGACTTGACGTGCAATGCACCCACTCAAAAAATAAGCTCTACATTACACATTCAGTATACATGCAAAAGGAAATCAGGAAGTTATGGAAAGATCTCACAAGAAGAAGATATAATTATAGAACACTCACTTCCCATGCCAAACAACAAATGACAAGAAAAGATATTTTAAAATGTCAATAAATACATCAAAAAACGAGAACCAAAAATTATTTTAAGAAAATAAATTATTTAAATTATACCGTATTGGATCTCTTTACAAATGGGTTTCTAGAGCAACAGGAACTGTCCCCAATAGATACTAAGGTTCAACAGATAGCTGGCCCTTTGTCAAATATGGCATTTATAGATAAAACACCCTTTGAACTGTTTAGAACTGCAAGGGATAGCAGCTAAAGAGCAAATAGCTTCTTATAAAATGCACACATTCTCTATGGCAGGGGTGTCAAACTGCCAGCCCGTGGGCCAGATGCGTCATGCCAAAATCGCGCCCAACCCATTGCCGGCAATGGAAAAAAAGTCGTGATATGTCGCGACACATCACGTGATGTTGCGAGTTTGACACCCTTGCTTTATGGAATACAGATTGTAAAATATTAGTGTAAGTAATGTAAATGAATGTGAAAATAATTGAGCCATGACACTAATTCCTTATGCAGTAAAAGTTTAGCTTAAGACCTTATAAAGAAGAATAGAGCCACAGAGGTATAAAGATATGCCATATGATATGGCAGTCTTTTTTTTTTAAGGGGGGGGAGGCACATAAGATGAGCTAATTTAAGGTGGACAATGGAAAAACAAGATAATTTAAACTGAAGGCAAACCAGTTCAGAAATCTTGCTAAGAAAACTGCAGACCTGTCCAGGCAGTTTACCACACTGACTTAAAGGTGCATACACACAGTTCCTTGAAGCAATGATCAGTTGACAAAAGTTTCCATCTTTTGGACACAAGATATGAGAGCATCTTTTAAAAAAAAAGCAATTATGTCTGGCGAGTTAAAGGAAGTAGGATGGAAGATAATGAGGAAGAGGTGGATGATTATTAACAAGATTACAGCACTCCCCTTGGAATTATTGTTGGAGAGAGGTGGAGAGGGAGACCTTTAGCTCAGGTAATCACCAAGAGTTGAGCCCAGCTTAATGTTACATAGCTAATTAACCTGTCAATCTTAGTCAGCAACCGAGTTGCAGTCTTTACAGCTAACTTCTGGGAAACGGCAGGAAGGCACTATCCCAGTAATGGCAGAAACTGCACTTCTTTGGGTAAAACAAACAAAAGACTGAGGAACAAACACGAAACCAGCAACAATTGACTGAAAAGGCTGCGATGGGAGGTTAATTCTCGTGTGGCTGTGTTTCAAGGGATGGGGAGGGGGGAGGGGCAAACAAGGGCATCCTCCTCTTGACTCTGAAGCCCAGTTGCGTCCGCGTTGAGACAGGGTTCCTCGGCGCTATCCTTGGTGCTGATCCCTTCCCCCTCCCCAGTTCTGCCAAGTTCGGGAATCCTAAGGCTGGAAAAGAAGAGAGAAAGGTTAGCATAATTTTCTCGGTTCAGTTTTCGCGGCTTTTGTCAGCTTTCCAAAAGTCCCTCTCCCCCAGCGCCAAATTCGAGCTCCCAAAGGGAGTGCAGAGCGAGCGTCAGCTTTCCACGAAACTCCTTTCCGCGCCAGTGGCGGCGCTCTGCTCGGTGAGAAGGAGCGACCGAGGCAGACGGAGAAGCACAGAGGGAGGCGGATTTATTCCAGCGCTAGTTTCCCGGATCGTCTCCGTGCCCTTCGATGGCCCTGTCGGCAGCCCGGAGAGCTTTGGGGGGCACAGGACTAAAAGGGCTTCATGGCTGAGCGAAGGAAGGGACGGACGTCAAGGGGCTGGAGCAGGGGAGCTTTCTAATATCAGGGTGCGGAATGGAGGCCGATTATCCCGCTTTTGAAAACCCGCTCTGCGGCGAGTTCAAGCACATTTACCAAAGGATCAAAGAGACCTATAAGGAGATCAAAGAGGATCTCACCCCTTACAAGGATGATCGTTACTACAGGTAAGAGGAGAGGGCGAGGGAACGGTGCTGAGCTAGCTGCATCCCCGAATCTTCCCGCAGGCTGGCGGAAGGGAAGCAAAAGACGCTTCCCTCAATTTGGGGCGCCAGATGGGATGGATCACTAACTCTCCGCATCCTGCTCATCTCAACACATTTGGGGGACCGCCAGTTTGGTAAAGGCCAGGCTGAGAGCAGGAGCTTTTTAATGTTCCCTAAGGGGACTGTGTGCGTGAGCAGTTGGGCCTGTGGGCCAGGGGGACTGACTAGCGTGACATCAGCGAGCTTCTCAAGCATCAATGGGTGATTTAGGCAAGATCATATGCTCAGGGAGCTTTTCACATTCTGGGCAGCCTTCCCTCCTTGGTCAGGGTGGGTAGGGGAGTGGAAGATGGCGCCTGCAACAGGGTCCTCATGTAAACCTTAGAAAAGCAGCTTTGGCTTATATAGTATCATGAGAACAATTCCCTTTCGTTACAAAATGGCTGTCGTGAAAGAGCTCTGATTTCTCCCAGCTGAGTTAATCTGTTTTCTTGGGAATGTGGTCTTGACTGAAGATTTAAAAGATTCCCTTTGTCAGGGAAGGGAAGGCTTCCTTACATTTCTTGAATCCTGATGGCGATTGGAAAAAATCTGTTCTTTGTCTAAATGTTTGGGTGATAACCCCAGATTAGGGTTCTGTCTGTGCTTGCCTATTCTGAAGGGATGCATATCCTCGAGGCTGGGGTTTAACTTCCCAATAAGTGCATAGAAATTATGTGACAGAAAATGATACGGGAAAACCAGAATTGCTCAACCTGCCTACCATATAGTGTATCCCAGTAAGCAATTTCAATTAATATATATAGGATCACAATTAAGAATGTATCTCTTGAAGAAGCCAGCCTTATCCAAAAGTTTCCAAGGTGTCATGATGGAGATAAAGTTCTCTCTTCCTCTTTGGTCTCTCACTGGCATCCAGGGGAGGAATATTTGATTTGGAGACAAAGTTCCACTTCCATTGGCAAAAATCTCAGATAACCAAATTCATTAACAATCATCTTGGTGGGAACTAAAAGTGAATCAATAGTTATTTTTATGCCTAATCATAAGACCTTAAAATAAAATTTAGCTTATATTAACTTATAATAAAATGTAATTGCTTCCTAGATTTAACTGTGACATGAATTAATCGCTCGGTCCTGATTTCCCCTCTCAGCGAGCCCCTGATCCTTTTTTAAAAAAACAAAACAAAACAATCATGCTATAATATTTTTAAGAAAGAAACCCCCCCCCCCACAATGCTCAGTCTTGAGAATGTTAATACAGTGAACATCTGTATTGGCTGTTGTATATGTTTACCAGAACTTGTGAGTAGTAATGCTGGCCAAAGTATAGTCATGTTTTTAGAAGGACATACCATGTTTTCCCGAAAGTAAGACCTATCCCCAAAATAAGCTCTAGCTTGATTTTTGGGGATGGGCCTAATATAAGCCCTACCCCCAAAATAAGCCCTAATTTTGGGCCAAGGCGCACACCTAAAAATCAAGCTAGGGTGGGGGTGGGAGAGTGGAGCTGCCCCATGCACCTCACACCCATTTACTGTTGCAGCCAAGCCTCCCATGAATCAACACCTGCCTCGCCTCACTAGCCCACTTCTTCTGTGGCGCCTCCCGGCCTGCATTTTGCTGTCAGAGGCCTTCCAGAAAGACTTCTGCAGCCGAGAACTGAGCTACAGATTCAATCCATAGCTCGGTTCTTGGCTGCAGAGGCCTTTCCAGAAGGCCTCTGATGGGGGGGGGCGCCACGAACACCAATCCAGAGCTCCATTCTCAGCTGCAGAGGCATTTCCTTCGGCCATAGAAGAAGTGGGCCAGCTGGGTGGAGCTGTTGGTGCCACTGCGGCGAGGTGAGACTGTGGAAAAGATACCCCTTGAAATTAGACCTGATGCCTCTTTTGGAGGCAAAAAAATAAATAAAAATAAAATAAGACCAAGTCTTATTTTTGGGGAAAACACCCAAGATACTTTGCCTGAGATGAAAAAAGGAAATGGCACCTCAACCTCCCCTCAGCTAAGTATGCAACAGTATGCAGTACTGGCCAACTTACCTTTTGAGATTAGAAGTCTGATAAGATATCCTAGTCCCTAAAGAATCTACTTACTTTCTTTCGACTTCCTCAAAATCAATTATTTTCAAGCAGTTATTGCAGAGAGTAAAGAAGCTGACTTTGAGGGATATATGCAAGAACCGTGTCCTAGGCAAAAGAGCCTGAAACATATTTTAAGACTTGATGATATTCAGAAGCAGTTCAGGCTCCTGAATATTATCAAAATTCATTGAAGTACAAAAAAGAGAGGAGATACAATACAATCAGGATCACAAGGCTCTGTTTTTATAGCCTGTCTCAATAACAGTAGCTTTAGCCTTCCTTTAGAGTTGATTTACATTATCATTAAATCACCAGGAGTGAAAATGTGGGAGGTTTTCACACATTAGAGACATGGGACAAGTTTGCAATGCACTAAACCTTGGCTTAATTATGGTTTATTAAATAACCTCCACTGACATTTTTCACACACTGAAATCATAGTTTACAAAACCCAGCAAGTAGTACATGCATTACTCTAAGCCATATCCATATAAAGCAGCAGTGACAAGAGACTGAAAAAGGACAGATTGTTGGGGAAAATATGCAAATAATGCTTACATGGTAAACCACCCAGAGAGTGCTGTAAAACCCTGTGGGGCAGTATATCAGCCTAAGTGCTATTGGTATTGCTATTAATGTTGACTTTCTTGATTACAGAAAGGCCTTTGATTGTGCTGACCATATGAAGTTGTGGAAAGTCCTTAGGAAAATAAGAATCCCAAAATATTTAATTTCAAGACCTCAGACAGGACAGAAACCATGCCATGTACAGAACATAGCAATAGAGATGGGCTCCAAGTGGCAAAGGATTAAAACAAGGCTGTATGCATCCCCTTATTTATTCAACATTATATGCTGTATAAAGATGTCAGGAAGGGCATCCAACCAGAAAATGCTCAGCTCCATCCAGTCGCCCCTACTTTATTCTGAATTAAGGAACTACATGGTTATATATAAAAAAAGTTGAATAATATTGAGATCTAGTTCTCTGGAGAAGGCTGTAATGTTGAAAAGGTGGAAGAAAGAGAAGAGGACAATCAGTGGCAAAGTGATGAATGCATGGTGGAAGATATGAAAAAAATTATTGTTTTAAGGAGTTGACAATGACGCGATGGCATATAATCAAAACTGAAAAAGCACAATTTTAAATTTAGAAGAGGAAACTTAAGTAACATGTACTATGGTGGTGATACTGCTCTGATAGCTGAAAACAATGCAAATGAACCTCTTTTGATAAAAATCAAGGTGCACACTTGAAAATTAAAGGCCAAATTAATGACAAAATTAAAAAAAACAGTCCTAGAATTGACAATGAAGATGCTGACATGATCCTTAACTTCTGCTTTTTATGATTATGCTGCAGATTAGCACTTAGATAGAGTAGCCAAGAAGGCCTTGGAAAAGATATTCAGATAAGTATCATCTTTATTTCAGTCACAGACTAACAAAAAGAAATAAAAACAAAACAAACATAGAAGTAATCAGAGACAACATCAGTGAATGCTGGGATGTATCTTTATCTACAAAGATAAAGGGAAGGGAATTGCTTCCCCTGTGAAGCAAAAGTTGGAATTTGAAGAAGCATCAATGCTTTGGAGTTTTGGTGTTGGAAAACCCGGAGAATATCACAAATAGTCAAAACAGGCAAGTGGGTCCCAGGACAAATCAATTCAAAGAGGCACAAATGGCCACACTCAGTTTATCACACTTTGGGCTCTCTTGAGAAGTAGATTGTAATGATGAGGGAGATGGAAGGGGCAAAAAAGGATGACCTATATCAAGTTGGATGAACTCAGGAGCAATGGGTGTGCCATTTGAAGTGCTTGAAGGACTGGGTTGGGTACAGAGTGTCATGACAAAATCTATCTGGTTGTTAAGAGCTATCACCCCCTTAATAGCATATAATCAATGAAATTAGTCAATCAATTATGTTTGAGCCTGGCGATAATGTGGAGAGAAACAATCCGGAAGTAAGGAGAAATTTCCTGACAGTAAGAACAATTAACAAGTGAAAGGGATGACTTTGTGGGTGCTTCATCACTGGAGGTTTTTAAAGAAGAGATTGGACAGCCATTTGTCCAGAATAGTATAGGGTCTCTTGCTTGAGCAAGAGGGGATTGGACTAGAAGACCTCCAAGGTCCCTTGCAACCCTGTTATGCTGTTATTCTGGAATATTTGTTTTGGAATTTAGTGTGTTGTGTGAAACCCTGTATGATTTTCAAGGAACATCAGCCACCAGAATTTTGCACCAACTTGAGGGGGATTTTATCATTTTAAAGGCAAAGAAGCAGGAGGAGCCTCGGAAACGAGGATTCTTGAGCTTGTTTGGAGGTTCAGCAATTCTTTCCGCCACCCGTCCCTCCTTAGAGGTTTTCAAATTGCCCGGCTGAAGCAGCGATGACAATCTTTCCTGGCAGCGCGCAGCTGCTCCCCCTCCCTTCCTCCAAAGAGCGGCTGGGCGGGGCTCTCCTCGCCCTGTCCCCTTCGCCAGGAGGCAGGGCTGGGACGCCGGGTGACGCACGCGGAAGTGGTATGAGCGGCTTGCGGGCGGTGCCGCCACCGGGCCAGGTGGCAGTGGAGCGGCTCCTCGTCTGGAGGCGAGATGCTGGCAAGGTGAAGGAGCCTTGGTGCGCATGTGCAGCCTGGACATGGAGCTGTGAGTTGGAGAGGGGCTGCGCTTGGCAACGGAGCGGGGGGGCTTCCCTGGGAAGCGTGGTGCCTTGACCGCCAAGGGGATATAGTCGAGGGAGGAAGGAGGGGCGGTTGCAGATGGGCACGCAATACTGCACGGCGCTCGCTTAGCAATTTTGTTCCCATCCTACTGTGCGTAACTCGGGCCAGATTTTGTAAAGCCTTTCCCAGCCTGATGTGATCCGGTTACGTTGGAACATACCGCCCGGAGTTCGTGGCCGGTTCAGAGATTGAGGAGGAAATTAGGCTCAGACCAAAGGTCGGAAAGAGCAGTTTGGTAGCTCCGGTCCAATTTTCCCTCCTTGTGATACTGTCCAGATTGATGGGCTCCCATAATCGATGCTGTAGCAGTGTTTCTCAACTTCAGCAACTTTTAAGATATGTTAATTCCCAGAATCCATCATGCTGGTTGGGGAGTTCTGGGAGTTGAACTTCACGCATCTTAAAGCGGCTGAGGCTGATCTACTGTATATAGTAAGCCTTTGAAGAGCACCAGGTTGAAAAAAAAGTTGATTTAGCTGATGGAAAGCAGGCTTGTTTCTGACTTCCATATAGGATTTAAACGATAAGACCGAACTTATGTGATAAGATAATCAGAAAGTAATAGCTTTCCTATGTAAAACTGTCTGTAACCTGTTGCATTTATAATTGGAATAATAGCTGCCAAGTCAAGAGATGTAATTTCACTGGGAGTTATGAGGTGTGTCAATTTTAATTTTAGAAACAAGGCCCCAGGAAAGATTTCTCCTCTTCCTGTCTCTAGGAGGAAACACTGTGAGCAGCTGTGTTTATGTCTTTATTAAAATTGTTGATGCTTTAAAAAAGTGTTTGTGGATTGACAAATAATGTTGATTTCCTTTTTTGTATTGGAATGCAGAATGAAACATTGTCACTTCTTGGTCCCAAAGCCATATTAATGTTGGGGATAGGCAAGGTTAAATATAAATGTGTTCTAAATGTTGGCTACATTATATTATCATGCAAGAACTAGCCATTATAATGAAGGCTGAATTTTTTTGCCTTTTACTGAGGCATCTGAAGGCATAGTAAGTAAAGAGATCTAGGATCATTCAAAAAAATTTGGGTGGGGGGGGTGTCTTCTAAATTTCTCTTCAAGTAAACATCAGCACATTCTAAAGGAAATACAGAAACAGAAGTTTGTGTGTTTCTACAGTTTTATGTTGCTTTCTGATTCCTTCAAGAACATCTGAGTATCATTTTCTGATTATGCACAGGGACAATGATAAGGTCACAAATTGGATCAAGTGTAGCCCTTACCATTAAGACATAGCCTGCTTTATGTAAATCAGGAATAAGTTATGCATACACTTCCGAGAAGGTTGACTTACATATTTGATAAGAATATGCTACTGTTTAATACAAACCCTTCCAAAGTGATGTCTAAAAAAAATCTTTAAAAATATGAATTAATGACCACATATATTAGATAGAAGTTCTATCTTTTAATTTTGGAATTGTTTGTCCGGAAGAAAAAAGCACCTCCGCCTCCGATAACATAAAGCTTACCTGTAACTTAATTTTTCTCTCCTTGCTTACAGACTGGCTCCAATGCGATTATATACTCTGTCCAAGCGCCACTTTGTTTTGGTCTTTGTAGTATTCTTCATTTGTTTTGGCTTGACAGTCTTAATAGGCATTGCAGGTAAGATTTTCACCTTTTCTTCCAGATTTTTTTACTTGCTTCTTAGTCTGTTCGTGGGCTGCATTTGCGATTTACGTTACTATAACAGCAAAACCATGAAGGTATTCCTTGTTTGTAACTTGATATAAAAATGATAAATGAATTTTAGGCATTACAGATCATCCTTGACTTAACGACCACAATTGAGCCCAAAATTTCCATTGCTAAGCAAGACACTTGCCAAGTGAGTTTTTCCCCATTTTACAACTTTTCTTGCCACGGTTGTTAATTTGAATCACTGCAGTTCTTAGGTTAGTGACACGGTTGTTAAGAGAATCTGGCTTTCCCATTAACTTTGCTTGTCAGAGGGTCACTGTCAGAGCATGCATAGTCTTATTGCGCTGAGGTAACCCAGGAGTAAACACAGTAAACAGTGGTCTATATTAAATGGTGGTTTATCTTACACTATCTACAATATCATACACCAGGAACAATATACATACACGTGTTAATACAGCAGGATCCAACACACCACAGTTACAACAGGAATGCAGAAGAGAGAATACATCTGCGGAGCCTTCCCTTTTATACAAAGCTCTTAAAGAGATACAGACCCTGCTTGCTCTTAAAGAGATATAGACCCTGCTGAGTCATTTCCCACATTACACCATACATTACATCAGCTGGTTAGCTTCTAAATCATTACCTTGACAGTCACAAAAGGGGATCACATGACCCCCGGACACTCAACCATCATAAATATGAGCCAATTGCCAAGCGTCCAAATCCTGATCGCGTGACCGTGGGGGATGCTGCAATGGTCATAAGTGAAAAACAGTGCTAAGTCACGTTTTTCAGTGCCATTGTAACTTTGACGGGTTACTAAATGAATGGTTGTAAGTCGAGGACTACCTGTACTGAAAGATACTAATGTTTTAAGAGGAGTGATAGTTAGTGACCTTCAAGAACAAAAGTACACATGTGCTCCCCCATCTTGAATTTGCACTCCGTACAATCATTCATTTAGTGACCGTTTAAAGTTACAACGGTACTGAAAAAAGTGACTGTCATTCTTATGACAGTTGCAGTATCCCCACGGTCACGTGACCAAAATCGGGCGCTTGCAACTAGTATATATTTACGACAGTTGCAGCATCTGATGTCCTGCCATTTGCGACCCTCTCAGCTGTCTTCCGAAAGCAAAGTCAACGGGGGAAGCTGGAGTTGCTTAATGACAACATGATTCACTTCATAACTGCAATGGTTCAATTAACTGTGCCAGATACTGCATCCAGTTTTGGTCACCACAACAAAGATGATCAGGGGACTGAAGGCTAAAACATATAAGGAACGGTTGCTGGAATTGGGTATGTCTAGTTTAATGAAGAGAAGGACGAGGGGGGACATGATAGCAGTGTTCCAATATCTCAGGGGCTGCCACAAAGAAGAGGGAGTCAAGCTATTCTCCAAAGCGCCTGAAGGCAGGACAAGAAGCAACGGATGGAAACTAATCAAGGAGAGAAGCAACCTAGAACTAAGGAGAAATTTAGAACAATTAATCAGTGGAACAACCTGCCTCCAGAAGCTGTGAATGCTCCAACACCGGAGGTTTTTAAGAAGAGACTGGACAGCCATTTGTCTGAAATGATATAGAGTTTCCTGCTTGGGCAGAGGGTTGGACTAGATGACCTCCAAAGTCTCTTCCAACTTTATTATTATTATTATTATAGATAGTTCATAAACTCAGGTGTGACTCACTTAACAACTGCCTTGCTTAACAACAGAAATTCTGGTCTCAGTTGTACTTGTATGCCTCTAATGAAGTAGAAACTTGGTGTAGAACAGTCTCATCGCCACAAGTTGTGGTTTGCTTTTTTTTTTTTAGTGGGGAGTTTCAAATGCCCCTTGTGTAGTTAATTGAGAACAGATAGTCCTCAAGTTACAACCATTTGTTTAGCAACCGTTTGAAGTTAACTACAGCACTGAAAAAAAGGAACTCACAATCCTGTCCTCACACTTAAAACTGTCAAAGCATTCCCACGATCACATGATCAAAATTCGGGCACTTGGCAACTAACATGTATTTACAAAAGTCGCAGCGTCCCAGGATCATGTGATCTTCATTTGTAACCTTCCCACCCGGCTTCCGACAAACCAAATCAATGGGGGAAGCCAGATTCACTTAATGACCACGTGATTCACTTAACAGAAAGTTTCAGCAGCAAACTGAGGATGAACCTGACAGGCTTTACTTGTATTTAGGGCGGTTCACTTACTAACCGTGGCCAAAAACTGTTGTAAAATTGGGCAGGGCTCATTTAACAACTGCCTTGCTTAGCAATAGAAATTCTGGTCCAGTCATGGTGGTATATTGTATACTGTAAATCAGAGGTTCCCAACCTTTTGGGCACCAGGGACCGGTTACGTGGAGAGAGGTTTTTCCATGGACCGGAGAGTGCGTGGTTTTGTGTGCTGCCAGTATCCCGCGGATAACAACAACAACAACAACAACAACAACAACAACAACAATAATAATAATAATAATAATAATAATAATAATAATGATAAAGTTGGAAGGAACTTTGGAGGTCATCTAGTCCAACCCCCTGCTCAGGCAGGAAACCCTATACTATTTCGGACAAATGGCTGTCCAGTCTCTTCTTAAAAACTTCCAGTGTTGGAGCACTCACCGCCCCTGGAGGCAGGTTGTTCCACTGGTTAATTGTTCTAACTGTCAGGAAGTTTCTCCTTAGTTCTAGGTTGCTTCTCTCCTTGATTAGTTTCCATCCATTGCTTCTTGTCCTGCCTTCCGGCGCTTTGGAGAATAGCTTGAGTCCCTCTTCTTTGTGGCAGCCCCTGAGATATTGGAACACTGCTATCATGTCCTCCCTCGTCCTTCTCTTCATTAAACTAGACATACCCAATTCCAGCAGCCGTTCCTTATATGCTTTAGCCTCCAGTTCCCTAATCATCTTTGTTGCTCTTCTCTGTACTCTTTCTAGAGTCTCAACATCTTTTTTACATCGTGGTGACCAAAACTGGATGCAGTATTCCAAGTGTGGCCTTACCAAGGCATTGTAAAGTGGTATTAACACTGGGGCTTTGCTTGTTTGTGCGGACCAGTTGCTGGTATGCCGCGGCCCAGTACTGGTCCACAGACCTGGGGTTGGGGACCCCTGCTGTAAATGTTGTTTGTGACATTGAATAAGAAAATGGTGTCTGAATAAAATGCAAGTACTGTATTTAAATGTAGTCTGCTCACACCCAATTTCTAAACGCAAGTAAAGCATGCAGGGTTCCTCTGCAGTTTGCTGGCGAAACTCCTTAAGGATAGTTGCCCTCCAGGGCCACATAGATGATATTTGATGTCACGTTGGAAGGATGAACCTGACCTTTGTTATCCTGGGGAAGTGGATGCTGATGTAGGTGCTTTGCTTTTGCACAATAGTTGAGGCAGATGGATTTGCTGACTTGAGCCTAAGTGACTGATACACACTGTTTGCTTTTACAGGGAGGTGCAAAATTCTCTCCTTTGGTGAGGCAGACAGGTTTTTCAGGAGCTAGAAAATCTTTTTTTCTTTTTTTTCTTTCTTTCATGGGAAGTGGATTCAACTGTCGTGCAATTTTAACACAATATATTCCATGGTCTTCTCCGAATGAGGTGTTTGTCTTAAAAGCATTTGGATTTTTTTAAAAAAACAACAAAACAAAACATTTGATAGCTTTACAGCAATGTTTCTCCACGTCATCAGCCTTAAGATGTGTGGACTTCAACTCCCAGAGTTCCACAGCCATTCGTAGATTAAATTTTGTGCCTTTATGTATCGTTCAGGTCCCAGAGTCATTGAATGCATATCAGAAATACCTCCGATGACTAATGGTTCAAAGGTAAGTCTTGTTGTCCTTGGTTTTGGATTTGATGTATTCTGACTTTATAGACCATTCTTAACCGTTCTACAAATACTTTAGATAAAAAGGTATCATTACTCACTTCCTCCTTGCGTTATATATTCAAGATGGACAGTATTTAATATTTATTTGCTATGTATATGTAGGGATGTGGGTCTATATATATGTTGTACATAGTATGTTTAGGTGTGTGTCATGTATATGTTTCACTTTGTGAGCGGGCAACTAAATTTCATTTTTTATGTGTGCCATTGTGCCCACAATATAAAAATGACAATAAAGGTTATTTATCTTTATCTTATTCCAACAATTTCTTATATTTAGAATAATATTAATCATGGTCTTGGGTTTCTCTTGAGTCTATGGCTTGCACAACCTTTCGGTGGTTCTGTAGCAAAGGTCAAGGCTCTTCCTACTGATGCCCAGGCTTTAATTCAAGATAATAGCTGTTACCTTGTTCCTTCTGCTTCCGTACCAAATACAGTCCTCCACTTACAACCATTCATTTAGTGACCATTCAAAGTTATAACAGCACTGAAAAAAGTGACAACCATTCCTTGCACTTACGATAATCACAGCATCCCCATGGTCATGTGATCAAAATTTGGTTGCTTGGCAACCAGTTGATATTTATGACACTTGCAGTGTCCTGGCATCATGTCATCGAAGACCTTTCCAGCTGACTTCTGACAAGCAAAAGTCAATGGGGGAAGCTGGATTCACTTAATGACTGCATGGCTCACTCAACAACTGCACTGATTCGCTTAACAACCATGGCAAAAGAGGTTGTAAAATTAGATCTGACTCAACCGCCTTGCTGGTCTCCATTGTGGTTGTAAGCTAAAGATTATCTGTAAAACTGTTAGTCCCTTTCTCTTAATGAAATGCAGATTTTTAAGATTTCTTAGGGATCAGAATATGTTTTATGGCTAAGGACAAAACAACGAAACCCTTTCATTACGTAGAATATGTAAAACGTTGAGGTTTGATTTTAATGTCTGACTTTACTGCAACAGAGAGAGTCGGAAGTCAATGCCTTTTGTTTCTCCCCCCCCCTTTTCTCCACACCTTTTTTGTTTTCCCTTTTGCTACTGTTGTCCCCTACTATTTGCTTTTGTATTTTCACATTTTATGTTACAAGTGAATAAAACTATTAAAAAAGAAAAAAAGAAACCTTTCCCAAACTGACAGGGTTATGAATCGCATAGCATAGCACTTGTGTCAGAAGCACCAAGGGGCTTCCAGGTTGAAAGGATTAGCTGGTGACACCACCATTGTCTGGGACAGGGGTAGGCAACCTTGGCTCTTTTATGACTCGTGGACTTCAACTCCCAGAATTCCTGAGCCAGCCATGCTGGCTCAGGAATTCTGGGAGTTGAAGTCCACGAGTCATAAAAGAGCCAAGGTTGCCTACCCCTGGTCTGGGAGATGCCCAGTAGGGG
This sequence comes from Azemiops feae, assembly GCA_023970755.1. Lineage (NCBI taxonomy): Eukaryota > Metazoa > Chordata > Lepidosauria > Squamata > Viperidae > Azemiops > Azemiops feae. Next base: position 1,992,188 of record JALGBA010004174.1, on the reverse strand, counting down.
GTCTCTTTTCATGTCTCTGGCAGGAGCTGGAGCAAAGGATGGGAGCTCAACCCTGTACCACGACCCCACTCGGGTCTTGAACACGGGCTTGCTAACCTCCAACTCAGCGTCTTAACCACCCAGCCACTCTGCTCCAGGAAGCGCACGAATGACATATTTTCTTTTAATGAATTACATTTGGATAATGCTATTAATTGTCGGAGGTGTATTTTTAATACATGCTCCTATATTTCTGAAAACATTTCCATGAACTTGGATCGGGTAGCATTTGTACTATTAGTACTTAACAGTTACGGCTAAAAAGCGAACTAGCTTATGCTTCCACTAGAATGATTTTTTTTAATGGGAAGATTTCACATGATTGCACCTTTGGCTTCCATTTTGTTGTAGACAAAGTCATTTCCTTTAAGTTCGCCACCAGTATCTACTTATAATCAACAACTCTGGCTTACCTGTACAGTCCACTTGGAGCAACCTTCTGGTAAGGATATTTTTTTTAGTTTAGTTGTATATTGCTGTTTTGCTGCATTATCTTAATTACATATATACCTATGAATGGTATATAGCAGGGGTCTGCAACCTTGACAACTTTAAGACTTGTGGACTTCAGCTCCCAGAATTCCCAGCTGGCTGAGGAATTCTGGGAGCTGAAGTCCACAAATCTTAAAGTTGTCAAGGTGGCAGACCCCTGCTATATAGCATGGGTGTCCAACCTTTTGGCTTACTGGGGCTGCATTGAATGAAAAGGAATTGTCTTGGGCCACATATAAAATATATAATACAGTTAATGTACATAAATCACATAACAATTTAAAAGTTTACAATTTTGTAGGGCTGCATTATTAGCTGTCCAGGGCTGCATGTGGCCCATGAGCCGCGGATTGCAGATGCCTGGTGTAGAGTGGTTGTGTCCCATTTTGGTTTAGCATGGAGAAAACAAAGTCATGTCTGATACACTGGTTTTGTATCACAGTGTCTTAGGTGCTTGATAATCCTGCCTCCCCCACTGTATATATCAAGAAGCCAATAAAAATGGGGTGTTAGTAAGCAAGAAATGGATTGCAGCACATTACCCATTACTGATGTCAAGATATAACTAGGCAATGTATGTGCCAAGCTGTGGAACATATATCAGAAAAATCTTCTTACTGAAATCAGTTTGACAGGAAAAGATGGCTTATGTTGCTTCTGCAGTTTGGGTTAACTAAGAAAATACATTTTTCCTTTGAGGAAAATTCCCCTCAAGATGGACTATATTGCAAAATGTCATTTTCTTTAGCTGCCAGCATTTGCTGTATGTACCATACACATGCTAGAGTGTGTATCATTATATATATATATATGTTATTAATTTATCAAATTTATATACCTGTTCATCTCACAAATGGTTTTTTTTAAAGGCTAAAATAACAAATTTTCACATCATTGTATATTCTTTTAAAAAGGATGGAGGGCAAATAAATCAATAATAAGTAGTTACCTGAAGATTACCTTAGTGCTAACCAGCCAATGTATTAAGCTCCTATAAACAAAACTGGGTGTATTGCTAAAGGAAGACACCTGTTCTTAAACTGCCTCTTAGAAAGAAGCAACATTAAAAAATATATTCAAAAGCCCTTCATAAAAAGATTAGGAGAATAGGTATATAAATTAGAAAAATGAATAATAGCCATAGGAGATGAAAAGATGCTGATTTATTTCTGCCTTATTACCGTAAGTTCTTTTCTCATGCATCACTTTTGTCACAACAGATTAGGTTTCTGATCTGCCTTATCGAGTTAAGTTTTTTCCTTCTTTAAAAAAAATAAGCAAAGTAAATTTCTCCAGATAACAAGTTATGTGACACATTTCACATATGTAAGATACATTTCCAGATGTCTGAAATGTAAAAGATCCAGTAATAAAAGAGCTGGAATTAATGAGCACGTTTGTTGATCCAAAATATGTGAACTGGCTGAACCTTGCCTCCAGAAATATCACGCAAATATCAGCTTAACCCAGCCAATTGCTCTCCTAGTGCTGGTTGAATATTACAGGTGTCATCCAACATGTCTGGAGGACATCTATTTGAAGAAAGCTATCGTAAGTCATAGAAGAGGGTTGCTAGTGCCTAAAAAAATATGGTGCCTATTTGGAAGCATATTTCAACATGAACTAGTTTCAGTAGCCTGTGGCTGATTTGATTGATTCTGCAGTTGATATTTCTTGATGTGTTTTCGTCCTTCCTGATTTATTTTTCTTTCTGTGTTGCACTATTCCTCTTATAGGAGGGGAACACAGTCTGAGGCCCTGGGTGACATGCAGCTCGAAAACCCTAGGAAGTGGTTTTCGGAGGAACTCTTAAAGTTGTTAATGAATTGAATCTTTTAATGTAGGAGAAGAGAGAAAGTATTATATACTTGGAAGTCATCTAATTACCTATATTTAATTAAAACAAAAAAAAATAGTTTTTGTCATGGCCTCTCCTAGGTTCTTTTTAGAGCATCTCCCCATGCAACTGAAAGGGGGAGGTTGTCCATGGTTCAAAATATGTTCAATCACAGGTGTTTGATTTAATGTTTCAGATAACAAATTGGATAGCTTAAAAATTAGCTTTATTATGTCAGTTACAATACGTGGTGTACTAAAGAATGGAAGTGTACGGTACTATAATAGAGAAACTCACAACCGGACAAGGATATTCAACTGTGCTAAGGTAAGCAGAATAAAATTTCTTATTTTTTTTTAAAAAAATGCTAAAGTAGATGTAAAATCATTTACCTGTTAAAGAAACTCATAAATTAATTATTCATGTATATGGGTAATCACAGATTCAACAAGTTGCCTTTCTAGGAGGAGTGATGGCAATATGTTTGGTAGAAATTCTAAAAAATTATTAGTAGTAATTTTATACAGATGAGTTCTTTGTCAGTAACAATTTAAAAAATAAGAGGCTGTACTTAAACCGTATGTGTTTTAGAACTATTTACACATTTTCAAATCAAAATGAAGTTAAGGCTATTATTAATCTACTAACCAGTTTTCATGTCCCAATTCACAGGATTGTGATGAAATTATCGTGGTTCATCTTGGTTATTTGAATTTCACTCGTTATAATATTGTTGTTACCTTTGACAAGTTTCCTGAGTTCTACCACCTCAAGAGTTATAACTTCACAGTAAGTATAAATTGTAAAAGTAAGCAGAAAATATAGGTTCAGTTTTATACGGAAGTCTCTCTGTGTTGATTTTCTACCGAAAATCCTGAAGCAGTTGACAGTAATTATAAAATCTTTCTGAATAAGCTACCAGGCAGAGAATTGCAAATATCTGTCTGGCATTGTTTTTAAGGAGTGGAAGAAATCCCTTTTTTTAAAAAACTGAATAGTAGATTACATACTAAACATGATTACAGTTGACTTGATTCTGAATCTGATACGACTTACAGACATATGACTTGACATAAAAAAGACAAACTGTAAAGTGCTGATCTGAAAAAAAAAGTCTTGTGCTAAGTGTAATTACCAAAAAAATAAATAAATTGGAGACTCTACTGGAGAGCATGGGGAGTGGAATTGGAGATTGCAAAGAGGAATTGAGAAAATTATTTTCTTATCTTTTTCTCTTCTGAAATATGATAAATTCTGACTGTTGCAATAAAACAGTTAATTAAAACACCTTGAGCAGTAAAGAGAATTGGGTAATCAGATAGATTAGCCTTGTCTAAATAATGATATATTTGCCTGATAGTGAAATGGACTGTAAAAAAGCAGCAAGCAGATCATAGGAAGGAAAGAAGTCCAACGGTACTACCGGTATATTCAGGAGTTTTTTTGTTTGTTTTTTTAAATTTCTCTAGGCAAATTTTAGAATTTGGTAGAAAGCGGAAAGAGCCTCTAAGAATCTAATTCCTATTGGGTCCCATTCAGTATTATTATCTATTCTTTAATTTTGTGAGCTGTATTTCTGAAGCTTAGTTTGAAATAGGATTGGAGGAGTTAACAAATGATGAGTTCCCAAATGTTGATGGGACTTCAGATTTTGGCTGTTGTTCAGGAGAAAATTCATTTGCCAGGGATTTGTAATCCACTGTATCTAAAGAACAGTAGACAAGTGAAGGGAAATTAATCCTGTCCACACGATTCAGATGTCCTCCAAATAACGTTTGCATTGTAATGTGTGGATTGACATCTTTCTCTCTATGAAGAAAGCTCCACCTTATTGGTCCAGCATAGCGGATTTTCTCTTGCTGAAGGGAGAATTAACTGTCTTTCTAGATGGTGACTCAGCAACTTCCTTGAGATCTGGAAGCCCAACTGGATTAATCTGTCCTACCCAGGAACATTTTCCTGAGCCGTCAGACCTGTTTTTTCAGTTCAGTAAGACAACTACACCACATAACCAGGCCTAAATTCCAGAGAGCACTAACCTTATCATGCTTTAATGTACTTCCTATGGCAGTTCTTAAGGGAAGATATAAACAAATTCCACATGAACTTAGGTTGTGCCCCTGTGGAGAGGGGCACAATTCTGGGAACTGAAGTCCACAAGTCTTAAAATTGCCAGGTTTGGAGACCCCTGCCAAAGACCATGCAATATTGTGTACTTTTTATAAGGATGCAAGGACCCATTTTTATCACTTCCCAGTTAATAAAATAACCAGGCAACTCCAATTTTATTCTATGTGCAGCTATTACCAGACTGGAAAGATTCTACTTCTGTGAATATGGCCAAACTTTATTATACTGTTTGTAAAATTAGGTATACTTTGATCACATCAATAAACTAATCACCAACTCTTTTATGTTATTTCATCTGCTATTGTTTGTATTCTGATCAATTACCATAATAAAGGTACACATGTATGTGCATTTGAAGGGCACTCAATGGGAAAAGAATATTGAAGGTGCAAAGTATTTTTATTCACAAAGTTTTTGGTTAATATTCTGACATCTTTTTTTTTCAGTGGAAAACCTATAACCCAGCCTTCTCCCAGGTGGAAATCTGGTTCCGATTTGTCTTTGTGGTCCTTACTTTTATAGTCACAGTGAGTATCAGCTTTCTGTTTAGTTTTTGATAAGATATTTTGGTATGTTTGCCTGTCTTCGACAAATCAGTATCTGTTTAGGTACACCTGCTGTTGGTTTAATTCTCTTGCTTTGCTTTGCTATTTATTCTCCTTGATCCAAAAGATTAGAATTGCTTGATGCTGGAAGGTTTTTATTAAACAATCTTGTGGGAAAATATTTCTTTATTGAGTGAGGGAGGCAAGAAAAATGATCAAAGTTGAAGATGAGACAATATACATGCAATAAGAGAAGAAAATAATGTAATAGAAGAAATCTGTTACATCATGTGTGTCTTCTTCATAGATGATGCAGCATATACACTTGAGCTGAGTTTCAGCTTAGTGGTTGTTTTATGGTTACAGTTGTAACGTTCAAACACTACTGAATATTACAAACATCCCTTATTACTAGCCATGTTGGCTGGATCTCTTGATTATTGGTCTCTCCCATTATCTCCCATTATCCTTAACAAGATGTAGCCATGAGATTTTATGGCTAGTCATTGCTCTACAATCAGGAATTCTGTTTTGGGTGTATAAGTCACTCATGCTGCACATATTCTCAAACAGATACCACATAATTGTTACAAGTTTCTTCTTCCTTTCTTTGCAGTGTCTCTTTGCTCACTCCCTGCGCAAGTTCTCCATGCGAGATTGGGGGATAGAGCAGAAGTGGATGTCAATCCTCCTCCCCCTGCTATTACTTTATAATGGTATTTATTCAAATCATATTTTGATATGATGGGATTTGGGGGGTTATCCTACTTTTACATGTGAGAGATTGATTGAAAATTAAAATTCCAACTAAAATCACTTGGAAACATTAGGCGTGGCCGATCAGCATAATCTGATGGCATTTTCAGATTTGATAAAATCTTTCGCATGGTTGTTCCCTCTATTTAATACTAAAATAATTAAGAGTGTTTGAAGTAGCTGAAAAACTTTAATATGTGGAACCAAGTTAACCTCTGCTTTCACTCAACAGCAAAAAAGCTGATTAGTGAAATAGGCCAGCATCTTATTCTAATTAAAAGGAAGTGTTGAAAGATGGAGGGCTTGGCAAAAACCCATTTCTTTTAAAATATAATGTTCAGGGAGTCTATGCTCAAATTGGTGATAGCCCCCCATTTCTGGGGTGCCTTCCCATTACAGTTTTGAATTTTTTTTTGAAAACATGGCTTCTTAGAAAAACAAGAAAACTTGACCCATCAGAGTTGTAGTTGTTATCAATGTGGCTATCCTGTTATTTTTCATTTTCGGTATTGTTGTACACTGCACAGTGTTTTTCTGCAAATGAACAGAAGTAACAAATAACATTTGAGTGGAGGTTGATGTCTTGCTTAAGAAGGAGTTCTAGAATTCAAGGTAGCTATTAGGAAGTTTTCAGTCTTTCTCCGGGCACAAGTATGGCCTTTGGTGCATGATCATTTCTGCAAAAGGAACCAATAGCAATGATGCATCAGGCAAGTAGCCTTACATATAACTTGAAACAGAGATGACAATCTGACTACCTTACATTCCTCGATTAGTCTTTTATTTGTGTCTGTGCCTTTGAGTCAGTGTTGACTCCTGGTGATTGCGTGGACTAGACCCTGCAGTTTTCTTGGCAAGTTTTTTTGAAAATGGTTTGCCATTGCCTCCTTTTTAGGCCTGAGAGAAAATAACTGGCCCAAGGTCACCTAGCTGGCTTTGTACCTAAGTCAGGACTAGAACTCACACACTCCCAATTTCTAGCCTAATGTCTTAACCACTACACAAAATTGGTCCTCTTTGGTAGTCTTATTCTCCAATATTTGTTTCTATGCTTGGTGCCCACTAGACCAATTAGGGTGAATAGAAGGGGTTTTCTTTGTGCGTGAATGTATGTGTGTTCAGTTGTTAGCAGTGCCTTTGTCCAATTTTTGAAAATTCCTACTCAATTCCAATTCCTGGCCATCTTCAGTTGAATTCTGCTGTAATAAGCTGGGATGGAAGAGCCCAATCCAGCCCAAATGTTTTCTCAGTAAATTGCCTTTAGAATGCACATGTTTTAAATCCATAACAAAGTATGTTAGAAATACCATATAGAAAATACTTAGCACATGTTTCACATTGTTTTCTTAGACTATTGTGATTGCACAGAGTTCAAATGTGTTGATCTGTATTTTCCAGCATACCTGTATTGTATGTTGTATTACCTGTATAGCCAATATACCAATATTAGCTAGGCTGGCTTGAGTGGATGTGGTTTAGCAACATCTAGGTCTTGTGTGCTGTAGAAAAGGCAGAATATTCTTGTGGGTAGTAACAATGATGTCTTCTGACTCTCTCCCTCTCCCATTCTGTTACAGACCCATTTTTCCCCCTCTCATTCCTAATCAACAGCTGGTTTCCTGGAATGCTAGATGACCTCTTTCAGTCTTTGTTCTTGTGTGCCTTGCTGCTGTTCTGGCTATGTGTCTACCACGGGATCAGAGTACAGGTGAGGACTGACTTTGGACTGTGAGTAAAATTCTGAACTCTGCATTTCAAAATGATGCAATGGCTAAAAAAAATAAAGTAATTAGAGCTTTTTACAATTAATACAATAAAGAAGGATGGGATTAGGAAAGTGGAATGGATAAAGTGGACAGGATCATTCTTCCTGTAAAATGGTGGGAAACTCAGGAAAGAAATAGAGGAATTACTGAATTACATTGTGTGAAATTGAGCAATAAAATTTGCTGCTGCAGATTGTAGTAATAAGCAATCAATTTGGTTGCCTTTAAAAGGGAATTGTACATATTCTTGAACAATGTAAGTGAAGATTGCTGGAAAAGTTGGGTCTTTCATCTAGTACAGTTGTTATGACAGGAATAAATAATATTTCAGTGTGGTTTATGCTCTGTGATAATCCCCTTTTTGTTACATACAAAGTATAATTTTTATCTCTTCTACAAACTCTGCAAAGTAACTAGGCTAAGAGATGACAGTTGGTCTAGAAATATCTACTGAGCTTCATGGCTGAACAAGGGTCCTCCTAATCCCAAATCCCAGCCAATCATTAAATCTTTTCTGTGAAACTTGCTTGTTTCACTTAGCAACATGTGGTACTTAACAGGTGTTGAATGCTGGTCTTTTGCTAATGAAATGAACATTACTGCTGAACAGAATTCTATCCTTAGCTCCTTGTGTATTGCCTCTGGGATACTGGGGCAATCTTCAGAATAAGTGTAATGAAAAATTATGGAATAAGCAATGGAGGAAGAAGAGGAGGAAGATGAAAGCTTCTTTTACTCAAGAGGAAATCCACTTACACAATTTTGGATTTAGCTCTATGTGGCCAGCAACCCAAAAAGAATTTCCATTATTCATTGGGTAACAAATGATGTGCCTTCTTTTAGTGAAGGAAGGCCTTCAGAATCTTGGCTGTGTAAATCTGTTGTTTTTGTTCTGCCCTTGGTCAAGTTAATTACATAGTTGATTACTTGCTGATTCCTTCTTCAGGGCTCACACTGAAAACTGTGTGTCATAAATGATAACATTTTGTTAGAACAAAGTTTCTATAAGAATATGAAGTACCATAGTCAGGTGGCTGACTTGTTACACTGATCACCGCTTTGGAAGTCCTTCTGAAGGAAATAACAAGTTTTACAATCCTGAATCTAAAAAACACATTAAAAGAAAATAAGCATTGGAATGATCCGATGCTACACTTCTCTCCAAAAAATATGCAACAATTTGCAGAATTTCTCTGCTCTGCAGAGGAACATCTGCAGCCATAAGTGAGATCTGCCAGATTTTGGAAACATTGGCATTGATTAGTTGTGTTTTTCCAAAGAAACTGACACAGATTTGACAGCCGTTCCTTAAAGTGTAATTAAACTTCAGTCTGACCTCTTCCTCTGCTATTAATAGGGAAAAAATAATTTTTGGGAGGTACATATTCTTCTTGCATTTAACATCAATATAGTAGCAATAGAACTCTTGCTCTCTTTTAAATAAAAATATTTTTACAGAGTTTTAACTGATATTTGTAAAGCAAATCCAATATGGTTGTCACCTTTTCTTTCTCTTTTCCATTTTATTTAGGGAGAAAGGAAATGCATGACCTTTTATTTTCCCAAATTCCTTATTGTTGGTCTCCTGTGGCTGGCTTCTGTTACGCTAGGCATATGGCAGACGTAAGTAATTTATTTCTTTTTATTTGTTAGACACCAATTATCCCTTTCCTAATTCAAAACAATTTTCAAAATTCAGATTAGAAACAGCAATAATATTGGAATGAATACTAATAAACCAATAAATGAAAAAGGGAGCTAAAATATTAATTTTAAAAAGGCCAGAAAGAGATCTTAGAAAATATTTTAAAAGTTCTGGAAGAATAAAAAGCCAACTATATCAAAATCATATCCTTTAGATTGTTACAGATAAATGTTTAGATTAATGATCATGGCATGTTTTGTTTTTTAGGGTCAATGAACTACACGATCCAACATACCAATATGAGATTGACACAAATAACTTTCAGGTATGTTAGCATAAAGCAGTTTTGGATTTACATAGGAAACGATTTTGAAAATAGAGCTGTTTTTACCTGTTTATTTAACTATGTAAAAAGGTTTGCTTACTCCACATCTAAAATTATTTGTATGTATTAGGGAGAACTGTACCAGAGCTTAAACTTTGTTTATTTTCAAAGCTACTACTGCAAAAAAAGATTTTAAAAAATTGGTTTACTTCTCTGGCAGTGCATGCAATCTACTTTGAATATAGCAAAATTGAGCCATGTAAGCATTTCATTTATTTGGATCCTAAATTTATGATTTATTCTTAAGATTTTTCCTTTTTATTTACCCCAGCAAGTTTCTGGTATCTCTAGTATATCTTTTGCTTTCCTTTTTTCTTTTTCTCTGATTTATTGCCAGTTAGGTTTTCAAAAAAAAAATCTATAAGTAACACCTATGAAAAGAAGTTCTATCTATGAGTTTTTAAGAATTGTGCACTTACTCCAGAGAACTGCTCAATTTTACAAAGGAAATTGCTATTTTTTGCATCTTTTCTCCATTTTAAGGCTGTAGAGACATTCCCAATAACTGAAAATAAAATTTAAAATGGTCAAGACGTCACTGAAGTCCTTGGGGTGGGATTATTGTAATCTTACAAACTTTGGTGCTTTCCTGAATTTTCAATCATGTAAAAATAAGGATAGTGTTCAATGCCTGATACAGTTGTCAACTCCTGGTATAATGCACAAATGTGGGAGAAAAGAAGTGTGGTGCTATCAAAATAATGTTAAAACAGTTTTTAAATGTATTTTGTAACAGGGGATGAAAATCTTCTTCCTTGTGGTGGCGACAGTCTACATTTTGTACCTTTTATTTCTAATAATTCGGGCATGCTCAGAGCTTCGGAATATGCCCTACGTTGGTAAGCTCTATTCTTCACCTGTGATTTCTGATGATGTGTTGTTCTTCTAGAAAGATACTTTCTTCTAGAAAGTTATTTATCAAATAACTCTTTGCTCTTCTTTTCTCAGATCTCAGGTTGAAATTCTTGACTGCGCTGACATTCGTAGTGCTTATCATTAGGTGAGAGATTATTCGTTTGAAGATATTATTCAGTTATACCTAAAAGTGTGCAAAATGTTCCATTTGGGGGGATGGACCATGTTTGAAACACAAATTATTTCCTGTTTTGGAAGCTATATGTCTCTAAATTAACCCAACCCCTCCTTACCCACCCACCCCTACTCTTTAATGGCTGGGTCAACTTAGTCTGGAAGGAAAATACTATCTCTTGACATTTATCAGACTAGAACGTTTTGCACATTCCTAATACTCTATGTGAAATATGAAAGATATTAAATGCACTTCATTGGATCAACCTCCCTTTTCTGACATAAGCAGATACAGTGGTACCAAGCACTCAATTGCTTTGAAGCTCATTGAATTTGGTACTCAATGCATTTTGACACGAACATTTTGTCCTGCTGGTACCCAACACACAAGCTAAAACTTGTCAGTGTCGGCTGCCTTGTGACTCACTGCATTATTCCTTACAAGGTACCATTGTACTAGATAGTGCACTTTGGTAATATTTTCTTTTTAAGTGGTGGTATTGGTGGTAAAGTGAAGAAACTCAATGAACAGAATTAAAATAATCTGTCTAGACATTCTTACTGTGCAAATTTTACACCACAGCAGTCAACCATTAATATTGTAGGGTTGTTTTTTTTTTGTAAGAAATCCTACAAGATTAAACACAACCTTTTTTCCTACCAATAATCCGCATCAACTATTTTGATGTCTTATATAACTTATTCCTACTTTACTTGGGCGCTTGTATTAATCTTGGAGGCATATGTTTGTAATTGGCCCACTTGCAACTTTCTGCAGTTCACTTGGGAAATAGTTTCCTAATATTAATTTTAAATATGGATTTTTATTTAATTGATCTTGGAATTAAAAAGGTAGAATGAACTTTGATTTCATTTCTTTTCTTCTTGCAGCATTGCTATATTTTATTTGCGTTTTGGAGCACAGGTTCTTCAGGACAATTTTGTGGCTGAGCTTTCAACCCATTATCATAATTATATCCTTTTACTGTGAGATCCTGCTCAAAGTTTCTATCAGATGGTAGGGCGATCGTAATTGAAAAGACTAATACACAAATAAGTAAGATAGGCTTTATAGTCCATTATGTAGTCTCTAAAAATCAACAGTGACGAACCGTCCTTATTACCCTGAAGCCCAGAGTTAATATTCTCCGGTTCCATGTATGTATCCCAAAGGTGCTGTTCAAAAGGCAACTGGACTGTCTTGGGTTTTTTTTCCTTGAAGACATTTCACTTCTCATCCAAGAAGCTTCTTCAGTTCTGGCTGAATGGTGAGGAATGGTTTCTTCAGTTTTCACCCAGAACTGAGGAAGCTTCTTGAATGAGAGGTGAAATTTTTTTGAAGGAAAAAAACCCAAGAAAGTCCAGTTGCCTTTTGAACAGCACGTTTGGGACAACCATGGCCTGGATGATTGAGAATCTCCATAGACATTCCATGTATATAAATTTAGATTCTTGTGCAATGTGTCATTTGAGTCACTAAAATAATATGAATATTGTTAAGTCTTCCTGATCGTTTAGTTCTTATTTGATTAATGTGTTGAATACACTAATATTTCACCCTCAAAATATCTCACTGGCTCAAAGCTTAATTTAAAAACATGTTTAAAATTCAATACAAATTAAAGTTAAAAATTAAAGCATGTCAGATAAAAAGGCTGATATGCACAAAGATTAAAACCTAGCAACTCAGGATTGTTTGCTTGCTTGTCTGTTTTTCATTATGGTGATGAAGATCTTCATACTAAAGGTTAGGGGAATTTCTAAGGTCAGGATTTCCAAAGGCTTGTTACAACTACAGGGAAGACCCTCTTTGGGCAACACAAACAAATGTAGCTTTAAATGCTGGTGGGATGTTGGCAAACTTCTGTAAAGCAGCAGCCCTCAATCTTTTGGGCAACAGGGACCGGTTCCATGGAGAGAGGTTTTTTCCGCAGACTGGAGAGGGTGTGGTTTCATGTGCTGCCTGCATCCCATGGATGGGGCGTCACTTGTTTGCGCGGCTTGGTTTCTGGCATGCCGCAGACTGGTGCCGGTCCACGGACCCAGAGTTGGGAACCCTGCTGTAAAACATCTTAGGAAACAAATGTGTACAAATGTTTTTATGATGCTGGCTTTTTACTCAGTGTTTTAATGTGTAAATCACTGTTGGGTGAGGAATAGAAAATGGGGCTCATTCAGCTTTTTGAATTGTTCTTTAGATCTTGATGACATGTTGAATTGTTTCATATGTAATGATATCCTTGACAGTTATCACCTGCAGAATTCTTATCATTCTATGGCTTATTAAATTTCTATCTATACACGTTAGCCTTTGTGTATTCACCATCAAAAAATGCCCTGTATGGTAAGTTAATTTCTCTTGTTTCTTTTGGCAAAATTCTGTTTTGTTTTTTGTTTGAAATACAATTTGGCTGACCTATGGATAAGCTATGAAGTTTAGTAACAAATGGTGCAGTGCATAGTAAAATTATATTCTTTGTGGGCATTCATGTTATATCAGGTATTATTTTTTTATTATACCTTCCAGAACTAAATTTGTTAGGCAATCTGAACTTGGCATAGTTTCCAGGTGTTTTGAGATTAGGAATGTGAGGGGGAAAAAATGAGCCTTTAAAAAAGTAGCCCCATTCTTTGATAACAGAGCAAAATCTGAAACTATCCCTAAAATCTCAGTCCCAACATATGTAGTGTGACCCTCCCCTCTCTACAGTAATCAACAAAGGTAAGATGCCCATTTCCCTTTACACCAAATGATTGCCCAATTCCAACCTATAACAATAAATAAATGAAAACTGAAGCAAAGAGAGGAGGATTTAATAGTCACTCAATTGGCACCGAAGAGTGACAAGGAAGAAAAGACCTGAATGAAATGGCTTTTTTAATAACATGACTGACCTTTGGGGAAGAGAGATGCATTTATTGATTATATTCTTTAAAACACCTTTCAGAATCTCAGTTGAAAGACAACCCAGCCTTTTCCATGTTGAATGATTCAGATGACGATGTTATCTATGGGTAAGTAAGACTTGCAATAATGTCACCAATCCCACTTTGTTTCTGTAGTGTTCTATAAAACTTATTGTCACTTTTTTGTCAGACCTCTCCATTTCCTACATTAAAAAACCTATTTTTTGTAATAAAAACCTATTATTTTTTGTAATAAAAACATACTAAGGAAGTACTTCTGGAATGAATATGTGGCAAAGGTAGGCATAAATTGTTAAACTGCTGTTGTGCGTGGTTCTTTGCCCAAAAAGGAATAAAACCTTTATAAAAAGATGGCAAATCTACGAAGTTCACCAGGCAGCTAGTAAGCCAGTTGAATTATTATCTCCAAAATTTGATGAAAGCGAAGAACTGTATAAGGGAGAATAGTGATTTTCTTATTTAAATCTGTAAATGTAGCTTGTAAATATTGTAAAATAAAAAAATACTGTACATAGTCAGTTAGATTGGCTTGAAAGAAAGGTTTGGGAATTTTATGACTGATCCTAGTCAGTTTTCCCCCAATCTTAACCTTGATTCTTTTGGGGTTATGCTGATTGGTACCTGATTTTTTTTTTCTTGTCCCGAGTTCGATATCTTCGAAATTAGTTTTACAAGCTATCCATTTTCAGGCAAGTACAATATTAAGTAGCTGTGGAGTGTATCAGCCCTGTCAAAATTGTGTGGCTCATTTTTTTCAGGATTTTTATTACTCTCCTGGAATGTGTTTTTGATGAATTTTGACTGCTGCAAAATTTGAAATAAATATTGCTTTAAACAAACACAATTAAAATTAAATTAAACTGATTATACCATGCTTCTAATACAATCAAATTTAAAAGCGTCAAAAAAAGGGAGTTTCCAAACAGGCTGAAAGCAAATAAAGGAATATAGTTTGCGTACTTAACCTGGAAAGAGCTCAAAGTGAAAATAATAAGGCTAGTAAATTCCAGAATTTAAATGGTATGGAATTGTAATATTTTTGCTGCTTATGTTAAAGTATCATTTCTTCAATATATGTTTGGACAGGAGCGACTATGAAGAAATGCCACTTCAGAATGGCCAGGCTATCAGAGCCAAATTCAAAGAGGAATCGGACAGTGATTAAATTTGCACAGGAACAGCCAAGAATATGGAACAAGAGTAATGTTATATTTCCTATAGTCAAGTGAACCTTGCTTTTGGTGGAAGTATGTCCTTTATTCCAGTCATTTTCTGTTTACAAAACTAAAATGGATGGGAGTGAGAAATGAATGTTTAGTAACATTTATTTTTAAGAAACTTGTGGTTTACCCACTCCCCTCTTGTTAAAACTCAGTAGCAACAGGATGCATTCACGGATGGAATGCTGTGGAATCAGATTATTAAATCAATATGTTTTGGGGGGGAGTCTTAGTTTATTATGGATTAACAACTGAATACCGGATTTCCTAATTCCTTCATTACTAATATAAGAGAATATTTGCAGCTCAGGGTTGAACTGTGGAGTCTTTGATGCTCTCTGAGCTTGGTTTTTTTCCTTGGAAGACATTTCATTGCCCAATTAGATAACATGTTTAGTGCTAAAAGGGAGTGGGGTTTGTTCTGTTTGTATATGGCTTGCCCTGTCAGTGTTGGTGGGAGTGTTGTTTTCTTCTTGATTGTTCCTTGATTAGGCTGTTTTAATTACTATGCTTCATTACTATTTATGACTGTGCTTCATTACTATTTAAATGGCGGCAATACTTTGCATTTTAAAAATGACAAAGTAATTTATCTTGTAGTTGCATATTGAGCATCAGGACAATGCACCATCTCCCAACATCTCTAGATTCCAAAGTTAGGTGGAAATTGGGCTGGTCTTCTTGGCTCTCGAGAAAAGAGCAGAATATTACCACAGGCATGCAGAGATAACATACTCCGGAACTCCCAATAATAATTCAATATGTAACCAGTGTCTTGAATTCATAAAACTAAAATTTATCCCTGTTGTTTTCTGTTGTGGACAATTGATTACCACAGCAGCTCATTCTTTCTGAGACACCAGTGTAGTTGTGTTGTTTTAGAAAACAAAACAAATTGAGAGAAGGGATTATTTGAAAGCTGATTTATCTTAAAATAATGCTAACATTTAAATGCATGGCAATTTTGAATTCAAAGCAAAGCCTTCTGCTGATGCTAGTATTTTTTAAGGGAACATATACTTCAAACACATACTCTTCCTTCAGAAAAATGTTCTGAATATTTTAATAAATTGAACATTATTAAGTACTGTAGTTTAGAAACACACAGTAAATGTTAAGTATGATGACTAGTAAAATGAGCACTTGCTCATTTTATAACCTGGCAGGATCCAAAATGGTAGTTGATTTATTTTTATTGGATGAACACTGCTTTGGCAGAGTTAGGTAGAACTTTCAGATTTGCACAAACAAATGCATTCAGATTACAAAACTCTGGAAGAATTATATGAGTAAAATATGGTCAAATGACATTTTCTTAGAATGGCCTTCGCTTCATGGCTTTTATGTGCGGGCTATAATACGGAGTACAATTGTTCCTATTGTACATATAGAATAGGAATGAAGAGCTCTGCAGCAAACAGCAAATGTCTGGGGATTATGATGTGATTTCTTGATTTGAATTACAACTATCTTGAATGGTATTTCTCAGACTTTTTAAATCTCATCTAACATAAATAAAATAACCTCTTCTACAACTTTCTGATCCTTGTTAGAAAAATAAACTACTGAACTTCAGTGTGCTAACTGGAATGAGGATACCAGTTAACAGTGCACTAAAAATACCTTTTACTCTTCCATCTAGAAGGATTCTGTGAATTAATTTCATCAGATTAACCTTATGGATCTCTATTTTCTGTGCTTTTATAGTACATCTTCCTCCTTCTCATTCACTCCAGTAACCTTCTTAAACACATGAAGCTCTTATTACCTGCAAAATAAAACCTGAATGATACGTAAGAATTAAAGCTCTGTTTAAATTACAGGTAAAATTAAATGTGTTCCCAATGTTCATGTTTGAGTCATTTCTTGCTTCAGGTCTTGTTCTAAGTTTAAGCTTCAGGAGCAGCCTAATTATTTAATTCCAGTGCCTCAATTAGAAAGCACTTCTTTTCGTGCTGAGGGGAGACAGTATTCTCCGCTCTATCACATGCAAATCTGATATTCCTTCAATGCATGCAAGAAATTATAGTAAGGAGATGCTTAATAGGCATGCAGGGACTGGATCCCAGACATACCCAAGAATATAATAAAAACTGAAATAACCCAAAGCTATTAATACAATGATAAACTCATTTTTGTAAGTTACTCAAAACAGATACCTAAAAAAGATGAAGTGCGAGTTGCAGTTCAATGTCCCACATGTAAAATTATGTGATCACCTCAGTTTTATACTGTGTACTACTGTAAATCATGTCTTTGGTATATGTCACAGGTCGGCAACCTGCGGCTCCGGAGCCGCATGTGGCTCTTTGAGCCTTCCCCTGCGGCTCCCAGCCTCTTCTGCCATTTGCAGAGAGAGACAGAGAGGCACTTGCGCTTCCCCCCCCCCCCGTGTGTGTGTAAAAAAGAGTGGACTCACGGTGTTCCCCGACGAGCTGAAAAGCTTATTGGGCGGGGCTCCTCCCTTTGCTGCGTCTCTGCAGGAAACAGGAAGCAGGACGGGCAGGAGAGAGCTAGCTAGCCCAGCTATGCTGACTCAGGAATTCTGGGAGTTGAAGTCCATGAGTCATAAAAGAGCCAAGGTTGCCTACCCCTGAGTTTGTTGGAGAACAGCTTGAAGCCAGCTTGCCAGGTGAGCAGAAGATCGGAGGGGGGGGAGAGAGAGAGGGAGAGAGGGAGAGGAGAGAGACGGAGAGAGACCCTTTTGACATCTAAAATGAAGATAACACTGCATATATCCTTTTTTACCTTTATGATATACACACACACACACACACACACACACACACACACACACACATATATACACATACATATCTATACATACATATATACATACATACATATATATATACATATATACATACATACATATACATATACAGTATATACATACATACACATACACACACACATATATATATACACACACTATATATATATATATATATATACATACATACATACACCTATAATAAAGGTAAAAAAGAATATATGCAGTGTTATCTTCATTTTAGATATCAAAAGAGTTTTGCAGCTCCCAGTGTTTTGTTTTCGGTGGGAAACGGGTCCAAGTGGCTCTTTGAGTGTTTTGGGTTGCCTACCCCTGGTATATGTGAAAGATCCAGTTTTCCTTTATGGTAATATTTTAAGTGTGCCAAGCTTAGAGTGTAAAACGATAAGACAGAATATCTTCCTCTAATTTTTTTCATTGCTTACTCATGAAAATTTGTTGAAGTATATGTTGTTTTATGTTATTTTGAATTGCTTTTCCAAGGTTTGCATTCAATTTGTGCAAAAGGATAAAAGAAAATCTGTTCCTCCTTCTGTATCCCAGCTTTGCTGTGGAGGTTTCCTTAATCTCTCTGGGCACATTTGAAGTTGATGACAGGGAAAGCTACAAGTAGACTCTTCCAGTGATATCTTGCTGACAAATGGCATTAGATTCAACACTAAGATGTCCAAGTTTTATTTAATGTGGTTCGCAAGTTATTTTATCCTGAATTCATTTATGTTTCTCTAGAATTGTATATTCAATTCAATGCCCCTGAAGTTCATTTGACCTTGGGAATTTCAGGCGGCTTTGGTTTTTCACCTAGTAATGTAGCTGTAAGCTGAATATCACTGAACTTGCCTGCACCACTTCAGCCAGTTGAAAATGTCTAGCAAACATAATACTATTTCCTAAACGTTTTGATCCTTTTTCCTATTTGCAAAATGTTTGTCTGACCTTTGATATTTTTAGTACATAACTAGAACTTATCCATCCTGGATTTATTACTTTAAGGAGGCATTGTCAGCAAGAAAATTGAGCACTTTCTTAAATCTCTATGAGGAATTAGAATTGTGGTACAGATAGCTCTCAACTTAATACTATTCATTTAATGACTATTCAAAGTTACAACAGCACTAGAAAGTTACGACTGGTCCTTGCACTTAGCAACTGTTGCAGTGATCACAATTTGCAATCTTCCCAGCCAGTTTGCAACAAGCAAAGCCAATGGGGGAAGCTTCACTTAACAACTGGATTCACTTAACAACTGCATGATTCACTTAACATCCAGATTCCCTTAACTACGGCAGCAAAAAAGATGTCAAAATTGGGCACAACTCACTTAATGACCACCCCTTTAGTGACAGACTGCCTGGTCCCAATTGGGGTCGTAAGTCAAGGACTAACTGTACACCATTTATTTTTACATAATTTTATAAATTGTAAACTTGTATTCTTTATGAGTTAAAAGTTTTCTGATGAATTTGCCTGGATTAGTTTATTTAAATAATTTAGTAAATTGCATGGGATGAATTAGGCATCTCTTCCCCTCTCTTTTTGTCTGTATCTTTGAAAAGAGGCAAGTCCAATGGGGATCACTTTAAAGCCTTTTGCAAGGAACAAGTGTATTATTGCCTTTTGTCATATGTAATGTGGTATTTTTTAAGTTTTGGAAAGCTCAGAAGGAAACTTCCAGAACATACAGAATGACATCTAACTTGGAAAAATCCAACAAAGATGAGTGCTGCTGCTCTTTTTGTATCTCACTCCTTATTGGAAATTGAGACTATTTTTCAGGCATATTATTAATCACAGAATACTTTTGCATGTGCAGTATATAATGGTGTAATGAGACAGAATCTATTTCACCCTTTTAGTTAAGGGAATAATGGGAGAGAACTCCTTCAGCTAAGGAGATTCACTTGGATACCAATATATTTTCCCAGTAAGAAGCTAGGGAGCTATTAGTAAAAGGAGAGGGTTTTAAATACTACCCTCACTTACAGCTCTCATGTTCTTTGGGGAGTTAGGGGAGTTCTCATTATAAAATGGCTGCTCAGCATTATGGGAACATGAGACTATCCCTTCAATGTACTCAGTTTTTAGGTGGATTCCTATAATTCTGATGTTAGCAGTAGGGATTTTACCCCCTCCCAAGCCTGAATATTTTGTTTTAAAATGTCCTCTGACAATGCCATGTTTCCTTTAGTGAAAGCAGCTGCTCTTTTAGTAAAGGATTAGATAGAATAACCTGATTAAACTAGAAAACAGATTGTATAGGACAGGGAGATAATGTCATATTACACTGCCATAAAGCCAATCAGATTTAACTTGTGTTATTAGTGAGGTCCATCAAAAAACATGTTTTCATGGAAATATTTGAAAAGGATAAAACTGAGGCTTTTTCAGTACCACCAAGAGCAGCATAAGTTACCATTATGTGTAACATGCCTGGGAATTGGAAAAGTTAGTAGGTATGTTGAAAAAAATCAATTATTTTAATGGTGATTTTAATTCTGATTTTGTGCATGTTTATTCAGAAATACATGCTATCAAGCTTTTAGGTTCACATTTGATACAAAATTTGAGAAAAAAAATACCTGAAATTGTGCAATCATTGCACATTAGCTCTGTGGCTCTTTTGTTGTGTTTGTTGTCTTATGCTCCACTTGTGCCAATATATATATGGAAAAATCCTTTCAGTACTATTCAACAGATGTCAATCTTTTTAAACAGATGTAACAAGGCAAATATAGAAAATTTTATATCAAAATGTGGCTAGCGCTTTTTTAAAATGGCTATGTTAATGAGTACATTTGTAAATTTAATTTTGCTTGAAGAAGGGATATGCATGGTTTATTATAATGTGTAATCTCCGGGCTTCAGGGAATCTGCTGCTTGCAATTATGAGGTTTGGAATATGAGACAGAATTTTCCCACAGCATAAAAGTAACACTCAATGTAATGTAAAGATTTTTTTTTTAGTAAATACTAGAAATAGTGCAAAATAAAAATCATGAAATTCAATTTATTCATAATAAAATTTTATACTGAACTTCTGTATCAATGTCAATTAGTCTTTCTTTGATTTTTCTCATGCTTTACAGGGGAATGCCAGCCAAAACAAAATACCCAGGAAGCTAATGAGATTAAGGAATAATGATACTCTCTCAGAATTTCAGCATGTTAAATAGTGGACTATTAAAAGTTAGGATAAAGATACCAAATGAAACTTAGTTCCTGGTGATCACATGTACACACTGGTAGCATTTTTTTTTTTTTTTTTTAAATGGGACTTCCATGGGGGACCCCAAATACTAATCTGGCCTCAATTTGCTTACTTCCAAAACCAGCAAAGGTCAGCCATTGCTGTGCTCATGATATTTTCCTCATTTCTAAATTTTTAAGTTTTAGGAATGAACATACGCATATTCAGAGCTTCAATAATTTAATAACAAAAAATCTAGAGTGAAAATCATTCTTACCCACACAGGTGGAGTAAAGCTATAGAACTGCAGCAAATTTCAGGTTTTAGCACCTTGAGAAAGAGTCCTTAAAGTGTTAAGACAGAGTTTGGATGTGAAGAAGAAATCATGCTTATATAACAGTACTGAAATTTCTCTGTTTTTCCTCAGAAAGAATGGGGAATTCTTAGTTATTCACCGAATTCACAGTTTTACTGGACTTAAAGCAATGACAAGGTCTGAAGAATTTCAAGGCAATTATATTGCAAGTCCAAAGGCACTGACAATACAGTACATAGTCTTGTTCTCCCATCTTACAGTGCAGGCTCCTACCAAAAAAAAAAAAGCAACCAGTTAGGAGAGCCACATAAACACAAGATATAGATTAGTGCATCCATACTTAATCCAGGCATTTATGTCTATGGCAAAACTCTTCATCAGTTTAAGTAGTACTTGTAGACAAACTCTACTGCTATTTAAACTGTTTGGAAGCACACCCATTTACAGTTTACTATATCGCCTATTTTGAAAAGTAAGGGAGAGTAAGTCATCATAGCCATGAGCCATGATCAGGTGAATGCACTGGAATCAAGTTTGTAAATGCAATGCAAATTATTTTACCCAAAAGCTTCCAGAGTTACACAAATTTTCTGTAAAAAAGTTCAGCAACACCAATTTTGAAAGAGTTTTATACCATCAGCGGCATTGTCCCAGAAGCAAGAGTTTGCAGTGTGAAGTCCAGCACCATTTTTTTGCATAATCACACAGGTCACTATAAATTATAGACAAAATACTGTTAGGAAAAAAGCACTTGTCTATGCAACACAATTATATCTGATTTTGCAAAGGATATAGAGTACATGTGGCATGACCACAAATGTTCAGACTAATTACTATTAGAATCTCTCCACCCTTAAAATTTCAAGCTTTAATTTTATTTGAAAGCATTTCTGAAAAGTACATGATAAGATTGCATTAACTTACCAACATATTTGAATGGTTTCCCCAGCTTTGTCAACTGACTTAAAATCTGCTCCACAACTGTTGTAGTCCATTGGTTCACTTTGCTGTGCAGATATGCATTGCCACCTATTGTTCCTTCTATGGCCTACAGATTAAATATAGATCACTAAATTCCCATAGTTCTATTTTAAAATTCATACATCAGCCTCAGAAATTAGAATTGGTATGCAAACATTTTTCCCAATTAATTCATTTTTGACAAAAAGAAATGAGTAATATCCCTACCCACCTAAATATTGATAAGACATACAACCTTGAACTTTTATTGTGAGGATGAACTCTCCATATCCATAGCATTGGGGGGGGGGGGAACCCATAGATTGATAATATCTTAACAGTACTGCCATTAAAACTTCAAGAACAAAAATAATTGCAATGTAATTGAAAGAAGCAGGCAAAAATAGTGGATTACCTGGATTCATATAATCATTGCATACCCATCGTGCTTATTTGGGCATAAACAATGCTGTACAAAACTAAAAACAGTGGCTCTTCTTTTTTTTTAAAAAAAAGATGGCCTGAGAGGGGTTTCACCTCTCAATTGATTCCTCACGAGTTTGGTCCCCTGGGATTCAGTTGCTCTTTGCCTCCTATTTGGAAAGACAAGTTAAACAACTTTCCTTTAACCCTTCCATTGTCTGAAACTCCTGATGTGGAATTCCCCCACGTTCAATTAGGAAGCTTATGCAAGAGATTTTTGTTTTAGTATGCAATGAGTTATATCCCATTCCACCATCTGGCACTGCCTCCCCTAAACTGGCTTCCACTAGTAAGAATTCCATTTGTCTGGTTATTACAGTACCTATATGGCAGTGGTGGCGAACCTATGGCACGGGTGCCAGAGGCGGCACTCGGAGCCCTCTCTGTGGGCACACATGCCATTGCCCCAGCCTTGTCTCCCCCCGCAACCCCCTCCTCACCAGCAGCCCCCCTGGAGGAGAGTCGCCCCCGAGCGTGGCCCACGCGAAGCAGTGCAGCCAAGGACATGGCAGCCAGGCAGCGTAGACAAGATTCTGCCTTCACGCCCCATCGCGCACAGTTGATGCTGCGGGGCGCGGGCAGAGGGCGTGGCCGCCACGGTGCTGCTGGGCGATCTGCGGCGGGCCCTAGAGGCGGTGAGTGGCCCTGCGGGCAGGCGGGGTGTGGTTGGAGCGGGGGGAAGGCAGGGGGTGGAGTGGGGGCGGGGCCAGTTTTTGGGCACTCGGTCTCTAAAAGGTTCACCATCACTGCTATATGGCATAAGAGCCTGATTATTTGAGTGACTGCTGTCTCCCAAATATTTGCCTAGCAATTTGAACAATGTCATCTATAAGGACCCTGGAAGCATGCCCTGTCTGTAGCAGTGCCTGTCCCCGGAATGAGATTCTCCCAAGATCCCGATGGCCCCCACTCTATTGTTGAAGAGGGACAACCCTTGCTTCCTTTCCATCCCTTCTATCATGCTTGCCATCTCTTTCGTTGTGTTGTGGTAATTCTTTGTTTTGCAACGAACAAGATTAATAATTTTTTTTTAAAAAAAATCTATTTGTCCTTAGCAGGGGGAGAGGAAAAAAAGCATAACCTATTGCATCAGCCCAAATGGGATTATTCTTATTCTCTTCCAATGAAATTAAACCTTTCTATTCTAGTCTCAATGCAGATCAGCCACACTTAATCCCCTCTTAAAATAAAATGGGTCTTATCAGGGCATGCTTACATAGAGATTATGTCTTATGTATTTAGTATGTAGAGTCTTTGACAGTCATTCACTGCATATTATCAAGCCTTAGTTGGTAGGGGTATTTTTCCCCCTGAAGGATTTTTAAAATTAATAAACTATTACATTTGATAAGCCTGGGAATTCACAGAAATGACTGTGTCTCGGAGATTATTTTCACAGATTTAGTAAATTATCAACTATAACTTAACTTTAAAAAGGATGTCTTGTGCTTTCTGTATTGTAATGCTTAGCATAACAAGACATGTTCTCAACTTTCTCTGAATTGTTAAGGCAGTTGCTACAACAAGGGATTAGCAAATAAGACACTGGTACCTTGACAACTATTAACCAAACTATAATCTGCGCTAAAATAATGAACTACACAGATTCTATATTAACAAAAACTTTTGAGGCAGAAAAAGGTTCCATTCCAATGGCATAAACTGGAAGATATAATTTTCCACCAACAAAGATTTAGATTAAACTCTGTCCAAAAGGCTAAGGACTTTATTACGAAATATGAAACTGGAATAAGACTTAATGGATACGGAGGAAAAGGGTTTACATGGACAGCAATAACTTGAAAACACTGAAGAACCGGCTGTGGAATTGGGAGCCACAGCTAAAGAGTTTGTCAAACTTTTTGCCTAAGTATGGAATATAAATGGAATCAAAGCTCCTAAAAAAAAAAAAGAAGAAGAAAAGAAAAAGATTTGTCATTATCTGAGAAAGCTGAATCATGATGTAATTTGTCTGCAGGAGACACATACGAAGAAAAAAAGATTCTATAGTTAAAAGTTGCTAACAATTTGTTTCTGAAGTTGGAATTAAATAGGGCAAAATAGCCTATTCTGCCTGAGTGAGCCACAAGCATGGAAACCAATTCATTCCCACCACTATTTATCTAGATTCAGTAGGTTACAAATTAAGTTAGAGGCCAAATCTAATTACATGAGACAAAGCCCTGAGCTGGATATGCTTAACCATTTCAAGCAATAGTAGTATTGTTATGAATGCAGTTCTCTTAGGACAGGGGTAGGCAACCTTGGCTCTTTTATGACTCGTGGACTTCAACTCCCAGAATTCCTGAGCCAGCATGGCTCAGCTTGGAAACTCTCCCTTTCCCCTCAGCATGGCTGGCTCAGGAATTCTGGGAGTTGAAGTCCACGAGTCATAAAAGAGCCAAGGTTGCCTACCCCTGTCTTAGGACATCAAAAGATAAACATTGGCTGGGATTCAGAAAACCTATATATGTATTTGTTATTTTATGTTAACCAACATTATGCAAGCATCAAAAATAAGTCAGAAAAGCTGCTGTTCAGAAATGGAACATTTTCCTGACATTTAGAAGATTTTCCCTTTCCCACTTATTTTGGGTTGTTGCTGCCTGGCCGTCTCCTCCACAGAAAGGAGAAGGAAATATAGAGCTTTAGAGTCCACCTAAACGATCTCATTGTATGCAGCTCCTTTTAAACCCTGAAAACCCACTCCTGAAGATAAAGGTGCTCCCCAAAGGGGGGAGTTTGATGCAGTTAAAACAGCAGTCCATCTCCATTTACACATTTTCCACATATATATGAAATATTGTTATGAAATATTTTTTTAAATTTAAGAACCCCACAGCATTACTTGAAAGTGGTTTTACAGTTAGGACTACTATGGAGACAAGTTATAATTTCTTTGAAATGTCTCAAATGAAATAGCAAAAATTGTACTGCAATTCAGGAGATTCTATAGAATATGGTAAAATATAACCTGGACTTTGCTATCATTATGGATGGATTCAGAGTTGGTTGAACAAATGCATTCAATGAATGAACTTTGGTCAGGATCATGTTTCTTCTAAAGGAGGTTATCTGTGACTGGTGGTGGTGGGTTATAATTCCTGCTTTAAAAGCAGTGGAAACCATAATCAGGGTCTGTCCAATTCCAGATAGTGTGCAGATTTCAGTCCTACCTAGAACAAGATGCCCTGGTAATGACAACCCATATCCTGATTATGATTTGGCTGGAATGCAAAGCAGCCTTTAGAGATCATCTGGAAGTTGCAGCTTCTTCAAAATGTATGAGCCAAACTACTAGTAAGGCAAACTCACTATTTTTGTCATGTTTATGACAACTGTGAGAGATATCTTGGAGCCCTAGTGGACAATCACTTAAATATGAGATAGCAGTATGCTGCAGCTGCCAAAAAAGCCAACACAGAGGGATAGAATCAAGATCATGTGAAGTATTAATAGCACTTTATAATGTCTTGGTAAGACCACACTTGGAATACCGCATCCAATTTTGGTCACCATGATGGAAAAAAGATATTGAGACTCTAGAAAGAGTGCAGAGAAGAGCAAGAGAGATGATCAGGGGACTGGAGGCTAAAACATATAAGAAATGGTTGCTGGAATTAGGTATGTCTAGTTTAATGAAGCAGAGTTCCAATATCTCAGAAGTTGCCACAAAGGACAGGGAGTCAGACTATTCTCCAAAGCACTTGAAGGCAGGACAAGAAGCAATGGATGGAAACCGATCAAGAAGAGAAGCAACCTAGAACTAAGGAGAAATTTCCTGACAGTTAGAACAATTAATCAGTGGAACAACTTGCCTTCAGGAGTTGTGAATGCTCCAACACTGGAAGTTTTTAAGAGATTGGACAATTATTTGTCTGAAATGATATAGGGTTTCCTGCCTGAGCAGGGGGTTGGACTAGAAGATCTTCAAGGTCCCTCCAACTCTGTTATTCTGTTATGTGTGCACATATACACTCATACACTTTACTAAGAAATATTCCTATGATTATGCAAGTTATTATTCCCATTAATAAGTGGGCTTATATTTAAAACCTGGTGAAGCAGTTATTCCTCGTGTTGTAGAAGTGATAAATTCTTCTTTTGAATGGAGACACAGTTGTTTGGTATTATGAAAATATAAACTATTAATAAAGCCAATTAACTGGCAGAACCACTTTCTTAAAAACAACTCAGTTGAGGAATACAGGAGATGTAATAATGATGTATTCATATATAAGGACAAATAAACTTACCTCTTTTATAATGTTGCTTACTTCGTCCACAACAAATGCAGTCTTTTAAAACAAAGCAGAAATATTTAAATTACATTATGCAAAACTGAAAAGTGTCACTCAAATAAATACTTCACTCACTCAATTGAAATAGGATCATAGATCTGAGTACTTACAGCTTATTTTGACTTAATAGGCTGTATCACTTTCTTAGCCTCTCACAAAGAAGCAAGGAGCAAGATGCTCCATGTTTCCTTAAGCATATAAATGACAGATACAGCAATATAACAGCCAACAGAACAATAGTCCTCCAGAGGCCTGTGAAGACCCGGTTCTTCCTCCCAATCGTTCAGCTAGGATGAGGGTTGAGCTGAGAGGATGTTGGCTCTGCCATGGGGGTGAGGGGGGAAAAAACCTCTCGTTTTCAGTCATGTTTTTATGGATTGTTCTGGGCTGCCTAGAATCATTTTATGAGATAGGCAGCCATCTAAGCTCTGTAAATAAATTTAAAAATAAATAATAAAACAGGGTTCCCCCGCGTGCATATGGCTTAACTCATTGGGAGGGTTTTCTTTTTAAAAAACTCTGAATTCTAACAGGAGCCCAAAGCAGAGCTCTCCTTTGGTGGCCGCGCAGAAGGATTCTATATCTAACCCATCGCCTCCGCGTAATCGGGGAAAGAGCAGCGCAGCCAGGGAAGCCCGCTGGGGCGTAAGTGAACGGGGCTCTTTCTCCGCCGCCTTTTGGAAGAAGGCGAGGAAAGCCCAGGCGTGGTGGGAAGGTGGGGAAGAGGAGCAACAATGGGGAAGGGGCGTGTCTCGACCGGAGAGGCCACCCGGAACCTCTCTTTCTCCAAAGGTCTGTTACAGCGAGGCCTGCGAGGAAGCTACGTCCCGGGACCTGACAGCCCCTTTGCTCCGGGAGACGCGTTACCTCCTCGGCAGATTGGAGCTCATCCATCGTCCTCCTTCTGACTCAGCTCGGCTCCAACCCCCGCGCGTTTGTTGCCGCTACGCGACAAGCTCCCTCCTCCTCCTCCTTCTGCGGTTGCGCACTGCGGTTGTCACGTTCAGCCAATCATATGCGACGCAGACGGGCATGCCCGGAGGGATGGCTGGGCTAAGGTTTCTGCTCGCGGGTTGCGCGAGGGTACAAGAAGGCTCTGTCACCACTTCCCCTTTCTGATTGTGACGTATTGTCTCACGTGGGATTTTGCAGGCTTTGCTCGCAACCGCCAGATAGTTGGAGTTGATTAACGCTTCCTATTTCACATTCAGCCCTCGTCTTTCCAAGGTGGGAGGGTGGTGGGTGCACAGCAGGGTTTTTCAAACTTTGGCATCTTAAAGGTGGGTGGACTCTCAACGCTTTGGGAGCTGAAATCCGCCCATCTTAAATTTGCCAAGTTTGAAAAACACTGATGTGCAACCATCAGTGAGAAGGGGCGACGCAAATCCAAAACAATCATGGACAAAAAGTGACCAGACTTAAAGACGGGGAGCATGATTTTCACCGCTGCATTTTGGCGCACTCCTCAGGTCTAACGCTCAAAAGATAGCAGCAGCTGCCATCTGAAACGATCTTGAAAAAGGTATATAGAATCAGGCCAGGCTGATACCTAAGTGAAAAAGCCATCAGGAGATCCCAGGGCTGTGGAAGAGATGAAGAGATAAAAGTCTCTCACATGCATACCATCTAGGAAGAAAGCAAGAAAACGATACTTTATCCACATAGTCACTAGAAGTTGATTCTAGGTCAAGGTTCTATATTTATCCTTAGATAATGTACAAATAAAAAGTTGCCATGTATTTGGTATCTGTAATAATATTGTTCCTTTAGTGATGTCAAAAACAATCAGCCCCATTTATGGAATTATCAGTGTAATTGCTGCTTGAAAGTTGTGTCTGTTCCAGATCTAGCCAGTTATGCCAGCTTTGTGCCCTCCAATGATAATGGGGTGTACTGTTACAGGTGTTAAAAACATTATAGATCGCAACTGAGAAGAGCCAGATTGATGTAGTGGCTAAAGCATCAGGCTAGAAATTGAGAGACCCTGAGTTCTACCGTAGTAAGACGTTTGGCATGAAGCAGCTGGGTGACCTTGGGCCAGTCACTCTCTTTCAGCTCTAGGGAGGAGGCAAGGGCAAGCCATCTCTGCAAAATCTGGCCAAGAAAATTTCAGGGACTTGTCCAAGTAGTTGCCAAGAGTCAACAATGACTCAAAGCACAAACACACACAAAATATCCACAACTGTGGAGCAGTAGGTTGGGAATAGCTGCTGTATTACAGAACAATTAATCAGTGGAATGACTTGCCTTCAAAAGTTGTGGGTGCTCCATCACTGGAGTTTTTGAAGAAGAGATTGGATAATCACTTGTCTGATATGACATAGGATCTCCTGCTTGAGCAGGGGATTGGACTAGAAGACCTCCGTGGTCCATTCCAATTCTGTTATTCTGTTATTCTATTCTGTACTTTTAATTTTGTGATTGTTGAATTTAATCTAGTTTTTAGAAGCATCAGATTAGATGCTCCTCTTCTTCATTCCTGCCATCTTATCTTATCCATTTGCTTTCCATTTAGACACTCATGGCCAGTGTATGCAGCACCATTTCTAGACAGCTTTGTATCTGCTACTTAGTGTTATAAAATTACTCAAAACTCAGCAGACTGAAGAGCACAACAGATTTTAAAAAGTTCCCAGTGTGAAGGTGTATGCAGCACTTTTCTTTGCTCCTTCCTCCATTTCAAGACAGCTCATTTGAAGGAAGGCAAACAGGCAGACCAAAATAAATCTTTAAGAAAAGACAAGCTCAGAAAGAGGAGTCGGAAACAGAACCAAACAACATTGTGGGTGTGTGCTTGAAGGGTTTTGCTCAGCCTGATGAAATCTCTAAGCTGTGCTAAATGGGGGGGGGGGAGGAGAAAAGAGTCTTGCTGAGAACTGAAAATCACACTGAGAGAAAAGCAACTGATACGTGTGTATAGATGAGAGGCAGCAGTTGAGGAAACAGAATTGGACAATCATTACCCCAGATAATCAGTAACAAGAGCCTTCAGAATTGTAACACCTGGCAAAGGGCTGCTAGAAGAGGCAATAACACAAATGGCCATAATAACATGGCAAGGAAGAGGCCTCTGGAAGTCACAGTCACCCAGGGTCAAGAGAGCTAAATCTTCGGTATCTGCTACTGTCTTCAAGATGCAAGGAAGAAGACCACCATCTCTCTACTGGGACATACCTGACCTCCATCCGTGTGAGTACATGGAAAGGTTTAGAGTGGAACAGCAGTAGTCTAGGCAGAGCTAAATGCAAAAAGAGATTGGCATAGTTTAAATAGGCACATGTCATGGGAAAGAATAGTGAGTATATTATGATGACAGTGGATTTTAGGAGGAGCCCTTCTACCTTCTCTTACTATATTTGACAGCACAGTATTAGCAGTAGAATCCTTCAAGTTTTTGGATTTGAAATGGATACCTAAAATTAGGATCATCATTAAAAAGCACAACAAAGAATATTCTTCCTGTGTCGGCTTAGGAAGTTCAGCTTGCCCCAGGAGCTATTGATACAGTTTTAGAGAGGAATTGAGTCAGTCATTTGTACTTCTATAACTGTCTGGTTTGATGTAGCAACTAAACAGGACAGATACAGACTCCAGCGGATAATTAGGATTGCAGAAAAAAACAATTGCAACCAGCCTGCCTTTCATAAAAGACCTGTATATTGCATGGGTTAGAAGGAGGGCTGAGAAAATAACTACAGATCCCTTACATCCTGGCCATAAACTGTTTCAACTCCTCATGCCCAAACAACTAAAAATAAGGACAGTTTTCCCTTGTGCCATCACTCTGCTGAACACCTAATCCTCACAGTACTGTCTATTCACCCATGTTGTGTGGCATTATTATTATTATTATTATTATTATTATTATTATTATTATTATTATTATTATTATTATTATTATTATTATTATTATTATTATTATTATTATTATTATTATTATTATTATTATTATTATTATCCTTCTCATCTCCTCTACTAGCCCCTCTTACTGGTATCATTTATTATGATTAGTATTACTCTATTGCTTTGCATTTACACTGAGAACTTATGCACTGGAGACAAATTCCTTGTGTGTTTAATTGCACTTGGCCAAATAAAGTATTCTATTCTATTCTATTCTATTCTATTCTATTCTATTCTATTCTATTCTATTCTATTCTATTCTATTCCATCCCATCCCATTCCATTCCATTCCATTCCATCCCATCCCATCCCATCCCATCCCATCCCATCCCATCCCATCCCATCCCATCCCATTCCATTCCATTCTACAGCACCATAGTACATGGATAGATTATCATATGGTAAACAAATAGAAGTGGATGAAGAGTATAACAGAAGTCACTTTTTTACAGGAAAAATCTTATTCTGAAATATATTACAACAAAATCTTTTCTGAAGGGGCTTGTTCAGCCCTTATCTGATTCTGGCACTATTTCCTTCAAAGAACAAACAATGCAGGGATATTCCCTACAGAATTCCTAGAATTCGTAAGTAGATTTTGACTGGATCCAAAAAGATGATCCCAAAGAGATGATAAAGTCCAAGCCTGATTGATAATAGGATGAAGAATAATGTAAACCAGGAAATCCTAAAGTTATAGTCTAGACTGGGAAGTTGAAAAAAATAACCCAGAAAGCAATGGCAACCTTCCTCCATATTGCTGCCAAGAATATATGGAACATTTTTTGCTATATGAATCACTTTCACCAGCAAAGATGAAAAATATATGACTGGAAATATGAGAGCGAAGAACCGAGAAGTTTATTTTCTGGGAAAGCTGTGATTCTTCATATCAACAAAATGCACCTACAGTCATGGTGGCTCCTTTAATCTCCAGATTCAGTGTGAATTGGCCACTGTGAGAAACAGAATGCTAGTCTAGATGGATCATTGAGCTAATAAGAGAAATGCTGCAAAAGCTCATTTATTCCACGGTATTCTCTTTAAATATGGACAGGGTTCTTAAACAGACATATAGGTGATTATAGACACTGAAGAGCTAGAGACTCCAGCTAAGATGCTGCTCGTTCTTGATGAGTGATGAATTTGCTTTTGGTCCTATAACAAAGATAAAAACCCTTCTGTCCATTAAAAGTATGCTATTATGCACATTTACAGCAAAATAAAGCAATTTCACCTCCACATTAACAATATTGCCTAATTGCCTAAGTTCTCAAGAAACCCCTCCCCCCAATCTTTTCTTGTAAATGGCATATTGACTATAATTGTATGTTTCTTATTCTGAAGCTTTGCGGAAACTGAGGTTTGCAGTATTGCACACATCTAATATTAGAGAGGAAGAAGGAGGAAACACTGTCAGTATCACATTTAACTGCTATTACTCTTCCTGTTCAATGACTAGACGTTTCAGATCCATTTTAATGAGAACAGCTGTTTTTTCTCAGAGCGAATGGCTTCTTCCAAAACCTGTTGAACCTCTCTTTGAGAGCAAATTGTATTACTAATGGTGACTCCCAGTGCAGATGGCTGAATGACAATCAGGTAAAGCACACAGAGAAAACTCCATGTTAACTCTGGTTCAGCAAGACAGAATCATATGAGAAAGTGGTAACAAGCTCTTATTCAATAAAGCAAGGCTCTCTTTTTTGGTTTGGAAGAAACAGGTAAGTCACTATTTATTAATGGGAATTCATGGAATTTTGTCTGATCTGTTTTTATTTTCTAAGAGTAAGGATTTGTTTTGGGTTTTTTTTAGTGCTTTCGAGTCAGCTTTGGCTCCTGGTGACTGCCTGCAGTTTTCTTGGCAAGCTTTTTCAGAAGTGGTTTGCATTTGCCTCTTTCCTAGGCCTGAGTGAAAGCACATAGAACATAGAATAATAGGGTTGGAAGGGACCAAGCAGGAGACCTTATACTATTCTGGACAAGTGACTGATCTGAAGTCACCCAGTTGGATTTGGGGATAAGGCAGACTAGAATTCACAGTCTCCTCGTTTCTAGTCTGGTGCCTTAAGCACCATGCCATCAATCTCAGATCTAATGATTTAACATTCAAAATCTAACATAAATATTGTTAATAATATTAGGAGAGCTATTCGTAAATTCAGAAGACAAAATCCCTCAAAGGAAATATATTTTATGTTCGCCATTGCATTATCTCATGTTTTCTTTTTAAATTTAGTAGGATAGAACAATGCATTTACAGTATATTGATATCAAGCCTTTGGGAAATGCACTTCATCTAGGGAACTGGTGTGGTATCATATGGTGTTGGATACTTAGATGTGAATCAGGAAGTCTTCAGTTCATCAGGGCATCTCTGATGGAAGCCATGTCTTCAGATTCCTCTGCAGAAGATGGGGATAAGACAGGCCATTTTCTTGCCAGGACCAGGGGCCACATAACCAAACAAGTTGAGCCTGTAGGGTAGAAGTTTGGAGTTCTCAAGCCTCCTTTCCCAGAATCTCAACGGATCTTCCTACCATTATCTATTTTTTTTTTAGGGAGCACCCCAGTGCAAGAGGAAGACTGAGTAAAAGCTGAACTCACAGTATGCTAGTTCAAGGGTCTCCAAATCTGGCAACGTTAAGCCTCATGGACTTCAAGTCCCAGAATTCCTCAGCCACCCATGCTGGCTGAGGAATTCTGGAGTTGAAGTCCATAAGGCTTAACGTTGCCAAGTTTGGAGACCCCTGTGCTAGTTGTGCAGAGAAATAAAAGGTAATTAGACTTAATGCAAGGAAATAAATAAAACCACATTCAATTCCTCGTAGAATGTTTTTACCTATATCTTCTTGGAAATTCCCAAACTTTAATCAGGGCTCTAGTTCTGTCACCAGTTTTAAAAGGATCAAAGAGGGGCTGAGGTGTCTGACTCTTTCTGTATGTGACACAGAATTATTTTCCTCTGTGTCTCACCAGCGCAGGTATGACTGGCAGCCTATAGTATTATGAATGTGTAGCAAACAAGTACATTCCCATTAGGACCCTGTTAAAGATGCTGGAGGATCTGTTTAAAGAATGAGAGAGCTGGTACTGAAGAAGTAGGTGGGGCCAGCCAGCACAAAAATGAAATCTGATTTGATTTAATTTCAGTTTAAGTTTAGTTAAAATAATGTGACAAAATATGATTACTACCTGTGTATTTAATAAGACACATGGCTAAACTCATTTGCAAAACAAACAAACAAAAAGGAATTTTAGAGATTTGGTCAGCTTCTTGGCATTCCTGAACTAAAGCTAGGGGTAGTAGTATAATAGCTGACAATTGTCCAATAACTGAATCACATTCTGCCAATAGAATATAAACCTGGACAAGTTCTGCTCTTTTATATTCACAAGAATAAGAAACATGTTAATATTATTTTGAGAGATACGTGTACAATGCTAGATATTTGATATGGAAAAAAAAAAAAAAGTCAGTGACCCTTAAACCATTTCCACTACTAATGAGAATGTGCTCGATTTTACTATAATAAAATTATAGGATGTACTTGGATATTCAAATAAAATGTCTGTAAGTGAAAAATTGAGTTCCCGACTTCCAAAGAGAGAGACTCATAATATGAAATTATGCATTACACAACTTCTGTTCTTTCATCATTTCCTCTTCATTGTACACTTAACTTTCTAACATCAATCATGCCTTAATTCTGAATAATCTCATTCATGCCAATGTGGTTATTCTACAGAAAATGGTTTGTCATTGTTAACAATGAGATTCTGCACCTGCTTATGTCTGCTTAGATTTGGTTGATTTTATTTGTAGGAAGTAATTTAGACAAGCTTTTAAAACATAAAGATGTTCCAATTTGACTTCTTTGGTCTTCTAGGCAATCAGTGAAGTTATAAAGCTACCTTTTCAGATCAAATGGCATGAAGGTAAAGCTAACTTCTTCCTTTTATCTGAAACACATTGTGCATTTTGCATAAAAAGAGATAATCTCCAACTTGCAAATTCTTAAGCTCCCTAGATAACATGATCGCTTGGAGGTATATTTCTCATATATGCAGAACTCCAGATGAATGGTGATTTTTTTCAGACACTTCTCTCTCCTTTGATATTATTTGTTATTATTTCTTTCTTCAAGACACATCATTGAAATTCTCCCTGGTTTTTGCTTGACGATGATGGCCGTGGTTTTCCTATTTATTGTACATCAATTCATGAATCAATATCCATGATGCAATATGAGTGCACATTGCTGGAAATAACAAAAGGAGATCCTCTTGATTTCTATGAGAGAGGTGTGGTCAGTCAGAATTGCATTGTTTTATGCAAAGCCATTTTATGTGCCTCTAGAGACATAGGCAAAGCATAATTATCTCTCTCCCCCCCCTACACACACACACACACACACACACAGAGAGAGAGAGAGAGAACATGAAACTAGGAAACAGCCCTTAATTCCATGTACCTTTTATTAGTTTGCTTATTGTAATTGGCTATTAAATACTTTTTTGAAAGCTACATATAACAAATTGCACAACGATGTATAAGCAGAGTGAAACTGAGCAATGATAAACCACATTTCACGCCACACCAGTTTTCTACCAGAATTATTAATTTATTTCTTTTTTCAATTTAGTGTTACTTCCAGAAGATTAGGAGCCTGAAGTTCATTTCTTCATGGGAGGAAGCAGACAACTGTTAATAAGAAGAGCAAATGTATTAAACAGATAATGAGTTTGTGAAAACAAAGGCTTCTCTGGAATATACACCTATATATTTTTTTTACCACTTTTAAAAAGAACAATGCATTGCAAATGCTTCACTAACGAATGAAGGATGTAAATCTTCATAACTCTTTTCCCTGCTGGACAACACTGGATTCTCTGGCTTGTGATTGTCAGAAGAGAAGATGTCCCAAGAATTTAACCTTAACTTACTTAAGGACCAGGAGCAAGAAATTGTTCTAAATGTCCTTTGCCGTGACAAGATGTTGAGAAAACTGGAGGAAGAAAGAGTAAGGTATGTGTGTTTTATCTTGGAATGCAGGCGCTGTTGTTTTCTGAGCTGTGAAAGCTAGTATACTGTTCAAAATATATAATACAGTATCTTTTGAGAACCAAACAAAATGGTACCTTAAAATGTACAAGTTTAATGTCCAAGCTTCTGTGGTACGATAGCACAAAAACACCCTCTAGTGTTGAAATTTTGAATGAAATCATTTGTAGGAAGAAACCTAAGTGGTTTCATGGATTAATTTTTTAAAAAAATGGTGATTTGCTTAACAACTGCTGCAAAAAAAGTCATAAAAACAGGTCAGTCAAGTGCCTAGCCTGTTTTATGTCCGTCATAACTTATGATCATCATCGGCATGCTCCATTACTGTCCTGAGATGAGGACCGTATACCACTTGTTTCCAACTCCTATATTTCACTTACTATAATAAAAATGCTAGCTGATGACTTAGTAATTTCTAATTAGATCAGATAAAACTATCAGAGTAAAACTGGTTTCTGTTTGATCAATTTCCTCTTCCCTAAAGACAGAACCAGTCAATCTGCCAATCTCCAGATAACTGGTTCTTTTTCTTCCCCTTTTGTGTAGATTGTTGGATTTACAGGCTCTGCAGCAGTTTGAAGTGGGACAGTGATTTGTGTGCCTTCTCAACATTTCAAATAGGCAGAAGCAGAGATATTCACATATAAAGTTCAAAGTATTTTTGTGGGCTTGGGGAATGAAACTGGTGGCTGGGTGGAAGTGCCATCATTCATTGCCAGTGGAGTCAGCTTGGCAACTTTAAGAATTTTGGAAAAAGTATGCTTTTGATGCTTCCATGCTGATTTTCAACATAATATTCCAAAGCAGTTTACAGTATCAGAAATTTAAATGTTAAGAAAGCATATCATTTAGTAAAGCAACAGTAGTAACTAGCTATCAATCTTTAAACATGAAAACAATTCCATGTTCAAAACCAGTCACTTTTTAAAAACTCATTAAATTCATAAGCCTCCTTAACTAATGATGGATTAACTGTACTGGACAAGCATATTCTTGAAGGCAAAGTTGCACAAATAATGGGATACTAATAAAAATGTTCTATAAGATAGATCTTAATGTTTGTGAAATTTTACATGCTTGCAGATAGTTCTTCACTATGGTTGGCTTGGTTTACTACAAATATCAGCCCCAAATCATGGAAAACTCCTAACTGATCTTTCAGAGGAACTGAGAGCCCATTTAGAACAAACAGGTTCATTCAGATTTATCAGCTTTCCCACCAATTAAACTTTCAATCAATTCTCCCTCATCAAAATGCTTTTTAGAGAATGTTAAGAGTTTCATGGTTTCTCAATGATCAATAGATGAAGATGCAAGATAAAACTTGTTTCTGCATTGATGAGGCTAGCTGAGTCATTCTTGATTTGCACAAGAATAGTACCTAGATTTTACATTAGGATCATGTTGCAAAAATGGGAGGGGTGATCAGGGCCAAGTTTAGAAAGAGGGTTTAGTAGTTTTAAGAGGTGACATTGTTAGTGTCATTGACACAGTTAACATGAATTTGGGCAAACTTTGGGACACAGAGAAGAACAGGGAGCCTGGTGTGCTATGATCCATGGGGTCGTGAAGAGCCGGATATGACTTAGCAACTGAACAACAACAAATAGAGATCTTGAGTATTTCAAAGAGTTAGACACTCTAGAGTTTTGCCCTTCAAACTCCCCTCCTTAAACTGGCAAAACTGCTAGAGCAGGATTCCAAATTTGGCTCTAACCATTCTGGGAGGTTTAGGGCTCTATATACAGTAAGGAATGCTGTCAAATTGCACTTTTTGAGATCCTTTGGAACCCAAATCTCCCGATCTCTTCCCCGATCCATTTTATTTAGGGATGTAAGAGGTGTTATAAGACAGAATAGAATTTTGCAATGTCTCATATGTGAAAGCCATTGAGAAATATATAAATAATCTAGGAACAGGAGCAGATTGCCAGATTACCAGCCAGGACAAATTGGAACCTGCCTAATGTCAAGTCATTCAGATCAGTCAAGCCATGCAGCTCAAGAATCTATTTTTCATGAGAATCTGTAGGTTGACACCCTTCCTGGGTCTTTTTGTGCCCTGAACACATAAGAGCCAAATTAAAATAGATCCAACTACTCAGAATCATCCAATATGGCTTGGAATTAGGATGCTATCATCTTCTCCAAAACTTTGTTCAAGAATGGGCCATTAAATATTCTGAGGTAATTTCCCAGGTATTTGACATTTTTCATTGGAGGCTTAGTAAAAGGATTAATCTCCATGGAAGTCAGAGTATCACAATTCACAGCTACAGCTTAATAATATTTAGATGACTTAGAATTTGTAGTGCTGGTACATGTCCCACCTGGCAAATGTGTGAATATTTTTATTTCTTTCTGGTCAACTACAGCAAACTGAAAACCCAACTGCAGCAACTTTGGCGTAAAGGAACAAAAAGTGCCAGCTATGGATCTCAGAAACGGTCTTGTGCCTGTTGTCAGAAGTCGTTTGGAATCCTGTTCGATAGAGGAGCAGTGTGCAAAGGATGCAGCCATTATATATGCTCTCAATGTCGCGTTACTCTAAATGCCTTTCTGTGGAAATGCACTGTCTGCTATGCTTCTGAGTACGAACCTACCTTATTTTAATACAGGGGTCTTCAAAGTTGGCCCTTTTATGACTTGTGGACTTCAACTCCCAGAATTCCTCAGCCAGTGTGCCTGGATGAGGAATTCTGGGAGTTGAAGTCCACAAGTCATAAAAGGGCCAACTTTGAAGACCCCTGGTTTAATAGATGAATTTTTCACACTTAGGACTGTTGCAGCATCCCCATGGTCACGTGATTTACATTTGGACGCTTGACAAGTGACTCACATTTATGATGGTTGTAGCGTCCCAGGGTCATGTGATCCCCTTTTTGCGACCTTCTGACAAGCAAAGTCAAATGGGAAACCAGATGCACTTAACAACCGGGTTACTAATTTAGGAACTGCAGTGATTCACTTAACAAATGTGGTGAGAAAAGTTTTAAAATGGGGCAAAACTCACTTAACAAATTTCTCACTTAGCAACATAAATTTTGGGCTCAGTTGTGGTCGTAAGTTAAGGGCCACCTGTGTATATTTGACAGTGAGAACCTCTATTTGGGGAATCAGATTTATAGGAATTTCCAAATAGCCAGCCGCTGAAAATGGCAGAACGGCTTGAGAAAGTGTAAGTCTGCCATTTCAGAAGGAGGACTGGGAAAACCGTTTCCTGTGGAAGAAAGAAAAAAGGGCTTAGAATGGGTATATGTATGGGCTGATTTTCAGGAAAAACTACTTTTGTTTCATTTATTGATAAAATTGTTATAGAGCTGGGATGTTGGTGTTTGATGGTGTTTGAATGGAGTTTCAAAAATAAACGGCAGCTATAGGGAGGGACTCTGGATATGAATTAGCGTAGGATTTGAAAAGAAAGGGGTTTTGCATGCTTGTGCAAAATCACAGAATACATAACTGATTATACAAGAGCTGACGTTCCACTGCTCTTGATCACCATGATGGAATTGATTTGGTTTGATTTTTTAAAAATAATTAACCCATCCTCCTTGAAAAAGGCATGTATAAAATTCAAATAAATACTTATTTTGTTTTTTTTTGCAGGACTATTAAAGTGAAAACAGGTGAATGGTTCTTTGAGGAGCGAGCAAAGAAATTCCCCACTGAAGGTACCAAATAAAAAACAGAAGCATTAAGTCATATGCAAGATAAATTGATTACTTCGATAAGTTTCTCTTTCTAATTCATGTTTTATTTTAGCAAAAACAGTCTTCTAGAATGTAAATCTATGAGTGTGGAAATTTCAGAGTACAATTTTATTGAGCTATAATAGTAGTAATTGTATTGAATTATTTAAATTCACCCTGCCTTAGCTATAAATATATGCATTTGTCATAGCTAATAACAACCAACTGCTTAGGCTATTTCACTTTTTGTGCTGAATTCATTGATTTTAGTACAATTACAGTTATACTTATCTATTTATGTTTTGGTTGTCTTTCACTGCAGTTGTGTGTGGTCTCTTTATGTCATGAATCCCATCACCATTATTTCCAGCAAATTTCTGCATATAGATAGAAATATTAGAACTACAATATGATATTATGACAGTTTCAGAGAAGTCATTGGTGGGTTGCAGTTCATTTTTATGAGATCAGTCAGCAGTGCTTCTTAAAACTGTGTCAGAGAGAGCTTTGGATATAGGGAAAAAATGAGCAAGGTAGAAATGATATTATGACTTATTTTTAAATGAGAAGCTATTATTCAATAATGGGAGTTTTAGAATGAACTCAGAAGAAACATTTACTGAAAATCAAAACCGTTCCTTATGGAAATATGGAAGTATTCACTGTTTATGTAAAAGAGAAGCAACAGAAGTGAAAGTAGAGATAAACTCAAGAAAGCCAGCATTGTCCACTGGTGAAGGTGCTGTCACTGGATCGGAGAGACCCAGATTAGCCACAGATCTCCCTGGCCAAATCTCCCTTGCAGGCCAACGTAGCCCATGAGTTGCTGCTGTGAGGTTAGAATATATGCCACCTGTACCTCTCAGAAAAATGGTGGGGCAGAAATAAAAAAAATAAGTGAGGTATCATTAAAATTAAGGAACTTGTTTATTTGCTGCTGACCAGGAGGTCAATTTCCCATTGACTTTCTGCAATAGAAGAAGCGAAAGGTGACCAAGTGTTGTGCCAAGGAAGTTATGATTGCCTCTCAGTAACCACATGGCCTCCTTCATAGAAAGTTTATTTTTGGAGAGTTATTCCCACACTGCTTTGATCTAGTGCAGTGATGGCGAACCTTTTAGAGACTGAGTGCCCAAATTGCAACCCAAAACCCACTTATGCATCGTCGAGTGCCGGGTGGGTGTGGCCCGTTGGCTGGGTGTGGCCCATTGGCTGGGTGTGGCCAATTGGGTGGGTGTGGCTGCGGTGGTACGGCAGACTGGGTGGGACTAAAAAGTTCAATCAATCAATTTCAACTTTGCAAGATCTTTTTTTTTTCCCGTGAGAAGTTGAAATTGACTGATTGAACCTTTCTTTTTTTTTGCACATGGCAGCGGAGGCCTAAAGCGAAAAGGTTTTATACAACCCAGCTGAAGGCCTAGGACTGGGGTGACGGCGTGCGTGCCCACAGGGAGGGCTCTGAGTGCCGCCTCTGGCACCCGTGCCATAGGTTCACCACCACTGATCTAGTGCAAGACATTTGCTGAAGGATTTCCTTACCAGGGTTCACCTTTCTCTGGTGGCAAATTCTACCTGGGCAGTAGGGCACAATATTTTCCAAAACACAGAACAACAATGATAATCTTGCAGGATCCAGTCTGGGCTGTTTACCAGGACCAGAGGTTTAGTCTTCCGAGCTTTCGGACTTGTGTTGGAAAATTCTCTCTCTCCAGAATGTGTGTTTTGGGCTATTCTATGCATAGTATTTATGTGGAGCCTGGTTGTATGTGGCTTTTTAGTTGTTGAAGTCGTAATTAATAACCAGTCATCAACACCCCAATCAACAACTAAAAAGCCACACACAACCAGGCACCACATAAATACGACACATAGAATAACCCAAGGCACATATTCTGGTAGAGAGTAGTTCCCTGATGATGGGCTCCAGCACAAATCCGAAAGCTCGGAAGACTAAATCTGTGGTCCCAGTGGCCAACCCAGACTGGATCCTGCAACATTATCCTGGGACGCGTATATTTGCTTTCATTCATAATGATAACCTTGTTGGTTTATGGGTGGAAAAATACAACATTCATACAAAGGGGTCTTTTTTTTTTTTTTTAACATGCTGAGAATTGAAATCCCTCCAGTCCCTAAATAGTGTCAGATGAAAGAAATCAGGAACCAAAATAGAGTTCAAACGTACTACAAGTTTATTTCATGCTACTTATACACAAGAATCTGATCTACCAAAGGTCAAGGCAAATTGGTGCCAGGTAAGAGTTCATGGACTTCAAGGGGGGCCGGACTTAGGTCTCTTATGAAGGCATAGAGACTCCAAACTGATAATGTGTTTGACCCTGACCTCAGGCTCACACTGGTCATCTCCTACAATATTACAATGAATTGATATATTTTTTAAATTTAGCAAAACACATAAGTTTACTCTCTGCCTTTCCTCTGCGTTGTTTTCTAAGTCATCTTTAATTTTGCTCTTTGTGAGGCTAGATGCGTATGTGCTTTGCCCGTGACAGGAGACAGATGGGGGATACATGTCCTTTGTGTTTTCAGAAGTGACATTTTTGAGTTTTGAGATTTTTAAGAAGAGGCTAGACAGTCACTTGTCTAAGACGGTATAGGTTCTCCTGCTTGAGCAGGGGGCTGGACTAGAAGACCTCCAAGGTCCCTTCCAGCTCTATTCTATTCTAAAAGTGTGAACATGACTTTGAACAGCAGACTTTATTGACCCAAATTGCTTTAAAACACTTTAAATTTGCTTGCTTTTGTCCGACAGAGTTGTGGAGAACGTAAAGGCTTGCACAATATTTGTGCCATTGTGGTTGGCTCATGTTCTGCTTAAATATGGATGTGGCTTGTTTTTCCTCATGGGCAATCATACCCTTCCTTTTTTTAAAAAGCTATCGTGAGAATTTTCTTAAGTGGAAATTTCTATACACACACTTGTCAAAGCTGCCTATACCAAATATCAGTGCTTAGTTGGCTCCCCCCCCACACACCCCATCATTAATTCCAGGGCATTTCTCTTGAAGAAATACTGGAAAATAGAGGCCAAATTGAGTTCTGTTCTAGTTGCAAAAAAGCGGAATTTATCCAAAGGCATTGCTACTGTTGAGACACAGAAGGTGATGAGAAACGGTTGCATATGTTTTTAGTGTACATTTTTTTTTAATGATAGAAAAGGGAAGAAAGGGAATGCAATTTAAAGGTGGCGCAAGGAAAAGAGGAAATCATGAAAACAAATTAGTTCTATTACCATTTTTTAAAAAAATAATAGGAAAATAATCTATAAGTGAATTTTAATTACATTG
This sequence comes from Azemiops feae, assembly GCA_023970755.1. NCBI lineage: Eukaryota > Metazoa > Chordata > Lepidosauria > Squamata > Viperidae > Azemiops > Azemiops feae. Next base: position 1,949,407 of record JALGBA010004174.1, on the reverse strand, counting down.
CAAATGCATATGTTAAACAGTGTTTATAGGAACAATATATTTAAAAAATCTAAATCTCGGTATATAATTAAAGTAAAACCCCAAAAGAAGTCAGTATTATTTTTATTTGTAAAGGTACTGTCTTATCCCATTTTGACATAATGTCACGCTCCTGATGTCATTGTCCACCTTGATGATACTTGGATGCCTCAGATTGCTTCTTTCTTCTCTTCAGCAGCTCTTGCTAGAATTTTGGGTGGATGTGAGTGTAATGGGAAAACTCCCAGGAAAGTCCAGTTATGTATGTGTCAAAAGATGTCTTCCAGAATATTGGTTTTTCAACTAGATTACTTTATATCAATCTTTTCCCCACCTCAAGATGTACAGGTCGTTTCTTGGCCAGATGATTGGGAATTATGTAATATCAAATTCTATAAACTAAAGAGGGAATCAACTTGGGGAAGATAACATTTCCTATATTGATGGCTTAAAAGGGAGAAAATTGAATTTTTGAATGGAGAAATTTGGTAATCAAGAACAATGATTTGTTCTTTGATAAGAACAAAGATGTTGACTTTCGCAACTGTCTAAATATGCAAGGTGACTCATATAATTCCATGTTTTCCTAGAAAAATATTGGACTCCTAGCAGTTTTCAGTGCAAATTATTGATCACTGAATTTAACATAATATTTAATAATAAATAATAAAACATAAATTATTTTATGAATTCAAACAGTGCCCTCTCTTGGCCCTTTATCATAATGCCAAATAAATTATTCAGTTTTAATGCAATTGAATGTAATATAATCATTATTACGGTAAAATTTAGGAAAAAACATGTTAAATTATTAAAAGCTCATACTAATCCAGTTCCAAAATGCAGTGTAATATTAACCTGTCCTGTCAGAGAAAGGACTTCCCTTAGCATAGAACTACCATATCTACAGTATACGTGAACTATAGAAATCCAGACAACCAATAAATAACTCTTTCTATGATCATCTGTTTGCATCTTTACAATCCAGATATAGCAAAGTCATGTTAACAGAATAGACAAAGAAGATTCCTCCTCACATTTGTGTCTTCAAAGAGATGCCCTGCAGTAGATTGGGATGGAAGCACAATGGGATGTGATGGAAAGGAAAGGAATTTTTTTGTAAATATTGAATTCTACTCATTTAGTCTTGAATATCACCCAGAATTAGAATTCAAATAAACTCAAATAGTCTTTTCACAAATTGATTTCTCAGTCTTGAAAAATGAAAAAAAAATGAATGGGAAATAGTATCTCTTGATAAAAAAAAATATCTAAACTTTGGAACAGTAACCAGAAACTGAATAAATGTAAAAGCTGGTCCAGAAGTAACCTACTACCCATGATTGTGCTTATGTCCCATTGAAATTAGATGATTTCAATATGTTTGGCTGCAGATGTATAAAGAGATAAACCTTAGTTACAACTCTCTTGAAGCCAAATAATTTAACAGACTAGTAAGTATTAATAATAGCAATAATTATTATCTGTTAATAGCTCTTGGGTTCAGTTTACTGTATTTATTACTGTACAAGGCCAATAAACGTCTCTATATACTTGACACAATGTTAAATATAAGGAACTGCAGAAAATAGGATAATAGATCAGTTTCATGTTTTCACGGAAAACTAATCACCTACACTTTCATTTACTGCTTAATCATAAATTAATTTTAAAACGTCAGTACAAATGCCTTTTTATCTATTGTAATGCTTTGTGGTATTGGCATGGTATTTTTCACATAGTGCAAGAACATTATTTGAAAAACAAGTTACCTATCTGACAGGCATAAATAAATAAACACAACAAATGATCTTTTTAGATTTCCAGGCTGCGTTTCAATTGACATATGCAACATGACTAACATGACTAACCATGACAAATATAAGAAAATAAATTCAGCCCAGCAACTAATGCTAGCCCCACTAGTAACATGGAAATTTGGTGAGAGTAGAAGTAAAAGAAAAAGCTTTAATAAAAGGACCTGTTCAACAAATGGACAGATAGCTCTAGGTCAGGGGTAGGCTCTTTTATGACTCGTGGACTTCAACTCCCAGAATTCCTGAGCCAGCATGGCTGGCTCAGGAATTCTGGGAGTTGAAGTCCACGAGTCATAAAAGAGCCAAGGTTGCTTACCCCTGCTCTAGGTATTCATGGCCTAGTCGGGAACATTCCAAAATCCAAAATCAAATTATTGAAAATGGTCTATCACTCTTCACCATTCCCCAAAGTTCTGATAATAACCGCTTCACTTCCAAGGCTCAAAAGGAAATTATGAAATTATTTTATGAATGCCAAATTATTGCTTCATTAAATCAATTATTGACTATTCCAACTTTTCACATAATTGGTTATCTGGCATTTAATCTAACATTTTCATACTAATTGGCCATTTTCTCTGTCACTGAGCTAGAACCTCTTCTTAATTTAATAAACTATATAAATACTATAAATAAAAATACTCTTTATTGCTTCTTAAGTACAGTAACTCATCAGAGCTATGATGATAATAGTAATGATAGAAGGAGAGTAGATTTGATGCACATAATGATGAAAAGATGCTTCACAATGACCATTTTATGGGATTTCCAAATTCAGATGAACAGAAATCTAGGGCATAATATGCTGGCCCCCACAATAGTTGAAGAAAAGCTCTATAATGTTTACTTATAAATGTAACGGTATTAAATGACACTAGACTAGCTCAAAGGAAACTGGAAAGGGTTGTAAAATATTTCGACTGAACAACTGAATTACAGAGACAATGGACTAAACCAGCAACATTTTCCCTCATAATTATTGGAACATTAGGAACTATAACAATGCAATTGTAAAAACAGCTGACAAAATTGAAAGTATTTGACCTCATTTACAAAAAACAAGAACCACACACACACATATTATGGTGATATTTGAACAATTCTTAGGCTTTGGGATAAAGCTTGAATTAACCCTAAATTATCAAGGCAGCATTTTTCAGAAGACAAATCATCATCAACCTCATCCTTTATTTGCAGTCTGGCTTGGTTAACAATTAATCTAAGTATTTAAAAAAGCTCCTGCATTTAGCCTTTGGAATGTTAATTCTACTTCCTTTCACAAAAATCCTTTTCTCAACTTTGTAGGTGTGTGAATAGGATCATTTCATTATTTAAAGCTAAGGGTCTGAATTTTGGGGCTGCTTAGTTTGTGAAGTAAATTTGAAGAAGCCATTTCTGTTGATTTAACTACTGATCAAACTGATTAAAGCTCTCAGTTCTGGTGAGATCTTTTCCTCCAGTAGCTGTTCTTTTTAGGAACAACAGAACTTGAATTTTTCTCGATTCATTCTTCAATGTCCAGTTTTTATGACCCTAGCTCTGGTATTACAGGTTAGCTTGATTTATATAGAAGCTCTCTTTGTATATAGATTAATGAAATCTGCAGTAGCATAGCTACTGCCAGAAGACTAGCATATACACACTTCCCTGTTTTACTGGCACACATGTTATGAAAGATCACATGATTAACCAGTGTGAGAAAATAATTTTTATTGTCAGCTTAGTTGATTATGCCAAAGAATTATTTTTTATATTGTTAATGATTTACCTGATGCAGAATGATTTTCTTTGTGGACAGATATAAGAACACATTCCAAATGTAATTGTTAATAATCAATGCTTTTATTGCTTCACACCATTCATCATTTGCAACATTGATAGATTGAATCACATGGGTTGACTGTGTTTTAGTTGACTGCTTATCCATAGTTTTATAATCAGTGAGATTTTTTTCTAGCACTATTTGTACTGAAAAGTTGTACAATATTTAAATGGTGTTACATACGAAAGTTGCTTCTTTTCATTTTATCATCTTGCCTTATTGGTGTTTACTTCTTTTTTAAAAAACAATTCTGCTATAGTTGAGGTCTCCGTAATCCATTATAATACAGGGGGTTGAACAGAAACAGGAAGAGAACATTTTAAACCACAAACATTTTCATATTGGCAATATCAAGTAGTAAAAATGGTTGATAATAATGGCTACATCTATTAAAAAAAAATTGGCAGGCGAGTACAAGTTTATTGCTATCAGTGACCTTGAGTTCTTTTCATTCTTGATAGGTAGATATGAAACTGCTGGAGCAAAACTCTTGAAATCTTATCAGAAATTAAGGTAAGGACAAGGAGGTTGACGTGTCCTACAGACGTTTGATGTAGTACTAAGTGCGTATTATCCCGTGCGGGAAGCCTGTTGAAGCTTCTAGTGAATGTGGGTGGAGTATGCATTTCATTATCATGGATTCTCTTTACATATAGAACTTGTACAACATCAGCCATAGCAGCATTTTACAATTTGGCCTCATTCAGATATATATAAGACTTGCAATTCTTGGAATTTCTAAGTCCAACTTTAGAAAGGCTTAAATATAAGACGTCTGTGGCAAATTGATTCATGAAATCTCCATGTCCAAATATTTACCTGGGGAAATTGTTTCAGTTTTCCTTGTGTTACCTTTCGAGCCACTAAAACACTGCCTTTTATTTCAGTGTTGCAGTCTAGACAAGTGTTTCGGTGTGGCTCTGTAATTATAGCTTTTGCTATAGCCACAACTCCAACAACATTGGGGGTAGGGGAGGGATAAAGGGGCGTCTCTTTAATACTGTGGCCCTTGATACTGTAGGCTGTTCTTGCAAAGTTGATAAAGGGGATTAAGTTGTAAAGTTTTGTTTTGGTTTCATTGAAAAAGTTAAAGGTTAAAAAGATTAAAGCTTAAAAATAAATACCAAGGCCAACAGGAATGCGATTGACAGATCATAAATAGTATTACCTCTTGAATGTTGAAGGTAAACTGGGGAGTTGGCTTTCAATCACATATTTAGTTTCAATCCTGATATCCTTTTCTACTATTATTTAAGAATCATTTTAATTTGAATTGAAATGCAAATGTTACAATTTAAATGCAATGTCATATTTTACACAGATAAAACAAGCACGTTTTAAATGAGATTTCCGTGGCATTTCATGTCCTAATGTTTCAGTCACAGACATGATTTCAGTGACAAATGTCCTAATTCCATATTTCAATCACAAACATGATCTAAGTGACAAAAGTGACAAAACTCCCACCCCAAACTACAGAATCTTTAAATATTCTTTGTAGGCTACATACATGACTTATCATGAGTCTAGTTTTACCAAAGGCAGAATTTTAAGCATTTCTGATGGGTCTTACCTCTGAATGATTAAGCTATGTTGTATTCAGGTACAGGTAGATGCAGGTAGATGCTTGACAACTGATTCATATTTATGACGGTTGCAATGTCCTGGGGTCATGCTATCACCTTTTGTAACTTCCTGACAAGCAAAGACAATGGGGAAGCCAGATTCCCTTAACAGCTGTGTTAATACTTTAACAACTGTAGTGATTCACTTAACAAATATGGCAAGAAAAGTTGTAAATTGGAGAAAACTCACTTAACAAATTTCTCACTTAACAACATAAATTCTGGGCTCAGTGGTGGTCATAAGCCGAGGACTACCTCTAAATTCACATCATGGGTAGGCAACATTTTTGGCAAGCAGTGGGTGGATCTATCGCCAAAGCGAGTGAGAAGCAGTAGTAACTTTCAGGCAGTAGAAGCAGTGGTGAGATTCAGCTGGTTCGCACCACTTCGGCAGAACCGGTAGCTAATTTTTTGTTGCCCAGGCCCAGAATGGACTTCCGGAAGTGGCATCCACACAGAGAACTGGTTGTTCACATATTTGAATCCCACCACTGAATAGAAGGAAGACATTGAGAAGCTGGGGTATATATATTTTTGTTATCATTTGGACATCTTATTAGACATTTGAGCAAACAATTTACATTCAATGGCAAATGTGAAGGTAAAAATAGCGAAATCAAATAGCTTATGGATGCCCTCAGATGTTACTAACATGCTGTTATGTCCACAAGGAAGTGTTGTGAGTGCTATTCTTCGCGTTGACTTTAAGAGGATCAAGTTGTGAGAAACTTCAGCATTTTTGAGAAACTGATAATATTAATTTCAAACCATCGTGATAATAGGTTCCTTTGCTAATGCCATTGGGGAAGCTGTGAGAAGAAATGTTTATCTACCCACGAGTAGATGGACAGATGAACCTATTCCAAACTAAGGTTCCATGTTCCTATAAATCTTAGGTCAATCTTAGCTTATTTCTCATATCAAGAAGTAGTTCTTGCTCTTTGTTTGAACTGGGAAGTTACTGTAGGCTGAGAAGATTTATCTCCTAAGGTTTACCTTTATTTCATTTTCTTAGTTCTTCCTAAGAAGTCTTCATGATCCTTTGCAATCCTTTTAAGTTTCAGATGGAGATTTTAATGTATTTAATAGCTTGGTATTTGGTTTCTAAAGTTAGTTGTTAATGTTAATAATACAAAATACCACACAAGCAAAATAAAGAGAAAGCAGTGTATTTTGTACAGGTAGTCCTCGATTTATGACTGCAATGGAACCCCAAATTTCCACTGTTAAGCAAAAGAGTGGTTAAGTGAGTTTTATCCCATTTTACAACCTTCCTTGCCACAATTGTTAAGTGAATCACTGCAGTTGTTAAGTTAGTAACATGGTTGTTAGGTGAATCTGGCTTCCCCACCGACTTTGCTTGTCAGAAGGTCATAAAAGTGGATCACGTCTATCGGAAATATGAACCAGTTGCCAAGTGTCCAAATGTTGATCACGTGACCATGGGGATGCTGTAATGGTCGTAAGTGTGGAAGCAGGTCAGAAGCCACTTTTTTTTAGTGCTGTTATAACTTTGAACAGTCTCTAAATGGACTGTTGTAAGTTGAGGATTTGCTATATTGTATTTTATGTGGGTAACTTTTCATTATTATTTTATTCTAAATATTGGGTGGAATGACTGAATTCCTGAATTCTAGAATTCCCGAATTTTAGAATTCCCGAATTCTAAAATTGGGGATAAATCATGAAATATGAAGGAGACAATTCTGGAAATGTAGCAGATATATTTGCCAATCGTTTTGTTTATGGTTGTTTTTTCCCCCTTAAAACTCTTAGCAAAGTATCGGTGATTCCTCCAACTCCTCCACCTTTTGCTGAATCCGCCAATAGAATAAACGTATTGGTAATGTATCACTCTACATTCTGTTTGACCAATCACCTACTTACTCAAAAAGCTTTCAGCTATCATTGATTTTGCGCTTAATATGTTTTCTTTAATCTTATACGTCTTTTTGTCTGGTAGTCTCCAGAAACTGATCTCTATGCATGATTAATTTTTTTTCAGCCTAACATAGTAGGTATAGCTATTAATACATGATCATCCATGTATTAACAATTAAGTATGAAATAGGGAAGAGACTAGATTTAAAGAACAAAAATAGATGGGAGTGCTCCCTCTCTTCATGCTGTTCATTTTTCTGCCATCCATCTTTTCCAATGTTAATCATGATCAGGAAGTGAATGTCTCTGAGAAGGAGGCTGCAGTAGCAGATAGAGGTCCACTATCACCTGGGATACACCTGAAATGCTATCAGCCAAGACAACACTGAATAAGCTGTATTTTCTGTAGCTATCTCATTGTCCACTACCTATTTGATGTTCAGTTTGCCCTTCATTTCATTTATTTACTCTTCTTCTTGTCTTGAACAATAACCATGCTACAGTCATTTTCTGTAGCAATTTTTTCCTTAATTTGGAAAGGAATTAATTTTGATTGCCTTTTGTTTAGTCTGAGCTTCCTCTTCCACACTCAGAAATATTACAGTACACTCTGTCCCATTGCATAATAGAAGTATTCATGGTTTATTCATCTGTCCCATCTTCACGACAAATTTAATTTAATTAAAATGAGGATGACAAAGTTATTTAGTCTGCATTACTTCTCTTCAGTTTCCCAAGATTAGTTAGCAGTACATACTCTGCATCCAGTTTCCCCCCCGAATATAAGGCAGGAAGCAGTATTTGAAATTTCCATGAGCTAACCCTGAGTCATACTAGTTATAGTGATTGATTACTTATTATTTGTGTGGGGTACATTTTGCCTTTTTTTTTTGTAATTGGGGAGCTTTGATTTTCCCGTTTTAAGCCTTGCATGCCAAATAAAAATAAGTGCCTTATTTTGAAAGTGACTAAATATTTAAGTTAAAATGGGTTTAAAATTTTTAATGAAGAGAATAGTGATTAATTTTTCAAGTAAAGTAAGAATGTGATTGAAGTAAAGAAAACTAGAAAATCAATGGTATGTACTGTGATAGAATTTACTGCAGTTAGAATTCTTAGGTTGAATCATATTTCCTATTTAAATATTTCCAAAAATGAAATATAAAATAATAATCATTTACCAGATCTGAGCAAAAATCCAGATGATCACTAGATGGCAGCAAAGTGACAAAAATATAGTGGTTATTTGGGGGTTTTTTTACAACTCAGATTGCGATATTGGCTGATTTATAAGATTACTATGGTAAACACTGTGATCTTTTAGATACCAGGCAGCATTTGTTTTTTGGCATGAAAGCTGACTGGGTGATTTTGGGCCAGTCGCTATCTCTCAGACCAACCCACCTCACAGGGTTATTGTACAAAAAATAGGAGGAGGAAGGAATATTAAGGTAGATTTGCCACCTTGAGTTCGCCAAAATATTTAAAAGGTGGGATAAAATATAATAATAATAATTCAAGTATAGATCATCTCCTAAATGCTTGGACACAGGAATTATAGCTCTGTTTGCAAGTTTGCACTTGCGTTTCCTTGACAATTTCAAAGAGGTTATATGATCCAGGAAACCTTGAAAAGCTAACTCCATTCTATTTATTTTTTCTTGTCTTTTTCTCTTTCAGGAACTTAATCCAGGTTTCCACAAGTCTGTGGAAAACATCTTACTGTCTTTTACCACACATATCAAAAGTAAGGGTCTTTACTATTGTGAAATAAGATGTTGTATTAAAAGGATAGATCTAGTCATCTGGTAGCTAAAAGAACAGTACTGTAATTTACTACCTATCTTTTGTCTTTGGGGGAATTAAAGAAAGAGATTCACAACCAGTATCAAAGGTGCAGCTGACTAAATCTTAGAATCTGGATTGGAACTTCAAGATTTGTAGTGTACAAGGAACAGTAGCCTTCCTTCCTCTCATCCCCCCAATGCCATTCCTGAGGAAAATAAGAACTTCTAATCTGACATTTCCCTTCTGAGGTAGAATCCAAGGTGGCCATGACACTGGATTAAAGTGTTTCATCATTCATTAACAACGTGTATTAATAGATTCTAGTGAGGTTGGTGAGATTTCTTAGTTATGCCCCTTCTGATTATAGTTACAGCTTGTGGGACTGAATTATTTACCATACTCCAAAAATATACATGCAGAATATGAGATGTTAGACCTGCCCATCATGAAGAATTATTCTTATGTCATTTGAAAGAGTTTTGCATACTCCTTGTAATACAAGTTACAATCACTTCTAATTTCTGCCCTTTGTGACAATATTAATCAAAGTGGTCAATACATTTTTTAGATTTTCCACTGCTACAACATTTGTTCATTCATTCATTCATTCATTCATTCATTCATAGAAAATTTATATGGCTACCCAACTCACTGTCAATGACTCCGGGTGGCTTACCACAATACAAACCCACTAAAAACAACAACAACAAAGACCTATAACCCCACCTTCACATGCTGGCGACAGAAATCAAACTAATCATTTGATGGGCCCCATCCCACTTTGGGGTCCCAGGCCCATTGGCCAAACCAGGTTTTCATGGCCTTGTGAAAGAGTGTCAAAGTGGGGGCAAATCTTATCTCTGGGGGGATGATATTCTTGAGACATCTTATGCAATAAAAATTCACATATAATTTGCACCTATGCTTATTTGAGAAATAATTGGAACAGGGATTCCCCCCCCCCTACTTATCAACAAGTTTACTGTTAAGTCAAACGTAGAGCTACATAAGAGAAAATAAAGAGCAAGTCATGAAGCGTTTTCTAAATTCTTACTCTCAGTCTCTCCAGTTTGTAACTCATTCTCCGTTCTGTGCCAATGTAGACTGCAGTTCTATACACAACTGCCTGAGAGAAATTTTCAATAAACTGACTAGGAATCACTCCTTTGAATTCATACTACTCCTTTGAAACTGTGCTATGGATAATTGTAATAACAGTAGACTCCTGTCAAGAGAGGACATAATAGAATAAAAATTGTATCCTGTACGGATGGATACTTACTGAAATTGTTACTTTCAGTTTAAACCTACCTTAGGCAGCACTTGCTACCAGGAGGTGATTGTGTGTGTTTTTTTTATTATATGCATGTTGTAGAGTAGACTCTCTGTTGTGTGCCTGCTTCCTAAATTAAATCCCATTAACCCCAGGATATCTCTAAAACAGGGTTTTTCAATATGTGTTCTGTGAAGCACTAAGCTTCTGCAAGAACTCAGTGTGATTCCATGAGAGACTTTTCCATGGACAAAAAAAAGTTTATCCAAATGTAGCCATTGTTTTTGTTTGTTACTAGAGCATTGTCTTTTGATCTACGATTGATTGGAAAGATGACTGGTCCAAGATCACCCAGCTAGCTTTGTGGCTAAGGTGGGACTAGAATTCCCAGTCTCCAGCTTCTAGCCTGATGCCTCAACCACTACACCAAATTGGTTCTCTAATCTAAGCTTTAGTAATACATAATTGATATATTTTAATAGGTCTGTTTTAGTTTCATAAAATGCAAACAAGAATATTATACTTCAAGTGCTGACAGCTCAGCCTTACAAGTATTATAAGAATCATAAATTTCAGACACAATTATGAACAAACTGAATTGACTTTTTAAATTCTCTGACTTTTTTCCCTCTAGAAATCTCAAAGTCACAGAATGATGTGGCCAACGAGAAATACCTTCTCACGGCAAATTCTGAGCCACAAACCGATCCAGTGAAGGACAGGAGAAGCCTATCTGATACCGCTATTGATATTTCAACTAGGGTACAGTACTATTTAATTATATTAACTATGCAATATGTTAATGGAATGTTGGGTATTCTGTACTTGAATCACAATCAGATTTGATGAGAAAACACAACAAGTTCTGTGAACTGAATAAATTATGCAAAGTATGGAGGTTTACAGTATATAATAGCTGCAATCACATTAGTGTATCCGTGGGAAATCATAGTTTATTTATCTTTCCTCCCCAATTACAGATGGGAAGGGGAAGCGTCCACATGGAACTCCCAGATCTACAGGGTCTCCATTAACCTCAGACTGTCCATGGATTCACTTGCAATCCATTGCCAAGTATGGCAGTGAATGGAACTAGCTGAGTTCCTTTTTAAACTGTTCATTTTGCTGGGCATTGTTTTAGTTATTAACTGGCTCATGTTATTGAATCATTCAAGTTTAATCACTGACTGTATCATTCAGCATTTCAGAAGCCCCCTTGTGTTGATTTTATAAAGACAAGTAGGATTTTATATATTATTACCTCTCCTTTTTTTATTAACAAAGAAATGTTCAAGTATCAATGGAGAACAAGATGACAGTAGAGTTGCTTGCATAAAAGCATCAAGTGAAGAATGCATACCCTCCACTATTACAAATAATACCTTAATTTGTGGAGATAAAAAACGTGTAAGTAGTGATCTTATTTCTCGTGTTTCTATAACTGTGCATGGAAAATGTATAGATTTTTAATGCTAGGCAGTTTATTAACTATCTTCCCAAAGAAATACCATATAAGTCTCAAGAATATGTACAACTTCAGAAAATAATCTGTTTCAGAGACAGAAATAATGATATAAACTTAAATATTTCTTTATCTTTACAATGGACCTTTCTTTTATTTTGGTTAGCAGAACAGGGTACCACTTCAAATTAGTTGTGTGGGAAATCTTATCTTCTTCGGATATTAAGGTTTATTACAGTTCTGATTTGGGTTGGACAAGTAATAAATGACAGTAAAGAGATGCAAAAAAAATCCCCCTCTAACCCAGTGTTTTTCAACCTTGATGTCAGACCCAAGCCCAGAGATGAAACAGTGAGATCCAATTGAGTCCATTCCTTTATTTATTTATACCTAATTGATAGAATCTTGCCAAATGACAGCTATGTCTTTCTGACCTACTAGATACTGTATAGCTTGAGCAATTCTAGGGTGTGGCTACCCCTAACCTCTTCCGCCCTCCAGCTTGGGACTGCACAGTCTCTTAATCTGGGCCTCTTTCTGGGAAATCTCTCTGTTGCCAAAAGCCTCCCCCACTGCTCCTGCAGGTGTACATTCCATCACAGCTTGGTTACTTTAAGATTGGTCTTCAACTCTCAGAATTCCCCAGCCATCATAAGATGTACAGTAGTGGCCAAAATTGTGGAAACCTTTTGGGACAAGTGTACAGTAGAAATGCCACCTTTGGTTAAGTTTCCACCAATTTTTCTTCTAATTTCTTTATAATTGTAGCCTTGTTCACTTAATAATACTATTTTACATCGCTTTCTGGGCAACCAGTCAACTCTTTGCACCATTACTTTAATTTTATTATGTTTTACAAGCTCACTAAATGAAAGAACACAAAAAAACCCAACCAACTTGATAGCGATCACATAACACACTGACAAATGTCCTCCTCTCAGCTTCAATACATGACATCAATAACTGAATCCTACTGTGATCTGATTGGCTCATTGCCAAAATAAGATGATACCTGATTGGCTCTCTAAACACTCATGCTCATTGGCTACAATCAGATAAAGGAAAGCTACCTGATATCAACCTAAGCAAGTTATGCTTCCTTTTTCTGGTTATTTGGCTATAACGTTTCATAGAATACAGTACAGATAATTGAACAAACTTTGTTGCATTACATTCTTGATTAAATTATCTTTCCATTGATATATAATTTTATGGTACTACTCCCAAAAAAAGTGGTGTTATTAGCCATCAAACCTCAAAAATACACTTTTCCCAAAAGGTTTCCACAATTTTGGCCACTACTGTATGAACATCAACTTCCCTGTATGCTGGCTGGGAAATTCTATGCATCGACATCCATACATCTTGAAGTTGTCAAGATTGAGAAATCTTGTTCTAACCTTTCATGCCATCCAGTCAGTCTAGACTTTGGGGTCCTAAATTAAACCTAGAAAGCAGACAGATTGTGTACTTGAGACCCTTTTGTATTGTCTTAATTTACTGTTTTATACAGGATAGTTTATGCAGCATTCCCAGCATTTGCAGTGAGGCTGTTGACTTTGAAAAAGCTGATGTCTGTGGTGAAATAGAATTTGCCATTAGATACAATTTCAAATTTGGCTTTTTGGAAGTATGCATCAGTGCCTGCAGGAATTTGGCTTATGGAAAGGAGGAAAAAAAGAAATGCAATCCGTAAGTTTCTTTTGGTTACTTTAAAAAAAAATATCTAACAGATGTATTTTAATTCTAAAATAATATTATTTGTGAAGATGCATCCCCAAGGGGGGGGGAGGAGATGCATGTGATGAAATGTATACCACGATGCAAACTCTGTCTCTTATGAGGTTGTATGTGATGCTGCAATGCCCATTTCATTATTTTGATATCATTGCCATTAGGAATGAACATCTAGGCATACATCTGCGGATACATGGGTAGTATAGATTTTTTTTAACCTAAAACCAAAATCATTAATAAGATTAATAATAGGCTTGCTTTAATTTCTTCTAGTTAGCTTTTATTCTCTTCTAAGTCAAATTTTTAAACTATTATAGGACTTGAGCTTCTTGGCTAGAAACATTTCCAGATCCTCTGATCCTCAAAAAGCAGTGGTGACAGTTTTTCACAGAACAAAGCTCACTCTTTCTGCCATGGCTATCCTGCATTTGAGCAATTTTTTTTTTCTGTTTGCCCTTATTCTCTCCAGAAGACCAATTGACCAACCTAGAAATACTCCAAGCCTCTCTATACTGGACACCTGTCACTCATGCAACCAGCTGGAAAGGCTGTTAAAGCCTCTCTTTCAGGCACCAGCCACATTCGTCAAGCTGGCCTTGCCACACTTTCAGGAGTGTGATGATTTTGGATGGGAGTGAAAATCTCTGCCATTAAATTGTCCTGCAGGAAAGCTGTAAGGACTGGATCACTCAGGACATTTGTTACTAAGACAAATCAAAACTTGGTTTAATTCCTGAAACAATGCCAATTATGTTGGCAACTATTTATGCAAACTCCGGGATAGCTGAAATCTTAGATGACCGTGAAGAAGAGCCAATAAGGAAGCAACATTAATAATGTTAAAAAAAAATGGCTAAATGTGTCACTTCTTTGATGCCCTTTGCAACTGCCCTTTGTTTTCCTTTACTTCACTCATAGTAGCAAAGCCAGTTTGGTGGAGTGGTTAAGCCATAAAGCTAGAAACCAGGAGAGCATGGCCATGACCATAGTCCTGCCTTAGGGACAAAGCAACTTAGGTGACTTTGGGCCAATCTCTCTCAGCCCCAGAAAGCAGGCAAGGACAAATTGCATCCGAAATCTTGTTAAGAAAACTTAAGGGACTTTTCAACACTATTCAGAAGGACATACGCACAAACTTAGTAGCAAAAGTATAATAAGGTATAATATGCTACATATATATTTAAAAGAGATATATAGACACTCATATTACAAATCACAGCTCTGGGCACCTGACAAAACACTCAACATTAAAAAAAAAAAGAAACAAACCACAATAAAATTTCCTGGCACCCCAAGACAGCTTTCTTTCACTATCAGTATGTTGCTTTGCTGGGCTCCAGCCTCATTGTCCCCCAATGCTTGCAGGAGGAGCCAGCTCTACAAGGCCTTCCAGAAAGCTAAAAGGACAGAGGTCTGCCAGATTTCTGGGGAAATCTGGGAGAGTGTTCCACAGGCCAGGGTCAACAATGGAGAAGGTGTGCTTCCTGAGTCAAATGTTACTAGATGGTAACATTTAAGGGAAGGAACCTGAGCACCGTACTAGCCTATCATATCATATAAAACTTAGCTAGAAGCTCAGACCCAGATAGCTCTAGGGCAGTTTCATGGTATCTAAAATTTGTTTGTGGTGCCTAGACCTAAAGCCACACAAGTTGCCGGATACGAGATAGACAGCAAATGCTGTAAATTTTATGAATAAAATAAATAAATAAAGGTAACTCTGCTATCAGTTTTATTGAATTTAATACCTTTGCAAATTCACAATGTAACTACATTTGTTTCTCAGAATTAATGGATTGATTAGATGAAGAACACAGACTCTAGAGTCTAGACTGATTGATTGATTGATTAATTATGAGTCATCAAGTCAAAATTAAGAGAGACCAAAACGGAATTTAAAAGTGAATAAGAGAACAGCCTTGTTACAAAAGAAAAGAAAAGAAAAGAAAAGAAAGAAAATGCTTCTTACAACACAAGACAAAATTAAAAAGCAGGAGCCAAATACAGGAGATAAGAATCACTGTATTCTTCCTATCTGAATCCCAAGGCCTGTATATGTACGAAACTGATTTCATACATATACTAATCTCATTAGTTTTTTTCAGATTTCCAAAATTTGTCTCAGAGTTGAGTCTACTTTCATTGTAATGTTGTGTTTTAATATAATCAAACTAGAGTGTACCATGCTTAGCCTTACAGTCTGTTTTCATTGTTGAACTTAATTCAATCTTAAAAGGGGGATATAATAATAAAGAATTCCGTCATTTCAATTCACTAGTATACTGAATTCAATTCATAATCATTTAAGAAAAAGGATCTCATACAACATAAATGACTTGAATCCTAAAATATCAAAGTGTGTATACGTGGAGATGGGTTGGATAATAAAATATTCTTAAAATATACCTGATATAGTAGTGGTTGGGACTTGAATTACCCTTTTAAAAAACTTGGCCAACATCCACATTTTACAAAGCAGCCTATGAAGTCCTTCCTTACTCTTCAAGTACAAAAACAAATCAGCACTGCATTTATGAAACTAAGAGAGAAACAACATGCTGTTGATCTCCAGAGGCATTAATTAATCACCCTCATGTGGCTTTATTTTTCTCCTCCCTTCTTTTCACAAGCATTAACTGCTGTCTCTATCTTTGATTGAAAGATACGTCAAGACTTATTTGCTGCCTGATAAATCTCCTCAGAGTAAACGGAAGACTTCTGTCAAAAAGAACACGCTGAATCCAACATTCCAAGAAATATTACAGGTATTCGAAGCAATTCTGGGCCATATTGTGAAGAGTCAAGGAAGAGCACAACCTATAGGTTTTTTTTTACTTATGAGCTAAAGTTTTTCTTATGAGTTTATAAAAACAGCTGCAATCAGAATAAAGGGTATAACTCAAAACAATCCTATAAAACTACCGTATAGATTAAAAATAGATATGGCTGTATTTGGGATTATTATTAGATCTGCAGTAAAATTGTAACACATGATAGTAAAGGGAGGTTCCAGTTCTACTATCTAGAGGAGTATTTGGATTTTTGCAGTCTATTGATTTCTGGTAACTATATGACAAGTCCACAAACTTTTTAAGTGATTCGCCATTGCCTTTTTACTAGGCTGAGAAACTGACTGGCCTAAAATCACACAGTTGGCTTCCCTGTCTAAGGCAGGAATAGAAATCAGCTTTCCCTGCTTCTAGTCCAGTGCTTTAACCCAAACTGGATGCCTGCAAGATGGCAATAAAGAGGTCTGTTTGCTATTATCTAGGATTTCTGCAGCATTTCGCATAGAATGATGGTAGCTGATATCCGGAAATTGGTACTCTGAGTGGGAAGAGTGGAAATAACTGTCATCAGTGTGCTGATCTTGCTAATTTTTGTGGCTTGATAGTAGAGAAAACTGCCTGGTATGGAAATATTCTTAAAGAAGAAATACCTAAGCATACACTTCAGTGGCCCATTACTTAGAAATGTGACTTGTTGCATTTAATAGGATTTCTGAGTATAGGCTTTCAAGAATCTTGGATATGGATTTTTAAATACAGACAAGACTTTACCCTTTTTTAGGGAGGAATGTTTGTTAATTTAAAAGATGCCATCATGCTCTCTTTGGATCCACCAAGTAACATAAGAAAGGTTTTACTGAGTCACACACAAGTAAAAGTGCCAAAGCATTTTGGAGCTGAAGAAGAAAACCTTGTGAAAATCCAGCATTTACACTATCTAAAAGCTGGTTTATTAAATGATAGAATCTGCAACATTCGGAATGGTTTCAGAAGTATATTACAATTTGGGTAACGAGTTGATCTTCTATTATTGATAGGTAATTTATCAAACTTAAAGGAGCTGTTTAATTTAAACTACCTAAATCTAACATAGATTGAAAAGTAGATCCAATGGCAGACATGCAAAGCTCCCATGGGGTTTTTATAGAAAGCATTATGTTTCTGGATCAGCTTTGATTGGGATTGGGCAGTCTCACTCTTCAAGAAAGAAGGACATAAGATGTAACTTGGTTGAGGATTAAAGGATTATTAGCCCACCTTCCAATCAATTGTGGCATAATATCCTTAACGCTAGCTTAGATAGTGGTCATTTATTGCAGGAGTCTGTGAAAGTGCTGTATAATGAGGCTGCATCTGTATAAATTGCATTTGTTAATCTCGCACCAGTCAATAATGCCATTTATCCTTATAGTACAATATTGAATATTCCCAACTGCAAACCCGACAGCTTCAGATATCTGTCTGGCACGCTGGAATTTTCAGACATCCCGTATTCCTCGGAGAAGTGGTGATAGATTTTGGATCCTGGGATTTTGAAAACTACTCTACTCAGTCGTTCAACTGGTACCAATTGAAAGCCAAAGTGACATGACTGCATTCGATTTACTTACGTTTACTGTATTTATACATGTTTCCTGTTTCTTCAGATTTTAAGGGTAAATGTGCCGTAAGCAGTTCATTTTTTTCAGTGAAGTAGGCGTTAAATGTTTTCATCACTAGAATCATAAAGTGCAATTAGAACGCACCTCAGAGATCATGTAATCCTTTCCCCGTGCCAGCTAGGTAAAGTCTCCTTTGAGCTGAACTTGACTCCTGGCAATTTCATAAACACATCCAAGTAGGTTACGTTTGCCAACAGTATAAATGTGTCTTGTTATAACCTTCCAGGATTTTTTGACTTCTTGATCTAGCATCTGACCATGGAATTTCCTGGCTCTTCCACAGTGTCCCATCCAAAGCATGAACCAAGTTTATTCCTGCTATTTTTTTTAAAAAAAGATTTATCCAGGTCAGCAGATCCCTGCTATTGCCCCTGCATTTGGGTCAAGAAGTTAGGTGAGCACTGTTGATGATAGGACTTTATGTTTTGGGGTTGTCATTTTAACCAGAATATAATGGATTATATTTTATCTTTGTATGCTGACCAGCATCATTGTTGTGAAATGTATGGCTTTATAAACTATTTAAATAAATAAATCTTCCGCTTAAGATATCTAATGAAGAAAAACCCAAAGTTTTCAGTGCGTTCTGCTTCATCATTTTTTAAATGTTTAATCAAAGTTCCCTTTCACATACCTTTGAACCCATTGATTTCTATTCTGCCCCTGGAGGAAAGAAAAAAAATATCCTATCATATATGCGGTAGTATTTTAAATATTTGTAGACGGCCATTGCATCTGCTTTAAAATCTGGTCTGAACACATTCAAAATATAATGATAGCCATCAGCTTGCATTGTTGTTGTTAGTTACGAAGTCATGTCTGACCCATCGTGACCCCATGGACAATGTTCCTCCAGGTCTTCCTGTCCTCTACCATCTTCTGGAGTCCATTTAAGCTCACACCTACTGCTTTAGTGACTCCATCCAGCCACCTCATTCTCTGTGGTCCCCTTCTTCTATTCAGTTTGCATTAGATAACATAATTAAAAACTATTCCTGAGTTTAATGGAGTCCTCATATAGAACAGGCTTGTGCTCCTGAGGGCATAATGTGGGAGAATAAACAATTGGAGGTAACTATGACTTCCCTGCAATACTTCTGGATTTCTATTTTGAAAATATTTTATATGAAAAAAAGGATCTAAGTAAATAAAGTCATTGGCATTTGAATGGATGTATCAAATTCCATTGATTTGATTCAAGAAGTTCATTTTTTTTCTTAGAGAAGATAATTATTCTAGCTAACCCATACCTCTTGTGTTCATAGTATAGTGGGATATTAGATCACCCACCATGCCAGTGAATATCAGATGTGCAAATGGGTAGTGGAATAACATAATGATCTCAGTGAATTTTCATGTATTACTTTCTAACTAAGCCTTCCAAAGATATATTTGTTGTCCATGTATTACATTAAAAACAAAACACACACACAAAAGCATTTAGTGATGTAAGCTTCCACCTTCAATCGGAAATGGTATAGTCCAGATACAGTCATCTCACAATGTTTCAAAGAATTAGACATTCCTGTAATGGTGCTGATAGGTAATACAATCCCTTAATGGAATGATTTCTTCAGTAGGAACTTTTCAACTGACACATCTTCTATCACAGGTATGAAGAATAAGTATTTCTTTCTCATGCTCCATTCTCTTTTACTATTGCCTTTTCCATTTTGATTTTTTATTATCTGATTTTTTTTTAAATCAGAAAAGATAATCAACCATAATGCGTATACATGCTCACATTTTAAACTTACAAACTTTGGAACCCATCCATGTAAATTACTGATCTAGTTGTTGCATGTTGAATTACTTTATTGTTTCCTATTCTGGATTTCCTTGTAATAGCCTTCTCTTTAATAAACAACCCAAGGACCAAAGTTAGCAGCTATGACATAAACAAGAGTAAATGGAATAATTCTCAGCTTGATTTGTATCCTGTTAGTTTCTGTGGCAATCAATTCTTTCCCTACTACCAAATGATCCATTTATAGTTAAAAGCCAACCGAATGCATAAGGTTGTACAACTGAACCAAATAATTACTCCAAATCCAGTTCAACTGTAAAATAGTTGTGCATGTTTTATTTGATGTTATGCATAGAGGAAATAATGAATAATCCATCTAAGAGTGAAAACTGGGATAAAGGTAACTCAAGAACTGGCCAATATTTTTCCTTTCCTCCTCTTTTTTGGTTTCTAACTAGTTGTGTCAATGTAGAATTCTTATGAACGCTGAAACTTGTGTGATTTTAATATTTTTCTCAAAAGTTCTATCCAGTTGTGCGGAGATCACTCCATTCCAATCCCCCACCAAACACCAATTTCCTAAGAGAAACCTATTAGTCCCTCTATAAATCCTTTATAGAACAGTACAGGTAGTCCTCTTGTTAAAACCTAATTTGAGCCTCTGTATCCCCATTATTCCAGTAAACAAAAATGGTAAAGCTTTAATAACCTTTTCTCAAATACCTTCACTAGAATCTTCCGGGATTGCTCTATATCTCATCCCTTTGAATTGCAATAGAGCCAAATTATTTATTGTCTTTTCAATTCTCTGTCCTTTAAGTTTTGCCTTATTCTCCAGAATCACCAGTTTGTCATTAGTTTTACATCACCAGAAGCTTGTTTTACATAGATTACCACTTTATTACATCTCCTTTTTCATCTTTGCAAATCTTTGATCCATTTTTTTTCAAAAGCTGTCAATTTAGTATCAAGTGATTCAGCTATCCTATAGCCTAATTTCTCAAACATTTTCTGAAGTAAATCTGATGTAATTCCCCTCTCTGCAGATTGCTCTAGTGATCCTCTTCTCCCCTCTGCAGTTTTCTAATGGCTGCCATTGAAATATTGTAATCCAAAAGTGAAAGTGTCTCAATTACAAGGAAAAGAGTAAAAGGAAATCTTCCCTTCCCTTTTCTTTTACCTTCCTTTGCCCTTAATACTTTCCTCTCAAATGGCTCTTCGTAGTTATAGTCAGCATCAAAGTCTGGCTCATATTACTTTTATCTTTTGTTTTGTAAAATTCACCAATTTTCTACACTCTTTAATAATAAACAACAAACATTCCTATGAAGGTTCAGTTCATTGTATTATTTTAATTTCTTCAACACTTTTACCAAAAATAATCTTTCAAAATAGCTATCGCCTTTATTCATTTTAAACTATCTTACATCCACTCCTAGTTAAGCTTTTTTTTTTGCCAAAGTTTCTAAATCTTTTAAAACCTTTTTCTTTTTAATTCAGAGAGAATGTTGATTCATCAAATGGAATCATCTTATCCTGCCACTTAGAAAAATCTCTCTTTAGTTGTAAATTAATTCCCTCTGAAACTCAAGGCAAATTGCTCTAAAGAGATACTGTATTAATGGAAAGCATGGTTATACAAAAAGTATTTTTATCAATATTATTCCAACTTGTTTATAGGAAGTGATATCTCTCTGGAGAAAATAGATGAGTATCTAAAAAAACCCAAAATTACCAAGGATTACAGAGAAACAAGCAGAAGCAGAAACAGAAGAATATAGGAAGTTTCTGAAACTATAAAAAAGATTAAACCAGGCAAAGTGCCTGAGTGAGATGGATTATCAGGTTCTTATTATACATGTTTTGAGGATGAACTTTTACACAAATTAACTCTTACAGGGGGGAAAGATGTCAGAGAGTCGGAAAGAGGCCAATATAACACTAAGAACAAGATTTGATTTTAACAACAAACTATAGACTAATACCATTATTAAATAATGAGGTAAAATAGATAAGATCAATTTATACTTCATAGAAAGCACAAAAAATTGTTAATGGAGATTTAACAAAGCCTTATATAAGATACAAAAAGGAATAAGACACTATCTCCTGTTATTTTGGTTTGTGGAATACTGAATAGAAATATAAGGATAAGAGTATTGTGGGAGTAAAGATTAAAAAAGAAACATATAAGTTAATACCTTTTGCAGATGATTTTGTGTTGGTTTCAGGAAATTAATTTTTTTTGTCAAGGGAAATGTAAAATAAAATCAAGAGAAGAACGGCAGGCTGATAGAATTTATGGTTTTGAACATCGTAAGACTGGATTTGAAGCAGAATTGTGTACAAATGTTGAAACATGTAAATTGCTAAAATCTATAAAGGTTTATTGAAATTTGAAACAGAAGAACAAGTAAAAGTGGGCTAAAACCTTGATTATAATATGCAGATGGAATCATGGGAAACTATGTGGCTGAAAGAATTGAAATTTACATTATGTTATAATCTTAAAGAGAATTTTTATAAAATATTATACATTGGTGTATGTCACCAGAGAAATTGTCTAGAATGTATAAAGGCACTTCAAATACATGTCGGAAATGTGAACAAGGAGGAACATTTTATCATGCTTGGTAGACATATAAAAAAGCTAGAAAGTTTTGAATTAAAATACATATACTGTTTCAGAGGATTTTAAAGATTAATATATATCAATGTATATTTTCTGGTCAGAGAAAAAACAATGTTTCTTACTGATTTACTGACCCCTTTATGGACTTTTTGCATAAAACAATAAATGATTTTTGATTTATGGTTTTATAATTAGACAGGATAGGTTATAGAAAGAAAAGTCATTTGTAACCTTAGAGTAAGAGGTAAATTTATAACTGTACTTATAATTTGCCGTAAAGATCAGAAACCATTTCTTTGTATTCTTTTACTTTTTTTCTTTTCTTGCCCTTTGTAGCTTTCTTTCCAATTCCTTTTATTAGTATTAGTTTTTCTCTTTTTTAAAACTTTGAATAAAATTATAGAAAAATGAATTTTGAAACTTGTAATTATTTTATGAAACTTTTATTGGCCCTAACAAAGATATGTTACGTATTTTTATTTTTTTCTAATGGCCAACATGACTACTGCTGTTTTATGAGAAAGTTATATACTATATTATTTATAATATTGTAGCTCAGTCGAATCCTTGAACAGTATATACACTCAACTGACAAATTGTTACTATCCGTCTCTTGCATTCCCCACATGCCTATTTGCCTTACATAGAAAAGCAACATTCTTCAGTCTTTTTATGAAGTGATAAGATTATTTAGACAAGTAATATTACAGGACAAGTAATTTCAGGATAAGAAAAAATAAAGGGAAAATTTACTAATACCAAACATACCCAGGGTATCCTACAGTACTGCAGGAAGACCTTTTACAAGAAATGTTACATGTTTTAAACACAACTTTCTGCAAAGATATTTGGGGATCTGTAGCCATCCATCATTTTTACTAAGAATGCCTTTTGGATCTAGGTTGAACCCAATGTCATCTGGGAAATGAAGATGATTACTAAGGATGCTACTTAGTTTTAGAGTATGCTACTTTCTCATTTAGTTAAATTACAATCAACTTCACTTTAATAAATGGAATGAGTAAATAATATGGGTAATTCGGCAATTACAAAATACTACATATTATCTCAAGGTCCTGATAAAGCAGGAGTGCAGAATACTATGCTGGCTTTTGAATATATATGAATGCAGCTGTCCTGTTGAACAAAGGAAGCTCAAAAAAGGATGGGGAAACACCCCCTCCTCTTTTAATTGTAATTATTCCTCATATTCACAAGGCTACAGACAATGCAAACCTATCTAGAACTGAGGTAAAACAAAAACATACATTTACAGGACACAAATCACGTTGGACTTAAGTGGAGTATCTAAACAATGAGTTACCCTAGTTAAGAAGATATGCTTTATGCTTTACTCATAAGATGTAATTATGGCCTGTTACAGGTTTAGCACAACCTCAGTCTAATGTTTTCCAAACCCAAGCTAGTTTAAAGTTAAACAATCACTAGCCTTCCCAGAAAATGACATGGAATGCAGAAGCCACTAGTTCTTTCATTCCACTTTGGTTTTTCATCACCCACAAGTAGGGGGATCTTTCCTGGGAAACAAACGATAAGCCTTTCAGATTCCTGAGTGTGGTGGCTCTGATCAGGCTATTGCACTTTGTTCTTTGCAGAAAACAGGAAAGCAAAGCAAAACAAAACAACCCACCCTTCCTGGGATGTACTATCATGCAGATTGCTGGCTATCTGATCTTGGCAGTAGAGGTAATGGCAGCTGCCATTCCTATTGTTAACATCAGTACTGTTCAGTAATCAGCTGGTTCAGTTGCTAGACTATGATTAAGGCTAAACATGGGTCACACCATTTAGAAACCTTACCACTGGTTAAAGCTTATAGTTATTAACTTAATTTCCACCTTGCATCCAAGGCAAATGTTTTGCTGTTCTGTGTTATTAGTTTATATATTGAACTTAATTAAAAATTTACCCTCAGTGTCATAATTTCTTCCATAATTATTATTTTACCTTTCTGTTTTATTATTAATATTCTCTGTCACTTGAACAAATGGGCTGCTTCATAGTTTTTCAGAAAAAAGAACTGGAGAAATTTAAGAAAGAAAACGTTGCCTTGCAGATTTTTATTTATGGGTCGATTGCATTCAACAAATAATCCCACCACACTATATCAGGATTCCAGAGGTATAAACTTCAAAATACAAAGCAGCATAGAAAATTGTATGTAGAGCAGGACTAGCAACATTCTGTACTCTGACACTGGTGATTTCAGAAGCCTAAAATTGGGATCTGGGGGGGGCAGGGGCTAGGAGGTGGTGGTGGTGAAATGGAGGTTAACAAGGGGGTAGTGAGGCAAATCTATAGCAACTCTCCTCAACAGAGACATTTTAAAAAGCTGATAAAGTCCCTTCATGGCTGGAGTCTGAAACGGTACCATTTTTTAAAAATTAGAAAATTTGTTAGAAAAAATAGGATTAGTGAAATTATTTATATTGTATTACAGGCATGCATTACAATTTTCTTTCAAGTAAAAAAATCATCTTTACAAATGTTTTCTAGATCATGCCTCACCCAAGAGTTTAGATTTTTTTTCCCAAAATATCATTTGTTTAACAAGTCAAGAAATAATAACAAAATATACAAAGCAAAAAACCCTTTTCAAACTAGAATTATATGTTACTTATATTTTTAACACATATATATTATATATAAATATGATACTACAGCTGACTGGTTAAGCTGCAGTTCAACACTTGAATAATATTGAACATTGACAATTTCCCTCTATTTCTGATATAAGAAAGGCATCCAAGTGTGCCTGTCATGTACTCCCTCTGAGTGATCATCGGGAACCTCTCCGATTCAAGGTGAAAGTTTTTTAGAGTCCTTTTGTGACTTTTTTATAGGAATAACGAGAGATGAGGACTGACTTAAGAACATTATAAACTTCAAATACGGTGGGTGTTTAAGAACAAGAAACCTGGCACATCATTTCCCTACACCCAAACAAATCTGGATATACTTGCGGTAGTAAAAAGCCTTCTATTAAAGCTGCAGAACTCTTATTAACGTGTAGGAAAAAAGTGATTGTGAGACATCCTTTGACAATATTTTTTTTGACACAATATTAATAAGATTTTACTACATCTCTGACTGTTCTCCTCGTTATACTTAAATCCTGGTGGCTGCTTTTATTAAATTCAGCTGACACCTGACAGTGTGGGAGTTTATTTATTTATTTACTGGTATGACTTTGCAAGTGACCTTTCAAGAAGAAATGTCAACATTTAAAATCTGCATTTCCCAGAGTCTTCATTGAAACTATATTTACATAGCTTCAAATTCATCAATTCTCTGCTTGGTGTTCCCTTGTCGTATCTGTCTCAGTGTCTTGTACTTGTCTCGGCCTTGTCGCATATTCTCTGTGTGGATGAGGTCATTCTGAGTCTTCTTTTCATCATCTCTGGCCTGAGCTAGTTCATCAGTCAGCGTCTACAACATTTAAACACAGTATTACAGACATGCACAAATAATAAATTTGTGAAACTTACATTATGATGAGAACACAAAACTAATATGAAATTTTGCAAATGCTATCTGAAGGTGAGTTTTGTACGTATCATTCTTCTACGGTCCAGGAACGTGCATAGTTAAGTCTCAGAGCCCACAATGGTTAATGCTAGACGATAAAAGATCTGGATCATCTAAATTTGCCAACCATTTTCTACCTTCCACTATAAGATACATGGTAGCAAAGATTTCTAGATTATGTCCTACATCATTATCTTCTTTCTTCATAAAATGTAAAACCTTTCTTAACCCTTTAAAAGAAAGATATAATTACCACCTTTCTTCCTTCTTGGGCAAATTATAAAATGGTACACAGAATGATGATGTTTTGTATTACAACAGATTACCTTCAGTTGTCTTTGGACACGCTCATTCTTTTCGGCTTCAGTAATTCGCTTTTCTTCATTACGATCGTTCAGTATGCCTTCACTTGAGAATTCTGCACTGTAGCCAGAGGACTCAATTCCTTCATCTTGAAGATTATCATGGACATGATAGTTCACTGGTTCATATGCAGGTGGAGGTGGAGGAGGTGGAGCAGTCATTACCAGGTGTAATTCTTCCTTTGTTTTCACCAGATCATCTTGGGCTTCTTTAGCCTAGAAAAGGGAAACCAAGAAGAATATGTTTCCAATGTTAAGTTTCCAGTGAAAGTGTTATTTAGAAAATAGGTGACATCTGATATGACATTTTGTGTGTTCCTCAAATAATCTTAAAATATACAGATTTATGATAATTTAATACCTCAATTAATAATTTAATTTTCAACTATGCCTCCATTCTCTTTTCCCAATGACTATGTTCCTGACTCTCAACCTATCCTCCTTCCGGGCTCAGATGCACTTTTCTATTCATCCATATTGGCAAATGGGGTTTGTGTTCCCCTAAATTATGTAATGTGGCTCAATTGTTTAGCCATCTGACCAGCTGTTTGACGAGAAGCTGTTCCCCAAAGTTTTGACATATGTAACTCTGGAATCCTCTATCTCAAAATAGAGTAAATTACTTCCATAAACTTGAATGTTTTAAAAGACAATAGTCAAACCTGTGAGGAATAAAGCTATGAGTGTTACTAATTTAGTCACAATGGCTATGCATTACTTGTACTATTAGATGCAATATGCTTCTGAATACAGTATTTGAGAAACACAAGTTGATATAGTTATATGTTATAATGTATTACTTGCAAGAATATTAGTGGCTAAAAAGAGCCATCTCTGCGTGAATGGCTCTCTTATCTCTGATGCAACCTGCAAGTTATCAATAAAACCTAGCTGTGTACTGAATTTGTCTTTCTTATTATTTATGTCTGTTGTGTAAACATAACATAAAATTAGAAGTCAACTGAGAAGCTTTGAATGGTGCAGGTGTAATCAACAGTCTCTAGGTTTAGGTTTTGTTGGAATTTTGGAGAAGATGGAAACAAAAGTTTGAGCTTTATGGTGGCAAGCAGGGCCAATAAAAATAATAAGAAATTACAAGCAGTCTTGTTTCAGCTTGTTGATGCGAGAGGAGGCAACAGACATATTTAATACATTCTAATTTGAAGAGAAGTTTAATAAGCAGATATTGCAGGTGTTGAGAAATCCGAAACTTGCTATGTACCAAGAAAGGACATTGCATAAGGGAGGAATACAATTTTTACAAGAAAACAGAGAGACTTATGTAACAGAATTAAAACTTTTAATGCAGTCTTATGAGTTTGGACAGTTACGTGACTCTTTAAGTAAGGACTGTGGCCTATATGGAATAAGACCTGAAAGAGTAAGAGTCAGATTGTTAGGGACAGATGATTTAACACTGGAACATGCTGTCAATGTTTGCAGAGCTGAGGAGTAGGTTGTAAAAGACCTTGAGCATACCGATAAGGAACTGGTTATTTTGAGAAGTAATGAGAAAGCCTCTAGAAAAGTTAAACCCCAGTCATCAGTTATAATGCCAAAGACCAAAGATTGGAAGCACCCATGTCTGAGATACAGACTTTCTCAAAGGCGCATGGGCAATGGTTAGAAAAGAATGCAGAATGGCTGAATCTTTTATAAAAAGTGAAGAACTAAGAACAAAAACTGTATATCATATGAAGAAGAACCTTCTTCTGAGCTTTGTAATGGACTGATTAAAATGGAAGTTTAGAAGTTGAATGGGCTATTTGTTTAGTTATTAATGTTGTAAAACTGTAATGTTTAAAATTCATAAGGGGGATAAGCATTAGGTTTATAGCCTGTATAAAATTGTTCAGAGTTAAAAGCAGTAACTGATTTAAATCTTGTGTTAATTTGGACTCAGGTAAAGTATTTAGGACATCTGCTAACCTCTAACGACAAGAAACTTGACAAAGACTGAAGCCATGGTTAAAATACCAAGAAGAAAACAGATGTACAGTATTTTTTCAGTATGGCCAATTTCCCCCCCCCAGGAATGACTACTGTGACAATTCCATTAAGTCAATTGTTGTTACATGAGATTTCAGTGGATATCAGTACAAGAAGAAACAGTTAATAAACTGTGTTACTAATGATTGAATCTGCATTCAAATATTATAATGTGACAAAACTATGATAGTGTCAGCGGATGGCAGCGTATCTAGTTTAGCTGCAGTACTCCCTTCAGTGAGGAGTTCCAATGCCATATGCATCTAGAGTCAGGATTTTTTAATTGCTTTCTTTTATGGAGAAGAAGTTT
Organism: Azemiops feae; assembly: GCA_023970755.1. NCBI lineage: Eukaryota > Metazoa > Chordata > Lepidosauria > Squamata > Viperidae > Azemiops > Azemiops feae. Next base: position 1,920,945 of record JALGBA010004174.1, on the reverse strand, counting down.
CAGTAGAGCCTGACCACAAACCTTTGAAAGGTTTAATTTTAAGCAAACCATTATACAGAGTGCTTCAATTGTGGTTACTAATGTCAAGTACCTAATGAACCTGGAAAAGAAATAATAATTTTTGAGATCTTGTCTAGAGGTATTTTTTTTAATTTAACACTCATAAATTTATGTTTTGGATTGTACTGATGTTACAGCTGATAGGACGAGGTCTTATTATTATCTATGTCTGAGAGGAAACAGAATTTAAATATATTACATTACATGATAAGTCCTTATAATTATTGAAGGAGAAAATTATTTTATTTTGGTAAAGAAAGCAAGGTCCAGAAAATATATAAAAATAGCTTAGGAATTATAGACAGTCAAGTACCTAATGGAAATTTACTGGTCAGCGATACCATCTTTTGATTAGGTATGCATGCTCAGTAGAGATAATGTAAGATTTTTTAGGCTTTCAGGAATTGGAAATGTATTGAATCAACGGAAAAATGAGAATTGCCTATGAAAAATTTGCCAATTTTCTTGGCCAAAATAGTTATATATTTGAATTTCAGAAAAACAGATTACCTTGCAATGTAGAATGCAATTCAGACAATTTGCAAAAGATTGGGATTTTGTGTATACTACTTCCTCTCCATGTTATGCCCCTATCAGACAGAATGATAGAAGAATCATGCAGCTTGCAAAGGGAATGTTAGAAAAGTCAAACGAGGATGGTTCTGAATTTTATCTGGAACTTTTTGATTGTAGAAATACTCCTAGTTTGTTTTATAAACAAAAATAGCAGACCTACACTATAGCGCTCAATTTATGCACTCTTTTATGAGCTTCCTGGAAGCACCCTGTTGGCTGTTGTGGAAAGCAAATATAGAATGTCAGTTCTGATGCAATGTGGCTCATCTTATAGTGTAGCAAATCTTATAGGACTATCGACTGTACCATCTATATTTCCAATGAACCATGTTGTAATCAAGATCCAGGGAAGACTTAAAGTTGCTAAAACCCTGAAAGTAAAACAAAGTGGAATACATTAGTTTACCCTGTGTTGCCATTCTTCAACCTCAGTCTCTTTACGCTTCCTTGCCTCTTCCAGAAGAGAAATCTTGGCTGTATATTCTGCGAGTTCTGTAGCCTTTTTTGAGGGGAAAAAAAAGGAAATTACATGAGACAGAAGTACTTTGGGTCAGTAAGAGAACTGCTCCCTATTCCTAGAGCCTCTGGTTTTAGATAGGGTGGGACATTCAGATTCTGCTCTTGGGTCAGAAAACGACATGGTAGCAGCTACAAAAAAGTAGAAGATAGGGGGGCAAACTTTAGTTATGGGAAGACTAGACAACTAACATCCAACTTTATTAAGTTTGCCTTAAGAGAACTTTCACAAATTTTATTAAATATTGCCTGAATAAAATTTGCCAGTACCAACTCTAAGAAACCCATATGTCTATTCCTGGAATATCAACAGTGGCTACTTTATTTCTAGCTGCAAGTTAGAACATTAAAAAATAGTTTACAGCCAATATAACTTAAGCAAGCTGTTCCCAAACTGGTACCTTCCAGATATGATGGATCTGCAACTATTAGCATCCTGAGCCAGATTTTACCCATAACGCCTGGAAAGACTGGGAGCTTAATGCAACATTTCATGAAGGCACAAGTGATGGGAAAAGACAGTTTCTTTCTATAAGATATCATTGACCCCTGCAGGAGTTTTAATACATTTCCAGCTCAAATGCAGCTCAACCACTTTCTCTATAGCAGCACTAGATTGTAGAAATCCCTGTTCTGTAAAAACTGTTGTGCCCTTAAATTTTATTTTATCATCATGCATTTGATTCAGGAAATATTTGTGGCTTGTGCCGTCTATTTTCTGTACTCTATCCATTTTAGGTATGATTATCATCTTTACATGTTTTAAAATTACTTTGAAAATACACCATAGATTGCCATGAAGACTTTGAGAACCAAAGGCAAGATTTAAAAAGCTATAAACACTGATGATGCTTGAGGAGCTTAGCCCAACTACTTTGCTAAGATTCATATCAATTTTCCAAGTTTCCTTCCGAAATGCCTCCGATCCATACCAGCTGCTCCTGACTCTTCATTTGGTCAACAGCCTGCTTCTCCAGCTCTTCCTTAGCTTGCAGAGCCATCAAACGCTCATTCTCCAGACGCTCTGCTTCATCCTGGGCCCTTGTTCTTTCATCCTCCAGCTGCCTGGCTTTTTCGATCTGGTCTGAGAGCTCTGGCAAAAAAAATCCCAGTCACATATATTTTAAATGCTGATTATTATTTTTTTTAAAAACCCCACCGTTCTTCAGAAATTGCATCAGTCTGGCTTCTTGTGGAACAAGGTAGTAATATTTGTGGAGAGGTAGGACAGTTCCTTCACCTTATCATTTTATGGCTAAATATGACATGTAACTAAGACTTCATGCTTTTGGAATGCTAGTCCTTGTTTTATGCGTAAAATATTCTTTGAAGATAAATAGTTACAGCTTTAGTCACCACAGATGACAGCACTGGCCGACTTGCAGGAAGTCCCCAGGCTGTTGACTAAGGTGGAAGACTGGAAAACATCTTAGAAGAAATGTCTATTCTCATGTTGTGATTATATATCTATCAGACCAACTCCAACCAAATCAGGTACCTGCCAAGATAATCAGTGATGATTACTTCTGATTGCATTGCATTTAACACCACACAAACATTACTTCAGTGGTTAATTTTTCAGTCAACCAAACTATTAACATAGGAGGCTGATATTTTGGGGCTATGCAGTAGCCCTGCCAAACATTGGATCTTGATGGCAACAGCACATCATGATTCCCCGTTACTGCAGGTGAGGTGAAGCCTCCTCCTGCTCCCCACTCTCTTGGAAGGATTCTTCCTCAGAGCAAGGTCCTGGGAGTTCATTACGGTGAGACTACTCTCCTCTCAGAAGGATATGTTTACCTGTATATGTATTTCTATTAATTAGGAAACTCAATCCATGATACTACTACAGTGACATTTTAAGTTGCTATTGCTTGTTAAAGACATTGCTTATCAGATCAGAAGTGGGGAAGATAGAAAGATGGATGTGGGTTTCAGCAACTGCTGCCAACAAAATGCAAGGTAGTACCTTTTTCTGCTTTTTGTGTCTTCACTTCATACTCCTGCAGCCTCATCATCAGCTCTTCTTTCTCTCGCATCATCTGCTCTTTTTCCTTCTCAATTGTCTCTCTTTTCTTCTTCTCATTTTCCAACATCTCTCTTTAGATATAAAATTAAATTAGTTTTAGAACTGAACAGACTACAGCTTACTTCACCTTCTAGAAACATTTTACACTTTTCTGATTTTTTTCATAATAACCAGGACAGAACAATGTGAAAGTATCTGAACACGTGTTTAAATCAAGAGTAGTACTTATTATGTAATGACTGCATTTCTAATCACTCATGATTGCATTTCTAATCACTCATGACCTAAACTTTTCTATTAAGGAACCATGAAGGAAGTAGAGAGGATATAAATATCTCAAGCAACTCAACCTCTTACCAATCCATACTCACTCTAGATTTAATTTCTGGTAACCCTATAATTGCCATGTACGCTATGGTATGGTAAGGCTATCAATATATCTACAGCAGAATGATCACACTTAATGTAGGGGCCTAATCGAGTTATACCATGTTGTAGTTCCTATGCTCCTGCACACACCTTTCTAGCTCTTTCTGGTGCTTCTCTTCACGGGCCTGAGCTTTCATTTGCTGGACCTCAATGGTATCTGGTTTCCTACGGCGCATATACAGCTCATGATTTCCCATGCATAGCTGCAGGATTCTCTTGTTGATTCTTAGGCGAGGAGCATAAAATATAAAGTCCTGGCAAGAAGAGATGAAAAGGTTAAAAAGGCACCCATGCACACGCACCCTTGCAGTGCCCTACTTTACAGTTTTGTGTCAAACCTTTCACTGGCTCCTTAATTCTTTGTAATGGAAAATCCAAGCAGTAACAAATTAACCCGTTTCATCATATAGGGGTTAGGTCTTCTCCTGCAATTGGCCTATGATTGCTAATTTCAGCACTAAAAATATATTAATAATTTCTGAGCCTGACCAATTTAGTAACTGCTATAACAATGCTTCTCTAATAGCGTCTTTTGTAATATTCATTGGGCTTTGTGCATGGGTTAGATAAGTAATGGTATGGAAATCATCCAAATTCAAAACTTCTGTCCCTAAGTTCTTAATAGCCGAGTATCAGAGCAAGTTCATTTGTAGGGTGGAACAAAGACAGAAGGGAAATTATGAAATAATGGATGGAGAAAATGAGGCTAACATTAAGAAAAAGAACACAATAAAGTTATTCATAATCCCAGGGCTCCAGTGAATATTTGGAACACAAAATTTCAATATGGTTAATGGCTAAATGACTAAATTTTCTCTTTACCTTCAAAGAATAATTTCTCGTAATCAAATATTTAAAGGGGAGGAAGTCATTTCTGAAATTTAAGCAATTTCTGGCGAGACCCATTTATATTATAAAGGAAAGCAAAATAAGACATTTCTTCAATATACCAACCTCTTAAAAAAACTTTACAGAAAGATTATTTCAAAATTATCAGGAAGATTAAATTCTACAATGCAACGATAGAACTAGTCAAGGAGAGAAGCAACCTGGAACTGAGGAGAAACTTCCTGACAGTTAGAACAATTAACCAGTGGAACAACCTGCCTCCAGAAGCGGTGAATACTCCAACACTGGAAGTTTTTAAGAATAGACTGGACAGCCATTTGTCCGAAATGGTATAGGGTTTCCTGCCTGAGCAGGGGGTTGGACTCGATGACCTCCAAGGTCCCTTCCAACTTTATTATTATTATTATTATTATTATTATTATTATTATTATTATTATTATTATTATTATTATTATTATTATTATTATGTTACAGAATTAAGGAAATATTCCTATGATAATTTTTTTTACAAGTTATCATTTTAAGACTCCAATTTTAAGACTCCAATTTTGTGCAATATAAGAGGAAGAAAGTGATGCCCATAATATTCATATTCAATAAATGCAACAAAATGATTCAACAAACATTCTAACATATTGATGTGGACATGATGAAAGGAAGGGAGAATTCCACATTCTGCTGAAGTAATTTCAGTCATTAAGCAGATTTATTTTATAGAAACCAGTGTTTCCACTATTATTCAACTACTAAATGGGCATGCAAATTCATTCTATGATTTATGCAAATTAACAGGTAGGTCTTTTAAAAAATAATAAATAAATAACCATATTCTCTTTCATTAGGAGCAACACTAATTATCAGTTATACTCACTGGTGATTTCTTGTCAATTGGTTTTATAACAAACTTCTTATCATTGAAAGATATGTTTCGAATTTCACTCCAAGGGAAGCCAATTTTAGGGGTTAATCTGGAAACACCAAAGTAGATATAGATAAGGAAACAATATTTACAATACAGATCAAGACGTTTCACTTTATTACACTCCAGGTAGTCGAGGTAGTCCTCAGTTTATGACAATTACTGGAATTTTGGTCATTAAACAAGTCATCATGTGGTGGGACTTAATTTTGCAATAATTTTTACTGTGGTTGTTAAGCAAATCACATAGTCATTAAGTGAATCATGCAGTTGTTAAGCAAATCTGGCTTCTCCAATTGACTTTGCTTGTCAGAAGCTGGCTGAGAAGGTTGAAATTGGGATCATGTGACCACAAGACACCGAATCATTGTAAATGCGAGCTGGTTGCCAAGTGCCTGAGTTGCGAACACGCGACTGTGGGAGTTGTTGCAACGGCAATAACTTTGCGGATGGGCATGTCACATTTTCCAAGGCCATTGTAACTTCGAACTGTCATTAAATGAATTGACATAAGTCAAGGATTAAATTGTACCGTGATGCTGAAGCTACCTCCCTGTCTCATTAGTTCTTTATAGCAGAACTGGGAGTAAAATAGATCTGGTTCCAGATTTCTGCAATAAGTTGAACAATTGGCATCTAACAAAAGTTACTTCAACCTTCAATATGGCTTTTACAGGAAGGATGCCAAGCAAAAAAAAAAAAGACTGATTATTGGGTTTAATGTGGTCAAAGAAGCATCGTGACAATATATGTTTCCCCAAACACAATTTTGTATCTGGCCTACTAAATTTTTGAGTACACAAGCTGCATGACTGCCCATCCCCTTCTCTACAGCATCAAATTATCAGGTCAATCCAGGGATAGAAAAAAATAATAATTGAAAGTCTATAGTTCTAACACCTGTATTCTTCTTTATATCACAGTTTTTAAAGTGAAACTCTGCCATCCTCCCAGAGACAAAAAGTTCTTTCCCATAAAGGTTTCATCCATTTTAAATCTCCTTTATAATATGTAGGTAAATTTTATCTTGTAGAGATCCATGTAATATTTAGAGCAGAGCTTGCGTAAGAACTTAAAATCTGAGCAAAGATAATACTCCTCATATAAAGAAACACACAAGTATGGGAGCTGTTGCTTTGATCTCCGAACTTGGCAATTTGGCTGCAAATGTTTCATCTCCATTCCGCGGGGGGGGGGGGACATTTTCAGTGGGCTTTGAATTGTGGGTTAGGATTGCACAATTCAAAGCGCACTGAAGACGTGTCGTCCCCCCCGAATGGAGACGAAACATTTGCAGCCAAATCGCCAAGCTCGGAGATCAGACCATCAGCTCAACTACCAGTGGTGGGATTCAGCCGGTTTGCACCACTTCGGCAGAACCGGTAGCTAACTTTTTGTTGCCCAGGCCCAGAATGGACTTCTGGAAGCGGCATCCACACAGAGAACTGGTTGTTCACATATCTGAATCCCACCACTGCCAACTACCAACCCCAGCTACTAATATTCAAACACATCTCAAACTCACAAGTATATAACTCACACAGAATATTATAACTGGAGCATTGTGCGTTAATGCTTCTCAGCATATACAACTACTGTTTTAAAGATATTGATGCAGTAATTAAGTGTCAGAGATTCAAAGATAGCTTTCATAATGAAAAATAGAAGTGCTGTTATTGATATGCTAAACTCAACATTAGCCATAGGTGTGCCTTACCATATTCCATCCTCCAGCAATTTCTATGCATTCAAGTTGTATTAAAAAAAAAATAAGGGAGGGGGGGAAGCAGCAAGTTAGCTTCCCTATTATGAAGATTCCATTATGAATCATTAGATGTGCCAATGCTTAATTTACTTTGCACATCCCCCCTTCCCAGATTTTCTTTCAGAAGCAAATGTTTCTTCCTGCAGGCTTTATATAGCTTGTAAAACCAGTTTGAATGACTGTGGCTACACAAAGAGACCTGTCATTCAAGAATCTAGAAGTAGTTTCACTCATGCAATCCTTAGAGTGACACTCCTTATTTTCTAGGTGTGATAGGGTTGCTAGAAAAAATTGTTTAGCCTTCTTCGGTGATCTTGGTATAATTTTGATTAAAAACGGCAAGAAAGACCTAGCATGTAGCCTTTTTTCAACGTTTGCAGCCAATTTCTCCTGTTTGAATGTTTATACGGCTTAAAGCGTGCCTTGGAAACAAATATAAAGCCAAGTTACTTTTTATAAATAATCTGCTATGCTTCAAAAGTAAATTCAAGTTAATTTATGAACTTGTACTTCCTTGTTGTATTGAACAAGTATTATATGAACAGGAACCATTCCTTTTTACATGGTATCGTTCAGTTTCTTCTGTCTCATTTCCAGATTACCACTATGCTGTTTCTTCCTCAAATCTCTTCCTTAATAAGGATACCCTAAAGCTACTGCCTTAAAATAACAAAGATTGTCAGTCTGGTATTCCAAGAATTCAACTTAACTTTACCGGAGCAGTTTCCAGATAAAAGCCAACCTGTTTGCTAAGAGTCATTTCACACGAATGGTTCCTAGCATGGAATAAGCGATTATAAAAAGCTCTCAACTGAGCATAATGGAAATTCTCCATTGAGGAGAAAGTTGAGTGAGAATCCTGAATGATTAAGCAAGGTTTCTTACATGGTGGCAATACTGTGAATACATTTTGCTCAGACTTGGTTACTCCAATGAACCACAGCTCTCAGAACAGATTCCCCTAGTCTTAACCAAAGATGACTGGGATTGAATCTGAGGCTTTCCACAGGCAAAATGTGCGCTCTTCCCTGGCTGTGTAATACATGCACATACAATAAATAACAGGTTATTAAGACTATAACATATGTATCTGTTTGATACTTCGTAATCTTCAATTTGGTGACACAATGCATCATAGGCATCCCAAAGATGCTTTTTCACGAGGCAACTGGACTTTCTTGTTTTTCTTTGAGGACGTTTCACTTCTCATCCAAGAAGCTTCTTCAGCTCTGGATGGTGGGGCTGAAGAAGCTGAAGAGCTGAAGAAGCTTCTTGGGTGAGAAGCGAAATGTCTTCAAAGAAAAACAAGAAAGTCCAGTTGCCTCGTGAAAATGCATCTTTGGGATAACTATAACCCCGGTGACTGAGAATCTCCATAGACAATGCATCATAAGGCAACAATTTTGGAATCAGTATATCTCAACGTATCTCAAATAATTTACAAAATACATCCAAAAAATGGGGACCCATGATTAAAATTTAGCAGAGTTGTGGCCGATTCAGCAGCATGTCTTTTGACTATACTTCCCAGAAACTCTTAAGTTATTTGGCATAAGGAAAAATGGGAGGACTTTACCCCCCATCTCCCTTTGGCTCATGTTCCCAATTGGTTGGCAGTAAGGACTGACAGGTTGCTTTGGAACTGAGGCTGAAATCTTAGATCTCTTTTAACAGTGGTGGCCGGTAAGGGAAGAATGAGTGACTCAGATGCTTGCTGGCAGAGTAGGTCTGGCTGGGGTCAAAGGGTGAGTCCTCTTCCTCCCTGGAGGGAGGGGTCTTTTGGAGACATGCCAGAATAGGGAGTGTGGGGTGTGGGGTGCAGTTTTCCTTGTGGTCTGTCACTCCCTTTGTTACTCCCCCCCAACAAAATGGCAGGAAGTTCTGTGGGTCAGCTGAAGTGGTGGAGGAAGTAATTTCACCAGAGCTCTCATGAGGTTTGTGAGGGGAATGCAAACAGCACGAGCCTATATTATATATGGAAAGAAGAATGTGCCAATGAATCATGGATTGTCTACAGTATCCTTTGGCTCATATCTCAATCCTAGTTCCTGCTGATGATTGTTCTTGCTTCTGTCCAATACTTTAACAAGTGAAAATGGACTTGGCTTCTGATTTTTTTCTAGAATTATCAATAAGGTATGATACATAATAATAAAGACAAGCCATGCAGTAATTATTCCCGGTAGCCCCTGCCTGTCCTTCTGAAACCACATGCCTGTACATGAGCTTAAGGAGAAAAGAGCGCAGTTAAGAGATAAAGCAAGGCAAGTGACATTGAAGTCATATGCACCCCAGCACAATATTATTTAGCATATATTCTGAAAGGCAAGGTGCCCTTAGCAGATATGATTGCTATAAAAGTACACATCACAGATGAGATAATTCTTTGGCGCAAGAACAGCTCTTTAGAACAGCTCTTTATCTCCACTTACTTGTCTTCCTTTTCATAAATGTTGAGCCCAAGTGCATCTACTCCCAACCAAAGTTCTGTTCCTTTCTTATTTTTTATTTCAAAATAGTTGATTCCATACATTTCAAGATCCTGAGCAATCTTCAAGTATTCCAGCATGGCATTTTCTCTGGTTAATACAAAATAGGAAATGTTAAGACTTGTTTTCAAGACTGATGCAGAACTTTGAGGTGCTGGGAAAATAAAATACTCAGACTGCTAGGTATAACAGAAAAGATCTAAAAGAACCAACTCACCTCCCTATGGAATATCAGCACTTTACTAACCCTTTCTTCCATTTATCAATTTTTGTTTTTTTCCCCCATTGTGTGTTCAATATTATTTCACTATCTCTACTCAATCATCTTTGGCATACACACACACACACACACACACACACGCTGGATATTTTTATTCATGTTAATAGTAATTTAATATAATGAGTGCAGAACAAAAGGTAATTCAAGGAAAGTGGTGCTTTAAAAATCTTTTTCTCTAGTGCTTAGATCTTATATAAGATGTGGGTTTGGAATAAGAATATTAGACATTGGACATTTTCAAAATGACTAAAACCAATTTTTAAAAGTCAATAAAAAATTCAATGAAATAACTTACTTAAGCATTCCACCATGTTCAGCATGCCATACTTGAATTCGTTCTTCCCACTGTTCTCTGGATAGCTTATGTTGATTCATTACTCTAAAATATAAAGATATATCATGAGATTTAAGGTTCAATTTGTTTTATTTACAAAAATGTCATATACTAGCAAAATTGGGTATATGGAAAAGATGGCATTTAAAGAACATTTAAAGTAAAAAAAAAGTTACTTTTTTTGAGATTTTTAAAAAGATGAATCTTGAACAAATTCCAACACTAGTCTTTTAATGATTAAACTCTAGCTTTACTACAAAGTTATTCTTTAAGGATGTGCAAATGTCTGCAAAGATCCCTGTCCCATGAGGTTTGTACCCAAGAGCTCCATGGGTACAAACTAATGTCTTAAGACAGTGTTAAGTAGCAGCAATTTATTAGTTTGTTAACTGAAACCAGAAGTGAACTGAGAAATAATAGACCTATTCAACTGACACTCTATGTCAGGGGTCTTCAAACTTGGCCCTTCTATGACTTGTGGACTTCAACTCCCAGAATTCCTCAGCCAGCCTGCCTGCTCTATGTTGATAATATTTTCCCATTTGTTTGTTCCAACTTTCATTAGGTTTAGATCACATTTTACTTTAGGACCTCAAAGTGGTACACTTAGCTTCTTTAATTTTCCCTATAATAACCATCCTTTTGGGAAGAGACATAGCAATTGACTCAAAACCTTAAGTATTAGCCTCACTACCATGTTTAGCTGCTAAATATTATGTGCAGTACTAGGACCCCGTAAGCAACGAGATTTAATTCTTAAATCTCAAATTCTGCTAAATTTCATGAAAATTACAACATACTGTATTCTTTTGTATTACTGGTATTTTAGCTTTATCAACATTTTGAAAAACAAAGCTCAGACTTTTCATTTTATTGTGTCACTCTTTTCTTAATAGATTGGCTATCAGTTATAACACTTGCAAAATCTGTTCTAGTGTCTTTTACACATCCCGCATTCTCATCTGGAAGTTCATTCAATAGAATTGGGGAGTGCTGGGCCTCAGGATTTCAACAGAAGTGCTTACCGCTGGGGGACCAGGCGTTCAGAACTGAGATACCCAGCCTTGTGCAGTTCTTTATTATAATCTCCAAATTTGGCTTGCACAGCGTAAGATCCAAGGAGGACAGCAGTTTCAGGTGGACAATAGATCTCGTCACTAAGGAGTCCTTCTTTCACTTGCAGGAAGAACAGCTTCTGTGTGATGTCCTGGATCAACTCTACAGACACATCCTCAGGAAAAAACTTGGCCCGGAATTTGAACTGGAGAGGGTTCTCTTTCCTGATTTCTTGAGCAGAGACCTAAATAGTGATAAAGTATCAGTAAATTATGAAATATTAACTTGTTGAACACAAGATATTTATTTATTCCATTTTGATGCTGCTCAACTCCGATCAATAATAAAATTTTATTATCGAGTTATTAGATATCTTTGAACTTATATGATTGTCTCCAGCTCCAAAAAAAATCGACTTATTTAAAATCTGTAAAAACAACGGCCCCTGCTTAAGTATAAAAAGCTATTCTGTCCCCAAAATACCAATGTTAAAACAACTATTTCATTTGCCTTTCTGCTTCCTATCACTTGATCAATAGCGCTGTTTAGTAATTGTTAGGAAGGCCATGGGGGGGGGGGTCTTTGGTGCTCTCTGAGCTTGGTTGTTTTCTTCCAGATGTTTCATTACCCAAACTAGATAACATTATCAGTGCTCCTGATGATCTTACTTAGTTTGGGAAATGAAACATCTGCAAGGGAATAACCAGGCTCAGAGAGCACCAAGGACCCTTCAGTTCAACCCCGAGCTATAAATATTCTCCTTTATTTGTAATATTATAACACGGCTACATGTATGCATGGGGGGAAGGGTTGTTTGAGCAAGGAAATCTCTACATTTCTGAAGTTGCTTCCCCCCCCCCTATAACTCAGCAAACATCAGGATTTGATAAGCCTACAAATAGGAACAACTATCTTTCAGGATGTTTGCACTGTCAGATGTTTAACTTTCAGTGAGCATGAATATACATTCTCTCTCTCTCTCTCCCCCTCTCTCGTTTTGCACTCAAGAAAAGGAAATTGCTTTAGTACTTAACAGAAGTGAAATGTCTTTTCAAAAAACCAAAAAGGCTGCTCTTTACACATTTGGCTTTGTGGTAAGGAAAGCTAGAGACAATTCCTAATATTTATTCCCTCCATGTGTCAACCAGAGTATGCTTGTTCTTTGTTTATTTGCTTAATAAGGACCCAGTGGGGAAAAGTTATCCATCATTATGACTCATCTGGATTACAATAATGAAAAATAAAATGGTGTTAGTATTTTAAACATTATCTTGCTTAGATTATGTGTTCTTCACTGCTTGTAATTTCTCTTATCTCAGTATCACAACATAACCTGAGTTTACAGATATATATAGTCCCTTTAAATTGCTTTTTCTGCATCAGCATTCCTATTATACACAAAATAAACTGCATTAAGCATATAGGATTAGCCATTTTAAACAGCATCTATTAACTTTGATAGTTGACACAGTTGCTTCAATTGTCAGTTCAATTGAACTGACTGCAAAAGCTATAATTATATAGTTTTATAAAATTAAGGGGAGGGAGATGGAAACTTCTACTTTGCATGAACTGAGCACAATCTGGAAAGACTAGTGAAAGACTAATACAAACTTTGTATGTTTTTTTTCAATACCATCATACTATTTTAATCTATTCAAGTATTAAGTAGTGCAGAATCAGATTATATCTTCACTTTTTCCCCCTAACAGATATTAATACTATTTATGCCTCCTATGAATGATTACAAATAGGTCAGTGGAAAAATAATTTTCTGGGAGAATTCTTTAAATCAGTGTACATTATGAAGACCTATATCTTAACTAGTCTCTACACTGTATCTATAGGAACATTCATCTATAACAGGGGCATCAAACTGTCGGCCCACGGGCCAGTTGCATCATACGGAGGCCGCGCCCACCCCAGCAAAAAAAGTTGGGATACGTCGCGACACGTCACGTGACGCGGCAAGTTTGACATCCGTGATCTATAAGAACAGGCCAGTCTCGGCAGATTGACAACCAGTCTTAAAAAGTATTTAGAAAATTATATATGTGTACCAAGAGACCGAGCTAACTGAAATAAGCACAATGTCCATATTATGAATAGATTAAAGGAATGTTGACACTAAATTGTGTTCAGATTCTCAGTATGCATGCATATACTGTGAATGCACACTCAGTTCGCCAGCTCACTGGTCCCCCCCCAGACAGCCAACAATCTTTATTTATACATTTTTTAAAAAATGAAATTCCTATACAAGAGGGTATATAAAAACCTGACAGTTACAACATCAATTGCTAGATGTACTGAAAATCTGCTTTAGATGGTTCTGCCCTGCCTGCTAAGTGTACTTCAAGATATAAATGGCTTCTTGTCCTACATTCCATTGCAGACTATTATTGTCCTAGCACATAGACTTAAGTATGATGTCTGTAGCACGTGCCCTTATTATTCAAGTGAGATAGCTGGCGCATAACCGTAATTAGCTCTTCTTATCAATACCCAAGCCTAAACATCATCTCAACAAATTGCTTTACTTTAATAGCACTGGATCCTAAAAAAAGTGGCTAGGGCTAAGGGAATTGTCAAATATCCCATTCTTGTTGAGTTTTGCTGGTCAATATTTCAACAATTATTTCAGAGCCCTAGTGGAGCAGTGGTTAGGATGCAGTATTGCAGGCTAATTCTGCTGACTGACAGCAGTTTGATTCTGAGTGGCTCAAGATTGACTCAACCTTCCATCCTTCTGAGGTTGGTAAAATGAGGACCCAGATTGCTGGGGGAAATATGCTCTGTAAACTTCTTAGAGAGGGCTATAAGGCACTATGAAGCGGTATATAAGTCTAAGCGCTATTGCTGATGCTAGTGCTGGCTACTTTAGGGAAAAAATCCTTGAAGAAAGAAAATGGTGGTTGAGTGATAACCATTACCAGAATCCTGCTTAACTGGACTTTTTGTATATGGCCCCTTTCACTCCCATTATCATCTACTTGCTTGCTTATAAATAAATAATAATTTTTGCACTGCCTTTGAACTGCTTTGCAGGATTATTTTAAAAGATTTAAATACAAATAAAGCAGTAATAGCAAATTATGATGACAGCAAATAATAAACATGTTATTTTTCACTGAAATGACTATGATTTAACTTAAAAGATTTAGATGGATCCGATTATCAGTTAAATAGTGCACACCTATGTTTGGACCTTTAACAATCAAAGTTAGCTTATTTCATTACCTTTTTTTCAAGTTTCAGCCAGGTTGGGAAACCTTTATTATCTGTACATTGAAGACCAAAGTACCATACTTCGCGCAAGCCTATGGTTTTCACCACCTGAAAAATTAGGAAAGGTTAAAGCTGAATTTAAAGATGTAACACTTCCTAAGACAATTCATACAGCTAATATTAAACTGTTATTTTGCCATGTCAAGCAAATGACAAAAAGTTGTTGCATCGATGCTTAACTTTGTAAACGCAGCTGAGAAAAAAAGAACTGGTTTCAAAGACTGAACAAAAGACATACTGTTCATGCTGATAGATTAAAATTATAAAACAATTATTTAGAATTGCATTCAAAATGTTAAAGTAACTAAAATGTAATTGCTGCTTGAAATAAGATTATTTACCATAGTACTGTTATACTATTTATAACAGTAACCCCATTAGGCTTAGAATGTTGCCCAAGGAAAATTCAGTTTGGACTCATGCTGTATTTTAAAATAATGACAACACCTTAATTAAAAAAATGGCAACATTGTCTGAAGACATCTTTTATAAATCAATGAAGACTAATGCACTATAATTAAATCTGCACAGTAGAAGATTATTTCTAATGTCAAAAGTTATATTTCTACATTATGGTTGCCTCCCTTTTGTAGCTATTAGTTATTTTCTACATAAACAATGCCTTTTCCTGAACACAGGTTTAGGAAAATACGTGCTTGAATTAAAGCAGTATTAAGGGAGCAGCAACAGAGGGCAAGCACATGTTGTTGCTCATTCATCAAACCCAAACATATGTCTTCCTGACCCTGTGCAGCTGCGTGGCCTAAAAAAAAATGTACGGCTTCCGATGTTCCATAGTTTAAAATTTTTGGAGGAATTAACTGGGGCTCCTAACCAGCAACCTAATTCTATAAGAAATTGAAGGAACCTGGTGAAATTGCTATTAACTATTTATATGGGTAGTCCTCAATTTACAACCATTTAAAGTTATGATGGCACTAAAAAGTGATTTATGATTGGCCTTGTCAACAGAAGCAGGAAAATACTGTTCTGTAAGTGGAGGATTTGTGATTGGGTATATGTGGGTGACACTGTTCCCACCTTCCTGGAGGATTTGTGATGACCCTGTCTGTTTCCACCTTCTAGAAATGGTAGTCACCCATTGCAACTTGGCAAGAAATAGAGATGTACATAACTGAGGAACACAGAACTCCTGACCAGAATGCCTCAGAATGAGTCATAAGCATTATTCAGTGAAAAGGAAGAAGAGTGAAGCAGCTTAGCTTTCCTGTAAACAGCCAAAATATAAAGGAGATATTTGTGTGATAGAAGAATGATTCATATTTGTAGAATCTGAAGAATAACAGTAGTGGTGGGATATGAGCAAGAGAGATTTTATATACTGATATGAAAATGTTTGGGAGAATCTTCCTACTTTGAGAAATCAATTGGTACCAGGCTAAAGCAGAAAATCAAGTTCAAAAGAATACATTTCTTTTTTTTAATTTATTACTAAATTTATATGTTGCCTATCTTGCTGTTGAAGTTTTATTTTAGCATTATCCATTTATTTTTGTATCAAATGAATATTTAATTGCATTGACAAATGTTCTGATTGCTTACAGTTCATGACAAATGCTTGGCGATTTCTTTTTTCTGACTTGTTCACCAATTTGAAGAAATTGTAGGCTATTGATAGAAAGCTTGACTAACTTGCTTCTAGTGAAATAATAAGTAGCTGTAGTTTCCCTCTGGTTACTGCATTTAATTTAAGATAAAGTCTCTTCCAACTTCTAATTAGCAGTAATCATCATAAAACAACTATGCGATCATGAAGCTATCATGATCCCCATATGTGATAACATGAAAAAGTGCATCGTTTGGTTTCATTTCATGGAGGAAACAGAAAATGATATAAGGAAGGTAAAAATAACTTTATATTGATGTAAAGAAACTAAATAAAATTACTGGGCATATTTCCTTACAGCAGTAAGATATAAGATATATAGAAGCTTGAATTCCCAAATAAAGATTGTAAAAATTAATGAAAAAAGAAAAAAAATGTTGGGAACTGCTTCCTTAAAAGACACATTTCAGGGATAGGTATGCTGAAGTTGTATGACTTCTCTGATTGTTATTTACTTGGGCTGGATAACAAATGCACCAGAATTAAAACATTGAGGAAAAGTAGGTAGCTCAGGATAATAAAAATAGTAATTAAACACCCCCATCCCCCCAAAATCCTTCTGAATTTCAAATAGGGGAAGTAAGGCAAGTTTTATAGTTATTACACTAGCAAGGAAAACCTGTTGTAAAAGAATCTGTAGCAGGTGTTAGTCAGGAAAAGCAGGAAAAAAGCAAAAAAATAAAAAATAAGGCTGGAAGCTGTGCATATATAACTAAATTAACTTTGCCTATATTTGTGGGTGTACACATGTGTATATAAAGAATATGTATATATACCTAGAAAGGCAAGCAATTGGCCAGATTGGCTTTCCTGAAACCAAAAAGTGGGAGAGCACAGCACCAGAATTGTCCAATAGAGAACATGATAAATAGTCCAGACTGAACATCTTGCCAATTGTTGTTAAAGAATCTTAGTCTGGGAAGGATTTTCTGAATCCATTTCAGAGCCAAGCTGCCATGAATACAAGAACTGGGCAGATAACTAAAAACAAGATGTATCAATGTGCAGAATTGCCAATTATATCAGAAATAAAGAAACAGGAAATAACTGTGTAACTTCTCAATCTTTCCATTCACAAAGTTGAATATAGTCCACAGCATTCATATCCACCTTTATTCTCTAGCAAAGCACTTTTCCTCAAGATATTTGTATCAAACTATCAATTTAATATGTTGTGGAGTATCATCTTATTTCATGTTTCCAGCTCTATCCTAGCATGCCTGATTGTCTACTTTAGATATTGTTCAGTTATCTGGAAACGTGTTCTATAAGCTTCTTTTAAATAAGCTTGTAAAGTGACTTGTCTACTCATTTCCCTTTATCTGGAACTGATTTTATTTTATTTCCTAGCATCTAATAAAATAAACTTGTATTGCTCCTATTACAAAAGAAGAATTATGTGACAGAGATTAATAGCAATCAATAGCAAATTTGATTAATCATCAAATAGAACACTTAGTACCTACTCATGTAATCTTCAACCTCACACTAGTGTTTTATTATCCTTATACCAAGGGTGACAAGTTCAATGTTACTATTTAAGGGGGGAAAAAAACCTTGAAAGAAGTTTATTAGAGCTAACATCACCAATAATCAACCTGGAGTATTTAATGTCATTGTTATGTCAATCTAATTAGAATTTCAAGGAAGAGCATTAGGATTTCTCTCTCAGAATTTTAATCCAGTATTTTCAAACAGACTTAGTAAACATCCAGTAAACATGCTATCCCACCCCAATGGTGGGAAAAGAAAAGCTAATGCACTATTTTATAGCAAGAGAATACAGGCAACCAGTGGATTGCATATGGTTCCTAACTCCTCTACCTCACTCAAAAATATCAAGAAATAGTGAATATAAGAAAAAAATGAGATACAACTTGAGGTTTGGAAAAATCACAGGAAAATATATAGCTAAGTTAAAGATATTAATGAAGAAGACATGAAAGCGATCTAATAGAAACAGAAGCAAAAAAACCCCATGGTACTATTTTTTTAATAAAACAATTTTTGCTTAAGATCCTATGAAGAATGATGAAGTTGTATGTGGAATAAACAGACAAGTTTCCAAAAAGGCAGAGGGATACATGATCAGATAACTAATGTAAGGTAGATAATAATAAGAACAAAAGATATTAAGAGGTTTAAATTTGTTCTGTTCAGTATAACAAAGTCTTTGATTTGCAAAATATTACCAGAATATTGGTTATATTCAGGCTAACAGATGTGTCATAACACATCTGTGTTATGTGTTCTGAGGAACCTTTACAATGAATAAAAAATTGCTACAAGAAATGAGTCTAGGAAAATGAAATGCTTCAGAATAGGAAGGGGAATAAGACAAGGATGCACATTGTCTTTTTATCTACAAGAAATATATTAAAGGGCATGGCAGAACTTTTGTTAGCTAATAGTAAGAAATGAAAATAAAATGAAGTCAAAAATCTAGCTTAATGTTAAATAGAATGACAAATGAAATGTCAACTACCACATTTATTGAACTTGCAGTTGACAGCAGCGTAAGTGGTAGTTTTGTTTTCTTTAGCGTAAGAATAGGTAGAGATGGCCAGTGAGTGTGCTGTAGAGATAAAGAGGAGATGAATGCTAATCTGTGGTATTCATGGTTTCAAGTTTTTCTGTTTAATCAGAAATCAAACTGCACCTGCAATTTCTTTTTTTTAAAAAAAAAAATTCCATGCATGCTTATACTAACCTGGTCAAACAGCTGTTTCCCTGTAGTATTAGGCTGGATGGCAAACTCTAGTTCTGCATCCATTGTGGTAACTCGAACATTGACCTAGAGGAAAAGATTAAAACAATGTATAAGGAAATAATAGGTCCAATAATTTCCCAATTTAGTAGATAATTACAGGAAAGTATGTTAATTTGAAAAGCTGAGCTATAGTTGGTTTGTTTCATACAGCCACTTATCTCTAGCAAATGACTCTGGCTAAAATCAATGCATTAGCAAAATATTAAAATTGATAATTCTAGGTTCAAAATATATGATAGACCTCTTTTTAGAATATTGAATAGTATTTAATACTGAATACTGCATATATAAAACAATTAGTCCAAACAATGGAAAACTGTTGCCAGGTTTCTTACCTATTCGGAAGCCAACAGTAACTTCACATTTACTGTAAATATTGTTATGAAATCAAGGAAGAATGATTGCCATGAAAACAATTAACAATCTCACTCTACAAAACAAATGATTGGCAATTTGTATTGGTCTTTTGTTCTATTATTAGTTATTGGTACTGTTGGCTGTTTATAACAAAGGACATTAAATTCCACTGCATGTTAAGTTTAACTTGTTAATTTTTACAATTTTCAATGTTTCTTTCAAACATTATCAACTATAATGTTTAGGCACTTAAAATTATGGTTCTAGTAAAAGATCAATAGATTTATATCAGGACAGCTACATCTTTATCTTTTGATCTGATATATATGGATAATGTGAAAATGGTACTTTGGACATATCCATTTTTTTCCTATTCTCACTCAGTGAAAAACATACTTTAGAATGATTTGTTCAAAGTTCTTTAATTTCAAGAAGATTGAGGTCTGCTCTTCTATAAATTTAAATATGCTAGGGGGTGCATAATTAATATATAAGAATGGCCTTTTAAATGCCTCACAATACTACTGGATTACAACTCCCTGTTGGCTAGTAGATGATTAGAGCTCACCAACACATTTTAAGGGCACTAGGTCAATGAAGACTGCATTAAAGGTCACAGAAAGAAAATTTTCAAGACTACCAATATGGTAGAGAACATAGTACTGAAAATATAAAACAACAATTAGTGTTGTTGGCAGTGTACAATTATACTTGTCATTGAAAGACTTTTACACTAGTACACAGAATAAGGATGAGAATACTGTACAGTAGTCCTTGATTTATGACCAAATTGACCCTGGGATTTTGGCTGTAAGTTTTGTAGTCATAAGTTGAGTCACCATGTGACCGGACTCAATTTTACAATTGTTTTTACAATGTCTGTTAAGTGAATCACTGGGTTGTTAAATGAACTGCATGGTTTTAAGTCTGAATCCAACTTATCATTGGAAAATGGCAAAAACTTTTTTTCCAAAATGTGATCACGTAATCATGGGACACTGCAACCCATTGTAAATGTGAGCTGGTTGCCAAACATCTGAAATGTGATCATGTGACTGCTGGTGTGGTATGGCAGTTATAACTTCAAGAATGGATTATAACTAACTTTTTTCAAGTCCATTGTAACTTTGAACAGTTGTTAAGTCACTGGTAAGTCAAAGACTACCTGTAATACTTTTATTATCATTGCCTTCTTCTTGTATGCTTGTATGCAACTCACAAAACCATGTATGCAGGCAGCTATTAACAAAAACCTGGGGAGCACAAAATAGCAGCTTCCAATTCTGATTTCCTGGAAACTGATCTAAGCCAGATAACAACTGGGGAAAAGCAATTATTATTATATAAATCAGGGGTCCCCAACCACCAGTCTGTGGACCAGCACTGGGCCGTGACATGCCAGAAACTGGACTGCACAAACAAGAGAAGCCCCATCCGCAAGATGCAGGCAGCACACAAAATCACGCCTCCTCCAGTGTATGGAAAAACCTCTCTCCACGGAACTGGTCCCTGAGGCCCAAAAGGTTGGGGGCCACTGATATAAATGTATATTCATATAATATTATATAATACTGGACAATGAAAATTGAACGACCACTTGTCTGAAATAGTATAGAATCTCCTGCTTGAGCAGGGGGGGTTGGACTAGAAGACCTCCAAGGTCCCTTCCAACTGTTATTCTATTCTGAATATACATGCATGTAACACTCATTAGCCATAACACAAAACAGTTCCTTCCTCTTATTAGCTTTGATTAATAATACAAATTATGTAATTGCTCCATTGGAAGTCTACTATATCTGCCATACTTTTTTTCTTTGCTAAAATTAATTTCTTGGAAAAGAAACAAAATATTTGCTACTTAAAACACAAAAGAATTACAATTTCTTTTCTATGTCTTTTGCTTTATTTCTTTTTCCTATTCTTCGTTATTCAAAATTTGTACTGGTTTTATTCTATTGAAAACCTATTTAACAAAGATTATATAAGAAAAAAAGAAAAACTATTTTCCATTTGAAACACAAAAGATTAACAAATCATAAACTTTAGTATTAGCACCATGCAAAGCAGTAAACAGAAAGTCATTTGCAATGGCCACTTCTGAGTTATTACGCAATTTTCCGTCTAGCCCAGGGGTCCCCAACCTCCGGTCCGTGGACCGGCACTATGCCGCAGCATGCCAGAAACTGGGCCGTATAAACAACCAAAGCCCCATCCGCGGGATGCAGGCAGCACACAAAACCACGCCCCCTCCGGTCTGCGGAAAAACCTTTCTCCACAGAACCGGTCCCTGTTGCCCAAAAGATCGGGGGCCTCTGGTCTAGCCTACAGCTTGTGGATTTCCTAATAATTCCCTCCTGCAGGCTCTAAGCTGGTCTATACAACCCTACCAATTTTGGGGCAATAAGCCAAGTAGCTTAGATGCTGTTATGTACAAAAATCTTTCCAGTTATATGCAACTAAAAATAATTACTTCCTACTCATGTATTTATAACACATATCCACTTTTACTAGATTAAACATTACACAATTTTAGAGATCTAGTAGTTGCACGTAAGACTTTCAGGGATTGCACAGGATTCTGGGATAACAGATTGTTCTCTACTATCAAATCTTACCACAGATAATATAATGGCTGTAAAGCCATTTCATCTCAATAGTGCTTTAAATTCCAAGAATATGGAGGACTGTGGAGAAAAGGAATAAAATGGTCTAGACTAAGTAGACTCTAACAAGTCATCTGAACACTGGAGTTAAGTAGCTACCATTTATAAACGTTCTGTGCAAATTTTATACTTGACAAGAATGTTCTCTTTATTTTCACTGAGAATTCCACCTTTACATATTTTATGTACCATTACTATACTACTTGTGATCAATTCACAATCTCATGATTTTATATGTTTAATCATATTAAGTAATACAAAATTTTAAAGAGGAATCATAAAAATATAACCTTGAGAGTATTTTAATAATCTAAATCTTTTAGCTGCGGAAGTGTTACTTGTATGCTGTGTTCTGTTGTCAGCAGAAAACAAGCGATACGAGTGTAAAGTCACAAAATACAGTTTGAACTTTGATCTTTGTAGCTTAAAAACCCTGATGTTATTTAGCCCTGGGCAACCAAAGCTGTTTAAACCTTTTACATTTCATATACATTATAACTTAAACTATCATAACTAAAATCTAGAAAATGTTACATACTGTCTAGTTTCAAGGTGTATTATTTTAATCTTTTGAAAAAGCAAACAGTCTGAAATGCTAGCACAATAAACTAAAACAAAAAGCTGTGAACTATAAGAATTGGACCAAAATATCTGCACGGCAAGGCAACAGATTGTGGAAGATTGGCTTAAGGATATATTTAAAGTATTACTACTGTATATAATAATTTCCACAATGCAATTAAAATGTATTTTTATTTCCCTATCTTTACATTTCCTATTGGGTTTGCATCTAAAAGAAGCTACTTGCTTCAGGTTTTCTACTTCCTCTCAGCAAAGTCTTTATGTGCCTCAATTAATTCCTGCATTTATTATTCGACTTACTTTTACCAAGTAGCAACTGTAGCATTTGGTACCATTTTGATAAGGATAGGACAGAGGAGATCTTAAGAGTCTCCCACTTTTTAAAATTGTTGTTGACATTGCACTATTTCAGATAATGAGCTACATCCAACGTCACATCCTTATGATAGAATAATTTCTCTCATTAGTTGATCCTGCAATTCTTTGGGGTGATGTTTGGGTGCATGCTGTACCGTTTTGGAAAGAGGATGGAATCTCTTTTGGTTATTGGGCCTTGATTCACAAAGTAGGGCAAGACAGGTTGCAGAACTCACAACAGAATATAAGCAATTAAAGTAATCATGGTTGAATTATGCTGCGTATATTTACGCTGATTGGGTTATCACTGTCCAATTAGGGTGACAAATGATTCATGTTTCTATGTTGCAGAGACTGAAAAGGACAAAGAGAAAAGCAGCAGTTGTACCAAATGTCTTCCCAAGCAGATTGCTTTGTTTTAACAGCTGTATGCAAATTGGCACTTAAGGTTTTTTTTTTAACGATAATGGTACAAAACAGTTGCTCAGCCTCAATAGTTCTAAGTTCCAAAAGCTTATATACTCGTTAAGGAAGGCAGGAAGAAAGGAGAGCAATGTCTATATCTACTGAATATGGAAATAGGCCAAAGGAATTCATTTTTTGGGTGACACTCAAAGAAAAACAATGAACTGTCTTTTTATGAATACTCATTTCCAGAAATATAATTGTGTTACTATACAAGCTAAGAATCATATTTAAAATATCACATTTTATCCCAAAGTTCCCCTCCCGTCTTTGATCTGAATTCACAGAATAGAGCCTACTTCATGAAATCAGCAAAAAGATGATTAGGTCATAGTGAAGTGAATAGAGCTTACTTGTGTACTGACATACTGGAAATAGTATTAATCTTCACATATTGTACTAAACAAGCCATAGCAATTTGACATGCACACATATTTTATACACACACATTATATGTATATATCTCATGGTGTACAAGCTACAATGTACACATGCTAAATCCAAGGTAAACCAACTGGTTTATTAGCCCAGCAAGAAGCCTAAATACAGGTAAAAGATAAAATATGGATTAAAAAGGTAACTATAAAAAAAGGAAGAGACCTGGAGGAATAGGGTAGAATGTTGAGAAGACAGGGTAAGTAAGTATACTAATGTAAATTTTATTTTAAATCAGATTTACAATGGGATATTTGAGACAATAATGTAGCATCATTTTCAAACACAATTTACATGTTCCAGAACACCTATATTTCTTTTTGGTACCACAAACAACTATTCAGTTTTTCCAAAGCTTTTACTGGATATATTCTCTTAAGATTTGCTAATGCTCTGACATACCCTGAAATATAAAATAAATAATATAAAGATGTTAACATAAAGTTTTGCCTACCAGCCCATACCAGATAACTATTGTAGTATATCTTTAGAAGGTGCTTAGAATTACATTCACACCTGCATGAACATCAATTGTTAGAAATTTCCTCTCCCTTCCAGCTAGGTCTGGTGATTTTCTTCTACTTATCCCAACAATGTAATTTTAATACTCAGGGGGAAGGTATATCAGGATAAATTTGAGGCTGATGGCAAAAATAATGTTAAGAAATATGTTGATATTTTTAAATATGTCTCATTCACAGTATCATGCAATAACCAATTAGTATGATAAGTCAAATGATACAGGGCCTGATCCAGAATAAAGTCTGGATTTTGCTAGTGATATGAAAATTTTAAACTTTGCCCTTACTATAATGTTAATTTAAACTGGAATTAATTAAATTACTATTCAAACTAATGAAATATTTTTTACTATTACTAATTCTATGAAGTTTTGTATTTTTGGTAGTTTAGCCCTTTGTTCTACTTAGATCTGCTGAATTAATAATACACTACAAGTTGAATTGGCCAGCTACTATTGCAACAGGATTGATTAATAAGATTTCCTATCCCATTTCAACTTGCTATTTCAAAGCAATAGTAACTTAGTGTACATGCACATGAAGATACACATGGCTAATCTATAACAATGTAATCACGCTCCAGCACAAGTCCCAAACACAAAGCAAGAGAAAAAAAATGCCTTTTCTACATTCTTATGAAAAAAATTACCCCTTTCCTGTTTCTCTTTGATCTGCAATTCAGTTATCACCCAACATCTAAGGATATAAATAGGATTGAATGCAAGCCACAATTCTATAGAAATGTAGAAAATACTTTTATTATTTTGAATATCATTATTTCTCGACTCAAAAAAACTCTTTCATATTCTAAAAGTAAAGCTGTTTTCTCTTATGTGTATTCCTAATAACAACTGAAACTCAAAATTTTTAAGTAGCTGTATGTAAACAAATGGTCTGTGAAGCATACTGTAAGAGTTCTTGTTACATCCTCGACTAGCAAAATAATTTCTGCAAAACAAGAGATCACACACATTCCCCAATTTGCATGATTTATAAAGAATGCAAATTCTGTGTTACAGAAGCTTGGTGGAAACGTCCGCCATTCCATTTCTCTGTATAATATTCTACCTTCAGTTCTTAGAAGAAAGACAAGATAGTAAAAGAATAGTTTGCAATTCTTGAAAAAAAAATAGGAAAACCATGTCATGACCATATACAGGTTTCATTTTTTTGTCACTATTAGTTTTAAATCTATTTTTCTAGCTTTATGCTTTAGAATAGGCTTAGGACAAAATTTAAAGCTATTCAATAAGAACTGAATATATGCAATCATTAATGACTATCTTTTAAAGACAACCGAGAATATGTTTAGCACAAGGATGCATTTTAAGAATCTTACTCTTCAGCCTATGTTTTAATATAGCTGCATTATAGTATCATAGGATGGCTTAAAGAGCAATTAGGACAAAATAAAAGCTCATGAATCAATGTTTATTTCACAGTGAGTTGACACCTGCCGCCATATGTAAGTCACTCTTTAACTTACAAAAATAGAGCAGTGGGATAGATACACTTTGTATTCCAAAGTTTCTCTTTCTTAAGAAAAATAGGTGTCTGCTTCAGACAGCTTGCTATCTTGATCTAAGATACCCATATTCTTTAGGGCAATCTAATAAAACTGTCAGGTGTTTTTAGGGCAATATTGTAGTGGTCAGGTTCACGTGCAATAGCAGGTCCTGCTTAGTTTTTAAGATCACCTAGCTAAGCTGGAATCAGTAATACTAGGATAGGCACCACAGAGCTGGAGGAAAAAGGTAAATGATCCCCATCTTCTCTCTACTGAAACTAGTAGATGACTAATATGTTTAAAACAGGGTAATCCCCTATGATGGTTCTTTTCCTTTTCTAATTATCCTGTCAAAGAATTGCTAATTAGTAGGTATGTAGAAAACTGAGCCTGGACAGCATGGAGTACTCAGCCATGCTTCCAAATCTTAGTACTATCCTCTATCACAGTGGTGGTGAACCTATGGCACGCGTGCCAGAGGCGGCACTCAGAGCCCTCTCTGTGGGCACACACACCACTACCCCAGCCCCACCTCCCCCCGTGGCCCCCTCGTCACCAGCAGCCCCCCCTGAGAGTCGCCCCCCAGGTGCAGCCCGCGCAGAGCAGCACAGCCAAGGACATGGCAGCCAGGCAGTAGGGACAAGACTCCGCCCTCACACCCCGTCGCGCGCAAATGATGCTGCGAGGCGCAGGCAGAGGACGTGGCTGCCACGGCGCTGCAGGGCTGCTTGGGCGATCTGCGGCGGGCCGTGGAGGTGGTGGGTGGCCATGTGGACAGAGGGTGGGACAGTTTTTCGGCACTGGGTCTCTAAAAGGTTCGCCATCACTGCTCTATCGCAATATAAAAATCAGTGCCTCTTGTCTCTTTTTACATTTCAGACCAGGTCAGCATTTCGGCTTTCTAGCATTAATTAGCAGCAAAAAAGGGGGAAAAAAGAAGACTGAAAAAAACTTTTTGTAAATATGTCAGGTGACAAATATAACTCAGGCACAGTTAAGAACATACTGTAAGCAGCTTTTGTTGATTAGATGAAGGAACTTTTCCTCAGCCCACAGAACATTCTTGTGTAACTTAGACATAAGTCCAGGAGGTCATATTGAAACAGAACCCTATCACAGCGCCTGATTAGCAAATTCACTGTACTGCTTTATGCTGCTTGATTGAGTAGTGTAGAAAGCCTCAGATTGTAGAAGAGGGTAGTTCTTTTTTAATCAGCGCAGACTATTCAGGATCAAGAGGTGAAGGAGCAGTGGAAATATATGATGGCAGCAGAAAACAGCAAGAGTATATTTAAAGGTACAGCAACTGAACTTGAGAAAGTATTAATAAAGATACTGAATTCAACATTGACTTGAATTAAGGCTATAAAAAACATCAAAATAAATTAATCTTAATTCACATTTCAGGCTAGGAAAATAACATCTACTTACTATACTTCAGTAAATAATAAGAAAAATACACTAATTATAATTTTTTCTATAAATTTATTGGAGGCCCATGAGAGTTCACCTACACATAAGAAAATGAAAACTGTATTCTGGACCAGAGCAAAGATCTATCTAATCCAGTAACCTATTTCTCACAATGATCAACTGAATCAACTGAAGATTTATAAAGAATATGTTCATACAGAAAGTTAACTATATGTTGTCTTAAGTACTTCTGTTTGTCAATCATTCAGCCTTATGAAAAACCTTAAGTAGATTCCACATCTAGTATTTTGAGAAAACAAACCTCTCTAACCGCTTTATCCACAACATGAATAATTTTGAAGAGTTTTATCTTATGACCCTTATTCCCCACCCCACCAAATAAAATCCACATGTGTTACATTTTCCCCATTGTGAAGAATATATATAGCTCAGTGCTAGTTCTTGGTATTCTCAATTAGTTTCTCTTCCTGCTGCATTTCATTCCTAGGCTAGGTGATATCAACATAATGAGTTCCAATTTTACCAATTTGATAAATTTGATAAAATTGCTTGATAAATTTGATTTTTCTTTGTAACTTTTATCCAGATGCACAATACTCATAAAGGTTTAACAATCAGAACTCTATATAATACCCCTAATCATTGCAACAAGTAGACTACAGCATTACAGAACTGGCAATGTTAGTTTTGATTTCAAAACTAATGATCTTAAGGATAATATCTAATGTTATAACTTGGGTACGTTGGTTGGCTTCCTATGTTGTGTTGTCTTTTAAAACCATGGTTTGCTTAGTATCACACAACATTCTAACTACCAATTCATTTCTAAACTACAATTGCAAAAAAGATCCCTTTGTTAACTGATTACCTTGTGTAATATGGAAATAAAGATTCCTAGAAGATTGCTTAAGAAATAAAGCATACTATGTACTTTAGACTTGGGAATAAAATTAGAGCTTTACGAAAATTGACAAATACAAGATTTAAAAAAGGAAGAAAAGACAAATGGAATCCTTAGGTCTTCTAAAAAATTAAATGTAAAAAATTGAGCACCTTAACTTTTTTTGTCTCTCAAAGTTAAGGTGGTAACTTGCTAACTATCTATAAAATAACTTCTATGCGTGGAAACACAAAAAACAGCAGTTGTGCAAGCATATTAATCTTCCTTTTTCTCAAGTCATAGCTTTAATTATTACAATCTCCACAGGCCCAGCTTACTGAATCTGTGGATCTATGCTGTACCTACAAAAAAAAACACCCTATAACAGATAGCTATGAGCTACAAAGAACACACAGAATCATTATATCTTCATCCTATTAATTAGCTATTTTATCTTTTAGGTCAAAGAGCTGCATATTTGCATCCATTTCATGCCTGTGTAGCGGGGCTGTCTGAAAGTGTCTGCAGAAGCCTGGCTGGGGAGAGAGAGATTGGGACAGCTGCTGCTGGTTTTGGGTGGCAGCGTGGACGAGGAAAAAAGATATAAAAGGAAGGAAGGAAAGGTGTGGGGGGGGTTGGTTATTGCAGTTCATCAGGTTGGAGGTTTTAAGCTGATCCCTTCTTGTGAAGGAGGGGGAAAAGGAGAGAGTGAGGGGGTGGAATTTTATTGCTTTCTTTCGCAAGGTAGATATCCCAAGCGGAGGCAAGAGAGAGTGTGTGGAGAAAGAAAGTTGCTGGGGCTGGTAACCTCAGATTTTAATAATAAAGGATAAGGGGGGAGGGGTTTGACACTGGCCTGTCGGAGACTGCAAGAAGCCACAGGAGAGGATGAGAGACTGTTTGTTGCTGTGAAGACTGAAGGCCATCTGAACTGTGACTATTGCTGCTTGTGCCAGTTTTAGACATTGTGGGGAGTTGCCCTGAGGGGGGCAAGCCGTTACTGCAGCACGCTGACTGCTTTTGTTCCTGTTTTACTACTGCCTGGAGCCAGGGGTTTTCCCCCTCCCCACTTGTTTCCAAAAAGGTCGCTGAGGAATCATTGACTGTTGCTGCTATGACAGCCTGGGGCTGCTAGACACCATCACAGCGTTGGCTATTGGGGCTAGGGGCTGGTCATCTGTGTTCCTGGAAGCCCCTCCCTGAAGACAAGAGCCTGCCACCTCCTCACTTTGTGTGAGCCTCTGTTGGAAGAGACACTTTACTAACACCTAGAGAGCACAGCTGCAGAGCTTGACTAAGGGGAACGGGGCTGGGGTGGGTCCTAGGCTTTAGCGGCCTCTGAGGAGGTAACGCTACACCTGCAAATTTCCTTGGAAAAAAGAAAGAAATTGTACTAGCAAAATGTCCCCAGGCATCAGGCCCTTTAGCTCAACTTTTCTAGTCTTCTGAGACTTTGGAGTCGACCTGATTTCCTTAACATAACCAAGTCTATTTACTGTATTACAGACCTGCACATCATATGGCCTTCCTAGCAGCCTTCTGTGGCTCACAGGTGTTTTTAAAAGTTCCTGTCACTAAACATTGTTGTTGCCAGAAGTATCTGCTGCCACCTCTGTCCCAAAAGACAAACTGCTAAGCACCTGCCATGCCTCCAGGCTTCATTGACTTGGCCAGCTCCATTGCTACCCATTGAATAGCTGATCGGTGCACCAGGTGTTCCTTTGTAGCTCATGATTATTTTTAAGGTATCAATCAGATCCTTTTCCCTCCATGAGTTATGCTGGCCTTTTTGTTTGCTAATACAAATATAGTTAATAGGTTTTCAGAGTTACTTATAAGTAGTGTGCTTCTAAGAAGTAAACGTTTCACAATGATTTCTTAAAAAGCAACAAATATTCAGGAATAAACTTTGCAACATTGGAATTCTAGTTCGCTTATGATCTTTTTTTTTTTTTGCTTTTTAAACTTCCCACTAAATTTAATGTGGCTATAGAAAACTGAAGCCAAGGAAGAAGAGAGTGTTCTGTAGATTTGTCACAGAGAGCAAAGTTTATAATAATCCCAGAACAGGATAACCAGAACTGCAGTTTGAGCAGTACGATATTTGATATCGAGATTCATCTCTCTAAACAAGCTGATTAGAATAACAGAAACTATGGACCCCTGGCTCTCAGGCCCTGACCCTTTCATGGCAAGATATTAATGTGCGTTCTATGGGATGTTAATAGAATTTTCCGGCAATCCATTGCACAAGATATTGTGTCTAGGCAATGCAGCTCCTTTAAGCCTTAACCACCCAGATGAATTACAGCAATATCTTCTTGGAAGAAACCTACTTTTGTGAAGCTAATGAACTCTGCCATCTTTCCAAATTCCAAGTTCATTATTAAACAGCTTTTTAGATACCGATTTTGCTGGAGAAGCACATTCTTTGCTTCCATGTGACTTGGGGAAAAGTAATTCAGAACATCAGCCATTCAGTGCAAATGCACAGTCCAAGGTCATAGGGGGAATGACAGCAGACACTCCTGTTAATCTGCACACATATAAAAAACTTTACAACTTGAACTATAGGATGAAAAATGTGAAGAATCTACCTTCCAGGGGTTTTTTACAGGTTGTATTTGACTTGCAACCATTTGAGGTTACGAGGGATCTAACTTGGGGCTACTTATGACCTGGATTTAAAGTTCAATGACCGCCTCCCCAGTGGTATTTTTGGGTCTCGGCATCACAGCCACACTTACGGTCATTTGCAATATCCTGCAGTTACATGATCACATTTTACGATGATTTCTCTATCGGCACTTCTGTTTTTTTTAGAAAACTACACCCATAGTGAAGCATTTAACTACTGCGGCATTCGCTTAATGATCACAGTGAACACTTTACAACTGCTGTGTTCATGTAATGACCATTACAAAAAGGTCATAAAATTGGGCCATGTGACCAACTCATTTTAAGACTAATATGACTTCTGACTGTGATGGGCAGGCTCCATTACGGTCATAAGTTGAGGATTATCTGTAGTAGGAATGTTCAAAACAATCTGCTCTGGAGATCAAACTTCTGAGGAATTTACAGAATGTTCCATACTTCCTTTTCCTCCATGACAATCCAGCCATTCCTGGTTAGACTGGCAACCTTCTGGAAGTTAATCTTTCAGGACAAGAAATGTACTAGTACCTTAGTGTACTAGACATGGAACAGGCTATTTTGCACATTATTGCTTTCTACTTTTTGTCCATAAAAGCAGTGTGTAGAATTTTTAAACGAAGTGTCACAGTTATTAATTGCTTTATTTTCTGACTAAGCTAGAATTCTAAAAGCAGCTATTCATGAATTCTATTAAATGAAATAATTTCTTAAAAAATCATATTGCATGACATTTCATGCACAGAAGGCGTATTTCAGTGCATATTGCTGAATTGAATAGTTGAAGCCTTCGTAAGCGTATTATTTGATCTCATCTAGAGAGCTCAAGATAAGTCTTTAAATGTTAATTCTGGGGAAAAGATGGGACTCCCTCCCCAAACATTTTAAAAATAAACAGAGAAAAACATGGTCAAAGGAACAAAGGCTCTTCTCTCCTGTCAGTCAGTAAAGAACAAATAGCTAATGCCACTGATACTTAGGAAGGAGCATGCCAGATACAATTAGTGTAAATTAGTGGAACCGGGTGTTGGAGAGAGAGAGAAAGCAAGGTCCAGATTTTTTCAGAGGAATCCATTCTTGCATAATCAATATCTGCAGTCTTGGGTCCAAAGAATGAACAATATGACATGAACAACCACACCAGAGACAAAGGAAAAAGCATTCTAATATAGAGAGAAGAATCACAGAAGAAACTGATAAGCACATGAAATGTTCTTCAGAATTTCTCAATTTGTTATCTGGAAACAGAGGACTACTTTCACATCAAAATTATTTTTTTTTTTAAAAAAAGATCCAAGTTTAGTTTTCTTAAGAAATTTACACAACCTAGGCACAAGATTTGAACATGCATAAAAGCTATGCAGAATTCAAGATAATTATATGATATGGTGCCCTTATGTTTCTTTACATTTCAACAAGTCAACAGGAAGCCAATGTTAAGTCTAGGACAACAATATATTATAGCTACAATAAGCAGTCCACATATGGACAACCATTGGTGGGATTATCCATGTTCTAATAAACAAAAAAAATTAAAAATACACATTAGCCAAATAATAGTATGAAGAAAATTGACTGGAGAAATAAGGAACATATACTTCAAGTGTAGTCTGCAAAATGGTGCTAACAGCGACACTCAAGGAATTGGAAGTTGAGGGAAAAGATTAATAAGAAAGCCAAAAGTGTGCCACTCCTTTTTACTGTATCAAAGCACTGCACAGCCAGCCTGTGTAGGAACTACTAGTTATTATTGTCAAAATCCTGAAGAATCCGAAACGGTACCTTTTACCTCCATGTTATTTGTCAGAGCCTCAATCAGTTCTTTCCACATTAATAACAACACAAGAGAGATTTAGATCTCATAAAACTTTAGTTTTACTTCAGACCGTCAAAATCTAAATTCAACTTTTTTCAAGCCAGACAATATACAAGTACAAAGTGTGTCAGATTTATATAAAAATTTGTTGCATTTGTATAGTTTAATTTATTTAGTCTCATATCTACATTATGCCATTCAAATCTTTCTCTTTCCCTAGATTTCTTGCCAGGAAAAAAAAATGCATAGCTTTTTGCTATGATGATAATTTTTATAGCTGTCAATTGAGGGTTGTTTTAATAACGTTAAGGAGGATTACTCCAATTAAAATGGAATAGATTCGGAATCAGAAGACAAAAATTCATGATTAATAGTAAAATTTCATTAAATATTAATCAAAGATTATAAATTTCTTTGCATTTTTAGACTCAGAAGGCACCTAAAGAACATCTTACATGTAGGTACATATTTATAAATGATAACTTCTACAACTCATACATACTAAAGGGAACTTTAATTTGAACAAGCATAAAACAAGTAAACTTTGTTTTAACTTACCGGCTTCGGCATTTTTGGTTCCTGAGGTTTTCCTGTTGATCCAAGACCAAATATTCATACAGCAGTTTACGGATATCCTCTTTGCTTCCAGGAGACCTGGCAGAATGGTTACACGGAAGACCAACTCAGACACATGACATAGTTAAGGAGCTTTAGGCAAGTTAAGCAAGCAAAAATGATTCACTCATGACCAATAATTACTTAGTAACACCACCACTTTGCAAAGAAACAGAACCAGCAGCCTCACCCAGTAGGAAAAAAAAGAGTCCAATTGTAAGTAGAGAAGGTCATTTTGCCAGCCACACCCATAAGAGCAGCTATAATTTCAAGATTCTTGAGAGAGAAAGAGAAAGAGAGAGAGAGAGACAGACTCTCTCGGGGGTGGTATCTAAAGCCAGTATCCCAGCAACAAGAGAATCAACGAAACCCCTCAAAAGGAAAAAAAAATCGTGCTAAGCCTCTCAGGCCACCAGTTGATACCGGTAGCTCGTATTTCTCAAACTCTACTCCCTTTAGAAGACAATGGCTGCGATCTGATTAGGACTATTCCGCAATAAGCAAGCTGCAGGCGCCCATTCTATATAGGACTAAAGCACACAGAGGGGTCGATCTTAACCCTGGGGAAGGGGGGGGGATCGGTAATTGCTCTCTGGTGCACTTCAAGACCACCGTGAACAAGGAAGGAGACATTTCTTGATCAGTTAAAAAAGAAGGTCTTTTCAGCGACTCAATGTTTGGGGAAAAGACTCTTTTGTTCAACGCCCCCACACCCCCGGGACACAAACGGCCTCCTTTTGTACTGGAGTGCCACCTTTACTTTCACGTACACACGGAGTTAAGGATTTCTATTTTTCTCACTCCTGCACGGGAAAGGGGAGGTTAAATTCTTTTAGTAACTTCGTTCTTCAATTTTAGTAGCCAGTCCCAAATCGGGCGAGGAAAAATGCTCGCCTCTTCGCGTCGTCTTCAGCAAACGGACCTGAAGAGGAGCGCACTGCCACCCAACGCCTAGATGGTGGGTCTTCCTAATTTATAAAGAGGGGCTTTTCGCGCGAGGAAAAACCGTCGTGGCACCAGACTTCAGGAAGCGGGCAATCTTTCGCCCACTTCCTGGGGTAAAAAGTTTCGTTGAATTCCGCGGAACTCGGAGGGAGGGAGGGAAAGACTTCCACCTTCCGCAAACCCGGAAAAGCCAAGCGCGAAGTTTGTCCCAAAGGCCCAAAAAGAGGCTGAGGGAGGGGGGGGGGAAAGGCGCAAATCCCCGCCCCGAGAAAGCCCAAATTCCCTGTGAGAGAGAAGCAGAGCGTGGGAATCCCCCGCCGCGGCACCTGTGGCCGAAGCCTTGTCCGCCCCCGGCGCTTCTTCCTCCTTTCCCGCCTCGAAGGCGAGAGCCTGCCGAAGCTGTTTCGGGTCCTTCGGAGCCCCACCTGCTTTCCGTTCCCGCCAACGCAGGCAACCTGAGGAGAGAAGGTTCGCTCGGCGGCCTTACCTCGTTGGCGCGTCCTCTCTCCTCAACCGAGTCGAGCGGCTTTTGGTGGGGCGCGACTGCTCCAGCAGCTTTGGCTCTTTCCCTGGGCGTGCCTTTCCCGGGCCCTCCCCGGGTGGCCGCGTCAATATGGCTGACGGCGTCGAGAGAGAGAGAGAGAGAGAGAGAGAGGGCGAGCGCAGCCGGTCGCTCGCCTCGCTGCCTAAGCCCCTCAGCCAACGGGTTGGTGAAACCCAGAAGGCAACGTGCGAAGGCTGCTGCGGCCTCTCGGATCCTTGTCAATCCGAGGAAAGAAGAAGTGGAGGAGAGAGATTTAACACGCCCGCAAGCAGGTGGAAGCCTGGCCAAGTCCTGTGATTTGCAAAGCGCCTGTACAATCCCCCCCCCCCCGAATCGTTAGGGGAAGGAAAGAAGGACGCCTGGTCCGTTTCGGGCGTCCTCCCTCGCGCAGAATCGCCAGGAGCTTTTTGTCCCGACGCAGCCTGAAAAGTTACTTTGCTGCTTGTGCCTTGTTGAAGGAAGGTGCGGCAATGATGGTGAAGTAATGGGAAGGTTCTTGGAGAAACTAGGACACAAAGCAGCTTGAAGTCGGAATAGTCCTGGGTACTTGGGTAGCTAGGAAAGGAACTCATTAGTTTAGATTGATAAACCTAAACCAGGGGTGACCACTTTAGGACTTGTGGACTTCAACTCCCAGAATTCCCCAGCCAGCATGGCTGGGGAATTCTGAGAGTTGAAGTCCGCAGATCTTAATGTAGCCAAGGTTGGACATCCCTGACTTAAACCATTGTTATCACTGCCACCCCGATGAGGGTGTCCGTATTAGTCCATTGATCCTCTCCATTGAGGAAAGAAAATCATTTAATGAAACAAGACCAAAGAAGTGTAGCCTGTAGAAGCCTCCAAACTTCCTGAAGCAAAAATGGATCACCTGAGAGAAGCAGGTAGCAGTAAAAAAGGAAGCCCAAGCCACAACCACAGGGAAGCAAAAGAT
Source organism: Azemiops feae (assembly GCA_023970755.1). Classification (NCBI taxonomy): domain Eukaryota; kingdom Metazoa; phylum Chordata; class Lepidosauria; order Squamata; family Viperidae; genus Azemiops; species Azemiops feae. The sequence continues at coordinate 1,885,242 of JALGBA010004174.1, read as the reverse complement.
GGAAGAAAAAGTAGCATTTTTCTTTCTTTTATTCACTGCCTTGCCCTTATGAATGTGAAAATGTGCCTCCTGCATAATGGGTTTGGTTTGGTTTGAAAAATACACAATATTTTACAAACGCAGCAATAATGTGCTACAAAGTATCAGGTGATATTTTAAAACATTGAGGAAATGGTTATCACATGACTTTCGTGAATTGCCAATTTCCAGATCAGTAGTGTAGCCATGGGCATTTGCACAGTATCACAATTCAGTATAATGATACATATATATTGCTGCCCATATATATATATATATATATATGGGCAGCAATTGATTAAAACAATAGTTCCTGATACTACTGAAGCCTATCTGAGATTCATTGAAGATATTCATATTACTTGGACTCGTGGATCAAGATAAAATCTTGACCTGAGCTCTTTGATGCTCAGGTCCAATTTGTGTGTGCTTCAACACTATGAAAGTAATTTGCTGGTACCTTTATTCTCCATCTAATTACAGCTGTAAGATTTCTTCCTGGTCTAGAAATATTCACCATGTCTGGTGTTGCTTAACTTTTTGACATTAACAGTTTAATCTTACTAATGCTGTCAGCTATGGCAAAGCTCACTCAGGGCTCTATTCGTCCCAAGACAGTTCTATTTCTTGGTTGTATTTCTACCTAAACAGTAACTGAATACAATAGCTTTGTGGCACTTTAATTCTGGGGACATTGTAGCCTCTGCACTCCGGATGAAATCAGGAAGGAGAGTCAGAGAGTTTATCTGAATTTTGGAAGAATCTTTTTAAAGCAGATGGTGCCCTAATATTGGTGTGTTGATGTGGACATCTTATTTATGTTTGACATGTAAATTATTAGTGGAAAAGAAACAATGAGACAGTAAGCAACCCCTGGCCTAACACAATGTTACTGATCTTCTGAAAATGCTTTACTACTTGTGCTAGTTGGATACTTTGACGTGGGTTATTCATTAATATAATCTCTCTTTTTCTTTGCTTTATCTAGTGTCCTAGCAGAAGAGTGGGCAGCTCAAAGAAGAAATGGACAAATAATTGAAAAGTTCTTTGATACTATATATATGCCCCCCAATTGTTGCTTTGCTATGTAAATCAAGGGAATGGGACAGCAAATGTTTTGAAGCATGTTTATAATTCCAGCTCTATTTTAAAGCATCTTGTGTTATAGGCAGCAGATGTCTATATCATGGCACATATGTTCATCAAATGACTCCCATGGACATGATTATACATTCAGACAAAGGTTGTAATATGCCAATCTTGAAATACCCATTTTATGCAAAATGCTGCAGTCCTCCTCTATATTTTCTAATCTTATAGGATGTTTACTACTGTACTGCCTCATTTTGCCTTTTTATTTGGGGGAGTGGGGCAGGCATGTGTTCATCCTGGCAAACAAAGCGTTGAGCTGCAGTGACCCACCATTTTAATTTTCTTAAAATGCTTGTATGGTAAGCCAGAGGCATGCAATCAATGCTAGATGTTTGGGCTTTATTGGATAGCAAGCTGACTTCTCATTTAATTCTTTTTAAAATAACTTTTAAAGAGTGAGGTGGGGCAGAGCTAAGGAGAAGATTTGTTGACACACCTGAGCCTTGTTGCCTGTCACTATAGTTCATGCTTTTGGAGCTTACAATTGTATCCACGTTCTCTGGCTGTTAGAAAGGATGTTTTTGAGACAGGGCATAAGATACTTGCAGGAAGCCAATAAGTGTTGAAAAATATGGAAAAACAAATGGTAAGACCTCTTTCAGCCATACTAAAAAGAAATCCTGAAAATAGCAGATGGAGGAAAGATTAGCATTAAGGGATCAGACAGAGAGAAAAAGAAAAAGACTGGGGCTGTTACACCCCCCCCATGTGTTTTTTATATGCGTTGTTCAGAAAACCTAGTTTTGTAGGACAACATACAAATGCTAAAAATAGTTACAAATCAAAATTTCTCTCCTTATTTGGGGATGGAATTCTGGCATACACAGAGCTTGCTTTACAGTGCTTTCAGTGTGAGGTTGTACAATTTGCATTGACCTAGGCCAGTGTATCTCAACCTTGACAATTTTAAGATTAATGGACTTCAATTCCCAGAATTCCTCAGCCAACAATGTGGAAATTGTTGAGATTGAGAAAACCTGAACTAGGCATTATGAGGATTCTTCAATCTGTCCAATCATGAATACAGTCTTTGGTGTACATGCTACTCAAGATTAGTGTTTACATCCATGCACTTTTTTTAGCATTTCACCTAGGGGGAAATCTAGCTTTACTTATTCTGAGAAGTGAACAAAATACACAGATGATTTCATAATGATTTAATCATGAATTTCCATATATAGACATACGTAAGATAAGTTTCCCTGAGGGGAAAAGACCTTTCAGCATCCACATTACAGTTCACTGATAGTTGGCTGAAAGGGGCAGAGGAATCCTGGTTGTGATGGGCTTGCTTGCTTGTTTCATAAATGGAATGAGAGGAAGTGCAATTCAGAATCAGCTTGCAATGCTTAATGAGGACTAGAGATCAAAAGAAGATGGAGTGGCCTAGATTTTCTGATAAAATAATCCGTGTCAAAGTAGGGACTTAAGTATTTCCATGAATCAATATTTATGGTTCAGAGACAATATATAACTAATTTCAATCTAATAACATTTATTGTGGCATGGGGTTTCATAGATTCCAATTTAGAAGTGAATAGCCTGGTGAATCTACTTTGTTTTTTCTTTACAGAACTCTGACATTTGGCGAATGCACTCAGTCTGTTTGGATGTGCAATGTGACAAAGAATGGAGGAGGGATCGTTATAGTGTTTACTGCCATATGCATTCTATGTTAGTAGAAAGTATGATCCATTATGAAGGACGTTATTCCTTATATTGAAAATGATGCTATTGGCTGCTCTCAGTGTGGATGCCATCATTGCGATTGTAATATTGTGTTCTAGAAGGGGGGCAGGATTGTGACTAAGTCCACTCTGTTGAGTTTGGAAAGCATTGCAGGCACAGATTAATAATTGCAGTATGAAGACAGCAGACAGAAGAGAAAGAACTGGAGAAAAATCACAAAATAAAAATGCCTACAAATAGAACAATTGTGGCAAAAGAAAGCAAAGATTGTAATAGTAATAGGTACAAGACTGGATGAGATTGGCTCCAATCCAGTGGTGGGATTCAGCCAGTTCGCACCACTGCGGCAGAACCGGTAACTAATTTTTTGTTGCCCAGGCCCAGAACAGACTTCCGGAAGCGGCATTCACACAGAGAACCAGTTGTTCACATTTGAATCCCACCACTGCTCCAATCCCAAAACACTTGGGATTGGCCAACGCCATCAACATTGTCAAAATCACCATTGGTCAATTGCAAAAGGATTTGATAGGTGGATAAAATTCAGTCTAAAAACCTAGCTGACCATGCAACCCACCATAAATTATATGACCAACCATAATAATAATCCCAGGTCCTTGATAGATGGACAAAAATGCCAAATCCAGTCTGGGTGACATCTGGATGATTGTGAGACCAACCATAATAATTTAAGCTTGTATGCCACCTGACTTTCAATGACTCAGGGAAGCTATATGCATACATAGCCTATATTTTCACGATCAGTTTCAATTCCAAGCTCACTAAATATTTTACATTATTAATTTCCTCCAAATATTTTTAGCTACTTAATTTATAAAGTTCTTTTAGCTGCTGATATATTATAAATCACTTAAAGATCTACACTGGATCTTTATTTATCTTCTGCCCATTTTGCCCATTCCTGCCCACAAAAGCACAATCTGATTGTTTTCAAGCAGCCACAAAACTCCTGTTACTTACCTTTCTAGAAATTCATTACAGTGTTCTTTTCATTCTACATTCCATGCCTTTCAACTTTTCTACACAAGGTTTCCTGTGCCCCATGAAATCTTTAATACTCATTCTTCCGTGCATAGTGCCTTGGCAGACATAGTAACTCCATTGTGCTGGTGTTATTACCGAATAATGAATGCATATGTTGAGCCACAAGATATTTAAAATTAAATTTGCTTAGTTCAGTTTTAACTCATATAACTGAAATTTTAACCTTGAACTGAGGCTGCTTTCAGATGAGTGGCTCCTGGTGTTACCAATAAAAACTCAGTGTGCAGGATACTGGAACAGGAAAAATGCAGAAAAGACCAATGCAAGTACATGGGAGGTTACAAATTTAATGGGTCACAATTAAACAGTAATTGACCCACTTTTGAGTCAGCAAAGCACTGTACTGGAATGAACTTTGCTGTCCCTCTTGCCAATGCCTACTCTACCTTTAGAGCATTGGTCCATTATCTGCACTACAAAGTTACCAGCATCAAATTTCTGGGTGTGCAGTTAATGAGTAGACTGGCTTGGTCACTCAACAGCGAGACACTGGTAAAACGAGCACAGCAGCACCTGCATTTTCTGCATCGCATGAGAAAAGCACATCTTCCTTCCCCTGTCCTTACCACTTTCTACAGAGGGACGATCAAGAGCATCCTGTCATACAGCATTACTGTCTGGTTTGGAAGCATCACTGCTTCAGACATGAAGGCGGTGCAGAGAGTGGTGAGGATAGCAAAAAAGATTATTGGCAGTTCACTGCTTTCTACCCAGGACATAGCATATAAGCGATGGTTGAGCAGGGTCTGCAGGATTGTCTGGGACGCTACACATCCTCTTCACGACCTGTTTTCGTTGTTACCTTCTGGAAGGAGGCTTCGTGGTATCCGAAGCAGAACATCCAGATTCAGTCACAGTTTTGTTCCATACAGTATTAACCTTGTGAACTCTCAAGCTTCCTTCTATTCAAGATGGACAGTGATTAATATTGATATGTTATTTATATGTAAGGATGTAGGTTTATATGTATGTTGTATATAGCATGTTTAAATGTGTGTCCTGCATGTGTGCACTTTTGAGAGCAAGAAACAAAATTTCATTTTTAATGTGTGCCAATGTGCCCACAGTAAAAAATGACAATAAAGGTTATCTATCTGCATGTGCTAAGCACAGATCAAGGACTTTTAATCAGGCTATCTGAACAGTAGATTTCTATTTGGGTAGATCCTGTTTTGTATTGAAACTGGGCAGCTGCAGTTTTGTTTGGTCTAAAGAAGATATGCAGAATCTTTTTGGAAAAGTATTCACTGAATTCACTATTTATTTGTATTTGTTAACTAACATAGATGTTAGCTAGAGACAAGCTATTTTCACTGGTAGTAAGTACAGATTGCATTTCCAGTCAAGAATTTTCTTCAGCAACCATCCTGCCTGATTGACAAATTGTCTCTTTCACATTGTGCTTCAGTTGTCAATGGGCTATGATGGATTTTTTTTAAGTTGCTTCTTCCATTTTCCTCCTTACACAAACAAAAAATGCTCAAGGAGCAAAAAAAGAGTCTCTTGTTTAGTAGAACTAGGAGTTTTTTCTTTGGAAGCACTACGGAGAGAAGACAATTCTAGAGAGAGCCTTGCAGTAGACAATTTAACTATCCTATCTTTCTAATTTAAAAATTACACTGATTTTTAAAAACAGACCTCTCACATCTTCAGGAAACAGAACAGGGAATAGAAGTTATGCAATTTGGTTCATTCTATCTTCAGAGACCCAATAGATAGGCTTGTTTTGCTGCTTGAGCCTTTGTAATTCTGCTCAATTAAATTGGGTAAAATGTTGGTCTGTACTGCATTAACTCTGAACAGCCAGGTTGCTGCTAATGGTTACACAGTATTCATCCTTTCCTTAATTAATAACAGAATAACAGATTTGGAAGGGACCTCAGAGGTCTTGTAGTCCAACCCCTTGCTCAAGCATAAGATCCTATACCATGAGTGTCAAACTCGCGACATCACGTGACGTGTTGCAACGTATCGTGACTTTTTCCCCATTGCCAGCAATGGGGTGGGCGCGGTTTTGGCGTGACACATTCGGCCTGTGGGCTGGCAGTTTGACACCCCTGCCCTATACCATTTCAGACAAATGGTTGTCCGATCTCTTCTTTAAAATCTCCAGTGATGGAGCACTCACAACTACTGGAGGCAAGCTGTTTCACTAATTGATAGTTCTATTAGGAAATTTCTCCTTAATTCTAGTTTGGTTTGGTCTTTGATTAGTTTCCATCCATTGCTTCTTGTCCTGCCTTTAGGTGCTTTGGAGAATAGGTTGACCCCTTCTTCTTTATGGCAGCCCCTTAGATATTGGAATGCTGCTATGATGTCACCCCTTCTTCTTTTCATTAGACATACCCAATTCCTGCAACTGTTCTTCATATGTTTCAGCCTCCAGTCCCCTAATCATATTTGTTGCTCTTCTCTGCACTTTTTCTAGAGTCTCAACGTCTTTTTTTTGTGGTGACCAAAACTGGATGCAATATTCCATGTCTTACCAAAGCATTGTAAAGTGGTACTAAACCTTCATGTGATGTTGATTCTTTCCCTCTGTTAATGCAGCCTAAGACTGTCCTGGCTTTTTTTAGTGGCTGCAGCACACTGTTGGCTCATATTTAAGGGATTGTCCACTAACATTCCAAGATCCTTTTCACAGTTACTACTATTGAGCCAGGTACATCTAATCTACACTTGTGCATTTTGTTTTTCTTGCCTAAATATAGAACCTTGCTTTTCTTACCATTGAATTTCATTTTGTTAAATAAGGCCCAATGTTCAAGTCTGTTGAGAACCATCTGGATCTTGAGCTTATCTTCTGGAATGTTGGCTGTTTCTGCCAGCTTGATGTTGGTCAGCCAGTTATGAATCCATCTGGTGGTGATGCTGTCTAACCCACATTTTTCTACATCTTATCAAGTAATAGGTTGTGGTTTACTTTATCAAATGTCTTATTGAAGACCAGGTAAATTATATCTACACATTTCTCTAACTTTGTTACTTTGTCAAAGAATGCAGTAAGATTTTTTGGCATGATCTGTTTTTGACAAACCCATGTTGGCCTCTGGTCATGATGTTGCTTGCCTCTAGGTGTTTGCAGATTTGTTGCTTGATTATCTTTTCCAGAATCTTCCCAGGTACTGATGTCAGGCTGATAGGTCTGTAGTTTCCTGGATACATTTCCCCCCTTTTTTGAACATAGAAACCACATCATCCCTTTTCCAGTCATCTGGTAGTTTTCTGGTGCTCCAGGATCTTTCGAAGATATGATTCAGTGGTTCTCTTTCTCTCTACCCACCCACACCCATCCATACCTGCACACTCCCCACCTGCACACACTTTGTATAGTGGAGGAGGATATGTTAAAACAAATATGCTATCACTATTGCCATTATATAAAAAATAGCTGTAAGCCAGCGCAGAATGACAGCTGAGATGTGAATAGTAGAACATCTTCACAGCTGTAAAGGATGCATCTGAATATTGGTCATAGACAACTATGAACACTATGAGATTTTAAAGTCTATAGATCAGGGGTCTTCAAACTTGGCCCTTTTATGACTTGTGCAGCTCCCAGAATTCCTCAGCCAGTGTGCCTGGCTGAGGAATTCTGGGAGTTAAAGTCCACAAGTCATAAAAGGGCCAAGTTTGAAGACCCCTGCTATAGATGAAAGCAAAGGAGAAAAATACTATTTCACACAGGAACGATAATAGCATTGGCTTCCTTGGTACGTGCCACAATTACTAACATATTGCCAATGAAAAATCACAGCACATGTAAAAGAATATGTTTGCCACTCAGTCCAGTTAATGGCCTTCTTAGTCTGGATATTTCCCATTTTATGATTTTTTAGAACAGTGTTTAGATTTTTATAACTTTTATTTTTTTCCAATCTATCAGACAATTCTTTTAACTTTTGATATATGCTTTAGGCATTTGCCTCATTAATTTGTAACTGGGATATAAATTCCTTCAATTTGGTTTATCTAATGTTGTATTTTCGCAGTTCAGGTAGGAGAAAGCATGCATTTAACCAAATGAAACAAAATATTGCAGTGGTGAACTGAGAGCTAAGTAGTTTGTGCAGAGTGATCCCAGCCTAATGGATTTATTTTTCAATCCACTTTTTTGGGCCAGTGATGCTATATTCCCCAAGTTTGCTTTGCCTGTGCACTAAGTATAGTATTATTGAAGAGAAAATGGTGCCAAAGATAACTTGGATCAATTCATAGTTCAGTGTGTTGAAGAAATATTTTCTACATAAAATTATAGGTTTGAATAAGAAAGAGCTCTGGAAAATGTCACCCTTATTCACAAATAATTTTTCCTTTAAGGTTAAAAAAAAGGGAAACTTCCTTTCTTCTTCCAGAGACGCCACATGTGGATTCTAATTTTCCACTATAGGAAATCAGAAACCTGGAACCTGAGCTCTATGAGTGTGTGTATGTATTTGTGGGACTCAGCATAGCAAGAAAAAGATGTTTGCGTGCATGCATATATGTGGGTAAATGTCCACATTATGAATGTCAAATTGGAACTTTATTTGCTTCTTTCATCACCATCCTAACATTTTTCCTGCAGCTGCAGGGTCTACTTTTTGAGTCAACGGGTGCCATCTTGCATGATCAAATACAGCATCCTGATCCAACCGGACATTTTTACATTCACGTTTATTGTATCTTGCTATCTGTCAACTCTACAACTAACCTGGCTGCAGCCATTTTCTTCATTCTAAGTTGCCACAAGATTGGGAGGGGGATGGAGGATTTCTATTAGTTTAAACATTTTACTGTCCCATGGGAACCAAGGTCATTTCTGTCAGTTAGACAGGGGCGGGAGCATTTAGTTAGAAAGCCCGCCAAACTCTTCTATTGGGGAATGTAGCTAATTGCATAGCACTGGGGCGGGAAGTTTAACTTTGTAATGTTGTTGCTCTCTGAAGGGATCTTCAGACTTGGTTTCACTTTTGACTGTGCTGATTCTATGTAACCAATAAGCATGTTCTTTGAGGAAATCTCAAGCCTCAGAGTTCTGATTTATTTGGACTTGTTCATCGGAACCATGACACTATCTTTGCTTCAGCCTTCCATGTGTGCCCTTGCCATCTGTAGTAAAGTAGAAGGCGATGGGGTGCTGCTCATAGAACATGGCCTTACCGCTTTAGGCATTTCTCCTGTATTTTCTCTGATATTGGCGTCATGTCCATTTTCTTCCGAACTGTGTCATTGCTGACATGGTTGGGGAGAGAAACGCCTAATGAGCCATGAAGCATGCACATCTCCATGATGTGTAAAATGCGGTCAAAGCATTTGGTGACTTTACATGTTTCTGTAATTTGCTAAAATAAATTGTATATATTGTTAGAATAATAGCTGAAATCGTTATTGCGCTTCCTCATTTCAGCCATAGATACTTTATCTCTATAGCTGGGAAGCAAATATGGAGGAAAGGAAGGTACCTACCAAGCTTCTGTGAAACAAGCCTTAACATTTATTGCATATAATTTCCATCAGATTGCCTTCCATGTATATGCTTTTTTATTCACACACTGTTCAATCTGAGAATTAATTGCAATGTGATTCAGTAGGGATGCTTCCTGTGACTTAAATGGGCAAAGACTAACAAATTATTTTAGCCTATTATTGAAATGAATAAGATTAAGTGTAATTTAATCCTAGATTAATTAATTTAGGATTAATTTAGATTTTGAGAATGCTATTCTTGACTTAAAAGGCCAATGGTCATCAAACAGGAAAAAATATGGAAAATTCTTTTTGGGAAGCAAAAGGGAAGATCTCAACTGAACTGCACGTGTGTAAACATGGTGTAATGTTTGGGTAAACCAGTATTTTCCTACAGCCTTTTCAATAGATGTCACGCAGTGCTGGCACTAGAATATACCATTGTTATCTGTGGTGAAAAATGATCAGAATAGTTTATTTATGTTTAGAACATCTGCAATTTATTAAGTTCTGCACAATGATAACATCATTATCCCCATCTTGTCAGTCTGAGACCAGTCTAAATAACTTCATAAGCAAGATGACATGGGCCAGGAAACACATTCTTGGTCCAGGCTATTACTTGCAGGGCTCCCTACAGAAGCCTATTTAAAAAAAAATTGGACCAGCCTAAGAGTTTAGTAGGGAGGTTCTCTTGGGATATTGAATAGTGAACAGTGGCGCTGAGAACTAAAGTTTCTGAGCACAAAGGTTGGCGATTACCTTGAAAGCCATAAATGGCTTAGGTCCAAAGTGCTTAAAGCCAGAATAGGGAACTGAATATGATTTGAGGGCTGGATCCAGTCCCTCATTTCCTCTAACAGGCTGGATAGTCAGGGGCTTGGAATTTAGGAAGAGGAAGCCCAACCACTGACACTTGCATTTTTCTTGTAGAAGGCAGAAGTGAATGACAGTTCCCTGCCATCCCCTGCATGAAGGAAACCTTACTCATAAACAGATTGCTGCCCTCAAGCTGGAGCAAAGCAAACCGGGTTCTCCTTTGGCCGACCTCTTTCTTTTTTGAATGGGGCAGCCGTGGTTTGGGTGAAAGAACTGTGCTTCCTGACAGTCTGCTGGGATAACTGCACATTGTGCTCTCAGTGGTCTTCTGCTGTACTGTATCTTCTGCTGATGGTGTAGCACAGCTGAGAAGAGAGTAGATGTTCTTCTATTTGGAGGATAGCTTTTTGCAATCTCAACTCCATCCATCCATCCATCCGTCCGTCCGTCCATCCATCTATCTATCTATCTATCTATCTATCTATCTATCTATCTATCTATCTATCTATCTATCTATCTATCTATCTATCTATCTATCTATCTATCTATCTATCTATCTATCTATCTATCTATCTATCTATCTATCTATCTATCTATCTATCTATCTATCTATCTATCTATCATCTATCTATCTAAATTTATATACCCATTTTCCGATCCAGAATAGCTTTTAGGGAATATATCATGTCCCAAAGACTGAGCCATGCTTGCAGATATATCTTGTGGGTTTGGGGAATAGATTTGACTAGGTAGACCGGATTTGTGGGCCAGATGAGTCTCCAGACCAAATGTTCTCCACGTGTTACTTAAGGGGGACACCACAAATATCAGCTGCTTACTTCATAGGTTATGATAGGGATATATATCCAGTATGTAGTGAAGGTACGAATGAGATTAAAAGACTTAATGGCCATCCTCACATGGTGGACTCCTTTGATCCAAGAAATTGTCCATTTACTTGTTAGCTTCTATCATTGCTGGACTGTTAGAGGTAGTTTTTGTTTTCAGGAAGATGGTGATTTCTACAGTGGCTCCTTGTAAATTTATTTGCTAATTCTATTTTCAGTTTTGTATTGTTTCTTTTGATTTTTGTAAACTGCTCCAAGCAGTGTAAATATTTTGGAATGATCGGATATAAGTATTTTGAATAATCAAGAAATGTATTAATGTTTATTAAAAAATTCAAGATAGGCACGTTAAGTTTTATTATTCATGTTTAACATGCAAGGGATATGTAATATTGATGATTTGAACTCGTATCTCTCCAGTTAGCCCCAGACTTTATTGGATAATCTTTGGCCACTTGCCATTCCCACGAGTTGATATGGAAATCATATGAGAAATAAATTACATGCTTTGCTTTGAATTTCTTGGAGGAAAAGGGGATTCCTTTGAAACATATAAATATTATATTGCAGGCAGCCAGCAAATGCTTGAGGTCTAAGTAAAACTGGAGGTTTATTTTCAGTTAGTTAATTATACAAGGCAGAGGAGTTCCCTTGTGACATAATTATTATTTTTGTAAACCAAAAGCCCTTTGGGGAGAGGAGGTGTTATTTATATATTTATAAAATAGGTAGCAATTGTGGATGGCTAATCCTTCCAACTCGAATGAATATTTAAGCAGAAGCAACACTAATCAGATGCCTATGTTCTTATGCAAATCAATGGGGAAAAGGTGATAATGACATAAGTATTCCTGAGTGTTTTAAAAGATTTATCCACTGCATATTAGGGAGACTGCCCAGTTTTAACTTTATCTTAATACTGGAAGTTTGTTTATTCATTCATTCATTCATTCATTCATTCATTCATTCATTCATTCATTTATTTTCTATGCCGGCCATCTCACTGCTACTGCGATTCTGCATTGCTAGAAATAGAGGAAAGATTATGAAAAATAGCTTTATATATCAAAGTATGAATTTCAGTATTACAAAATGCCTGCTTTTCATTGAAATGGCAAAGGTGTAGGTCAAGGGGAACTTTCCCAACCTTAGGAATTCCATATGTATTGGACTTCAATATCCCACATGTAGAACTCCCATCACTGCTGCAAAAATCCAGGCAACTGGATGACAGCAAAATAGGGTTTTCGGTGTCACTTTGTTGCCATCTTGGCTTTGTCTGGATTTTTTACAACTCATATCCTGTAATCTTACCCTGTGGGTCTAGTACAGGGGTAGGCAACCTTGGCTCTTTTATGACTCGTGGACTTCAACTCCCAGAATTCTGGCTCAGGAATTCTGGGAGTTGAAGTCCACGAGTCACAAAAGAGCCAAGGTTGCTGACCCCTGGTCTAGTAGGTACTACTTCAAAGATTACAAAGAATGGCTCTCAGAAATATAGATTTTTTAAAAATCCATGAATATAGCAAACTTGTAAAAATGAAAACTTGCAGTCTAGCCTGTTTAAAATGCCCGTATCTGTATGCAGAGTAGGTGGGTGTTTAATTAGTTTTTACATTAGATATATTCCTCAAGCATCCTTTAGCATATAGCAGTGAGGTCGTAAAGCATAGCCTCTTTATTGAGACAGCCTTCCAGAATCTATTGGTACATATTTTTTAAAAAAACTATATCATAAAAGGACAAATATAAGCAATCTCGACTGTACAGTGGGGTTATATTTATTTTTACCTGCTACCAGAAGCTTATCCAAGCCAGTCTGGTATAGTGTTTAAGGTGCTGAACAGGATGGCCTATATTTAATATTACTTTCAACCAGGAAAAATCATTGCTTATCTTAGAGCCACTTGTTATTTCTCAGTTCAGCCCACCTGAAAAGGGACTTATGGGACAAAAGAGGAAGGCACGTTGTGTACAACTTCCATGAGCTCCTGAATGAAAACCGGGACATAAATTGAATAAATAAATAAATAATCAAGAAGCATGGCCAGTCTTATCATTTTTCCTTTTAGATTTTTTATAATGAATCAAGGTTAGAGGTATTATGGGAAAAACAAAAAGGCAGGAAAAGGTTACTAATATCTCGAGATACATAATTCTTACCTGACCACAGTAGATCACAACTTCAGGGAGGGGTTGGCAGGACAGAAGAACCACTTGTGTAAAGACCTGCTATAGGTTGGAGCTAGGCCGTACCTGCAATCTCATTTAAATCTCACCACTGACTTTCCATACTGATGATGACTTAGCTATTTTTCTGATTTATAGCAGTCTTGAAGAGGTGTTCCCCTTGAAGCAGTGTTCCAATATTGAAGGGGCTGCCACAAAGAAGAGAGGGTCAACCTCTTCTACAAAGCACCTGAAGGCAGAACAAGAAGCAATGGATGGAAACTAAACAAGAAGAACCAACTTAGAACTAAGGAGAAATTTCCTGACAGTTAGAACAATTAATCAATGGAATAATAACTTGCTTCACCACTGGAGATTTTAAAGAAGAGACTGGACAGCCATTTGTCTGAAATGGTATAGGGTTTCCTGCTTGAGCAGGGGGTTGGACTACAAAACTTCCGAGGTCCCTTCCAACTCTTATTCTGTTATTCTGACAGCTAGATAGTTTCCAATTTAGAATAATCAAAGCTTGCTAGGAGTGACAAGGGTGGGGATAGAGATTGGTTTGGATTGAAAAAGAGCTATATACAGTGGAAAAACTGTAGGTTGCACAAATGAGGAAGCTGTTAACAATATCCCATTTGCTTTCAATTATTTGTTCAGACACACAAATCTTTTAAACTACTGTAAAAGACATTTATGAAGCTCAGGAAAAAAGTTTAGAACAAAATAAGTTGCTAATTTTTTCTCTCTCTATCTGCCTGTGTCTGCTTGTTGTCTGCTAACCATTTTACACTGAAACTTAGCATTTACCTCTTCCCATTATGCAAGCAAACTGCAAACTTCCTGAGTCCAGATTTAAGAGTCATGCATTCTACAAGTATGAGCAATTAGAGAAATATTTCACCTCATTTTAAAAATACAGAGAGTGCTTTGTACTGAGTAATTGCTTTGGAGAAGAACTGAATTAACTTATGCAATTAAAAATACTGTAACAATGCTTAAAAAAAACTTAGGTCAAATCTTGCATTCTTAGTTCGGTCAAACATACTGTTGTTCACTAGCCAGGTATTCTTGCATGAGTTGGTCAGATCACATGTTAAGTGCACATGCTATGCTAAGCCTCCATAAAATTTACTATACAATTCATGGAATTGGGAAGAGAATTGAATTAGAAGTAGAGCGGCATAACTTCATATCTGTGCAGAAATAACTTTTGGTGACAAGCACACTAGTGTAATAATATCTTAAGCCAACTCAACCTGTCTTTAAATGATCTCAATAGTTCAGGTCAGCTTCAATCAGGACTCCAACATTTATCAGAAATTAAGAAAATTACTTCAAAGATGACATTTTAAGAAAAATAGCTATTTGGAAGTCACCAGCAAGGTAGGGGGGGGGTAAGGATTTATCTATGTGTGAGTTGGGCAGCTATGTAAATTTGTTAAATAAATAAATAAAATATTCCTCCTATGCATGCAAAGAATTCGGCAGAGTATTTCTAATGAAATAATCAAATGACATAGAAGTGAAATAAAAAGGTATAGGAAATATGATGCCAACAAAATAACTGTCTGACTTTTTAAAAAGCTTTTTTTTAAGCTGACTCCCACTCAGTTTGCCATTAGATCTTTGTGTTATGGAAAATAATGCCTAGACATGTATGATGTATTGCATCTATGGGAGTTCCACATTGGTTTTTCATTAGGAGTTTACTACTCTCTGATCAAAGAGTATTAAAGGAGAAGCAGGAATCCAAAAACACACCTACCTTAGAGACACCCTATTTGTTGTGCAATACCACAAGCTTGCTAAATTTAGGCCTGGTGCAAGCAAGGGCAGTGTTAGTGAAACACTGACTTTCAGTGTACACTTTTGGCATAGTCCTCTCTGAAACTGATCCAGTTTCTCTAAAGCTCTTAGAGTAGCTTTCTCAATTTGATGTCCTCCATACCACACCCATCACTTTATCTCAAGGACAGGTAACTTGGGTTAAACTTCCGAGCTCTTGAATTAGAACTCCCATCAACTCAATTGTCATGACAAATGCCATGGGTGCATGGGAGTTATAGTTAAAAAAAAGTTGGAGGAAACTGGATACCTATCCTTTTACAAAGGAACATTGTCCGTGTTGCACATGGAGGGAAATAGTGTAGATATGGAGAGTATTGATACAAGAAGCCTGTCATGAGACACCAACAGGATATATCCCAACCATCATAAAGTTGTGAGAAAAAGTTAAAAAGGAAAATGTAATAGTTCACACTTAATCTTGGTCCATGTGGCACTTCCATTCTAAAGCATTTTCAGATATGACCTAGGGTGGTCTGAGAAGCTTGTGAATAGATTTTTTTCTCCATGGGAGGGAAGTCCTAGCTTTCTCTTCTGGTTCCTAAGCTTCCCCTGCCCTGGCAGGCCCTGTAAATATAGTAAAATGCTAACTTGTCAGTTTCTTATTTCTCTCCTGTAGCCCAATCTAAATAAGCAGAGATGAAAAGGACCATCTCTTTCAATCAGGCACATATGTTCCAGTATGCAAAATATTATGTGGAGCAGCTCAGAGTAATTATTTCTGGTTCTTATTCTCAATTGTGAGAGACTGGCAGAAGCAGACAGGATCCTGATGCATTGTTTTCAAAATGCTTTGCAGAGATTCAGAAGTGGAAGCCTCTTGCTGTGTAAATGTCTTCAGATGCCTTCAAGGTAGAACCATGTTTGAGATCAGAGATACAGTACACAAGAAAACAATGAATCTGCCATTCTCCTAGATACGGATTGCAACTCCATGGTTACTTTTAACTTCTAAAATCTCCAGCCACAGATCTCTGCCATCAGGCATGAAGCATAAAGAAAATGACCTCCTCTGTTTTATTGCTTTATTATATAATCTTCATTTTTAAAATCCAGGTATCTAATTTCAGCAGTTCTATTCTTCATTGAAGAATTCCAGCCTCCTTGCGCGTTTCACCCGGGTGCTTTCCCCCCCCCCATAACCCCAGTGTTGGACTGGCTCCTATCAAAATCCTGAAGAAAAGATGGATTTTTATTAGTTTTAGGAATACCATATATCCCCCTCCCCACCCATGTCATATTGCTTGACATGCAGAGATTAAGCCACAGAATATTTTTCTGGTTGAAGAGAAAGACTATCTTATGAATTTCTGCATAACAGGCTGCTTTTGAGACTTAAAGCTAAATGTATAAGAACCAGCTCAAATAGTAAAAAAAGTTCAATATTTAGCTGTTTGAATTGGCCCCTATAAAACCTGCACAGTCAGGCTTCAACACACTGTATTGTCTACCTAAGGAATTCAGGAAGCAGATAATTTGTTGTAGAACTCCTTCCTTATCTAGTCAACCTCTGGGACTTTGGGAGTCGAATTTCAGAAGCAAATGAAACATTATGGAGCCTCAGTGAACTTTGTAGGAGGGAGATTAGAGGAAAAGGCAAAGAGAAGTCTCTCTCTCTCTCTCTCTCTCTCTCTCACACCTGGCAACACAGAGCACTGAGGTCATCGAAAATGGATGGTTTATTCAGTCTCTCCTTATGACACACCTAGCCAGAGGAACACCACTGTGGAGGAATTAGCGATGATTCATGAGCAGAACAGTAAACAAAAAGTGTTTATTAGCAACTCCTGTCAAAACATTCTGCTAAACCACATTCTGACAGTGACTTCCTTTTCTTGTCTCAATTTCTTTTTGTATTCTAACACATTTTTAATCTGTGTTAAAATGCTAATCTAATTCTTAATGTTAATGCATGATACCTTGAATTGCAACTAGGCTGCTTTAAGAACTACACGACATCTGTTGATCTGGAGAATCAATCCTTTCTGAACGGTTTGCATATAGTCCCTAGGACTATCCGATTTGGCTGCAAAAATGTAGACGTCCATTAGACGGTAATAAACTTTAGAGGTTTTTGGTTTGTCTTAATTGTATCTAGTAGTTGCCTATATTTTTTTCAGGGCCTAATAAGTCAAGGAAGTATATTATTAAGTAGATAGCCACCTTGTTTGAATACATTTTCCTTCCTTCCTTCCTTCCTTCCTTCCTTCCTTCCTTCCTTCCTGCCTTCCTGCCTGCCTGCCTCCTCAGCTATGAGACCAAAGTTGTTTCTGAAAATAACAGTTTGTTTTAAGAATGGATTGCTGAACAACCTAGTGTGGCCTGGTTTATGCAGCACACTAAGTCAAATCAGGCAAAGTCATATTATGTCCTACTTGACATAGGAAGACAATTCAGTTATCTGCTCAACTGCAAAAATCCAGATGACCACTGGATGACAGGCAAGAGACATAAAGTAGATAATGCTATTATTAGACGGAGAACTGGCTGATCAATTTTACACAGTGAATTTTATCCAATGAATGGATGAATTTAGTCAATGGCTCTGTACCCAGCTGGAAAGGAGTGTCATGCCTGTATTATTCAACACTTTCATGCATGACTTTGTTGATTGGGGCAAGGGTTCAATTATTAGATCTGCAGCTGATATAATAAATAAAAATGGCAAACACTTTAGAGAAGACAGTCAAAATTTAGGAGCATTTTGACAAGCTAGAACAGAAAATATAGTCCTCCCATGAATTTCAACAGTGATAAGTGCAAAGTCCTATATTGGGTACAAAAATTTAAAGGTATGAATATAGGATAGAGTGAGGTGGGGATAAGGAAATCATATTGAGCAGCATTACATGCAAAAAAGACCTGGGTGTTTTTATAGATCATATGCCACACATGAGCCAATGGTGTGACATGACTGTAATGAAGCAACTTCAATCCCAGGCTGCATCAACCGAAGTAATAATCTGAGGATGAAGAGAAGTTATTGCTCTTCTCTATTCTGCACAGTACAGCCTACAGTATTATGTTCAAACTCGTGGGAAAAGTTTAGGAAGCAGATTGACAAACTAAAGCATATTCATAGGAAAGTAACCGGGATGACAAGGGCCTTGAAAGGAAACTCTTCTAAGGAATAGCTAAAATCATTGATTGTATTTAATTGGGAAAAAAGAAGACAGGCCGAAGGTACAATAGCTACTTTCAAGAATCCAAAGGGCTTCCAAGTAAATGCTGGATCAGAATTATTCAGAGTTGTTCCAGAAAGTGAGTAAATTAAATTACAAGGAAGTATATTTTAGTTGGACATTGGGAAGTGTTTCCTAAAGCGCAGTTTAATAATAGAACAGACTGCCTTGGAAAGTGGTGGTCTATCCTTTGCTGGATATGTTTAAGCAGAGGCTAGATGACCATTTGTTAGGCATTCTGAAAAAATGGCTTCCTGCACAAGGGTTACAGCAAAGGTCTGCAACCTTGACAACTTTAAGACTTGTGGACTTCAGCTCCCAGAATTCCTCCGCCAGCTATGCTGGCTGAGGAATTCTGGGAGCTGAAGTCCACAAGTCTTAAAGTTGTCAAGGTTGCAGACCCCTGGGTTACAGGGCTGGACTGCACGATCTCCAAGATATTTCTCAATCAGACTGGAAATGTATCTTATTATATACAAAGTTTCAAAGTCTTGGCTTAGTGGCACAGCTTAATCATACATTGTTCACAATCCATGTTTTATGGTTTAGCATGTTATGTGAACCCAGCCAAATGTAGCTTATTCCATAAGCCATGATTGAACAAACCATGCCTTAATTGAATGTGTGCAGACTGAGTCACTGCCAGCTGAAATCCATTCCTTTCTTTAGGTTGACAATGCCTTTGGGCTATAAAGATTAGAGGAATAATATATCCAACAGGGCACATTTAATGATGTGAAGTACATAACATTTCATCAGCCTAATCCTATGCCATAATGAGATAGGATGAATGGCTAATGGGAAGCTAACCTTTTACTGGGGTGTTAGAAAATAGTGCTGCCAAATTCTGCAGGCACAGTGTGTGTGATCTGTCACTAAACTTCGTCCTTTCTCATTCTGGGTAGTCAGTCCCTTCCAAGAGAATGCCCCAAAATGAAGTGTGAGATGTTTTCCAAAGCAGTTCCCCAGGCCTGTGTTAGCATATTGTTGCCCAAAATACAGAAAAGGCTCAATTTCTCCTCAAAGTGTTTACATACATGTGCTTACATGCATGTACATATACTGGATACAGAACAGAATAGAGTTGGAAGGGACCTTGGAGGTCTTCTAGTTCAAACCCCTGCTTAGGCAGGAAACCCTATACCATTTCAGACAAATGGTTGTCCAATCTCTTCTTAAAAACTTCCAGTGTTTTGGAGTATTCACAACGTCTGGAGGCAAGTCGTTCCAATGATTAATTGTTCTAGCTCTTAGGAAATTTCTCCTTAGTTCTAGGTTGCTTCTCTCCTTGATTAGTTTCCATCCATTGCTTCTTTTCCTGCCTTCAGGTGCTTAGAGAATAGCTTGATTCCCTCTTCTTTGTGGCAACCTGTTATAGATGTTGATGGGAACAGAGAAGTGGAAAAAAGGAAGATTGAGAAAGAATGTATCTAAAAAAAAAGCAGTGCTTTTCCATACTGTACTGGATTTGATAGACAATGAAAAGAGTGTTGCAGAATTGACACCTTCTCCATAGCTACAATTACTGGTAGTGATACTGATACCACAATACAAGCAAAATACCTTTTTCTCTGGAAAATAAGGTGGAGAAAATATCCATATCATTTCATTTTTGAGATCTTCTGTACCATCAAACCCTGGCTATTAACTTAATTAACAATTAATTAACTCTAGTTAACCTTTAATTAACTCTAGTGAGGAGAAGGAACTAGAGAAAAATTAGCAGAAAGGCTGGTTCTGCCACAGCAAATATGAGGTAATGTGATTGTACTAGAATGGAGACCTTTATACCAGAGGAAGAAAAATTAAACACTTGCATAACTTCTCTGTTCAAGAAATAGTTCAAATTAAAATTTCAGAGCAGAGCATGATCTGAGCCCCCCACCCCCCGTGGCTCAAAGCTAATCGATAGTTGGAATTTCAATAACAGTTATTCAGTCATTACCTATATTCTAGAAGTGAGAAACTTAAGGACAATTACTTTCCAAGCCACCCCATTTGATTATATGGACTAAGAAGACAGAACAGATTTTTGATCTGTGCTGCCAGTGCAGCTATGATAGCATGTAAGAAATTACCATGAGAAACAATTTTTAAGTCACAGTGCCTTGTTTTGGGGATTAATCTTGAATATATCTTTAAACACACCTTTTTTATTTGGTATTCTATTCAGGATGAACGTAAATTGAAAACTCCCTGATTAAAAAAAAATGTGGTTGGCTTTATGATGAGGCTTATGGTATTAGACCATCAAAACCTTTGGCATCTGACAGAAAATGTGCTGTTACAATTTTATTCATTTCTACAACGCTTGCCCAACTACATACTTGCTCGAGTCTGCACCGTGAAAGTAACTCCTACTCGAAACAGTGACACTACTTGTTGCATCATTGTTACACAATACCTGCAAGGCTGGCTTCACATCCCTTTTTTGTGAAGCATATCAAGTTCTGATCCGGGAATCCTGATTTGCCTAAATGAAAACTTACAGGCATCTGCTTGCTTTTTCCTCCCAGGAACCTTTGGGCAAGTTCTTATCTCACCTACATCCTTTCCTGCATTTGATAAATCCTAATTTGCATGGCTGAAGGAGATAGTTCAATCCAAGGAGATATGGTGGCACCAACTTGGATTACCCCCTCCCTTTTTTCCCCTCACCTTCCTAACCAACTTGCCAGAGGAAAAGTTCTTGAAACCGAATGCCTAGGGTGGTATTTGTACAATTTCACTGGGCCTCAGAAAGGTATGGCCTCTAGAGCAGGGGGTCTTCAAACTTGGCCCTTTTATGACTTGTGGACCTCAACTCCCAGAATTCCTCAGCCAGCGTGCCTGGCTGAGGAATTCTGGGAGTTGAGGTCCACAAGTCATAAAAGGGCCACGTTTGAAGACCCCTGCTCTAGAGATCTCAGAATCCCCGAGAATAAGAACCACTGCAGATAAAGGCACCACGCTGTTTCACGTTGAACATTTCTTTACCACAGCAGGTTCTCTCGTTCTGTGGATTATTTTGCAACCTGGATACTTAGCAGGACAATTATTAACAGCGCGCTTTTAAGTATTCCTACTCAGTGGGACTCCCCCCACGCCCCAGTCTTGTTGCATCGGTCCCTTGGTTTACCAAGACCGAAAAGATCACTGAATCTTCAAATCGACCAAGGGAGGGGGGAAAGTTCCGTGATTAAAACTCCGACTCAAAATGGATTTCAGAAAAGGAAAGCGGAGGCGGGGTGGTGGTGGTGGCGGCGGTCAGTTTGGACCTTCCCCTCCGATTTCTTCTAGGCCGCCACCAGCTCCTCGGAGACGTCAGGGACGGAACTCCTAAACCACCTTGTCCTTGGTCCACGTTGTCAGAGGTGGCGACGGCGCCGCTTGCTGCAAAAGCCAAGCCTAACAGGAGGTCAGATTAAGTATCTGTACATAAAAGACTCGCAGACGGAAACTTCCGCCTCTGTAAACCGATCGCCTACCTCTCCCCGCCTAAGTTTCGTTCTCTCGGGGGGAAACGAAGGGCGGGCGGTGGAACTTTGCCCTGAGCGCGATTGTGCTGTCATAAAGATCGGCAACCAATGAACGGGACAGGTTAAAATAGAGCCTTATATATAGCTGAGCTGGCCGGGCCATGAAGGCGACACGGAGCGTAGTTACCTATTGCATAGATCCTGCGGATTGCTGTAAAACTTCACTTGGCCTCTTGATCCGGAACGCTGCCCCGAATGCATTATTATGCCTTCAGTTATTATAAAACGAAGGGTCTAGAAGTTTGCTAAACTCTTGTCCTCCGTTATTATCATTTTACCATAGCCAGATTTAATGTGGGTAAGAGTACCCCTTTGTAAAGGTGGTTTGGTTAGTAACGAGTTTCATCTAGTTTGTTTTCCTCCTGCCGAGTTGTGACAAAATTTTATTAAGTGGCCTTGGTTTTAAATATTTGGAATGTTCTCAGATTATTTTCCCGATTGGCATCCATTATATTTCCTAGCTTTGGTTTGTAGACTGACTTTTTCTTCTCCATTAAACTGTAACTTGCATTCTCCATTTAAGGGAAACATTTCAAGAAAAAAAAAGTGAATTCCCCTTTGCTGTCTTTCTATAGCTCTGGATAATTTACAACAGCTTAAAGACAGGAAAACCACAGTCGAACTATGTATAATTGAAAAAAAATGGACCTCTTTCCTGAATACATGAAACATTTTTTTGAAATGAAAGTGGGTTTTTTTGTCAAACAGTGCAGGAATAACAATTGATCAGATGTTGAACTAGTGATCTGCCTTTGAAAAGATTTTTTAAATGATAATAAGTATTATGGAATTGCTATCTGTAGCAATTTGTGGTGTTTCTTGTATATTTATATTTTATTGGTCAATGTAAGAAGCATACATGAAACTGTCAAACTCATCTCACTGGCTGGGCTAACACAAGACTGCTATGGTATACCATAGTGATCAAATTATAGTTTGATCACAAGTTATATTGTGGCTTAGGATGCATGAACTAAAGTTATCCCAAATCTGACCTGCAAAAACCCAGACCAGATGACAGCAAAGGAAAGGAGATTTTCGTTTCTTTTTCTTGCTATCAAGTGGCTGCCTAGATTTTTGCTGCCAGATCTACTAACTCTAGAGTAAACTCAGATGTTATGGCTTGTATGTGATGCTTTCTGGCTTAACATTATTGTCTGGGTTAATAATCACAAACTATTATTTATGAAGCACATTGGCTAGGTTAAAATGTGAAGCCAAAGAACTCGTACTCTTATTAAGTCCAATATGAGAATCAGGTCACTGTGTTAATGGTAATGAGATACATAATTCTATTTTCTGCTCACTGAAGGTTTCAATCATCAAGAAAGACAAATTGATGACTAACAGATATAGTTAAAAAAACATAGTATCCTTGAGAGAGATGGTATAAACACCTTTCTAAAGTAGAACAAGTAACTGTCATAATACAGGTTTTAATCACGTTTGCCAATTCCATTTGGGATGTGCTAGCTTTTGAATTTGGAACATTTTGTCAAATAATTATTTAAAAAATAAAATGTTCATGATATTCCTGGACTGAAGTCAATACAAATGTGTTAATCATTCTTTGCTGAACAAACCATAACTGGCTAGGATACAAAACATGGTTTACTAACCACAATGGCTTGATTCACTAAACAAGAATAAATCATGTTATTTTGAATCAGGATAATAATATAGAATCGCTTTCTTCAAAAGCTGAACAGTAGTTTTAAAAGAATTTTTAGAATATTACAGAAGAAAATCTTTTAACTATTTCCACTGAACTATTAAAATTAGATGGAAATATACTCTAGATAGCTTACTAATCTAGTTGTACGAAAAGAGATATTACCTTGCTTATATGAAGTATAATTTTCAGAAGGATTTTATTTATTTATTTATTTATCCTCTGTGCAAAGTAGGCACACTTCTTGATGGCATGTTAGATACTGGGCATATAGTCAAGAAGAACATATAAATCTTTGAGAAAAAAATAATCACCGGTAAATTCCCACCAACAATACACTGTACTATAGATTTTATTTGTACATAAAATTTTATTTGTGCAAATGAATCCTTATGAGTGGTTGCAATTATCTTACTGTAAATGATGTACATTGACTCATATGATCTGGGCTTATCCTAGTATTACCATATTTGGGGCAATGGTAATACTAGGATAAGCCCAGATCATATGAGTCAATGTACATCATTTACAGTAAGATAATTGCAACCACTCATAAGGATTCATTTGCACAAATACAATTTTATGTTGTGTTAACTTTTTACAATCAAAAGAAATAATGCCCATTTTGAAAGGCATTTTTACTTGTATACAAACTGTGAATAACATGCTTCAGTCAATAAACTGACAAGAAACACTCTAAAGTAATGTAAGTTCAGTTTTGAAATCTGTGAAGGTCTTTAAAACCGTTCTGTTAGAATTAAGTTGATTTAAAGTAAAACAATCATAAAAAATCTTCCTTACCCACAACATAGACTTAACTAGCTATTCTTAAAGTTTGGTTGTCCCATAATATAAACTTTTATTGGATAAAGGATCATTACCTGTGTGACCCATTATTGTCCTGTGTATTTTGCAGCATTTAGTGCAACTATTGTAACCAAATCTCCAAAAAACAAGGATCCCAATATAGTTCTGCCAAAATTTCAGTGGAGTCAAATACTTTAGTCACTTTCAAGGTGAGCTGAAAAAGGAACTGAATTCTGATGTTTCCTATTCCAACTAAAAGACCAACAGTAGGCCTAAAAATGTGGAAATTTGTATCCAGTTGTAAGTGGTGCAACCAGAATTTCAAAAGTTGTTTTAAAAGTGTAGATTCATGTAATATAATGTGAAGAAATAAAAACAAACAAACAGGAGAATCTTGCTAAATTATGTGGCTTGCAGTTTTAGATGGCTCAATAGTTCATTTAACTGAAATTAGCGCTATTTCAGTGACTGATAGCAGGCATCAGATGAATTAAAATCTTCCTTAATTGCAGTTATTGAAGAAAGTGGGTATTAGAGGATTTTTATGTTTGTTATAGATTGAAATACCAGTGCTAAATATGATTAGGTTACAACAAAAATGTGATTTTGAAATTTGATTGTAATGATATCTTTAGCACACAAAACTAAGACATGATTTACTCTTATTCTTTATAAAATCAGTGTGTTAGTAATATACGTATTCCTGAGACATAATCATATATGGACTGAAATGCAAATAATATCCCCTTCCCACTTTCTCTTAATGTTGTACTGGTTAGCATTATAAAAACTCATTTTACATAAATGAAGAAATGAATGGGCGGGTCTCCTGTTTGTTTTGGGTTAGAGACAAATGCATATCTTTTCCTTTGTTCTCATAGCTTCTTGTGAATTACCAAGGTGTTTTTATGAACAACAAATTCCTGTTTTACAGATTTATCACGATCATTACTTTTCATAAAACAAAAGGAAAAGCTTAGCAATTAAGTTTAAATGCCATTTGTGTATTTTTGGAATCTATATACTACTAAAGCTCTCATCATGAGCTTTAACTGGGTGAAACAGTGCATCATAGGGCAACAATTTTTGAACCAAGGTACTCAAAAGGGCTATTTACAGAATGTGTCCAAAATCCAGGATCCATGGCTCCCTTGGGAATGAAACTTGGCAAGGTTGTTACTGCTTCAGTGCTGGTTGCTGCTGCGCTGCTGCTTCAGTCATGTGATCTTCATTTTCAATATTCCATGACAGTTTCCCAGCCAGTTTTGCAATCCACTGCTTTATCCCCCAGCAGCATCAGCCACTGCTGGAAAGGAAAGGGAATGGGGAAGGCAGGCAGGTAGGCAGGCAGGCTTTTCAATGCTCCCTGCCAGATTCCCACAAGGAAACTCTATGGGGAAACCGGCAGGAAGTCAGAAGTCACTCCTGTTCCCACTGCTTTTCTTCCCACCCTTGCTCATTCCATTTGTCTGTTTATTTGAGGAAATATCTCTGAAATGTTGACCCAACCAGTTGTCTAGTTATTTATAAATTGTGTGCCGATCTTCAAAGGGGCACTTAGCTTCACTAAGCTTGGTTCAAAGTGTTTCTTCAAAGTAAGGCAATGCCCCGTTTATCTTCATAGAGGCAGAACAGCTGTACTGCTTTGCTCAGTGATTGTGATTTGTGAAGAACACCATCAGCATCACCTCAGCTCTTCCTAGAGGTGAACCAATGCAGCACACTGAGATAGAGCCATAAGGCAATCTTCATACTTCTTAAATTTTATATGGCCGATGTTCTGTTCTTGCAAAGCAGACATCGAGATGAGGCAGGTTCACAACAAAGGATCTCTTTATTAAGTACATTCACAGAACAGAAGCAAGAACACAATGGCAACTGGCCTTTTTATACTCCCCTTGCAAGGGGATGCACAACCAATCATTGCAGGCCATTCTCCCGCCTTGCGCACGTGCGCAAGGCCGGAGACAGCCTGTCTGGGTCCCGGGCAGACATGTGGTCTGTCCGGGTCTCTGCAACCTTCCTGCAGCCTTTCTGAGCCTTGCTGAATGATTCAGCAAGGCCCAGGACATAATAGCCGACATCTATTCTAACATTTGGTTGGAAGGTTTCTATGTATCATTATGGGTGGGGTTATTTTTGGTAGGGCTTCATGATAAAATTTGACAAGATCCAAAATCCAGGCATTTTATCAAGCATGACAATGCAGGGAGAAGCCGGTTTGCAGACCAAAAGAAGGTTATCCTTCAAATAATTATAAAATCCTTTGCAGATCAATAATTTGCACATGAGTCAGACAGCCACAAAGATAAATTTGTCCTATGCAACTGCCACTTCTTCTGATGAGTTTAGATAAATAATTCTATTACCTCTATTATGTAAGTTATATTTTCACAAGGATGCACTGTTCTCCTGGCATTAGAAACACACCCTTTGTATGCAGCATTTTTTCCTTTCTTGAAATGTTTGTTCTGCCCAGAAGATTAATGTTGTGATTTTTCTCAGGGTTCAGGTTATTCACCCAGAGGTTAACCCTTTACCATGGTTTAGAAGAAGGAAAGCAAATTAAGAAAAGCAACTAAAACATTATCAACATCTGTCCTCTTTCAGTTTAGCAATTAAACAAGGGCAAAGAAAAACTTAGATCAAAATAATGCTATTGGGGGAATTCAGTCCCAGCAAAAATAAGATGGCCAAAAAGTAAGTAATAACTACAATCACACTTTTTCTTAATGGTGTCTCCCTGATGATTCTTCCCTTTTCTCTCAATACTATTTGCCTGGTTAGGGAAAATTATATGCAGGGAGTGTAAAGAAATTAAATGTATAAATAAGTAGAGAAATGGCAATCTTTTTAAAAAATCTCTGTATTCCATCTTTTCCCACACCTTATTACAGCATTAAAACTCAGTATTGAACATAACCATCCAGAAATGATGTCTGGTATAACTTGGAGAATTCTGGAATATGGATCCCTTACTACTCAGGTTTACCAGGTAGTTATAAAAAACAGGGTCTTCCCTAAAGTAGTATTATCTATATGCAACTTCTTTCAAAACAAGATTTATCTGGCCAGTTCATTCTAAATAGTCAATGGATGATGGAAAGACTAAGTACTTGTTTAGATTATATTTTTCCAACTTAGTACCTATGTTGTGATTTTGGACTGGAATGTCCAAAACAGGCAATTATAATGTAGATGTTTTTTACACTGCTGACAATGTTTTTGAAACTGGTTTTCTGTACCACTCCTGTTATTCCAATGCTTTAACTGAAATACAGATTTACATTTAAAAGCATTTTAAATAATTATTTCTGGGGATTTACAGGTTGGTGGCCTACTGTGGAGTAACAATACAGGAAGAAAAATAAGTCAGATCTCTTTGAACGCACAAAGAATTATTTTATATTGTGCTTCTTTTAGCAACACTGCATTCCATATGAATGAACTATTAACAATACTCAAAAACTATTCAAATATAATACGAATAGACCTTGATTTACAACAGTTCATTTTGAGACCATTCGAAGTTACAACTGAAAAAAGTGACTTATGACCATTTTTCACACTTACGACCGGTGCAGTATCCCTATGGTCACATGATCAAAATTCAGACACTTGGCAACTGACTCATATTTGTGACGGTCACAGTGTCCTGGGACCATCTGATCCCCTTTTGCAACCTTCTGACAAGCAAAGTCAATGGGGAAGCCAGATTCACTTAACAGCCGTGTTACTAACTTAATGACTCCAGTGATTCACTTAACAACTGTGGCAAGAAAGGTCATAAAATGGAGCAAAACCCATTTAACAAATCTTTCACTTAGCAACCGAAATTTTGAGCTCAGTTGTGGTTGTAAGTCAAGGACTACCTGTATTCCCTTTTTAAAATATTGGATGTTCACTAGCCAGCGGATCATGAAACATGCACCATTGGAAACCAGATTGAGAACCTGTCAAGAGAATTTTTATCATCAGGAAAAGTTTACATCATACAACCGTCACATCATATTTGTTTTTACTGAAGCAATCTGAAAAGTGCAGATATGATTACAAACTTAATAAGATTTGTAAATATAAAAGCAACAGAAATGTTCTAGTATCAAAAACATGACCTTGTGGGAATCAAGAGTAGACTATACTTTTTAGAACTGGTCAAACAGCCATCTTTTTTTGTTTTTTCAAGGTCTTGACTTTATATCAAAAAGATAAGCCAAGGGGCATGTCCTAATGTCAAATGGACACTGATGACATGCACCTCTTCTTGATGTTCCAGGTGTAGTAAATGAAATACTGTATATAATATTATGTAATTATACTCAGTGCATTGCAAGGAATTTGGTTTGACCTGAAACTGTTCCATCAAATGTTTATTCCAGCTGGTGCCAAACAGAGCTAATTTTTTAGTATTAGAGTTTTCAGCATGTCTGTCTGCTTTATTTCCCGCATTTATGAAGGATCCCGCATTTCTCATTTCTCATTTTTGTTACAATTTTCACACAATTGGACAAGCGACCTTGAAATGCTAATGGGAAGTCAGCAGAATAATCCGTCTAAATCTTGTTTTTTCTTTCTAACTGATATTTTGAAAAACAAACCAGCAAACACAGAACCATTGTTGTATTTACTATAAATATGTGCATATAGTCCACAACTGAATAGAAAATAATAGAAAAATAGTGATGTGAAAATAATTTATTTTACAATAGAAGCATATGACATAGTATAGCTACAAGCATGTAGTAGATGGCTATCAGTCCATTAGAAAGGAAGATAGCAGTTTTCAGAATAACGTTTAAATGCAATTTAGCTTCATTACAGGATAAAGGCTATATAATCAGGTGAATATTTTTCTCCTGTATATTTGTTATAAAATGTTAATCTCTTTCCTTAAAAATGGACTTAAACAAAATAAACTAGAATATAATTATTAAAATCAGTAACAGATAAAAATAGCATACTGTAATGAAAGATTAATATAGATCCAGTGGAAAACATGAGACATAACTAATTAAGCTAATTTAGGTCATTTTGATTTTAATGGGTATAATTTAATAGGGCTAAACCCAAATTTCTTCCACATATTGGAAAAGACTTTTTTTTTTTTACAGGAATAGTATACTGTATTCCTATATGTCTCTCTCAATTACAGAAGATTATTATAGAAATTATAACTATAATGACAAGAGTTTAAAACAAAACACTTGAAAAATAGCATTCAATTTAATGCTTGCCAAGATAAGAGCTTTCTTCACAAGTATTCAGTAGATTCTCCCAAATGATTATATAAAATCTTCTTAGATTCTATGGAGACATAAAACAAGCAAAAACATGATTTAACATTGGGCATTATCTATTTCATCTGACAATCTTTTTTTAAAAAACAAACAAACAATGCAAATAAGGTTTCTGTGGTTTTAATCACTGTTAAACAAGTTCATTATTTAGTTGTTTCTAAACTCTGAGTTTATATAGTTGGTTAAGAACAAATTATTAATAGAAAATGACACCAGAACACATAATTAACAGTGCACAATATATATATATATAATATATATATATATAATATATATATAAAACAATCCAGCCAAACGTCGACAAGATTTTGAAGCTTCACTGAGCTCTGTGAAAAAAAATTAAACAAGTGCTAATTTCTCCATTGAAAGTTGTGTTACAAATTCCTTCACTTTGTCCCGACAGTACTCATAGTATATATTATATTGTTTTTACAGAAATATTTATTGGGTAAATATCCCAAACTATTTTATTAAACGGAGACAGGATTATTATGGCTGCTGACTATTAAGTAGATTGATGGCTAACAGTTCAAAATGAAGGTTTATGCTTTATTAAGGTGACCATGATGGTGATATGAACTACTAATAACTGAGAAACAATTTTAGGATTGGACAGACAAAACAAACCAGTAATATCTTATCTGGCAAATGGACAGACCCACATGAATTAACTTTAAAAATACATACATAAATAGCAATATTGCAGTGTGGTGGATTTTCTATCCAGGGTTCAGACTGTTTCATTCAGTGGCTTCCATGCACTGTTTATAATTTTCTGCCCATTAGCCTGCTCAATCACTGCTGAGCTGTTTACTTTTCTTCCTCTTAAATGGTTCTTTTAATATTCCTGCAAGGGCCGAATGAAATTTTCCCCTTGCTGTTCTCTCACTTGGATGGGCGGTTCTTTTTTTACTATAGAAGCCAGTTTGTCCTCAGCCTTCATCCTAAGGCAGAGGAAAAAGGTTCCCATTTGGAGAAGAAGGGTGGGCCCGCAGAGTCAGCAAAAACAAAAATTTGAAGGCTGAAATGGAAAGAATGTGGAGAGCTTCTGGCTATATTTAGTTGGAAGAGGCTGATGGTATCCAACTTTCTAGTAGAGAAGAAGCTGTAAAAGATATACTTTTCAGGATTTCAAAGGCAGGAAATCTGTTTGCTTCCAATATATTCATTCTACATATTTGTAAATAAAGCAAATATTACAAATCTTGCATCTCTTTCTCAGTAACAACCTGACTGGCTGAATTCCTATATCATGTTAAACAGTGGTTTGTTTAAAATGGCTTGTATCTAGTATGCTAGTATAATACCAGTAGTATAGCAGAAAACTCCACCTGGAAACCCAGTGTACATAGAAACAGCAAGCTCTCAGGTAGGATACATATGACAAATATGTATAATAATTAATCTTTTTAATAATTCACTTTCAGACTTTGGTTTATTAATAGTTAGCAAATTGCTCAGAGAGTAGCCTTAGTTGGCATACGAGGTTGAACAAGGTGGGACTGTTCATAAGTAGTTAACAATGAAACTAATTTCCTGCAGTGGAATGCAGCCATGTTCTTTTAAGTAGCTATGTTCTTCTTGAACTGCTGGCCTGCCTAGGCATTAGAGCAGTGGCCCCCAACCTTTTGGGCACCAGGGACCGATTCCGTGGAGAGACGTTTTTCTGCGGACCGGAAGGGGGTGTGGTTTCGTGTGCTGCCTGCATCCTGTGGATGGGGCTTCACTTGTTTGCGTGGCCCGGTTTCTGGCATGCTGCGGCCAATGCCAGTCTACGGACCGGGGGTTGGAGACCCCTGCATTAGAGACAAGGTGAATTGCACTGACCAGTTAGTACAATTAGGCTAGAATGCTTCATGAAAACTCCTAACTGGCACAAGTTAAGGCTCCTTACATGATTAGGCATGGCTCTAACATCTCTAGCATAGATATATTTAAGGATCAGGAGATGTAGGGTGTTTTCCACATTGCAACTCTGCCTTGTTTTTAGTTTTAAAAAGTACTGGATATCCTAATGCAGTGGTTCTCAATATGTGGTCTGTGCACCCCTGGGTTCGCAGAAAAACCTCTTGCCATGTAACCGGTCTCTGGTGCTCAAAAGGTTGGGGACCTCTGCCATAAAGGATGGGTTTACCTTTTACATTAAACTGTGGTTTAATTATGATTTATTGAATAAACACAACTGGCTGGGTTCCCAATTTGTAATCCATTATATATAAGCACAGAGGCCGGCTTCACCTATTAATGAAATACGTGACTGCAGTCTATGTATGAGTTAGGACTAGTGGATCGGGGTCCAATAGTGCTTCAGGTTTTTGTAGCCCAGCATGGAAGAAATGTGAATTTTCTAGGTGAATGAGAAAAAAAATGTCTTGATATGATTTCGAGATGCTTGGCTGGCTAATTACTGCCTCATCTGCCAATCTTCTATCTGGGAAACTTTGATTTAATGTACCTTAAGAAAGAATTTTGCCAAGGAAACTAAGGGGAAAATGGAAGTCTGATTTGACTTCTTCTGGCTAAAATGTGGTTGGCCAATGTATGGTGTAGTGCATTGTAAAAACTTGTTTAATACCCCATGGATAATTTAACCATGGGTAATCTTCATTGTTCCGTCACATTCAGTACTATTTGTATTCACTGTTAGCAGCACTCTAGGTGTTTTTAGATAAATTCTCATGTTTTCTTCCTAAGAACTTGAAAATGGACTTATCAAAGGCTACACATAAGAGATTCATATATATGTATGCAGTTCAGCGCTAAGCTGTTATTACTACATGCTACACACAGAACTATAGATGCTACTTATATCTTACATTACCCATATACTATTCTCTTGGTATAACATATAAGCAGTACGCTCTAGCTTTATGCCGTTCTGGTATTTTGTAGTACATGGCTGTTAACTAGCCGATGTGGCCTTTGGTCACATTAGTTGACGATGGTACTTGTGCCAGGTCACGGATTACAACCAGAGTTGCTGGTTGTACTCTGAAAATCCACTCCAAATAAAATAAGAGAGTTGCATATTCTACCACCTTTCATGAATGCTGTCCATTAATTTTCAGCTAATCTCACCAATGACGATGTAGGAGTTTGGGGGAGGTGGGGGTTGCAATGCAGTCAGATTGGTTTTAATTCTGAAGGAAACACACATTGCTCAAAATATATTTCAGATAATAATATCAAATGACCAGTACTAAAAGATATTAAGGCTGTGTTCCCATAATTTCATGGGACTTGAGTGAGTCTCCTTGGTCTTTGTGAGTAGCTATGCCTAATACATGCATGCTTAAAAATGTATTGCATGCTTAAGAACGCAGAAGTATAGCTTGCTTCTAATAATTTTACTGACATCTAGTGGTAACATTTGCAGAAACTCTGAGAAATTATTAATTTAGAATTAGAATTTCATGAAAGGCAAGATCCAGTCATGATTAAAAAAAACAATAAAATGCATTCATTCTTATT
Source organism: Azemiops feae (assembly GCA_023970755.1). Taxonomy (NCBI): domain Eukaryota; kingdom Metazoa; phylum Chordata; class Lepidosauria; order Squamata; family Viperidae; genus Azemiops; species Azemiops feae. Next base: position 1,852,236 of record JALGBA010004174.1, on the reverse strand, counting down.
CTGCCCCTGCAATACCTTGGATGTTTGCTAAATATCTCAACTTTGTTACTTCTGTTACTTCTTGATTTTTTCAAATTTTAGTTTTAAAAATCTATCATATATAATCCTCCATAGCAAATACAATTGGAGGCAACAAAACTGATCAACATGAAACATATGAAAGCGTATATGTAGTTTTTGACTTATGACCATGATACAGCTCAGAATTTTGGTCATAAGTCACTGCAGTCATTAAGTTGAGGCACCGCATGAGAGGACTTGATTTTACAAACATTTTAATAATGGTTGTAAAATGAGTCATTGTGGACCTTAAGTGAACCACATGCTTATTAAGCAAATCCATTCTTCTGAATGGGCGGTTTTTCCCCCCCTGGGAACTGGCAAAAAATATCATGAATTGTGGTCATGTTGGTCATGTTGGTCATGTGACCGCAGAACCCTGCAACTGGTTGTCAATGCGAGTCAGTTGCCAAGCACCCAAAATGTGATCACGTGACACAGAATAGCGGCGGTCATAATTTCAAGGATGACTTGTAAGCAGCTTTTTTGAAATCATCATAACTTCGAATGGTCTTTAACAACAAGTTGTAAGTTGAGGACTATTAGTAGCATTTTACTGATCTTTCCTTTGTCAGGTTTTCATTTTAATGTCTCAATCGGGGCAGAAATTGCACACACACCCATACCCTTCTGTTTGAAACAGTACCAGATCAAGTTGAAATGTGCCCATACAAGAGATTTTCTTTCCCATCAAATCTAATCAGTATTTTACCTTTTATGAGTTACAAACAAGGGCATTGATTGGATTCAAACTTCTAAACCATTGTTTTCTCCCAGGGCTCCTTTCTGGGAGGGCCACTATTGTTAGCATGTATGGAGGGTTAGGACATGCTCTGGATCAGGATAAGAAAAACAGTTAGTGGTAGCAGTATAAAAGGGAAGTCAGTTAAAATTAGGGAAGCAAATTAGGGTTTCAAATCAGATGTTGTAGGGGCTTCATCACTGGAGGTTTTTAAGAAAAGACTGGACAGATACCTATCTGAAATGGTATAGGGCAGGGGTCTGCAACCTTGACAACTTTAAGACTTGTGGACTTCAGCTATGCTGGCTGAGGAATTCTGGGAGCTGAAGTCCACAAGTCTTAAAGTTGTCAAGGTTGCAGACCCCTGGTATAGGGTCTCCTGCTCGAGCAGGGGGTTGGACTAGAAGACCACCAAGGTCCCTTCCAGCTCTACTCTCATTGATTGATTGGGTGAAAAAAAATCCCACAAAATTATATAGAGAATTCTTAACTCTTTGCTGCCATTTGAAGATTATCTGGATTTTTACACTCCAGATCTGGCTGTCCTAATTTAAAAATTCTCAGTTCCATCTTCCAGCAAGGAAAAAGAGTTGGGACCCACCTCACTCTGCATATGAAAAAGCATTTGCAATAATGACATCCCGCTGTTAATAAGGACCATATGAACAATATGCAATTCCCCCAGCCCAGTTCATTGGCAGCACAAAACTGTTTCTGTTGTGTCTCCAGTTTATTATTTTAGTTGTACTACAGGTAGTCTTCAACTTTCAACCATAACTGAGTCCAAAACTTTTGTTGCTAAGCGAGATAATTGTTAAGTGAATTTTGCCCCAATTCACGACCTTTCTTGCCACAGTTGTTAAGTGAATCATTGCAGCTGTTAAGTTAGTGACACAGTTCTTAAATGAATCTGGCTTCCCCAGTGACTTTGCTCATCAGAAGATTGCAAATGGTGATCACATGATCCCGGGACACGGCAACTGTCATAAACATGAACTCAGTTGTCACACATCTGAATTTTGATCCTGGGGATGTTGCAATGATCATAAGTGAGAAAAACAGTCATAAATCAGGTTTTTTTCCAGTGCCATTGTAATTTTGAATGGTCCCTAAATGAACTGTTGTAAGTCAAGGACTAGCTGTGCTTTGCCTGAAATGGTTGGCTTTTCATTCCAAATAGTTCAGCAAGATCTCTGTATCGATCCTTCACCAGATAAAACCCCAAGTTCCAACAACCAGTTTCCACAGAGAGGGTCCAGTTGATTTCCAGAGAGCATTTATATTCCTTTATTACATCCCTGACTGTGATCAAGCATATAATTTACAACATAATAAGCAGAAAAAAATGAATCGAGAATTCATACAAGAGTAAGTCAAAAGATCCAATGTCTTGTTTTGCTTAGAGCATGGCTGGCTGGGGGATCCTGGGAGTTGAAGTCCACCTGTCTTAAAGTGGCCAAGGTTGGGAAACACTGACTTGGAGAATTACAGTATGTGTGTCTTGAGAATGACTTATTCTGTTTTTATTCTCTTTTGAACTGTTAGCTGCCCAGAATTATACATATGAGATGGGTGTCCACGCCAAAACAAATAAACTTATTAACCAGAATACCCATATAATCCATATAAGCTTGTCTTATTTTGCTAAATATGTAAGGTGGTATTTTTGTCTTAACAGTCTGAAAATACTTCATTTGTTCACATTTCCGTGTGGCCTATATTCCTCAAAGTGTAAGGCATTAAAGTGTTAACTAGGTAGAGCAACAATTATAGTGCTACATTTTACCAAATACACAACATGATCTATATCATTTCTTGGCAATAAGAATGGAATAGCTAATCTAACAATACCCATCCGAAGTGGCTAATTTGCAGATAGGGCAGCCTTTTTGTATAATATAGTGAAGTGGCTGCTTGAAGGTTTTTTTAAATAGAGATAGTAGCTGTTTGAACGATGTAGCCCTTCTCGTTGGAGGGGTAGTATTGCTTTTGGCTAGCCAGCAGTGCACTAAAGGAGCTCATGACCCCAGTCAGACTTGGGTGGTGACAGAGAGCATTGAAAGAAATTGATGTTCTTTAACCCCTTGATCTTGTTCAAAGATATGGGAGTTTTAAAAAAGAAATAGTAGAGCTTCAAGTGAGCTTGTCAGGACTACAGTCTAAACCGGGGTGTCCAACCTTGACTACTTTAAGACTTGTGGACTTCAACTCCCAGAATTCCCCATTCCTCAGCATGACTGGCTAAGGAATTCTGGGAGTTGAAGTCCACAAGTCTTAAAGTAGCCAAGATTGGACACTCTTGGTCTAAACTGTGCGAAATCTTCACTAAGATGATAGCCAAGAAGTATACAATATCACCTTGGTAGGACTATTTTTTTTTCTAATTACCTGAATCGTAGACATCCTCTTTACTGTCTCACAAAAGGCCTTCTAAAATTAGAGGGAGGCTTTTGCAGTAATTGATTTTCCTTGTAGTTGTCCAATCTCTTTTTAGTGATCTCATTAATTAAGCCTGCAAAAGTAATTGTAAGTGCAATTAACAGGGGCAGTGTAGTGAAAAAGCAGATTTATACATGGAACAGCTTGCAGATCACACCGGTTATGTTCACTAATAGCACTTAGACTTATATATCGCTTCACAGTGCTTTACAACCCTCTCTAAGTGGTTTACAGAGTCATCATATTGACCCCAACAATCTGGCTCCTTATTTTACCGACCTTGGAAGAATGGAAGGCTGAGTCAACCTTGAGCCAGTCAAGATTGAACGCCTGGCAGTGAGCAGAGTTAGCCTGCAATACTGCATTCTAACCACTACACCACCACATCTCCTGGTTAATAATGTAAGAGAGTTTAATAATGTAAGAGAGGTTTAATAATGTAAGAGAGCCAAGGACATCTTAATGCAGCATTTTATTTCTTACAGGGTGTAACCAAATGCCACAGAATCTTGCTGCTCTCATCAGAATGACAAACACAGCATAGCACCAAACAGTGTCATGCAGCAAGGTCTGGCCCTTTGGGGCATGCATGCAATGTGGTGACATATGTGGAAGGCCTTGCGCTGAGAAATTGCAGTGCTGATCAGTCTGACCCACTGCCTCCTTGCTGCCCCTCAAGCAGAAGATGAAGAATTTAGATTGTTCTGTACAAAGAAAATTCTCCAGGTTCTTTGGAATACTTAGGAGCATGATTATGGTGCCTCTGTAAGCAGAGAGATTTTTTTTTCCCAGTCTCACGTGGATGCCTGAAAAAAAGATGCAGCTGCTTTAAAGAGATGTTATGTTCATGCTCCCATGCATTCTGAAACTACACTTCTGAAACATTTTCAAAGCGTGCAGAGTCTAGGAGAGGGACTGCTCTCCCACCATAGGTCCCCTGCAAGCGGTATTTGGTGGCATGCTTCCTGCAATACAGAGGGAACAATCAGACATCACTTCTAACAGTCTATTAAGCCTGTCTTCCATGGATGTAAAGGCAACTGAGTTAGTGGCCATTGCCATGTCTTGTGGAAATGAGTTTCACAGGTTAATTCTACACAAGGATTAGGTATTGTTTCTTTCAGCTGTTTTAATTTTCCATCCATTCAGTTTTATTGGATAGTGCCTGATTCTTGTTTTTGAGAAAGAAAGAAAAAATTATTTGGACTATTTTATTGATACTATGCATGATTCTATATCTTTGGTCATCTCTCCTTTCAGGTGCCTTGTTTTGTATGTTAAAAAAAATCTCAAATCTGCTTTTTTCACCTAAGGGGAATATTTGAGTCCCAGATCAGTTTGGTTACCCTCTTTTGTACATTTTCCAGCTCAAAAGCATCCTTTTTTCAAATGAGTAACCAGATTTGCACGCAGGATTCCTGATAATAATATGCCGCAGATGAATATATGGACATTACACTGTTGGCAGTTTTTCAATAAAGACAATATCATGCAACCCTTTGCACACCCTCTTGGTCTTTAGATCTTGCACACCTTACAGCCAGTTATAACATGACATGGTCGTCTGCTACTGCTAGATAACCAAAAATTCACATGTAAACTTTCAGCTATTTCCGATGGATGATTATTAAGTGGTATGCCAGGGATTAAATGTAAAAAAATAAAAATAAAAAAAAAGAGCGTGCCCAAAGTGAAAACTACATGATTAATTAAATCATGCAGTTTTGCCCAAATGAAATCAACTCAGGGCAGTTACTATGATGCCATATATGTGTTTAATATCTTCCCTTTTCTGTCTTATTAAATGGATGACAAAAATATTGGATGGGATTGTGGAAGCTATGACCAAGCCTCTTGGTGGTTCACACAGTTGTGCCTTCCTGCATTAAAGCAAGCATTGAGTTCTGGCCATTATACTAGTGTCCTTTCCTCTGATTTTTCTATAATTCAGGCGTTCAAAATGTTAAATGCTTGGGCATCATATTGGTTTGGCTATTCTCTGAGTGGCAGGAGAGAATCCTGGATAGACGGAGCATTTCTGCATACTTACAATCTGTCATTATTCTTCCTAGAAGCTTCTTCTGCAGTCGATTTTCTACATGGTCCATCACATATGGAAGGAATCCTTTCTCAATATCTATGCAAAATACCAAACAAGCATTATACTGTGATTCTTAAATATATAAAAAACTCCTGTGTCTGCTAAAGCAGGGCTTTTCAACCTTTTCACTAATTGTACCACTTTTAGGATATGGCAATATTTGAGTACCACCTAGCAAGGTGTCAAAAACTTGATGACCAAAAACAAAGGAAAAAAGTGATAAAGTACAGGTAGTCCTTGACTTACAACAATTCGCTTAGTGACTGTTGAAAGTTACAATGGCACTGAAATGACTTATGACCATTTTTCACACTTATGACTGTTGCAGCATCCCCAGGGTCATGCGATTTATATTTGGATGTTTGGCAACTGATTCATATTTATGATGGTCACAGTGTCCCAGGGCCATGTGATCTCCTTTTGCAACCTTTTGAAAAGCAAAGTCAATGGCAGGGCTGCTGGTGGCCAAGTGTTAAGGCGGGACTTCCTTTAGACCCTCCCTCCCTTTCATGTCAATCTCCCTCCCTCCCTCCTCTCTTCCTTCCTGTTTCCCTCCCTCCCTCCTTCCCTGCCTCCCTCTTTCTCATTCCCATCTCTTTCCTTCTGAAGGAAGAATTTGAAACACACCCCCCCCATATTTTCCCTCTTTCATATATTTATCAAACAAGGAAAAGCCTCCAGAGACAGAAAAGACAAGCCGCTGAGGGAACTAGCTTAAAAAGGTGCATTCCCCTTTAAGAATTAGCTACTGGCTAGAAAGGAAAGTTAAGGAGCCAGCAGCCGGAACTTAAGGAAAAACAAAACAAATGTAGCAAGTACGGGCTGCTGGCTAAGGCAGCGTCCCCAAATGGCTTCATTCATAAGTAAACGAATACTACAGGCAAAATCCATTCAGGACAAAAATACTTCAAAATCCCTTGCAGCAAAACTTATAGCTAACAATAGCAGAGAAATAGAATTAGAACCGGTAACCCCTCACCCCAAAATCCAACATGAGCCATCAGCCACAATAAAAATTGCCAAACACTCCTTAAGAACAGAAAGCCCACATTGCACAAATCCCAGAACTTCAAAGTCACAAAATCACACAAGAATTCTTCCACTCTCCCGGTTTGTTGTTCAGTTGATCCAGAACCGAACTGCTGAAACGGCACTTCGCTTCTGCCAATAAACACCTCCTCTTGAGCAGCCGGCTTCCTCTCGCCTATTTCAAATGACAGCGCTTCATTTTTTTCCCTTTTCTCTTACAGTATAGCCTCCCGGCTGGAAAGCAAGCCCCCAGTTTTTCCTTCCGACACATTCTTCCTTTCTGTTTCTCTCCCTCCCTCCTGCTCTCTCCCTCCCTCTTTCTCATTGCTATCTCCTTCCTTCCTCCCTCCCTCCGTGCCTCACCTCCAGCTGATGCTGCCTTTCTTCATTCCACGTGGAGGGCGATCCCTCCCCCGCTGCGTTTCTTGCCTTTTTGTCACTTTTTGTCACTGCCACCTGTGTGTGCGTGCCTGGCACGGATGGCTGCCACAGAAGTTGTAGATCAGCTCTCGGCCGGCCTGTTTGATCTCCTCTCCTCTCATCCCTCCCTCCTCCTTCTTTTCCCTTCGGTGCAGCTCCAGCTGATTCTTCTTCCCAAGGCTGCGTCTTTTTTTTTCTCTCCCTCTCACGCCCAAACTGCCTCCTTTTATAGCCTTTCCTGTCTTCGCCCCCCCTTCTCCTCCTTTGTCTTCCAGGTGAGCTGGAAGTGCCGATCCTGGGGAGCCGCCCTGCAACTCCTGAGGACTCTCTCATGGCAAATCCTGCGCTGCGCTGCTTTGGCTCATTCTCTCCCCCGCTATGCTTGGCTGGGCAGGGCCGCGTACCACCTGCCAGATGCCAATGTACCTGTCAACGCTGCTAACATTGGATGTTCCTGCTTTGACAACTGATGAAAATGCAGCCATTTTCTCTATTCCTTTAACATGCTTTTTCTTACTTTAGAAATTAGGTGCAGCAAAGAGAAGAGGGGATTGGAATGTAAGCTCAGCTAGCCATAACATAATGCTGTGGTGGAAACCTAAGGACAAGTTGATAACGTTTTGGCAGGCTGTGGAGCTAAGGGGAAAGCCCGCGCTTTAAGCTAATTGGGAAATGTGATTTATGACAGTTTATTGGGGGTGCGAATTGCACTTTGTTACTTTGTATTGGGGGAAGGGAATTTAGTTTTTGGGTTCAACTATGTGGTGCCGATACTTTGTTTCCCGAATAAAAAGATTCTTTAAGGTAAACAATGCCTCGAAGTTCTTTTGAAGGGTTTCATCTATCGGAACCATGACAGTACCACCGGTGGTATGTGTACCACTAGTTGAAAAACCCTGTGCTAAAGTACAATGTCTCTTTAGAAATTATAATAAATAAGATTACTATTTATCAGGTTGGCATTTTTTGTACATAAGGTAGATGATTTTATATGTGAAGCAAAGTAAGAAAAATGAAATATAGCATGACTCTGGATGTAGTTACTGGGTGATATATCCATTCTGTTCCATAACATTGTTCCCAAATACATAAGAACTTTTCTAGGATTAGCTAACTATGCTGTGCTATTTCTTTATTTCCTTTTGCATATCTACTATCTTTTTTTTAAACAATAAATAATTAGAAGAATTTAATGTTTTAAGTAACTTTTAATCTATCCAGAGAACTGACTTGGATTAAAAGTTTAATAGAGCAGCTACTTAATACATAATATTTTAAAAATAGGTTCAAAAATCACTGTGGGTTTTTGTATTTATCAGCATAGTCCTTGAGTTCAGAAAATGTTTCTAACTGTAAAATACTAAGCACTCTTACTCTGAAAGAAGAGTTAGGCCTAGTACTGATTCACAAAACATGGTTTTTGAAATATGTCCTGTGGAACTCAAGAGTATTCTATATGGAACTAACATGGGGTTCTGTATGGAACTCTTGATAGAATTCCATAAGAAACTAATGGTTAAAAAAAAGTTACTTAAACATAGCTTTTTCTTTGACTCTCGATCAGGGGTTCCAGAGTATTATTACTTTAAAAAAAAAAACAGGTATCACAGTCTGGAAACTTTGAAGTCCTTGCTTTAACGGATAATCCAGTTCTCTTGCCAGGTTCTGCTCCCCCCTGCTTGGCCTAGGATATTTTCTATATCCATCTTGTCTCAAGAGTTTGTGATTCCTCTCTGAATGTTTTGGGAAAGCAATAGCTTTTTGTTTGTTTTCTTCTTGTTTCCTTTCCCTTTTTTAATATGCAAAAGCAACAATATGTGGAGACTTTAGGATTAACTATTAATTTTAAGACAGAAAGCTTTAGCATATAATAAATGTTTGTGGTTTATTGATGCCACACTCATCTTTAAATCTAAGTAACCTTCTGCTTATCAAATGAATATTTCAGAAATCACAGTTAATATTGATACGAACCTTTTATTTTTAATGGTTAATTGCCTTTAAAATAATAATACGTAGTCAACATTGTGTAAATATCACTGTTGATTATGTGCCATCAAGTTGTTTGTGACTCCTAATAACCACATAGATAGATTTTCTCCATGGCAATCTAGCCAAATACCACTGTCCCCAAAAATAATAATAATAAAAATAATGGTTTTGGATCAATATAAATGTTTTAACCATCTGAACCTGCTTGCTGCTTAAAAATAAATGACTGAGGCTCGTGGTACTGTACGGATTATCCTTCTCCAGAGATTAGGCAAGATGATTAATGGAGTTTAAAGCTCCTTTCATAGGGAACTTTGGCTGCTGCTGTTTTTAGTGTCCTCTAAGTATCGGCTTAAGACACTTCTGCTTTCTCAATAGAGCTTAACCAGCAAGGTTCTTGCGTAATTATATTACTTGCCAGTTTAAGCTACTCATTAATTCTTACTGTAGGGGGGTTTTCTTTTAATCTCATCCATATTATAGAGTTTATCAGGATTGATTTTTTTTAAACAAAAAACTCTGCCCAAGATATTAAAAGGCAGTCATATCTGAACTTATCAAGCAAACACCACGTACAATCTTATTAGCCACCTTGAGAATTTTTTAAAATGTAAAATAAGAAAAAAATATGAAGCAACACACGAACAAGAGAAATACTGTCCTAGCCAAGCCTTTTTCAATATGCTACACATCTGGGCTTGGCACATTTTGGGGGCCAAGTGTTATCGCATAGGATGATTTAAGGGATTACTGATATGGATTTTAAAAAATTATTTCCAGTACAAATGACACTTACCACTTTGTACTTCATCATAGAAAAATCCTTTATTCCGAAGGCTAAAAAAGACTGAAGGAATCAGATCTGCCAGATATTGCAAAGCAAATGCCCGGGATGCCACTTTGTTAGACACCATTGCTCCCTTTTCTTGTATTTCGTACTCCTTTGACATGCGACGTTCCTTTAAATAATCATCAAATTTTTCCATGTGACTTTTTTTACAGATATTTTTACATAATATATAAAACATGCGGACTTTTCCCCTTCCCCCTTATCTGTAAATATTGAACAATTCATTGATTCCAGAAGAAAAAAACAGTAATACTTACCTTCTGCTGAAAGTGATTGATGTATTATGATTGCCTTGTTAACATTTGTATGGATCCAGTTACAAGTCATTTCTCAGACTGCTTTCACAAGTCAAGAAAAGCAAGGGTCTAACAAATATATAGCTGGGTTACCTGTCCCAAGGAACCTGTCTACTTTCTCAGGAGCTACAGGACCAAATTCCTTCCAGGTAACCAATTATACTTCTGTCACCTCGACCCAATCTGCCTAATTGGAATTAAATTCCAAGTGAATATGAGCAACATTGTTTGCTAGGTACTTGGCATATATTAAGAATATGCTGTATGGATAAAGCTGTAAAAATCTATTTTTAACCCTGAAGGCAGGACAAAAGGCAATGGATGGAAACTAATCAAGGAGAGAACCAACTAAGAAATGAAGAGAAATTTCTTGACAGTTAGAACAATTAATCAGTGGAACGACTTGCCTTCAGAAATTGTGGATACTCCAACACTGGAAGTCTTTAAGAAGAGACTTGACAGCCACTTGTCTGAAATGGTATAGGGTTTGCTGCCTGAGCAGGGGGTTGGACTAGAAGACCTCCAAGGTCTCTTCTGTTATTCTGTTATTTGATGTATTTATACACCTTAATCCTCATATTTGTATTTAACAGTATCAGTTTGTCTTACTTTACTTGCTATAAAAGAAGCTGTCTTTTTGAGATCATATCTAATTTAAATAATTTGTAACTTCAAGTCACTGAGAACTTGACTGATTTGAAACTAAGTACGTAAAAAACACTACTTTTTAGGGTAGGATGAAGACAGTTTGATGCTCAAGGCAAAGGACAAGATGCCACTCAGCCTCAATTCCTTGTTTAAAAAACGCTACAGCAAAATATATAAGCATCAAAGCAAACCACTGAGTAATGATTTCTACAACAGTTCTACCTTCTCCTCTCTGTGTCGCCGCTCATTTTCTTCGAGGCGTTGCACTTCAGCCAACTCTGCATTGCGCAGTTCCTGATAGGCATATTGGTGTGCCCGAAGATTGCTAAGATCCTCTTCTTCCATGACTTCAAGCAAAGCTTGCTCCAAGGTTTTCCCTACCAACACCTCAAGCATTGGTTTAACTTCAATGTCAAAGTTAAAGAGCTGAGGGTTAAAAAAGAAGTGAATGAATGCTGTTCAGTATCATTCCAATCCGTGACAGGAAACAAGAAAATATATTCTTCTGATCGGGTTATAGACAAGCCTTTCATTTGTCAAAAGGAGACAATCATTCTTATAAAGGAGAATATTTGTAATTCAGGGTTGAAATGAAGGGTCCTTGGGTGCTCTCTGAGCTTGATTGTTTCCTTGCAGATGTTTCATTACCCAAACTAGGTAACGTCATCAGTGCAACCAATTCTAGCAATGAGTGTGGGCACAATTAGGGCGAGCTGCCCTTCAGTCATTGTATCTGAGCATACTCAGATGCTTTAAACATGCTGAGAATGTAAATACAGCAAATGTTGTTAGGAAAGCAGGTGCAACAGTGATTTTTCTGGAGCATCTGCTAGATGCCTCTCGGTCATATTGTGCCACATGCTGCTTTCCTTGCTTTACTGAATGATTGTTAGGACCTTAGAGACAGGTCTTTATGGGCACATCACTGCCCCCTCCAAATTAGCTGACTCCTATTTTCTTGCAAGCACCTCAGTTGAAAAAAAAATACAAGTAGGGTTCAGAATATCTGAACCGGTGTGGTGTTTCATAGTTCCCATACAGTATTGAGTTTTAGTATGCTTGAAAGAGCAGAGTATTACAAAATGTTTTAACTTCTAAAGCTTCTAAAATTAGAAGTTTTTAAAGATGTGTTTGGCATTATCTCTTGAATTATTTAGAATAGTATTGAAATATTGTCGGTACCTCTCCTTCTTCAATTTGTGTTGCTACATCAATGCCAGTCTTCTGTGGGATGAACACTGGGCTGGGTGGCCTTTTTATAAAAGCATCTGTTTGACACTCCATGTCAACTTCAATAATGCGATCTAAAATCTCTTCCAGGTACAATTCTGAAAAATAAAACACATGGAAGTCTGTCTAGAAAGACTTCATGCTCCTAGGCTCTATCTGTGATTCCTAAAATAGCCACTGGAAAAAATATAGATTTTTTTTTATTTTACTTTATGCAGGTGTACTTGTGGATGGCATTAAAACAAAAAAACAAAACAAAATGGTGGCCTTGATCACACAGTCATGGTCACTAGCTAGATTTTTTAAAATTTCCTCCCTCTTGTGAATATCCATCTTTAGGACACCCTTCTTGCCCAGAATATATGACAATATAAGTACAGTATTGACAGTACTGTTGACTTGTTGCTCTAAGGTGATTTGTTGTTCATTAAAAAGCAAGTACTGAAGCTATTACCATGGTTGTTAATAATAATAATAAAAAAACCAAGAACAAATAACGGTGTGTATTGAATGTATCCTATAGTGCAGGGGTGTCAAACTGCTGGCCTGCAGGCCAGTTGCATCATGTGGAGGCCGCGCCCACCCCAGCTCCGGCAATACAAAAAAAGTCACGATACGTCACAACACGTCACATGACGTGTGAGTTTGACACCCGTGCAATAGTGAATATGTTTAGGATGTCATCTTGAAAATGATACGCAGCATGTACAGTGCAGAGAATGCTAATAGGAAAGACAAAAACTTTAAACCAGATGGCCCCTGCAAGGTGTTAGAATGGGATGTGTAACAACATATGCCCTAGCAACATGCTCTTTTTATAATGTCATGAGAAAAACACGAAAGTATAAAATGTAAGGGGAAAAAAAGGAAAGTTGAAAAGAAAAAGGAAAAGTCCTTGATGGTCCATCAGTTGGGTGGGTATTTGTGCCCAACAGATTATCCTTTCTCTCAGGTGTAGAAGCCATTTGATAATTGGTTGATGCTCTCTGGTGCTTTACCTGTCTGCACATCACTGCGATTTTCAATATCCTTAATTTCGGGTACATGGACCTCATTCTCTTTCTTTCTTTCCTTCTGTTCAAGCATTTTCTTGTGAGTTTCATGACGCTTCTTGATTTCAGCAGGAGCAGGTTCTGGACTCTGGAGGGGAAGGAGAAGAATTCTCTGCTATTTTACATGGTGTTCTTTCTTATTTTCTTACATATAGCTGGCTTTTCATTCAAGAGATCACGGGGGCATACACCATGCTCCCATCTCCTATCTTCCCCATAATCAAAACCCTCAGAGGTAGGTTGGGTTGAGTTAGAGAGTGTTAAAGTCTCCCAGGGCTGAGAGTGGACCTGAACCTTGATCTCCTTGCTCCTAATCCAACTACATCACACTGACTCTCATTGGAGACTGAAAACCTTATAGTATAGTCCCCAAGAAATTCTTCAAGCTGCTGACAGTATCATTTTATTGTTTCCTCTTTACTCTCTTTACTTGTTGTTATCTCCCTCTTTTGTGTATGAAAGCAAAAGAAAAGTGTCAAGGTTTCGACTAATGGAACACTTCAAAGAAATTCCAGGCATTGTTTATTCTGAAAAGTCTTTAATCATGAACACAATGTCGGCACATATTGAATGGATGCCAAAATCTGAATTTCTCTTACTTGGGTCTGACTTTTCTGGCTAAACCCTTCCCCTATTTTGCAGTCATAAGTCACATCTTCCAATTAGCCTGAAGGGCAAAGATTCACTTCCGTTCCTTATCCCGCGCTTTCCTTATAAATCTCCTCCCTTTCTATTGTCATCTGAATTAACTCTAAAAATACCAGACAGTTCTGCATATCTTGTCAAAGCAATAATATCCTATATTAGCAGCGTTGACATCTGGCCCCCCCTTACAAAAGGACAGATCCTGTAATGTAAACAAAAGCATATGTTAATGATTAGTTTTAGGTTTGTTGGGGTGTTTCGCATGAAACCTTTTGACGAGCCTGTCAGCTTTCACCTCACTGGATTTCACCCAGGTGGCTTCAGACAACGGGTATCCCTTCCATTGTACTAGGTACTGCAATTTCCCTTTAAACATTCTAGAGTCAAGAATACGTTTCACTTCATAGTGGGTCTGTCCCGCAACTATGAGGGACCCGGGTGCCTTCTTAGGGGGAGGTCTTAAAGTGGAGCCCTGATAAGGTTTCAACAAGCTGCAATGGAATACAGGGTGAATTCTACCTAAAAGTCTAGGGAGTTTCAGTTTTATGGTGACCGGATTGATGATCTTTACGATAGGAAAAGGCCCCAAGAATTTCGGTCCTAACTTTTTACTGGGTAATTTGAGGCGTAAATACTTAGTCAACAGATAAACCTTTTCCCAACTTGGAATGTTCTTTGGGGAGCCCTCTTTTTATCAGCCTGCTTTCTATAGGTTTCAAAAGTCTTTTTTAAAGCAGTTTTTGTGTTTCTCCAAACTTCTTCCCATTCCCTCACCCATTGGTCAAGTGTCTGGGAAGCGGTTGGCACCTGAGGGTATTCAGGTATTGGACCGAACTCTTTTCCTGTGGCTACTCTGAAAGATGTGTAGCCGGTGCTGCTGTGCACAGAATTATTATACACCACCTCTGCAAAAGGGAGGAGGTCAGTCCAGTTTGTCTGTTGGTAGGAAACGTAACATCTGAGATATTGCTCCACCATTTTGTTAGCGGATTCTGCAGCCCCATTGGTGGCCAGATGAAAAGCAGATGATAAGCCTTGAGATGATCCAATTAATTTAAGGAAACTTCTCCAAAACTTCTCTGTGAACTGTACCCCCCTGTCCGAAATTATTCGCTTAGGGGCACCATGCAGCCGGTAGATATGTTTCAGGAACAATTTAGTCAGTCGTTGGGCAGATGGGAGTCCTTTGCAGGTGATGAAATGAGCCTGCTTCGAAAACAGGTCTATCACAATCCAGATGACAGTATTTCCTCTGCTTTCAGGTAGGTCTACGATAAAGTCCATAGCTATTTCTTCCCAGGGTTGAGAAGGATCTGCCACCGGCTGCAGTAACCCAGGGGTTTTCCCTGGGATTCTTTTCATTGTGGCAGATACGGTACAACTCTTTACATAGTTTTCCACATCCCGTTTCAGCCCCAGCCACCAAAATTGGCAGCGGGTGAGATGTAGAGTTTTTAGATATCCAAAGTGTCCAGCCTGTTTTACATCGTGGCTGTGTTTGAGAGCATTAAGACGGAGGGCTTCAGGCAAATACAGTTTCCCCCCCTTGTAAGCCAAACCATCCCTGCATGTCAGGGAGGTTTGATTATCTTTGAACCGTTGATCGGTGAGGAGCTCTCGTTTTATTTTCTTTACCCCAGGGTCATCAGGATTTGGGACCCTGCGAGGCGTGAGCTGAGCGGCAGTTTGTGGATTGGAGATAATTGCTTCATTAACCTCTTCGCGTTCGCTTTTATACTGAGGTAATCTTGATAGCGCATCAGCTAGGAAGTTTTTTCTTCCTGGTATGTACTTTAGAGTGAAGTTGAAACGGTTAAAGTACTGTGCCCACCGTACTTGCTTTGGGGACAATTTGCGGGGAGTTTTCAGTGCCTCTACGTTTTTATGATCTGTCCATACTTCAAATGGCACCTTGCTCCCTTCTAGATAGTGTCGCCAGTTTAACAGTCTCCACCTAATAGTGAAGGCCTCCTTCTCCCAGACTGCCCATCTCCTCTCGCTTTCAGTAAATTTTTTAGAGGTGTAGGCACAGGGTTGTATAACTCCACTTTTGTTCTTCTTCAGTAATACAGCTCCGACTGCCACATCGCTGGCGTCAGCTTGGATTACAAAGGGTTCCCCTGGGCAGGGGTGCTTTAGGACCGGTTCAGCAGCAAATAGTCTTTTTAAATTCTCAAAAGCTGTTTGACAGCCCATTGTCCATGCTAGTGGTTGGCCTGGTCGCGGTTTGCCTCCTCCTTTGCCTGTTTTGAGTAGTTCTGTAAGGGGTAGGGCAATCTCGGCAAAGGAGGGGATGAATTGACGATAGAAGTTGGCAAAACCTAGAAAGCTCTGGAGCTGTTTGCGAGTCTTTGGGGGCTGCCACTCGATTATAGCTTTCACCTTGGCTGGATCCATCTCAATGCCCTCATTGGAAATTCTGTAGCCGAGATAATCTAATCGGGTCTGGTGAAATTCACATTTTGACAATTTGGCATAAAGCTTGGCATTCAATAGTTTCTTTAACACTTCTCTCACCAGCTTTATGTGATCAGTCATATTCGTGCTGTATATCAGGATATCGTCAAGGTACACCAGAACCCTTTTGTACAAGTGATCATGTAGGACCTCATTAATCAACTGCATGAATACGGCTGGGGCCCCCTGTAGTCCAAATGGCATGACCTTGAATTGATAGCTCCCGATGGGGCAGTTGAAGGCAGTTTTCCATTCGTCTCCCTCCTTTATTCTCACTCGGTAATATGCCTCTCTCAGGTCTAATTTAGTGAAGACATTTCCTTTAGCCAGATGGGTTAATAAGTCCTTTAGGAGGGGGAGGGGTTATTTGTTTTCCACACTCACAGCATTGAGACCCTTATAGTCTACGCAGAGATGAAGAGACCCATCTTTTTTTTCTTTGAACAACACAGGGGCTCCCACGGTAGATTTGGCCCCCTCGCTAGGTTTTTGTTTAGGTATCGCTGCATCTCCTCCATTTTGAGGGGGGACATAGCATACATTCTCGGTCGTGGGAGTTTGGCTCCTGGCACCAGTTCGATAGAGCAGTCATTGGGTCTGTGAGGGGGCAGAGCATCGCATTCTTTTTCACTAAATACCTCCGCTAGGTCCCGGTATTCGCTGGGGATGAGTGGTTTGCCTGGTGGCGGTGAGGCAGCCATGTGCGCTCGCTCATTGGGTGGCCTGAAGTGTCCTGCAACATCAGTTGAATCAGTGGGAGGCTTAGGCCCTATAGGTAGTCTCACAGTTCTCATTCCTTTCTCCCACCAGATAAATGGCTTCCATTTGTCCAACCAGGCTAAACCTAGTATCACAGTCTCAGTCATTTTTGGGGCCACCAGGAAGCGAATAAACTCCCAGTGCGCACCTATCTCTAGGCGTAAGGGCTCAGTTAATTATGTCCCTCCCATCAGGGAGCCATCAGCTTGCCCGAACCTCACAGGTTTAGAGAGCTGTTTTGCCCGTATGCCCATTTTCATGGCAAATGGTAGGCTAATAATGCATTGGGTGCATCCAGAATCGATTAGCATGTTTAAGTCTATTTGTGCTCCCGACTTAGGGATTATAAGCTTGGCGGGCAGTGAAAAAGACGGGACCTGTCGACTCACCATCGGGTCATTTTCTCCTTCGTCGTCGCTGTCAAAGGAGGGTAGAGCAGGGGCGGGTCCACCTGGAGTCCCGGCGTCCTCTTGTGTGGGAGGTGTAATCTGGGCAACAGGTTCTTGTGTGACCTAGTTGGATTTTTCTCTCGTTAGCCGCTGGGCAGGTTTTCTTCTCGCCGCTGGTTCCAGTCTGCTCTGCAGTTGGGGGTAAGGGACCGGACAGTTTGCTGCTCGATGTCCCTCCTGTCCACACCGGAAACACTTAATTGACAGGTCTGCAGGTGGCCTGGGTCTTTCAGCCATCGCAGTAGTTGGAGGGTTTCGTGGGGGTGATTGTTGTTCGGGTTGCTCTGGCTGCTGCTCGGATTCAGGTGGGGGAGGCTTCTTATAGTGGACGAGCTGAATGTCTAGCTTCACCGCTGCCTGCTACCATTCTTGCAGCTGATCAGGTACTGCTCGATAGAAGCAGGCTTGAGAGAGGTGATCGTCTAATCCCTCAATGAAGTGATGGATTAGGGACTGCTCTGGCCACCCCTCTATTCGACCTGCTATCTTGCGAAACTCTCGCACATACTCCAGGGCAGGCCTGCCGGCCTGTTTTATTTTGTGGATTTGTTCTCTTGCTTTTAGGCCAAGGGATGGGTCCTCAAATCTTTCTTTCAGACCTAGGAGGAAGAGGTGGGGGTCCTCCAATTCTGAGGCTTGCTCATTATATAAATTGTTCAGCCATTTGAATGCTTCTCCCTCTAGGCTGGACGCAATCACATCGACCATGGCCCCTGGGTCCGGGTAGAGATAGGCCCAACAATTCAAGTGAGAGCGCACTTGGTTGAGGAAAAAAATCAGCTTCTCTGGGTCCCCATCAAAGGTTGCTCTGAAAGGTGGGGCAATTATAGGCTGTTGGGGCCCCCACTGTTGCTGTTGCTGCTGGCCCCATCCTGGCTGCTGGTTTATGCCCAGGGGTTGCATATTCGGGGGCTGGGGCCAATCTCCTTGCTGTGATCGTTCTCCCACCAGCTGCTGATCTCCTGGCTCCTGCACCACCCCAAGCTGTTGCAAGGCCTCTATTAGCTGTGGCAAGCTCAGAGGATTTATAGGCTGTTGGGGCCCCCACTGTGGCTGTTGCTGTGGCCCCATCCTGGCTGCTGGTTTATGCCCAGGGGTTGCACGTTTGGGGGCTGGGGCCAATCTCCTTGTTGTGGTTGTTCTCCCACCAGCTGCTGATCTCCTGGCTCCTGCACCACCTCAAGCTGTTGCAAGGCCTCTATTAGCCGTGGTGAGCTCAGAGGTTGTTTACCCTCTGCCTGCTGAGAATGCCACACTCCCCATTGTTGCAGAGGCCTCAGACTGGAATTCCCTCTCTCTTCAGGGCTGGAGTCCCTGACTGGGAAGACAGGGTCTTGAAGACTTTCTGATCTACAATGGAGGGGCTGTAGGCTTCTCTCTGCAGGAGTGGATTTTTGCTTCTCACCTCTGAGTTTTGAACTCTTTCCAGTGACTCACCCAAAGCTTGAGTGGCAGGCGATCCGTTATCTCTCTGCCATTCTGCTTTTGAAGTTTTTGAAAATGGTAAAGCTGTTTCGAAAATTCTGGAATCTCTGCTCGGCTTCTCCCAGTCTGACGACCAAATCAGCTCTCCTAATTGCTTTGGCCTTGCTCCCAACTGGGAGATCTGCCAGAGTTCCTTCTCCCCCGGCTTCCTGGTTGTCGCTCCCCCCCCCCCAGGGAAGCTGTGCTGCTGGGGTGTTGGCTTCAGGCAATCTTTCTTCTTTCATAATGAGATCTTCCCCGAATCTTCGTCAGCTTATCCCTTTTGTTTAGGAACAGCGACTGGGGCCTGGGACCCCTAAATGGTTTGAAAAGTTGTTAGATTTTGGCATGATGTCAAGGTTCTGACTAATGGAACACTTCAAAGAAATTCCAGGCATTGTTTATTCTGAAAAGTCTTTAATCATGAACACAATGTCGGCACATATTGAATGGATGCCAAAATCTGAATTTCTCTTACTTGCGTCTGACTTTTCTGGCTAAACCCCTCCCCTGTTTTGCAGTCATAAGTCACATCTTCCAATTAGCCTGAAGGGCAAAGATTCACTTCTGTTCCTTATCCCGCGCTTTCCTTATAAATCTCCTCCCTTTCTATTGTCATCTGAATTAACTCTAAAAATACCAGACAGTTCTGCATATCTTGTCAAAGCAATAATATCCTATATTAGCAGCGTTGACAAAAAGCAGTTTACACAAATGTTGTCCAATACAATAGCACAAAATGCAATATAGAACTAATTTGTTTACATATAGGATGCTAGGATCATCACACACATCTTTGAACTATCCTAGCCTCATTCCTCAGTTGATAATTACTTGAAGTCCAGTCTTTGCTCAACCAAAAATGGCCCTTCATTCAGCCTCCCTTGCTGGCATTTAGCAGGCAATACTGTCCTCTGTGCTTTTCCCAAGCAAAGCACCGGTGCTGGGCAGCTGCTCTTCCACAGATGGGAGAGGAACAACGAGTCACAGATGACTGATAGAATAAGCCAAAGAAAACTAAGCCTTTTCAAACTGTGTGGAGAGCAACGGGACACACAGTGTAAAGCATGTCTGTAAAGAATTAAACCTTGCAGAATTCTTTGGGAGTTATTCTTGAGTAAATAAGGCCTTTGAGACTGAAATACAATCATCTTCAAACTATATCCCATATTTACAGAACATTAGTGACGTCCAGCAAAAGTCAGGGCAGATAAGGCCACCAGGTTTTTATCTTGCTTCATTCATACATCCATAAATATCCAATCTATCAGATACTGCACTCTTCTCTCAGTCCTCAGGAATGGAATGACTTTCTAGAGTAGAAGTCCCCAACCTTTTGGGCACCAGGGACTGGTTCTGTGGAGAAAGGTTTTTCCACGGACCGGAGAGTGCGTGGTTTTGTGTGCTGCCTGCATCTCACGGATGGGGCTTTACTTGTTTGTGCAGACTGGTTGCTGGCATGCCATGGCCCGGTACTGGTCCATGGACCGGGGGTTGGGGACCCCTGTTCTAGAGCATGAATATCATAGTATTCCTTGGCATCATGGACAATGTTAGAAGGCCTCATTGCACATTACATTGATTGGACTAAAACAGGGTGGATGCTTTGCATATTAATACAATTTTTGTGTTCGTGATCCTTCATTAACTGTCTTAGCCATGTCTACTCACAAGTACCAAGAAGACCCATGAATCCTGAGAATTGATAGGACAAGAGCTTTAGGATATTTCGTGTACTGATTATGTTAGGATTATTATCATGACAGATATTTTGAGCATAAATGGTCATTTATTTCAGAATTAAAGTCTTCCTTCTCCTGAGATCTGCATTTGACCTACAATTCATGAGTTGCTGACTCCTGAAGTACATCTAATACATAAGCATGACATTGCTAGTTAAGTTGCTTTATTGCAGATAAAGTAGAACATATATATATATATAGCGCGCGCACACACACACACACACACACACACACAGAGAGAGAGAGAGAGAGAGAGAGAGAGAGAGAGAGAGAGAGATCATGCCCTATATATATATGTCTGCCTTAGCTTTCAAATTCTAGTCTTTTCCTCCTACCTGCTTTTGAATCAATGGACATTCCTCACCTGGAGTTGGGAGATATATTCCAACTTTACACAGTGGTTCTGTGTAGTATGAAAAGGTTGTTTCTCAACTTTAGTCCTTATGGAGAACCTTTGAGCACAACCATGCAGGATATTTTGGGCAGTATTATGACGGTAATCTGCCATTACCAATTTCTGGAATATTTTTCAACTTCTCAGTCTAATATACTGAGATTCTCACTAACAAACCTGACTTTTCTTAGAGGAGCTCAGACAAGTCAGCTGAGCACTATCATCTGGAGAGATTTTTGCAACACAAATGTCCTAACTATAATACTCCATTGCATAAACTTTCCATTAGCTATCCAATTTTGATTTCTTTTCTAAAATCATGAGTATGCTAACCATATGATCATGAAGGCTATTTCCTACAGTGTACTTTTATAGATTATTTATGAAGATATTGAAAAGTACTGGGCCTAAAACTAAACCTTGGGTACCCCACTACTTACTTCCCTCCATGTGGATGTAGTTCTGTTGAGAACTACACATTGAATATGGCTTGTCAGCCAGTTACAAATCCATCTGGTGATGATGCTGTCTATCCCACATTTTTCTATCTTACCAAGAAGTAGGTTGTGGTCTACTGTGTCAAATGCCTTACTGAAATCTAAGTATACTATGTCCGTGGCATTTCGCTGATCTACTAATTTAGTCACTTTGTCAAAGAATGAAATAAGATTTGTTTGGCATGATCTGTTTTTGACGAACCCATGTTGGATACTGATTATAATTTTATTTGTTTCCAGGTATCTAGAAAGCTGGATATTTATTTGTTTTTAGATAATTTTGATATTATTATAATGATTATATTTAGATATTTGTTTCTGGATATTTGTTTCTAGATATCTAAGAAAGCTGGATATTTGAGGATGGAAATGTATTTCTTCAGTGATAAATCTATGTATGAACATCACTCACTGAGCAGCACATGTGAATTAGGTATCACTACACCCTCATAAATAAGTATATTTCATCAATAACATTCCAGCCTTCCCATAATTAAAAGAGGTAAAAATATTTATAAGAAAGGGAACCTACCCAGGATAACAACTGCATAGCATATGTGTTTCCTCGAACCACTCTACGATCATACATGAGGTTCCCGTAGTTAATTGGCCCTTCTCTGTAATTCATAAAATTAAGAAGGGAATATATCAATGTCTCAAAAATACTGCCAATCAGGGATTTATGAAAGAGACACAAAAAATATAGACATTTGATCCCATAAATAGAGCTGTGGGATATTGCTAATTGTTTTATGAAACGGGAACTCATTTTAAAATGTAGAATATAGACGGGCTTTGTATCCATTCAGTTTTAGATTGCCTACTTTGACTGTATGTCTTCCTGACCTCAGATGGCAGCTTTCCTCACATCTGGCTACTGTACCTGATATTTTCAGAAAAACAGAGATGGAAGAGTGATTTGGGGATCTTCTGCTTGCGAAGCAGCTGCTCTAAACCAAGCTTTGGTACCTCCTATGGAAACAAATTGTAACTTTGGGTTTTAGTGATGGTGGTGTTTCACTTGGTATTTTGCTTCCAAATAAAAAGATTATACTGGCACAACTCAATAGAATGATTGAGTAACTTTGCACACTTTGGGCAGTGTGGTTTATGATTGTGGTTTACAAATTCGTCTTGCTAGCAGCAGAAAAGGCACAGACACATTCCCTTTCAGGGATGTGCTCACCTGTAATGCACAATAGGATACATTCGTTAAATGTAACATGAATAAGAGCTAGGTCAATAGAACCCATTGTCCTTTCTTCAGTTTGCAATGCACTGTCCCAAATGATAGTTTTTTTCTCAATAGAAAGAAAGACATAAAGACATAAAGAAAATTATCCAGTGTATAGTGCTGCTGTTATCTGGAATAAGCATTCCAATAAAAGGAAAGGATCTGATAATTTTATATACAGCACTTTAACAGGATAGATTTAATGCTCACGTGAATGCAAGGTTAGAGTTGGAAAACAGAAGGTAGCCAATTGGTAAGGGAGGGGGAAAGAAGAGAAAGAATATAAGCTTGATCAGGCTGAGTCAGATTTGTAATGGGGTTAGATGTTGAGTCCAAAACTGTAAAGTTAAGTGTCATTACTCACTGCACATTGTTTACGTAATGTTCTTGGTACCGCTTTCTGTTGGGTAGCACTCGGGGACGGCTGCTGTAGGTGTAGGTTTCTGTAGATGCTCTTGCATCCTCCTGGTTGAGAACCACTGAGGTCATGCTGGGTCTAGGCTACCATGGGTTCCAAGAGAGATTACAAAGCCTTAGTGGCATTGTGGAACAATCCACCCCGCCTACTGTTGTTATGCGATGAGGAATTCCATCCTAACAACAGTTGTCAAGGTAAACTGATCCCAGATCAGGGAGTTGGGTTGATTCACTGGAATTGTTTGAATGTTCCCAATATATATGTTTTCTGGCATAAAAAGAGCCAGGAGATATTCCATTCCAAAAGGATTTCACTTGACTTAGTCAGGTTGCGGTGCTTGTGGAATTCACATCATGTCTTGTGTAGCACCAAGGAATTATGACTTGCATCTAAACTAAGCTTCCAGGAATAGAAAAATCATATTTCATGCAGAGATAGCAGAGAATTGGACAATGACCTGATCGTGATAGTGGAAGGGGAGCCAGTTGAGAAAGTGTCCAAACTTGGTAGAATTTTTCCCAAGTAGGAGGACAATATCAGATAATATTCCCAGCACCTCATAAGATGATGTGGTGGTGGTAGCAATAGTATGATTCTTGTCCTTTCCACCTTCCTTTTGTCTTTCAAAACCTTCAGATATTCTACTTAGATTTCTGATTTTATACCATAAAGTGCTGGAATGTTTCATAAGACACTCATTTTAAAGATCTGCTGCTTTTAATTTTTTTAATTGTTATTTTCAAATGCTGTTTTTAATGAACAAGCCTGCTTTGATGCTCATACTAGTTAGGCAGAATGGACAGGAAAAAAAATGAGATTATACTAGTGGTTGCATATAGATGATACACGTCAAAAATACCAGATTTGTTTTTTATGGTTATTCATGAGAATTTAACCACAAGATGTCACTTCTGTTCTTGTTGGTGTCATTGTCATGTGCCTTGGACTACCAGCTTTAGATTGTTGTACTGACACTGTCACTACATCTGCAAAATAGAAGCAGAAAAGTAAGGACTGAATCATTAACAGGAAAATCAGAATAATGTGCAAAGCTTAGCAGTATCAATGATAAACATAAAATAAAGCCTGCCCTATTACTGGGAAGAAAAGTTTCAATGATGTCATTTCCTATTAAGATCACATATCTTTTAAACTAGAGATGGGGAATCTATGGGCCAAAATGGAAACAGCCCTTTGGATAGTACAAGGAAGAGTGGAAGAGACTGAATTATAATGAGAATAGAATAGAATAGAATAGAATAGAATAGAATAGAATAGAATAGAATAGAATAGAATAGAATAGAATAGAATAGCGCTGGAAGGGACCTTGGAGGTCTTCTAGTCCAGCCCCTTGCTCAAGCAGGAGAACCTATACCATTTCAGACAAGTGACTGTCCAGTCTCTTCTTAAAAACCTCCAATGATGGAGCACCCACGATTTCTGGAGTCAAGCTGTTCCACTGGTTAATTGTCCTCACTGTTAGGAAGATTCTCCTTAATTCCAGGTTGCTTCTCTCTTTGATCAGTTTCCAACCATTTTTTCTTGTCCTTCCCTCTGGTGCTTTGGAGAATAATTTGATCCCCTCTTCTTTGTGGCAGCCCCTCAAATACTGGAAAGAAATAGAAATGGAGAGTAAAGAGGAGAAACATCCCTTTGCAATTAATCAGTTCAATACTTTGGGAGAAAGGACAAGAAAGATTCAGCAACTAAAATGGGCAATGAAATCAAAGAAGGATGAGTTGGAGAAGAAGACATCTGGTCTGTAGGGTTCTAGCTGGGTAGTATTACATATGTGGGTAATCAGTTTAGACAGCTTTTTCCCAAAGACGAAGTGTATAATTTTTCTTATCAGATGACTTCAAAATATTTCTGAAATAGCAAATCCTCTTCATGGAGCTTGAATTCCAATGTGTAATTAGTGATCTCTTAGTTAACTTAAGACTGTTCGTATCTGTAATCAGGGATACTCAGAGTTCTGATGGAAATAGCTGGAAAGCTCTAGGTTGCCTAGTCTTCGTGTGGCATATACTGTATATGTTCAGAGTTTTGTGTTACTTTTTCTAAGTTTAGCAGAAAGGTTGCACATACTTATAGAAGAAGAAATGAATGAAGCGTAGGGTTAATGTTTTGGACTAGGACTTGTAACACATAGGTTCAAGGCCCATTAGACATAGAAATCAATTTATGAAAATTTGATTTGGATTAGAAATAATCTATCCATCCATCTTGAATGTACTGGGGAGATTGAACACACAGGGAGGTAGATGCATGGATCGCATCTTGCCATTATTTAAATCTTCTCCAAATATTGACTTGATTCTGATTGAATTATGCTGCTGAAAATAGACCTAAAGAAATTAATAGAAACCTCAATGATACGAATGAGCCACAGAATTCTTTTATGGAATGAAGTTGCAAGTTTCCATACACGTTTTTGTTAATCTATTTCATCCTTTCCTTTAGTTGGTGTTATTCTGATCAGAAAATGGTGTAACTAATATCATATTGTAGTAGAAGACAACTTCAATTTTTTCGTGGAAACAGAAGTTCAGAATTGATTGTACCCAACCTGACAGGCATCATGAGTCATATCATGGCAACTTTGTTTACCTTAAACCCTCAGGAAAACACGGGGAAAGTCTCAAGATCTGTGAACAGATGGAAGCACTGAGTCATTTTCCTAGAATATAATGGTTGTCATACAGGCACAACAAAACAGGCAAAGAAAATATCTGCTGATGAACCCAGAAACTTGCGCAAAAAGTGGGAATAGAAATGGCCTGGTAAATAGAAACTGTCTTGTCCTCTGATGCTGAAGCTTAGGAACATAGATTAAGAACATCTAGATTTTAATCTTAATAAGATTAAGAACTCAAGTCCCTGATGAGAGAAAATGCTGACTGAATTTGGAAAAAACTCACCAGCAATAGGAAACAATCTGACTTTGATTTTTAGTTTCCATGTTAATGATTTGCTTTGTATGGAACATAAACAGCTGTGATTTCCAATGCCCCATCTTCTATAGTTTTTAAATGAAACTGTGTGTGTGTGTGTATGTTTTCCTCAGCCTGGTTAATAAATACATGTAATATCCATAGATTTCAGTCATATAGGTGGAAAAAGAATCAAACGTATTGTATTAACTGTATCAGATCCACCTAACACCTGAGTTCATACAAAGCACTCATTCCCAAATAACCCATTCTCACATTTGACTAGTTTAGCATTCTGTTCAAACTCAACTCTGAATAGTCCAGCCAGATGCATGGATGCTGATCCTAAGGGCCAATGCCTCCCATCAGTTAGGGGCCAATTATACCTTATCAACTTACTCAGCCTGATGTATTGAAGATGTTTTTGTACTAAAACACTAAAACTGCTAAAAGTCCATACACACAGCTGATCTTTGAAGAGATATGCTTAATGGAGAACCATTCACTTTCATTTAATCAACTATAAAAGGATGCACTGAACATATAGGACCTTGTGAAGTTTCTGCAACTGGCCTTGTGAAAATGTTAATATTGGGAATATGGGGACCTGTGTGAGACTTTTATGCAAGCTGTATCTGGGCTTGCTAGTTGGCTCATATCTTTCATCTGAAAAGATGAAGAACAAGAAGAACAATACCTCCTGCTCCTTCTGGAAATATGCACTTTTTGGGTCCTTAAAGCATTCATGTAATATGATCTGGTGGTCACAGAATCTGTGATCAAGCAGCCACCCCAGCTAAAATCCTCATGGTTCATCAATCCTCATGGGGGATGGAACAGAATCCATTGCATTAACATCAGGGCTAAATAATTTGTGTGGCTGCTTGAGGGATAGATCAGGAATGTAAGGAGCTTAGGAGGTGGCAGACCCATTACATCAACCAGCATTCTTCAGGCACATCCTTGATAGGTCCTGTTTTGATCCCAATATTTCTGCCATTATTGGGGAAAACCTCTGGCAACATGCAACTGATGTTCTGCTAGATACCTTTGAGGTCTTCTGCTTCTCTGGGTCATCATTCGCTATTCTGGCAAGTTTAGAATTGTTTTCTAAGAGTCAATGCCAGTGGTGGGATTCAGCCGGTTCGCACCACTTTGGCAGAACCGGTAGCTAATTTTTTGTTGCCCAGGCCCAGAATGGACTTCTGGAAGTGGCATCCACACAGCGAACCGGTTGTTCACATATTTGAATGGCACCACTGGTCAATGCACACATTATTGGGAAATGACTGACTTTAGATTTTTCAAAATAACCATATTGCTGGAAATATATGCAGAGATGTTAGATCACAGGATCCCTCTGCTTGTATTTATTTTGTTTTACAGAGACACATCCATGAATACACAGGCTGGCCACATAACAGTATGGTTCTGAGTGAAACTTCAGGGGACTGTTTAAAAGAAG
Source organism: Azemiops feae (assembly GCA_023970755.1). NCBI lineage: Eukaryota > Metazoa > Chordata > Lepidosauria > Squamata > Viperidae > Azemiops > Azemiops feae. Next base: position 1,824,920 of record JALGBA010004174.1, on the reverse strand, counting down.
CTATCTGACTATTCCTGGGATATTAGCTGCCTTCTTCTATATATTTTGAGTTAATATTTGCAAAGGAAGCAATTTTAATATTAAGGGTGAGGTTTTCAGTGGCTGGAATCAATGAGTAACATTTATAGTTGTTTGATATAATAAAGTTTATATTCAACACCTTTGATCTGACTCCTGGAATTATGGGGAAACATCAAGCTACACAATGTTGATCTACATGAATATTCAGTCAGGGTTTCTTCAATTTGGCATTTTCCAGATGAGTTAGGGCATCCTTCTGAATTCCCAGATTACACAGCTGAGATTTGTCATTTCAACACTTCTAAAATGTATGAAGTTGGGGAAGACTAAAATAATTTAGAAAGGCTTTCAGACTATTTCTCTGATGCTCACCCTGGTCCCAGTGTGATATATTCCAGAAGGAAACTTATATTATTAGAATTTTCAGGGATAGTATCATGAAACAGAAAGTCTCGCTGTTTCTACTGCAAGAACCATTTCACAACATTGAGGTTTAGTTCAGTTGAAAATCCTTTACAAATAGGAAGTGGTGGTGGAAGAAACTGTATCACTTGAGAAACGCAAAACCAGACAAAACAGCAGAGCCAAGTCTGTTGAAAACTATACTTTTGCTTGGTCATATGATAGAGATTGGCTCAAGATCTCTGCAGCATTTCCCCTTATCTTTTGCTTCTCCATTTCTGTTTATATTGGATCCCTGTCTAGACTTTTAACAGAAAAAAGAAGAAATCACTAATGCGGGGGAACAAATTGAATAAAGCTAAAAGGATGTATTACATTGGTTTTAAAAAGTGCTTTTACATTCATGGGAATAGCCAAGCCTAGATTAGGACATAATTATTTTGTACAAAATGGGCCAAAGAGCAAAACACATTACACAGGATACTAGACAAAAATACAATTTTATGGAAAGTTGGATTTATATCTGCTTAGGCAATAATGTTTGGCAAAAGTCTTGCTTCCATGCCCAGTATAAAATATATACATTTGTAATGAAATGAGAAAATTAAGTTAAACATAGGATTCCTTTGCACGTTGTAAGTGCTCAAAAGTTATTTGATTGTTCTGTAATGTCATATATTCTTGCTTGTTCTTTTGATATGACCCAGACATAGTCCTGAGACGGTACACTTGAGGAGTCAGAGGCAAATTTGCCCGTGAATGTATTCCAATAACAAAATCCACAACTGGTGTTTTGTCCTGGGAGTCATTGATCAAAGAGGGTCTATCATTAAAAAGGTTCTCATTTGCTTTGTTTGGGATCTCTTTCTTGAGCCTTAGACATTGAGATGCAGAAGCCTGAGGAACCTTGGTGAGCCTCAGAGGATGAGCTCTTAAATTGTTGTGTGAGGAAAATCTATCAGGAGAAAAGTGTTTGGTTGCCTCTTCATAGGAAGGAGGCCTTCTAGGTTTATTGTGATCTACAAGTCGAAACACTTCAACTGCTGACATAAAACGGGATCTTAGTTGACAGCCTGAGGGTTCTGGACTGGGAACAGTCTCATGAGTTGCTTGAATAATTTGACAGGAAAGTGGTCTTTCTTTTCTGGGCGCCTTTTTGAAACTTCCCTTTTGAAAGCCCCCCCTGCCTTGACTTTCCATTTTGGCCAGCGTCTTCTTGCGGGTTGCCACAGAAAATGACATGGAGTGCTTCTTGAGCTCTGAGACAGCACTGTCACTTCCATTTGACGTTTTGGTAGAGAAGGACCGTGGCCGAGTTAAGATATTGTTCTTGAAGATGGCAGGTGACGAGAGTGGTGAGCTAGTGAAGACAGAAGAGTCCGAGACAGAGGAGGCACTGTCTAATGAACTGGAAGAAGATGCACTGAGTAAGGAATCACTTGATAATTCTGAGGGCAAGCTGGCTTTGATTCTGAGATTTGATGGCTTTTTGTTCCTGTAGAGACCTGAAAGATGAGATTCTTCAACTGTCTGGGTTCCCGTTCTCAGCTCTCTACCCTTCAGTCCCAATTCCTTCTGCAGAATAAAATTCTCTTCACTTTTGGAAAGTTTTGGAAGTTTCACACAGCCTTTTCGGCAATTCTTGGAAGACTGCAACTCTGGTTCTGAGGACCTCCTCTCAAGTTTCTTCATCGTTGTTTTAAAACGGGCCAGGGACAAGACAGAAGGGATCTGGGTTCGTGGCTGTTTGGGGTACAGTTCTGTACTGCTTAGCCTGCTAGTGTGGGATGAGCCCTTGAGATGAAGGTCACTGAGACTGCATTCCCCTTCAAGGTCTGTGCTGTCGTAAGCAGAATCACGATGCTGGTTTGGTGCTGACATTTCTGGAAGAAGGAAAGGAAATGTTGAGACTAATGGACAGAATCAGAAATAAGTCAGTGGTCACTAACAGCTATAAAGTATGTGAACATCACTTGCAATTGAGGAATAAAGGCTTCCTGCCCAACATAGTGAAAAGGATTTTTTTTTTAAAAAAACTTTTTTTAAGGATACAAAACTTTAAGGATCAAGTTACATACAAATAATAAAACTAATAACAAAACTAAACTGAACAGTCCATGAAAAGAAAAATGATAAAAAACAAAAAGAGGAACAAAAAAAACCCATATTTATATGAAACTTAGAAATAATCACTGGTTTTACCAAAAATACCCTGTAATGCTATATAATAATTTGATATCCACAAATTGGACCCAGTTTCTCTGATAAATCTTCCCAAAACTTTACATATATTATTTCTGTTTCTCTACCCTGGTTTGAAAGGAACCTCAATGATAGGTGACTCTCTTATGAAACTCTAAGATATACTGTGGTTAACATTTAGAAATGGCTTACTGTTGTTACTGGTTGGTTATTTTTTGCCACTTCCTTAGTAACTAGAACCAAACATTGTTAAATAGTACTTTCAATGTAATCTAAGCATATTCAGAGAAAAATGATTAGCCAGACTCTGTTTTAAATATACACTTCAAAACCATGCAAAATCAGGGTACCTGTCATATCGAGGGAATTATCAATATTCCTACAGAACAGTGAATAGATTTCTTCTCCAAATATATCCGAACAATTATTAATGAGGAATTCCACCAGTGCCTTCACCTAAGCAAGCCAAACAAAGAATGTAAATCAGAGATTAATTTGGAGTCATTTCAACATTAAATTATTAGTGGAATCTATATATTAAGAACTATATATTAAGAATATCTTGATAGGAAATCCACATGTAAATTCCGGCCTTGAAGAGTACAAGCATAAAAACAACACACAGAATTCTTGTCTTTTTCTGCCTTGCTTTCCAGTAAGAATAAAATACTTCTGAGATAGCCCCCATTGTTTGTTTGTTTGTTTATGTGGGCCTGTTAACCTCTTCATTTGAACCTATGGAAGCTTATCTTCTATGGAATAACTTTGCAATTGTGTTGCTGTGGCTTTAGCTGGTTGCATACTTCTCAAAGCTTATGCCCTGATGCCAGAACTAGCTTTTGTTACTGAACCACAATTGCAGGACTTTTAATGATCGCATGTTTTAAACATCAACCAAGAAAGCTCTACTTTCCAGTTAAGAGGATCTGAAGTCTGTTCTTAAAATGTTGGGGAGTTTCTTAACCAGCTATAGAAGATGACCAAGATCATTATAAATTGCCAACGAGCTCTTAGTTGAGGGTGGGGAACTTTTGCTTTGAGTTTTAGAAAGTTATATTTCCTTGGGAGCAATTTATGTTTGGGATAAGCAGGCTTGAAACCAACAGTGGATGTAACCTGAACCATCCTCTTTTTCCCCATGAGATCCTTTGCTTTCTCTTCCTCTCCTCCAGTCTTATACAACATAAGGTCGTATGAAGCAACATTTGGCTCTATAGGGTTGCCTCAATTCCATTTGTTGGAGATACTATCTCGACCCAGAGAAAGCATGATCCTTAATGCTTGTAGTTAAAGCAGGGTACTTTTCTGTACCCACCCATGTTACTTCTGTAGAAATGTCTTCTGCAAATGGAGGTGCAGAAAGTCAAAGGCTAGCAAAGCATCAATTTAAAGCAGCATCTTGTTCCACTCTGCTGCATAGAAATGGGACACAACGTCTTAATATCAGATCAGAGAGGCACTTTATTGAAAGATGAATCCGAGAAGGGCCCCTTTAAGGCTTCCTATAATTCTGGTGTGCGGGAGCTGAATTAATTAGGAAGTTGCAATGCAGCCTACCGCAGGGGTTCTCAATCTCAGCAACTTTAAGATGTGTGGACTCCAACTCCCAGAATTCTGGCTGGGAGATTCTGGGAGTTGAAGTCCACATGTCTTAAAGTTGTCAAGATTGGGAAGCTCTGGTCTACAGGATAGGGCCACTATTTCAAGTGTGAAACTGTTTCACTGTGAGTCAGTTAATGCCAAAGGGATTCATTGCCAGGATGTTGTACTGACTGGCTTCCTTGTAGCTAGAGAAAAAACAGTCAAAGATAAAAGACAATGTGGAACAGGTGGAAAGAAAACGAAGGTACCTTATCAGCCAATTCTTTCTGGATTTCAAGTGGCAAGCTTTTGTCACAATTTGGACTCAACATGGTTGGTCCAAAACAGATGGCGAGGTTGCTAGAATCCATTTTATTGACTTTTGAGTTTTTGCTGATGTGGCGAAGAAGAGAAAGCAAGTGTTTGAGCAAATGAAGATTTAGCTGAGGCAATTTGCTTGCAACCCTGCAAAAATGAACATAAGGGGGGGAAAAGTCATCCTCAGATTGTAGCTTCTGTTTTTTTATTATTTTTAAGATAAACTTTGCATTCATTTATATGAGTAACACTTCCTCTAAAATGTGGAAGTATTGATTGAAAGTGGTTACCCAAAATTCCCATTCAAAAGTCCCAGTGAGTGAATTCAATGTGAGTTCCGGCATCTTTTTTGGATGGAACCTTGTAGGGTAGGCAAGGCGGGTTGTATGACGTGTGTGAGTTCCGGCACCTTTTTTTTTTTTTTACAAAAAAAGCATGATAGATAGATAGATAGATAGATAGATAGATAGATAGATAGATAGATAGATAGATAGATAGATAGATAGATAGATAGATAGATAGATAGATAGATAGATAGATAGATAGATAGATTGATTGATTGATTGATTGATTGATTGATTCATAGCAGGTAGACATAAATGCCTGAGTAGACACCAAGCAGAAATTGTTTTGTCTCCTGGGAAATTATGGGGTAAAATGCTCTTAAATTTATAATTAAACTTGTATAAGATTTGTATAATATGCACATCTGTTTTTTTCATTATGTGGTATTTAGATTAATTCCTTATTCATCAGCTGAGATATTACAGGTATTCCTTGTTTAGCGATACTATTGGGACTGACAATTTGGTTGTTAAAGTAAAGCAGTCGCTAAGTAAAACCATGACTGTTGTTATGATCTTACTTCAACTTTCCTTTGCTTTATAGAACTGTGAAAGTCATAAATGTGAGGACTGGTCGCAAAGTTACATTTTCATCACCATTGTAACTGCAAACAGTCACTGAAAGAGGCGGTCGCTAAATAAGGACTATCAATATTCACTGGTTTGATTCATGGGACCCTCACATTCTATGTATGTAGGTATGTAGGAATGTATGCATAGCCAGAATTAAGCACATTTTATTCCTTGCATTGTATTCTGGTATAGCTTCAAATTTGAAATGAATTGATGGCATTGTGTTGTCATGAAGTCAGTCAGATTTGGTTATGGGATGATATTACTGCTCTCCCCCACTCATGTTCTCCCAGCCTTTTGAAATGGAAGAAAGGGAAAAAATGGCATTATTGCAAAAGCCATTTAGGTTTTTACTCTCCCCATTGCTAGTGTGTGCCGCAGAGATTCATTCTTCCTCCTGTTTGCCCATTATGAATAGTTCCCCAGCTTTCAATAAAGATGAATAAAAAATATGGAAACCCACACGTGTCTAGTCACAAGAAAGTATCTGAAACTGCAACAAAACTGCAACAAACCTAACCACGTTTTTTGGGGAAGAGGTTCTATTGAATTCAATGAGAATGACAGAGTAAAAATTGTAGGAGATCTTTTGGTTGTCTACACTATTAGCCAGGCTTACTTGACAGCACGACCCATTAAAATTAGTGTCATTTTAAGCAGGCAGAGAGTTTCACTTCAATACAGCCTTTTCAATTTTGTTTCATTTCAGAATAGATAGGAGATGTTGTAAAACAGGGGTGTCAAACTCGCAATGTCATGTAATGTGTCACGATGTATTGCGACTTTTTTTCCATTGCTGGCAATGGGATGGGTGCGGTTTCAGTATGATGCATCCGGCCCGTGGGCCGGCAGTTTGACACCCCTGTTGTAAAACTTTAATCTGAAGTCTATAGTCTTAGATATCATTTCCTCTGGCATCAATCAACTTTTCCAGATAAAACTTTTACCCTGCTTTGCTTCATTGATGAGATTTTTTTTGGGGGGGCAGCAGAATGTGGAAAGGAACTGATTATGTCATTTCCCATTCATAATTCTCTCCCATAGCTTTTTTGTTACATGAGTGGGACTAAAGAGGGAATCATGTAATGCTTCCTGATTTCTTGAGTTAAGAGCTATTTGTCTGCAAGCATCCAAGTAAGGATTTCAGAATCTGTATCTATTTGCATTGCTTATTACAGAACAACAAAAAGCCGCTCTTGAAGAGAGGTCCACTTACTCTTTCATGGCTTCAATTTTCTCTTGATGATTCATTTTTTCTAATGCTGTCGTCCACTCATCGTAAAGCTCAGTCAGCAACAATTTGTGGGGAATGCTTCGGAGGAAATCCTGCAAGAAACAACCTTCAGTTAAGCCATGATAGGCAACTTACAGCCAACATGCATCTTGGAAGTCTTTCAATTTGGTTCATACCACAGTTTCCTGGGATTGTGTATCCCAAAGTCAGACAAAGATCATAAAAACAGCAGCTCTGTCTCCTACCATTTTCCATCGGAGGCTAAATACACAAAATGCAACAATAGCAGAATTTATTTCCTAACTGCACTGGTTTTAGGAATATCTCTTCCTAATACTTGAGAAACTAGAACCTATAATAAGAAGCCAAATGAACAGATGTATACCTTAAAAACCACCGCTAGCAGATAAACAGATTTTTTTCCTAAGGCAACGTTGTCTCCAGCATTTAATTCCTCTCTCAGCTCCTTGCGTGCCTTCTCATTGGCAGCTTTTCGAAATATCCCTTCAGTGAGTGGTCCTTTCTGGAAGAGTATTGTAAGGATATCCTACAATGTGAACAGGAATAAAAAGAATATCACATGTGTTAAGTTCCAGACGGTGAACTGAACATCATTATTCTATGCTCACCTTTTCAGGGACATGTATTTGGCTGGACAACATTTATATATGTTATGATACTGACTTCCTGAGTTACATACAACTGTTCCCTTTTCTTCCTTAATCATTTTTTTTCTCCCCATATTTTCCCTAGCCTTTAGACTGTTTGCTTTTTAGCTATCCCAGACTTAAGTAGAAATTCCTTTCTCCCTGCAGAAGGCGAAATTCTTGACACAATATTGTAAAACTTCAGTAATATACTGTTCAACTCATGATTCAGCTTAGCCTTAGAGAAGAATTTGCTTGACATAGATTTGAATTATTTTAAAGAACATGTTTAATCATAATTCAACTTCTTCCATATATGACTAGTAGGAGGAAGAAAATCCTCCTGTTGCTTATGTTAGGGATTATCTTATGCAGACAAAGCGCAGAGCACTATTCATATAAGATAGATACAATACCCTACTGCTTATTTACCTGTATAGATTTGGGCAGCGTATCTTCAGCACCGCAAACAAGTGACAGAGGGAGATCAAACAGAGGTGGTTTCAACTCAGATTCTAGATGTCCCTGACTTTCTGATTCATGGGTAGACCGTCTGAACATAAATGGCAAAGATATTACATTCTTTCTTTTCCTGTGACGATCTGTTGGAAGAACAAAAGGAGTAGGAATAATGTGCAGCCAATGAGTGACAGCAGCACTAGATACATGAATATAGGACTATAGAATTATATGAATCACCTATTCTCAACAAAATTATCTTTAGATGCTTTAGACCAGGGGTGTCAAACTGCCGGTCTGCAGGCCGGATGCATCATAGCGAAACCGTGCCCACCCCATTGCTGGCAATGGCAAAAAAGTCACAATACGTCGCGACACAACACGTGACGTAGCGAGTTTGATACTCCTGCTTTAGACTGTAGCTCCTATTCTGATTAATTGCCAAACTGGCTAGGCATGGACTGGGGATAATGAGCTTTGTAGCCTATTGAAAATTGGAAAAGTTGCTATAGTTATACTCCTTATTAGCATCCAGCAATGCTAGAAGGAACAATCAGATCAATTGAATCTAAACAAATGCAGTTTGCAAAACTGTAAATTAGTAGCAAAAAAGGCCAGCCCAATTGTTCTTGGTATCAGAGGTAAAAATTGGTTTCTTGTCAAAAGTGATTGAGAATGTTCAATGTGGCAAATATATTACTTTTGAACTGATCGCAAACCTAGCTTAATTAAAATGGGACTTCTGTTCTACTATCAACCCAGCTGTAAACTCTCTACCTCTAACTTTGTTCTTGCTGGAACCATGCATTTTGTATCACTTGCAGATTTAAATTTTATCCACAATCCCCTTCTTAGGGAAATCAGCCTGTGTTTCAACCATCAGTGGTGGCAGTTAAATATATAGTTAACCTGCCATCCTATGGTTTGTCCTATAACAGCCAGCCAACCAACCAACCAATCAGTTTATAGCTCTAGACATTTTAGGTGTATATATATATTGCCACCAGGGGGTAATTTAGAGTTATAAGTTATGATTTAAACCTGAGAATCCACCAGCCTGTGACTACTACATAAAAATGTGGCCATCCTCAGTGCCAGAAAAGAGTAGTCAACTATCCTATCCCTTGACCAGGACAGAGCTTGGGACTCATCCTGTCACTTCCTGCATCATCCAAAAGAGCAGGATAAATGCCTCTCACTTGTAGAGAACAAAGTTCAAGGTACGTTGGGCTTAGCAGAATCCCACTGTTTCTGTTCCTGCACACGTACCAATCAGCTGACATGGCTCATCTTCATTATCACATGTCATGAAGAAATGACGTTTTTTGAGATCCTCCTGAAATTTAAAAAAGTCAGTAAAAATCATCAATCCATCATGCAGCAGAAAGTCCAATAAAGCTGTAATACATCACGTTGCTCAGTTCCTCAAAACAAACAAGACAAAACCCACACCCTCTTGTTACAGGAAAGGATGCATTCAGTTGCAACACTGAATTGCATGGCACTTAACCAAACATTAAACAGAAGCAACAATAAATATTAAAACTGTCCTCAGCTATCCTGTTTACTTTGGTTAAAGGAATCCTTAGTGAGCTCTGCAAATAATATAGATCCAAAACATGATAACAAGCAAAAAAACATGGTTGGTTTCAAACCATTGGCCATGGTTACTATTGACATCAATAGATCTTTTATTATTCAGGACTAACTAAACGTCTGCTGATGTCAATGGATTTATTCTAAGTTTGATTGTGTAATGAGGGCCTGCAGGGAAAGGTGGTTGGGTGAGAAGAAAAGTTAAACAGATGCATTTCAGACAGGAATTAATGTGTGATAGAGAGGATTGCAGCCAGGAATTTCCCAGGGCAAATGTGAGCTGTTTTATGTGAGCTGCTCTTTGGATGTCAGCCATACATCCAAGTAAGGCTATAAAGTGATTGCTAACTGCACTGGAAACAGGCTCACTGAAATTAATAGGTTTTTGAAGTAACAGGTGTTTAGAATTTGGACATTATAATCCAGACTACAGCCTTACATATTTCTGTTCTGAACTCTATTATGAGCACAAATCTCGTTCCTTTGGCTTGGACTGTAGCAGGAAGCATAACACCCTCATTCATGTTTAAACAGACTTCCTAAAATTGCTAAAGAGTTTGAATGGCAGTTCAAGAGTTTTCCTTTCATTCAGTCTTTAAGGTGATTTGAATTCAGTAACGATGAAGATGCAAGCAAAAGATTAAGCGTACTATTATAAAACATTGGCTAGAATTACAGCGCTATTAAAAATAACTTCGTTTTTTTTCCTCATAAGCTAAAGCTTAGCAGGAATGACTGACCATGACTTTACAAAAGCATAGGATGCGCTTCTACAATTCTGAGTGAGTTTACTCAGAAGTAAGTCTCACAGAGTCCCATAAGAAGTAGGCTTACAATCACAAACTCCAATACATAGAAACAGCAAAGGGCTTTATGTGTGCTTACCTCTGATGAGTGTGCAGTTAAAGCCTCCATCTCTTTTGCACTTAAACTTTTGGGCTGTAAAGTAAGGCAAAGGAAAAATATAATCAGAAACCATCTGGTTTCAGCAGCACTCATTTGCAACACTTCTAGAGAGAGGAATATGAAGAGAAAAGGCACTCACTGCATGGCAACTGCTTAGCACCTTCATCAGTAACCAGACTGTTACAGCTTTAATGATCTTGCTTTCCCGAGTTTCTCTTGTTTGCCTGTTTCAGACGACAAGAATGATATTAGCAATATCTGCTAAAGACACAACTGTACTTTTTCCTGTTGCAAAATTAAACTCGATAAGAGACTAAGCAATTTAAGATAGAGGTGCTGGCCTAAGTAATTCATTTTTTCTGTTTATTGTCTTTCATTTCTGATAAAAAAAAAAATGCCCAAAACAAAAAGGAGGCTTGACGGCTCTATAAACAGCAGTTCTACTCTCGGAAAAAAAAAAAAGACTGTAACTTGCCGAAACAAATCCTACAGATAATCCTTCATAGCACAATGTTATAGCAGCTCTGAAAACCACTTGTTAATCACAGGCTAAGTTGAACGAATATTCTACAGTTTGAAACAGCAAGGGAGGACATGAATAACTCATTAAAATAAAACAAGTCATACAGTATACGCTAAGAATTTATCAAGCAGTCAAGCCTTATCCCAGAGTTCATCATGAACAAGCATTTTGTCAGCAGTACAACGTAGCTAAGCTGGCTGGGGGATTGGGGCTGGAAGCTATCTGAAATCTTTTTTTTTCTGATTCAAAGCCCCAAAGTACAGGACTGTCCTGATCATTTCCATATGCTTATCTTACAAACTTACCGGGAAAGGGTCTCTGCCCGAGTTTTTTCACCTCACGCGAACTGCAGAGGAGGAGAGAAGCAGCATAACCGCTTGGCTGTAACTACTGTAACTTGCTGGAGAGAACTGAGGACTCAGCCACTCAGCCCCACATGTGCTGCATTCGGAATGACTGCTGGTGGTTGTAATTGAGGAGGCAGGTGGAAAGTCACAACGTCAGAACAACAGGAAAAAGCATCACAGAGGGCAGAGCTAAGCGAAGCATTCACTGGCAGATGCCTGCTAGCTCATGGGTTTCCTCTTCCTTTTAGGGCAGCTGCAGCAACTGTTGTAAGAGAAGAATTTTTCCCACTTCTTACAGGAAAAAAAAAAGTCCGGTGTGGTCACTGATAGAAACGTGATGGAACAGATGAGGTGTGTTGCAGGCAGAAGTTCCAAATTACAAGGAGAATCGGGTGGGATGTGTGAAAAACTCTGGTACTCTCTGTAGGTTGGCTTAAGCGGGCCTACACAGCAATAAAGGGCAACTTACACATCCAGACAGAAATTTCTTATCAGAAGAGCGTATCTTTTACGTACAATTAGTCTGAAGATATCAAATCTGACCACAAGTAAACCTCAGTGGCTTTAAAAGTACAAGTTTAAATCCTCAATTAACCTTTAAAAAAGCACCCATGTTGTGCACTGAGAGGTGTCAACAAATACATCACATTCCTCTTCTCAAATTTATTATCATTTTATTGTTTTGATTGTTTCTTTACTTTGGGGATGGCATTTTAATAAAATAGTGGTATTGTATAGTGATCAGATTCTTTGTTACGTTTGCTCCAGTATGCACAGTATATGTCTAAAGATTGACATTCCCTCCCTCCCTCTCCCTCTCCCTCTCTCCCTCTCTCTCTCTGTGTGTAAAAAATAGGCGCAATTGTTACATGTGTGATTTTCCAGAATGGTCCTTTGTACTCAGAAGATTTGGGCAACACAGACTTGAATATTCTGAGCTATGCACCCTTAAACATTAAACATTCCCTAAGTGTACCACATATAGATCTACTGTCCTATTTTGCAAAGCAACCAGATCACTGTTTTAAAAAAGAAATGCCAGATTAGGAAATGACCTCTATTGAAGTCCCATAAAGTGTAACAGAAATCCACCAAGTTAGTGGAGCAGCTGGTAGCAGGCAGACAGCACCTAGTGGGGTGGGGGGTGGGGGAGAGATAAAAATGCTTAATGGCCTGAAACAATGGGCTGGTTGCAGCTGCTGGGGTGGATATGCCTTTTGTAAAGACATAGAATCGCTAAATTGGTTTTGCATCTTATAGTGACAGATGGCACACACAGAGAGGCTTGAAGCCGTACTTCAGCTGCTGAAAAGTTGGGATTCTCTCTGTTTGAAGACCAAGAGAACTTCAGAAGCTACTGGGGTGGGAGTGGGATTCCCTCATAGGCTTGGCATGTTCTTAGGCAGCCTGATTCCAGAGATTTGGGGAAATGAGATGATTTGAAGAAAAGGGACATGGTAATCAAGCAGCCTCTTGGTGTGTCCCTTTTCTATATAAGAAAGGAATTTTTCTTTCCTTTTTTTCAGGCTAACTTACTTGCTAACTTACTTACTTTGGAAAGTAGCTTTGGGTAAACGTTCCCTTAGAAAACTCCCTGATTTTCTTTATTGCCAAATTCATTGGTTATTTTGATTCCTGAAAAGGGAACCTCTTGGCATCAGTACAGAGATGCCACTATCTGCCTGTGTGTGTGTGTGTTTATCATATTTCAAACTGAAATTCAGGAAATTCTTAGTCAATATTAAGAATAATTAAAACCTACCAAAATATACTATGCTACAGAGAAGAGAAGGCAAAGACAACTAAAAGGGTCATGGAAATCAAAAACTACAGAGGCAAACTGCAGAGGATTTGTTTTTTCTCTCTTCCTCAAGAAGCATACAAATTTGTGTGTGTGTGTGTGTGTGTTCTTCTATGAAACCAAGAGAGGGAAAATCCCAAGCAACACAAATGTTTGTCTGTTTTCAACAGAGTTTTAATCAACTGATGACCGTTGCAGATGGGGGGGGGGTTGCCTGTGAGCAAATGGCAACCAATCTGTGTTTGTTACAGTGTCATGATAATGAGAAAATGGTAAAGGTTCAGAACGGTTATAGGGACGATAGAATGCTGCTCAGCCAAGGAGCGTTTTAAAGCTGAGTGCACAATGGAGGATAATAATGGGAGTCTGGACTGGGCCTCTGGATATTCATATATAGAATGGATTCCAGCTTTGTCAGAGTTGGCACATTCATCTTCTCCAGGGAAACCACGGAAACACTGGATAAATAGAAAGGGTGCCATTATGTAACCCATGGACAGCAAGCTTTTTTCTCTTTTGTTTTTAAAAAATATTTTGTTCTGCTTAGCCTTGCCAGTAATCTTAAAAAAAAAAATCCTCTGGTTCCCTCTCCCACATGGTGTTTTTGACATTCAGAAAAGGGTCTCAAAGAGGAACTAAGGTCCATCATGTAGCTTGATTAGTTTGTTATTTTCAGTTGCACAGTTTGGAATGGAGGACGTGCACCAGGTTATCCCTAGACATTTTGCAAGGGAGGAATGCATCTATTCCATAAAAACAATCAAATACCAACCCTTACACATAGGAAAGCCTGAAGTTCTGTAGACAGCCAGCCACTGATAATGAGTAAGCTTCATCTCCAGCCAGTGCTGGCAGGGAATAACAGTGCTGGCAGCAAGTGACCACGGAGTTATATTGTGGCCTCATGATTGCCAGCATCCAGAAGCACTCTTTGAAAAGCCAAGTTTCACCTTAGATATGAATGAATGCTGTTTGATTGCTGGAGTAATGTGCAGGTAATCCTTGACTTATGACCACAATTGAGCCCCAAATCTATGTTGCTAAGCGAGACATTTGTTAAGTGAGTTTTGCCCCAATTTACGACCTTTCTTGCCACAGTTGTTAACCAAACCAATGCAGTTGTTAAGTCAGTACCACAGTTGTTAACTGACCTTGGTTCCCTCACTGACTTTGCTTGTCAGAAGTTCGCAAAAGGTGATCACATAACCCTGCGACACTGGAACCGTCATAAACATGAACCAGTTACCAAGCACCTGAATTTTGTTAATATGACCATGCAGCAGTCATAAGTGTGAAACCGGTCATAAATTTTCAGTGCCATTGTAACTTTGAATGGTCACTAAATGAGAAGCTGTAAGTTGCTATTTTTAATTTTGGAAAGCTTTTCGGGCTTGTTTGGAATAGGTGGCCTACAAATACAGCAAATAGTTTTAGATGTACATAATTATTATTTGCATCTACATAATAACATCCCTCATTAACATGTCGCTTAGTGCCACCAAAGCTGGTACAGAGTGAGCAAAATGTCCCCTGGTCCCCTGGAAAAATAGGTAATATGGTGCTTTTCATAAAGAGCCATAGAAACTACAGCTGCAGGAGACTGAGACTTGAGAGATCAGTTTGATCCTCCAGTTAGCGTGTTCTCTTGTGCAAATCCTTGGAGATAAACAGAAAATAATAAAAAGACTAGAAAGTACAGCCACCGTATACTCATTGTTGTCAGAAGCTAGGAAAACCCTATAATTCATTCAGTGGTGATGAACTAGCAACATATTGCAGGCAGAATCCAGTTGCCTTTTGACTGCTTTTCTAGTTTAAATGGACCTTTTATGCAGCACAGGGTTTGGACTCTTTTAAAAAAAGGGGCTAAACCTGTGTTTAAAAAGTAGATCTCATGTTCTTTCAAATAAGCCTAAACTCATGTCTGTGAGAAGTGTATAAGCTTTAAAAAGTGCTGGTGAGCCATAATGTAGGCAAATGCCTTGCAGACGTCAGGTGTGTGGTCTCTGTTAGACACAATCTAAAGTGGCAACAGAAGAAAATTCATGAGGAAAAATGGTGTGCCCTCAGCAACTTAAGTGTCCAGTAAAATCCTTGACTATATCAGCAATCAAATGTCAGTGCAACTTGCCAGATTGTATCGATAGCAAAACTTGTGTTGAGAGAAAGAGAGAAAACAGATCTTGAAAACTGGAACAGTTAATGTGATATCATAACTGTATTCCAATATTTGAGGGAAAGAAGAGAAAGTCAACCTATTCTCCAAGGCACCTGAAGGCAGGACAACAAGCAACAGATGGAAACTAATCAAGGAGAGAAGCAACCTAGAAATAAGGAGAAATTTCCTGACAGAAAACAGAACAATTGTTAGAACAATTAAACAATGGAATGACTTGCCTTCAGAAGTCGTGGGTGTTCCATCACTGGAGATTTTAAAGAAGAGATTAGACAACCACTTATCTGAAAGGGTGTAGGGTCTCCTAGAGAAGGGGGTTGGACTAGAATACCTCCAAGGTCCCTTCCAATTCTGTTAAGTCTCTGTTAAAGCTTGATTTTAAGCTGCTTCAAAGATGGAACGGGTGAGACAAAAACAACATAGACGTAATAGGACATATGCAACTGTTATTATCAGACCAGTATGATTCTGTGTAGGTGGCCAAATCCTGCTGCACCATTTATAAAAGCAGCCACATTTTATTTATTTATTTATTATTTATTTTATTTATTTTATTTATTTTATTTATTTTATTTATTTTATTTATTTTATTTATTTTATTTATTTTATTTATTTTATTTATTTTATTTATTTTATTTATTTTATTTATTTTATTTATTTTATTTATTTTATTTTATTATTTTATTTTATTTTATTTTATTTTTTATTTTATTTTATTTTATTTTATTTATTTTTTGCATTTCTCCCTTCTCCCTCAGTGAGGGACTCTGGGCCATGCACCATAAAATATCAGAATATAATAGAAGCATATAAAAATTAAAATGTTAGAATCAAAATTTCAAAGTTATTTTTTTTTTAGAGGGAGGCAAGCGTAATTAAGCCCTGTTAAAAATGGAATTGAAAAGGCGAAGGGAGGGATCTCATTTTGAAATTTATGGAAATCCCCTCTTCTAACTCAAGAGAGAGGAAGAAGAGTACAAATATCGTTCTCCCCCCCCCCGCTTCCAAAAAGACAAGCCTTTGGAGTGGAAAGCCATTGACAGTTGCTTTCCAGGTTGGAGGGAGTCAAGGAAGGAGCAGTGGAATCCACCCATCAAGGGCAGGTTAGGCAAAACACCAAGGCTCAACATCCCTGTGACCAGAATCGAGGAAAAGATTCAAATTTGGAAGAGGGACTCCTTCAGTTGGCTTCATTTCCAGCCAGACTCCCGTGAGCTTAAGCATGCTTAGCTCAATATTAGTTTGCACTTTTGCTAGAAACACATTTGGCCTGAGAAAATATGGGACAAAATGTTCTGAAATAAGAAGAGCTCAGCATTCAGATAAATCATGCAGACAAACAAAAACTAAGCATTAAAAAAAAAAAAAGATCTCTATGTGCTGTGTTGCTGCTGTTAGCCACCAGTACTATTCCTTTATTGCTTTTTAACAAACTCTCCAGTTTTTTTTAAAAAATAAAATGTCTTTGTTGTGGTCCTTACAAGGTTATTTGGGTTCTTCATACCACATGGACTTTGTGACAAGCAGAGAAGCCCAACTTGGGGTCCAAGAGCTAGTCCACAAAGATGTAGTAAAAAAGATAGTTCAAGATGCCCTGGAGTCGATAAGCACCCCATTTTATCTTGTGGTGTTTTGGTTTTTTTTTGGAAAACTGCTTCTCCTTCTGTTTTAAAATGCCATATTGTCTGTCTTCATTACATTTTCTGTTATTTTTAATTACATGTATAAGGCTGCCCAACTGTACAATGATTCTGGATGGTATATAGTAACAACAATCCAAAAGAAAAGAAAACAAAATACATAAAAACTAAAACGACTAGAACAGAGGTGGAGAACAATGGCCCTTTCATGATTTGTGGACTTCAACTCCCAGAGTTGGCTCAAGGAATTCTGGGAGTTGAAGTCCACAAGTCATAAAAGGGCCATCGTTCCCTACCCCTGGTCTAGAAGAACAACAACCATTAAAAAGTAGTCAAGGATTGTCATCTCTTCTAACTCAAAGCATGGGGAAAGATCCATGGTTGCAGAGCCCTTTTAAACCCAGTCAGGATAGGCCAGGGGAATTTGATTCCAGATAACAGGAACTATGACAGAGAAGGCCTGCTTCCTAGGTCTCATCAAGTGATACTGGCTAATGGATGGATTAGGAGCATGCCAGCCAGCTGTGCCTGATTATACAGGCTGGGCAGAGTCTGTGCAGACAGTCCTTTAAGTTATCAGGCCCTCTGCCATGAAGAACTTTATCAGTGATCACCAGCACCTTGAAGTGCACTTAAAAGCCTACTGATAACCAGGCAGGTCATGCAACACAGGTGATGAGGAGGCCTACCCATAATTGCCTGTGTCAACTCTAGTTTTCCAATATTTTCAAGGGCAGCTCCATGCATGGGTAGAAATGTTTTCAGAATTCTTGAGATGGATAAAACATAGTCCATATTGTCACTGAAACACTATTGCCTTACAAAAAACAGTATAAAGTTTTCGGTATGAGAGCTGTGGTGGTGCAGTGGTTAGAATGCAGTATTGCAGGTTAACTCTGCTCACTGCCAGTACTTCGATTCTTTCGATCCTGACTGGCTCAAGGTTGACTCAGTCTTCCATCCTTCTGAGGTCAGTAAAATGAGGGCCCAGATTGGTGGGAGGGGCAATATGCTGATCCTGTAAACCATTTAGAGAGGGCTGTAAAGCGCTGTGAAGTGGTATACAAGTCTAAGTGCTATTGCTATAAAGCATGGGTGTCAAACTCGCCGCATCACGTGACGTGTCATGGCGTATCGTGACTTTTTTTTGCATTGCCGGAGTTGGGGTGGGCGCGGCCTTCATATGATGCAACCGGTCCGTGGGCCGGCAGTTTGACACCCCTGCTATAAAGGATTGGCAAATGAACAATGTAGTTCAGCTATAGACGTAGAACTATTGAGATGCAAAGGACTTGTAATACCCTGCTACCCAGACTTACTGTATTGCATTGTCATCAATGTCCTTTACACTCTTGCAGATGTCTGAGACTTGTTTCAGATTTTAAGGCATTTTATTGTTCTTTCCAGATAATGTCTATGCTTTCTTCCCTATGTCATGGCTTCCTGCATTTTCTACTCTTTTATGATTTTCAACTGCTCAATTAGCCGTAATAAAGATAATCAAGAGTTGTAAAAGACCTAGATAGGCGATGAACTGAACCGCTCATTAACTCCAGGGATCCAAATTCATGTCTTTCTAATCTTGGCTTGAAGACACACAGTGAAGGGAAGCCCATCATTTCATTAGTTAACTGGTTCCACCAGAGTAGTAAAACACCCAGATCTCAAGATAAATAAAGCTACAAACCACAAATGAAATACAGAGTTAAAAAGATATTTAGTTTGGTTATTAAAACCAATCAAGAAAATTTTATAATCTAGTGTTGGGATGTCATTATGATGGAAAACATCCCCTTGGAAGGTCCGCAAGTGCCTCAAGCATTCTGGATGCCCTGACATCAAAACATTCCTTCAGTAAGCTGTAGAATTTTTTCTGAAAAGGATTGGAAGGGGCAACGGACCATTAGTAGAAAGCACCACATCATTTAAGTTAAGAATATGTGTGTTCTAATAGGATTATGTATGCTCATGGGTTTATGCATTCTTCAGGGGGAAAGGCACTGCTTACACTAAGTGTGCTTTAGAACACTTTTTTGCTCATATGAACTAGAGTGAGTCTGTGTAACCACAGCAAAAAGATCGGCGTGTTAAAAATTCCAAACATCTTTTCCTTTTAAAGAACCATTTTGGCTTTTCCTTTCTTCATTTATCATATGAATAAATTAAATTGAGACAATTTTCTCCAAGAACAATGATAGCACGTTCCCTTATAAACAGAACCTTATTTGGTATCTGGTTGAAACTTTCCATAATGAAGATCTTTTCCTTCAGATCTTTCCAAAATATTTAGGAAATCCATACATAAGAGAAGATATCATTCAGAAGGCAACTAAAGTTCAGGTTCAGTTTATAGCTTCCAACTTGAATGGTTTAGCATTTGCGAAGTAACATGGTTTACAAGCTACTCTAGCTCAGCTGCAACATTGTTATATACTGAAGTACGGCATTAAGATTGGAAAAAAGAGCCATACTAGTTCAGACTAATTTACTCCTGTACTCTTTTTATATAGTGGCCAAACAGTTGCCTTTAAGAAGCCCACTAGCATTACTTGAGGGCAATAATATTTTACAGTGTTCTCTGGCAATGCACATTGGATGCCTTTGACTCAGGAAATAGCATGTAATCTTTGCCCTCCTACATGAAACAGTGTAATGCCATTGTGGTGTAGTGGTTAAGATGTTGAACTAGGACTTGGGAGGCCCAGATTCAAGACCACCTACAGCCATGAAAGCTCACTGGTGACTTTGGGACAGTAATGAGGTTGCTCATTGTTGCTGAATGTAAAGATACCATAAGAAGAACCCTGAAGCCCAATACTTCCATATCCTTAAATACTTCAAAAGATGAAACATATAATGGAAGCATTGGAAGGCATCTTGGAGATCATCTAATGCTAACCATCTATCCTGTGCATACCTGACAGAGGAACATTCACCCTCCATTTAAATACTTTTAGCAAAGGAGAATTGACTTTCTGAGTCACCGTTCCATTGTTAACAAGGAAGTGAGAAATTCAGGATAACTCCTACAATTGAACCTTCCAAAGGTGTCCCATCAGCTAGGAAGATACTGGTCCATGAAGAGCAGGACAGGCATCAAAGCTCACCACCTCATTTGGAGTGAGCATCTTGCTTGAGTTCTTTGGGCTTTCAGTGCAATACACACTGAGGCTGGCCAGCTGAATGTACATCTGACATAGCCTTCTGCTTGACAGCAGTGAGAAGACACTGAAGGAAATGTTCATCCAGGTTGGAAATGTATATGACATTACTCATTGTTGGCTGTTTGTGGACACCTTCTACATCACAGAAAGGGCTTGTGCCTAGATCGGCAGTTCAGAGAGCATCAAAACACTCAGGGTGGGATCCAATTTAGAACTAAGGAGAAATTTCCTGACAGTTAGAACAATTAACAATTAATCAGGCAATTAATTGCCTTCAGAAGTTGTGGGTGCCCCAACACTGAGGTTTTTAAGAAGAGATTGGACAACCATTTGCTTGGAACGGTACGGGATCTCCTGCTTGAGCAGGGGGTTGGACTAGATAGAAGACCTCCAAGGTCCCTTCCAACTCTGTTATTCTGGAAGTTGTACTTCCCTCTGCCCTCTTATTTATTAAATTTATATGCTGTCCATCTCACTGTTGAAGTGACTCTGGGTGGCTGTTGAGGCTGGCTGCACCAGCATTCATCTGGGAGAAACCAGATTGCTTCCAGCTTGCAGAAGATGAGGCCAGGGCAGACGCACCTCAAGCAGAGAAGAGAGAGTTCCCAGCCTGGCCAGAAGGTCTGGCCTACTTCTGTCAAACTGATTTTCAAACCCTTTTGTGGCTTTTCCTTTTGTCCACCTTTTCTAATAAACAGTCTGGTGGCCCTATCTTTGGGAAGGGATGTTTCTTCCCTGCCTCTTATTTTGACAATGCTTTTTTTGTAAAAAAAAAAAAGGTGCCAGAACTCACACATGTCATGCAACCCACCTTGCCTACCCTACAAGGTTCCATCCAAAAAAGGTGTCGGAACTCCATTCTGAGCGTTCTATGAGAAAAAAAGCCCTGGTTAGATCTGTTATCATCCTGATATTCTCTGATTGAATGGGAACTGACTCTCATAGTGATGCTGGTTGGGAAAGAAAAGAAAGCCAGGGAATCCATCAAGTGCCATTCTCAAACTGCCCTGCATGAAATCTGTAAGGATAACGCCGTTTGCTGGCTGTGTTGATGAGGCACAGTGAAGTTTGGCCATATGATATTGATCTACTTTGGAATAAGTAACCTTCTTTGAAGAGAAGATTCAGAATATGTCTACAGGACAATACTTTGACTGTTTGATACTCTGACTATACAGATAGATGGATGGCTGAATCTAGAACAGGGCCACGTTTTTAAATGGCAAATGCTCTGCCAAAAAGCAAAATGAAAGGAGGAGGAGGAGGAGGAGGAGGAGGAGAATGAAGAGGGAAAGGGAAAAAGGAAGGGAATAGGTTGGGGTGCTGAAAGACTGCTACATGGGTCTGCTGAACAAGCTGCCAAAATTCTGACATTTTATATAAACCAGACTGATTCAGTAGTTAGCAGTTCTATTTGAGGGAGGTCCTGTTCCATCAAAGATGTTTACTGTGAGCTAACAAAATGTTGCAGTCTCTGCTGGGATATCAGAAAAAAGAACTTCTTGATATGAGAGAAATTGGAGCAGGGGAACTACTTATTTATTTAAATATGCTTACCTTAATTTGTCTTAATTACATTAAGGAAGGTGTTGCGCTGTGTAGGTAAGGCCAGGCTTCTATTAAACATTAAGGAAAAACATCATGAGAAAATTCCACCCATGAGGCCTTTCCATAAAGAGGAATTTTGTCAGTTCTTAAGGACAGGGCTATAATTAAGAAATTTAGTGAGTGTTTTTTTTCTTTGAGGAATTTGGAAAAATCATCCTCTATGTGTAAGTAAGAGTGCTGGGCCCTATATAAGATTCAAAGATTCATTTCGGGGAATTGAAGGCAAAAGTTAATGCATTCCACCTAAGTATCACCTTTATGCTAAAATCTAACTTACCCAGGGGTATGAAACTGGCCGTCCATGGGCCAAATGTGTCACGTGTGGGCCATGCCCCTCCGGCTCCACAAAGGCAAAAAACTTCGCGAAACATCACAATATGTCACATGTTGCGATCAAGTTTGACACCCGTGAACGTACCTCATCTTGTTTTATAAGTTATGGTGGATAGAGTTTTTTTTAAATGCTTCAACTGATATCTAAGTTTAACTGCTATTTATTCTCTATAATGGAGTGTATTTTTTAATTGACATAATCTGATAATAGATTTACCCTTCTGGGAATAGCTTTTCTTTCCCTGAAATAAAGCAACACTTTGGGGAAGGTGCATGACACAATGCTAACAGGTTTTCTAATAAAGAGGAAGAGTAAATAGTCTGCATATCTCTGGTGCAGTGACTCAGATAAGTGTTTCACAAATAATAGAATTTAAGAGCAATCGGATCTTTTGAAAACTCTTGGGTGTGAGGGCTTTTTTTCAATATTGTGATTCTTAAGAATTATTACAACAGGCATTTTAAGTTTGTGAGTCCATGACAAAGCTTTTTAATTAAGAATCTTATCCCTTCTTAACCCAAAAGGGAACTCATTATTAAGCAAACTTATATGAATATTCCATTGAAGCCAGGTTTAAGCAGTTGCTTTTTAAAATTATCTTTTCTTTAATAAGCCATGATGGGATCACATATTAAGCCATCGTTTCCAAGCTAAAATAGTTGGCTGGCATATTACATAAACTTAAACCCAACAAATCACATTATGGCTTATTCCAATAACCTAGTCAATATTGTCACAAAGTGTACATAAGTAGTAGGACCTCTAATTTGCATTTTGTCAAGATAAACTCACTCTTAATTGGTACTAGAAATAAATTTTCACAATTCAACCTTGGCTTAGTGTTCCATGGAACAATGAAATCCATCAAATATTATGGGATAGACTTCAGTAAGCAATTTGTTTACATGCTAAAAGAAGCTCTTTTAAACGTTGAGCATATGTACCACTTCCCTTTCTTCTTTCTGTGTGGGTTGAAAAGAACTCCCATCCCTAATTCTTCTCCTAAATTAGGACTTGTGAAGTTGTCTGGATCAAGGATCATGATTCATAACAGATTCTGGTCAGTCTCCAAAGATTGATTGCAGGCACTGGCAATCAGTCTGAAGCTGTAAGGTTAGTTAAGCAGAATTTGTTGTAATCCCTCCGAAGTTGTAGTTTCAAGAAAAGCAGAGCTAAAAGCAATAAGGGAGGGAAGGAAAGAGGAAGGGAGATGAGTTCAAGGCTCAGAAAACTTTTCCACCTGATTTTTAATGTAATGCTTTATTTAGTCATGTGATATGTCCCACAAATCTTGTATACTGGGGTTTGAGATGAAAGGTAAAAAAGTTCACACTTGCCAGCAATCAGATGCAGTTTCACACCAACCCTTTAAATATTTTATTAATGTTTTCCCTTCCCCCACCTAAGCAGGACTCTCTAAATTTGCTTCAAATATTTGTTTTAAAAGAAACTCTATAATTATTTAGAGATCTTTATGAACTCTTCCAGGTTGATGAAATTTACTCATCATCCTTCTTCTTTCAGGTGTATATGTTACATTAGGCTCATTCTTAATGGGTGGATAATTAGTACATGTTTGTGAGAAGAAATACTCTTTCCTTGGACTGCTATTTCAAAGTTATTTCTTGATATACTTTTGATATGTTTTGGTAACCAGGAGTCTCCGATATTTATCTTGGAATTTGAGACACTGAGGCAGTATAGCAATGAAGTTATAGGAATAAGGAGACCCAAGTTCAAGTCTATCCTCAGCTACAAATGTTCACCAATGACCTTGGGCCAGTCATTCTCTTTCTGCCTAAACTACTTCACAGGGTAAGAAAAGAAGGAAAGAGCACTATGTACGTCATCTTCAGTTCCTGAATGATGGGTTGGATACAAATCTATCAAATATATAAATAAATACAGAATACATATCGGTTCATCCTCAAAATATGACTGCAAGGATGCAGTAAGAATTTGATCCAGCTTCGTTATCTAAAATATTTTTTTTTCTTTTAACAATCCTGTAATCTCTTGTATAGGGATGGAGTTGGGGCGACTAAATGGAGCTGAACATTTATTGGGCGGATGCCCTTCCTGATGGCTATGTGCAGCTCACAGCAAGATATTTTCCCTTTGTGCCCAGAGGAAAAAAAAAATCTGCTGCTACCTTGGATCAAATTCACAAGTCTCCTGATTGTGAGGTGAGAGTTCCACCTCTAGGCCACCATGCCATTCTTGTTATCTAAAATAGTTAAGGGGACTATATCTATAGCAGCTCCCTTCTCCAGTGCCTGAAAGTTGTAAAGGAAAAAGGAAGCACATTCTGTTCTGAAAATAGATGGTTCTTCATGAAAATATCTCCAGCAGTCACTGATTTTTGTTGAGGACACAGTAAGGCTGCTTAGAGTCTTCTCACAGAGCTCACTGTAGTGCAATGGCATACGTATTTTTTTTTTTTTTAAATGTAATTCCCGGTCATCTTAGAAGTTCCAGAATAGGAAGGTTATTTTTAAAAGGCTGTCATTTTATACATCTTGGAAACTGTATTAAAGTGACAAATATATTCCTGATGGTGATGTATAATCTATCCTGACAAAATTGCAGTTAATTTATTTAGTGGAAGAATTGCTAAACGAGAAAATAAAGTTTTTCTTTGTATTCATAGTACAAATTCCTGCAGTTCAGAATGAGATTATTTTAATGTCCAGTGATCTAATTCAGCTTGGTGCGTGAACATTTTTGACTTACTGCATTTTTTTTGCTTCCCCCCCCCAGTTGATTAGAAGGATGCTATACAGGTAATCCTTGACTTACAACCATATGTTTGGTGATCATTCAAACAGCACTGAAAAATGACCATTTTTCACACTTACGACTGCTGCAGCATCACTATGATCAGTTGATCAAAATTTGGAAACTTGGCAACTGGCATGTGTTCCGCGGTCATGTGTTTGCCCTCTGTGATATTCTGACAAGCAAAGTCAATGGGGAAACCAGATTCACTTAAAAGCCATCTTACTAACTTAACAACTGCAGCGATTCACTTGATAACTGTGGCAAGAAAAATTGTAAAATGGGGCAAAAGTTGCTTAACAACGGTCTTGCTTAGCAACATAAATTTTGGGTTCAGTTGTGGTCATAGATCAAGGATTGCTTATATATGATTTCTCTTGCTGGTATTTTACTTCTTTTAATGAAGATTGGACTGAGAAAAGGCAACTGGTTTAAGCCTCACAGTTTGTTTTACAGCTGATTGTAGATCTGAAATTTTCATTCCTGTTCAACATTTTAGATCTGCCTTCTCCAGTTCATGTAACTCCCAATGAACATGGATCAAATGTTGGCCATACTGGATGAGAATAGCAATAGCACTTTTGCACAATATTGGCATGACTTCACAGTGCTTTACAACCCTCTCTAAATGGTTTTACAGAGTCAGCATATTGCCCCCAACAATCTGGGTCCTTATTTTACCGACCTTGGTAAAATGGAAGGCTGAGTCAACCTTGAGCTGGTCAGAATCGAACTGCTGGCAGTCAGCAGAATTAGCTTGCAATATTGCATTCTAAGCACTGCACCACCACAACTACAAATCTTTTCATCTGTAGAAAACTTGGATGGAGAAGGCTGTTCTAATCACTGTGGCTACAATCCTAGGAGAAATCCTTCCTGAAGTTAAGAGACTTTTGTCAGAGCATGGTTTTAGGATTATGTTGTATAACATGATTTTATGATTTTATGCCATATCTGTTGAGTTCCATTCTTTAGTTTTCCCCAGTTTGTTACAAACCTCCATCCCAAACTTCAGAGGTCTATTAAGGAAGGTAATTTCTTATCAAAGCCAAGCAACAGAAATTTACTTGCTAGAAATACAACTCGGTTCTGCAAAGTAACATTATAAGCTAATGGATTCAAATGACTGCTCTGGAGAAGTCACATTTTGGCTTAATTTAGGAGGTTTCTTGTGAAACTTAAGTGTTTTTCTAAAAGCATATAACAATTTCTTATCTTCCATGAACTCTTTCTCTTTTGTTATCTACAATGAATAAGAACCTTTCCAAAATCATGCATGCTATAAATAGAATATATCCTAAATCAGGAATATATTTTGGAGGGTTATATTCTATATTGGCCTTTGAGGGAGACAGAGGCTGTGGTGCAAGAAATATATACATCTAGGAAAAGCAGTGAGCACGGACAGAATTTAAAAAAAACCCCAAATTTAATTTGATGTGCATGTACAATGTACATGGAATTAACAATACACTATATAAATACTTAATATAATTGCCAGTGGCAGTGATTGTCTGATTACATCTACCAGATGCTCTCAAACTACCAAGTATTCATTTGCCCACCCCATCACCCAGATGTTGACTAAATCCAAACACATCTGGAGGACATCATACTTGATATTCAATTTATCCTCATTCTTTCTTCCTCTGACACCATTGCTCCATTTTAATGTTGTTTTTATTGGGCTTGTAAAACATTTTAGGATGGTGACTTTGGGCCAGTCAGTTTCTCTCAGCCCAACCTACCTGGCAGGGTTGTTGTTGTCGTGGGGGAAATAGGAGGAAGATCTGTTAAATATGTTTGCCACCTTGAGTTATTTGTAAAAAATAATAAAGGGATGATAAATAATAGAGACAAATAAATAAATAAATAAATAAATAAATAAATAAATAAATAAATAAATAAATAAATAAATAAATAAATTCTTTGTAATAAGAAGCAAGACAGAAACCCCTGTAACAAAATTAATAATAAATCATAGGAGACTAACTATGGTACCTTGTTCATTTGTTTGTCTTACTGGGTTAATTTGTTTGTTTTCGTACTGTATAAGACTATCTTACCTATCATCTTTTAATAAGCAGAATTCATTCAAATGACCCAAGCCTGGAAGGTTTATAATCCAGTAGATGGTTGTATGAAACTTGAAAGTTCTCTTTTTTTGTGAAAGCAAAACTCCCAGCATTTTGGAACTTCCCATTTCTGACCATTTTAGACACATCACAAATCTGTCTTGCCGGTTTTTTTTAGTTTCATTTAAAAAAAAAAAGAAGCTAAATAATGAGTAAAATAATGTGGCAATACAAGTCCAGATTGTAACTGAATTTAGTGTAATTTATTCCTCAGAAAACAGAAATTTCATCATTGACGTTTGATTTCTATGAGGCCTTTTTCTTCTCATCAAACTTATTGACCCATCTTGTAGAACAACCAATTTCCTTTGTAATAATCAAGATGTAACACAGAGCTACTGCAATTATTCCAGGAAAATTAGTTTCTGGAACAAAATGGAGAAATGATAGATTCAGGATAGAATTCTGAATATCTCTAGTATAGATTCCAGAGCCCTTGATGCAGGTCTTAGTTTTGTTGTCCTTATATTTTATTTTATATTTTATATTATTGTGTAGTGGAGTTGGGGTGAGAATGGGGCCACCTGAGAGGCTTTGCAGGAGCCCTTCTGATTAGGCAGGAAGATGAGGAGCAGCTACCATGGGTCTGGCGGTGGGGTGTGGCTCGGAGGAGGGAAGAAAAAGGAGGAGGAAGCCAATAGAAGGGAGGAAGAAAGAAGGCTTGGTGGAGCTTGCCGTTCTGAGCCAGCTGATCAAAGAGAGAGTAAGAAGCTGGGGTTTTCACATTTGCTTTTTTTGCTTCATTTCAGGCAAGCTGGACGAAAGGGGAAGGAATAGAGAGAGTGAGAGTAGTTGCTGGAGCTGTTTGCTTGAAGCAGGCCAGGCAGGGAGGGATAGAGGGTGAGAGTAGTTGCTGGAGCCATTTGCTGGAAGCAGGCCAGGCAAAGAGGGAGCTTGCCGGAACTGTTTGCCTGAAGCAGGCCAGACAAAGAGAGAGAGAGAGGGTGAGAGTGGCTGGTTGGAGCTGTTTGCTTGAAGCAGGCTAGGGAGAGAGAGAGAGAGAGAGAGAGAGAGAGAGAGAGAGAGAGAGAGACTGGTTGGAGCTGTTTGCTTGAAGCAGGTCAGGCAGAGAGAGAGAGAGAAAGAGAGTGAGGGATGGGGAAAGGTGAAGTTTTATTGTTTCTTTCTCTTTCGTTGCAGGCAGGCCAGACGAAGAGAGGGAGAGAAGGTAGTTTGGGGAGTTTTAATTCCTTTCCCTCGTTGGAGTAAGTTAGGCAGAGGGAGAGTTAGGGAAGAGTTTGACATATGTCTTTTAGTGGGAGGTAAGGATTTTTTTCTTTATAGGATCAGCTGGGGGAGATAAAAAAGGGATTACATGGAGTGAGGTCAGAGAGGGGTGAGGAGAGCGGACAAGGGAGGCCTCTGCTAGTGCCAGAGATTGGTTGCCATCGTTCTGGGCAAGTTGTTGTCATCAAAGACAGATTAACATTGTCCTGGGCAAGTTGTTGCCACCAGAGACTGGCTGCCATTGTTTTAGGCAAGTTGCTGTCACCAGAGACTAACCGCCATCGTTCTGGGCAAGTTGTTGTAATCAAAGATGGATTAACTTCGTCCTGGGCAAGTTGTTGCCACCAGAGACTGGCTACCATTGCTTTAGGCAAGTTGCTGTCACCAGAGACTGACCACCATTGTTCTAGGCAAGTTGCCATCACCAGAGGCTGATTAACATCGTTCTGGGCAAGTTGTTGTAATTAGAGATTGACTACCATCTTCCCTGTAAGTTCTTATTGCCTGAGATCAACCACCATCATTCCAAGTGAGTCACCATCGAGACAGAGCAACCATCAATGCCCCATATGCGTGGCTGCCGATCGTGACTGAATACCACCGTGTTATGTGCCCTGTTAGGCAGAGGCGCCAACATAAGAGACCTCTTTGGGCTGGTGGCCACTTGGAGGGGAGGTCGGGAGGGCCCGGACTTAAGTGGTTCCTTCAGGGGTGGCGCTACACATGGGGGCTCATCCGGGATGTCCTGTCCGGCCTTCCCCTTTGGAGGAGGGGGGCAGGTGGTCTCACATAGGGATATGAGCCAGGTGAGCAAAATGGACCCCACCACCGTTGCTAAGTGGTGTGAGGACCAGAATAGTGAGGTAAAGTTGAGTGTAGTAATTGATGTCCCTGGTGATGTTTGGCCAGAAGAGCGAATTCTACAGACATTGAGGACTCTTGTCCCGGACCAGAGGGTATATGTGGTGGACATAAGGGTAGACCGGGATACTGCCCACTTCTATGTTCTGTTGGAGTGGAAGAAAAGTGTTCCGGAGTGCTTTCAGGTTGAGAGCCTTCAATGGACTGAGGATATTAGGGCAGGGGTGATATTCCCGGCTGTTTGGGCCACGTTCTTGGCTAAACCATTGGGCCAGAAAAGGGAGACACGGGCTTCGTTTACTGTAGGGGCACCAGAGGCAGAGTTTGTACAGGGTAGGGGAAGTCTGATCTCCATACAAAACTTGACTGGCAGTTATTGCGTGGGGGCTGGGTATAAGAAACTATGTATTTTCTCGGGGATGCAACCAGTACCAGAGGGGGATGAAGAATATGAAACCTGGATGGAGCAGGCAGTACAAGCAGTCGAAGAATGGAATATACCAGATGTGCAAAAAAAGCAGAGAGTCAGAGAAAGCTTAAAGGGCCCTGCTGCAGAAGCTATCAGAAGTCTAACGTTGAGCCGAGGGCATTTTACTGTGCGCGACTACCTCTCCCTATTGCATGACAAATTTGGGTCTGCCGAAACAGTTTCCAGCTTACTGTTTCGCTTTGAGCATATGTATCAGAAGAGAGGTGAAAGGCTGTCTGAGTATATAAGACGATTGAACAAATTATTATATCAGGTTGTGGAAAGGGGGGGGGGGCTGGATCCAACTGAAGTGGAGCAAGCTCAGATGGAGCAACTTTCCCGGGGTGCTTTAGCCTTGGATCCAGTCCGGAATCAAATAAAGACCGAAGCCAAAGGGAGCATCTGGGGGTATCATGGTCAGTAGGTCTTATGTGATGAAGAGGTCATGTCAGAAGAGATGTTACCTCCCCATCACAAGACCTACTGACCACACAAAGTCCTAATAAGCAGAAGAATACTGACACTGACATCCCCTAAACTCTACTGAAGATGTTACCTAGCCTGGTAACAAAACAACCCACAAGCTCAGAGAACGAACCTCCACCCTCATCCTCCACCCGAACTACAGATATTCGCCACTATCACAATATTATAAGAAGATTTACTGAAGTTCATTTAAAGAATCTCAAGTGGGAGAAGGAAATAGAGTGGTATAGTTATGGGCAATCTATAGTAGAATGGCATGTTTTCATTGAGAAAAAATACAGTTATGCACCTTTTCATCAGTAGGTAAAGATAAAAAAACAGTATGTATGTGAGAAAGAGTCAGACCTCCTTAATGCAAGCATGTGTTTTCCTAGGATTGTATAGCACCTTTAGAGATAGATGCTCAAGTGCAGTGTGTACCCACACTTGATGTGAAGGACCTTTGAATTTAAAGCGCAGCACATTCCTTTTAATCAGAAATTATAGCTATTAAGCCTAATGTCAACCAACTCATGAAATAAAATTAAACATTATTTAAATTCATGGAAGGTGGGGCTCTTGATGTGTTTAATTACAAATCCCATCATGAACACATAGCAGAGTGGCTGAGGATTCTGGGAATTATACTTTAGTACATCTGAAGAGCTTCAACATACCAGAGACTGTGCTAATCTACAAACAATACAGGCCACATATAATCCTGTTTTTAGTGTCCACCATACTATCCTAGTAAAATTAGTAGTAGTGATGAAAAACAAGTCTTGGGATTACTAAAGCGAATATTGAAATCAAGACTGATATAACAGCAGTTAAATCCACTTTCCAAAGCATGTTAAAGTCATATAATGAAGCTCTTCTGGTAAGTAATCAATAGAATGCTGCACTACTTTACTACAAGCATGTAGGAGGAACAGTAAAGGTTAAAATTGTATTAGTGGGCTTGTTGCCCAGAAGAGAATCGCGGTATCTGCTTGTACAGCTTATATGTGGGAGAGTATGAAAAAAAAAAATGAACCACTGCAACAAAGCTGGAAATTTGGGGGAGTTTTGTTTTGCTTATTATAAAGAGCAAATGATAAAGAAAAAGTAATAATTGCACTCCTTCTTTATATTCCCAGAATGATATAACCTACTTGTTGGGGATTAATGGCAGAGCCAGAGATGATACAGAAGACCTTTTACTTCCAGAGAGAAGAGTAGTTGGTGAGAAATCAGGCAGCATATGCATATCCCTTTGGAACTGCAGCATGGGGTGGTTAACATTTTCAGCAGAGAGACCAGATAAGAACTCAACTGAGCCTAGGATTGGGTAGGAAAGAGTGTTCTGGATGAGAAAGCATGGAAAAATGGCTGCAGGAGCCATACTGGTAAGTGGAAAAGCCACTGCTCAGATTGAATGGGAGCTGTGTCCTAAGCAACTTAAATAGAGCACCAGGTAGCTAGATCCAGATATAATTAAATTGTAGAGGCCTGCAATGGGAAGGGGGGACAGAATTTGCAGATGGAAACTTACCGAAGAGAGGTCCAACCTAGAACTAAGGAGAAATTTCCTGACAGTGAAAACAAGTCACTATCTTGCCTTCAGAAGTTGTGGATGCTCCAACACTGGAGGTTTTAAAGAAGAGATTGGATAGCCATTTGTCCAGAATGGTATAGAGTCTCCTGCTTGGGCAGGGGGTTGGACTAGAAGACCTCCAAGGTCCCTTCCAACTCTGTTATTCTGTAAGAGTACACATTGTTGAATTACAGTAGATGAAATAGTTTTGGACATGGACCATCCAACTTCCCAAGTGACAGTCAGGGGACACAGCAGACTGCCCTCTGTCTAGAGTGAGCAGAGAGGCAGGCATGTTCCTGCCCTAACTGAGACTCATTCCATGGGCTGCATAAAACCCCCTGTCATCTTTTGTAGTCCTCATAGCCATCTAAATATATAGGAGAACGTAATGAATATAGTCCAGTGGTGGGATTCAGCCACTTTGCACCGGTTCGGTAGAACCGGTAGCTAATTTTCCTCCCCCTTGCCCAGAATGGACTTCCGAAAGCGGCATCCACACAGAGAACCGGTTGTTCACATATTTGAATCCCATCACTGATATAGTCATATTTCTCAAGTCATCCAGAAGCTTCTTCTACTATAGCTGTATTGTTGGGAAAGAAACTGCACTTGATGGACTTCTCTGTTTCATGATGTCATCAGATTATCATCATATAACAAAGCAGCAACTTTGTTGAAGAGAGGACTACATTTAATGTCAAAAAGTACAAGCTTTGACACATTTTGAAAATATCATAGAGTGATAAATCCATCTCAGGGAACCCTATCAGGGGATACCATGGTGATAAAATACAAAACATAGGGCATATATTTATAGACTTCCCTGTATCAATAAATTGAAGCCATGTTTCATTACTATCATCTGTAGCTGATCTACTTTATCAATTCTGCAACCATTGAGTAATTGGAGCCATGTGTTTATCTTTCTATTGCTAAACAGGAAGGGGTTTGGGGTTTTTTTTGGCCACAAGTCCATTTTCTTTGTCCAGATGTCAACTCTCTTTTAATAGGGTAAACTTCAAAGAATATGTTAAATTGTTTCTAAATTTTCATCAATCATGTTTTGCACGAAAGGACCTTGTTTTACAGGAACTGGGTTATACAAGTTGTCTCTGGACAATAAAATAGTAATGTTAATCCATTCATGTCCAATAGTCAGCCTGGGAGGTAACTGCCTGTTCCAGAAAAGACAAGGGAAATAGTATAATTACAATGGGTGATGTAGTAGAGGAAATTAAAGTTGTTGTTTTTTTTTTTTAAAAAAAATAGGGCTATATGCAGACAGTTTCTCAAAATTATGCATTCTTTGGCAATAAAGAAATGGGGGGAGGAAGGAAATAGACTTTTGGGTGGGGGGAAAGGTAGCTCTCATAATATCTTTCTTTTTTTCTTTTTGTTTATTCTTTTATTTGTTAAATTTATTTGCTGCTTGTCTCATCATGGGGCTACTCTCCTTTTCTTTTAGTTCACATGCATATCTAAAAGTATTGTCCGCATAGAAATCCCTTGGTAGATAAAGCTGAAGGCTACAATTAATCACATTATCTTTTAACTATTCAAGTTTTATTTTTTAAAAAATCTCCCCAATCTATGAATAATGAATAGAACAGCAATCTAAACCCAGCTATAACAGAAATATGCTCCTTCAAATTCCTATATACAGGTAGTCCTCAACTTATGACCACAACTGGTCAGAAGGTCACAAAAAGGGATCGCATGATCCCGGGACACTGCAACCATCGTAAGTTAGTTGCCAAGCATATGAATTTTGATCACGTGACCCTGGGGATGCTGCAACAGTCATAAGTGCGAAAAATGGTCATAAAACACTTTTTTCAGTGCTGTTGTAACTTTGAACAGTCACTAAATGAACTGTTGTAAGTTGAGGACCACCTTTATTCATTTTGATTTTAAATATTCCCCAGAATTATAAATTCTTTCCCCCAACGTAGAGGCAAATTTTATATACTCTGCATCAGGCAGATATCTCAAATGGCAAATTCTGGGGACGGAACTGGCAGCCCCTCCACTGTCCCTCAGAGTTCCTATGGGCATGTCACACATACCTCATGAAGCAAATATATCCCTCGGACGAGACTGAGGGCACTATTCCATTATTAATGTTGCCATAACTTTAGTCCTCTCAGCATTCAGCAGGTAGAGGGAATGGCTGCGATACAATCTTTTGCCTTAAGGGGCAAAATGTCTTCCCCTGACTTGGACACAACTTCTAAATTGGCACATTCAGCAAACATATAGCAAACTTTCTCTCTTTGAGACATGCAGGGTTAGATGAACCCTCTCTGATGGAAAATTATGGGGTATTATGAAAGTCAAGCAAATTGTTAAGTGCATATTTGGCTGGATGCATTTACTCAACTCTCACTGTTGAGAATCTTACTTATCAAGGTCTCTACAGTAACTGTGATACCTATGTTAGTGTTTATATATGTGCTTTGAATGTGACTTTAGCTTCTAATCACCTTTTTGGGGAAGGGGGGGCTAATGTTTGATTGTTGCCTTTCCACCATCTTTCACTGTGTGTGCCTTTTGCAGGGATGAGTTGGCTTGGGGGGGGGCAGGGATGAGGATCACTGAGTTGGGAATACTTGGCTTCCAGTTGGGAATCTTTGTTTTAGGATCGCTGGTTGCTGAACTCAGAGTTTGGAATCAGAGTACCTATAGTTTTGCTATTTGCCCAATCAAACTGACTTGTTTCACTTATCTGGCCCTCCAAGAAGAAGAGTGAGAGAGAAATAGTAGCTGAAAAAACTAAAATCTCCCTTAGAAAAGTCTTCCAAAGCCTGACAAGAGACATGGCTCCTCCCAGTGACTAGAGCAGATCCTGCTTCTCCTTGTGAATTGTCAGCCCTTTAAGTTAGGCCAGGTCAAGAAACAGACTCCACAGGAATTTCAGGAATGCTACTTAATTGCTATAGCAGGATTGTACAGGTAGTCCTCAATTTACAGCACTTCACTTAGTGACAGTTCAAAGTTACAACAGCACTGAAAAAAGTGACTTATGACCGTTTCCCCACTTTGCAGCATCCGCATGGTCATGTGATCAAAATTCAGATGCTTGGCAACTGACTCATATTTATGACGGTTGCAGTGTCCCGGGGGTCATGTGATCAACTTTGTGACCTGACAAGCAAAGTAAATGAGGAAGTCAGATTTACCTAACAGCTGTGGTTACTAACTTAACAACTGCAATGATTCACTAATAACTGTGGCAAGAAAAGTTGTAAAATGGGGAAAAGTTTACTTAACAACTGTCTCACTTAGCAACAGAAATTTTGAGCTCAGTTGTGATTGTAAGTCAAGGACTACATGTATTGTAACAGGATCTTGAAAGTCAGTCAGTTTCTCCCTGCATCATTTTGTAGCAGAGATCCAGAGTGGGGTTATTTTGAATTTCTTTCTCACACTTGTTTCAAACTCTAGACAGGGTAATCTTTGAGGGTTCTTTATACCTCCCCAAATTATCTATCTATCTATCTATCTATCTATCTATCATCTATCTATCTATCTATCTATCTATCTATCTATCTATCTATCTATCTATCTATCTATCTATCTATCTATCTATCTATCTATCTATCTATCTATCTATCTATCTATCTATCTATCTATCTATCGACTTCTATAGCCACCCATCTCAGCAAACAACTCTGATATAAATTTCTTTATATCATTGGAAAAGGAGCCATGCTTATACTCTCCTGATGCAAGGGCGCACAGGATACGATGAGGAAGTACAAAGGCATTGTTTTGCATTCACAAATCTAAAATTCTGATGGAATTTGTATTCACCCTGAGATGATTTTTGGCCCAGTTAGCATGATTATATGCTGATAGAATTCCAATGAGATTTGACTGGATTAATGGTTGACCTGGTTAAATCTGTTGTGAGAATAGGCCTATAGTATTATAACATGAATAGACTTGTCTAAACATTTAGAAGCTAGATAAAAACAGAGAGCTTTATGTATTCCAGAAAATGCGTAAACAGGGCTAGATGCTAGTGCCAATAAGAGTTAAAAATACAAGAAAGTTTGGGGTTTTTTTCAAAGAATTGAGGGAGAGAGGGAGCGAGCAAGTCAGAGAGAGAGAGCATATAGGGAGTATTACTGACTCATTACTAACACAATACTTAACAGGTCCTCCCATTGCTGTGCACTTGGGGCTGAGCCAAACCCAAACTCACCTACAGTTTCCAGTTTCAAGTACAGAGTAGGCAGACTTTTTCATTGCATTATTAATTGCTAACACTGAAGAACTTACAAAAAGTACCAACTTTGGGTACTGTGTACTGTATACCATGGGATTTTAAAATCTTTAATTGGGTGATGCCTTTCCTAGGACCCGTTTCAATCTTATAACACCCATTCTTAACCAAACACATTCAACCCATAATTGTCAGAAGACCACTTCTAACTCCAATCATAGTAATAAAACGTCTCCACTTTTATTTAACTTCTTCTATCACCTCTATCTCTATATTAGATCATTCAGACAATTTGCCCAATTAAGAAATGTGCTATCAGACCTGAGGGAAAAGCACTAAGAGATTATTATCCTTTCATGTACCATTCTCTTTGTTCTACAGAGGCAGAGAATTTTTAATGTAATTTTTTTTTTTTGCAACCGCAGGCCACTTTTAGAAGATAAATGAATGTTTACAAACACTGAATAATCTTAAGAGAAATATTCAGTGTTGGTAAGTTTGCATTTGATATTTCTCCTTCTACTTTTGACTGCAGAGCTCTTGAAATGGACTCTATGTCCAAAATGCATTTGGCAACTATAATCAAATTTAAAAACAACAACATAATTTCAAAAGTTTCCATCTTTAGATTTTAAACAAACATGAAGAGTCTCTTTGAAGAATCTGTTCCCTGGATTGATGACGTCCTGGCAAATAAGTTTGGAGGAATAGTTGAAATTTAATGAATACCAACTCCGTCAGAATACTACAAACTGCTCAAATTCAGTGAGAAATCACACCAACAAAGGCCACAGTTTCTTCATCTCTGCATCACAATAGCCTAAACAGGTCTGATAAATGTCACGCAGCTCACAACTCTCCTGGTAGAATTAAATAACATAAAATATTTAAACCAGTATTGCTACTTTGCGGCATTTGCCTCATTCTGTCATGCCACTCAGGAAGAATGCTAGTGAATGGATAAATCACCATCAAATCTCATTACTGCCTTGAAAGAACGGGCAAAGCAAATGGAATCTGGTACATATTTTTCCTTGTTCATATTGCTGCCTCTCTACTTTAAAGAGGGAGAACCAGTTTGACATAGTGGTTAAAGGCACAAGGAATTGGGCTAGTAATTGGGAGAGTTTGAAGCTATTTTCCTTTCCTTTTCACAAAGCCTTAGTAAAACCCTTCACTAAGATTAATATTTAGCATTTCAGCCAAAAACGTCTTCTCTTGTTCCCCACTTTAAACCCTTAAATGGTTCTTTTTTTAAAGGTACCCAACTATACCTCCTTCCAAATTCTAGTGAAGCGTCAGAGGTAGGATTCATGCTGGTTTGCAGAAATGCTGCTCCATTTTGGAAGGTCTCTGAATTAAGTCATTCTAGAAGATGACCTTTCCTGATCTTTACTGTATAACTTTACATAGGGTAGTTTGTTAAATTTAGCACATGTAGCTAAGATCTGCCTTCTCAAAGTCTTGCAAAGAACACAAATTCATAAAAACTGGATTAAAAGTTATCTAATATAGTCTGGAAAGCAAGCTTGGTATAAAGTACAGTTGTAGTTAAAGCACCAAGCTAGAAACCAGGAGACGGTGAGTTCTAGTCTCTCTTTGGGCATAAAGCCAGCTGGGTGACCTTGGGCCAGTCAATCTCTCTCAACCCCAAGAAGAAGGCAAGGGCAAACGACTTCCAAAATTTTGTGAAGAAACGTGCAGGGAATTGCCAGGAATCAACACTGACAGAGAGAGAGAGAGAGAGAGAGAGAGAGAGACAGAGAGAGAGAGACAGAGACAGAGAGACAGAGAGACAGAGAGAGAGACAGAGACAGAGACAGAGACAGACAGAGACAGAGAGAGACAGAAAGAGACAGAAAGAGAGAGAGAGTGAAGAAGATGAACGAGGAGGAGAAGGTGGTCCAGATGGCTGAGGGGGGGGGGCTAGCAGAGGATTCCTGCTGAAAGGAACTCAGCCTGTTTGGAAACAAAACTAATTTAATCTATTATCAAATGCTGTTGCCCTAAAACCATGAGATAGAATAAACTGGGGCTTAAAAATATGTGTATGGAAAAAGAGATAATGTGCAGGCTTGAATCCTGAGTTGGCCAATCCATATCACAAATGAATCTTAAAGTAACAAGTAAAGAGTTAAATCCATTCCATGTACCACATCCTTTGTCACAACAGATGCATATAGGACAAACAGTTTATTCATTTGTCCTGGCACAGAAAGAGCATGTCCTGTCCAGTGAACCTCATCTGTCTAATTCCACAAGGTACCAATCTTCTTTAATTACCCTTGCTTTGATGCTCATGAAAAAAAGCTTTGAAGAAAATGTTGATTTCTAGCCAATATGTGTCCTTCTAGTTTACTTATTTTGCCAGTTCCAGGTCTCTTTGAAAAGCAGAGAAGAGAGAGAGAGAGAGAAAATGAAGAGTCAGGAGAGGCTGATTCAATTTGTATTCAAAGTGAGAATCGAGCAGCAGACATTGTACCAGGGCTTACAACTGAATATTGTGAAATATTGATGTTCTCCTCCCTGCTGCCCCCCCCCCCCAATGACTCCTAGGGCTGCATATCATCCAGGCTTAGATTCCTGCAGCAGCATAACATTCTAAGGCCAAGGTCTCAGACTGCCAAAATCTGCCCATCCCTGGGAGATTTACAAACTACTTGACTACATTGTCCTACCAAACATCCAACGTTCTTCTGAAGTTCCTTCCTGGAGAAGACAAGGTGACTTTGCGCAGTTCCCAGTCAGAACATTTACTTCTCTCTCCCCATATGCTTTTCACCTTTTCATCCTTTTTTCAGCTCTTTTTTTTTTTTAGGTTGGAAGCAAATTTTACCTGAGTTACTTGTGTCTCAACTCTTGTGATCTCAGCATCAGTGTCCTCCAGCTTCCCACTTGGAGGCAAGGATGATGTAAATGGCTATCTTGATTAAGGATATGTTCGCGTGCTAGCCTGTCTGCTTCATCACAGGAAAGTGTTGCCAAGGCTGACTCTGTCTTCTGCAACTTATAGACATACTTTTGTCCTGATCAGGACAAAGATTTTGCCTGAATTGTCTATGGATCTATCTGTTGCTTTGAACTTGCTGTGAGATCCTCAACATGATCAGTAGCATGAATAAAACAAAACTGGATGAGATTGTCATTTTTCTTAAATTTTCCTTTTCCTTTTTAGAAAGGTGAATCTATATTTGCTTTACATATATGTATCTATTGCAAAAAATGAATGATAGAGGGCCACACCCATGTTACGTTTGAGCTTCACCTACTTTTTGCAAAAAGAATTACCCATGCAAGATAATTCATCAGAGACAGTACATGTCTTTTACTAAGTTTAAATCAATTTGAATAAATATCAGCATTTTGGATTATTACCTATTTCTATCCACTGATACAGAATAGAATAAATAGAGTATTCTACTGATATTGTATTCTTGTACTTAATGGATTCTTTGTGATGATCATTGAACTCTCCCCATTTTGAGACTTCAGATTAGGTATAGTATGAGTGATCTGTATAAGGACTACAGTTTACTAAATCAGGGGTCCCCAACCCCCGGTCTGTGGACCAGTACCGGGCTGCGGCATGTCAGCAACCAGTCCGCACAAACAAGCAAAACCTCATCCACCGGATGCAGGCAGCACACAAAACCACGGACCCTCTGGTCTGCGGAAAAACCTCTTTCCACGGAATGGGTCCCTGGTGCCCAAAAGGTTGGGGACCTCTGTACTAAGTCATGGCAAAGTTGGAATTGAATAGACAAGCTAATTGACTCCCCCTTCTATTTACAGCTTGATAAAGCATCTCTTGCTGATTTGAAAGCATAACAAGACAAAGCTATTTTCTAGTGAAATATCTTTTCTAACCGTATGCCATATAATCTGAAATCTGGAATCTCACTTTTCATTCAGCATCAAATCATATTATTTCACCATTTTCTTACTGTCCAAAATTAAATTTATCGTTTTATAACAAGCAGGAGATAAAAGCTACAAACATAGATACAATGAAAATATAGATGAAGAACCTGTCGACTGAGTGTAGAGGCTAGTTACCAGGAGAGATGAGGAGATGGATAGATTGCAGGTAAAAATAGCTTATTTACTCATTTAGTTTAGCTGACACAAGTTGATCCTGCTGATCACATCTCCATATTGGAGGATCTCAAGATGTAAAGCATTCTGCAATCTCTTCGGATCAGATTGAATTAGTTGGACTAAGTGACAAAGGATTTTAGGATTTAAGTAGCTGTGCTGGCTCAGTTACAGCCATTACTCTACATGGGAGAATTATAGGACAGATTAAAGAGTTTGAGTGACATGTAGACAAATAGGTAACTGGGATAAATCAACATTCATGAAGTATTTTTAGTACCAATATGAAAGTTGGTCTGCCACTGACTTCTCCCAGGATATTTTGCAATGTCCCTGCCTAATCTACAGTCCTGGAACCCCTTGCAATTCTTCATCCAAGTATTGTACAATCTACGCTTGACTCTGCTTAGTTTCTGAACACAGACAAAGTGAGGCTTGTACTTGCATCTGCTGCGGCAGAACAGAGGCAATTCATCTGTTGGTTATTGAGTCAATGGCCCAGGAGAAGATAGCAAAATTAGCAGCAACAAAAACTTGCATGTCGCTGAAATTAATTTATCCCTTCTTCTCACTGAAAGAAATGTTGATGCACAATGAACATCAAAGAAATTGTCCTCCTTAATACTATTGAATAAAGTGCCGAGGGAATGAACATGAGGATGGGATTCATATTGCCTCAACAATGCCTTAGTGATGTGAGAACCTGGTGTAAGTCACTAGAGGAGAGGTATGTAGCTTCCATTTTAGGGAAGATTATAATGGATGAAATTATAATGGATGGAGATGATTAGGGGACTGGAGGCTAAAACATATAAAGAACGGTTGCAGGAAGTGGGTAAGTCTAGTTTAAAGAAAAGAAGGACTAGGGGTGAAATGATAACAGTGTTCCAATATCTCAGGGGTTGCCACAAAGAAGAGGGGGGGGGTTAACCTATTCTCCAAAGCACATGAAGGCAGGACAAGAAGCAATGGATGGAAACTAATCAAGGAGAGAAGCAACCTAGAATTAAGGAGAAATTTCCTGACAGTTAGAACAATTAATCAGTGGAACAACCTGCCTCTAGAAGTTGTGAATGCTCCAACACTGGAAGTTTTTAAGAAGAAATTGGACAACCATTTGTCTGAAATTGTATAGGGTTTCCTGTCTGAGCAGGGGGTTGGACTAGAAGACCTCCAGGGTCCCTTCCAACTCTGTTACTCTGTTATCCTGTAATAGAGATCATCTCTCTGCCTTGTATTATTCTAAGGGAAAGTTTGGAACATGATCAACTGCTGTGAGGTGGCCATTTTTTGCCAATGGGAAAAAAAAGCTTATAAAATAAAATTGTGTCTTGCCAGCAAAACAATCCGCTCTTCTCCAGAAGAGAATGTCAAGTAGATGTTCCTAGTTTTGGTTCTCCTTTCCCAATCCTATCAATAAAACTCAAGGTCAAAGCTGCACAGAGTTTACCCTTCTCCCCCTCATATTGTCCTAAATATTTATGACGTTATATATACAATACTAAAATTCATACTTTAAAAATAAAAAATAGAGGGTTCAGTTTGTTATCTCTTTGGACATTCAATGGATAAATATGTTCTGTTTGCAACAGAAACAACAGAATCTCAGCAGATTCTCAAAAATGAAAAAAGGGGGATTAATTATCTTTGAGCATATATTTTTGGCATAAAGATAGGACGTGATACTATCTTCTTGTTTACAATAAATAACAATACACAATCAATTTTTGTAGTCATTCATAAATGAAGTAATTAATCGGGATAGCTAAATAACCTCTCTCCAAGTCCTCTGGATCATGCAACTAGATTATTATGGGTTGTAGGAGGAGAATCACACATTCCTACTTCAGAGATAGAAATGAAATCCTAGACTAGCCTCACAAAATGAGGGCATCTCATAAAACTGTGCTTCACTTTTATTTTCCTTCTACATCCACACTGTGTGTGAGTACATATGAAAAAGTGATAGAAAAGGTAGACATGGATAAGTTCTGTCAGGCTATCCGTGATTACACCAGCCTGATTGGGCCACTATTTTTTTTAGACCCCAGATCCCAAACTTTGAATGAAAGTATAAGTCAGATGTTCCACCTCTGGAAGTGTTATTCCTCACTACAAATACTCTTTGCTTGATTCCTCACTGCTCAATCTTTCCACTTTGGCTCACTGTTTAATGAAATTTGCTCCTCATTTTTGTATTTTTTTGTGTGGTCAGTTATTGTAATGTTTTCCTCTTATTGGTATTTCCTTTTGTTATCTGATTCTTTTTTTTTCTTTCAGGAATGTTTTCACTGAAAAAAACTGTTCTTTTTAGCCCTCTGGCTGGACTTAGCATAACACAGTATGAGTCTGTCACTGCAGGTGGTGGATTTGCAGCACTATTAAGGAAAGGAAATTAAAAAATAGCTCAAATTGGCAGGTGGGGGAGGAACAGATTAGTGTAGGAGTGGGGAAGATAAATTTTCCCTCCACAAAGTAAACAGTAGAGCAATTATATTCTATTTGTTCCTTCTCTGTATCTGCACATTGTCTTCTGACTATCTATTTTAAACAAGTTCATATTTCTTACCTGTCTTAATAAAATCTTAACTCATTATTATCACCTTCATTTGTAAGAAATCTGCTTTTGTCCCTTCTCTCATTCTCATGTTTATGTTTTTCTCTATGGTCCTTCAAGAACTTGAAGAAACTGTGAACTAGGTCCTTCAAGCACATTCTGTCTCTTCCTGTCAACTTCTACTAGCTTCAAAACTTCTTCTGTTGATTGCTTTTGTAAAGTTGTGGTACAATTTCCATATAACACTGTAGTTCTCCAGTGCTAAATATTTTGTGGTCATAGCTGCTGAAGCTCAAACATTTGAAGAGGAAGATAGCTGGTTTTAAAAGTCTGCATGTATTGTGTGGGACTTTGCATACACACAGAGAGAGAGAGAGGGAGAGGGAGAGAGAGACAGATAAATTTAATCAAATTTGTATGAAAAGTTATTTTTATTTATGTTTAGAACTCAATAGGAAAGTGCAATTTAATTTTCTAATCACTGTATCTTCATGGTTCTGGCTTTTCATGCTGGCTTCATAATCAGAAGAAGTTCTTAAGTCATTACAGTTTGGCCTTAAGGCCATTGGAATATGTGTTCTGTATATAGGATTTTGTATTATACATATATTTTATAACATAGCGCATATATAAAATATATGATATATTTATACATTGTCTAGTATATAAATGGAACCATTGACTGAGCTATGAAGAATCACCCAGTATTGCTCTATATCCACCAACTCCAGGTAATTGTTTAATAGCCTTGGATTTTATCTGAATGTAGTAATAGATGGGTTTAGGATGAAAACTGGATTAAAATCAAATAAAGCAAACTAATATAGGTCATTAAAAAGGTTGGCTTAGGAATTGAGAATCAACCATTCTGGAAGAAGTAACACTACTGTATTGCCCTAAAAGATCAGATTTATAACTGGGGAATATGTCCTTGATCAGATGCTATAGCTGAATTTTCAGGTAGCATTGGCAAGAAGGACTATTTTGACAGTATACTTAACTTAATAGACAATGAAATAGTATTGCTGAGCAAATCTAATTTGACAAAAGTTGTCCATTGATGCAGCAATGTTTTGCATGACGGATCTCTTCTCAAGATTGTTTGGAAATTTCGGTTAATGCAAATATGGCAGTTGGCCAGACCAGACCAGATCAGTGAAAATACCACTGAAAGCTTTGTGTTTATTGTTTTCCAGACAAAATTGAAAATGTCTGCCTTTAACCTTTAAAAAAAAAAAGGATCTGACTAGCTAAAGGATTGTCTTTTTCAGTACAAAACATTGGGATTTTAAGATCTACAGGAAATAATGTTTGGAGAATGCCCACATTACAGGCCAGGTCTCTGGGAAAAGACTTTCTCCTGAATTAAACACAAATGAGGGAGACACCCGTTCATTGGAGGTGCATAAGTTCACCTTTGTTTTTGGAAAGTGTGTTATGAAAGATAGCTCAAGTGCAACATGTGTAACTGTGAACAACAGGGTTCAACTTTTTTTAATAGAATAGAATAGAATAGAATAGAATAGAATAGAATAGAATAGAATAGAATAGAATAGAATAGAATAGAATAGAATAGAATAGAATAGAATAGAATAGAATAGAATAACAGAGTTGGAAGGGACCTTGGAGGTTTTCTAGTCCAGCCCCTTGCTCAAGCAGGAGAACCTATACTATTTCAAACAAGTGACTGTCCAGTCTCTTCTTAAAAACCTCCAGTGATGGAGCACCCATGATTTCTGAAGGCAAGCTGTTCCACTGGTTAATTGTCCTCACTGTTAAGAAGTTTCTCCTTAATTCCAGGTTGCTTCTCTCTTTGGTCAGTTTCCAACCACTGTTTCTTGTCCTTCCCTCTGGTGCTTTGGAGAACCGTTTGACACCCTCTTCTTTGTCGCAGCCCCTCAAATACTGGAATACTGCTATCATGTTGCCCCTGTTTTTTCTTTTCTTTAGACTAGCCAAACCCAAGTCCTGCATCCTTTCTTCATATGTTTTAGTCTCCAGGCCTTTGATCATTTTAGTTGCTCTTCTCTGAACGTTTTCCAAAGTCTCAACATCTGTTTTGTAGTATGGTGACCAAAATTGGTTGCAGTATTCCAGGTGTGGTCTTACTAGGGTTTTATAAAGCGGTACTAATACTTCACGTGATCTTGATTCTATGCCTCTGTTTATACAACCCAGGATTGTATTAGCTTTTTTGGCTGCTGCTGCACACTGCTGGCTCACAGTCAAGTGATCGTCCATTAGGACTCCAAGATCCCTCTCACCATTATTGTTTTTGAGCCAGGTCTCGCCTAATCTGTACTTATACCTTTGATTTTTCCTGCCTAAATGTAAAACTTTGCTTTTCTCCACATTAAAATTCATTTTGTTGGATAGGGCCCATTGTTCAAGTTTGTCAAGATCTTTTTGGATCCTGAGCTTGTCTTCTGGGGTATTGGCTATTCCTGCCAGTTTAGCGTCATCTGCAAATTTGATGAGTTCCCCTTCTATTCCCTCATCTTTCAATCATGTATGATTTTCAGAGACTATCTAGAGAAGTCCCTGAAGTTTTCTTGGCAAGTTTTTTTTTCAGAAGTGCTTTGACCTTGCTTCCTTCTTAAGGCTGAGAGAAAGTGACCTTCTGCCAAATGGAACTAGAATTCATGGTCTCCCATTTTCTAGCCTGATGCCTTAACCACTA
This sequence comes from Azemiops feae, assembly GCA_023970755.1. Taxonomy (NCBI): domain Eukaryota; kingdom Metazoa; phylum Chordata; class Lepidosauria; order Squamata; family Viperidae; genus Azemiops; species Azemiops feae. The sequence goes on along the minus strand of JALGBA010004174.1, from coordinate 1,779,970 downwards.
CACCAAAATGACTCTCTTAGTAATTCCACTAGCTATGGATAAAAACATATCTTTTTCAGGATAGCTCTTGATAGCCTTTAATATTACTTCCTATGGATAATGATATGGTTGTTCCATTAACTCTTGGCTGCATATTCTGATATCCTCCAATTTATTTTTAAAATAAGCTACCTAAACTTCAGATGAAATCTGTGCTTCTATTATTACTTTGATTTCTTTCTGGCCTTGGGAAACTAGTTCTCAGAATTTTATATCATTATTTTGTAAACATGACATTCTTAATTCTTGCTACTAACTGTAATCTTGTTTGCCCCTCTTTAACCGTGCGTGATATTTCCAGCATTTATCCCTCACTGCCTCAACACTGTCAAATGATTTATCCCTCTTAATTTGTCTGACTATTGTAGCCTGTTCCTTTCTTTCATGTCTGCATTTATGGTTGAACCACGAAATTCTGGTTCCAGTAATTTTCACTTGCCATGATTTAGCTAGGGATTTCACTAGGGGTTTGAGATTGCTAACCACTTCCTCATACATAGTATGTGCATTTTCTGGATTTTGAATAAGTACAGCCCTCCACTGTGGCATTGTTGGACTGTATAATGTTAATCTAACAGCTTTGGCCAAAGGGGCTTTCCACTTCAGTAATTTGTGAATTTCTTTTATAATGCCCTTTATATTATGGCTCTTTTATGCTACTTTATTTCCACATACCCACATTAGGTCCAAGCCAAGTGGTAAGTAATCACTCTCTGGACTGCCTATAACATTAAAACGCTGTACTAATGGGATCCATGAGGGTGATATGAATCAACAACAGCTCCCCCTCTATGGCTGACTGATGTATAAGAACTCCTAGATTGATTTCACTGTGATCCATGTAAACCAGACCTAGGCATTTTATGGCCCCTGGGCCATATACAGCTCTTTGGCTGTCCCTGTCTAGCCTGTGTGAGGTCAGTCAGAAATTCAAATGTAAATAAGACATAGCTTGTATTCTTACCAGTACTGTAGTAGCTAATCAAAACCATATAATTTACTACTTTTTAAAAAGCGATAAAATTCATATTGAGCAGAATTAAATTCAACCTATTGGTTCAACCCTCCACAACAGTCCCAGTTTCTCATGTGGTCCCTTTGGAAAATTGCTCACCCTGATGTAAATTGATCATTTGTAATTTATACATTAATTTGGGTAGTTCTACTCCATGCCTATTTTAGGTCTTATCATGAAATACATGTCCAAGAGGGAAGATGGCCTCCGATTTAAAAAAAAAGTATTGATGCCAATTCTAGCATTAAATTCCCCACAAATAATTAAATCTACATTTATGGTTTGACGTAACATTTTAACTAAATATTGCCCCATGTTATCCCAGGTTACCTGTTGTCTAGGAGGTACATAAATGTTTACACAGATTAAGATTCCTCCCTTTAGATTTCAGCCTCATTATTTAAATTCCATCTATATCATAATTTCTCAGATTAATCTCTTCTATTCTCACATCAAGATGTACTGTGATTAGGCAGTACATTCTATAATTACATTATAAAAATATTCACCAAGCAAGGATGTAAGGAAATAAAAATAACTAAGTGAAGATGCTTAGAACTGGGTTTCATAATTCAGTTTTGGGCATGCCTAAACCTTTCATAATCTTTTCCTCCATAATTTTACTTATGTGACACAGCAGGTGGTACCATCTATGTAGTTAACTTTGGCTGATCTTAAAAAAGCTAGAGTGTTAGCACTGAGTGGGAGACCACCAGAACTCCCCAAAACTGTAGACTACAATAATTGTTTTTTAAAAAAATCATAGAAGAAAGCAGGAAAACAATATGAAGACCTCACTGTAGTTCATCAGAATCTGAATTTGACTCAAGAGATACATTCCATTTTGATTAATTTTATAATTAGATGTTTCTGGATAGAGCCCCCCACCCCAAAAAACCTGCCCCTGCTTTAATTAGAATCTCGAAAGCATTTACTATCTTCTTAGCTTATAATCCCTTTCTTCTAGAAATGTCAGAGCCATTCATCTACCAAGGCTATTACTGTGGCCAAGAGCTGCAGGAATGTTGGAACATTTATAACATAAACATGCAAGTCTTGGACTATTACATCAACTTACAAATCTGAAGGTTCTGCTTTAATAAACTGTATGAATGATAGAGAAACCTTATGTCACATACTTTTATAGTAATATATCTGCATAAGCAATAGCGTTTTCAGACAGGCATATAAACCCGCCTAGGCTCATGGAATTATTCCTTAAGTCATGAGTGTTGGACAGTGGGATACCAGTGACGGGGAGCAGAATCCTGTACAGGATTCTATATCACAACTTACACAATGGGACAGAGGCAAACCCTTTATTTCTGCCCAGACAGGCACAATTTCATTCATGTATTTATTTAGTTTAAGAGCTTATGTGGAAAGAAGCAAGCAAGCAAACTAGCCAACCTTGGCATTTCTTTCCCAAAGTTATGTCTAAGATGTGCAGTCCCAGAACGCGTCAATTATTACAGTTTTAGTATTTTATGTTATTACTCTGTGAGGTAGAACTTCTCCCGAATAAGTAAGGGGCTGATAACACAAGGAACCCACAATAACACAGACTCCTTGCAAAATGTTTGCAGGGCATGATGTGTATCTCTTTTGGTCTATTGAATTTAAGAAAACATGTGCGCCATGCCATTTCAATTATCAGGAACAATGTGACACCTAACAAAATTAGAAAAAGGAAAGAAGAAATAGGTCACCGCTTGCTTACGTTGACAGTTAATTGGCACTGACATGCCAATTCAAAGCAAACAGAATTTATTTTATTTCCCGAAGAGAGACAGAATCTTTTCACATTAATTTTGGTGCATGATAGCCCCTATAATAAATCACAATCATTTGTTTTGGAGCAAATGGAAACTTAATCAAATGAATGTAGGACTCACTGTCTTCTACATCTTCCTTCCTTCCTTCCTTCCTTCCTTCCTTCCTTCCTTCCTTCCTTCCTTCCTTCCTTCCTTCCTTCCTTCCTTCCTTCCTGTTTGTATTTACTATGTCATAGCCTTTGGGGGCCAGTAATAGATCTAAAGCAAAAACACTATTGTTAGCCAGGTTTGGCCTCATTAACTCAGCAACTGCTGGAATTAGAACCCAAAGAAAGGCACAGAAAATTCAAGCTAGTATCACAATATCTTTTTAAAAAAGAAGTAAGCAAAACTCTGATCTTCTCCCATCCTGCTGTTTTGTTTCCTAAAGGCCTTTTGCTAAATATGATTGCAGCTTTGCTCTGTAGCAAACTGTAGCAAAAAAAAAAAAAAAAAGCCAGAGCAGCTGCCTCAATAGAGCAGAAAGGCTGGCAAATGTAAGTGTCAGAAAGACAAAAAGGAGAGATTAACTGTGTATGGAGAGCGAGCAATTGAAAGGAGACATGTCTAAAAGTGAGAGGAGGCAAGGAATGGTATGTATAGTCCACTTTCCCTTAAGTTCTCAGAGATCTGTGCAGATGTTCCATTATGTGATGTCCCCATATACAAGGTTTTATATGACCTGCATCCTCCCCCTTGGACGGAATTTTATTGTTACAATACACATCCTGTGTAAATTGCAAAATTACATTGATCACCAGGAGGCAGTATGTGGTTGGTTTCATCCTATTTGGGACTCTTCAGATGTACTGTACATAACCTGATGCTATTCAATGGGGTTGAAACCCTCTGCTAGGAATTGAACTCATGGACTTACAGAAAGGTAATCTTATCTGAGCCTCTTTGGGGGAAGAGAGGCTGGATGAGAGGCTCTCACCTGAGGTAAGGGATCCTATTCAGATTTATTCTTTGGAAACTGCAGGTTGGGTACCTGTTCTTGAAGATACTCCATAACTCCTAAACTTATGAGGAAAGGTGTGGAACAATATAAATGAAGGTGTAATATAAACAAATGGGTTGGGCGCCATTTGCTTCAGAAAATGGTTTATGTGGGACTCAGGAATTTCTCCTGAGGGTCTTGGAGAGATAAAGAGAATCTGTGATTTCAGGTGTGTAGATTCCCCAGTAGTCCCTGCATGAAAGCCTTGCGCAGAAGACAATCAAATGCTGGAAACAAGGTCAATGATAACTTCTCTTTATACAGTAAGTCAGTTGGCTGGTTGGTTAGTCTTACTTAAAACATGTATCTCTGTAGATCTCTAGGTGGCTTACAACCAATTTGGAATTAATTCAATTCAGAAGGAGAATATGACATCCGATTTCACATTTCAAATCTATTTCTGTTCTCATTTTTTTTATTGCCATCATGATTATTTTATTTCAGTGAAGTAATATTTGTATAATATGATTAAAATTATTAACATTCTATTATTTTAAAGGCTTAAAATACTGAAAATAAAAAGACAAAAGTATAATTCCCATTGGTGCCTAACTGCCATTAGGATTTTAGTGTTACAAGCACACAATTATATATCCCCTGTCCCCAAAACAGATAGATAAATATACCCAAAACAGGTGTTAGTACCTCGCTAGCCAAGTTTTAGCAAACCCCCTGAGGAAAGAAAACCTGTGTGAAGGTACAGACTAATCTGCAGAGTAGAAGGAGAGAAAATCCATTAACCTAATATTGCCATCAATTGACTCATTTATTTTTCCTGTCCCCTCACTGCAGCTGCTACAGAGTGGGCCCTATTCTTCTTAACAAATAAGACTAGGAAATTGCAGAGTGGTTAGAAAAGCATCAGATGCGGGTTTTGAAAAACATAATTTTCTTTAAAAAGCAATTAAAATAATTATACATTTTTTTATTTTTTGTGTATCATTATTATTGAAGCCATCCAGGTGTCTTGGCTGCACTTGGATGATTTGATATGAACTAATGTTTTCCCCCTTTGCTTCTTTCCATGCATTCCAGAACATCCAAGCAGGGAGCCGGTAATTGATCACAGCTGAACTGAAGCAGGGAATTAAAATGATCAACTTCATCATGCGCAAACTTTAATTGTTTTACAATAGTTGGCACATTTCGAAACTCTAAGAGCATGTTATGGGCATACACTTATAAAATGGCTGCCCTAGTGAGCAAAGCAAGTCACAAAACACCTGTTTACTAGAAAACAAAGTGTGGGTGCTGGTCCCATCTCTCCTACCAAGATCGCCTCATTTTCTTCAACTTGCTCCTGTCATTGTAGTGGAAGCTTTCCAGCAAAGCCCTAAGCTGCCCCATATCATTTGTATTTATTGTCAATTCTCCTGGGTGTTGATAGCCTCCAAAAGTTCCCACTTGTTTTATCTCAAAAAGCTAAGATAGGTCCAAACTGATTAACACTTGGATGGAAGACCATCAGGAAACACTTGAGGTTAGAGTGAGAACTTGGAAATATTTTGGATGAAGCCAGTGGCAAAATCACTCACATACTGTTGTCATAAAAGCCACAGGATCATGTCCAAAAAGTCACATGGAGCTGAGCTCATCTTGGAGGAGACTTTACTATTACTATTTGAGGCTGGAATATTGCTTTGTAACATGCCAACTTCCCATTTTTTTAATTAAAAGAAGCCCTCAAGATTTCGTGGCTGTTTCAATATTTTGAGAAGGGATGCATTGTCAGGCTCTTCTGGATTCTTTGCAGAACCTTAACAACCATAGTTATCCAGTTAAAGCAAAGCCCATGGATAATCAGAAATTTCCTGGTTGACAATGCTTAGGCAAAGAATCCACTTCCTTCACTATCTTTTGCCAATTCCACAGTGTTCTTTTATTTTTGCAATTTCCCTTTCTCACCTTATCGTAAATGATTGATGGATAAATTTATTTGGAACATTTTCTTTATATAGCAACCAAGAGTCGTTCGTTTCAATAGTTTGCAGTATATGCTGTCAAACTTAACAAAGACATTTAAAGTCTGTGCTAAACATTACTTGAGCCTTCCATTGTTTCCTTTCTATCTGGATTATTCTGCTGATTCAGCTCCAGAACTGAGACTTGGCTGTTAAGTTTTCCCCTCAATGTAACAGCATCAGCCAATAGAAAAAAATAAAATAATTGATGGAATTTTCCCTGAACAGTTCTATGACCTTGAACTAATCCAAGCTGTTCATCTTGGATACTTGACTAGTTTAGGAATTGTATATCAGTTCAAGGGCTTAACAGGAATGAAAACAATATTAAAACTTACTGACACATCAGTTTGGATCAGGCAGTCCAAATAAATTAAAGATATTGCCAATTGCATGATGCAAGTCAGAAACAAATGAAAAGTTTGGTTTGAATTCATTGAAGTCATAGACAATGCCAGAAAATTAAATCTGTACTTCAAGAAATAAAATTAGGCCTCAGCTCAGTGCTTTGAACTTTCGTTTGATTGCAGTCTGAAGGCTGCAGAAGTCTCTATGTACTCTTTTCTTCTTCTCCATTTACCTGTTAGTTTTTACTGTTGGCAATTGGATGTTGCTATACTCTTACAGAAGAGTGAAAATATATTTCCCTGTAATTATTTTTAATGTACTCTTTTTTTTAAAAAAAAATGTATTGCTGTACACAAAGCTTTCAATCTACTAGATAGATATTCATTTTAAAGTTAAAGGAATAGTTATCTACTTCTTTGTCAGGACCAGGTTGTGATAACAAAGAGGCTTAATCGGACTAATTATTTCATGTTAGGGAAAAGACTCTAATGCTGGAAAAGGCAGAATGAAGGAGAGGAAGAGGTGAACCAGCAGCAAGGTGGATGGACTCAAGTTTGCAATGTGGGTACCATTGAAAGAAGGACCCAGCTGGGGACAGTTTGTCATGGAGAAAATCTATCTGTATGGTTACTAGGAGTAGACTGAATTGAAGGTACATCACCATGATCACTGTCTATATTCTATAAACTTGGATTGAAGCACGATATACTGTAAATGCAGACACTCAGTCAATCAACCAACCAACCAACAAATCAAAGCTGCTGCAGGAGACCCCAAGTGCCTGGATCTGAATCTTGTCCTATTCTGGTCCAATACCAGAATATTTGGATTAAGATTGTCTCTAGTGAGGGCAACCCGCCTTGAAATTTGCTTGTTACCTTCCAGACCACAATTTGAGAACTCTCCTTAACTACCAGACCACACTGGCTTTCTGCCTCCTGTCCCTCTCAGTTTTTGTTATTGAAACTCCTGAATGTAATGTGAATTTTGTGATGGAATTACAAAAGCAATATACAAGAAAATAAAATGAAGAATGAAATGTTGGTAAATATAAGTGCACTATGATAACAATAAAGAAGTTAAATAATTCTATCTTTCTTATTGGCAGTGAGGTTTTTTTTTTGGATAAACTTTTTATTGCTGGCAGGTATTTTTGTGCAATGAGTTCTGGACTTATTTTATTGCCCTTTTTTTTATAGCAATCAGAGGGAATTATCGTCAGATTTCAGGAAATCCTTAAGATACATTGGTTTTCTTTCTTTTAATAAGTGTCCTGCCAAACTTTATGCCAAAAAAATGAGAATAAATAAAGTTTATGTTTTAATTTATTTGACTTCAGCAGTATTTTATAGTAATTGATATAATTTCAATTGAGTTATTTATTATATTTATATACTGTTATAAACAGAACTGACTTCCAGTTACTTTAACTGGGTATCCACCAATCATGTATCTGTCTGAAGACACATCTTGTGATACTTTGGGGGCCAAAGACAGTTTCCCAAATCTTTATGGTCTGATAAAAGGCATCCATGTCTTTTTTAGGCAGCACTGTTCCTTGTTCTGTACTTTTTCATTCATTGCCCTATTAATTTTTGTGGGTTGGAGTGTCCCCTAGTGACAAAGATGTATGGTTGTTCTTGCTTTCTTTCTTTTAGATATGAATACATTCAGTGTCATCTCTGGGTATAAGCTGGAAAGGTAGTGAAGAGGAATTTTGGAATAGAGAAAATGAAAAATATTGGGAAACTCCTAGAGGGTGCTAAGCACAGGTAGTCCTTGACGTACAACCACAACTGAGCCCAAAATTTCTGTTGCTAAGTGAGACATTTGTTAGGTGAGTTTGGCCCCATTTTACGACCTTTCTTTCCACAGCTATTAAGTGAATCCCTGTAATTGTTAAATTAGTAACATGGTTGACTTTGACTTTGCTTGTTAGAAGATCACGAAAGGTGATCACATGACCCCAGGACACTGTAACTGTCATAAATATGAGTCAGTTGCCAAGCATATGAATTTTGATCACATGACGATGGAGATGCCGCAATGGCCATAAGTGTGAAAAAGAGTCATAAGTCTCTTTTTTTCAGTGCCGTTGTAACTTCCAATGATTATTAAACAAACCGTTCTAAGTTGAGGACTACCTGTACAAATCTTTAATATCTAATTTATATCTCTTGGAATGAAGTGCCTCAGTTACTGATTTTTATTTCCAGATGAAACAGGTAGGTTTGCAGAATTGTGGCCTGAATATCCTTATAGGCTGGATAAGGGCTATTCCATTAAGTATTAATTCTGTTATGATGGTACTTCATTAATTATCTCATGCAATTTGATGCTGCCTGACTCCAAGTGATTCTGGGCAGCTCACGAATCATCAAGACAATATAAAAATAACAACAAAACCATTTCTAGCTTCACCATTGTCAGTTTTCTTGCTAATAGCTTCTGCACCACCAATCATTTCTGAATGGGGACCGAGTGGTTGTGGTCCTATTGCTTATCTCAAGCCTTAACCCAAGTATGGCAATCAATCTCCCTCTTAGGAATGCAAACTCCTGAACTTTGCAGGAGAAGATTCAAGAATGAATCCTAGATAGGTCAGTCACTTCTGGCTGTGGAATTCTGGGAGCTGAAGTCCACACATCTTATAGTTGCCAAGTTTGAGAAACACTGATCTATAGCAAAATCAAGAAATCTAGACATATTTATAATGTCAATTAAAGCTGTGGGGTTTTTTTCCTGGTGTCTCTCTGTTATAGCCCTCCCCCCCCCTCATTTCTCATTTTTGGAGGTTGATGATCTTAGCTGATCTCAAGCTCTTACTTTTTGCTTTGCTGCCATCAGCTTTGCAATGAGTTTTATATGTCGCTGCTCACCAAGCAGTTCCAAACTTGAAATTTTACATCTCTTTCTCCTGCCTATTCAACCTATCAAACTGAGAGCTGGTCACTTTTCTGTAGAGGAAATGGTTAACATTAAGACATTGTTTAGTGTTCTATTCCTGGCTTTCTAATCCTGCTGGTTCCAGCTCTCACATCTGTCCATTATTATATTATTTATTTAAGGAAGATTATAAGTGTCATGATTGATGTTAAGAATGGGCTAGGCATTCATGTTGTTAATATTTTCATAGGAATTGGCTGGATTTGGGAGCTGGAATGCAGTTTTCCTTTGTTTTTCACTTTCCTCTGATTTTGGCATGTTAAAAAGTGCAGGAAAAAAATCCATATTATTAGGAAGATTACAAAATACTAAGGAAAACAGGGAATAGAAACGACATGAGTCACTACACAATTAAAATGCACATAATTTTTCATGTAAATTTTAATAAACAAACCCCAGAAATTACATAGGTGGGAAAGAAGTTATGGAAATGAAACAGATTTATTTACTTATTAAATAAATGAAACATTTATCTGTTTGAAGCATGTGCACACCAGCCGTATTATATCACGGGCACATGAACCTGTATTGTGTGGGTTTCATCTGTTCTTCTTTTCCTATCCCTGTGGCATCTGTCAGCCATTTCCATAGGTCATATATGTGTTTTTTCCATTTTTTCCCATCAGTCTTATTGCAAAGTTCATTGATCTCCTTTTATTATTAATTGCCAACATTGTTAAGAGTGAAACACCAATTTATATGCTCTGTGAAAACAATCTGAAAAAATGGTATTTTTAAAATTCATGTCACATTAGCAGTAGATTTCCTGTTAATGCTGAGGCATTGGCAAAAGACTGGTATTCTCCTGATTATTCTCTAATGGATATAATCCCTTGGTCAGCTCCATCAAGAATAGTTTAGCATGCATGCAATTCATTTATCAATTTGCTTTGTGGACATCAGTAGGATTGTATAAGCTACAAGACATTTAGTTATTCTGAACTTTAAAGTTGGGCATTGTAACTTGCAAGGGATTTTTTTTTAAAGTTTGCCAATTGTTTTTTTTTTTTTTTGTTTTAAACTGCTATCTTAGTAGGTAAGAATTTTTTGAAAGACCTTTTGTGGCACTCCTACTTATTTCTTAAATGGAAATTTGCTAAGGAATCACTCTTTTGGCACAGAAGTGCAGAATTGCACATTGTTTCCCACAAAACTTTCAGGAAATAACTGTATTTTTTTTTAATCATTCACCCAGAAATATAATTTATGGAAGACTTGGCATCAAACAGCATTGTGTTGCTGTTTTTTGTGTTTGGTTGGCAATTGCTGCAAATATGAACCATGCCTTTGGCCTCTGGATCTTCCAAGAATATTCCGTGGTGGAATTCATATAATACCAGACAAACCACTACTTTCCAATGCTGGATTATTTAAAATGTTTTGTCAATATATTGAACTACCATCGCTATATACTTGCAATACTTCCCATGTGGGCAGATTCTAGCTCAAGGTAAAAGCACCTTCAGACTTTGCAAAGAAACAATCCCATTTCAATCTCTGACATGATCTCCAGATAAGAAAGAGGGTATGCCCACCTATTCACTTTCCACTGACCCAGGAATCATGACATGCCCTTGCATCCTTACATTGCCTTTCTGGTTTTTTTTAAAAAAAGTTTCTAGCTTCACTGTGGCACATGAGAAATCCCTGTGAAAATAATTCTGCAATCATAAAATGGGAGCTTGGGGCCAGTGATTCCCTATTGGTGGGATTTTGTTAGGTACAAAGAATCAGGGTCATTCGTAAAGTTGCAGCATAGAAGATTTATTCAAGCCTCTACACAAGAATCTGGTCAATTAATGGTCAGCACTACGTTGATGCTAGATAAGAGTAAATGAAATTCAAGAGGGAAGGTTGGATTTTGATATCTTGTGGCAATACAAGGATGCTAAGCTGATGACATGTTTAACTCAGCTGCCCAACTCTGCCTCTCTTCTCTTACAGAATTTTACCTTTGTCCAACCTCCTTAGCTACCCTTAAGGTTTAAGCTGTTAAAATAAGTAAAGGGTCAACTTTCCACCTTACCTACCCAATAAGTAAACTGTTCTTATTCTTACATTTCCATGAAAACAGAAGCTGAACAAGATAGGAACCAAGATGGGGATGCACTGGTTGGATCTAATTTCGGAGTAGGAGTTTCCCTATTGGTTGGCTAGAAAGAATTTGAGTTGCTCATCCAAAGATGGTGTTTTGCTACTACTGGTACTAAGGACAATAGTGGGATTCTGAGAATTTCAAGCGTGAAAACACCGACTGCACAGAGTTATTCTGAGAATAGGTAGTTACTATCAATCAGACAATACTGAACTGGGTGCACCCATCATATAATAAAACAACTTCCTATGTGGTTGGCAGTCATTCTGCAAGATTTCAGTCTCCCTTGTTTTCAGCCTGATGCCTTAACCATTACTCCAAAGTGGCTCTCATTTCTCAGAAGTAAGCCTCACTAAACCCAGTAAGGCTAATTTCCACAGAAGCAACTATAGAAAGCAGCCTTAGGACTGTAAATGGCATTTTGAGATACCTTTTAAGAGATGTTCAGCAATGAAATAAAAACTGGTTCAGGGTGTTATGTACTGGGCTTAATTGAGAACAGGTGCAGGGAGCTGCAGCAGAACAGTCAGCAGACCACGTGTCCTGCTGGGTCAGACTTGCTGTCTGCAAGCAAGGAATAGCATGCAATTGAGCGGGAAAATACATTGCAATGATTGGCTGGCGACGCCCCAGGAAGAATGTATAAAAAGGGGTGGAGCCATTTTGTTCCAGTTCTGTTTTACTGTAAATAAAGAAATACCTGTTTATTGAGTCCTGCCTATTCAATGCTTACCAACGCAAGAAATAGAACACAGGAGATGGTAGATTCTTCTTCTATGATGGTGCTGAAACCAAGAGTGGATAACCATCTCTCTGGGAGGTTGTAATGGTAGATTCCTGGATTAGGCAGGGGATGGATCAGTTTATCTGCAAGATCTGTTCCAAATCTTGCATTCTATGATCCTTGGAAAGAAAGAGAAAGCCCCCCCCCCAAAAAAAACCTGTCAATGTTACACATTAAAAAAAATCTCAAATAACTGTTTTTCTCCATTGTTAAGGCTAAATTTTTAGATAACCTGCTTCATTTTTACCTATGCTTTATTTTTCTATAAATTTCTGCCACCCACTGGCAGAACTCAAGGTAATGAAGTGTTGTTACTCTTGTTACTCTTATATTTGCTGCAGAAAATGGGATTTGGAGAGTAGGTTATAATGACCACAAAGATACATTGAGACATTTGGGATTGATAAAGACTTGATTGTGCCGTTTGTATTATTGGCATGGGGGTTTATTTCGATTTATTAGATTTTTTTACCTCTCAAAAGCTCCAAGCTTCAAATGCCAGAAGAAATATCTTCAGTGCATGGCACGGAAGAAGGTAGTAGCTTGTCCTTTGACCAAGCTAAAATATTTTGCACCAGCTCTAGGAAACTGCCTTGTCAGATCACTAGTTCACTTAGCTCAATATCAGTTACGTGACAGTGAGAACAATTAAACAAGGGAACCGCTAGCCTCCTGGAATTATGGATACTCCATTGCTGGAGGTTTTCAAGAAAAGTTTAGACAACCTTTTGTCTGTAATGGCATAAGGACTCCTGCCTTGTACAGGGCATTGGACTTAGAAGACCTCCAAGGTCCCTTCCAGTTCTATGATTCTACATCAAACAGATGAATGGAGAACTTTCTTGGATCCCCCTATCTGTCTGGAAGCTTCTCCAAACATTAAGCTATGATCTATTATGGACTTTTAACTAAGCTTAGGATTCCCTGTCCAGACAACTTGTCTATTCTTTGACCAGATGCAAGGCAATTTGATCAAGAGTAGGTGGTGATGCGGAACAAACTATTTTACAAGAAACAGCGCCTGCATAATTAGATATGAAGAGAGAGAAAAAACCAATAAGCAAAGACAGATCCTTCTTGGGACCATGGCCAGAATAACATCCAGAAGGAAGCAGATGTGATGCAAAGATCAGTGCACGGGCCAAGTGTTACTGCCTAAGAGCATACTTGAATTTCTGTTGGGGAAAAAAAAGGGGGGGAGCATTTTCGCAGGCTCTAAAAATGTTATATGAGCAGCCATGTTAGCAGAACTCTGATACTGTACTACTTATATTGCAATGATAAGCTTAGTTATGTACAGAATCAATAAAGAGGGGGCCAGTAGAGCCAAAAAATAGTGCCAAAATGAGAATCCATCTTGGAGGTGATGCCAGTTTTAGATGAAACATTTAAATTATGCATATGCTTTGATGTTGTAACCTCCATCACTCCCCACACTTTTGGCAAAAGTTAACGTAACAGAGCAAAACAGATTACACATAGCCATGGATACAAGTTTGGGCTTATTGAAACATTGCACACCATCTAATTTACTGTTTCCATTCTGTGAGGAATTCCATTTTTCATTTTCCTTTCCCACATAAATGTTCCCTGAAGGTGCAACGCTCTTGTGGGGACAGAGCAGAAGAGGCTGACTGGGATGGAGAAAAAATATTGTGGCTCACCAGCCTGAATAACTCAAGAAGCAGCTCTTCTGTTGACTTCCAATACAATTTGGTGTGTCGGGTTGCAAGAATATCACATGCCTTAAGCAGATGGTCACAGGAATTTGGTCTCCCATAGTTAATTCTTAGCACTGTAATAATGAAGTTTTGCTTCCCAGAAGAAAGACAGATTCCATAAACCTACCCAATCAAAAAATAAAGAATGCATTCCTCCTCCTCCTCCTCCTCCTCCTCCTCCTCTTTTTCCATCGTGATGAAGGAAGCCACAGAGTTACTTGAGAGTGAGATGGGCAGCATATAAATTTAATAAACAAAGATAGAAGGAAGGAAAAAGAAATGTCAAAGCCCAGCCCAAAAACCTTACTGCAAACCCTTGCGTGGTTTATATTTTCTCTGGCCAAGCTATGCATCAGGAAAGAACTGGGTCGGAAGAACTGTTTTATTTTTATTTTCTAAAACCAACTTTGGCTTGTCACTCCCTTTTTAATTTTATTTCTCATTGACTCCCAAAGAGTTTAGTGATGGAGCAGGAGCAAATGAATAGTTGGTGCTACTTCTCTCTATGGCTGAAGAACCTTGCTAGAGAAGCTCTTTCTCCCCCAACCAAATCTTGTAGTCCTCTGCAGTCACCTGTCACACAGCCCAGATTAACAGAATAACAGAATAACCGAGTTGGAAGGGACCCTGGAGATCTTCTAGTCCAGGGGTCCCCAACCCCCTGGGGCCACGGCCTATTCAGAATTGGGCCGCATGAGTGGCTGACTGGCTGGCTTACCAGTATCTTCTGCCCAGGTCTGAGACAGGGTCACTGGCTCAAGATCATGCAGTTTTGTAGTTAAGGGAAGCCTGGAACTCAGTCTCCTGACTTCTAATCCAGTGCCTTAACTATTGGGCCGAACCAACTCTTATAGGTAATGGTAGGAGATGCTAATCTGGAGTTATTCCATAGCTCCTGTTATGCTAATCCTTTAATCTAGTAGTTACTCTAGCTGTGACTTGGCAACATGTTTTATTACAGGCCTAGGAACTCCAAACTACTTCCCAGGTTTTGCCTTTCCTACACATAAATCCCTTTCACATAGAAACAAGCTCAAGATTTTTGTAGCCCACTGAGAAAAATAACAAGATGAAGCCAACATAATCTACACAAACCATAATGACACCAAGCTGATGACATTTACACAGTGATGTCTTCACATGAATGCTGCTCCTGATGAATACTTTCATCCTGATGTCCGGCACAAATGCAAAAGTTGTGATGTTCGCACTATGACATTCTGCACATTCTTCATTTGCTTCCCTGGCCTGCCACTCATTCAATGGATGGTGGCTTTTCTTAATTCTTTGTACAGAGACGAAGGAGTCAGGAAGTCAACTCTTACCTCAATACTGACAACAAGAAGGTGTCCAGTGCCACACTTATGGGGCAGCAAGATAGTCTTGAGGAGTGTTTTTCAAACTTGGCAACTTTAAGACGTGTGGACTTCAACTCCTAGAATGCCTTGTTATGATCACGCTGGCTAGGGAATTCTGGGAATTGAAATCCACACAACTTAAAGTTGCCAAATTGAAAAACATTGGGTTAGACCAGTGGTGGCAAACCTATGGCACGCGTGCCAGAGGTGGCACTCGGAGCCCTCTCTGTGGGCACGCGCGCCATTGCCCCAGCCCTGCCTCCCCCTGCAACACTCTCCTCACCAGCAACCTGCCCAGAGGAGAGTCTCCCCCAGGCGTGGCCCACGCGGAGCAGCGCAGCCAAGCACATGGCAGCCGGGCAGCAGGGGCAAGACTCCGCCCTCATGCCCCATCATGTGCAGATGATGCACGTGGAGGGCGTGGCCACCATGGTGCTGCAAGGCCGCCATGGCAATCTGTGGTGAGTGGCCCTGCAGGTGGGCAGAGCAGGGGGCAGAGCGGGGGGCAGAGCGGGGGTGGGCCGGGGGGCGGGCCATTTTTTGGGCACTCAGTCTCTAAAAAGTTCACCATCACTGGTTTAAACAGTGAAAGCCAAGCTGTCTAGCAAAAGCCTCTTTGCTCTTCTGAATACCTTGAAGGCATCATTGTAACGTCCTTTATGTCAATATGAGGCCATTTCCTCAGCTATGGTACAATGCTGGAAAAATTTCCTCTCATCTATAGGTCAGCCCATTAATAGGCTTATATATTTCCTATTATGTAAATGATACTTGAGGACTACCGTTACAATTTTTACCTTTCTTACAAGGAAATGATTTTAGCATGAATGAATAGTTGGGTCTACTCTCAGTGTGCAAGATGTAACCTTCTGACAAGATGTTCTTCTGCTGCCTAGCACAGGGAAACATGAAGGGCAGCGTGAGGGAACAAGTATGAGGGAACTTCAACTTCCCAAGGGCACTTTTACCTTACCTATGTCTTAAGCCCATGACTGAAGACATTGCATTGATTAATAATGAACCTGGCTCAGATGCATGTACTATCTGGTACTCTAATGAAAAGGAAACTTATGGAGGAGGAGGAGGAGGAGGAGGAGGAGGAGGGAGGAGGAGGAGGAGGAGGTAGTAAGGAGAAGGAGGAGGAGGAGGAGAGGAGAAGAGAAGAAGGAAGGAGAAGGAGAAGGAGAAGGAGAAGAAGGAAGGAAGAAGAAGAAGAAGAAGAAGAAGAAGAAGAAGAGGAAGAGGAAGAAGAAGAAGAAGAAGAAGAAGAGAAGAAGAAGAAGAAGAGAAGAAGAAGAAGAAGAAGAAGAAGAAGAAGAAGAAGAAGAAGAAGAAGAAGAAGAAGAAGAAGAAGAAGAAGAAGAAGAAGAAGAAGAAGAAGAAGAAGAAGAAGAAGAAGAAGAAGAAAGGCTTTTGAATATATCAACATCACGGCTGGGAGTAATGATCTGCTCCATAATTTCCCTTCAGTTGCATAATGTTGCCCAGATATTTCACAAGCACTTGTAACTTATCATTCTTGTACAAGATGGATGAGAAGAAATCAGTAGGAAACCGCCTGGATGAATAAAAGCCTTAAAACCTGTTTTCGGGGTTGGGGTGGGGTGGGGTAGGAAACCTCTGAAAGGAAAACTAAGCTACAAGACTTGGGAACCACTTGAGTCTGTGAGCTTCTGAGGGAGGATGCTAAACAGTCTGGGGGAAATTGTTTGGTCTTTTTAAAGCAGAAGAGAAGTTCAGACATTCATTCACCCTTAATAATTCCCAACCCTTCTGCCAATTCAATTGCGGTCACACCCCTTTTTGTAGTGTACCATCAACAGTAGGATTAGCAGTGGCCATCCAGATTTAGGGAGCCCAAAAGAAAAATCTAGTTAAACTGGATGTGGACCCTGAACTAATCAAAAATTGTATATCTCTGGTTTAGCAGTATGTTTAATTATGCAAAATCTATCCTTCTATATCCCTTCTTAAAAAGAAACTCAAATCTGGAAACTTTTAGTTTACTATAACTTAAAGGGTGATAGTAAAAATTACTATAGCCTTACATATTTGAATTTGCTAAACAACTAAAATCAAAGGCCATTCAGAAGAAAACAAAACAAGTCAACAACCATGATTAAAACAAGCCAGAACTTAAGTTTGATCTAGAAATTTAGCAGGTTCTTCTTGTCTTACATAGTACTTCACAAGGTTGTTATATGGATAAAATGTATGAGCAATAAAAATGCAATTAAATGAATCCCGGAACAGAAAAAATGGAATATAGCCCTTCTGTCCCTTGGGTGTATTTTGTCTTTCACGTTTTTTTATAAAAAAAAATTGTCTTCAGACCTATTACTTTCCTCGCCTGCAGTCTCAATCCGCCTAGCAGAGCCCGCGTTTCGGACGGCTCGTGTTTGGTTGCTTTTTTGACGGGAGATTCTCAGCGATCACATACGGCAGATCGATCTCCGGGCGAGCTGTCCCCAACGGAACCCATCGCCGCTGCTGAGATCGGAGCGCCCGTTTCGTTTACTTCGAATCACGGAGATTGCAATGGCGCTACCGGCCAGCAGGAGGAGACAGGAGGCCGGCTAGGCAGCCCCGCGGAGAGGAGCGGGGACCGCGCTGAAGAGAAGGGGCGAGCAAAGACGGCGCGGAGGCGAGGCTGAGCTCTGCTAAGTGGGGAAGTGCGGAGGAAGAGCGCGGTCTCTGCACCGGCCCGTCGGCGTCCACTCCCAGCCACCTTCTGCGGACACCGCTTCCTACCCTCTCTTTGGCAGCTTTCAAGGCGCCCCTGGCCCTTGCGCCCACCGGCTCCATGGCTGCTTCGGCTTCGCGGACCTTCTTGCTCACCGTCGGGGCGCTCCTGGTGCTCTTCGCTGCCCTGCTCCACTCCGCCTCCCCAGGTACAGTCCCCGGTTCGTTCTCTCGACGGCGCGCCCGCGGGCGCCCTTGTGGAGAGGGAGGGAACTCGGGAGATCCTGGGGTAGTTTGCAGAAGGGGTTGGGACGCCCTCCCCTCTCTCTTTCTCCCTCTCTCCCTCTTCCTCTCTCGACGGTTAAATTCCTCAGCATGGCACCCCAGGGTGCGTGGGACTACAGCTCCCCTGTTGGCTATGTTGGCAAAGGTAGTTTTAACTCTGTGTATCTGCAGGGCCCGCCACTTCCCCACCGTAGGAATACCTTGCGTGAGAAACGCCGTGCTTCCCAATTCTTATCGCCTCTCTTGCCCCATAACTCTTATTTCCACCTGCTTTGCGGTCTGTCAGCCAATTGGGCTTCCTGGCAGAGCAAACTTCTACTAGCCTGGACTTTTTTTTTTTTGCATCACATAGATAGATGAACATGCAAAAGTGATTGGCCAGCATTGTCTTCTTTTTCTTTTAAAAGAGGATTGATGGAGCATGGCTCTCCACAAAATGTTTTTTTTTTTTTAAAGAAAACCTCATAGGAATGCAATGGAGCAAATGTTTATTTGTGTACATGGGATCACTGCTTAATATACACACACACATACACATTCTCACTTTTCCAAAGCTCTGCTCTCCACCTTTATTGTCCTTCCATGTCTGTTTTGGTTGCACAGTCCCACAGAGCCAGGAAACCTGAACCAGTTGTTCCTAAATGTAAAGCAAACACAAAATACATCTCTTCCAAGGAACTCAGGGAAACTTCTCAGTTGTTTGCAATGCAAAGATTGCAATTCAGGGATAGCATTCCTACCAAATGCTGCAGGGTAGATTTGCAGTAATTATGCATAGGTTAACTCCAGAAGAGAAATGGTTAGTGAAATAAGCTTTGGGGGGGGGATGAAACAGTGAGGAATGGCTGAGGGAGAACTTGCCACGCATGCTGTTGGAGAGGATTTCCAGGGTCTGGATTCCCCCCCCCCGCTCAGAATGTTCCCCACATCCACTTTTTATAAAATTATGTATTGTTGGTAAATGTCATTGGAAAAAATTGTCTAGAATCTGTAAAGATACTTCAGATTTGTATTGGGAGTGTAACCAGAAAGAGAGATCTTTTATCATATATGCTGGATGTGCAAAAAAACTAGAAAGTTTTGGATTCAATTACATTACATTAATTCAGAAGATTTTTAAGATTTATGTACAATTGAAACTAGAGGCTTTTATTTTGGAACTGATTGATAAGCAGTTGGGAACTTCATGGAGCTTCATTTTTATATATGACTACTGCAACAAGACTATTATAAGCACAAAGGAGAACAGATTTGATACTATCCACAATGGAGGAATGGATGATGAAGATGATGGAACTGCTGAGATGGCCAGGTTGACAACTCTGATCAGAAAAGAGATATATTATCTAAGTTCAGTGCTGACTGGAAACCCCTACAGACTTTGTGTGAAATGGGGGAAAAATGAAATTGTGACATATGGTTTTAATGACTAGAAAAAAATAGATGGTAGAAAAAGTGTAACCATGTTGTAACTATGAGTAAGAAGTTAATTTATCTATAACTGTTGTAAAAAAAAATCAAAAGTCTATTCTTCCTTCCTTCCTTCCTTCCTCCCTTCCCTCCCTCCCTCCCTCCCTCCCTCCCTTTTGGCTTTGTCTTTTTCCTCTCTTTTTCCTCTATTCTAAATATTCTTGCTAGATTTTAATCTTTTTTTAATAAAATGATATGTATAAGAAAAGAATGTTCCCTACCTCCCACTCCTTTTTTTGCTTTTATTTTTGGTCCTTTTGATCTGTGTTTTAAAAAAGCATGTACTTTTCTCTTATAGGAAGGGCAGAAATGGTAAGTAGCTGAATATGCCCATACAAGTTGAGCTGGGAGTAAAGTACAGGAATTCCTAGTGCATATTTGCCCACAGGGCCAGTTCCTCGCCATAATATGATGACAGGATTGTTAAGGTAGGGACTAAATCCTAAGCAAGACAGAGAGCTTGGAAGCAAATCCCTTTAGAATCAAGGAAACATCAATCTGAGAAAACACAGTATAAGTTCATAATGTCAAGTTGGAAAGTTGAAACAAAAACAAGTGCTCCTTACTGAGAGGTTTCTCCGCTCCCAGGTTTTGAATATCAGCTATTTCATGGTATTAAAAAAAAAAGCACTGTGAAGTATCTTTCATCAGGCGTACATTGTGTCAATACTGTGGTTTTTTTCCCAGCAAGATGCCTTAGATTATAAAGATGGGTGTGGCAACTCCTGAAGAGTTCCCACTGCATTTTTCAGCTCTTCTTTTGGAAAAAAAAAACTTTGCAGGACAGTGGCTTCCAGGAAGCGTCTGCTGAAACACTTTAGTCTAACACAATACGGAACTCTACAGAGACTTTACAGTTAAAGTATCTGCAACTCACTCAGAGGTCACTTATTGGTTCTCTGAGCAGTTCCTGATGATCTAATCAGAGTTGTTAATAGCAATTGGGAGCTCCTAATGCCACAGAGGGTTTTTGGGGGTCTTTGCCCGAAGTCTCGTGCTGAACCTCAGCTTCATCCCGTTTAACTCAGTTACAACAATTGGATGCACAGATCAAAGAATTCTGTGGAGAAAACCAATTGGATGATTGGGGGGGGGGAGTTTTGTCTTTGCTCTTATATGGAAACAGTCACAAGATATTGAAGGCTGAGTAGTCTGCCCAGTGGATGAAATAATTGCTGGCTCTATTCTGTTCAGTTCCAAATAAACTTGTTATAGGTAATCCTTGACTTACAACCGGTTGCTTAGTGACCAGTTGAAATTACGATCTACCTGAAAAAGGGAATTTACGGCCTAGGGCTAGATCCAAAGTTCCAATGAACGCCCCCCCCTGCAGTCACATGACTGCACTTTGGGTGCTCAGCAATATGGCTATATTTACGGTGGTGTGTTGTATCCTGTAGTAATGTGACCAAGTTTTACAACAGTGTTATGCAAAACTGGTTACTTCTGGTTTTCGTCAAAAACTGTGCCCATTATGATCCATTGGTTTGCGTAACAACTGCTGCATTTGTTTAACGACTGCCGCAAAAAATGTTATAAAATCGTGACCGACCCATTTTTTTTGACTGTTATGACTTAAATAGTAATGGGAGGGCTCTATTACAGTCATAATTCGAAGACTATCTGTACTTGCTTGGAAAGAATTCTAGAATTTCAAAAATCTGGAATTTAGTTAAAGGACACCCACATGAATTATCATTTCTAATATTTACTGCTCCATTCACCTGAGCAGCCTATCTTGGCCTTAACTGTCCTCGCCTTCCAGAGATGTAATTCTTAATCTCATAACTGAGAACGATGCTTAGCCATGCTAACTGGGAAGGATGAGATAACAATCCAGCACATCTGTATGGCCAGTCTACTATCAGCAGTGCAATCTTATACATGTCAACTCAGAATTAAACTCTATTAAGGCAAACCCACACAGTCCCATTGCCCCTGATGAGATTAGCCCACTAGCTAATTTCCAAAGGACATGCCCACCTCCCACCCCCTCTGTCTCATTGACCACTTGCAAATGAGGCAGACCAAGCACAGCCTTAGATTCTCCACTCTGGAAGTAACTCCCCCCCCTTCTCCCACCTCCATATGCCAAACATAGGCAACGAAGGGCACACTGATATGTCTTGGGGGAGGTGGCCAAAAATGTGCTCCTTGCTATGCTCTGTGTCAGTAAATTTGGCTTCGGTTGGTTCTGCCAGTTTCCTGTGGAGCTGCACCCTTTAATCTGATTATTGACGCATTCTTAGACTGGTCTTATAGATGTGCTGGACTACTATCTCATCACTATCTCCTACCAAAGGAGCAATTAAAAAGCATATCGATCTAGATCAGGGGTGTCAAACTCGCAGCGTCATGTGACATGTCGTGACGTATCATGACTTTTTTCCCATTGCCGGCAATGGGGTGGGCGGGGTTTCGGCATGATGCATCTGGCCCACGGGCCGGTAGTTTGACACCCCTGATCTAGATCCAGCATATGAATAGGTGAGAAACCAGACCATTTGAACTGCCAATCAATAAGAGAACCAATCAGCTGCTCAGAATTCAAACATAGCACCAAACGAACAACCAATCGCATGACCAACTGACCACACTGGCACACAAGACATTTATAAGCTAAGGAGAATAGGACAAGAAAATCCTGCTGATGATGTTACCTAGTTTGGTAACGAAATGTTCAGAAATTATATTGAAACAAGCTTGGAGAACAAATCACAGCCAAAATTATCTCATCATTTTCAGTTAGCATGGCTAAGCATCGTTCTCAATATGAGATTAAGAAACACATCTCTGGAAGGCAGCTGGTGAGGAAAGTTGCAGTAGATCAGCGTTTCTCAACCCTGGTAATTTTAAGATGGTGAGGAAAGTTGCAACAGACCAGTGTGGATTTCAGCTCCCCAAATTCCCCAGGCAGCATTTGGGAATTCTGAGAGTTGAAGTCCTTAGACCTTAAAGTTACCTAGGTTGAGAAACACTGCTGTGGATAAATCCTTTATTGAATATCTGTCCTTGATTTGCTTGAAGGTAATGTTAATGAATGAAATACAAGTAGTCCTCAACTTACAACTGGTTGCTTAGACACTGTTCAAAGTTATGACAGACACCCCCAAAAAGTATTTATAGCCCAGATTCAAAGTTCTGATAGCCACCTTGCTGGTCACATGACCACATTTTATGTGCTTGGCAACAGGCCTGCATTTATGGCCACTTATGACATCCTGAGATCATGTGACCAAGGTTTATGACTAATTTGCCAGAAACCGATGTTTACAATGGGCTCACTTAACCACCACTGCAAAAAGGGTCACAAAATTGGGCTTCGTCATGTAATGACCCATTTAACGACAGTCACAACTTATGACCATAGTTGCAGTCGCAATTATGGTTGTAATTCGAGAACTACCTGTAGTTTTGAGAACGGGATTAAATCCTTGACCGCTTTTTCTTTAAAAATGGTTTATTTTCTTTCTTTCTGAAAAATGTGAAAGTTTGCCAACTGTCGTAATGAAACATTCCTTTAATGAATAATTGCCCTATTAAAAGTTATGAATGAAATAATTTTCAGGAAAAAAAATACAGCACATTTTATTTTGGGATAGTGCAGGCCACAGCAAAAGGTTCCAAATGCTGGCATGCATTGACATGAGGGAAAAGAGAATTTTATAATAACATTTTTTTCATAGCACTTTCCATAACTATTGCATTTTTTATTATTATTATTGTTGTTGTTGTTGTTGTTGTTGTTGTTATTATTATTATTATTATTATCTTTTATTCATTAGACATGAATCTCAGTTAACTGAACATTCAAGTTGGCTGGCGTTAATGGTTGACACGGGTTGCTTGTTGTTGTTATACTTATTCTTATTCTTATTATTATTATTATATTAGCATTAGCATTAGTATTACTGTTTCTAAAAAAGGGAAAAATAAAACATTGGACTATTTGATTGTCCATCCAAGTGGCAGCCCTATCCCAGTGTTTCTTAAAGTTGGGTAACTTTAAGAGGTGTGGACTTTATGCTGGCTGGGGAATTTTGTGAGGTGAAAAATCTACTCATCTTAAAGTTGCCAAGTGTGGAAAAACACTGCCCTGGCCTATTTTGTTTAATCTTGGACAGCTAAGGAGGATCAGGAAATCCAAGGACTGTAAACCGTACTGAGAAAATCAGAGAAAAGCAACATAAAACAAGATTATGACTATGGATCGTGCCCACTCTATTAGAGGCCCAATTCCAGTGGCACTGATTGTTTAGCACTTCATGACCTACTGACCACAAGGGAGCAGTAGGGGATAGGTAGAGAGTTAATGATTCGCTCTGTGTCTCCTCTGTGTCTTTCACCCTGCTTGTTTTAACAGATGGCTAATCTCAGAAAAAGAGGAAGTAAAGAAGAAGTAACTCCTGCAAGAGAGTGACTTTGATATTGGTTCCTGGCAACTGCCTGGACTAGTCCTTGCACTTTTCTTGGTAAATTTTCGGATATAATTTGCTCTTGCCTCCTTCTTAAGGCTGAGAGAGAGAGTGACTAACTCCAGGTCATCCAACTGGTTTCATGCCTAAAGCGGGACTAGAACTCACAGTCTCCTGGTTTCTAACCTGGTGTCTTAACTGCTACTTAACCTAGCTTTCCAAATGATATTACATAATTACATAATCTTCAATCCCTGTGCTCTTTGCAAGACTTTTAAGAAGGCAGATCCTAGCTAAATTTGTTAAATTTAACAAACTACCCTGTGAAAAATGATAAAGATCAGAAAAGGTCATCTTCTGGATTGACTTAATTCAGGCACCTTCCCAATCTGTCCAAAATGGAGCAGCATTTCGGCCAACTAGCATGCATCCTACTTCTGAAGCTTCACTAGAATTTGGAAGGAGGTATAGTTGGGCCATCTTTGAATAAGAACCATTCAAGAGCTTAAAGAGGGGAACAAGAGAAGAGATTTTTGATTGAAACATTTTACTACTAATCTTAGTGAATGGGTTTTTCTCTTTGTGAAAAGGAAAGGAAAACAAAAGTAGCTTTGGAGAAGTCTGCTAGACAATGTTGTTACTGAAGCCAGGAGCAGAATATTTAAAGGGTCTTAATGTTACATTGGATTCTTATTATGGAAAATGGAAATGTTCTGCTACTATTTACTCTATTTCTATACACTATTCATGTCCTATATTGCAATTTCCATGACTTTGGAGTTTATTGACTATAAAATAAAAGCAAAACAAAGAATCCTTTAGCCAGCTTTAGATTCATCTTTTTCCAGCTTTAAATATCATCCCAAAATTGCAATGCTTCTTGTCTATAATGTACACAATTTTTTATTTTCATATTTAAAAAAAAAAAAAGATAGGAGAGAAAGAAGTAATGCCACTGTCCTTTGTCCAACCACATCATTATTTTTTCATTAGCTGTACAGCACGTAAAAGCCTTGGCATCAAAACTGGGCAAATGGAGAAGCTATTCAAAATTTGGAAAGAATTTCATTTTTTCTAATACATAAATATTTTCAAAATTTATTTTGATAGGTACTTAAAACCCTAGCTTACATCTTTGTTTCAACTTACGATTTTGGTGATGGCAATGAAGTTTAAATTGATTCCAGATTAGGTGATGGCATAAAGCCAGCCTGGCCTAATCAAAAAGCTAAGCAGAATCAGACCAGGGCAACGCTTGGATGGAAGACCATGAGGAAATACTAGGATTATAAGTTTGATTGAGACAATTATATAAAGTCAAGCATGACTCAAATGAAGGGTAACATGGAAGGTGATGGGTTCTACTTCCCTGAATATAGTTAATGGAGATGGGATGGTTTTCTACCACAGATGCCATCAGTGGAATCCCACACTGGGCAAGAGATTAAACTAGAAGATCTCCAAGAGATTAAACTAGATGATTAAATTAGATCTCTTACATTCTGCAGTTCTATGATTCTGTCCTTAACAGTGGGTAACCTGAGGCCTCGGTCTCAGGCAGGCCTTGGGCCTCTTTTTAAAAGTCCCAACTATGCAAATGTCTTACTAAGGCCACGGTCTCCTCAGAGTTTTCACTTCATAAATGACCAGGTTCAAATTATCCATGGTGGCCACATTAAGTGAAGACCTAGCTCTGTGGAGAAGGTTCTAACGCTGCAAAAAATGGAAGGAAAGAGAAGAGGATGTCCAGCCATAAGATGGATAGATTCAGTGACAGTCATGATGAGTGCACTGCTGAACACTTGAAAGTTCAGGTTAGGAACAGATTCTCAGGAAGGAAATTTATCCATGTGGTCATGAGGAGTTGAAAACAACTTAATAACACATAATCACTCAACCAAAATCACAGTATATTTATTTCTCCTCTCCTTCAAAAAAACAAAACAAAAACAGTCTTTCTTGCTTATTATGAAAAACTCCAGAATTTAACCTTAAGTTCAGTGGATAATATCTGTGATTTTCTTAAAACATTTTATATCTAAGAAATTTATTTTTATCTTGAAAACTCATAACACAGTTTTCATAAGTCTCACTTTTGTAAATAAATAAATACATAAAATATTGAATGAAGTATTTAATAGGGTGCATTTTTTTTAAAATATATATACTGTGAAATATAACTGCCTTATTGGGTAAAACATGCACCAAAATGCAATAACATTAATGCATTGTGAAAATAACTTCAGGTTTTTTATTTTAAAACTAAAACTTGGCTTTAAGGAAACAACCTTCAAAATTGTCTCTGTAAAACTGATGAGTGGCTACTGTAAATGGCAATACAGAAAGGAACAAAATGCACTCAACTTACATTTTACAAAGATAAAAAATGTTTTTTTTTTAATAATTTGCCTGTTTTGATATTTTATAGTTTGGACTTTGGAAAAGGAGGATGTTTCCTAATCCCTAGAAAAGATGCATCTGATATTGCTGATTTATTGGTTGTGTTTACTATTAAAAACACAGTTAAGAAGAATGTTAGATTTCTTCATCAAGTGCATGTTAAAGCTTGAGTATGTGTTCCTTGACATTTTTTTCAGATTTCTGAAAGAATGTTGGCAAGAACCAGTGGAAAATTGAACTTCCACAGTCGAGATGGAGTGGAAAACCTTTCTATAAACATGAATCTTTCTTAGGTGGGCAAAAAAATGTCTTCTTGTAACACAAAGTGGAAGAATATTTTGTAGTGTTGAAGGAAAAGTCTTCATCATGGTTCAGTCCAAGCTGGGAATAAACAACATGGCGACTGCTTTAGAAAGAAGATTGCAGTTTATTGAAGATGAGAGCCAGACAGAAAAGATGGCTCTGGAAGAAAAGAGAGAGAGCACATGTAGGGAGTAGGTTTTTATACCTTCTTGAGCCTTTTGTTTGGAGTTGTTCCTGTGGCTTTGACCTGAATCTGAGTGTGCCTTTCTGGTATTCTGATGGTGATGGGTTAATCCTAATGTCCCAAAGGTCAATCCTGCTTCCCTGTGGCTGTGGCTGATGACTCTTAGATTTTTGGTGTGAGGGATTGTTGATTCTAGGGATCTTTCTTCCTAATCCCAGTTTCCTGACTCCAGTCTTTCTGACAAGATTATCACATCTGCAATTCTGCAGACTTGGTTTCTGTTTGGGACAGAGAGACTTGGGGGCGGGGTTGGTTTCTGCTTTTAAAATCCTTTAGGGGAATATATTCTGCCTTTTAAATATTTCCAAAAATATTTCTTTCTCTGGGGGGAGGCTGACTTCCCATCATCATAACCCAACATGGTCATGAGGCTTCTGTAAAATCTGCAATGGAGCATCCTTGCTGGATAAAAGGCTCTGATATTAATTTGTCCTTTTGAGTTCTGAAGTTAGACTTTTGTCCATTAATTCAGGGGTCCTCAACCTTGGCAACTTTAAGGCTTGTGGACTTCAACTCCCAGAATTCCTCAGCTAGCTTTGCTGGCTGAGGAATTCTGGGAGTTGAAGTCCACAAGCCTTAAAGTTGCCAAGGTTGAGGACCCCTGCATTAATTGTTTTTGGTAAAGTCTTAAGGAACAATGTTAATTTTCTTCTAAAAGGACTTGAAGGAGAACATCTTATAATTAACTTTGCTTGACTCACTGGAATGTGTGTTACTTAACACACAGTATTATGCCTCTTTCCCTCACAACAGCAACCTTATGTGGTGAGTTGTGCTAAGTAGAAAACGTAAACTGTGGATATATATCTCATTCGAATGAAAAGCTATCAGACACAGAAATGTATAAAAGTGTGGATGCATTCTTTGATCATCTTTATTTCATTGTATCCAGCTTTTTATTTCTTTTTCCCTATTTCACTGAAAAATGAAAAATAAATCTAAATTTATATTTTAGTAGTTCATCTTACAGTGGTGATCCCATTTCAAAATGTTGCAGGGAATGAGTCATAATATAGATTTGGATGGAGAGGATTAGAGTTAAGCTCAGGTCTAACAAAACCAAGTGGCAATGGGTCCTTCCAGATCCAGACACTTTTATGACTCTAGTTCTAAATGGGGTTGCACTTCTCTAAATAACACTAATATGTCATATGAGGATCTTCCAGAACTCTTAGCTCTTTCTGAAAGAGCAAATGATAGCTGTAGCCAGAAATGGTTTCTCACAGATGTGTCACATGCATCAAATGTTCTTCTTTGAAAAAGCCTCAAAGAGCTGACTGTTTCCCCAGGGTGTGGGTTAGGATGGGATGTAAAGTAATTTTGTGAGGGTTTTTATGACAGCTTCTAAATGTCTATGACACCCAGAATCATTAAGAGGTTGGATGGCTTTAAAATCTTTCTTTCTTTCTTTCTTTCTTTCTTTCTTTCTTTCTTTCTTTCTTTCTTTCTTTCTTTCTTTCTTTCTTTCTTTCTTTCTTTCTTTCTTTCTTTCTTTCTTTCTTTCTTTCTTTCTTTCTTTCTTTCTTTCTTTCTTCCTTCCTTCCTTCCTTCCTTCCTTCCTTCCTTCCTCCCCCCCCTCTCTCTCTCATCATCATCATGTGGGGATGTAGAATCAGCATATATAGTATTCACCCATGGTGGTGTGGTCTCGCTCAGTCAGTGTCCATTTACCAACCTAGACCAGACTTGATACAGAGAGGCAAGCTTTTTGAGCTTCTATCCAAAACCCATGTGCAAAATAAATGGATGGATTATAGAATGTACAAAACGAATTACAAGACATACTAAACTTGACCTACCAAGGAGAAGTTTCATCTAGCTTCAAATATGTGTTGGACATCTGGAATTTTTCAGCTACTGTTAGTATTATGTCACAAATATATGCTGTAAAGTTCTGGAATCAATAAAAACTTATGAACCAGAAGGAGTTATCAGCACTTAAAAGATATGAGAGCCAGTTGGATGTATTGATTAAGGCACCAGGCTAGAAACCAGAAGCCATGAGTTTTAGTCCCAATTTAGATTACTCTCTCTCAGCTCTAGGAAGATGACATGGGCAAGTCACTTCTGAAATCTCCCCTATAAAATCTCAGAAGCTTAGCCAGGCAGTTGCCAGAACTGAAGTCTGACTTGAAGAGGGGAAAAAAGATAGAAAGCAAGAAATGTAATTAATTCATGGACTGAAAGATCTATGATACCAAACAAAATATTTCTCTGTCAGCTTTGGGCCTAGTAACTAGTAACAGGGAAGAAATTCCTTTCACCCATTTTTTTACCCTAATTTGAATTACTGTGACATTTACCCTAATTTGAATTACTGTGACAAATGGAATATAGTTATTCTTTGAATCATAAACTGATCCAAATATGTATAGCTTTCCTGACTGTTTTGGAGTCAGTAACAGGCTCAAAAATACCATGCAAAACCATGTATATTAAGAAACATTGAATGCAAAATAATATACAATAAATGTTGCCAACAAAGCATGTGTTATTAGAGGTGAAATTTTGTGCTGTTTAAAATTGCAGGCAGGTGTGGAAATTGGATGTCACTGATTTATGAGTGAATTCATACTTGATTGACATGAGTTAGTGGTTACCTACTTAGAAGGCCACAGTCCCCTCCATTGCAAGGCCCTGTCATTTCTATTATTATTACTACAGTTGATCACACAGTCAACGAGATGTTTTAACTGGATTTGGCATTTTTGTCCATCTATTGAGTCCTTCTCAAGGATCCGGGATAGGCAGATGTTGCTTAATAATATTAAATGTATCATCACAGGTTGTAAGCTGTTCCAAGTAAAGCTGCCTGTTGAAAGTGATTGATGGTGATTTTGTCAGTGCCTATGGTGTTCAGGTGTTGCTCCAGAAGTTTTGGAATTGCATCCAAGGTGCCTGTTACTATTAGTACTAGCTTTGCTTATTTTGCCATGGTCATTCTATTTCTATTTGCAGTTGTTTATATTTTATGATCCCCCCCAGTTCTTTATCTTCTCTTCTGCTGTCTCCAGGTATTGCAATGTCCACTCTCCAGAATTTCTTTTGTCTTTCTTATCAACAATTGTTAAGTGTGAGGTGTTGTATAGCAGATGCTTCTCTGTTTGAATTCTAAAGTCCCAAAGCATTTAGCTTCTTCATTTTCTCTTACTTAGTCTATTTTGTGGTCCCCCAGTTCTTGCTTGCAGGCAAATGGTATTTCTTGCAAATATTCCAATGCACCATTGTTGCTACTTTGTCATGCTGTTGTTTGCAGTCGGTTTGTGTGATCTTGCAGTAGCTAACTAGGTTTTTCAGCTTCTTTGCAGAGGCGACATTTGCTGTCTATATTGTCTTCTCAATCCTGGCTTTCTATGCATTTGTTCTTAAGATTTAATCTTGTGCAGCCAAAATTAGCTCCTCTGTCTCTTTCATCAGCTACCCTGCTCTTAACTCTTGCCAGGTCTTGTTGTTATCTGCTTTGCCTGCTAGCTTTTGGCTATGTAACTGGCCATGCTGTAAGGTCCCACCTCAATTTACATCTTAAGAAGACAGAACTCTTGGAACGTTTTTTCCAACAGGGATCTTTATTAAGAAAAACTGACTGAAGGCATGCTAGACAGGATCTGAGGGCCCCCCCTTACCATTCAATGTTTTAAAGTGTTCCCAGGCAGCCCCACTCCACATTCCTTCCGCTCAATTCAAATTGGCAGATGGTTGGGTGTTAAATCCATCGGATCCCAAGCGCTGCAATCTTCCCCCCCTTTTTCCTTGCTGCCGGTAAAAGGAGGCTTCATAGGGAGTGAGATCAAAGGCTGATGGCCGCATTGTTATGGTTAGTACTCTCGAAGGGAATCCACAGAGGTTGTTATTTTGTAGTTGATAGGGGAAATGCCAGTCATAAACACCGGTGTTTACTCCCCCTCCCTTTGTAGTATGACAGAATCCAGAAGAGAGTAAGAATTGGGTTTTCTCAGAGTAGGTAGCTAGAAATAAAATATAATTGGATTCTGACACATGCAATACTTCGTTTTACCATGTCTCTTCTATTTGGTCTTTCTTATAGGCCAGCTTGGTCTCTTTGGTATTCAGTAAACCTTCATTACTAATTCATCTTCATACTTTATACAACAAGAGAGCAAAATAGAATCTAGACCTGTGTTGAAAGGTGGGAAGATCAGAACGAACATAGAATGGTCTTCCTATTATCTAAGATCACCTTCACTGCTACACCCAACTGGCTCTGGGTTCCTTTATGGCAGAGGTCCCCAACCTTTTGGGCACCAGGGACAGATTCCATGGAGAGAGGTTTTTTCCGTGGACCGGAGGGGGCGTGGTTTTGTGTGCTGCCTGCATCCTGTGGATGGGGCTTTGCTTGTTTGTGCGGACCGGTTGCTGGCATGCTGCGGCCCGGTATTGGTCCACAGACCAGGGGTTGGGGACCCCTGCTCTATGGCACTTCATCTTTTCCTCACATACCTCTCAGTGCTAGAACATCTGAGATGCATGAAGGATCTGCTTCAGAGCTCTGCATGAAACACACACCAGGATGAGAAGATATAATTCCATAAAGAAGGCCCACCAGCATAGGAGCAGCATGTTCCTTCTGGCTGTGAGGCTAAAATCAGAAAAGGATCTCATTCTCAGGGAATGCCTGGCGATATACATATCTTTGCATGATATGTCATGATTTTTAGCAGGAATCATGTGAGTAGCGATGTTGGACTTTTTAACGGCTCTCATGATATCTTCTCCAGATGTGTGACACCTTTACTGCATGAAGGTTTCCATAAAAGGGTTTCCCCCCAGCATTTGGTTTTAGCTATCAGTTCCAAAATGAAAGTTTCCAAGATTCTTCAAGGGGAGACATGAAAATTATAAATCTGTGCTTTTTTTAGTCTACAAGATTAGCCTGCTTCTTAAAACAGATTATCTCATCTATTTTTGTGGAATTATTGTGCGTGCGCCTATTTCATCAGTATTTACTATATTTATGCATTTGCATTAATAGTGTAAGAT
This sequence comes from Azemiops feae, assembly GCA_023970755.1. Classification (NCBI taxonomy): domain Eukaryota; kingdom Metazoa; phylum Chordata; class Lepidosauria; order Squamata; family Viperidae; genus Azemiops; species Azemiops feae. Next base: position 1,748,092 of record JALGBA010004174.1, on the reverse strand, counting down.
ATTCTACATCCTTTCTGATCTTCCCATCTTTCACCGCAAGTCTTCATTCGGTTTTGTTTTCTTGTCACATAAAATATTTCTACTTTTGAAAACATGGTGGTCTCTGTGAATCAACAACCATTGGAAGGTGGTTAGGTTGGCTTTCTAATTTGCTAGCCCTACAGTTTTTCTGAGTACTGGGAAAACTGGGAGATCTAAGAATCCATTGGATGAAATCCTTGAGCTGGCAGACCTTTCAATATAATGACTAAATAGCTGTGGTATGGCTATTGAACGATTTAGATTTTTAAGAAAGAAGGTATAATTGCTCATTTCAAAAAAAAACAAAACTTTTGGAGAAACAGATGTAGAAGTGTGGTTTATAAATAAAAGCTGGAATAAATCCCTTTTCTGTATAAAATAGAGATATTTTTGACCCAGAATACCCTCAATACATTAACAATTTATAGTACTACCCTGCAATTACTGTGGCAATGTAAACTGTGTCTGCATTAGGCATATATCTCCAAAGTAGTGGATAGATGGTGCTAGAAATCTATAATGTAGATAGCCTCAGGTTCTTCAGAGATCCAGCGATATGTCTGTTAAGTGACCTTAAATTACTCAGGGTTGATCCATTTCTTCTATCCTAAGATTCTTCTTCTATTGGTACATGTTTACTTAAGGGTACATGCCACTGCATACAATGGGATTAGTGCTATGTAAAAATTCCATAGCATTTCAGTTCTAAGTCATTCTCTTTTCCTTAGCTTCGAACCTATGCTTTTGTTAATATTGTGGTGATTTGCTCTGAGGTTGGTACAGGACAGAGAAAACATTGAATGTTGACTAAAGAGATCCAGGTCCATATCCCTGTTCAGTCAGGAAGGCAAGAATATGACCTAGCCCAACTCATTTTATGGACCTCCAAACTTTGGTGCATAACAAGAACTTTCTAAGCTTTCTTTGCTCTTATTTTATATTTCATGACCTAGTATAATTTTGTGATATATAGTGAATTGGTAATGAAATTCAGTTTGCTGGCTGAAGTGGAACAGAAATGGTACACTGCCCCATTACTGGTTTTAACATTTCTCAAAGATCTTTCTGGACATTCATACTCAGTTCCTGCTTTCATTTTTCCCTCATGGTGTAGTCTAAAATCAGGTTGGTTCAGCAAGATACATTCTCAAAGATTTGTTCATAGCTCCGCAGGATTGTCTGGGATGCTACACATCCTCTTCATGATCTGTTTTCCTTGTTACCTTCTGGGAAGAGGCTTCGTGGTAGCCGAAGCAGAACATCTAGATTCGGTCATCTCTGCAGCAATAATGAAGCTTATTCTTCAGAAGCAGTTTCTGGACAAACAAGATAGAAGCTGTAGAGATTTGATAGTTCTGTAAACAGAGAGATAGTACAACAATCCGCCACCTGAACTTTCAAAAGGGAAGAATCCTAGTGGTGCAGCCTATGGAAACTGGCAAGCAGTTCAGGACCCAATGGTATTTCATATTCACAGTATAAAGGCAAACTGCTCAGAGTTACTCATGCCCTATTTTACTCCCTAATGGACTACTGTAACATGCTTTGTGTGGAGCTGCCCTTGAATTCTGAAGCTTCAACTGATGCAAAATGCAGCAGTGCAGGCAGTTATGTGTGCCCCTAGAATGGCACATGTTACACTTCTGTTCCCTGAGTGGTGGTTGTTTCTTGTTCCAATTCAGGGTGCTGTTTTTGACCTGTAAAACCATACATGGATTGGAGCCAGTGTATTTGAAGGACTACCTTTCCCCGATCACATCTATTGATCCCATCAGGTCAGACAGGAGGGACAGGTTACAGTTCTTGTCTGCAAAGGAGTTCCATCTTACCCAGGAGCGGAGCCTTTTCTGCTGTGGCACCTGCACTTTGGAATATTATTCCCCCTCTCCCAAGGTGAGGAGGCCCTGATTCTAGCCCTAATTCTATTGACCTTCTAGAAAATTCTTAAAATGTGGTTTTTGCAGATGACCTGGGAATCCCTTGGAAACAGGGAGCCTATGCGATAATTATATTATGAGTCTTTCAAACACTCCCCACCCCCCCCACCCCCTTGGTCTTACTGATATTTAATTGTTTTTAGTGGCTATTTAAGATATGCTTTCATTATTTTGTTTTCTAGATGTCTCCCAGAGTCACATTCATGACACGGACAGCTATATACATTTGATAGATAAATAAACTTGTGTCCTTTATAAATCTGGCCAATATGGCAAAAAAAAAAATCCCACTATATTAAAAAAAACACCCAACATACTGGCATTAATTAGTACCCCAATTCTACTGAAGAGAGAGGGAACACTTATGGTACAGTGCAGAACAGGTGACATTCTACCCTACTTCTCACCTTAACATCTGTCTTTTGAGGCAGCTGTTTTACTAATGATAGGGTTGCCTTTTTGTTATATGATGTTGATGAGATAGATATCATCTGTGAATGTCTAGAGCTAATCCTCAGTAAGAAAGGATAATTCTGTTCATGTTGGTTTCCCTAAGTTCTTAACGTACTGACTTCCTGTCTAGTTTGCAAATTTGGCAGAAAAAGCTTGCATCATTATTGATATTGATGCTCTGATCTACATACCAATTCTATTGCTGGAAATTCACATTTTTATATTTGTTCTAATGTGGGTATTTTTGTTAAACATTTTTTCTATATGAAAATACATTGCTTTTCCAATTTTTGGACTTTGAAGAAGCAGGGTAGAAAGAGTATTGGCATTTTTGAAATTTGGTATTGAAGAAGACTCCTGAGAATATCATAGATAGCCAAGAAAAATAAACAAATGGATCACTGAAAAAGTCAACTCAGAGTTTGCACTCAAGGCACAAATGACCAGGCTGAAGTTATTCTACTTTGGACGCATTATGCCTAGTTCTCTACAGCAGTCTGTAATGCTAGAAAAAGTGGAAGAGAAGAAGAAGATGGACTTCGTTACAGTGGTGATGGCTGCACCATTGGAAGACCTAAAGGACCTAGCTAGGGATATATTGTCATGAAGAAAATCTGTGTTGCTAAGAGTCAACACCAAGTTGTTGGCAGAGCACTGTGTTTGTATGCTTTCCCTGAATGCATGTTTTAAATTTTCAAACATTTTGGAAAGTTCTGAGTGTAGATTTCAGCTTATATGTGCATTCCAAATTGTTCTACATATTTAGAGAATATTTTCCTAAAGATTCTGCTCAACCAAATTTTTCTTCCATCTTTACTTCTGGAAACTTCTAATTTCATTTCCTATGATTTGTTGCTCTTTCCTCTTTCTCATGCAGTGACTGAGTCAAAGGCTTAGACCCAAGAGATGATGCAGGTCAGAGAGAGACAGAAACCAGAATTTATCACAATCAGAATAGAACTGGAAGGGACCTTTGAGGTCTTCTAGTCTAACACTCTGCTCAAGCAGGAGACCCTATACCATTTCAGACAAGTGTCTGTCCAATCTGTTCTTAAAAACCTCCAGTGATGAAGCACCCACAACTTCTGCGGCAAGCAGTTCCAGTGCTTAATTGTTCTTAGTGTTAGGAAGTTTCTCCTTAATCCCAGGTTGCTTCTTTCCTTGATTAGTTTCCATCCATTGTTTCTTGTCCTGCCCTCTGGTGCTTTAGAAAATAAGTTGACCCCCTCTTATTTGTGCCAATCTCTCAAATACTGGAATACTGCTATCATGTCACCCCTAGTCTTTCTTTTCTCTTGACTGGCCATACCCAATTCCTGCAACTGTTCTTCATATGTTTTTGTCTCCAGGCCTTTAATCATCTTAGTTGCTATTCTTTGCACTTTTTCCCAAAGTCTCAACATCTTTTTTGTAATGTGGTGACCAAAAACTGTATGTAGTATTCCAGGCATGACCTTACTAAGGCTTTATAAAGCGCTAATAATACTTCACATGGTTTTGATTCCATGCCTCTGTTTATACAGCCAAGGATTTGTATAGTATTAGCTTTTTTGGCTGCTGCTGCATACTGCTGGCTCATATTTAAGTGATCATCCACTAGGACTCCAAGATCCCTCTCACAGTTACTGTTTTTGAGCCAGAGTTCAGTTTATTTGTACTCGTACCTTTGGTTTTTCCTGCCTATGTGTAAAACCTTGCTTTTCTCTACATTGAATGTTATTTTTTTGGATAGGGCCCATGGTGCAAGTCTGTCAAGATCTTTTTGGATCCTGAGCTTGTCTTCTGGGGTGTTGGCTATTCCTGCCAGCTTAGTGTCATCTGCAAATTTGATGAGTTCCCCTTCTATTCCCTCATTTAAGTCATTTATGAAGAGTACTGGGCCTAAGACAGAACCTTGTGGTACCCCACTACTTACTTCCCTCCATGTAGCTGTAGTGCCATGTCTTCTCCCATCTATCAAGCAGCTTATTCCATGGTTCATTGGGGTGGGTAGAAATAGGTGCTGCCATGTCTTGGAAACCAGACTGGCAGGCAAATGCAGTGGGCAGTAAATCTACAAGGAAGAATTCGTATTAAGACCTCCATAGAATGTTTCATATTGCTCTCCCTTTTTAAAAGCCTGCAAAGAGAACTAGGATAGAGAAGCAAATCCTTGTCTACAGCCACATTTATTTTAAATGGATATACTTTCCATATGGCTTTTTGGCTGCTTTAGTTTTTCTCATGCCCTCTGTCCCACGAAGAGTCTTTATACCAATTCCAGTTGGAAAAGGGTATCTATAACTGGTGCAGAAGAAGCTGATGGATTGCAGACTTCCTTCCTGCCAAACCAGACCCGCAGAAGTTCAATTAAATTATGTGGCCAGTAGCAATGTATTCCGTCTTTGTCAAGGATCAGCAATAAGTCTGATTTATTGCAAAGTGAAAATCAAGGAGTTATGGCAGGATATGAAAGCGCCAAGCCCATAGAACCTTCAGATATGGCTATTTAATAGAAGGTTGACATATTAGAGTTGCCAGCAAAATTGCTCTTTAAGAGGATTCACAGCTACTGCTATATCCAGGTGAGATATATATTACAAGCCATAACATCTTTAAATTCAGTTTCACTGGCAGGTAAGCAGGTTTATTACAACATCTCTGTGGGTTTTTGGAGGAATATCAAATGGACTGATTTTTAACAGTCTGTCTATGGAACTCTAATTTTCAAACTACGCATCAGATAAAAATCTTACTGACATTTTTCTTGTGCACAGAAAAGTCAATAATAACTTTTATGAGTGATCTGCTTGCCAACCGCATGAAGAGGTGGTTGATCCACTTGCCAGGAATTTAAAAAAGTTTAAGCTGCTTAATATACACACATTATTATATGGATCCACATTAGTTGTACCCCCCTTGTGAGTTTCAGAATATTTGCTGGTGTGCTAAGGAGGGAGGGAGCAGATACATTTTTTAGGCTTAAGGAGCATTTAGTTTTTTGCTATATTTTCCAGGAAAAATAGAGCTTTTCCACATGGAGCATTTATACCAATGCTACTATCAACTCTCTTCCCCATGATGTCCTCCTTGGCAGCTGAGTTCAGCCCTGCCCACCCCCAGCTTTGTTCTGGAAGTCCAGATACACAACATATGCACTGCGGTTTCATCAAAGGAGTCCTTTAGAGCAGTGGCCCCCAACCTTTTGAGCACTAGGAACCGGTTCAGTGGACAGAGGTTTTTCCACGGACCGGAAGGGGGGTAGTTTTGCATACTGCCTGTATCCTATGGATGGGGCTTCGCTTGTTTGCATGGACCAGTTTCTGGCATGCCACAGACCAGTGCCAGAGTTGAGGACCCTTGCTTTAGAGATTTGGCACTCCAGATCCTGTGCAAACTGTTTAAGGCAGGGGTAGGCAACTTTGGCTCTTTTATGACTCGTGGACTTCAACTCCCAGAATTCCTGAGCCAGCCATGGCTGGCTCAGGAATTCTGGGAGTTGAAGTCCACGAGTCATAAAAGAGCCAAGGTTGCCTACCCCTGGTTTAAGGGATCAGAACAACCTGCACAATCCCACTCCTCCTTTTGCATATAGCTTAATAGCAGAGAGGAATAAAGATCATAATAAATAAATAATTGCTTCATGCTGTCCAGAGGTTCAGGTCTGAAAGTAGGGATTTAAAATTGGCTTGATGGATTCTGATTAAAGGCAACTCCCTAGTTACTGTAAAGAAAGGTGAAGCTGGGAAGCTGTGGAAGGCGTGAGGATTTTTAGTGGGAAAAGGAAGAATCTGAATAACAGAAAGTAAACAAGATCTTGTACTGATGCCTAATTGGACAAATATGCTGAAGGAAATGGAAGCATGGCATATAGGTTCTAAGACAGAGTTTTCCAATTTTGGCAACTTGCTGGCGGGGGAATCCTGGGAGTTGAAGTCCACATATCTTAAAGTTGCCATGGCTGTGAAATCCTCTTCTAAAAGAAAAGTAGCTTTTTTAAGTCTGGGGCCTTCTAGGGCACGTGCAAAGATGCCATTGCATGCATGTAACTGCTTTCCCACATCCCACATCAGGACAGACTGATGGCATAATCATGATCCAAGCATCCTTGTGCCGTTTCGATTGTAGCGTAGTTCCAGATCATTGTAGAAAAATGAGAATAGTTTCTCCTAACTTACCAAACGGTAGTTCAAAGGATAATTGCCATATGTATATTCTTATATAGATAAGTGGTCCTTCTTTGGCCTTATTTCATGAGCAATAATTTCTAAGGCATTATTTGATCTGCTTGATGAGAGTTTGAGATCAATCCTATGTCAGATGATTGCATACACTTTTCATGAGTCATGAAATTCATTTTCACTCAGTCCTATTGGGTCCATTGAACTGTTCAGTACACCCGAAGAGCACATTTCTCTATGTGTTGCATTCAGTGATTTGGTCATTAAACTGGAATGTAGATTGCTAGCCTTGGTAAGTGCTATTCATTTTATTCAGTACTGTTTTTTTAGTGTATGGTTTTATGGTGGAATTGGATGTATTTCTTCTAAATCAAGGGTGGGCAACTATGGTCCCTTTACGACCTGTGAACTTCAACTCCCGGAATTCCTCAGGGCAATAGTTGCCCATTCTGTTCTACATAAATATGTGCATTTTTGTTTGTTTTTACCTGAATTTAAACCACTCACCATCAATGTTTGGGATTGCCTATAAATAGCCTTTAGTTGAATAGCCTTTTCAGTTATCTACCAATATGTTTGTGCTCTTTTCTATTCTGTGGCTACACTACATATGACTTGCAGTTTTCCTACCACTTAATTTACCATCATTGGTTTCCACATCCACATGTTTGAGCCCTTTCAATTTTGCTCCACTATTGCAATACCTTAATGGCTTGGATCTTGAATTCATTATATTGCCTCTTATTTCATCTCCGTTGTATGTGCTAGTGTTTGTGTCTTATCTACTTGCAGATAGAAAATTACATGTCAAATCTTCTCATTAACAACCTGGGCTGGTGATTTCCCCCCCCCTCAACTCATGTGGTTTGTTTCTGTAGCTCAGCCAGTTTAAATGCATGCCTTGACTCTTGATTGCTATTTTTTTTTGGCCTTTTCTTATTGTGGTTTTTCATAATCTGTACAATATTTCAACTAACAGTTTTATGAAGGGAAGTAATGGTATGTGGATATATGCTTGGCAAATACTGAAAATGCAGCTAATGTATCTTGGGAGCTGTTGTAGATTACAAACTCGCCGTACTGTACAACCTGTGTCTACTTAGTTTGCCTTTAGTGGCATTATACAATGTTCCTCAATGAACAAATAGGTGTTTTGTTGCTGTGTAAGCACGTCAGCTCACTCTTATGTACTTTTGTAGCATATCAGAAATGTATTTGGCACTTTGGTTTTTATGTTGTGCCAAACACATATTGGTGCATCTGGATACCATTGATTCCATCTGAGCACGCATGCTTATTTCATAGAATAAGCATGTTGGAATGTCCCACATCAATCTTCATTTATATATCTAAAATAACAATTTATTCTTCTTGGAGGAAAAGTTACTCCTTTTCTACTATTAATTCTTTGATATCTCAGAAGTTTTTAATTTCCTATTGTTCTGAAAACCTGATTTTGAGCCAGCTGATTTTTATCTTAGCAGACCTTTAGCTTGGCTTATTTCCACCAGTTTCTTTTCAATGATTTGGCCATTTGGAAGTAACTGCTATTCTAGACTTATTCTAGTGTTCTTTTCTACTTAAGAGAGCCAAATGTAACTGGACAGCTACAAAAACAAGCCTCTTGTCATGTAACAAATCAAAGGCCAATTCATACTGTATTTTTAAGGACTCCCTTGAACTGATCTTGTCTTCGAGGCAAGAAGGGCCATGTTCATATAGTTTTCTTGGCACAATACAAAAGTGGTTTGCATTGTCTTCCTCTGTGATCATTATTCCAGTTGTGTACAACAAATCCAATATTGACTAACAACCTTCTAATTTAGCTTACATCTTGGGATTTCCTAATGTTATTCAGGAAACTAAATGCAAAATTAGCAGCAGAAGATTATGAGCAGAACCACTACCACTACCTCCTCCTCCTCTGATGAGATCTAACAAGATTGGCTAACAGTGCCACCTCTGTGACTATATATTTGAAACAGATCAAGTGGATCATTGTGGAATGGTATCCTAGGCAGTAACGATTGGCAAACCTTGCAATGGGTCCCTTGCTCAGAGGAAAGACATGTAGGTTGAATGAAGTTGAATGCTGGGTAGCTGCTGTGAAATGCAAACCCCAATAAAGCACCTACCATCTCCTTTAATTCCAGTAACATGTACAAGAATGAAGGGAGATCTATCTGATGAGTTAAAAGCATTGGTATGGAAGCCTGGTTGGCATAAAAAGAAAGCTAGAGTTAGACTGAAAAAAGGGGGTCTTTTGGTCCACTACAGAGGATCCTAAATTGCTAACTATTGGGCTAAAGGGAGATTCTGAGATAGTGGGAAATTCGATTATTAGATTAAAATAGTTGGAAAATAGTAAAAAATAAGGGATTAATTTGTTTAATATTGAGAACTTAGAATTATATGGGAAATGAAAATTAACTATTAGGAAATAGGCTTGAATTATTGTTTAGCCCAGAATATAGAGATCAAAGGATACTCCACTATTAAGGTGATGATGTATTGGGGCGAGAAATAGAAAATGTTTATGAAATAAAACTATAATATTTTTAAGTAAGTAATATGTGCATTCTAGATATTATAGTTTTTATGTACTGAGATAAAGGAAATTTGGGCTACCTGAAACTTAAATGTTTTGGATATTAAAGGTTAAATTGGAGTATTGTAATTAAAAACTAAAAATTAGGTAAAACTTAAAAACAGGATATGGATATGTATAACCAAAAACTGTAGTGATAAATGTGACAATGAAGTTTTAACTGAGCTTGATACAATCAGAAACTTACTAGCTTTAATATGATATAGCAAATATTAAGGGAAACAAAGAAGAAATATCTGATGATGTAACCTGAGATATGTACTAAAGATTCTGTTATTGAACTTTTACTAACCCAATCACCACGTTGCTTTCAAAATATTTGGATGTAAAACTGGAAAACCAATAAAACTTATACAACTTTAATAAAGCACCTACCAGATCAGTTATCCAGGTAGTACTTCTTATCAATATATTTCATCAGAATACATATTTTGGTAAAGAACAGAGGAAGTGAATAAAAAGTTAAAGCATATATTCAAAAAATGTGCAACATTTTTGTAGTGTCACTATCACCTAAAGATCTGAATTTGGAAAAGGGAGGATGTGAGACTGAGGTTAGGAATTTGAAGGCTGGAAGATTCTGCTGGCCAAAGAGATGTCTCATTTGGACCGTTGAAAAAGATCTGTATGATATGTTACGCAGTAGATACACAAAACTGTTTATGTTTGTATTTAGGGGAGACATCCACAGGAGCAGTTCTAATATGGACAGTTTGAAATCCCGGGGGCTGAAATTATCTAAAACTATGTAAAGTAATTAGAAATTTGCAGATTTTTAAGATCTTTAATAAGAAATAATTCAAAGCAAAAAAGCGCTGGAACTGGTTATGTCATATTATATTTTCTTATTTTCATTACAGCAGTGTAAAAATTGGCAATTATGCAGTTAATGGTAGGTTTCGTGTCTTCTGAGAGAAGATTCATATGGAAATATGGGATCTTCCTGGGGATCTATTTATTAGGGGCAATTTAAATAGACCTAATATCCCTGTAAAATGTACGGTGTAATAATTTGTGCAAAATGGTTTATCTTTCTTTGTTACCACACAGGTAGATGCGCTTGATTTAATGGAATTTTAGATACCTGCCTTGCTGTGTGGGTGGTAAGCTAATTGTGCCTGACTTTAAAGAATGCAGTTCTCAGTCTGGGGAAAATAAGGTTCTGTAAATATTGTTCCCAAACGCCCTGATTTATCCAATTTCTGCCATGTAGAGGCAGCTTATTAATTTGTTAACTGCATATCTTGTATTCCTTGGGTGAGCAGTTGCTTAGCTTGGTCATTTCCTAGGGAGATTAGGAATGGTGTAGAAAACTCATATAATGCTAACTCCTGCTGCATAACCTGTTGCTTGGAGAAGGGAAGTTATCTGTGAAAATTAAAGAGATCGGTCCAGCTGGGGAAAAAAATCGGATTTGCAACCAGGAACTTATCTTCATCTTCCACGCCCTTACCTGGATTTTGGACACTCCTCTCTCAACTCTTAATTGGACATTTAAAGGTCCATTCAGGGTAGTGAGAACTCAAAAAAATGTGTTTGCGTTGATTCCAGCACATTCTTTGCAGAAATTCTTACTTCTGCGCTGCAGCAGATTTGGCTTCAGAGTTTGGTGCCACAGGGGACTACTACACCTTCATCTGTGTAACAAAAAATGTTTAATAGCATTTGGGGTTCTTAGGGTTAACTGCACTATATGATGTGCATTCCACGACACCCTGGAGTATTTAAAAGCAGCAACCTGCTCTATTTGTATCCTTCTGCTTCCAGAGCAGAATTTCTCTGTTTTCATTCAAGATCCCCATGCTAGCAGTTCCTTCTTCAATTAATGAATACTACGGTTTTGAAAAGTTGGTTCTTCAGTGTGGATGCAGAAAGAATGCATCAGAGTAACTGTTTACTTGTGTGCTTGTGTGTTTTTTACATTTTTTTTTTTAAGAAAAGAAAGTGCCAAACAGACCTTTGAGAACACGCTTCCGTTCATCATCTGGCAGGTCGTCCATTCAGTGGAGACCATCCCATTCGGCAAACTCGAGCCCTCGGAGATATCCAGGTTATCTTCGTGGGTATTGGGAGAGCAACAGAAAAATGAGTTTTAAATCTCTGCCAAAAGAAGAAAGAGCCCATTATGCTAAAAAAATAGGTAAGTGTGTATCTATGTGATAGACTTGTTATCAATCATAAAATTGATTATAGTAGTTCTAAACTGCAAAGAACGAAGTCAAGCCAAAGTTCACCCATGGCCACCAAGAAATAAAATAACAATTGTATGTTATAAAAAAGAGGAAATACGATGGGGCACCCAAAAAGGAAGGCATATTACATTGCTAATAAAAGACTTGCTTAAAATTGCAGTGACTTAAAAAAAAAGAGGTATTTTTGCAATGTTACAATTAAGTGGAACATTTGCAACCCAACTTTATTTCCCTTCTAACTTACCTACATCAGAAATAAATTCTGACATATATGGCTAGCTATTTATTAAATTAATTAATTAGTTGGGTGGGGTTGATGGCATTCATATCAGAACAATTTAAATAAATGAAGCTTCAGGTTGAGGCAATTTTCCCCCTCTTTTTTTAGTTGTCAGTGTCTCACCCCTTTTTAAAGTGCATCGCTTGGATTGCACACATATAAAAAAGGGGCAGATCTTAGATCCAGTCACACCTGCCATTTTGATATTGTTTCACCCTTGCTATGGAGATCCCTGGCCACCATAGCTGACAACATTGGTACTAGTGCTTGTTCTGACTGCAGGGGTTGTCAAGGGCAGTCAGTTACAATTCTTTGAAATGGAGGCTTTCATTCTTAACAAGCCAAGCACTGTTGACTTTTAATCTTTGCAGTAATAAATGTATTAAAATAGTGTATGTGTTTCCTGTTGTTGTATGCAGCATCTGAATCAGTATATCTGGTTTCACCGCATTCAAGAAACTTTCAAGGGCGGACTCAACCAGTACATCAGGTTGTATTAACCAAGAGGAAAGTCCCAGGTCAGTTTTGAAATCAATGTGCAAACTGGCAAGTCATATTTTTGCATAATGACTTTTTTTTTTTTTTTGCTAGAAAGTGAAATTTGGCTAGAAAGTGAAAATTAACAGAGGGCTAGAATCAAGAACACGTGAAGTGTTAGTACCACTTTATAATGCCTTGGTGAGACCACACTTGGACTACTGCATCCAGTTTTGGTCGCCTTGATGTAAAATAGATGTTGAGACTCTAGAAAGAGTGCAGAGAAGAGCAACAAAGATGATTAGGGGACTAGAGGCTAAAACATATAAGGAACGGTTGCTGGAATTGGTATGTCTAGTTTAATGAAGAGAAGGACGAGGGGGGACATAATAGCAGTGTTCCAATATCTCAGGGTTGCCACAAAGAAGAGGGAGTCAAGCTATTCTCCAAAGCACCTGAGGGCGAGACAAGAAGCAACGGATGGAAACTAATCAAGGGGAGAACCAATCTAAAACTAAGGAAAAATTTCCTGACAGTTAGAACAATTAATCAGTGGAATGTCTTGCCTCCAGAAGCGGTGAATGCTCCAACACTGGAAGTTTTTAAGAAGAGACTGGATGGCCATTTGTCTAAAACCGTGTAGGGTTTCTTGCCAGAGCAGGGGGGTAGGACTAGATGACTTCCAAGGTCCCTTCCAACTCTGTTATTCTGTTATTCTAGTTAATACAAGGGAAGACAATCTAGTGCTTTCATATATTTTAGACCACAAATCCCACAATCTCTTAGCATCAGCATATACTGGTCAGGATGATGGGAAGTGAAGTCAAAGAAGGGAGCACTAGGCTGCTTTTCCTCTATCTAGGAACTCCAGAGACCCACTGTAGAGATAGATAGACAGATTTGTGCTTTATGCTACATTTAATTTAAATTGTCTTGAAACTGTTATGAAGACATTTCGATTGTTATCTTCATTGGAAAGTATAAGAGTTGCAATTCAACACATCTGGTATGTAGTTTTGGAAAAAAGCTCCCAGATAAATGCTAAGTATTTTTTTTTTCCTTGTCCAATTTGTGTTTGGGTGCATTGTGCATTGCAGGCTTGGAAATGGCCATTTGCACTGTAATAAAAAATAAATCATAGCATACTGTGTTGTTTCCTCTGAAGATACTGCTTCAAAATGTTTACAGTGAATCCGATAACTGATAATGAGACGGTGCTTTATTCACTTACTAAAGTGGAATCTAGACTTGGTATTTTTTCATAGGAATTTAGATGCCACAGATTCTTGAATCATTCCTGTTTTAATAGATTTCATACTTTCTAACCTGGATGTCTTTTAGCATCTATTCAGATGTTTATAGGCCAGTTATAGCAACTCAGAACTAGAAGAAGTCATTGTGCAGTACTAAGGAACATCTTTTCACCATCTTTAACAATAGCATTGAAATCAGACTGTACCGGTAGTTGAGGCTCAAAATAAACTTTATATGAAGTCTAAGAAGTATGACCACTTTCCAAATTTATGACCTTGAGATATATTAGAAATTCTGTGTGTTGCAGCCTCAGTGCATCTGGCAAGCATCAATTAGGACAGCTGCTATACAGTAGTGGGAAGTGGTGGATACTATGGCCAAAAGGATGGCTCTGTTCACTTTGAAAGCAATCTTTTGTCTGCAGAAATTTTGTAGCTTGTTTAAGCCTTCAAGGTCCTTTATAGATGGCCTTGATAATTAATCCGGATGCTGTTTGGTTATATTGACTTTTTTTTTTTTACTGTATTTGCTTTTATCTCATATTGTTATATGGTGAATCATCCAGAGGCTTTTGTAGAATACTTGGCTGAATAAACAAATAAATGTGTAAATAAATAAATGTTTTTTCTTAAAATCAGTCAAGTGCTGCCAGAGCAATTTTTGGTGGTTTTAGAAATCTGGGATGGAATTTGATGCTTTTCTACTTTTGAAAGTTAAGGAGGAGGAGAAAGCCAATTCAAACTCTATTTTTTTCCACATATTGGATTCTTAGCCAATAGTCAGAATGCTGACTCTTTGTCTAGAGGAATTTGGATCTAATCCTTACCCCACTGACTATGTAAACTTCTCCCTTCTTAAAATCAACTTCCATATTCATGTCCCAAACACTCATAAATCCCGTTGTCTCATTTCAGAGGAAGATGGACTGGAAGAAACGAAAGACATTGCTGTTCGAGTCATGTCCTCTCATTCAGTACTGGTCACATGGACAGATCCCTTCAGTGAAAAGCAGAAAAGACCAATCCCCTCTAGGTACTAAGCATTATCTGGGCTGTTTACATAGGCTTGCCACAGGTATGCCAATTCTAGCTTGTTGCTTGCAGCTTTGGAAATCTAGCATGGCTGGACAATACTTCAAGGAAAAACAAATCTGACTGATTTGTTGCCCCTTAACCACAGAGCCAATACAACTTTACAGTCCTAGTGCCATGTCCAAAATAGGGACAGTAATTGAGTGTCTAAACTCTATTGTGAAGCTTTTGGCAGTTGTCTCAAATTAAAAGTATTTCTTCCATGCAGAAGATTCTTGTGAAGCATTCTTTAACAAGATTTGTTGAAAGGGGTAGAGTTGCAAGAATTTCAAGTTGCAAGTGAACAGTGTTATATCCTGGGCCTTGCTGAGTCATTCAGCGAGGCTCAGGAAGGCTGCAGGAAGGCTGCAGAGACCCGGACAGACCACGTGTCTGCCCGGGACCCAGACAGGTTGTCTCCGGCCTTGCGCGCATGCGCAAGGCGGGAGAAGGGCCTGCAATGATTGGATGTGCATCCCCTTGCAAGGGGATATAAAAGGCCAGTGGCCATTGTGTTCTTGCTTCTGTTCTGTGAATGTACTTAATAAAGAGATCCTTTGTTGTGAACCTGCCTCGTCTCGATGTCTGCTTTGCAAGAACAGAACATTGGCGACGAAGGTGGGATTCGCCGCATAGGAAGCCAAAGGAAAAGAAGCTAGGGCCAACTCACCTGAAGGCCTGAAGTGAAGAGAAGCGCGGCGTCCAGAAGAAGCAACCACCTGCCAGTACGAAGACGCTGGAGGTGCGCTTGGCTTCGTGGGACCCCTTCTCCTTCCTTGCGGTGAGAGACGTCGAAGAGGCTATTAGTCACAATGATGTCCAACCTGGGCCATCTTGTCGAGTTTGATACTTCGCACCCAGAACGATGGAGCTCTTACGCAGCTCGCGTCGAGAATTACTTCAGGGTGAACAAGATCCAAGAAGACGAATTGAAAGCTGCTACTTTGCTGTGTGTATGTGGGCAAGAGACTTTTGACATTGCTGAGAACCTTGTAGCCCCAGCACCATTGGAGTCGATCACCTATTCAGATCTAAAGAAAATGTTGCGCGAGCATTTTGAGCCCAAGCTTTCTGTAATAGCTTGGAGGCACCAATTCGGGCAGCGGGATCAGCGGCCAGGAGAATCAGCTGCGGATTTCATCGCGGCTCTGAGGCAGGCTGCTAGGCCATGTGCGTTCCAAGACTTGGAAGAGAGGCTCCAAGATCGACTCGTCTGCGGATTGCGAAGCCGTGAGATGCAACAAAAGTTGTTTGCTAGAGCCAATGTTTCATTACAAGATGCCCTGAGAGAAGTTGCAGCTGAAGAAGCAGCCGGCGGTGCGGTGAAGGCCTTGCGGTCAACCAAGAACCCTCCAGAAGCAGTCCCCGTCCATCAGGAAGTCGTGCGAGAGGCCTCCGGAGAAGAATCCGAGAAAGAAGAGGTGGACAGACTTCAACAGTCAGCGGAGAGAAGACTGCAAGAACGCAGAGGGAAGACGCCTGCATCCCTTCGGTGTTTCGGCTGTGGGGGTCGCTACAGAAGAGCCAACTGCCGTTTTCGTTCTGCTGTTTGCCGGGCATGTGGCAGGCAAGGCCACATCGCATCAGCCTGCTTGGGTCGCCAGAAAAATAGGTTCCCCGAAGAGTTGCCTCTGAAAGGTACCAAGGTCCCCAGCCAACACAGGGTGGGTTTCTGCGCGTCCCATAGGGGGGTATTCAACATGGGTTCACCGGCCCCTTAAGAAAAAGTTTTGCATTGATGTAAAGTTGCAGGGAGTTCCCCTGGCCATGGAGCTGAACACAGGGTCCACTCTTTCTATTATTTCTGCTGACACGTTTAAGAAGGTTTGTTCCAGGAGTGGCTCACGAGTCAAACTCAGGCCCTCCAATCTCATCCTCACTGACTTCCAGAATTCATGAGTCAGTGTGAAGGGGGAGGCCACGCTTAGAGTACAGCGTAAGGAATTTGCTGGGTTGTTAGACGTGGTGGTAGTTGGGGGTGATCGAACGAGTCTTATCGGACTCGATTGGTTCGAGGCACTTGGCATCCAAGTGACTGGGCTTAACTATCTACAAACTGTCAGCCTTGCAGGAGTCTGTAAGGAGTTTGCTGATGTGTTCAGCCCAGAGCTTGGCTCATACAAGGGGCCTCCTATTGCTTTAAGGTTAGACCCAGCCATCACACCCATCAGGGTTAAACCAAGGAGGGTGCCTTTTGCCCTCAAAAGTAAAATAGATGCTGAGTTGGACAAACTGCTCCAACGAGGCATTCTTGAACCTGTGGATTCTAGTCCATGGGAAACCCCCATAGTGACACCATTAAAAGCCAATGGTGAAGTCCAAATTTGTGTGGACTATAAATGCACTCTAAACAAAGCCTTGCAGCAGCACGCATATCCAGTGCCGGTGGTGAGCCACATCCTGGCCTCACTGAAGGAGGGAAAGGTATTTGCTAAGCTTGATTTGGCTCAGGCCTACCAACAGTTACCTGTTGATGAGGCAACAGCTGAGGCCCAAACTATAGTTACTCACAGAGGGGCTTTTAAGGTAAAAAGGCTGCAGTTTGGGGTCAATGTAGCCCCTGGTATTTTCCAAGGGGTGATGGAGCGAACGCTCCGTGGTATTCCTGGAGTCTGCCCTTATTTTGATGACGTCCTCATTGCAGGAGAGTCACCTGGGAACTTAGCTGAAAGGCTGAGAGATGTCTTGCTGCGTTTCCGCCAAGCTGGGCTGAAGTTACAGCAAGACAAATGTAAGATAGGTGTAACATCCACCGAATTTCTAGGTTTTCGTATTGATGCTGAAGGCATCCACCCTGCAGAGTCTAAATTTCAGGCCATTCAAATGGCCCCCAGTCCCCAGTCAAAAGCTGAACTCCAGGCTTTTCTGGGCCTACTTAATTTTTATCATTCATTTCTCCCCCACAAGACTGCAGTGGCTGAGCCGTTACACCAGCTCTTGGACAAACAGACTCCATGGAAATGGACAAACGTCCATGAAAGGGCTTTTAAAGAAGTCAAGGCCTTGCTATCTTCAAATGCGGTCCTGGCGCATTTCAATGAGCAATTGCCTGTGTGCATCGCATGTGATGCCTCCCCTTATGGAGTAGGAGCAGTGTTATCTCAAGGCTGATGGGACTCAGGTCCCTGTGGCCTATTACTCCAGAACTCTCTCATCTGCAGAGCGTAATTACGTGCAGATTGACAGAGAAGCCTTGGCAATAGTCTCAGGCATCAAGAAATTTCATGATTTCTTGTATGGCTGCCATTTCACGGTCTACACTGACCACAAGCCTTTGCTGGGTTTGTTTACAACAAACAAACAAACCCCACACATCATCTCTCCCAGAATGCTGAGGTGGTCAATTTTCTTGTCAGCTTATGACTACACCCTGATTCACAAACCAGGGACAGAGGTGGGCCACGCTGATGGCCTTAGTAGGTTACCTCTAAAGCAAATAGAGGCAGACCCTGCTCCTGCTGTACATATTCTTTCCATTCAGGAATTGCCTGAATCTCCCCTCAATGCTAGGGATGTGGCTGCTGAAACTACCACTGATCACACGCTTGCACGCGTGCTGACATGGGTGTTGTCAGGATGGCCTGACACATGTCCTGGTACAGAGTTCCAAAGTTTCTGGCGTAGGAAACATGAGTTTTCCACGTTCAAAGGGTGTATCCTGTGAGGTAGTAGGGTAGTCATCCCGGCCTCATTGAGGACTAGAGTCTTGCTCTCTCTGCATGAGGGACATCCAGGAATTGTGATGATGAAGGCGCTTGCGCGTAGCTGTCTTTGGTGGCCTGGACTCGATAAGGACATCGAGGCCCAGGTTCAGGGGTGCCAAGTATACCAACAGTCACGGCCTGAGATGCCCCAGGCCCCTGTGTGGGAGGAGACACTCACTCCATGGTCACGCGTACACATTGACTATGCTGGGCCCTTTCAGGGGCAATTATTCCTTCTCCTCGTGGATAGCCATTCCAAGTGGCTAGAGGCCGTTCCTGTATCTTCCACTACTACTGCCAGGACCATCCAGGTGCTAAGAGGAATCTTCGCTTCCCATGGTCTTCCTGATGTCCTTGTCTCAGACAATGGTCCCCAATTTACCTCTTCTGAGTTTCAGGCGTTTCTTCAAGCCAACATGATCCGGCATGCCACGTCTGCTCCTTTTCACCCTGCCACCAACGGTCAGGCTGAACGCATGGTGCGTACCACCAAGGAGGCATTAAAGACAATCACTCAAGGACCCTGGCATCACAGGTTAGCCGATTTTCTCCTTGCACACCGCACCACACCTTGCACTGCTACAGGAAAGAGCCCAGCTGAACTATGCTGGGGTCACAGACTCATCACGAAACTGGACAGATTGTATGCAGACCAGGTGGCTTCACAGGTGTCACAACCGCGGGCACCTAGGAGACTCCAAGTGGGTGATCCGGTATGGGCCAGAAACTATGGGCATGGACATCTGTGGGTAACTGCTGTAGTCTGCAAGGTCACTGTCCTACGAAGTGGCCTTGGAGGATGGTCGTGTGCTTAGACGCCACATTGACCAATTGCGCTGGAGGCTCCCTGGCCACGTTTCCACTCCTGGCTCTGCTCTCGGGGGGGAGGGGGACCCCAATTACGATTGTCTCTCCACGAGAGTGCTTATCCAAATGTTCCTACACATGTTCCAGGTGGGGGTCTTGCCATGGAGGCGGCTCCTGACTCTGGCATAGACTCCGGGGGTCTTGCCATGGAGGCGGCTCCTGACTCTGGCAGAGGTCCCTGGCTAGGGGCAAATGGCCGTAAATCGGCTACTCAGGGTACTCCTGCTGCTGGTCTTGGGCTCGAGGGACAGTGCTCCCAAGAGGAGTCCAATGGAATTTTGGGGAACTCCACCCCACCAAGGTACTCGGGGAACTCAATCCCACCAAGAAACTCTGGTTTGGGTTTGGTGGATCCAGCCAGTCAGCAGTCAGGGGGAACCCCTGAGTCTTCTGGGCGACAAAGTCCTGGTTTGTTTTGCACAAACCGGGAGCAGGCACTCCAGGCACCTATTCCTAATCCCACACCTACGACTACACCTGCACCTAATCTGGCTCCACAGAGATCAGAGCGGGTTAAGGGTCCTCCTAAGCATTTAAAGGAATATGTAAGGTCCCTGTTTACAGGAGGTTTATTAGTCCTCACCATCTGAAGGAGTAAAAACAAGTGTAGTGCTGCGGTGTGAATATTGTCAAAGAGTGAAAGTCTGTGGACACTACAGGGAACTAAAGGTAATGGGTTGCAAGGAGTAAAGATTGACTGTATAATGTGCCAACCGGCCTGCATGATGTGTTATGTGTAAAGTGTTAAACAATATGTTTAATTATTGTTTAATCCAAGGGGGGAGGGGTGTTATGTCCTGGGCCTTGCTGAGTCATTCAGCGAGGCTCAGGAAGGCTGCAGGAAGGCTGCAGAGACCCGGACAGACCACGTGTCTGCCTGGGACCCAGACAGGCTGTCTCCGGCCTTGCGCGCATGCACAAGGCAGGAGAAGGGCCTGCAATGATTGGATGTGCATCCCCTTGCAAAGGGATATAAAAGGCCAGTGGCCATTGTGTTCTTGCTTCTGTTCTGTGAATGTACTTAATAAAGAGATCCTTTGTTTTGAACCTGCCTCGTCTCGATGTCTGCTTTGCAAGAACAGAACAAACAGTATCTAATTTGGAATCCTTATATTCCAGTATATTAAGTTGCAGTCATGTAGACTCTCTTAGTTTCTCTTTAACTACTTTATATGAATCAGTGGACAGGCATTTTTTTTTCACTGATGGAAAAATCTGCAGCTGGCTGTTTACAAAGCCATCTCTTAAACTTTAGGCTTGCTGGATGGCTGGAATGTGGGGTTCAACATGTATTAAATTGAATTTCATTCTGAGATTATTCTTCTGCCGTCACATCCTGAATATTCTGACCAAGAATATTCTGCTATCCTTGAAGAATTTGCCAAGTTCTTCAGGGGCTGGGTGCACTGTGCGTGTAAAGTAGTGATATCTGAACCTTTGCTATTGTGCATTGGGTTAATCCTGCATTCTTCTGTCACATTATTTCTAGGCAATACACTGTCCGTTACAGAGAGAAAGGGGAATCGGCAAGGTGGGATTACAAACAAGTATCCAACAAGCGGGTCTTGGTGGATAAACTAATTCCAGACACTATGTATGAATTTGCAGTTAAAATCTCACAAGGAGAAAGGGAGGGCAAGTGGAGTGTTTCAGTTTACCAAAGAACCCCAGAAACTGGTATGTATTAAGTATTATCAAAATTGTGCTTGTTAAATCTTTTTTGGAATTATTAAGGTTCCAGTCCAAAAAAACCCAAATAAAATCGTCATGTTAAGGTAATTTTCTTAGCAACAATATGAACATGATTTGCCATTACCTCTCCCAGGATAGGGTTTCTACTTTCCCAGTCTGACATACAAGCTCAGCGTCTGCTTAGCTTCTGTTTTAAAATCAGCCAAGGTTGGCTAAGAGCTGCTACCTAGTTGGGCAAAGCAGGCATACTGTTTTATATGTCAGTTTGCTTTTGATTTTCTTCATCTTTAACCAATAGGACCAGCTGCTTCAGTAATTTCTCAATAAAAATAACTCTCTCTCTCTCTGGTCTTTAATTGGCTATCCGTCTGTCTTATCATCAAAGCAGTACTGTACTGACAGGCATGCGTGGGTTTAGAACAGGGGTCTTCAAACTTGGCCCTTTTATGACTTGTGGACTTCAACTCCCAGAATTCCTTAGCCAGCGTGCCTGGCTGAGGAATTCTGGGAGTTGAAGTCCACAAGTCATAAAAGGGCCAAGCTTGAAGACCCCTGGTTTAGAACTTCTCTGAATTGTTTATATTATACTGTAAAAGTGTAGCATGGAGAGCAAGCAATCCTCAGCATTTTGTAAATGACGGGCATGTTTGGAAATTGAAGGACATGTGGTGGATGCTTTTGTAAAATATCTACCAGAAGGATGCTTGCTGTCTCACTGAATACCTGCTACATGTTTATAATCAATTGCAGAGCATCATTTTATCAGAAAGCTGTTTGCCACTCATCAACCCCCCCTCCATCAGAATGTTCCCTAGTCTTTAGCTAACCCCTATTCCTGGCATGAGGGCACATTTCCAAATTTAAAAGACTAGATTACAGTGATCCATCACTTTTGTTTTATAAGAAAAGTTGTGGGTTCTCTTCAGAGTCCAGAGGCATTACTGGAAATAAAAAATTCTGGAAGCCAATATTTAGGAATGAAGCATCCCAGTGTCTCATATGAAGAAATATATGAGACAGGGAGCCTATTGGGCATTAAAGGAAGTGTTTATTTATGAATCTTTCTTTCTTTCTTTCTTTCTTTCTTTCTTTCTTTCTTTCTTTCTTTCTTTCTTTCTTTCTTTCTTTCTTTCTTTCTTTCTTTCTTTCTTTCTTTTTTTTCTTTCTTTCTTTCTTTCTTTCTTTCTTTCTCCCTTCTACCTTCTCCTTCCCGTATTTGCTGTTTATTTTGCAGCTCCTGCTAGTGCCCCAGAAAATCTCAATGTGTGGCCAATTAAAGGCCAAACTCCTTCTGTTGTGGCTACCTGGGATGCCCTTGCAGAAAGTGAAGGAAAAGTCAAAGGTAAATGGGGGAAATAAATTAGAGAACCTCATGTGCTGATTTCATTGAGCAAAAAAATAAAATAAAAAATGGCAAAAGCAGAAAACTACATGCACAATCCTGATCTAAATCAGCAAATTGAACAGATGCATTGCCCTCAAATGCTTCTCCCTTTTTTAGAGAGGGATGCAGGGGTCTGCTAAAAACCTGAAACGACATTAGCAGCTCACATTGTTGCTGGGGAGGCATTCATATGCTGGAAAGCAAAAGAATATAGTTGTACTTTGAATTCTGGTATCTATAATCTAAGTCAGGATGAGACCACCAGTCTTAGGATTGCAACACTGAAAACACACACCCCAACTCAAGTCTCAGCAAGCTGAAAATAAAAAGCTTCATGGCATGCCACCAACAAGCTGATATAACACCCCCCCCCCCAGGAAATAGCCACTTCCACCCTAGGAACCAGTCCCGACCACAATGGCACAATAATGCAAAGCCAGGAATGCAGCTGCTTGTGGAATTTATGGCCCACAACACAAAGCAACAAGGAGGAGCTGTAGCCGCTTTGTGTTCAGCCACTACAGTGTGGAAAAGCAGGGCTAGGAAAGAGCCAACTTCCCAAGTGCTCCTTCTAGGCGTGGAGACACACCTTCAGAATTAGGTGACTGTGAGAAAGAGGGCATAGACAACAAAGTTCAAATGCAAGAGAAATGGGGATTGATCATTCATTCATTCATTCAATTTCCCTTTAGAGTTTTCAAGATTATAATTTTAAATTCAGACTTGCATTTCTTAAACCCATGTGGCTCTTGCTTCTTTAGTTTGCCAGACTCTGTCCTTAGGGAGAATCCACACCATCTAGCCAAGATCAGCAAGTTGCTGGCCCACCTGTCCAGTTGAGGTCCCCTCCACAACTCAGGCCCACTCCTTCCCAAACCTCCTTGCAGCTTCAGCAAAGGAATGGGATTATCACATGCAGCCAGTGGGTTGCAACTTTCAGACCTTTGACCTAAATGATACAGAGTTTATGGAAAATATAATGAAATGATGGGTAGAGATAACACTCAAAAAATAATTACCCAAGCAACTGATATTAAAAGTATATCCAGCTCAAGTACTTCCAATTAGCTAGCAACAGAATTGTTTCATTCTGTAATCAGAAACCCTTTTAACATCATTCACTTTTTTAACTAAAAAAAGAGAGATGCCAATTATAAAGTGTTCTATGTCCTGTTCCATTTTCATGTGAAGTCTGTTCTTTGCTTGTTTGTGACTTAGGTGTTGGATTTGTACAAGCCATAAAAGAATGCACAAAAATATTTATAAATTATAAATTACACTTATAATTTGAAAATAATACCTATCCAAATAAAGGCGTGCCATTGCTAATAGGCATCAATATTGTATTCTATTAGCTGCAAAATCAGCTCTTTTCATATTGCAAAGTCAACATGAGAAATAAACAGAAGACAATCTTTAATATGAAAAAGGAAAACTCTGTCATTTTAAAAATGTTATAACCCAAAAATGAATAATACATAAACAGAAGATGCATATTCATTAGTCTTATGATGATATTGATGGATCAAGGATGGTAATTCCATGGCCTGAAGTTTTCTAAGTTTTTTTTTTCATATAAATTCTGAACTATAAAACTACAGGCTATGGGGAAAGATTACATGTATGAATATTTTTTCCCATACAAACGGAAAAAAATCTGCATGATGAATAAAGAACTTTGAATGAAAACCAATCTCCCTTACAATTTCTTCTTTCTAGTGTTCCAAATGCAAATTGTTTTAATGAACTGGAAAAGTCATTCAGTCATACTGTATTATAAATTTGTGAAAACAAGTCTACTTTACATTGTTTTTTTCACAAAACCCTTAGCAATGTTATGCTTTGCTTGTGCAATAAGGATTGCAAAGGGAAGAACAATTTTTTAATGAGGTAACATGTATCAAGCCTTAGAAGTATCCTAGATGTCACCACCGGTGTCACCATCCTTGTGGATCTTTAGTCAACACAAGGATGTTGTCTTTGTTTTGGATTTAATTAGTTTCATTCATGTTGTATATGCAATATCTTTTCATGCTTAAGATAGCAGTGGTAGTATCAATTCTAACGCCCTGGGCAAGTGAATATGTTCATCTTAGTGTAAGTTCATCTTATACACACAGACACACACACACACAGACATACATAGTACACACACACAAAATGTTCAACTTGTATTAATGTATATGTACTAAGATGAACAGATTCACTTGCCTGATACATTAGAATTGACTATCACTGCTACCTATATATAAAATGCAGCATCTTTTATACCCCAGCTTTTGTCTTGACGTGCATTGCCAGTGTATTAATTTTAGTAATGCACGCTCTAATTCATCCTACCCATACAGTCTGTCCACTGGAAACAGGATTGTTTTCAGTTTCCTACTTCCAACCGTCTGCCAAATTGTTTCAGAATACATTCTCTCATACGCCCCGGCACTCAAACCCTTCGGCGCAAAGTCCATTTCCTACCCGGCAGACACTACATCTGCTTCAGTGGAAGGTCTGCAGCCTGGGGAGCGCTATGTTTTCAAAATTCGTGCCGCAAACAGGAGAGGCCAAGGCCCTCAGTCGAAAGCCTTCAGTGTCGCCCTGCCAGCAAGTAAGTACAGTAGCTCCATTGTTCACAAACTTCTTGTTGCCTTTTTAAATTCATCACATCTTGATAATTTTGGAACAATCCCTGCTCCTTTCCAGACGATTGAGTAGTTTGAGGGGATAGGCAAGGGGTAGGAAATCTTTTTTTTTTTTTTAATAAATTTTATTAAGTAAACATTTAAAAACAGGTTGAACACAGTGTGACTTTTCTGGCTGTTATTTGCCATACATACTATACCATATACCATATATCTCCCTATTCATTGATAGGTATTCATTATACCATTTACATATTACCTTTTATACTATTTACATATTTATATATTTACATACATATTTACATCTATTTACAACATAACTTCCATTTCAATTCTTTTTTCATATTCTTTCTAATCTCTATCTTACGCTCACCTTGAGGTTGAAAATCTACACTTTCTTCTAAACAAGCTTTCTTTGTTCTGACTTTTTCTCCTCGAGTCTAACCAATAGTACATCTTATCCCAAACTTCGTAATATTCTGTTTCATCCTTGTCTTTGATTTCTAATGTTAGTCTATCCATCTCTGCACATATCAGAAATCTGGGATAGGAAATCTTTAAGGCAGATATGGCTCTTAAATCTCTGTAGCCTCCTCTCCCACTAATTTCAGACCCTTTTGCTGGCCATGGAGGTTTTTTAAAAGGGAGACAGGTAAATGAGGTGATAAAAAGAGAAAGAGTAAAAACAGTGAAGAGGACTTTGCCTATATAATCAAAGGTATGCTGCTAATATTTAAGAGCTGATTACTGGCTTCAGCAACCACGCTTCTCCATAGAACATCTGAGGGATAAATTAGGCATTGAGGCTCATCTCTGCTGTCAACTGGCTCAAAAGATTAAAAAATATATATTAACAATTGGCTCTCAGAAGTCAGCTCCTGCACACCCTGCCTAATACCCTACCCACTAGTGGCTTCAGCTGTACCCCTTCTTGTCACGGGGTCCTCCAGCACATAATCTCTGAAAAAATGTTGGTTTTGACAGAGCAAAGTTTTCCCATGTTTAGGCTCATGTAGCCCTTAGTTGGATGGATCCTAAAACATGTCTTTTTTAGGCATAATGTTCTGCAGGGATTTTAAGTTAAATTCCAGAGCCTAGATCAGGGGTGTCAAACTGCCGGCCCACGGGCCCGGTTTCATCATATCGAAGCCGCGCCCACACCATTGCCGGCAATGCAAAAAGAGTTGCTATACGTCGTGACACGTCATGTGACGTGGCGAGTTTGACACCCATGGCCTAGATGGTGGCAGTAGGTAGGCATATTTCATTAGTTAATCCAGAAGCTATATATGTACTATTTCCATTTTGCACTGGGTAATTAAAATATTGTAAGACTGTGAAAATCAGAATGTTCAGAAACAAATTTATATCATCAAAATGTTTTTCTTTGTTTCCTGATTCCAATGTTTGACTATATTCCCTAAATAAATATCTGAGAGTTATATTTGAAACTGAATAATATTTTACTTTGATAGTGATCGTATTGTGTGGCATTTAACATCAGATATAATTTCTAAAAGCACAGCATTTAGTTTGTCCTAATGCTGAGTAACTAACATTTTTTCCTTCCTTACTCCTCAAGAATAAAAAGCAGTAAAGTCAAGAAGTCTTTAAAAATTGATGTGTTAAGCTAAATTTTCATGTTCAGAAAACAGATTTTAATAACAACAACAACAACAATATAAAGTTGGAAGGGACCTTGGAGGTCATCTAGTGGTCCAACACCCTGCTCAGCCAGGAAACCCTATACCATTTCAGACAAATGGCTGTCCAGTCTCTTCTTAAAAACTTCCAGTGTTGGAGCATTCACCGCTTCTAGAAGCAGGTTGTTCCACTGGTTAATTGTTCTAAATGTCAGGAAGGTTCTCCTTAGTTCTAGGTTGCTTCTCTCCTTGATTAGTTTCCATTAGTTGCTTCTTGTCCTGCCTTCAGGCGCCTTGGAAAATAGCTTGACTCCCTCTTCTTTGTGGCAGCCCCTGAGATATTGGAACACTGCTATCATGTCCCCCCTCGTCCTTCTCTTCATTAAACTAGACATACCCAATTCCAGCAACCGTTCCTTATATGTTTTAACCTCCAGTCCCCTAATCATCTTTGTTGCTCTTCTCTGTACTCTTTCTAGATTTTAAAATATTTTATTAATATTTATATCAGCTTTTAATCCCTGTCAGTAAACAATTCTGAATTAATATACTATCATAATTATAATTTTAAAAACTAGAGATAATTACAATGCAATATGTTTTATTGGTAAATCTTTTCTTTCTTTCTTTCTTTCTTTCTCTTTCTCTCTCTTTTCTTTTTTTCATAATTGTTTATTTTTTATATTTTTTTTATATTTGTCTTCTCTTGTCTCTTTGTTTAGCCAATATAGATGAATTGAAGATGAATCAACAAACAAATACAGAAGAAGATTTGGAATCTAAAATGTCTATGAAAATTGTGCCTTCTTCCCCTTTTCTAACTTCTTCTGCCTTGTCTCAAAGTGCTTCACCATCCTCGTCTTCTAAGCATTTTTCTAGTCACCCAGTTACTTTTCCTGATGAGGTAGATTCAAAATATCCAGTTTCTGATCCAAAAAATAAAGTCTTAGATGGTTCAAAAAAAGAAGCAGAACTGAAAATGGCTTCTCATTCTACAGAAGATTTGGTTGATTCTGTCAAGGCAACATCAACAATGCAACCCAAAGTTCAGAATATTAAAGGGAATGTTAAATCCCATTCCGCCATTAAACCTTCACACACTTTCACATCCTCAAATAAAGCACCTCTCAGGACACGAACGTTAATAAGGGTAGGGCAAACAAATCCTGGTACACCTAGATCACTACCATCTTCTTCCTTTCCCAAACATACAGAGGATGAAACAAAGGATCTAGGACAGGACAGACCTAACCTTTCTCCTGTCCCTAAAGATACTGTAGATAATTTGCCTGTAGATAATGAAAGTAACAACCAACTAGACAATCTGGAGGCTAAGCCTAGAACTCCAGAAGAAAGCCATTCAGTTTTACTTTCAAGTAAGCAACTGTCTGCATCACGAAAGACAACTCATAGTAGACCCACCAAATTGCGTTTCCCTTCTATATCAGTTAAATCTCCTTCACCAACCACAGCTGCAAAGTCTCAAAATCATTCACATCACTTCTCTTACAAACCAATTACGCCTGATACCGGCGATATTCTCGATAGTGATAAGAGCAGAGGAACAGAAAAAAGAGAGCAGAAATTAAATTCCAGGGCGTCTTCTCCTCAGGGAGGTTCATCTCCATCTGTGCAAACAAAGCCTCTCACATATTCTAATCGCCATGCATTGAGAGATCCAAAAATAACTACCTCTGCTGTTTCTGCTGCTGCTACCCATACTTTACCTCATTCACGTGTTTTATCTTCTGATAAACATAAGTCCAAGGGAAGAGATAATTCTGATGAAAGTGAAAATGAAAAGAGCGAAAGAGAAGGCGATGAAGAAGACAAACGAGGGTCATCATATTCTAGACCAAATTTTAGGCCCTCTTCAGGCCTGGCTACCTCGGAACGCTTTGATTTATTAAAATATAGATCTGTTATTACTTCTAACAGATTTGCAAATAGAGTTACCAATAATCATGATGCAAGAATGCAACCACCCAAAGATCCTTCTGCTACACAGTCTTCCAAAGTTCATCCTCAGTTTAGTTCTCGTATAGCATCTGGCAGTACCAATCTTAGGTCTAATTTCAATATCGATAAAAAACAGAGGAGTAAAAATGAAAATCCTCTACCATCCACTCCTCTCCGTAGTTACTCACCACCATTTTCTAAGCAGTCTTCTTCAGTAGATGATTTCAAAAGGAAACCTGTGGCTGAAACTAAGAGTCACCACAGAGTTACACCAACTAACAAACCTAATCTTGTAAACACCCAAGAAAATAACCATAATAAAGAAAAAGAAACCACAGATACAGATTCCTCAAGAATATCTGCAGAAAAATCATTTCCTCTACATTCTCCTACTTCCTGGTCTCAACTTGATGATCGCAAGATCAAGACTACTTCTCCTAGGACAAAACAAACATCATCTTTGTCAAAGAAACCAAACACTGCTTTATCCTATAAAATTGTACAGCCAGAATCCATTCGTTCCTCAAAAGCATTAACTGATTGGGCACAAGTCCGATCCTCTTTAAACTCAAGAAGTGATCTGATGTCGCTTTCAAAGAATGACAAAGAACTTACTGATGATGACAGTTCAGAAGACAAGGAAACAAATGTTAAAGAGGAGCAAAGAGGACCTCCTTTAACACCTGCCAAACGAGTTCCCACCTCTAGAAGAATATCTACATCTTTGTCTCAAGGAAGAACCCGCTCTCTTTCAAAGCATCTTAATTCTCGGTTTGATAGAACTGATGAAAGATCTCCAACTCAGCTGTTACCAGAAAAACAAGCTGGGTCAAGGGTTATAACTTCTACTGAAGTTACCTCTAATACGTATAAATTGCCTTCATCTTCATCTTCCCAAAGATCTAAATATGTACAACCGACATCTACCTCTTCCAAAGACACAATCAGAGACTATCAATACAGTAGAGAAACTTCTTTGAAACAAACTCATCTTTCAGAGCCTCATTATCCATCTGGGTCTAGAATTTCAAGTAGGGTAGCATCCCAAATAAACAAAAAACATGGACTTTTCCAGCCAACCCCTACAAAGGTTGAACTATCTCCAAAACTGCCCTCCTCTAAAATACATCAGTCAATTTCAAATAGCGGTGGTGATTACGAAGACTATGACCAACCAGATGTAGAGAAAGATCCTGTTTTGTCTTCATCAGCCAAGACTTCACAAATTTCTAACAAACTGAAATCCTTGCCTAAATTAAACTTGGCTTTGCCACACACCTCTGAATCTGTGTCTTCTCATAGTCGCTTGACTTCTAGTGTTTCTCCAACACATTCCTCAACTTCTCCCTCAGTGCCTCCTATTCAACGAATACAGAACTCAAGATTATTAAATCCTTCTCAACGACATCAATTTCGATTTCCTCATAGACAAGGTGAAGTATAATTCATAAACTTTCTATTTAAATTGAAAGAGAAAAGTTTTACGTTTGGGCGGTAAGAATCTCATTGGGGAAACTGGTTTGTTTTGGAGCCATCTCCTAGTTTTGTGTTATAAAGACTTGTAGTCTCTGAACTTTTGCACAGTCCTGCAGACATATACCATTGAACCAGTCTTTCAGTGAATATCATTTTGTCGTCATCTCTCACTAAGAAAGCCATATTTTTGTGTAGGAATCAATAATCATATTAGATAGTCTTAATTCCTGGTAGATGTTTTTTAGATGTTTCATATAGTGCCTATCTTAGGTTAATTAAAGAAACATATTTATTAGATAGCACATAAGTTTTACATACTTAGGTAGTATATAGAATTGTAAAGCAAAGCAAAAAAAAATCTCATGAAAAAAATTAATGTGTGATGAACATGTTTTGTAGGCAAATGTAATGTGTAAAAAAACACTAAAATAGTAGTGGCCATATGAAATTTAGAAACACATTTTGTAGAGATACATTTACAATGATTAACCCCAATATGATTAGGTAACCTAGTTTAAGCAGTATATGTATGCCTGAAAGACACTTTTATGCATGCTCATTTATAAAATGTATTTTGCCATGTTGGAATGATTTGAATTTAATTCCGTGAATTGTAATTTCCCTGAATGGGCAAAATGTTTGATTGCTGTATGTTTTCACCGTGTATGTTTCAGGTAATGGTAGGAGACCCAGTGTGATGACAAAAACAGATCTAAATAATAAAATAGTTCCAAATAATAATGGAAAACGAAATGGACAAAAAATAATAAGTGGTCCACAAGGTGCAAAGTGGGTAGGGAGACCTTCTTTTAAAATATCTGAAAGATTTAATTTTATGTTCCTTTGAGTTGGAGGACCTTTCAATCAACATATTGCTTTTAGATTGTAGATCTTGACCGAGGGCTGGTGCTGAACGCCGAAGGGAGATACCTCCAAGATTCCCAAGGAAAACCTCTCAGAGTAAAATTAGGAGGAGATGGCCGCACTGTCGTTGGTAGGTTGTATTCTTATGTTCTATGATTAAGACCTTTTTTTTGTTCAATAAACTTCCCAGAGAATTCTACATTGTGATAAATCCTGAAAGTAAGTAAATTATTTGTTTACTTACTTGATTTATATACCTGCCCATTTCATTTTCATGTGACTCTAGGCAGCTTACAATAAAACAAATGAAAATGTGAAATGCATACAGGGAATCCTCGACTTACAACAGTTCATTTAGTGACCATTCAGACGACACTGAAAAAAGTGACTTGTGACCCTTTTTCACGTGACTGTTGGAGCATCTCCACAGTCATACAGTTGAAATTTGGACACTAGGAGTCACGTCCTGGTGTCATGTCATCACCTTTGGCCACCTTCCAACAAGCAAAGTCAATGGGGAAGCTAGATTCACTTAACAACTGTGCTACTAACTGCAGCGATTCACTTAACAACTGTGCTACTAACTGCAGCGATTCACTTAACAACTGTGGCAAGAAAAGTTGCAAAATGGAGCAAAATTCACTTAACAACTATCTCGCCTAGCAACAGAAATTTGGGGCTCAATTGTGGTCAAAAGTCAAGGACTACCTGTAATAGAGAACCAAAATAAAAACACATAGCAACTGGGCATGATCTAATTCAGAGGTCCCCAACCTATGGGCCATGGCCCACTACTGGACCGTGGCCTACTCGCCTTCTACTCACCCAAGCCCGCGGACCCATTTGCGCATGCGCACGGGACTAGTGGCAGTGGCTAGCACCTGCAGACTTACACAAATGGAGCTGCTAGTGCCATGCGGGTTTTGTGGCCAATTTGCGCATGCACACGGGGGCTAGCAGCAGCGGCTAGCGCCTGTGCACATGTGCAAATGGGGCCGCTAGCTCCGTGTGGGTTGCACGGTCCATTTGCACATGCATGCTGGCCTAGCAGCGGCAGCTGGCACCTGCACATCTATGCAACCGGGGCCACTAGGTCCGTGTTGGTGCATGTGGCACCATTTCCGCAAGTGAAAATTTCCCAGCTGCTTCCTTTCCCTCCGGGCCTCCAGCATGAAAAGGTTGATGACCTCTGATCTAATTCGCCATCCATACAATCAGGCAATGGGCTCCAACTCATGCCCAGGGCTCCCGGCTCGAGCATAAAACCAGGTTTTCACAGCCTTTGGATTGGATGGAGCCAATCTAAACTCAGAGGGAAGGGGGGCCACAGCATAAAAGGCTCTCCTTCTAGGCTCTGCCAGCTGACACTCTCTTGCTGATGATACCTGGAGCATGCCCATCCTACCAGATTGGACAGGACAGGTAGAAACAATTGGAGCGAGATAACCTGGCCCTAAGTCGTGAAGGGCTTTAAAGGTGACAAACGGTAGTTTGAATTGTACCTGGAAGCATACTGGAAGCCAATGCATAGAACAGAAGTGTCACATTATTCAGATAACGTACCTACGACCAGGCAAAGGCATCTGATCATATGAGCCTTTCCCCCCCCACCTCTCAATAAAACTCTTATGTCAAGCAAAATGTATACCAGGAAGCCACCAAAAGATTTTAAAATGTGCTTCTCTGTTTACTGCTCTTTGGATGTCAGTACCTAGTTCACTGAAATGGAGCCTTTACACCCTCTGCCCCCCTCTCCCGCAAAAAATAAAATGATTTGGGTAAATGTGTCACTGCCTTGAAGTAGCATTCCGTGTGAAAGGTACCACTGGCCTTTTTGTGGTTTGGTGACACAACCTGGTCTCTTGTCAATATCTGCTGTATTTAATTGGATAACAGTGGTAGCCTCAAGAATCTGCTGTTTCTCACAGAATTAAATAAAATAGGAGAGGACTCGTAATGGCTGCTGCGTGTCCTACGAAAGGCATTTTGATCATAATGAATAGTTGCTTCATCAGTCTTTTTATTGAAAGGTCCGTGCACCATATGGAAAAGAATGGTTGAAGCTAAAGAGGGCTTCCTGGAAGAAGTCAGTATATTAGGAGGGGGTGCTAAGGATATAAACATTTTGTATGCAGGTACTCCTCAACTTACAACATTTTGTTTAGCGACTTCTCAAAGTTACAACACTGAAAAATGTGACTTATGACCGTTTTTCAGAGTTATGACTTTTGCAGCATCCCCATGATCATGTAATCAAAATTCAGAGGCTTGGCAACTGATTCATACTTATGGCCATTGCTGTGTCCCAAGGTCAGGTGATCCCCTTTTGCAACCTTCTGTCAAGCAAAGTCAATGGGGAAGCCAGATTCACTTAACAAATAGGTTACTAACTTATCAACTGCAGTGATTCATTTAACAACTGTGACAAGGTCGTAAAATGGGGCAAAATTCACTTAACAAATGTCTCACTTAACAACAGAAGTGTTGAGTTCAATTGTGGTCATAAGTCGAGGACTACCTGTAGTACAGCCCTGAGAATGATTATTTAAATATTCAATAGTTCCGGCATCTTAAATGGCATGTGTCCAGTTTTCTAGACAACGACCTCACTTAAATCCAGTACTTCCCAATTCCTAATGTCCTAAGGCAGTGATTGAAGTACATTTCCCTCTTCTTGTCTTCTGATAGATTCTAAAGGAGCTCCAGTAGTAAGTCCAGATGGCTTGCCTTTGTTTGGACATGGAAGGTTTAGCAAACCTGTAGCAAATGCACAGGATAAGCCAATAATAAGTCTTGGAGGTAAGCCATTGATAGGCCTTGAAATGGTTAAAAAAACCACCACTCCTTATACAACAACAACTACAACAACTCCTGAACCTACAACGACTCCTGAACCTACAACAACTACAATTGCTACAACTACTCCTGAACCTACAACTACTGAGCCACCAACAGAGAAACCACCACCTACCTGTCCTCCAGGCACCCATACAGAGAATGATGAACAAGGGAATCTTGTATTAGACCCAGATGGTCTGCCTGAATGCTATTCTGAAGGTACCCTTTCTTACGTTGGCTAAAGATCAGTAATACCTTTGAATATACCTACATCAAAAGTTGTGATGCGGGAGGAAAGGCATCTATTTTCCAGCAAGGCTTTACAGTTGCTGGGCTTACAAAGCAGGTAAGATTCAAGCTATCAAAAGCTTGAATTAGTGGTTGTGGAAGAAGAAATAATTCCTCGTTCTCTCACATCTGTTGCAACGATAAATTGTTGAGCTGTTTAAACCAGCAAAATGCAGAAACAAGCCCAAAATTCTTTAAAGCGTGCCTTAGGCAGATGTAGACCTTTATGTAGATAGTTTTTAAGCAAAAGTTAAACTCAGGAGAAAAACATTAACTGTACAAAACAGTTCACTTTCAAGTTGGGCTCCTGTTCTGTGGTAAGCTTGTATCTCATCAGCCCTTGACAGCATGTTGCATGTAATAATATCTCTCAAACCTGACTGCTCTTCTGTTCATAGAATCAGTGTCTTAGCTCTCCTATACATTGATCATACAGAAGTCACTTAAAACTCTTCTGTCAGTCCCTATAATGTGTAGTATCACTTCCCACACAGACATGGCATTGGTATAATTGACCATTTATCAAGGGTAACTTCTCTGCTGTGTATCCTTAATTAAATCTTAAGGAAAATGCTTCGGATTTTAGAAGAAGAGAAAGATTTTCCCCTCATCATTTGAAGGAACAGAGAAGAATGTTTTTTCCTGTTCACATTTGAATGCCCACTTAGTTTGCTGTTTATTCAGAAACCATCTGGCTCCTTGCTTGCTCCTTTTTGGGTAGGATTTAACTCCTCCTGAAGGAGCAGGAAGCAATCTGGTGGTTCTGGACTTGCAGGTCCTGCTGGAGCAGCCATAGAAATCCAGGACAGACTGTCCAACTTCAACGAGTTTGCCAATGGCAAACATTCCTGGAGCAAACTTATTTAATTAATTAATTAGATTCCTATCCCATCTTTATTATTTTTATAAATAACTCAAGGTAGCCAGCACACTCCTTTCTCTTCCTATTTTCCCTCTGTGGAGTAAGTTGGGTTGAGAGACAGTGATTGCCCCAAAGTCACGCAACTGGCCTTCATGCCTAATGCATTAGTGACTGATGTTTGTGCCTTTATGACGCTGTGCTTGAATTGCGATCGTGCACAATAGGCTACCTTTGACTCCTCAGAAACTCCTGTTGGACCAGAACGTAATACAAGAGCCAGTTCACCAAGGTAACACTTATACTGAGTTGGTTGCCAATATGTTTCCAGTGTGCTAGTTATGAAGTATAAAGCTCTTATGACCTCGGGACCATCTTCCCCAATTGGACGATGTCCAAACTGTGTGTGTAAATTGAGAAGCTGTGTTGAAGATTTCTACCCTCATCCCACAGGCCCTTCTCTTGCCTTATGGACAGCTTATACCCTGGGCCCAGGATAGCCCCCTTTCTGTTGATTTCTGAGAAGGTGGAATGGGCCTTTGGAGTGTAGAATGCAAAATATTGGGCCAGCTGCCATTTATTTATGGATGATTTAATCGGTTGGTTTTACTGAACGTGTTAGTATTTGATATGTGAAATGTCCAGAGTTTTTCATTGGAGTGGCATATATTGTAAGTGCTGTAGAGGGGGGGGGGAGTGATAAATAAGTAAATGATATCAGTAAATAAATGTAACATCATGAAATGGTTACTTACATTTAGCAGGCTGATAAACTATTTCCAGACCTCACCTACAAAAATTGCCTCTAAGTGTGGGATCTGGAATCCTTTAAAGGCAACCCAGAAGAAACTAGAGTCAAAGGACTAAACAATTGACAATGATTTTGAAGGATAAACCAAAATTGCAAAGTGAAAGCAAGAGATGGCCAAAGTTTTCTTATCTCCAAAATGGTATTAGGTAAGTCAGCATGTTTTCCATGTTTTATTTTTTTCCTGAAGCGCATTACTTATTGGTTTTTAGTACCACTGTGGAGTTAATTGCAACTCCTAACAACCTACCCAGTATGATCTGTGATAAGGTTTACTAGAAACTGGATATCAGCAACTTCTCTCATGGACTTTACTGTTTATAGAAGCTGTGTTGCACTGCAAATTGTTTTAAAAGTTGCCTACCAATCCTACATGCAACATTAATCAGTCCTCTCTCATGCAACACTATTTAAATTATGAGTATGTAATTTGCTCTGCTAAGATATGCAACAGAAACAAAGAAAGGCCATTATTAAAAGGGCATTATAGCAGTAATGATCATAGGAAGAAAGTGCTAATTCAGCTTTCCCAACCTGGTGCCTTCAAAATATGCTGGTCTACAATTTCTATAATTTCCACATGTGTGGCCATAGATCAACACATCTGGGAAGAACTAATTTGGTGGTAGCTTTTCTAAAGCTAACTACAGTAGTGGCCAAAATTGTGGAAACCTTTTGGGAAAAGTGTATTTTTGAGGTTTGATGGCTAATAACACCACTTTTTTTGGAGTAGTACCATAAAATTATATATCAATGGAAAGATAATTTAATCAAGAATGTAATGCAACAAAGTTTGTCCAATTATCTGTACTGTATTCTATGAAAAGTTATAGCCAAATAACCAGAAAAAGGAAGCACAACTTGCTTAGGTTGATATCAGGTAGCTTTCCTTCATCTGATTGTAGCCAATGAGCATGAGTGTTTAGAAAGCCAATCAGGTGTCATCTTGTTTTGGCAATGAGCCAATCAGATCACAGTAGGATTCAGTTATTGATGTCATGTATTGAAGCTGAGAGGAGGACATTTGTCAGTGTGTTATGTGATTGCTATCAAGTTGGTTGGGTTTTTTTTTGTGTTCTTTCATTTAGTGCTTGTAAAATGTAATAAAATTAAAGTAATGGTGCAAAGAGTTGACTGGTTGCCCAGAAAACGATGTAAAATAGTATTATTAAGTGAACAACACTACAGTTATAAAGAAATTAGTAGAAAAATTGGTGGAAACTTAACCAAAGGTGGCATTTCTACTGTACACTTTTTCCAAAAGGTTTCCACAATTTTGGCCACTACTGTAGGTGCATAAGGTAAAATAATGAATGGATTACTTACATTTAGTAAAAGTTAAAAAAAATGGCGAGCCACAAATAATTCTTTAGCTCTTAGAAGACATCATCATTTCAAACAGGGTTTTTCAATAGAGAGAACACAAACCCATGTACATATCTGTTTTTTAAAAAAAAACAAATGCCGTTTTCTGAAAAGTTATATGCTTGCTCTTATGAAAGGCTATTGGTAGAGATTTCCATTGTTCGTGACAGAGAATAGAATTTTTAAGCCATCATGATGTTATGAGTGTAAACAATAATTAAAAGTCATTTTTAGAAAACTATGGTTATAAAGAACCCACAGATTTAGTTCTCTCATGTTATCTTGAACCTATGTATCAATGTCTATCTGTCACAAATGAAAGCAAATATCTGTGTCCCAGGGCAATGTTGCAGGATCCAATCTGGGTCGGTCATCTCTGGTCCAGTGACCAGCCCAGATTGAATCCTGCAATATCTATCTGTCTTTCTACTTATCTGCCGTGGGCATTGTGTTGTTGATCTCTAGAGCATATTTTATATTTTATGACATGTTACAGTGGCTCAAATAGAAGAGAGGACAAGTGGGTAGAGGGGAATGCCAACATGGGCATGATGTGTATGCTGCAATTCATCTATTTCCCTGAGCTGTCCTGACAGAAGTCTATAGTGGCAGCTTTTATATGATTATGTCATGATGTGCATGTCAGCTTAAGTTGCCAGTGACCTAAGAGGAGTCTACTATGTTGATTGTCTTGGATTCTTAGAATTCTTAGAAGAAAAGTGGAATATATGTCAACAACAGCAGTACAGTAATAATAAGGAATGGTGCACAAAGTCTTAATACTGATATTGGAACTGAAAAAGTCAATGTAGTGCACTTGAACATTTCATGACTCATAGGTTAAAACGTATAGGATTGGGCAGTACATACGTATTCTAAATTAAGAAAAAGACTAAGAAAAGGAGGGTTTTCTGAATTATAGATGCAGAGAGAGTAAATGAGAACACAGATGTCAGTGGAATTCTGTCTGTAATAAAAATTAATGTGTATGTGTGCAGAGAAGTTTGTTTTGGTGATGCATATGCAGAGGAGACCTGCCTAAATCATATTTTGAAATGCAATCTCTCTATCTCTCATCTTTCCAGCTACCACTTCTCCAACGGCCTTAACATTGCTCTTTACATACTGTCATTCATGGTTGAAAGCACAGCAGTCCAAGAACCAGTCTGGAATATACAAAACCTGACTCTGTTCAAAAAACCAGGATTTCAAGAACTTTGGGTTTTCGAACCATTCAGATGGACATGCCGACAGGCCAGATGTTAAGTGAGCTATTTTTGCTATGGACTGATTGAGCACCTGAGGTGTCCCTGGACAGCTCTCGTTGAATGTGATGAGCATTTTCTGAACGCCGGCTAGATGACAGAAGCAGTGGCCAATGTGTTGCAAGAATGTTATCTATCCCTGTGTGGTGTTGGAGGATAGATAACAGCTTTACCACAGTCCTGCCAAATGCAATCAATATAATCTTCCAGTGGCCCTTCCAGAAAGTTCTCTTAGGATGGAAAAATGCAGCGGCATCTTGGGTCAAACACTTCTGTCATTTCTCAGGAATCCGATCAATTGACAGCTTCCAAATGGACTCAGGGAAATGCGGTGTGAAAAGAATGCTGCTGTGGGTTTTGCTAAAATCCTTTGGTCCAATTTTCTCCTTGGGGTTTTATAAAAATGAGTTTAGCAGAGACGGTTGTGTTCCACAGACAAGGAACATTTGGGAAGTCCAAGTGATGCAGCAGTGAAATCCCAGACGGTTCAACATCTTTGAAGAACTATAGTCAACATTAAAAGGC
The DNA here is from genome assembly GCA_023970755.1 of Azemiops feae. Classification (NCBI taxonomy): domain Eukaryota; kingdom Metazoa; phylum Chordata; class Lepidosauria; order Squamata; family Viperidae; genus Azemiops; species Azemiops feae. Next base: position 1,709,467 of record JALGBA010004174.1, on the reverse strand, counting down.
ACTTTTATAACTGCTGCTATCATGTTACTGGAAAATAGAGGCCTGTAAACATGAACAGTTATGAGCTTATTAAGGAACCAGTAGTTTCTAGGCTGCATTCTTTTTTCTTTTTTCTTTCTTTTTTTTTAAGTTTAGTAAAGCAAGCATTCGCTTGAACTAGCTTCACTCAGAATTCACAAGAATGTGGATGGCCCTTTAGATTACCTTTTCTGGTTAGATTATCCTTTTTGATCCTTTATACATGTTGAGTTCAGTCTATGGAGAGATCTGGGAAGGAAGAAAGTGGGTAATGTATGCCAAAGAAGAATTACTGGCAACTCAGCTATAGAAAATTGAATGGTCAATTTTGTTTTGCCCTTCCCAGGATTTGATTTGGCATGGCTCCTAAAATTGTATTTTACTTCTTAAGTCTGAAAGTCGCCGGAGATGAAGTGACAGTGCTTAGGCTTAGAAATGAGGAAATTGTTCAGGTTGTATTGCAACTGGTGTTGAATAATCGAAGTGGACTAGTTTGGATTTACCAGCTTCCATGTTGTAAAGTCTTCCAGAGATGTTGGACAACATTTCCCATCATCCTTTGCCAGTATGCTCATTGGTCTTAGCCAACACATTGGAGAATGTCAAACTGAAGAAGACTGGCTTAACAATGATTCTGATTCATGTGAATTTTTTTCTAGCAGTTTACTATCGTTTGGGTAGCAATGAGTATCTTATATAGACCTTTAAAAGTGTAATATAGTAACCTCAGAGAGATATGATATATGTTTCTATATCTATATCTGCCATCTTTTGTCTCATTGTGCTGCTTACAGATCAATATTTATAACTTAATGTTTTCAAATAAATTGCTGTTAAATATGTTTAATTATGCAAAAAAAAATTCTAAACTTTCATTCTGATAGAGAGAATACAGAAAGGCAGGAGCTGGGGGTGCTTCTTAATGGTCAGTAATTATTCATGGAATATCCTTCCATCCCTCTATTTATTAATATCATATAAGTGAGTAGCTAATGCTGATTCCTATGGGAAAACAGATACGTTGCAGTGAGGGCAAAATTCAACAAAATGTAAACAAAATATCTCCTCCCCGCCCAACTTTTCACTACCATATTGGCAGCTAGTTAGACGGAAGGTGATATTTTGGCAAAATAATGCACCTGAATTTCTCTCCACAAATTCCAACTTGCTCTTTATACTTCCAAAGCAGTTCAGCATAGAAATCAATTTGTTGTTTGATCAGTACGTTACAATAGAAGCCATTGGCTTTAGACAGGGATAATCAATAGCCATTGAATGAAAAAGGATCTGTTTCACTGTTTGAATGTATTCTTTTTTCCATAGATGTATTCTCAGGGTTTGATGCAGATATAACAGGAACTACAGAATCGTATGTGGTTTATGACGAAGGTACTGGTTACTTGAAAAATCCTTTTCCAAAATGGGTTTTACCTTTCATGTTTGCTTCTAGAAATGCGTTTCCAGAAAGATATAATGAGTTTCTAAGAACGCACTGGTAGCCTAGACAGAATTCCAATCTAAATATGTCTAAACGGGAACACTGACTTCCAAATTCTGATTTTAGTGTCTCCAGGCCAAACAAAAATTAGCAGGTCTGCAGGCATCATGACTTTCTATATAAACATACACTTGATGGACAGAGATGTGTGTTTAAACAAAGTTTTAAATGGCAATCTTTCCAACCATGTAGAAAGAGGATGGTGTAAGCAGATTTTAATAGCTGGAGGGGGCTACTGATTAAGGGTTACCTCATTCATTGCTTTCTTATATCTAATTTTTATTCATGCTCATTTTTTATATTAAGCTTGGATAATGCCATTAACGTATAGGAGAAAATAAGTAAATACAAATTGTATACCAGAAGGAGTTTTTTAAATCTTGGCTTAAATGGTTCTTTGTCATTAAAATTGGCATGGAGCTTTTTTTTTTCTTTTTCTTTTTCTTTTTTTTTACATAACAGAAGGCAAAACAGATAAAAATAATCAAGAGAAAATATCCCAGTGATCTGTTTTGCTCCTGGAATTAATAATATTGATCATATTTCTGTGTCTTGTTCTTCCAGAAGTTGTGCCTTCTGGAAAAATACCACAATGCTGCTTTCCTTCACCAGTGGCTATCAGATTGGCCAAGGACACTTTTTGTTGTGTTTGTTTTATTCCTTGGGTCATTCAAGCAAGAAATTTAAAGCTCTCTAAGTAAACATTCCAAGCAGAAGACACAAACAATCTTATATGAGTGAAGTTGCCCATAAAACAAATCACTGTAAATTAAGCAACAGCTGGACACCCAAGAGGAATCCCAGCTCACCCACCACAATTGTTGTGCAATGCCAACAAGAACTCTGTCCAACTTGCAGGCACACATAGCTAGAGGTCCTCCTGCAACTGTTTTAGTTGCTGAACACATGTGAGAAGGCAATCCATGGTGCAAATCCATCTCCATATTTTATGGGGCCTTTGGCCAATTACACTTGATGGGTTCCCCATGTCATTGCAAGCTTCTCTCCAATTATTAACTATCTGTCCACTTGGAGCTCTGGACATGTACAGTATACTTTGGACTTCAATGCCATAATTTATTTATATATCACTTCTGAGCTCAAAGGAGTTTACAATGTAACAATTAAAATGCAATAATATAAACATGTTTAAAAGTACTATAAAAACAACGTATTTATTTTAAAAAAGTGGCAGGAAAACAAAACAGAAACTACTTATGCAACCTTCACCCAGGAAGATTTGGGTAAAGAAGGAGTTTTCAGCAGTGATCTACAATATGTATAGTAGGTTCCTCATACTTTCAAGGGCAGAGCATTCCAGAATGGAGATGTTTTGCCTCTAGAAGTTGTAGGTGCTCCATCACTGGAGATTTTAAAGAAGAGATTGGTATAGGGTCTCCTGCTCAAGCAGGGGTTTGGACTGTCTCTTCCAACTCTGTTATTCTTTATTTGTATGTTAACTTAGAGTAGTAAACCCAAGATGCAAGAGGAGTTCCCTGACCATACTGGTGATTATCTGGGGCTCTAACAGTGAACTACTCTATTAGGAAAGATCTGTATGTGCTGGTAACACCATCTTAGTTTTATCAGCTCTAGTGCTACTGTATATAAGGCCCAAGCCCAATATAATTAGCAAGATAACACTGATGACTTAATGTGCATTGTGCGTCTCTTGTAGATTTTATAACCAGGCCCATCTCTTTCCAATTACTGTTTACCAAGATAAATGACCTAGTTGGTCATAGCATATACCTGTATATTGGCCTTGGGTCTTTTCTAGTCACTAATCAACATTCCTAGTCACTTCTTGAGAAACTATGCTGAAACATGACAATTTGTTCAAGAAAGCATCTGGTGAACCTTTTGGCCAAGCAAGAAATTCTTTCCAGTGCTACACTGTACATTTTAAAAGAATGTCCATTTATTACAAAATCTTATGCAACCCTACAGTTAAAAAAGAACAATTTTAAAATAGGACTACCAGGATGGTGACAATTCCAAAAACAATTAAAGGATCCTGGCACACTGAGCCTACAGAAAAGATGATGAAAGGGAAATATGATTGCAGAAAAGCAAGTAGATTGTTCTCTGTTACCTCAGAGGACAGAATTGGAACCAGTGAGTTAAAAGTTAAAAGTAAAGAAAAAGAGGGGGAACTCCTGATGGTGGAAGTTGACAGTGGAATAGAATGCATATAAAGTCATGAATTCTCCTTTACTAAAGGTCTTCAGACAGAGATTGAATGGTGAGAGATGCTATGTGGACTTCTTTAATAGAAGTATAGACCAAATAACTTTTCTGCTTCTTCAGCGGCCTATGACCAAGCTTGGGCACTCTTTAAACAAATGCATCACATTTTCTTTTCTTTTCTTTTCTTTTGTCTAGATTATGAGTTTTTTGAAACTACTTTGCCACCATACACCACCACCACCACCACCACCACCACCACTACTACCACCACTGAATCATTGCCTGAAAACAACTTTCCAGAGTTTAGTGTCACGGGCACAGATCCTTTATCAGAATATGATTCTGCTGGAAAGAAACGATTTACTGGTAAGTCTGAAACTTTTGTTAAAAGATTACCAGTCCTCTGATAAGGGCTTCTGAAGCTAAATACTAGACCAGGGGTAGGCAACCTTGGCTCTTTTATGACTCGTGGGCTTCAACTCCCAGAATTCCTGAGCCGTACTAGACTGTCAGTCTTGTCAGCAAGATTATTTTGTTCATGGCAAACATGTCCTGTGCACATCACCTGGGAACCATTTGCTTTATGAGATCATAATAAGAAACATAGTCAAATAGAGGAAATAAAAAATACACTACTCTACATCATTGATAAAGTTATAAATTCATATTTTAAACATCTTTAAAAAGGACCGGCTTGATGTGTCTATGGGCATCAGGACTTTTGCTGGATCCTTCTCCCTATAGAAATTCCCCCTCCCTGCACATAAAATAAAATAAAGTAAAACTGTAAAATTCTGAATTCTTACAAAGTTATGAAATCGTGTGTGTTTTAAATTTTTTTTATAATTTTTAATAATTTAATAATTTGTATAATTATCATTAATTTTTATAACTAGATTACAAAATCTATAACACCTTGCACTAGAATGCTGACTTTACAGGACTGACAAAATCTGATGAGACTTTTCTGCCTTTGTGCATTTTCTTTTGAAATGTACACGATCTTGCCCGAGAGGACATGAAAAGCTCTTGCAATCTTTTCCCACATAAGGTTTGAAATGGAAAAGGCCTGTCAAACTTTGTTGGCTTTTAATCAATTCTGTCCCTTTTTACACAGATTTCCCCCCCCCCAAACTAAGTAATTCAAACATTGTTGCCTTTTGTTGTAAAGAAATTATTCTGATTTTCATTCTGATCTTGATAACATAGTATTCCCAATTCTGATCCTCTTTGGAAGAGCTTGGAGGAGAAAAATTGAGTCTGCTCCTTCTAAGAATAAAGCATATTCTATGGTAAATGTTAAAAGGTATTTCCCCCCTGGAATTGGCAAAGAGAAGAATATTTTCTCAAAATCTGTACAGTATTCATCAACCTCGTGAAAATGTGGAAATTATACAATAAATGCAGTAACTTGTTCCAATGTAGACGTTGGCCTATATAGGAAGAAATGTATGAATAATTCTTTCAGTCCAGTAGGCGTCTTTCACCTGGCAATTCATTTCCCTTCTTTTGAAGAAAATTCAGCTTCATATTGTTGAAAGAAAAATCTTCATCAGGGTCCAGTCCAAGCCGGGAATAAACAAAATGGAGACTGCTTTAGAAAGAAGGTTGTAATTTATTGAAGAGCAGAGCCAGACAGAGGGCTCTGAGAAAAACTGACCACATGTTGCTGGGAGTGGTGGGTTTTTATACCTTCTTGGGCTTTTGAGGTTGTTTCCTGTTCCTGTGGCATGAACTTTGACCTGAGCTTCAATGTGCCTTTCTGGTATTCTGATGGTGGTGGGTTAATCCTATTGTGTCCCAAAGGTCATATCCTGCTTCTCTGGACTGTGGCTGATGGCTTACTTCCTGTGTTGGATTTCTTGGGTGAGGGGTTGTTGATTCTAGGGATCTTTGTCTTTCTAATCTCATCAGCTTCTAGCTTCCTGGCTCCAACCTTTCTGAAAGGATTGTTGAATTTGCATTTCTACAGACCTGGTTTCTGCTGAGGGGGAGGGAGAAGTTTCTGCCTTTTTAATATTCCCCAAAATATTTCTTTCTCTGGGGGGGGGGCTGACTTCCCACAATATGAACTTGTGATTTTAACATTGTATACTATGTTGCTGCTCCACAGTTTAACTCTAAACCTAATTTGAGAAGAATGGTCAAAGTAAATACCATTTCTTCAGATTTTGTTTGTTTTTTCATGAATGCAAACCTTTGTGCATAACAAAGAGAGACTGGAAGGACAGTTATGAAATGATGGACATCATGTTCTGCTCCTCAGTGTAATTGCAAGCCTTTGATTTTGTTTTATGCTGTGATGCATAATTGTTTTTTAAAGTTCTTTATAATGCTATAAATGACACACCCCTTGAATGTCTAACTTACATCCATGAACAAAACAAATCTAAACTTGTATTTTTGAAAAATAATAGAAAAATGCTGTACTTCTGGATTAAGAATTGGATCGTGTGAAAAAAGGAAAAGAAGAACGATATCCAAAGTTTATTATTATCTCAGAAGGTGATCCTTTGCAGTTCAGTGCCAAGTAGGGAGATTTCTCTCAAAGCAAATGTTCTCTTCAAAAAAAGATTTTTTTAAAGGTTTGCAACAGGAGAGGAAATAGCTGAATTTCCTTTCTTATGAGACCATTTATTAACAATCTCTCTCTCTTTCACACACACACACAAAAACAGAGAGAGAGCGAGAGAGAGAGAGAGAGAGAGCGCTGATAGAATTACTTTCATTTTTAAAATCCAATCTATATAACAGGATATGAAACTGCATGTAAAGTTTGTCCCGGAGAAAGCTGTTTTTAAAAGGGAAAAAAATGCTTCTAAAGATGACTTTTAGGTGGTGAATTTGAATCAGTTTGTTCCTTTGAAGAAACTACTTTTTGCTTTGGTTTCAATCAAGCCTTTGACTAGGTATGTCTATCAAGCTGTCAAGAAGTCTTCCTTTTCTCTCACCAACGAGATCAGGTCATTTGGGAACAAAAAGCCATCCCCTCGCTTAAAAATAAATGCACACTTGGAAATAATTCCTCCAGAATGACCAAATCTAACAAGATTAACAGACATTCTTTTCTTATAAACATTTTGTCGCATTCATGAGGAGAAAGGGAAAAATTGTTCTAACAAGAACTGTAAACTGTAACAGAATAAATATTTCCACTGACTAGTGCAAAGAGATTTTTCAACCTCAACCTGACCTTTTGAGATAATATGTATGCCCATTAATTTACAAGATCTGTTTGCCTGAACCCTTCTTACTGGTATAAAATACAAAAGTGATAAATTGAGCTTGGGGTAGCTTGAAAGGTGAACTTTGTATCTCAGGAGGAAACCATACTGGCATTCTTGCCTACTTGCTAAGTGCTGCTATTTATTTATTTATCTTCATTATTTCTGTAGGTTGCTGCTTAAGGCTGTTTGCAAGGTGTGGTTAAAAAGATAAGTCAAGATTTGCAGCCATGAAAGTACAATTGAAATCTCATGTGTTTCTTATGTGTGATGCAGCCAATCAGGGATCATTTAATCATTTTGCATCTCAGCTGTAGCTGTAGAGAGAGAAAATAATCATAAAATTGGTTCAAGTCCATAGTGTACCTTCTCTGCATTATTCTGAGCATTATGGTTAACCCTTAAGTACTCAGATTCTAAGCACATGTTTGAAAATATAGTGATCCCTAGTTGAGACTATCATAATCACAACCATTCTCTTGGCTTTTAACCATTATTTAATTGTTGTTAATGTTAATGCTTTCATAGTTATGTTTTTATGTCATTATAAGCTACTCAGAATCATTTGGATAGTGAGATGGGCAGCATATAAATTTAACAAATAAATAACCAAATCCTAAACTTTTTTTTTTTTTTTAATATATTTTTATTTTTTTAAGACAACAAAACATAACACACATAAACATACAATGTATATTCCTTTTTTTTTTTAAACAGCAATTTCGTAACTGTAATCTTCTGTTATTTACATTTCCCCCCTTTATTCTTCTTCTTTTTAAAAAATATTTGTCCTTGTTGTCCCATTGTTTCTTATTTCCATTTTCTTCATTCCTACTATATTTCATATTAAGAATAATACATATTATTACTATACATTATTATACATTATTATACACACATTTTCCCTTTCTTGACCTTTCTGCATTTATTTTCATTTGTTATTTCTAGTCTCCAACCAATCATACCACTTATTCCATATTACATAGTACTCTGTGTCTTCCCTTTCTTTTATCTCTTTTGTTAATTTGTCCATCTCCGCACAGTCTAAGATTTTCCTTATCACTTCTTCCTCTGATGGTGTATTCTCATTTTTCCAGAACTGTGCGTAGACTATTCTTGCTGCCGTTGTTATATGTAAGATTAAGTACCGTATTTCTTTACTGTATTTTCTATTTAAGATACCCAGCAGAAAGATCTCTGGTTTCCAATCTACAGGTTGATCTATTATTTCTACCATCCATCTTCTTATTTTAGTCCAGTATTTTTTTGCAACGGGGCATGTCCACCATAGATGGTAATATGTTCCATGTACCTTTTTACATTTCCAGCATGTCGGTGAGTTGTTCTGGAACATCTTAGCAAGCTTTGCTGGTGGAAGATGCCATCTGTAAAACATCTTCAACTGATTTTCCTTGAATGCCGCAGACATAGTCAATTTTATGTTTGTTTCCCATATTTTTTCCCATTTCGCCAATTCTATGTTGTATCCGAAATTTTTTGCCCATCTAATCATTGTGTCTTTGACAACCTCATCTTCCATTTTATATCTCAGTAGATATTTATATATATTACTAATTAATTTTATTTCTGTTCCATGTATAATTTTATCCAATTCTTGCGATTCTTTTTGTATTTCGTATAATTTTTTGTCCTCTGTATATTTAGATTGGATTTGTGTGTATGTCCACCAATCAATCTCTCTGCCTACATCTTGTTCCAATTCTTGTTTTGTTTTCAGATTTCCCTGTTCATTTACCAATTCCTTGTATCTAATTATCTTATTTATGTCTAGTAGGTTTGGGTGTTTCAGAGCTTCTGTTGGGGATCAGAGAGGATCAAGAAATAAAGGGTTTAAAAATTAAGAAGGAAGAATATAAGGTCCAAGCCTTCGCTGATGATTTGGTATTTATTTTGGAAGACCCATTAGAAACCGGCCCTAAATTAATTCAAAAAATAGAAGAATTTGGTGAGGTAGCCGGACTTAAGATTAATAAGAATAAATCCAAATTAATAACCAAAAATCTTACAAAGGCACAGGAAAGCGAATTGGAAGATAAAATAAAAATAAGCGTAACAAAAAAAATAAAATATTTAGGGATTTGGCTTACAGCGAAGTGCTCCTCAATTAAGGAGGATAATTATGATAAAATACTACACCAGATAAAAAAAGATTTAGAAAATTGGGAAAACCTACAAATTTCATTTTTAGGGAGGATTGCAACGATCAAAATGAATATATTGCCAAAAATATTATTCCTGTTCCAAGTTATTCCAATAAAACTAGGGAAAACATTCTTTCAAGAATTAAATAAATTGGTTACTAAATTTATATGGCAAAGGAAAAAACCTAGGATTAAATTAAAACTCTTGCAAGATACGAAAGATAAAGGGGGATTGGCATTACCAGAGTGGGAAATATATTACCAAGCATCAAGCCTAACTTGGCTAAAAGAATGGATGAAATTGGAAAATACTAGAATTTTAACACTTGAAGGACACGACTTGCAAGCGGGGTGGCATGCATTCCTATGGGACGAAAAATATAAAGTACATAGATACTTTCGAAGACATATAGTTAGGGATGCATTGCTACAGACTTGGGAAAAGATAAAACAAAAACATTACATAAGAATTCCAAATCCTAAACTTTTAAGAGGTAGAATTGTTGCTGTGAGGCATATGCAAATAGCAGCCTTACTACTACTTAAAAATGTTGCCAATAAGACCCTACTTATTTCCTAAACTTCCTTCTAAGGATGGTATAGCTGCTGAAAGAGCCAACATTTAATACTACCAATTGCTTACCTGTTGTACTGAGTTTATTCAAAAAGAAGATAAAGCTCAATTTATGTGGGAACATTAAACAGAAACCTAATTGGTATATAAAGTTTATATTCTGATGCTTTTTTAAAAAAAAAAATCCAACCTTGTAGTTGCTTGCAACTTTGTTTAATATAGAGAGCTTTGTAAATCCCTTTATTTGCTGTCCAGGCATTTTAATAGGTATGAGGCAGGGGTCTTCAAACTTGGCCCTTTTATGACTTGTGGACTTCAACTCCCAGAATTCCTCAGCCAGGCATGCTGGCTGAGGAATTCTGGAAGTTGAAGTCCACAAGTCATAAAAGGGCCAAGTTTGAAGACCCCTGGTATGAGGGATCCTTGGTGCTCTCTGAACTTGGTTGTTTTCTTGCAGGCATTTTATTAATCAAACTAGATAACATCATCAGTACATTTTTAATAGGTATTTTTTCATAATTTGTAGTTTTAAAAACAAACAAACACAGCATTCCTTTATATGTGCAATATGTTTTCAGGGCTCATTTTTCTAAACTTACAGAAACTTGCCCGCTTCTTTCATTGCTACAAATATGTGCAGTGCCTAAGCCCATTTTTGTGCATCTTTTAAATAAATCCCCTTAAATTTCTGTTTCTTTCTTTTTGTAGACTTAAAATACAGTAAATCTTCTTTCCAGTTTGCAAAGTTAGCAAATGATAGGAAAGTAGATAATTCCTAAGCTCAGGAACTGTCCTTTTTAATGCATACTTTAACCAATTTGCACTTTCAATTAGTCTTGGAAACTTGTCTGAATGTCAAAACTGAGTGTTCCTTTTACTAATCCATCACCACCACAAACTTTTAAACTGAATGGTCTCCTTTTGTGATTTCTTCCAGCTCCTTATGTGACTTATCTAAACAAAGACCCAGCAGCTCCATGTTCTTTGACAGAGGCACTAGATCACTTCCAAGTAGAGAGCCTGGATGAACTTGTTCCCAAGAACTTAAAGAATACAGGGATGCAACCTCAGAAGACTCCTCACAACATCACCATAGTAGCTGTGGAAGGCTGCCATTCTTTTGTGATTGTTGACTGGGCTGCACCTACCCATGGAGATCTGGTAACAGGTACACTAATGCTTGTTGCAAAGGTTGGACTGGTCATAGAGGCTGAATTGAACAGAACTTTTTTTTTTTCATTCTTGTCTGCATTTTATTTTGCAATAAATTCCCTGATGCCTTTCATTCAATCATCTTCCAGGTTTCTTTCCAATACGAAATAAATTTTGGCCTAAATTACAGAGCTAATCTCTTTTTAAGATGACTAAATAAATAAAACATGTCTTGACATGCAACTGAAAAATTATAACGTGAGGATCAGTCTCTCTACTTTATATATATTGTTTTTGAGAGGCTTTATTGATTGATCTATTAATTGAGAGGCTTTTTCAAAGTTAGGGTGCCACCATGAAAAGTCCCTGCCTCTTATAAATATACATCAGAATTCAACATCTGATAGTACTTGGAAAAGGCTCTCATTTGAGGATATATAGGCAGTCTTGTATGTGTTCTACATTTTGCTTTCATAAAAACTGCTAATTTATTTTCTGGATTCAGAAACTGTTTTATTTGATGGGAAAGTCCAGAAGCTGCTAAAGAGGTAGGAAATTACAGTGTTGAAGGATTCAATACCCTTAGAAGCCTAAGATCACTTATCTATGGCTATTATTTTCTTTCTCCACTAATATAAATTTATTTATTGACACCATCAAGTCAGTCTTGACTCCTAGCAACTGCCTGGACTAGTCCTTGAGTCTTCTTGGCAAGATCTTTAGGAGTGGTTTGCTAATGTCTTCTTCTGGGGCTGAGAGAAAGTGACATTAGGAATGTGGACATTAGGATTTTTCAAAGGTTTATAGGAGCCATATGATCTTGGGAAAAGGTCCGATTGCTTTAATGATGCACATTTTGAAGCATTTTTTTCTGGTAGAATCCAAAGTGTTCTACATCTTTATTGGACATGGGCATAGTTAATGCACATAGATAGCTAATGCCTACTTGCATGATGTTGATTGCGCCCTGTTCCCCACCTAGCTTTGCTGCCTTCTCTTCTCGGCAGAAATAGGAATTCTCTCCAGCTTTGAACATACAATGCTGCATGATGTATTAGGCTACTGAAGTACACTGGGGTCTAATACATCCATGTCATCTTTTTCTTGACAGGTTATTTAGTTTACAGCGCATCCTATGAAGATGTCATTAGGAACAAATGGTCAACCAAGAGTGCAGCAAGCACTAATTTACCCATTGAAAACTTGAAGCCAAATACAAGGTATTATTCCAAAAGACATGATTTGGAGGGGTGGGGAGGGAAATGGATATAGAAACATATTTGCAGTTGAAAGATGTCTTGGAAATCATCATATCTAACACACACATACCACACCCATCCTGCAGTGCAGAAATTCATGTCTTAACCATTTGAAGTCAGGAACGGAGTAGATGTTCAGAAATCCCATAACCGTTATGAATCCAACTCAGCCATCAAGTCTATCTTGGATTTGTACCAACTCTTTTACTTGCTACTTAATCTCCTCCTGTATCCTTTCACAAGTTATCAAAGTTGCAGGCAAATGTGGCAGTAGATGTTTGGGAGAGGAGGAACTGAAAATATCATGTGTTTGCTTTGTACTCCTAAATAATTTATCCAGATGAATAGGAAGGAAAGTGTCCAGAATCTCTGATGAGCACAAAGATTTAGGCAGACTCAAAAAATTTCAGCATGGAAAGTTAACTTAAACTTGATTTTTGCCTCCCCTTCAAATGTACTTGCATCAAGGACTATGATGTCATAATGTAAGTGATGTCATTTTGTACGTTGTCATTGTGATATCATTATGGCTTGTTATGAATACCACTGCTTGTGTCCTCTTTTCCACTAAGCTCCAGTATTCTCCACTTGGAGTCTTTCATTGGAGACCAAAGGTGCTTTTCAAAAGGCAACTGGAAAGAAAGTCCAGTTGCCTTTTGAAAAGCACTTTTGGGACTACCATGATCTGGGTGATAGAGAATCTCCATGGAATTTCATTGGAGCATTTTGTAGCTGTTAAGCATTTTCCCTCTGCTCCTTGTTGGGCACAATCGTTTTTGCACCCACAGTGCTGAGAATAAGGCCAAGCATCTGAGTCTAACAATACCCAATTGTGGGGGGACGTTGTAGGCAAATATGTTCATCTTTCAGAATCTGGGGGACGATCCGGAATCACGTATTAAAAAATGCAGCAGTAACACTAGCATATGAGGAACTCATTAATACCAATAAAGGAGAACATGTGTAGCTCAGACGTGAAATGAGGGGCCCTTGGTGCTTTCTGAGCTTGGTTCAACCTAACTATCATCTGCACCACCAGTGCAGTGTTTCTCCCAGGCAAACATAGCCCCTTGTCTTGTGACTTTAAAATTGCCCCTCAACCACTGTAAAATTTCTGCAATTTAGCAACCTGAACTGGGAGTTTAAGCTAGCTTCAATCCATGCGTTCATGATTATGTGCAGATTGTGAGGAAACTCTGATTCACAGAAACTGAGCTGCCTGCAGTGTGGTCCTCCCACTTTGTTGTGGTTCCTGATTGAAGGATCTTATGCCTACTTGTTCAATTGAGTTTTAGACAGTTGCTTGCTAAATATCTGGCTAAAGTATTTTACTCTGTTGTTGTTGTTAGTTGCGAAGTCGTGTCCGACCCATCGCGACCCCATGGACAACGTTCCTCCAGGCCTTCCTGTCCTCTACCATCTTCTGGAGTCCATTTAAGCTCACGCCTACTGCTTCAGTGACTCCATCCAGCCACCTCATTCTCTCGTCCCCTTCTTCTATTGCCCTCAGTCTTTCCCAGCATTAGGCTCTTCTCCAATGAGTCCTTCCTTCTCATTAGGTGGCCAAAGTACTTGAGTTTCAACTTCAGGATCTGGCCTTCTAAGGAACAGTCAGGGTTGATCTCCTCTAGGACTGATCGGTTTGATCGCCTTGCAGTCCAAGGGACTTGCAGGAGTCTTCTCCAGCACCATAGTTCAAAGGCCTCAATTCTTTTGCGCTCAGCCTTTCTTATGGTCCAACTTTCACAGCCATACATTGCAACTGGGAAACCATGGCCTTGACTATACGTACTTTTGTTGGCAGGGTGATGTCTCTGCTTTTTAGTATGCTGTCTAAATTTGCCATAGCTTTCCTCCCCAGGAGCAAGCATCTTTTAATTTCTTGGCTGCAGTCCCCATCTGTGGTGATCTTGGAGCCCAGGAAGATAAAATCTGTCACTACCTCCATTTCTTCCCCATCTATTTGCCAGGAATTGAGAGGGCCAGATGCCATGATCTTGGTTTTCTTACTCTGTACAGTCATTCATTTAGTATAAATTTTAATATAGTCAGAAATAGATTAAAATATACAAATAACTGACACACCATTGTTTTAATGCAATACAAGAGTTAAGATTTTCTTCTTCTTGCTTATTATTATCCTTTGTACCTTCTAAGCTCTGCAGCTGTTTGATAGCTGACTTCTAACACCTCAGATCTTACCTACTTAAAATTCACACTTAGCAACATGTAAAAATAATCTGTAGACACTTAAGTAGACGCATAAACACTCTCACGTTGAGCTTAATTCCTGATTACTCTTTCCCGCCGACGTTCGTGGCAGTGTTACACCAGTAATTTGCTGTGTTTTTCCAACTTTCCAGTCTAGTCAGAAGCTCTGGAATTCCCAGGCGTTCCTCCATCCAACTTCTAATCAGGGCCAATCCTGTTTAACCAAGGATCAGCCAAGGTTGGCTAAAAAACTTGGAACTCAGAATCATGATGGATTGTGCTAAATCTCGAACTATGTTGCAAATTGCTTAATCTATCAAGTTTAAAATACTTTGCCATAGTGTTTATACTGTATTTATTTCTCTGAAAGGAAGAGTATGGTTTTATTTTTAATATAATTTACTTTTAAAATGGATACGATTGTCTCAGCTATCCAGAGCATCTATAAACTGAAATATTTTATTATTTTAAAAAGTTGCCCTTCTTAAACAAAATCAGTTGCTTTCTTGTGACTAGGATCCCCCCAATTTGCGATTTTGCAATTGCAACTGAATGCTGCTTTATATATTCAGATTTTGGGTAAAATTCAACTTTAAATACTCCTTAGAGTTTTCTTATTCTACTATGATTCTTTCTTAATTAATTTTTATTTGCTATCCTTTTACAGTATTGGAAGACAAGGAATATTGTGTCTAAGCTGATCTGTATTTTTTCTTTTTGGAAAACGGACCACATGATAGGTTTTAAATAATTAAACCAGATCTGTGGATCAAATAATATATTTTAATATTTTCTTCAATTAAAATTAAGGAATTTGTTTTTGCTTTCCATCACATTGGAACTCTGGTGATATAAAGTCACCATTAATGAATTTCAGAAGTAGTAATCAAGTCCAAAACCAAATAGGAATTATAATACTGTGTGCAATTCAATTAATTACTTGATTTATCTTCGAGTAGACTAGACTAGACTAGACTAGACTAATAGAATAGAATAGAATAGAATAGAATAGAATAGAATAGAATAGAATAGAATAGAATAGAATAGAATAGAATAGAATAGAATAGAATAGAATAGAATAGAATAGAATAGAATAGAATAGAATAGAGCTGGAAGGGACCTTGGAGGTCTTCTAGTCCTGCCCCCTGCTCAAGCAAGAGAAGCTATACCATCTCAGACAAGTGATTGTCTAGCCTCTTCTTGAAAATCTCCAGTGATGGAGCACCCACGATTTCTCAAGGCAAGCTGTTTCACTGGTTAATTGTCCTCACTGTCAGGAAGTTTCTCCTTAATTCCAGGTTGCTTCTCTCTTTGATCAGTTTCCAACCATTGTTTCTTGTTCTGCCCGTTGGTGCTTTGGTGAATAACGTGACCCCCCTCTTCTTTGTGGCAGCCCCTCAAATACTGGAATACTGCTATCATGTCTCCCCTATTTCTTTTTTTCTTTAGACTAGCCAAATCCAAGTCCTGCAGCTGTTCTTTGTATATTTTAGTCTCCAGGCCTTTGATCATCTTAGTTGCTCTTCTCTGAACTTTTTCCAGACTCTCAACATCTTTTTTGTGATATGGTGACCAAAACTGGTTGCAGTATTCCAGGTGTGGTCTTACTAGGGTATTATAAAACGGTACTAATACTTTGTGTATTCTTGATTCTATGCCTCTGTTTATACAATCCAGGATTGTATTAGCGTTTTTGGCTACTGTTGCACATTGCTGGCTCATAGTCAAGTGATCATCCACTAGAACTCCAAGGTCCCTCTCACAGTTACTGTTTTTAAGTCAGGTCTCGCCTAATCTGTACTTGTACCCTTGATTTTTCCTGCCTAAATGTAAGACTTTGCTTTTCTTCACATTGAAACTTATTTTATTGGCTAGAGCCCATTGTTCAAGTTTGTCAAAATCTTTTTGGATCCTGAGTTTGTCTTCTGGGGTGTTGGCTACTCCTGCCAGTTTGGTGTCATCTGCAAATTTGATGAGTTCCCCTTCAATTCCCTCATCTAAGTCATTTATGAAGATATTGAAGAGTACTGGGCCTAAGATGGAGCCTTGTGATACCCCACTGCTTACTTCTCTCCATGTGGATGTAGTGCCATTGAGGACTACTCGTTGAGTACGGTTTGCAGCCAGCTACAGATCCATCTGGTGGTGATGTTGTCTATTCCACCTTTTTCTAGCTTACCAAGGAGTAGGTTGTGGTCTACTTTATCAAATGCCTTACTGAAATCTAAGTATATTACATCCACAGCATTTCGCTGGTCTACTAGTTTAGTCACTTTATCAAAGAATGAAATAAGATTGGTTTGGCATGATCTGTTTTTAACAAACCCATGTTTGTTATGGCAGATCTTTTTCTAATTACTGGTTAGCTAACAGTGCATATAGAACAACCAAGGGCTCAGTTTAAACCAGATATCAGACAGTATCTTTCCAGCTCAGAATTAAAATAAGGCCGGCAATTGGAGCCGCTCAAATTGACAAAGTGGCTTTTATATACATTACAAGGAATATGCAGAAGACTATTTTTATTCACCAGATTTTTCTTTTGCCCCCAACTCTTTGGGAAGATATTGATACATCTCCTTCCAAGGAAAGTATGGGCTAATTCATGGATGTGCCCATGCCACAGAATTTAATATGGCTGTTTAACATTTGATGACTTCCATCTGTCTACATCAACCAATCTCACAGAAAGTAAACATAGTGCTTGAGATAATGCTGGATATTTAAACACTTCACCTATTGTGTTTCACCACTGTCTGCTCTTTGCTCATTATCAAATTCTGTTGGTTCTTGCATGGTTTCATGACTGAATAAAACTTTTTGATGAAGCTATCATTAGAGGTGCCTCAAAAAAACCAAGGTGGAACTTTTGTGGAACTTTTCAGCATTCCTTCTAAAGCCTGTTCGGAATTTGTCTAATTTTATTACCACAAGCTGTTGTTATTCTGCCATTTTAATGGATGCTTATTTTCTCTCTTTCCTTGATTTAGGTATTACTTTAAGGTCCAAGCAACGAATCCATATGGTTATGGTCCTATAAGTTCATCTATCTCCTATGTCACTGAATCTGGTATGGTGGATTAATATAATAATAAAATATAAAACAAGTTTTAAACTGCACTGTCAACCAGAATCCAATGTGTATTAAGACTTCAGAATAAAAACAAAAGACAACAGGAATGTTCAAAGGACTATACAGTAAACGAGGAGGAGGAGGAGGAGGAGGAGGGATGTTAAGAAATAAAGACAGCTTTGCCCAACCTGAGCTTTCTTCAGATATGTGGATTTATTTCCAAACTTCTCCGGCCAGAATGGCTATTATTGAGGATTCTGGGATTTGAATTTGCACATCTGGACAGTACCAATCAGGGAGGGCTGGTTAAGAACTGAAGTAACGAAAACAAAATGACAAAGTGCTGATTGTCTCCTGCCAAACAGGAGTGAGTTTGTGCTTCAGGTCTGGCTTTTTCTATGCAGAGAGCCAACATCAATGTTTTCTAATAGCTTCTCAGGTTGCCCAAGGTGGATTTAGTCTTTGCTATCCTGATAATAAAGAAAATGAATAGCAGACCAGTTCTATTTTCTTCTCAGGAAAACTACATGGCTGTTTCCGTTAGGTCATCAGGGGTCAGTCTTAGCACAAAAAAAAGGTTTACCTATATATCTTTACCCTGATAGTGGAAAAAAGATTAAATGAAAAAATGAAAAGAGGAAATTCCATTTCTGCTGCTTGCTTGGCAAGACACTTCACAATAGTTTTTTCTTTCTTTCTTTTAATTCTGAGCAGCTGAGTAATTTGAAGCAATTGTGTCTGCAAAAAAAGTTTGGGAAACAAATTTACTTTTAGATTTTTCCTCCTGGGTTGAAGCTTGTTTTCATTTCATAAAGCTGATCCTGTTCTTTGAAATCAAAGGCTTTTAAATAATTTCAAAATATGTCCAGTGATAGACATATTTTTTCATGCTATTTTTACTTGCAAGGTTGAGTATAGGTCATTTGGCACAATGTAACAACAAAATACAATGGGGTTGACACCTTAAAACTAACTCTGGATAACTCCAAGGTTATTTTTCCCCTTGAGCTTAGATTCCTGAGTTCCTGACTTGGAATTCATGTACATAACTATCTTTCAAAAAATCTGCCTCCAAATCAACTCAACAGTTTTTGTTATGGATTTAGAGTAGGAATCTTTGCATGTAAAAGTAATGTCCAATTGAGTACTCCCACATTGATTCCAGGACAAAATGAGTTGAAGCCTTAATTCAGGGGTGTCAAACTCGCAACGTCACGTGATGTGTTGCGACATATCGCGACTTTTTCCCCATTGCCGGCAATGGGGTGGGCGCGGTTTCGGCATGACGCAGCCAGCCCAAGGGCCGGCAGTTTGACACCCCTGCCTTAATTAGTTAGCACCTATATCTGCAAGGGAATCAACAGGTCTGCTTGACAAAGACAGCAATTACATCATTGTACTGCAAGCCCTGCCCTTTTTGTGTATATGCACAGTGAGGTCACATGCTCATGAAAAGAGGCACAGATTGCAGCATGGAGCAGTGATGTTGTTTCCCTAATTTTCTTGAAAGCTCCAGGAGCCTGCAGATACTTAAGTTGATTAGATTGATTAAAAGAGACTTTTAAAATAAGCTTTTACACTTACTAAAGAATTATTTCACTGAATTAGTAGTAAATGTATATTATATTAATACCAGAACTTTAATAAAGAGCCTGTGTAACTACCATATGATTACTATCTATGGCAGTGAAAAGTTCAAATATGGAAATTTCATTGTCAAAAATAGAATAAAATAGCAAAACAGCTGGAGCACCACTTGATCACCATCAGCATTGATAAGGTTACTATCAGTCATTTGCAAAATGCAGCTTACTTAGAACAGCTTACATCTTGCAACAATACCTTTAATACCATCAAACAATATCTACCTATCCCAGGTCCATGGGAAAGGCTCAGCTGGTGGATAAAATGCCTAATCCATTCTAAACATCTGGCTGACTGTGCAACAAACCATATTAATTTATTAAACTTGTATGCTGCCTGACTCTCAATGGCTGGGCAGCTCACAGCAATAAAAAAAACTACAATAAAATCAATAAAAAAAGAGGTAAAAGATGGTAAGTGCAATAAAGAAAGGGATGTACTGTATGTAGAGACTTTAAAAGAAAAAGCCAAGGAAGAGGAGTCAAAGGAGATGATGTTTAATAATTGTATATTTTAAAATACATGGAGAAATTACAAAGGATATAGCACTGCTTCAGGTCTCCTTCATCAGAGATATTAAGAGTGGGAGCATAAAATAAAATAAAAATGACCCTCCAGTGTAAGAAGGTGGTAAAAATGCTGCTGTTTTGTCACGTTTTTAAACTATGTCATACTGTTTTTAATTTCATTTGTTGCTTTAATTGATTTTTATATGATATTGTATGTGAGCCATTATGAAATTAAGGAGGATATGAATTATACAAATAAACAAGAAGATTTAGAAATTACCTGTTGTCTTATTTTGGCTGTGGATGCTGAATTTTAGAGTAAATAATTGAAACATTTCCTTGTTATTTCCTTTCAGATAATCCTCTTCTTATTGTCAGACCGCCAGGTAAGTCTCAGTTTTGCTTTCTGGTGCTTTGTTACTTTCTCCTGAGAGTGGCATAGATTAAAACTGTGATTTAATATCTATGATGAAGAAGTTCTCTAACCATTGCATGAATATACTACAGTTACTCCTTTTTTCTGCTGTGTCTCATGATGTTGCCTTTGTCTCATCCACCTCCACTATCTGAAGGAGCCTGTTCCAAAGTAATATTTTCTCTTTTCTCCCAATATATGATTGGCTGTCAGCCTGATCTGGCATGCTTCATTGATGCATGGCATTCAGGAATTAGGATTCGTTCAGGTCCTATTGATCACTTAGGCTTCTGAGAGCCAGCCCCCCACCCCGCTCCAAATGTATACAGTAATGGGCAGTAGGAATAACTTGGAGGAACCAGTGAAAAAACCACAACCAAGACAATAGTTAGATAAAAGGAATTTGAGTCCAGGGCAGAAATATAATTTGAGTAGCATCTCAGACATGTTCTTTCCTAATTCTCATAAAGGGAGAAAGAGGGGAAGCACACATTCAGAGATGCAAGATTCTGTTACTGTAAAATAATAATAACATAATAATAATAATAGTAATAGTAGTAGTAGTAGTAGTAATAATAATAATAATAATAATAATAATAATAATTAATAATAATAATAATAATAATAAAGAACTGGTGGGATCATAAAATAGAGAAAATCATAGAAAATGATAAAATTAAACTGCTCTGAGACTTCAGAATTCAAACAGACAAGCACCTGCAACAAAACACCCCGGACTTAACAATTGTCGATAAGAAAGACAAAAAAGTCTGGATAGTGGACGTGGCAGTGCCTGGAGACAGCAGAATAGACGAGAAAGAACTGGAGAAGATAACAAAATACAAAGACCTACAAATAGAAATAGAAAGACTGTGGCAAAGGCAAGCAAGGGTAGTACCAATAGTAATAGGCGCCTTGGGTGCAATCCCAAAATAACTGGAGCACCACCAGCATTGACAAATTCGCCATTAGTCAATTGCAAAAGGCGGCCTTACTAGGATCTGTTTCCATCCTGCGACGATATCTGTAATACCATCAAACATCCACATCTGCATATCCCAGGTCCTTGGTAAGGACTCGATAGGTAGACAAAAATGCCAAATCCAGTCTGAGCATCTGGCTGACTGTGCGATTATTATTATTATTATTATTGTTATTGTTATTATTGTTGTTAATAATAATAATAATAATAATAATAATAATAATAATAATAATAATAATAATAATAATAATAATAATAATAATAATAATAATAATAATAATAATAATAATAATGTATTAGCATTCATACCTCTAGCGTCTTAGTCTAGTTTACCTTAAAAATGACTAGTGGATAGCATTTTAATGGGGCCATCTGAAAGAGACCTACACTTTGTTTAATCCAGTTTATTATAATTAGATTAGACTAATTAAAATTTAAGTACTATCAGTATAATTGGCTCTCTATGTAATTAGTCATTTTGCTTTCTGTCACACTAAAAGTTCCAATATAACATCAAAATTTGACGGAGTGGCTACACTCCAGAAAACTCCAAGAAGTTCATCATTTCTTGGAGTAGAGGAAGAGCAGAATTCTATGTCTGTTTGTCAAGTTAGTAAACAATATTTCAGGTTAGTGACTTTTGTGTGTTATAGTTCTAGAAGCAATTTAGATTAGAATATTGCAGTGCATCTTTCCTTATATAATTCAAGATAATGACTGCTTAACTTGTAATATATTACATTTAATATATTTTTAGCACAATGTTATCATACAATGGATTAAAATTATGTCTTGGAATCATAATTTGTTCCTGGGTTTTCATGTTTAATGTTAAAAATGCAGAAAGTTCCAAATAATTCTTGCAAGTTGCTCTGAGTGCATAACAGAAACCATATGGTTGGCTTCACAACAGCAACTGTAGTGGTATATGGTCGATTTCACTGGCACCTCTTCATGGGAAACCACTCTGCTGATGAAGAGCACAAGAATGTGGAATGTTGTGATCCAGATTCATTGTATAGGTCTCTTTCTCCTTTCTTTTTTTTCTCCTTTTTCAAATAACATTGTGGCTGAAATGCTAGGAAAAGTGAGAAGCTTGGTGTAGAAATTTCAGTCAGAGCTCAATGGGCTTATCTTAGCCTGTTATTCATCATTTGAAGTCTGTCTATAGGCTTATGCCTTTTTTCAAATTGAAAAGGCCAAATAGTGCTGTGGTAGGTGTTTCCCCTCCTTTTAAAAAAATATGATTCCCAAGCCATGGGACAGCTGCCACCAGTGTAAGAGAGCAGAGAATATAGGGAAAGCTCGTATTTTAGAAGCAAAAGCCATTGTAAGCAAGAATGCACTTTTATGTGCTATTATATTACCTGCTAGGGAGCCTACTAGATCAGATGCTTAAATTGGAAGTATTTTGTGCAAATTAACCTAACGATTTCCTGCACTGATGCAGGCAGCGGTCTCTCCCACACACATAGACTACCCTCACTTTTAAGGCTGAGAAGGCAGTTCTTCGGTGTTTTCTTTTGTACTTCAAAACTGTAATAATTTTAAAAATTAGGAGAGTCCATTTGTGCTTAAGTTTACATGTCAGAGCACACAGGCTGTAAAATAAGAACAGTTGATTTCAAAAAGAAAGATAATTCCTATAATCCTTTGGAGCGTATTGTAGGTTGCCAGATTTTATTGTGAATGTTGAATACACACTGAAGAGTTTCTTGATCCGTGGTGCCCAGATTGTGGTTTGCTGTGTAACCATTCAGACTTCGGATGAAGGCAAATATACGTGTCCCAGGATAATGTTGCAGGATCCAATCTGGGTTGGTCACCAGGACCAGAGTTAGCTTTCTGAGCTTTTGGAGTGGTATGGAGAGCCATAATGAAGGAAACAAAAAGTTTCCTCACCATTTAGTAATCTACTTCCACTTATATCACTATGGGTGCATGATCACTTCCAAATCAAAGTAAATCCATTTCAGTAGATTGTGTACTGGTCTGGTCAAGAAGTAACATTTAGTAAGTTATTCTTAAGTTAATATAATCATATTTCATAGTCAAGATTTTAACCTGTTTTGTAGGTGGTGAACCCATCTGGATCCCATTCAATTTTAGATACGATCCTACATACTCAGAATGCAGTGGAAAACAATATGTGAAACGGACGTGGTACAGGAAATTTGTAGGTGTTGTTCTTTGTAATTCATTGAGATACAAGATTTACCTCAGTGATGATCTAAGAGGTATGTATTTGGGTGATCTATCAGTGCTGGAGTAAGATATAGTAAAGCCTCAAAAATAAATGTGATTACCTTGCATGATTAAAATGTATCCAAGCTATTGGCTGGCGTACAGTAAATAGATCAGTCTTTCCCCCCCATTTCTTTTAATCCTATCCAAGATATATACTGTATTGAAAACACTTTGGATTGTCTCCTAGTCAGTTTTAATAATTTGGGATAATCTGAAATTCTATTATTTGAGTTCTCTATCCACTTTCAAGTGAGTGAGATGCAGCAGGAACAAAAAAAAAGCCATATTTTGCAGTGTTAAAATTTTGGTTTGGGTCCCCCTGCAAAGAGTTGCAAGCCTGTGTCTTAGTAGGGCAGGCTATGGTATCATTCCATAATGCTTTGGTTTGAACAGTGCTATGTCCTAGTAAGATCATTCAAGACAAATAGATTTACACTTTGTCACATAATACAAAATATCAGTTCAGTCTCAATCATTTCAGCTAAGTTCACCACAGTTTTGGAAATTTGGAGATTTCTCATTCCCTCACAATCCTTGAAAATCTGAGAACTACTACTTTATTTTCAGCAAGTGCATAATGAGATGCTGTAATGTTTTAACTCAGATCTAAATGGAATCAGTCCCATCTTTTTAAAAGGAAACATTACATATCAGAACCAGACCAAGAAGCAACAATCGTGTTTTAATTTTTAAATCATTATAGAAAACATTTTAAATGGATTGTTTTTAGGGGAAAATGCTTAAAATAGTATGTGTGTAACCTAGAAGTGATTTTTTTTAAAAAAAAAGTTATCATACAGTAGAAACAGAATGAAGTGGACTTAAGGATTTACACATGGGGGGGAAAAATGCCTGGAAATAAACTCATTTACTCATCTCTAATTGTAATTCTTACACTTGGTTCTTTTCAGTGAGTTAGAGAAGAATATTTCTGTATACATTCATGTATGCATTTTTGTACCATCTTCTGTTTTATGTGGAATAAGTATACTGCTACCTCATTTTAGTGCAAGTTCTTAATTATATACATATTAATTGCTCCTAACACATTGAAAAAAGGTAACCACAGCACAAAAAGAGTGTTGCCAGCCCAATGGTAAATGTGCCACTTGAAGGCAAGAAACTTTAACTGTGATTCTCAACTATTTTTGACCGAATGCAGGAATGTTGGCAAGGACCACTGGTTCACTTTCATACTGTGCCAGTGGATTATTTCATTATAATGCTCCTATTGTTGCAGAAATCCATAAACATAATAAATAAGTTGCTACCAAGGAAGGGACAGAAGATTCTTCTCTCTGGATTTATAGTCTTGGCTGCAGCAAACCCATTCTAAGTGCTTCTCACCCTCTTCACTTTTTTCCAGATACATTTTACAGCATTGGGGATAGTTGGGGAAGAGGTGAAGATCACTGTCAGTTTGTAGATTCACACCTGGATGGACGAACAGGACCACAGTCCTATGTGAATGCTCTGCCTCCTATTCAAGGTAAAAATAACTGCAACATTAATATGACGGGGGTCTGGAGATTTACATTGCATACAAGTTGTAGAATAAAGGCAGTTTAAGCCTGGTTCTTCAAAAACTGTGATTTTTGTAATACTAAAGTTGGACTTTCTGTTCCCAGGTCCCCCCAGTGCACCAGCAAATGTGTTCAGGCAGTTCAGTATTATAAGCCAGTCTTCCCTCAATGTGCTTTCCACATCTATTAGGGTGTCAACTCCCAACCAGCAACAGAATTAGAGATGGAACACATTAGCAAAGCATCACACTGGGGAAGCTTATGGCAAATTATTTCATTTCCAGTCTAGGCAGTGACTGGCAGAGTTTTTAGAACCTTGGCATTTTAGCACGTAAAAGGAAATAACTTAATTACTGAAATGCTATACTTTGCTTTCTATGCAAGAGTGAGTGATCCAGATAGGGCCAACTATGGAGAAGAATCAAAATACCCTGAAATAATGGACATAGCACAGAAGACAGCATTTCAGGTAGCCCTCCATCCATGTGGGAAGAAGTGCTGAGAATTGTTAACATTTTAAACATTTCACTTCTTTCTACCGGCTTGTCTATCATTTGAAAATGGTTATCTTTAATTTGATTCCTTTTGATTTCTTAATTTTACCCTTTTTTATTGCTAGCACTGATATTTCTGCCTTCTGTGTTCTCTTCTTTCCATTGGTCACCTCTGATTGGTGGGGCAGAGCCAGAACACACCTCTGCCACTTCTTTCAGATTGCAGGAAAAATAGCAGTAGCAATAGCACTTAGACTTATATACCGCTTCACAGTGCTTTACAGCCGTCTAAGCAGTTTACAGAGTCAGTATATTGTCCCCAACAATCTGAGTTCTCATTTTACCGATCTCAGAAGGATGGGAGATTGACTCAACCTTGAGCTGGTGAGAATCAAACTGCTGAATTGCTGGCAGCTGACAATTGGCAGAATTAGCCTGCAATACTACATTCTAACCATTGCACCACCACAGCTCTTAATGCTATGATCTGCTAAAACACTAGTGTAATTTTATTTACCTGGCAAGAGCCATTCCTACTTTAATAGGACATGAAAGCATTATTGGTATTAATGGTACATCAGAACAGGACACAGTTGTCTCTGCCTATTAGTTTGGAATAAGTCCCACTAACATGTGAAATGGCAAGCTTGTATTATGTGATACATAATGTTTCTGTCTCTTCAAATCAGCATATATTACTTTGGGTTGTTCTAATTCTCACAATAACCCAGACAGGGCCTTGGAATATAGCCGCTCAATGCACTCAAGCAATTTTTAAAATGGAAATGCGGTTATGCAACATATTTCTCTGGCCCTTATCTTGTCAGGCACAAGCCACCAGAGCTACACGTGAAGGGTGTAGGTTGGCTACTTTATTGTATTCTAGTTATAATAGAAAAATCTGCTCAGACTGCTTGCCTTCTCTTGGGAACAAACAGATAAGGTGCCATGGAACGTAGGAGAACTTAGGACTTTTGTGGATGCGCAATGTCTCAAGACTAATTCCCTGCTTGATCCCTCCCTTTTGTCTAGCTGGTAGTTTTCCAACTGATCTACAGTTATAGAAGGAGATTGTGTGGCAGATTGGTAAGGTATAAATGTAAAGATCTATCTGGCTTCAACAGCTTTCTTTCAGATTTGAAGTACAAGGCACCACTTGCAGTAGCCAAGAAAGGACACCCAAACAATGAATTAATGAGTGAAAGAACTTCTATGAGTCAGAAAGAAATTAGGCTGGCCCCACACCACTACCATTTGTTTCAGAAAGGGGCCTTCAGTCAACAGCAAAACTGGAAAATCTGTAATGTAGAAAGAGAAGTAACCAAAGATCAAGCGAAGCACAGGATTATTGTTAACAGAGGCTATGCAGCAAAAAAGATGAAGAGGAAGAAGAGCTGGTGATACAAACCAAGAAACTTTACTTCCCTTCTACTTCAAACCTTCTTATACAGCAGAACAGTAAGAACTGTATTTAAGCTGCTTCTAGAACAGGATAAGTTTTATGCCGTAAGGAATAACACAAGGAAACAATTAGGTTTTTCTGAAGAATGCTCAGTTAGCAAGGTGTATCTCACTTCTTTTCCTCCATCTCCATTTTCTTTACAGTAATTAAGTAATTATTGAATTAAAATTAAAATTATTAAGTAAAATTAATAAAGTAGTTACATCCCTCAATGTTAAGATAGTAACTTCAATATTTTGTTTCCTTCAGGTTATTATCGCCAGTATCGACAAGAGCCTGTATCATTCGGACGCATTGGGTATATGACACCCTATTACTATGTGGGCTGGTATGAATGTGGTGTAACAATTCCAGGGAAGTGGTAGCTGTGCTCCGGTCCTCTGCAGATCATAACCACAACTTATGAATAACTACCATTGAAGGACTTGGAGCAACTGCATCTGGGAATGAAAGAAAACAAAAATCCCTCATAGAAGAAACAAGAGAAGCTCACTGGAACTCAATGATGTCCTTATCCTAAATCAATGGTGCTGCTTGGTTATTTTGCTTCAGGACATATATAGGATGAATTTGGGGTTGTCCTGCCTTTTTCTCCTTGGTTCTAATAGGCCTGGGAATGTAACTGAAATGAGCAGTTATCTATGCTCAGTGAAGCCTAATATATTTGATTAACCACACAGAAAAAATGGAATTGTGATATATCTTGCAAGAAGATGACTTAAGCATGCTGTGCTTGCATTATGGAATGTTAACCACTTTCCACTGCTATTAATAGAATTCTTTGTTGTTATCCACTTTGGGTTGTGAGCTTCAAAATGTTAGCTTACAGCTGCACTATGTTACAAAACGCCTCTGAAAACCAAATGGAAGTGTTGCTCACAGCTTCTGGGGGTTTGCACATTGCTGAACAAAATACCAGGTCACTCTGTAAATTCAGCTAGCACAAACAATGAACAACCAGTACACTATAGTTGCAGAAATAATTTTTAAACTGAGATTTTGTAAAGAAAAGAATTTAGATAAATACGTTTATGGGTTAATGTTTATGTAAAAGGTGCTATTCATAACAAGTCTTCTGAAAATATTCTGTGAAAAATATACTATGCACAATACATTAATCATATATGACTCAGACTTTTATTCTTGTAGATGGTATTGAATTATAATAAAATAGAAAACATAGAAAAACAAGAAAAAAAATGGGAAATTTCAGCATCAAACTATTGAGTATGGCATGTTTCAGCAACAGTGGGTTATTTGGTCCATATTCTAATGTGGCTAAGATTCCAACTTCAGTATAAATTTAACCAAGTGTACATTAAAGGTACTTTAGATGCTCTTTACAGTCTAAATCACAAACTTATTTAAGTGGAATAGAAAGAGAGTTTGATTTCAGTAAAGTATGCTTAATTTGCCATATTATGTACATTTGCACCAAAGAAGGCTACACAAAATCATGTCAGAAGGGTTAAAAATTAATTCTACCTCTCTTTTCCCTTGCCCACATGGCCTCAGATATACCCTCCTTTCCACAATGGTTATTTTTAAAGTACATGTTAAATGCAATATAATATTTAATATCACAACTAGTATACTCTGTCCCCTGGCTGCACATGTGCTTAAATTTGAAAATTTAGATCGAACATCAAGCCTTCAGTTGCTGAAAACTTTTTAGTCTTTTTCAAACACATATTTATTTAACCTAAAAATCAAACTCTGAGAATTAATTCCACCAACCTGGTGGATCTGAGGCTTATTTTTCATGAAAAACAGTATCAAGTTACTTTTGAAGAGACGAGAGTTTCAAAACAGTTCACAATATTGCTTGGAAGTCACATGCTTCAAAAGAAAAAAAAATGTGAGAGCTCCAACTGTAGCTTGAGTCACTCAGATTTTGAGTATCTCATTTTTTTTTCTCAGAAGCAAAACCTCTGACCAACTATTTAGCACAGACCTGGGCATTTTACTGCCCGTGGACCATATCTGGCCATATCTGTCGTGCTTGTGGCATCAGTGGTGTCAGTGGGGGGTGGGGGGCATCAACAAGAGGAGCAAAGTGGCATCATCATGGGCAGGAGGCAGGGCGGCAGTGACCCTCCACAACAGTTGCTCATGTGACCTCTTGGGAAAATTAATTGCCCACTCCTGATTTAGCATATAGCCATATAGTATGCAGGACTTTCACATTTTAATTTATGTTGTTAACATCCTAATCCCATTAGTATGGCAATACATTGCTTGTTCTTTAAGAAGAGATATTTGAGATACTTTGCAGTTCTCCAGTGCACATGTGGAACCAAGCTGTTTATGTCACATCCTTTCTGTATAACCAAATTGTTAAAAATAATGATGTAGCCTCTTCTCAGATGAACCTTGTGAACACACAGAATTCTCATATGTGTTTAAAAAGTACAGGATGCAGATACAGCTGGATAGATACTGAACTGGTATTTAAATGTTAATTTCGCTTTCCAATTTACTATGCATCTTTTTTTAGTAGGCTGATGATGGCTTGCTTATTTAGACAGAGATCCTCCAACCTAGCTGGATGAAAATGTCTTCCTTCCCTATACTTCCTCTCCATTTAACATGGAAAATCTAAATAGAAAGTATAATTTTCTTGTATTGCACAATTGTATCAGTGTTGGTCAATTATAGCCATTCAACATCATGCCAAAATTACAGTAATGAGGACAGACTTTACATCTCTTTAGCATTGATTGGTTGACACTACATAATATTACAAGTAATCAATTGGAAATAGTTAAAGTAGGTATACCTTTTTATACTAAATAATACTTTCTGATGCCACTTTATTGAGTAGTGTCTCTCCATTAAAGACCAAAGGTTTTGGGAAATAAAGCAACTGGAAAAAAAATCATGAAGAACGCTTGATTTCAAACCAAACTAGCAGATTCTTCCAGCAATAAACAATAAAGAATTGGAAGCATCCACAGAGCTGGATGTAAATAACCAATTTCCAAAGTGTGACAAAGTTTGTGGTTTCCAGATTTCCATGTTTATGAACCCCATTTGATATTGCCAATGGGCAAATATGGCTACTGTATGAAAACACTGGAAGGCAATGATTGTTTATCATTATTTTTGGTTTATGTCCATACTTTGCATATTGGATTTTACTTTTCACTTATCTCCATTAAAACCAGAATTGCATATTCCAGAGGGTGTTTCCTGTGCCAATGCAGTATTTTTCTAGAAAAAATTAGTTGAGGGTTTGTAGATGCAAACATTAGGCCTGGCACCAATATGAAATACTTTGATAGAGCAATTCAAGTCTTACAGAGCCTTGACATCACTGTTAAGTCCTTATTACTGACCCATAGGATTAACCCTAACCTTAGCTCTCTGGGACATTGTGCAAATGTAATGGCAGACAAATCCCAAACAGAGGATACTGATAAGTGTTTGAGGCCGTACTTCTCGATGTGGTTGCCAGATATGTTTTCATGGGTGGTCCTGAGGACAGCAGGGAAGAGTGTATAATGATATCTTGAATGATGCCATAGTAACTTGTAGTCGGAAACTCTGTACAAGATTTGCTAATGTAGGAAACCTCCTCCTCCAAAGCAGATTTCATTGACCGCCTGTTTAAATCTGGAATTCTCTTTTTGGAACATAAATGGTGCATAACAAGTCACTACTATAATCCAAAAGTTCATGAACTGTCCCAAACAGGACATATGAGCTTTTTCTTGAAAATCAGTAGAAAATTTAAGTCATGGAGGAACTGAGGAATTCTGGGAGTTGAAGTCCAGATATCTTAAAGTTGCCAAGTTTGAAAAACACTGGTTTATGTCTCCAGCACGTGAAACACTCATAGTTAAGTACTTTCTGGCAGCCTCCATCAGAGAACTATAACTGTAAAACATCCCTGAGTTGCTAAGACCCTACAGTCTTCCCAAATAATCAAGCAAGTTGGCTATACCTCCAAGAGAGACTGGCTTAAGGGATCCGTCCTGTTTAAAAAACCAGCAAACACTTTCCATTCAATAATGTTTTCTCAACATAGACGGAACCTGATTTTCTGCCATCTGCTGCTTTTGGAATGCAGTGCAAAACAGAAGGGTAGGATTCCTGGGTGAAAGTATAGTAACAGTGTGTAAATTGTGGGAGTTAATAAGCAGCACCGATATAGGAGATCCTTCTCTGTTACAACTTATTTTTATTTTTTCCACCTTTTCTAGCAGCATCTTGGAAAAAAGAACACTCCTGGAATATTCACCATTTTTCTAGTCAAGCTATTTCCTGCTACCTTCCTATATTTTATACTGTGGATTTCAACGCATTCAATATATGAAGACAGCAGGTAATTTATCTCAACTACCAAACATCCCAATGCACTCTGTAATAAAATGACTATTACAAAAATCCCATTTTCTTTTGCTTTGACAGTAGCCTTTCTGGAAGATATTGCCACAACTGATATATTACTAATGGAAATAGCAATTTCCCTTGAGTTCAACTGTCATTCTGACTGTTTTCAGGCCTCTTTGCAACCATATTCAGCAATATTTCTTTCTTTTCCTCTCATCACATCTTTCTAAAGAGACCATGTGAAGCCTGCCATTTAAACTGATAGCTCTATTTTCATAGATAAGGGATCTTTTGGAAACAGACTCAGCAGTACAAGTTACCATTTTCCTTAGTTTGTGCGAAGTGTTCATAAGCTCTAAAATAAAATAACTTGCAAATATTTGGTCCTACAGTAATCTATATTCTACATCTGATATTATGAAGGATAAATGTCTTCTGTTTGAGAGATGATGATGATGATGATGATGATGATGATGATGATGATGATGATGATGATGATGATGATGATGATGATGATGATGATAATAATAATAATAATAATAATAATAATAATAATAATAATAATAATAATAATAATAATAATAATAATAATAATAATAATAATAATAATAATAATAATAATAAAGTTGGAAGGGACCTTGGAGGTCATCAAGTCCAACCCTCTGCTCAGGCAGGTAACCCTAGACCATTTTGGACAAATGGCTGTCCAGTTTCTTCTAAAACTTCCCAGTGTTGAGCATTCACCGCTTCTGGAGGCAGGTGTTCCACTGGTTAATTGTTCTAACTGTCAGGAAGTTTCTCCTTAGTTCTAGGTTGCTTCTCTCCTTGATTAGTTTCCATCCGTTGCTTCTTGTCCTGCCTTCAGGCGCTTTGGAGAATAGTTTGACTCCCTCTTCTCTGTGGCAGCCCCTGAGATATTGGAATACTGCTATCATGTCCCCCCTCGTCCTTTTCTTCATTAAACTAGACATACCCAATTCCATCAACCTTTCCTTATATGTTTTAACCTCCAGTCCCCTAATCATCTTTGTTGCTCTTCTCTGTACTCTTTCTAGAGTCTCAACATCTTTTTTACATTGTGGTGACCAAAACTGGATGCAGTATTCCAAGTGTGGTCTTCCCAAGGCATTGTAGAGTGGTATTAATACTTCGCGTGATCTTGATTCTTCCAGTTGGAGATGCAATCAATTAGTTGGGTGTGGTGAACAGCCCATGTAGGGGAGATGAGCGGCATAGAAATTTAATAAATAAAATAAATACATTCTGATATTCCCCAGGGCCACTGGTGCTGAATCTATGTAGAAATGCTGCTTCAAAAATAGCAACTTCTGCTCTTGTTGGAGAATATTCTTGGTTTGTCACACTCCATGGATCACGTTAGAGCAGGGGTGTCCAACCTGGACAACTTCAAGACCTGTTGACTTTAACTCCCAGAATTCCCCAGCCACCCATGGGGATTCTGGGAGTTGAAAGTTGCCAAGTCTTAAAGTTGCCAAGGTTGAACACCCCTGCATTAGAGCTGCATTCTGGCCTAGCTAAA
Source organism: Azemiops feae (assembly GCA_023970755.1). Classification (NCBI taxonomy): domain Eukaryota; kingdom Metazoa; phylum Chordata; class Lepidosauria; order Squamata; family Viperidae; genus Azemiops; species Azemiops feae. Next base: position 1,676,955 of record JALGBA010004174.1, on the reverse strand, counting down.
GGAATCCAGGTATGGAATTGCTAGCCCAGTGGGACAGCATGAGAAACCAGAAGGCATCAGAAATTTGCCATGGGAAATTAAAGGTATACATAGAATTACCATATTTCTGAACAGGCAAAAGAGGAGACTGGCAGTTGGAAAGAAGAACAAATGGGGGAAAGGAGAAGAAGCTGCCTGTTTAATATTTGCGTTTATATTCACAGGAGAGGAAGTGATTACAAGTGAGTAGGCAGGAACACAATGGGGAATACATCTTGAGAGGAATGTACTAAGGCCAGTTAGGAGGCAAAAGCCTTCAGCACCTAACTGATTAAATTTCAGACAGCAGCCCAAGCCAGGAGGAGGTTACTAATCAACTAATTAAGGTCACAGAACAGATCTCTTATTCTGGAAGTGCTACACCACAGAGAAAAGTGGCACAGGAAAATATAAGCTTATTAAATACTCAAAAATTTAGATAAGATTTGCTTTCAAGGCTATGCCTGTCAGAGAAGATGAGGATATGTCCTTCTTTTGCCAGATGTCTGATAACCCTGGATGCACGGGAACATATACTACTTTGTTTTGAAAACAAAGCCTGAAGAGATGTATGCTTAGTTCTGGACTCGAGTAAGATTAAGTAGTCAGAAATGGTCTAGCAAATGATGGGCTGGTTTTGCTCTGTGCTTAGCAAGAGCAGAAAGCTAGCTTGAATAGTAAGCATTGATTGGGGGTTCTCTAGTCACACAAAAATATTAACATGCCTATGTGCGTGTAAGGTCCAGTTTTCCAAACAAATCTGAAAATAGTTAAAACAATTCAGCTTAGCCCCAGGTGTGTTTTAATTTTGATTCAGCAGAGCTGGAAGATGGAAAGAGTTAGTCATCTGGAAGAGTTTATAATTCAGAAATATATTCAGGTGTTACACTCAGAGATGTGTAACTTTCAATATTCAAAGTGATCTCAGCCTAAGCAATTTTTTGTAGACTTGCTTCTTATTGCATTTAACTATGGCTATCTGTTTTATGTTAACTTTTTTTTTTTTTTGCTCTTCCAGTCCTTGATTATTGCTTACCATGGATTATACTCAGGAGAAATAAAATTTTGCTTCTATGTACCAATTGAAAATGTTGCCTTCTGGAGCCATATTGAAATTGTTTCCATTTTGCCGACCCCTCTAATAAATCCAGTGCTTTTTTTTGTAAGAAAAAAGGTACCGGAACTCACATCTTGTTAATCTTTTATTTAAAAAATGATATATTCAGTTCTTAGCAGGACCGGTGGTTGAGAAGTAATTAGTAATTTTTTTTCATTTTTAAATTTGGGGTCACACTTTTACACTAAAAATTTAAAAAAGATTTTCAATTCACCAACAATTTTTTAAAATAAAGAAATTATTTACCTGTCGCACGTAGTCAATCACTGTACACACACCCACACATGTCAGTTGTGTAACAAACATAACGGTTGCTGCCGGCCGTAAGCACTCAGCGCACGACCACACGACCAATCACAAGCCGAGCAGTACCACAAGCCAAGCAGCAGCATCACAACCAGCGCGGACGAAGTACGCATGCATCTGACTCGACACACAAGCAGCTCGCATGCACCGTTTTAATGATTTTGCCACCGACCTGCTATGCTCAACAGGGTGGGTGATTCAAGTCCACGTGGACCAAACATCAAATTTTCAAAAGTTACTTTTAAAACTTGGAAAATCTATTGAAAAAAGGTGCTGGAACTCTGTTCCGATGCGTTCTATGACCAAAAAAAAAAAGCACTGAATAGATCCATTAACGCTAATCCTCATCCCCCATAAATAAGTTCCACTTGCTTACATGTAAGCATCAGAAAGTTTTCTGTTATTGGTCTTCTCAAATCTTTGGTGGATCTTGAGCTCACAAGTTTCACTCAAAATTTTCAAGATATATTAGGGCAATATAGTGTGAAATAATCCAATTCTTCACTTTTGGGGCAGATTTTATGAGGGAACTGTGGGAAAGGTCATCTAAAGCCTAGTTAAAATCTTAACAGAATGGCAGATTTCTTTAAAAAAAACATAATGAATATTGAAATGTGGAAAAAAAGAAAGGAAAAAAAGAGTCTTATTATCTCTACAAGAAAAGTAGAGTACTGTCAATATGTTTTTAAAATTAGGACTGCTTGTCTTTACTTTATTCTGAATTAACACCAACAAGCTGTTCTTGATTATGTTTATGCTCCTATTGGCTGTGCAGTTTAGTTGTCTTTTTCTTGCTTTTTCATCTCTTCTACTTTTTGTTTTTTATACCTTCATTGAACTGTATTTTTTTCTATTGAATCATGAAGTTGTTCAGCTGGCAAAAAAAAAATTGGCAAAATTTGACAAAAAAAGAGAAAAGTTGTTGCACAGAGCTGTTCTTTCAGCTTCAAAATGCTCTAATGTGTAATCTGAGATTACAAACAACTGAAGGAATATTTTCAAAATACATATTCTTCCTGTGTCCAAGAAACTTTTGAAGCTGGATATTCTATCTTTTTTTATTGGAGTGTTTACTATAATCCTCTTGGAGGTCTATTCTTATTAGCTGACAAACCAGGAATAAATATTTAACATTTGAATATGATGTTCATGCTAACCTACTGTAGTACCTCTATTTGTGACCTAATTAGAGCATACTTAGACTAGAGGAGGAAAAAAAATCTAGAATTCCTAATATCTAACGTAATAATTACATTAACAAATACAGGACTGTCACATGAGTTGGGGCTGGGAAGTAGGATTACTTGGAGCTGTTTTAATTTTCACAGAATGCAATGTCTCCAATCCAGTAGAATGAAAATGGAGCACCAATAATTCCAGGAATTTAGGTCAGATAGTGTTGCCAATGCTACCGCTAAGCCGTCAGCTACTGCCTGTGGTAACCAATCTGTTATCTTTATAAATATAAAAAAATTCAGTTAATCAACCAAAACAAACCACTGCAACAGTGGAAAAAGATAAACAAGAAATGGCAATTAAACCCAGAAAAACATGACAACATGTCTAATAGAACTTTCAGCCACTTCCAAGTGTCTGTGAAAGAGCCGAATTCCACTTGGAACCTGAAGGTATATTGTTTGTGGCAAGTTGGGCTTCCTTTGGCAAGAGATTGTAGCAGCTGGTAGGGCCAAAAAGGCCCAATTGACAGCAAACTAAGGAGAAAGACTAGGCTAGAACACACAAGAAATTAGTCCTTCAAAAATGTAGTTCCAAGCCAATCAGAATCTTGAGTTCAACCTAAAAAGAACTAATGCAGATCAAATAACATGTATCAAGAATCTACACACAACCAGCAATTTGGCAGCAGCATTTTTACGTTAAATTTTCTCGAAATATTTAAGTTTAGCCTCTTTTAGAACAGTTAGAGCACTTATAATTTTTCTGTTCAAGTATAGATTTTGCCTTTTCATCCTCTTGTTTGGTTATACTTTGACTTGCATTTAAAACATTTTTTAAATATATTTCTCTGTTCATTTTTATTGTGTTCTTAACCACTGGCTTGGATGGAAAAGCAGAATACACATGAATAGATAATTTACAGAACATGCTTTTACAAATCTATGTATCTGAATGATGTTGATTGCAAGAAGCAACTGAGCAGCTTGACTAGTGGGAAAATGAAGAAATTGCAGCTAGTAGAAACAGCTGAAGTTGGTAGGACTTACCACTCTGTAAGCATGTTCATTATTCAAGGGAGGTCAGCTGGGTTTCCATAATAAATGATTTGACTTTCACAAATCAACTGCATTTATTTCCTTCTGTAGGCACAAATGACTAAAAGGCCATTTGAAAGGTTACATCTACTTGCTTAGATGCTGAGTTTAAAGTGTACTGTCTCTACATTACTGCCTGTTATCTGTAAATCCAAATGTAAATTGATCCATACTAAGTCTACCTTTTTTTTAAAAAAAAGAAGCTTTGTAATAGAGTACAATTTGTCTTTACAGCTTTATTTAAGTGTTAATAACATGAAGGAAATGAATGCAGGGATGACAAATGTAGCAGTTTGTTCTTCAAAAATAACATGGTCATTTTTTATTTTGGTATGTGCAAAATTTCACATGAAATTTTATATAACATCCATTGTGCAAAACCTTTTCTAAACAGAATTTGTGGGCAATATCTACTCTTTCCATACTGACCTCTGGCACTTTCTCCACTTTTGAGCCATGACTAGACCCATAATTCAATGTGTCAATTCTTTTGACAATGATGTGCTTCCTTGGGAGTGAAAGCATTTCCTATCCTCCAACCAAAGCATGCAGCTTTATACCAAATAAATGTATTAAGACCTAACTTTATAAAATTTATTTGGGCACCAATTTGGGCTTTTATGGAGTAAAATGTGGACCCTACCTTGGCAGCATATGAACATTTCTGAAAATGTCTCTAAATGAATAACACATGTTAAAATGAAGAGCTTTCCTGATAAGCCCACATTTTTTTGGATATTCTTTTCAATCTTTGTAATCTGATGGCAAAACATAGAAGCAGTGTGATAAATGTGTGTTATCTCAATACAGGAACTGCTGGTGGCTTACAAGTTTGCCAAGATTTGTTATGCTGGTGCAATGTCCTAGCTTTGTAGCATCATTGGCAGTTCCCTCCCTCCCATCCAGGACATAGCACAGAAGCGTTGCTTGTACAAGATCCGTAAGATTATTTGGGACACTACACATCCTCTTCACGACCTGTTTTCCTTGTTACCTTCTGGGAGGAGGCTTCGTGGTATCCGTAGCAGAACATCCAGATTCAGCCATAGTTTCTTTCCATACAGCATTAACTTTGTGAACTCTCAAGCTTCCTCCTTCCGTTATATATTCAAGATGGACAGTATTTAATATTTATTTGTTACGTATATGTAGGGGTGTGGGTCTATACATATGTTGTATATAGTATGTTTTAGGTGTGTGTCATTTATGTGTTTCACTTTGAGAGTGGGCAACTAAATTTCATTTTTTGATGTGTCCCATTGTGCCCAGTAAAAAAATGTCAATAAAGGTTATCTTATCTATCTTATCTTATCTATCTATCTTTCTGGTTTCTCTGCAAGTTTTACAGTTATAACTAACGAACAGAAGAAGCTGCAGTCATAAGGACTTTATTCTCGCTAATTTGTTCAGTTGCTTCCATGTTCTGATGGGTGTTATTTTGCCAGGAATGTTTGTCAGTCACTGCTTCCGAGTTCTTGCAAGCTCATGTTACAGAACATCTGGTGATTCTCTGAAGTGAAGTGACCCATTCCAGTCCATTTCAGTTCACTAATTCCCAGAATGTCAATATTCAGTGTTGACATTTCTGCTCTGCCAATACTAAGTTTGCCTTGATTTATTGTTCTAACATTCCACATACCAGTAGTATACATACTTTTTATAACATCAGATGTTCTTTTTGCCTCTGGCAGCGTCAGCAACTGGATGTCCTTTCTGCCATATTAGAAGCACCAGTGCTATTTGCACATATCCTCTGCTCTTCCCCAATAGTTCATTAGATACTTTCTGACCTAAGGGATCATCTTCCTGTATTAAATTGACCTTATCCTGATTCATGGCAATGGGTTGCCATTTTTTCCTCCAGCAGATATAATTTAGTCCAGGGGTCTCCAAACTTGGCCGCTTTAAGACTTGTGGACTTCAATTCCCAGAATTCCTCAGCCAGCCTTGCTGGCTGATGAATTCTGGGAGTTGAAGTCCACAAGTCTTAAAGCAGCCAAGTTTGAAGACCCCTGACTTAGACTGACCACTTACCTAAGACCAGCCCCTCTACAGTAACTCTTCTGGGATGCTCAGAGTATCATTGGGATGCAGAAGCCCTTTCAACACTGCAAGGCAACAGTCCATCAAGGTCAGAAGAATTAGATACATTTAAGTAACTAAGGTACCAGACATAGTTTGGGTTTATTAGGAAATGTCTACTTACTAGGTTAGAGTAATTTGGAAGTGTTTTCAGCATTTCAGCAACAAAAAAGAAGTAAAAATAAACCAGCTTCTCTTCCTACACTGGATCCATTTCCTCAGCAGTGTTCCACTCAGTCAAGTAAAGATGAAGCAGTTAATCCAGCAGGCTTTACTGTGTCCTTGTATGCTTCATTTTTTGTCTATCTGGAAAAAAATTGGTGCAAGAAATCCTGAAAACAATGATTACTGTTTAAGTAACAAATTAGCCCTGAAAGTATTCCCGAAACAGGCTGCATGCCTTGGCTTTAGGATTCCCCATCAATGCAGTTTCAAGTCACATTGAAATGTCAATTTATAAGTACCACTATTCCATTCACTTTATCACATTCCTAGATACTGCTTACCCGAATAAATATATTTATCACTGGAATTTATTGTTTGATCATTTTTTCTTTTTTAGAAATCTCTCACATTTTAATAATTTTGTTAATGTGCTTGGAGATCTTCAGTTTTTGGATTAGAAACATAATGAATAAATATTTCACTTGATTTTGAACGTTGTTCCTTTGTCATGATGATTAACATATCCCAAATATCTAAAAGGGATATATGTCAATGTTAACGTTAATGACAAAACTAATAACAATTAGGATTACCAGACTCCCATTTTGCCCAGATTTTTGCAGCTCATATCTGATACCAATGTTTTAGTCTCAGCAAAATAGTAAAGAGTCCATTCCCATAAATAAAATTATGATTAACATTTTTATTGTTCTCTTGAACAATTGCCTGTTTTGTAGTAGGATGCAAGTGAGTTGTGCACAACAACCATGATTTTATTAAGTCATTCTTAGGACAACCTTGTTCAAGGTAAGTGGGCTTATTTTTCCTCTTTCCCTATAGGAGTTGGAGGAATACTGTAATAGTATGATTAGGAGGTTTTTAAAAAAGCAACTGTTGAACCTATGGGATTATGGTTGTTATTGCACATTATATTTTTGTTCAAATCAGTGCTTGGAGAAGAAAGTGAGTATTAGGGGAAAGTAGAAATGTGTCTCCTTGTTTAAGTCTAATGTAAAGTTTTGTCCTTGCTTGTTAGGATGAAACAGTTATTTTTAATTTACTTTACCTTGTGTGGTTAAGACAGAGGAAAATTAGATACTTTTAGATCTACAGTGTTACACCTTTTGTAAGACATTTGTTGTTTTTATCTTTTTTTAAAATGTTTTTCTCTTAGGATCTCTCCACTAGCATTTGGAAGTGTTTGGTTTCACTTCATTCAGTATTTGGACTTTTTTGGAGCCCATGTGTTTGGTAAGATATTGTCTTTTTTTCTTAATCTTTTACTTCTAGGCTTATTTGGATAACTGTATTAATAGCATTTTATCCACCTCCTTCCTTCCTTCCTTCCTTCCTTCCTTCCTTCCTTCCTTCCTTCCTTCCTTCCTTCCTACCTACCTACCTACCTACCTACCTACCAACCTACCTATTCTTTTTTCTGTAGAATAAATTGTATCCATACAACATTAGAGAGCCGTTTGGTGTAGTGATTAAGGCATCAGCTAGAATCCAGGAGATCATGAGTTCTAGTTCCACTTTAGACACAAAGCCAGCTGGGGGACCTTGGACCAGTCACTTTTCCTGAGCCTAGGAAGAAAGAAATGGAGGGGGGGGGAGAGGAAGAGAACATTTATATATTGATGGTCAAGAAAAGGCTGGAAAGAATATTACTCTGCTTTGATTCTGTAAATAACTCATGTAATTATGGACACAATCTGATATCAATTAGGCTGCAAGAGTTAAGGGACTTAGTTTATTAAAATATTAATCATAATTCCCTCTTCCAGGTTCTGCCCTGTATGCAGTAAAAACACACTGATTCCTTTGATTGGTAATGCTACACATTAAGCTTGGTCATGTTTCAAAAGTGATTTAAATGAAGCGCTGAACTGAATTAATGAAATAGTGCTTCTTTATTATTTATTTATATTTTTCTAATGTGCCATTTGATTGATTTCATTTTTTTTTCAGGCTTACACTTTCAAAAGAAAGTTGTGATGCTTGAATGATCAGCAGCAACTCGCATACATGTACTTGTGAGGTCTAAAACACTTCATCTGAATCGCTTTTGGAGTCTGTATTGCTCCACTATAAATGTGCAAATATTCATAAAGTTAGAACTGTTATTACTGGCATACACTTTTGTTCTCATACTATAGGGATAGTTTTGTGTTCCAGTCTCCGTCTTTGTAGAAACTTTATCAGAATCCACAGTTTATTGCTCCTTCCTAAATAACTACCAGCCCAAATGTCAGAAGAAATTATTTCTGTTATCTCTAGCAAAAATCCCCAAAGAACAATACCAAATAGAACTAACTGAGCAGAAATTGAACCATTCTTGGCCTGGTTCCCATTATGGCAGCAAGCATAAAAAGGTTTTCATATTCAGGGGAACAATATCTATATATATATTAGTGAAGTAAGTATAAATATCTAGTGCAGCAGCTGTCATCACATTTGTGATAGATCATGCTGGATCACTAAGTGTCCAGTGATAGGCACCCTGAGAGGATGTGGCCCCCAAGAGGAGGGAATGTTTTGTTAGTAATTCCAACTGTGATCTAAATCTTTTTGGTAGAACAATTCACAGCACTATTCCCTCCATACTAGGAGCTGCCTGCTCTGAATATTGCAAAGCCAGTTTATATAACAAGCCACATCTGGTACTAAATCATCATTACCACTGTATTCAAAGCAATCTGTTCCAATTCAGTTGGAGAAACCATCAAAATCTCCTTAAATTTGATTCAAAGTCTTTCTTTCCTTTCCTTTTTTTAAAAATTATATTCAACAGAGTTACAGGGAAATGTCAATATGAAGCAATTAATTCTGACTCAAAGCAGTTGCCTAAACTCTTTAAAAAGAACCATTTGAGATTTAACCATCTCCATTGTCTTTACATCTGTGAAGGCCAATCTTTATTCAGGAGAGACTCATCTCTGATCTGTGAAGGCTGAGATAGGATCAAATAACCTAAATCTCAAGACCTACTAAGTTTCATGTGTGTGTCTGTATTCGTATAATCTATCACTCTTTTTCAGTTGATTGAGGTGTTCAGTGCCTTATTTTATTATGTCATCACTTTTTAATTCCTGCTTATTTATATTCATGTTAGTTATAAAACCGGAAATGTCTCAGACCACCCTGGATTATTAAATAGGTCTGTTCAGTTATCATCTAGCAATTTTATAATGCATATCTGTTTTCTTTGGTCTTTTTATATCATAGAATATAAGAGAACTGCTTTTCTTCTTCCTCTTCTGAACTATTTTAATAAAACCACCAGAAAGTTAAATTTATAAAGCAGGCAACTATCATATTGCAATTCTCCATTTGTGTCTTATAGTTATTCATCACAGTGTTTCTGAAAGTTCTACAGATGTTCTGGTTCAGCTCTCAGGTACTTACCTGAATAAGAAGACTTTGGGGAAATCTTTTTGGGAAGCCCAAAAGTAAATGCCCTCTGCAATGGAAAAAATCCTTAAATCATTGAGCTTATTTCAAAAAAGGCACCTATAAACTATAGATAGACCTCACTTAAAAACTGCTGTGTTTAGCGACTGTTTGAAGTTACAATTGTGATAAAATAATAACTTTATGACTGGTCTTCGCATTTATAAACTTTGCAGCATCCTTGCAGTCATGTGATCTAGATTCACTCAGTTGCAACCGGTGGGTATTTACGACCATCAGAGAAACCCATGATCACATGGTCACCATTTGCCGGCTTCGAGGCTGGATTCCAACAAGCAGAGTCAATGGAAAAGCCAGCAGTAAAATTGCAAGTCACATCTTATGATGTCTTGCTTAATGAACATGTTGCCTAGCAACAGAGTTGCTGCTCCCAGTTGACTTTCTGAGAAGCCCAGTTTGTTTCAAAATATGTTTAGTTTAATGTTAGCAGCTTTATTTCAAAAGAAAGAAAGGAAAACAGTAAATTATAGGAGGACAAAGGGATGAATGAAAGTTGACAAACCGGTTCCCTGTTATAGTTGCTTTTTTAGCAATATTAAGGTTTAATAAACAATCACCAATCACTGCCTATTTTACTTAAAAGTTTCATGCAGAAATGTGGGTAAATCATTAGCGATTATTGCTAGAGAGCTTTTTATGAATGTGTTGAAATATACATCGTAATCATACGAAGATATATTTGTTCAGTCAGATAAATATGCAGTGTTTCGGTGCACAACTGTGTTTGTCATTGCTTTCTTATTTTCATTCTTAGAAGCATACCAAGACTTCTAAGAAATGCATCAGTTGATTTTCCCATTTCTGTTTGATCTAGATAGGTCACATACCGTTGTCTCATAGGGCTTTTTATAAATCTAGTTCAGTATAAGCAGCAATCAAAATATTTGCAGTTAATGACTACTGTAAGAATGTTTCATTCTTAAAATTCTTATGATTAAAATCCTGAAGATGTCCACCTATATCTAGATCTCCTTCTCAAGAAGGGGTGGGCAATTATGGCCCCTTTATGACTTGTGGACTTCAACTCCTAGAATTCCTGAGCCAGCATGGAATTCTGGGAGTTCATGTCTGCAGGTCGTAAGGGGCCATAGTTGACCACTCCTATTCTGAAGGAATGGAAAATTCTTTCCTTTTGTGTTACAAAAACTAGCCAAAGAAGACATTGTTTCGGTTAGTTTAATCAATGACATCTATGATGTATTGGTTTTTTATAATTATATATGGATTTTAGCCTCCTGTTTTATTTTGACTTTGTTGACTTGCGGAGGATCCAATTGGATTGGGGGCATGAAGGTATAAATATTGTAAAATAAATAAATCCTAGTTGTGTTTTGGATCTCTATTTTCCTTCTTGCCCCAGACATCCATTTTTCCTCAGACATTTCAATGTGTTTCTGAGTGGGGTCAATCAAGAGGGCATACAATGTAGATTTACATGATTGTCCATATATTTTACAAATTGAAAGGGTCATGGTAGCAAAATTTGGTAATTCCCTGTGTGTGGTGTGTTATTTTCAGAATTGCTAAGACACAGTCACAGATCTTTGACACCTAATCTGGTTTCCTGACAGCCCAAATACCTCAACAGTCAATCAGAAATCTTATGAGCCTCCATTCTGACTTAAGAGTTTGTCAGGATTTGTTCCAGCTTCCATGTCTGTCTGTCTGTCTGTCTGTCTCACTGTGTATGTGGGTCTGCACGCATGTGCCTTCAAGTCAGTGTCAAGTCCTGACAACTGCATAAACTAATTCCTGTGGGGGTTTTTTAGCAAGACTTTTGGAAGTGGTTTGCCCTTCCCTCCTTCCTAGGGTTGAGGGCAAGGGATTCACTGGCCCAAGGTGACCCAGCTGGCTTCATGTCTAAGGTGGGACTAGAAAATCTAGTTTCCTGCTTCTAGCCTGGTGCCTTAACCACTATACAAAACTGCCTCTTTCCAGTTTCCCATTAGTATTGCTTTTTATTGTTCAGAAGAGACTTAAGTATATCTGCATACATTTGTGTGAAATACATCGTTTGTTTGTCTCTTGTCATCATCTGTTTCAAACTCCAAGGACATGGAGAAGTTTAATTGGTTATTGTCTTGCAATTATGGCTTCATCTGCAGTTTAATTCGCTAATTAAAACCACTATCTTTTCAGAGAATAAGGAAGCCCAGCTAAATATGCATTCAATCAAGAGAATTTAGAGAAGACATACTTTCAAAACACTTAAAACAATTGAAAAATGTACATAAATAGCCAAATAACTACTGAAACAATGTTTTTAATATTTTGTTAAGTCAGGAGACGGACACCACAAGGACTGATGGATTTCTATTGTTTGTGGGGTATATTACCAGACTGGTAGAGCTGGACCTCTCTTATATCAAAACAAGTCTCAAGACAGGGTCATCTTGAGTTTCTTTCTCACTCCCTCTTCTGTCCCAAGTTGATCTTTACTTAATGGTTTTAGTATTCCTTTTTCAAAGTTATGCTCTTCTACAGAAAGAGTATGACTGGTCGAAAGTCACAGAGTCAGCTTCCATGACAAAGAGGGACTAGTACCTGGTTTTCCTGCTTCTAATCCTATATTATAACCACTACATATAGTTTCATACTACTACTACTACTACTACTACTACTACTACTACTACTACTACTACTACTACTACTACTACTACTACTACTACTACTAATAATAATAATAATAATAATAATAATAATAATAATAATAAAGTTGGAAGGGACCTTGGAGGTCATCAAGTCCAACCCCCTGCTCAGGCAGGTAGCCCTATACCATTTCAGACAAATGGCTGTCCAGTCTCTTCTTAAAAACTTCCAGTTTTCTGAGATCTGTTGATCAGGATACTTCTTCCAGCTCAAGCTAATGCGTGTCTTTTGCCAGCAGGGTGTCTTTTGCCAGCAGAATAGACACAACTAAAGAACGAATGCCTCTTTCTTCTCTATCCCCTTATATTCTCTTTCTTGTAAAGGCAGTTTTGAGGTGTCCTGGGGACAGTAGAAAGAAGGGAAGGAAGGAAGGAAGGAAGGAAGGAAGGAAGGAAGGAAGGAAGGAAGGAAGGAAGGAAGGAAAGGAAGGAAGGAAGGAAGGAAGGAAGGAAGGAAAAGAAAGAAAGAAAGAGAAAAGAAGAGAAAGAAAGAAAGAGAAAGAAAAAGAAAGAAAGAAAGAGAAAGAAAGAAAAAGAAAGAAAGAAGGAAGGAAAGAAAGAAAGAAAGAAAGAAAGAAAGAAAGAAAGAAAGAAAGAAAGAAAGAAAGAAAGAAAGAAAGAAAGAAAGAAAGAAAGAAAGAAAGAAAGTCTTATTGTTTGTGAGGGCAATATTGCATAGTTTTCAGACCTATCTTCTTCCCTATCTCTAGGTTGCAAAACCTAATCCAGTTTATTTACCCCATGACTTGTGATGTATATATTTAAAGTACAAAACTAAGTACTAGGAGTATATTAAAGCAAAGAACAAAAAGATATTTATAGTTCTCAAATGGAATTTCTTTATATTACAGCCCAGATGTCAGTGAGTTTTCTTTCCAACTTGAGAATATGATTTCTTAACAGTGAAAGGAGGAAAACTAAGTAATGTAGATAATCTATATCATCTGCTTGGCATAAGAACAATGTTTTTGGTTTCAAGTTTTTATAGTTCATTATGAAGTTAGGATGAAGTTCAATACTAAAGGTCCCTTAAATATGCTGATTTAATTTTTAGGCATTAGAATATAGCATACAAAGTAAACTCATACTTTAGCTGCCTAGATTTTGCCTGTCTTGTTTGGCTTAATACAGTTTATTTTATTAATGCACATTCAGATTGGCACTAATGAATTAGGCAAAATGCAAGGATAAGACTCTAAGGAAAGGGAATTAACCCTCTTAGAAAGAATGGCAGTCCCTTCTCTGTCATTCTTCTTGTAATCAACAATCTCTCCCTACCCAGAGCTCTATTTTGATAGATCATTCTTTGAGGTATATTGACAGCCATTATCACTAGCTGCTTTCCAACGTTTTTAGAACCTTTTAAATAAATAATTTTCCTTTAAGTGCAGAGGATCAATGACAGCGTCCCCCTGTCCCTTAAAGTCAGAAAAACCACAGAAGGTGCAAAATGTGTTTCTCAGTCAACTTTTGAAACAGAGTAAGAACTTGTGTTATATTAATTTCCAATTTAGATTCATAAATGAGGATACAAAAAATGTAGTCCAGTAGAACAATGGAATGCTTACAATTAAAAATCAAAGAGAAGATACAGAATAATCTGATGGAAATGGAAAAATGTTCTGGAAATAGTGTGAGAGGTTAAACAAAGAGTCTTGGGCAATGGAATTAAAAACAAAAAAAAATGAGATGATTCTGGGTAAAACTCAAGTGAAGGAAAGCTAGGCAGACTTTAATGGGACATTGGGAATATGTGTTTGGGAAAGAAAACTTACTAAATGTTGATTAGAGTAAACATGTGGTAAACTAAATAGACTTTGGTGATGGAATGTTTTGCATGAATCTGGAACTGAAACAGGGAAGTGCTTGTGGTGACATGAGATATATGTTTTTGGAAACCATGAATGTATGTGTATTTTGTATGCAAATGATGCTGAGTTCCTAGCTAAGAATCTGAATGAGCTGCAGTCAAAGCATTGCAATAAGGAGAATGGATCTGAAAATGTTTGTATGAAAGAAAAGATGGTTATAATGGCTTCATAAATTGAGAAACATTAAAACGAACAGATAAGTACTTTGGTAGAATGTTGACTAAAGATGGGGACATGAATGGAGAAATTTTAAGATGTGTAAATGCTGGATAAAAGCAATGAATAGTATGTTGTTGTTTTTTATGAGGAATGAATGTGAAAGAAGTGAAAATGAACTACATATAAGAGCATCCTTCAAAGAACACCCTTTGTTATAAGGTGGTGAGAATTGGATCTGTCAGGAGAAACATTACAGATAAATTGAATGCAACAAGAATGGTTTGTTTAAGAAGTTTATATATAAAATAACAAGAAAGAAGGTCAAGAATGGGCAGGTAATGTATGTGAATTGAATGCAAAACAGTGACCAGTATAAAATGTAATTGAGGAGGTTTGCTCATATAAAAAGAATATAAATGGAGTTGCAACTATTTTAATTAGCCAAGGTGATTAAAATAAAGTGAGTGACTGAATATGAATAATGGGCTGGAACTCGTGGACTGACATGTGTATAAAATTAATCCAATTAATGTTAGTAAGGTAATATAAATGAAGATCTCTTCCCAGCATGATTGTTTATTTTTTGTGACTGTGACCAAGACTTTTGGGTCATGAGTGAAATAATGGCATGAAGTTGTAGCAAAACGATTAAAAGAAAATTCCTATTACCCCAGGAGCAATTTAACTTTCATAGATCTACCCGCCTAGAAAACCCAAGAAAGAGCAGTGAAGTTGAGTAGGGCCAGATATATCTGTTCTCCTTTTATTGGCCAGAACTCTGGGCCACATAACATGCTGTCTGATCTATTGCATGACAGGGATTATGTCTCAGCAAGACAAAGCAAATGAGCTGATTTGTCTATTTTCAGAAGATAAGAGTAGACTTCATGCACTGACAATAATTCTGCAAAGAAGCGAGTTTTTCTCCAGCATTACTTCCATGGGGTTTGGGGAAATAGCACTGCTGACCTGCTCCATGAGAGTTGGCAGAGATTAAGAGGAAGAGAGGAAGGAAAACAAGTTAAGAACAGCAGGAATGGTAAATTTCAACAATTCTATGAAAATCTTTTAAAACTACTGCACCGAAGACCTTCTGTTTTTAGAAAAAGATCTTGCTGTTGTATTGATTTGGAATTTTATGTTTTAAATCCAACTAGAAACATCCACAGGAGGTGAGTTAGGGTCAATGAGGAGAGAAGTGTTGCACTTTCCTGATGCAATCTCTACCCCTTTGGTATGTGTATCTTGAGATTGTGTGCATGGATGAAATGGGTGGAGCTTTGCAGTTTGACAGTAGAATGCTGCCTTGGATTCTGCAGATAGGCCTCAACTTATAACCAGTTGCTTAGCAACCATTTGAAGTTACAACTGACCCTGCCCCAAAAGCTGCTTACAATCTGGTTTCAAAGTTCTGTTATGCCAACTCCATGGTCATGTGACCACATTTTGAGCACTTGGCCATTGGCATGCATTTACAGCCGTTTGCAGCACCCCGCAATGACATGACCACGCTTTGGCTGGAAACTGGTGTTTACTTCTGGTTTCCAGCAAAAATCACCCCATAATGAACAATGGGTTCACCTAACAACCATGGTGTCCACTTAACAATCTCTGTAAAAAAAAAAAAAGAGAGAGAGAGAGAGAGAGAGAGAGAGAGAGAGAGAGAGAGAAGATCCAGTCATAAGGTGGCCTGCTTTATGACCATCGTGATTTACAACTGTAATTGTCAGGTTTAATTATGCTCATAACTCAAGAACTGCCTGTAATCAGTTTTGTGCCTGGGATACTAGGACCTGATTCAAGTCTCATTGCAAGCAGCTGGATTTGTATACATGCCCTGTTCTCGCAGGATTTTCTGAAGCTGCAGAGCCTATGAGAGAATGGGATGCTCTCTTGAGCCTACTTTGGTGCCTCCAAAAATCACATGAGCATGGGGTATGCTTTTGAATGGTTTTTGGAGGCTGCAGAGGGTGTGGAAGAGCATCCTCTGAAGCCACTTCAAGAACAAAGGCTTTGTGCAACCCGGAGCTGCCTCAATTATTCTATAACTTTTTTAAAAATAAAAGAATGTGTAAAGAATTGTTTCTCTTTAGTTTGGAGGAGAGTGACACAGCAACAGAGTCATGTTAGGCATTTTCCAAATTTTTGACATGCCAATCCCAAAAGGTTTGCCATCTCTGGTCTATTGGGATAATAAAAATGAGATCCCTTCTCCTTTAAATATGGATGGTGACAGTACTTTTGGTCTTTGTCCCAGTCCATGCTCTCCTTGGTTAATGCAATTGTTTGTATTCCTGGAAAGTGCTTGGAATATATCTGATCGTCCATCAACTGCTTTGCTTGCAACTGCTGCTCAGTAGGATGAGGTCATGTCTTTTCAACCAACACAGAGAAAACATGTAACAGCTAACTGATTTTAGTGTCCAAATCCTAACCTACATTGTTGTGGCATTTTTTTTTGTGCCACTAAATCAAAAGTATATGTGATGTTTTTTTTCCAAAGGCTTTATTCATCATAACAACATTTCCACAACTGACAAATCAAATGTTTTAAATTACAACTCTGAGTCATAACTCTTATCCAACTCCACCGATTTCAGTAGAGAACTGAGCATGTAGCTAAGCTTTTCCTGCTAGAATCAACAGGACCTAAAAGTGATTAATGACAATGGTTGGTGGACTATGGGAATAGTCATCAAAGTCAGTCTGAATGATGGTTAGCATTATTTACTTTATTAGATTTATATCCCATCTTTATTTCAAGAACTCCAGAGATTACATGGAGCAATTCTTCACAATAACTTTATGAAACTGGTTGGCAGGACAGAAAATTCCTGGCCAGGACTGTTTCTCTGACAAAGGATGACTTGATCCTGGATCACTTGACTTTTACTCCAAAGCACCACACAATACACATAACATCTTGAAAATGTAACCCCAGATATAGTGAGGGCTTTTCTAGATAGCCAAGTTCAAATGTTATCTAACAATCCAAGAGCTGACAAAAAAGATATGCAGGTTTAAGTATGCTGCATCCATTGCTTATCTATAATAGGAACTAGACTGGCATTTCTGTGATCTACTCTGCATTCTCCCACATGGTTTAACTTTATTTTCACTGAACTAGATCTCCACTGACCACTGACTGTCAAGGTGGAGGAGACGGACACTATGCCAAGCCTCATACTAGCATCTGGATTATTGAGATTTTTACATCAGGAGTAAAGCCACATCCCCAACCAGGTGTAGAGCAAATTCAAAAATCTCAAAGTGGATTTTTTTCTCAGTTCCTATAGGACAAAAACAGGCCATTTTTTACCACCCTCATTCCTTGAAACCTTGCAGTGCATTGGTATGGATGGGCTGGCACCCTCCAGACAAAGCAATATTTTGGATCTTCTTCAACTGATTTCCACAGAGAAATTACCCCTTGATCACCGAGTCAACCTACTGAAAACAAATGTTAGCCAAGTTAGTGACACAGTGCGAACGAAGGGGAATTTTGCTGTCTTTACAATGCTTGTCCAGCTCTGTGAGGCAAGCATACTCAGAAATCAAGAACTGCATGGTTTTCTGAAAAGTTCTTTACTGCTTGTAGGGTAAACTGCAAAATCTTGAAAGCTTGCTAAAGCAATTTTTCAGATCTCAACCTGACAGAATTAAGACAGAATTACTCTGGGTCTCTTTTTCATGCTCCATTCTCCTTAGGGCTGAGATATCTTTTGCAGTGGTCTGTTTTCCTCCCCTGTATTCTTCACAGTGCCATTAGTTGGGAAATTGCATGGAGGAGCTGTGCTAGGCCAATGGAGACTGATATTTCCAGCATATGCTACTGTCTAACATCCTTAAGTATCAATTCAATTTCAAGTACATAGAAATGAAATTGACTATATTATTGTCATAAGCTGGTGGAAGAGCTCATTTATAATAGCAAAGATGTGGGACAAATGACCAATTGCTCACATAAAAGTTATAAGTAAAGGTAAAACATAACTACATAGCCAACCAGTTTCTATCACAAAAGGTTGGGCATTTATCTACCATTTTCAAGGAAAACATGAGGAACCACTTGGAAGTCCTGAACCTCACTGATAGGAAACCATTGAAACTATAGAATAAAATCAAATACATTGTTAAGGATGAATGTAAAAAATGACTGCCAAAGACCAAGAAAAAGAAGAAAGCAAACTGGCTGTCAAAACAAACTATATAAATTGCCAAGAAAAGGAATCAAAGCCGGAAAGCAAAGATCTCCGGAAGGAATTTAATAAAGAATTTCAGAGAGCTTTTACTAGGGACAAGAAGCAGTAATACAGTGACATATGTAAAAGCATCCACCATGGAAACAAAAACAGAAAAATGAAGAAAGTTTTCCAAAAGATGTCTAACTCACAAGATGATTCCAACCTTAGATTGGTATGTGAAGCGATGCTAATGGATAGAGAGCAAATGATTAAAAAAAAAAGATGGAAAGAGAATACAGGTAGTCCTCAACTTACGATCACAATTGAGCCCAAAATTTCTTTTGCCAAGTGAAAAAAAATTTCAGTGAATTTTATCCCCTTTTACAACCTTTCTTGCCACAGTTGCTAATCACTGCGGTTATTAAATTAGTAACACAATTAAGTGAATCTGGCTTCCCCATTGACTTTGCTTATCAGAAGGTTGCAAAAGGTGATCACAGGATCATGGGACACTGCAACTGTCATAAATATGAGTCAATTGCCAGGCATCTGAATTCTGATCAGATAAGGGTTCCTTCTCACATCCAAGTCGTGGCATGAACATACCTCAATAATCATTTTCATATGACATGTCCTGTTGATGTTGCCTTCTTCTTACTCCCAGCCCAAAGCTGAGGCAGCTAAAAGTTATTTGTTGTTGTTCTAGTTTAACAGTAATATTCTCTTTTTTCCCCTTTCTTTTCCTTGCCTTTCCTTCTTTTGTAGAGACAAACCAGAACACCTCATAATGTAATGTCCAGCTCTTACTGTCTGCTGCAGACACAGTGTGTCACTTGTAGTCCCTGGGCCCTGTTTTCTAGGGCCATTCAGTCTTGGATGAGTCTGCTTTTGTTTGTTTTTTTCCTAGATGAGGCTTTCCTCCAGTACCTTTCCTCCTGTACCTTTGAGCTCATCCCCCTTGGAGCCAAGATCAGTTCAAACAGCAACAAGATAGTAAAAATCTCTCCCCTACTGCTGCTGCTTCAACACATAAATCACTCTACCCGTCAAATATTAAACTTGTCAAGAGATAGATTAAAAAACAGCTGACAGATTTAGCAATTGTGAGATTAAATGGAAAGAACTCCCCACTACACTAGGAGACCATCCAACCATCCAATGGAACATCTTGTCCCTTTAGGTGAAGCTAGCCCCGTTCTTCTGGCCTTCCCAAAGAGTGTTAAAACCTGGCTCTAACAACTAGCATGGGGATCCAATAGTGGTATGCAACTATTGGTGTTGGTGTCTTTTTAACTTTGTCTGTTTCTGTATGATTTTATGGTTTTTACTCGTAAATCGCTGGAGAAGAGCCTCAAGTGATGAACCAATCCCTTTTCAGCCACTTAACTACATTTTCCTCTCTCCCCCTTTTTCCATTTAATGGAGCAATGGAAACAATATAGCTTAGTTTTGCAGCCACGGTTTTGCCTTTTTACACTGGCCACGAACCACTAAATGGTCTGCTAAGCTCTCTGGTTCTGCTGTTTTATGGGAATTGCTTTTCTTCAAAAACAGCCAGTTTCAGTCCAAATGAGTCCATCCCGTTTCATATTTCAGGATCTGTCTTAAAGTTGTTTTTAATCAGCTACCAAAACCCTAATCAGTTTATTTAGGAAGACATCCCAAATGTGGAGGGGGGAAGCAGTATGGTTTATAGTAATGAAACAACTGGTTTGGGAGTAAAGAATAGTTCTTTTCTTTATTCAGTATTCTCATCAGATTCAAGCTGTCAAAATAATTTGGACCCTGATGAGCAGATTATTTCATAGAAGTAAAAAAAAACAGATAAGACTTATCCCAATCTAATTTATTGATAAGCATCTGATGGTTTTTCATGCAATTTCTAGTCTGAAGCAGAAACACTCCAGGTGTCCACTCATAATTCCTATTTTTAATAAAGACATTACCATTGCTCTCATAGCAACAAAGCAACAATTTGTACAAATTCCTGACCCATAACAACACTGTATTTCTTGTGATCCCATTTGTTTTGGTTGGAGACAAGAGCTACTAAGTAAATCTGCAGCCAGCATTCAGGGAATTTTGACAAAAACAGAAATTATATCATTGTCATGCCTCTTGCAACCTATTTCTCCATTAAGTAATACTGTACATTTACTGTAATTTCAAGCGAATGATCCGTCTAGAGCAGATTGTTAACAAGTTTCAGATGCTCATTGATAATGATACTTTCTATTTATTTCTATTTACAGGGATATTACTTTCATCAGTCAGTTGTCGGGAAAGGACACATGGAGACTTTCACTAAGCTTTTGTTGAGTTTAGAAATGCATTTTCTAAATAAAAATAACAACAAATTGGCCAATATCTCCATTGGTTTTACACTGGAAATGAAAGAAAGACAATACTAAGAAATACATTAACCAATTTTGAGATAGAATCAGTGCAAAGGGCTTCATAAAATAAACTATTATAGAATAGAATAGAATAAACTATTATACTTTGTCCATTGTCTACCTATTTGTCTTCTGTCTTTTCAACTACACTATACTGCAATCCTTCTGCATAATAAATCTTAAGGGTGGAAAATTTTAAGCAAAGGAATTGCCACCCAGTTCAGATGATACCAAAACTGCAGATGCATATAAGAAAAAAGGAAATAGATTTTATTGTACATAGGGAGACTTGATTATTTGCCTACAGGAGCTGGATGGACTCAATTCTGGGGCCCATGGATGAGTCTCACCACTTGGTTAGGCTTTTATTCTAAGACCATATTCCTTATCAGCTCTGGTTATGATAATCTTGTTTCTCACACTAGGTTTAGTGTTGTTATGTTTAGCTGGACTCTTGTTCACATCCCCCCTCCCAGCATCATCTAACTCTAAAAGCAAAAGGTTAAAAGACGGCCACATTTCCCTCTGTTGTCAATGCAAAAACATCTGATATTAGCAGCATTGACATCCAGGATGTTTGTAAGGCAATTTATTACCACGAATATGGTGAACACTTCTCAATCCTGCCAAATGCACCAAAAAGTCATTATCTACTTGCAGATGATTTGCCATATAGTTATAAAATCAGTCACCTGATCACTGTCCTGAACAAATAGCATGAACTAAGAAATGTTGGTACGGTAAGCATTCTAGATATTGTAATGCCTGAACCTAAACTTGGATGAGATTAGGAACAATTGAAAATGAAGACATGATAGATCAGTAGGACTGACAAATGATTCCCCTGGATAGCTATCCTCATTACCAAATGTTGCTATTTAGTTAAAACCACAAAGGAAAAAAGAAACGCTACCTTACTACTATGAACAAGGGGTATTTCTGGCCACAATGATATTCTTTAATGAACGCTTTTTTATGTCAGAAATTCTCAGTTTTGGAAACTGCATCGGGCACAATTATGGAGGAGATCAGATTTAAATCAAATAAGTAAAAATAAAACCTGTTCTTACGTTGAAGATATGTTTTGGGCAACTCGCAGCTGTATATTTATTTGATTTAAATCCAAACTCCTCCAGAATCATGCCTAGCTCTGTTTACAAAAATAAGAACTGCAGGCATCAAGGATGGGTAACATATACTAATAGACTTAAGCTGAATTAAAATATGGTCCTTTGAAGAGTAAGAAGGTTGAGTGAAAGCTAGTGGTAAGTCAACTTGACCAAAACTTTCCAAAGTACACCAACAATAGAATCTGGACCATTTCAGATTAAAGGCTTAAAGATATTCTTCTAACTGATCAACTGATATAGGATTTATGTTCCACTTGTCTGGTAGCCACTATATATACTATTCAAAACATTTATTTTATGTTGTTTTTTCTTTAAATTAGCATATCAAGTTTATCAATATTAAGCCTAGACTAATTCTTGCCTTACTAGTTCCCTACCTATAAAATATATTCTCTGTGTCTTTCATATACATGCATATATACCAGTATGTACACATATATACATACTTCACACAATGAACTTCACACAAAAAGATTCCTCCTAGACCGAATCAACAAAGATCTCCTCACACTTCACCTCAAACTCAGCAACAAGATCCACCCCGCACTTTGGGACAAATCCAAACAATTCGCCGTCTGGAGAGCCGAAACACAGACCACCCTCAAGACAGACACACATACCAACAAATTCCGAAGACTACAGGAACGCCAGAAACAAACCCTTCCTCCCTCACAGCCACACATGAAACAAACAGTGCATAACATCTCAGATAGGACCCTCACCAAAGCCGAAACCAATGTCCTCTCCAAAGGATTCAACTTTGCAGTCGCTCCCAAACACATCCCCACTGAAACCATTATATGCGGAGTTGAAACCAGCCTGACCAAAATCAACCCCGACGACGCTAACAGAATCAGACTCGAAATCACCAACATCCTCTGCACCAGCAAACCCCCCAAAAGCAACTTACACAAAGAGGAACAGACAGCACTAATTAACCTGAAAGAAGACACCAGCATAATAATCCTACCAGCAGACAAGGGCAACGCCACGGTGGTTATGAACACATCTGACTACCAAACCAAATTAACCAACCT
The DNA here is from genome assembly GCA_023970755.1 of Azemiops feae. Taxonomy (NCBI): domain Eukaryota; kingdom Metazoa; phylum Chordata; class Lepidosauria; order Squamata; family Viperidae; genus Azemiops; species Azemiops feae. The sequence continues at coordinate 1,654,098 of JALGBA010004174.1, read as the reverse complement.
GCTCCAGGACTCCACATACAAACCCCTAATCACAGATCCCACCACCTACCTGGAAAAAACCACTAGATCCAAAATAAAAGCCTCCCCCATCAGCGAAGAGATTCAGCAAAGAATCATTCCCAGAGAAAAATCATCCAGATGCCCTAAGCTCTATGGTCTCCCCAAGATACACAAAGAAGGAACCCCACTTAGACCCATAGTCAGCTCCATAGGCTCACCTCTACAAAACCTAACCAAATTTCTCGCCAAACAACTATAGCCCTATTCAGAATCCATCACCTCACATGTAAAAAATTCATTCCAATTCATAGAGATCATAAAGAAACAAAACTTACAGCCCAGCGACCTACTCATGAGCTTTGATGTCATTTCCCTCTTCACCCAAGTGCCAATCCAAGGAGCCTTGACAGCTATCCAAAACAAATATAACCCCCCCAAGCACATCCTAGATCTGACCAACCATTGCCTATCCAACACATACTTCATCTATAACGGACAAAAATACAAACAAATAGAAGGAGCACCCATGGGATCACCCCTCTCACCTGTCATTGCAAACCTCTACATGGAACACTTTGAAACCCAAGCTCTAGAAAAATCTGATCACAAACCCAAACTCTGGCTCAGATACGTAGACGACACCTTCATAATCTGGCCACATGGGAAAGAAAAACTAGACAACTTCCTCACACACCTCAACAGCCTACACCCCAAAATACAGTTCACCATGGAAACAGAAGCTAACAAGCAACTTCCCTTCCTGGATGTCTTAGTCTACAAGAAATCCAATGGCTCCCTAGGACACACCATCTACCAGAAGAAAACACACACAAACCGCTATCTGCACGCACTCTCACACCACCACCCAGCACAGATCAACTCCGTAGCCAAGACACTCATCTCGAGAACAAAACGCTTAGCTGACGAACAACACCTAAAAACCGAACTACACACTCTCACTAATGTACTAACATCCAACGGATTCCAAAGAAATAAGATTACCAACTTAATCCAAAAAGAAACCCCCACTAAAATCCAAGACATAGAACAAGAAAACGGCAAAGCCCTCCTCCCATACATAAAAGGCACCACAGACAAAATCAGCAAGATCCTCCACAAACACAACATCAAGACAGCATTCTGCACAAACCGAAAAATATCTACCATCCTAAGAAACCCCAAAGACAAAATTGAGTTAGAAAATCAAGGAGTATATGAAATCCCATGCACCGCCTGCCCCACCACATACATCGGACAAACCAACAGAAGAATAAGCGCACGCATTGAAGAACACAAGAACTCAGTCAGAAAAGAGGAACCAACTTCCTCCCTGGTCCAACACCTCAAAGCCACAGGACATAAAATTGACTTTAAAAATACCAGAACTATTGCCAAAACTGAACACTTTAACAACAGAATAATCAGAGAAGCCATCGAGATAGAAAAACGCCCACACAGCATGAATAAACGAGATGATACCTCCCTCCTACCAGCCATTTGGAAACCCAGCCTTATTGACAGACGAATCCCTAGCACAAGGAGCGACACTGGACCCACACTCACGAAGACCACACATGATGTCACCACCACACATCCACGCAAAAAGCAGACTCAAACCCGCACCGATGATGAGGCACGACCGCGGACCAGAAACCAGACCACAGCTGCATCATTGGCCATTTTAAACCCCTCCATTCCATACGTGAAGCAAACTGACACCCACCTTGAAGATGTGGCACGACCACGAACGCGAAGCCAAACTACAGCAATGCAGCTCTCCATCTCAAATTCCCCTGCAACTCAGACTAATCCTAGCACAACAGGGCCCCCACCCAAGCAGAGCACACCCCCATCCAATCAGAGCACAGCCAACCCCCCATCCAATCAGAGCACAGCCAACCCCCCATCCAATCAGAGCACAGCCAAGCCCCTAACCAATCAGAACACACCTCCACCCAATCAGAACACAGCCAAGCTCCCATCCAATCAGTTCATACCTCCACTGGCAGTTAAAAGGAAGAAACAGCTGCGATCACACATTGCTCCTAGAAGCACGAGGCCAAAGAGACACCAGCCTGAAGATGACGAATGGGACTTCGTCGAAACGTCGCCAAGACACTTTCAATTTTACGCGGGAGAAAACCCGAATTACCAAAGACCTACATACAAACACCCGTGAAAACCTCAGAAAACAAATATATACATACATATATATACATATAAACATAGTCTAATCTCCCATCTGAAAACCTTAACATCTCATTTCACTCTATACAGAATCTGTGTCTCATGTGCTTTTGTAAGAAAAGCAGCTATGTCTCAGGGAATAACATTTTGTAGAAAGTGAACAGAAATAAATTCACATCCAAATTCCACAAAATATAATCACAGTAATTCATACATCAGATAAGCCCTACCTCATTTGTTTCCTATTCAGTATCTTATACTAAAGCATTTTACTGTTACTATTGTACCTAATGCTGTACTTCCCTCTTCTATAAACGGCTCTGTCTTATAATTCTACCACATTTTCACCATCATTGTCTTTTTAACTATTAACCTGAGCTCTTGGCACTATTTGGTCCTTCTTGTTCTTTTCCCATATTTGTGACATTAAAATGTATTTAAAGCACAATATTTCTCCCAAGTGAAATAGCAATATTTTATGACCAAGGAGACAGCTATAGCCCTTTTCATCATCAATGACAGCTAGTCTGAGATGTGTCTATTCCATTGTTCATATTTCCAGATGCTCTGACTGGAGCTGAGAATGGTTAAAACATTAGCAGAATCTCTTTTCAATCTACTGCTGTTCTCATTGAATGAAGATAGCTGGATTGCTCCTGGATAGCTGTATTTAGAGCCCAGATGTCCATGAAGCGCCTGCCAATGATTGCATGAACACAATATACTGCCTTTGTGACATTGTTTAGGTCTAAGAGTTAATAAGACATGGGAGTTGCCTATTTCTCCTTTTACCACAAAGACTGATGGAAAAAAGATTTCAAGGTTATCACAAAAGTACTAAGAGTCTTCTTCTAAGTATAAATTTTTTTCTGCAGTGCCATGAAATGGGAGCATCAATTATTTGGATATGGATTTGTAAATATGATTTGGAAGGAGTTTTGAAATTGACAGAATAATCCAATGCACATTCACATGAAAAGAAGTCCTGCTGAGCAAACATAAACTTCGTAGCTTGTTTCAATTAGGATTCTTTTTAAAGAAACAGTATTTTTATTCTAGAAGCCATAAGGAATACATGCTGAGTTGCTAATAACCAGAACAAGTTATTTGTTGACGTCAATAAGCTGTTAGCTTCTCTGGTATTTAGTAATGCAAGAAAGAAAAACTGGCTAGGTATCCCATTTGTATGTATTCAGAGTGTCAAAGCAGAATAAAGTGCCAGATTAAATATATAAGCAATTCCCTTTTGGCTCCTTGGCAATATGCCTTCAAGTAGTATGAAGATGGAACATGATCCATCTTTTCAAAAGTTATGTATGTTTACTGGGCTGGTAAACAGTGCTGATGTTAAACTCAGTCCTTGTTTCATGGCCTGTGACTTGGACTGTGCCATCCTGCTCTTGTCATTTTGTTGAAAACAGCACGACTCTTCAGACACACAAGGCTAAATGAAACAGCAGATTGACTTCTGGCGAGGCAAAATCCTATTTTAAAAATATTTTAGTATTCTTGGAGATAAAATTATGAATGATCTAGCATGCTTCTCATGATAGGCTTGTTTTCCATGTCCATCAATGCCATTGATGGCCTAATGAAATAGTATCTAATAAGAAACACCAAAGCACAACTATTAAGCTTGCTGTGGGTTCTTTAGTAATAAAGAAATCATTTTATCCTATTGTGATCCATCCAGAGTCAGCCTAGAGTCAAGTAGCACTGAAGCTGATCAAATAAATGAATTAATAAATACATAAAAGCTTGATGAAATTGGAATTAACTACACAGTCATGTCATGTAACATTATAAAAATCATCTCACTAAAAGCAAAGGAAATGTTTTATTTTTTTTGCCAGCCTTTGAATGCAAAAATAGGCTGAAGAGCCTACACATCAAGTATCGGATAGATTAAGCTATAGGAAAGTTGGAAAGCCAAACTTGCTTTGATGGAGCCCTAACACTTTCTGTGTGCTCTTCTACTGAAAGGCCTCCCAGCATGGTTATTATGAGCTCATATTTCCAGCTGTTTTTGTAACTCAGCCACTTACAACTTTACAGAGGATTTAAAAAAGGGGGTGAACAAGTTATCAGCTGAGATACAGATTTAGGAAATTGCTACAAAACTAAGACCTCAAATAAAAATAAATAATATGAAACAAATCTTAGAATGCTCTGTGGTAAAACAGAAGGCATTTAAAAATTAATTTCAGGGGACAAATATTTAAATATAATTAATGTTCAATTCTACTGTTAATAATGCTCTGCACACAGAGATGCAATGGTGCATCTTTATGATCTCCCGTCATCCTTTGTCTGCTGCCCTGTATAAATATTGAAATTCATCTGTCCAGAATTGAGAGATGATGGAAACCGTCCACACAGATAAATAGAAAGATGTCCAGAATTCCAAGCCACATCATGCCTTTTCTCTGAAGCTTCATTTTTGCAGACTGATGTCTTTGCCACGTCAAAACAGTTCATATTAGAAATAAAAGTCAGTTGATTCTGCCCAAAAATGTGGAAATATATTGCTGGTGATAGATCAGATTTGATGTAATGGCACTTTAAAGAAATAACAATATGTTAATTTGGGTGGATCTAGCATTGATTTAGTCAATGGATGCAGTACTAATAGAGGAACAAATAGAACATATAGCATAGAATAATAGTGTTGGAAGGGACCTTGGAGGTCTTCTAGTCCAACCCCCTACTCAACAGGAGACCCCATTCCAGACAAATGGCTGTCCAGTGTCTTCTTGAAATCCTCCAGTGATGAAGCTGCTACAATTTCTGAAGGCAAGCCGTTTCACTGATTAATTGTTCTCACTGTCAGGAAATTTCTCCTTACTTCTAGATTGGATCTCTCTTTAATGATCTTCCACACATTAGGTCTTGTCCTGCCTTCAGGTGCTTTTGGGTGACACTGTTTAAAATGATAACTTGACCCAGGGATCCTGCAATGAAACTCTACATAGCTCCATCTCTGGGTTTTCAGGAGTTATTATTTTACTTTTGTGGAACCATGGAGCTGGAAATGGCCACTTAGGTTAGCAACCCTGTTCAGTGCAGGAATTCAGAATAATTCCTGTGTATGTTGTGCTAGCACATCCAATAAAGGAAAGTCTCTAGAAAAGTGTTTCTCAACTTCAGCAACTTTAAGTTGTGTGGATTTCAACTACCAGAACCAAACTGTTTACTGTGGAATTCTGGGAGTTGAAGTCCATACGTTTTAAAGTCATGGATCACTGAGGCCATTTCCTACCATTAGGACATTACATCAAAGCTTCCCTCATGCAATTTAAGAACATTATTCCGTGTCCTAAGCTGTATTGGATATATTGCTTGAAAAGTATTCCTTCCAAATATACATAAAGTTAGCTGCAGATGATGAAACTGGCAGTCCAGGGTGCTGCTATTTCAATGTTATTATTTCAGGGTATATAATAATGGTATAATGAAGTATCGTTGATCAGCAAGCAACAGGCTAATCAGTAGATAATATGACTAAAAATGCAGTTGGTGTCAAAAGTGGAAATAGCTTCACTGCAAGACAAATCCATTAGCCTCTGCTCTCCTCAGAGGTTTTCCTTAAAAAATAAGGTACAAAGGGGGGCAGAAAAACTTCCCAAAGGATCACCAGTTAATGTTGGTCCATAACTGAAAAGACCTAGAATCTTCTATATCAGGGGTCCCCAAACCAGTACCGGGCCGCGGCATATCAGCAACCAGTCCGCACAAACAAGGAAAGCTCCATCCATAGGATGCAGACAGCACAGAACACCACACCCCTCTGGTCCGTGGAAAAACCTCTCTTCACGTAACTGGTCCCTGGTGCCCAAAAGGTTGGGGACCTCTGTTCTATGTGTCTCCAGGCCCTCAGATGTTGGGGAATCAAGAAGAAGACCTTAAAAACTGATCCAAATGTCTGTCTCTCTCTGTCTCTGTGTCACTGTCTGCCTGATATGCATGCATGTATGGAGAGAGGAGAGAAAGCATATGGAGAGATAGAGTGGATTACACTTATTTGTATATTTCCACCACTTTATATACTCCTTCTAAGATTACATTTAGCAAAAAAAGCCACATGTTTATGTTGATGAAAGTTTAACGGGACTGTGAAATCTGCCACCTTCCAGATGTTGCTGATAGTCTCTGTGTCTATCATGCTGGCTGGGTTGCTGGAAACTGTGGTTCACTAACAGCTGGAGGGCTATTTATGGTTTATGGTTCCCTATTTATGGTTAACAGCATAAATGTCAATAGAAAGGAGAGAGCAGGAAATAGAGGAGGAAAGGAAGATACATGACTAACAAAACAACTGATGAAAGGACCTCCAGATTAATCAGAATAGACTGTATGGCTTCTATTCTTAAGCGCAAAGTTCAAAATATAAGAGCAAAAAAGGACAAAGTGTTTAAGGTTGATCAGAGGGGCCAGACATACATATTTTTTTCTAGAAAGAAGGCCAGACCTAGATCTGATCAGGATCAAATCTAAATTTGTTTTATTTCCAGTGAAATAAACAGATTAGAAAAGTTAGATTAATTGACCATGCTTCCTCAATGGGCATGTATTTTGTCACTATCTCCTTCTGTCACATACAAACATTACAATTTGGTGACTTTTGGAGAGGCTGTGGGGGCCAAACCCATCCACATGGCCGTGGGGACTCAGATTATGTTGGAAACCATCTTTCAAAGGACTTGGTACCAGACAGTGAAGGACTTCAAAGTATATGTGTACCCAATGCAATGCTGTAGGAAATTCATCACTTAGACAAGCCATTCAGGTAACTGCTTCATGGTCAGTTTTCAAGCCAGGACTAGTTGACTAGTTGTCCTAAAGAGGACAACAATGAGGAATTTGTTGCTCATTTGTGAGGGAAAGTGCTGAGAAACTATGAAATAGTGTAAATTGAATTCCAGATAAGATTATCTCAACCAGAATTATATTTTTTCTGGCCATGCTGCTACAAAATCTTTTTTTTTTTAACAGATCTTTCATAGAAAATGAACAAAATGTCTGAATGGTCTAACTGTCAAACTGTAATAATTTTTGTTAATTATAAACTATAATTATAATTATAAACTATAAAAAATGAATTATAGCATTCATTCAGTATGTTACCACTTCTCACTTACTTACATCTTATGAATAACTATTGTAGTGGAATGAAGACCCCAAAAAATGAGAGTATAGAACAAATCAATAAATACAGTAAATCGACTTCATTCTGCACATCCAATGAATTTACAGTGTTTATTGAGCATATTAAATGAGATAATCATGTGCGTAATTTACAGACATATTTTTAAAACTTAATCTAAACTTTTTGAGAGCAGTGATCAACAAATGTGCTTGAATAGTTATTTACATAAGGGTACATAATCATGGGTAGAGTATTGTACACATTAATTCAGGCACTGAATGCTACAAGATGTTCCTCTGAACAAAGATTTTTTGGGACAAATATGCACTAAAATACATAATTCTCACATATATAAAGTCTCTGAAGTATGATTTTGTTGACATACCTAAAAACTGCACGAGTATATTGCATATTTTCAGTGCCTAAAGGCAACAATCCAGCACTTTGTTTTGAAAGCATTATTTTTTTTTTTCACAGATCTAGGAACAGCCAATTTGAAACATTCTGTCTTTGAGCATTCCTGGACAAATCTGAGAAATGGAAAAAAATCTGAAGAGTGGTGCTGTGCAATTGGATGGTTAACTAGATCAATAAGATACATGCTACATAAAATAATTAATGTACATGCTCTAAACAAGCAAACCTCTATTCAATTGATGTGTATCAATTCTAAAAAATGCCAAAAAGGCATTAATTAACTCATGGAAGTATTTGAAAGGATAGTAGCAAAATTGATATATTCAATTAAGTCTATCACTGAAGCTCGGGAAACAATGATTAAAACCTAATCATGCTCCTTATCTCCTAGACAAAGAATATAAGGTTAAATTCTCAGGAGTTCATGTTTCAAATTTAATGTTATCACTACTAGCACAAGCTCTCTATGTGATTAGGAAATAAACATCTGGCATCCTGCAGCTAGGCAGAAATAACACAAAGTGTTGGGAATAATGGGACGTTGCCAATGTGAACAAAGGAATGTATTAAGTTACTAAAAGTCCATTGTTTTGAAATTATTTCATGCCCAGCAGCCAAGGCTCTCTCTTTATGAAACTAGAAATTATTGGCAAGAAGTGCATTCTCCCTTACAGTAGTGTGGGAAGAAAAGTCTTCATCCTGGTTCATCCAAGCTGGAAATAAATAAAACAACATGGCGACTGGTTTGGGAAGAAGGTTACAGTTTATTGAAGAGCCAGAAAGATGGTTCTTGCAGGAAGGAGAGAAATCAAGGAAGAAGGGCTGAGCACATGTGGAGTAGGTTTTTATACCCTCTGAAAGCCTTTTGTTTGGAAGTTTCCTGTTCCTGTGGCATGAACTTTGAGGCTATTTCCTGTGTCATGTATTCTGATCTGAGGTTAGGTGTGCCTCTCTGGTATTCTTGATGGTAATGGGTTAGTCCTATTATGTCCCATCTCAGGCGGGGTATGCAGATTTTAGGTCTTTGTCTTGAGCTTCTGGCTCCAACTTTCCTGATGGTTACATCTACATTTGTATAGGGCTGGCTCCTGCTTGGGGCAGAGAGATTTGGGGGCAGGGTTGGATTCTGCTCTTAAAATCCTTTTGAGGAAATATATTTTTCTGCCCTTTTAATATTTCCTTCTCTGAGGGGCTGACTTCCCACAGTAGGGACAAGCCAACCATTTATAAAAATGGATGAGTGTCCAGTTCTAAATATTTTTATCCATAAAGACAGAATAATGACCATAAAACAAAAAATGAATGGGGCGGTAAGCCAAGACTGTACAAGGCAGATCCCAGATTCTAGTTACATGATGAAGATGAGGAGGCAGCCCAGATCCCAGCAGCTGTGGCTCTTTGCTGCCATCCATTTCCATGGGTCAGTGAGAAATAACTTTCACAGTTCTTTTGCTCAGCCTAAATGTTTGTGCCTAAACATTAACAAGATCCCAACAGAAATTCACAAGTAGGGGCATCTACAAAGGAAGAAGGTGTCAAAGAAATCAAGATGGTGCCTGCAACTGGGTGAACAAAGCTTTTGTACATGTTTTGGCTACATGCAGGTAGTCCTCAATTTATGATCACAATTGAGCCCAAAGTATCCATTGCTAAGCAAGACACTTGTTAAGTGAGTTTTGTCCCATTTTACCACCTTTCTTGCCACAGTTGTTAAGTGAATCACTACAGTTGTTAAGTTAGTAACACAGTTGTTAAGTGAATCTGGCTTCCCCATTGACTTAGACAAGTTATCCTCCAGATGCTAAGTTGGGAAGTTGGATAAATCCAATATAAATGTACTGTAGTTGTGTTGTGTTGTGAGCCTGTTGTGATGCCTCAGTTATTGTATTATTATTTTACTTCTGTTTCCTATTCAGTTTGTAGAGATTTTATTATATTGTTTCTTGCAGACTGTTTTTAACTAGTTCTCTTATGTAAGATGGGTGGCCATATAAATTGTCTATATAAATAAATAAAATAAATGAATTAGATGCTAGAAAATAGGAACTTCCCCTGCATAATATACTATACATCCACTGAGACTTTATCTATGTAATCAGAATTACTATTGCTCTTGATTTTTTTCCCCAAAGGACCACACTGCTTCCAGTCTTATCTTTCACTAAAAGGTATTAAACAAATTTAAATATGTCATTGAGAAGATGGTTTAGGTTATATCTCTGCTGCCCAGAGTTGTTCTGTTAGACAGACAAATGTATAAATTTACTTAATAAACAAACCAACAGATAAAAAATAGAAATTGGAACACCAGAATCACTCCATAGCATTGGAATAGCACAAGGAAAGGGAGGATGAAAGGTTAATTAAGTACAAGTAAATACTGTCAAATACTGACAACCACCAGGTTGCTGAATCCAATTACTGCAAATGACATGAAAACAAATTTCTTAGAATCTATATAATTCAAGCAAGAAAATCATATCTTTTTATGGAGAAAAGTGGCTACAGGCAAGATTTCATCTTGACAGATTTGGATTCCAGAAATGCATAGCATAACATGCTCAGCGCTCATACAACTTCTGGGTGATTGATGATGTCTCCGATCCAGTGATACTGACATGGCACGAATCCAGTCCTTCATTCCTGTCACACCCAAGGCATTCAGTATAACAGAAAGGGCAACAAGGGTCATGGCAGTGCTTCAGAATATTTGGCTGGAGGAAGATTTTTAATCCCAGCTGAATGCCATTTGCTGTTATCAACTGATCTGAATTCTTTGGGCAGACTGGGTTGCTTTATTATTCACAGACCAAAAGACCAACTTTTTCTCACTGTGAAGCAACTTCTTCTTTTCATAGACTCATTGATTTGGGAGGGGCATTTGGGCCACTGAGTCGAAGCCCTTGCACCATGTAGGAATCCACTTTAAAGAATCCTGGTCCAATGTTCTCTGCTTGAGCATATCTAATAAAAGGGGAATAACAGAATAACAGAATGGGAAGGGTCCTCGGAGGTCTTCTAGTCCACCCCCATGTTCAAGCAAGACACTGTACCATTTCAGATAAGTAATTGTCCAATCTCTTCTTAAAAACTTCCAGGGATGGAGCATCCACAACTTCTGAAGGCAAGTCGTTCCAAGATTAATTGTTCTGTCAGGAAATTCTTCTTAGTTCTTGGGTTCCTATCCTCTCTGATGACTCTGTAATACTTTTGTTATTAGAGCACTTTTTTCTAACACTCCTCTGCCATTTGCTTTCCTGTAATTTAGATTCATTGTTCCATATGTTCAGGAATGATAGAGAGCACGACTTGACCTTCTTTATACCGTATAATATAATTCAGACTCTTGAAGAGTACCATCATAACCCACGAACTCTTCTAAAGGCCAAACTCTCCTGGTTCCTTTGCTTTCTCTTCATAAGTCATAAATTTTAATTTCCAGATCATCCTTGTTGATTATCTATAAATGATCTGTACCAGTGTTTTCCAAATTGCATGCAATATTTCTGGTGGGATCTGACCAACAAAGCAAGATTATTACTTCCTATGATTTAGTAACTGTTACTGCAGTCAATTATTCTGTTTGCCTTTCTTTCTTTCTTTGTTTTTTTTTTGCTGTTGCTGAATCATTCAGTCTGTAAAAACAAATAAACAACAGCTTGGTGTGCTGTACATCGGAGGCTAATCTAATAGAGAATAGAGTGACGGATGGTTGAAGCCAGCAGGTAACAGATTGGGTTGTAAAACTCAGCATGACCATTAGATGGCAACAAAGAGAGTTTTCTGTCTTTGCTGCCATATATGTACATTAATAGCAATCTGGTTTTTTTTGCAACCTAGATCTGGTAGTCAGATCTGCAGTATTGTCAGGGCATAGTTAGTAATTTTCCCCTTTGAGGCACTTAGGAATTCATTGCAATCTACTGTTGGGATTAAAAGGAGCTCATATTCACTTTTACCTCATATGGTTCTTTTCAACAATCAGATGTCTCTGTAAATATCAAACAAAACACAGATTTCTATTGAGACACTGTGAAGTATACACATTCAACAACAGCAGCTGCTACAACTGCTTAGGGGTGGGTTTCCAGTCATAACAGGTTCATGGTGTCATCTTCAGTCATTCATCAATCTTTCTATCAAGTTTTGTTTTAATAGCCTGGAGACATAAGGAGGCCTCATTTCACCTGAATTAGATAAGTTTCAAAACACCAATTATATATTTTGACTTTCTTTTGGAGAAGTGAGCCAAATTTATTATGAATATAATGGCATGAAATGTAGCAAAATTGTTTCAGTGATTTATTTGGACAAGGATGTAGGATTAATCAAAAGAACAATCAAAGAGAAAATTTAAAATGAACTTAACCTTTCATAATCTTTTTTAAAAAATCTTCATTTTCAAATTTTTATGTACTACCATAGTTCTAAGAGTTGGATCTGTTTAATAATTGATATTATTAAAAATTCTGGGGCAATTAGAGATTATTTCCAGCTGCTTCTCTTGCATTGCTAACTCATATTGACACATTTCCTGGCTTTTGAGGATATTTAATTTTACTTTATAGGTTAATTTTTAATTATTACAGTTAGATTAATTTTAAAGTGGTTATTACATTTGTTTTTTTTTACACAACAAAACATGTAACAATTCGAATACAATAGTCACCACTTGAATTGTGAAATTTTAAAGAGACTTTCATAAAACATCCAGAAAAAAATAACTCATAGTGACTAACTGTTTGATCTTGTACCCGTTTTCTGGGTTTTAATAGCAACTTGTAATTTCTTTCTTGTCCAAAGTGACCTAATGAGAACCAATATTTATTATAAATGTACCATCCATTCATTTATTCATGCTCATTTGCCTCAAATGTTGCATAGTAGAAGAGAAAAAAAAACCCTAAATGTAGCTGAATTGGCTGAGTTAGAAGAAGAGAGGAGATGGATGGGAACCAAGTATGAAATGCTGTCATGCTGCTCTCCTCTGATGAGAAGAAAAGCCAAGAGGAAAAGAAATCTAATTGTGGTGGAAGGCCAAAAGTTGCTTTGCGAGGAGGATTAAGGAAAAGAATAATAATAATAATAATAAAGTTGGAAGGGACCTTGGAGGTCATCTAGTCCAACCTCCTGCTCAGGCAGGAAACACTATACCATTTCAGACAAATGGCTGTCCAGTCTCTTCTTAAAAATTTCCAGTGTTGGAGCATTCACCGCTTCTGGAGGCAGGTTGTTCCACTGGTTAATTGTTCTAACTGTCAGAAAATTTCTCCTTAGTTCTAGATTGCTTCTCTCTTTGGTTAGTTTCCATCCGTTGCTTCTTGTCCTGCCTTCAGGTGCTTTGGAGAATAGCTTGACTCCCTCTTCTTTGTGGCAGCCCCTGAGATATTGGAACACTGCTATCATGTCACCTCTAATCCTTCTCTTCATTAAACTAGACATACCCAATTCCAGCAACCATTTCTTATATGTTTTAGCCTCCAGTTCCCTGATCATCTTTGTTGCTCTTCTCTGTACTCTTTCTAGAGTCTCAACATCTTTTTTACATCGTGGTGACCAAAACTGGATGCAGTATTCCAAGTGTGGCCTTACCAAGGCATTGTAAAGTGGTATTGATACTTCACTTGATCTTGATTCTATCCCTCTGTTAATGCAGCCTAACACTGTGTTGGCTTTTTTGGCAGCTGCAGCACACTGCTGGCTCATATTTAAATGATTGTCCACTAGGACTCCAAGATCCCTCTCACAGTTGTTACTATTGAGCAAGGTACCACCTATATTGTACCTGTGCATTTGGTTTTCCTTGCCTAAATGTAGAACCTTACTTTTTTCACCATTGAATTTCATTTTGTTAGATAGCGCCCAATGTTCAAGTCTGTCAAGATCCTGCTGTATCTTAAGCCTGTAGAAAAGAAGGAAGGAAAAGATTCAAAGGACAAAATGAAAATTATACAGGATAAGGAGAAAAGGGACCACAAGGAAGGCTGAGTGCCGAAGAATTGATGCTTTCGAGTTGTAGTATGTAGAACAGGGGTCCCCAACCCTCAGTCCATGGACCGGTACCTAGCCGTGGCATGCCAGCAACCAGGCCACACAAACAAGCAAAGCCCCATCCACGAGATGCAGGCAGCACACAAAACCATGCCCCCTCTGGTCTGCAGAAAAATCTCTCTCCACATAACTGGTCCCTGGTGGGGTTGGGGACCTCTGTTGTAGAAGACTCCTGAGAGTCCCTTGGATTGCAAGGAGATCAAATCAGTCAATCCTAAAGGAAATCAGCCCTGACTTTCTTTTGGAAGGACAGATACTGAAGCTCAAATACTTTGGCCATACCAAATGAGAAGAGAGGACTCATTGGAAAAGGCCCCAGTGTTGGGAAAGACTGAAGGCAAAAGGAGAAGGGGACAGCAGAGGATAAGATAGCAATAGCAATAGCACTTAGACTTATATACCCGCTTTACAGCCCTCTCTAAGCAGTTTACAGAGTCAGCCTATTGCCCCCCAACAATCTGGGTCCTCATTTTACTGACCTCGGAAGGATGGAAGGCTGAGTCAACCTTGAGCCGGTGAGAATCGAACCACCAAACTGCAGGCAGCCAGCAGTCACCAGAAATAGCCTGCAGTGCTGCATTCGAACATTGCGCCACCATTGCTCATAGATGGTTAGATAATGTCATCAATGCAATGGGCATGAGTTTGGGCAGATTCAGAGACACAGGGGGATGGGGGGACTTGGTATGCTATGGTCCATGGGATTGCAAAGAGTTGGATCCGATTTAGTGACTGAACAACAACAACAAATGAGAAAAAAGACGATAGCACTAAATAAACATTTGACATTAATTATCAGGTTTCCTCAGATGTTATACCTCTGCCCCTTTCTCCCTAGGAAATTGAATAAACACACAGAGATACATAACTCTTGTTATCAAATAGGTCACTTAGCAACCATTCAGAGTTGTGACTGGTCCGAAAAAGAGGATTTATTACCTGGATTTGAAGTTTCAATGGTCAAGTCCCCTCTGCAGTCATGTGACTGGAAGCTCGGTAAACACTGCACATTTACAGCCATCTGCAACATCCTGCTATTACATGAAATGTTTTATAACAGTTTTGTTGAAAGCCAGTACTTACTTCTGGGTTTTGATAAAACTGCACCCATAGCAAACCACTGGTTTGCTTAACAACTGCACAATTTGCTTAATGATTGTGGATTTGCTTCACAACCATCCCAAAGTTTGGTCAATCATGGGATGTGGCAAACCGCCATAATTGTGGCTCTGCTACCAAGCGCCTTAAATTCAATCATGTGACTGCAGAGGGGGCCCAACCTTTAGAACTTCAAGTCCAGGTTATAAGCCCTCTTTGGGGGGGGGGACTTTCCACTATGGTCATATGTCAAGAACGTCCTGTACAGATACAGATATCACTATAAGCCAGTTTTGTGTAGTGCTTAAGGCATCAAGCTAGAAACTAGGAGACTGTGAGTTCAACCTTAGACACGAAGCCATCTGGTGACCTTGGGCCAGCCACTCTCCCTCAACCCTTAGAAGGAAGCAATGGCAAACCGCTTCTGAAATCTTGCCGAGAAAACTGCAGGGATTAGTTGCAACATGCACATCTGACTCTAAATGTTCATTTGGAAACCTGAAGCTTCTTGATTTCTTTGGCAATGGCGGTCTGGAGGACACCACTGGTTGAATCCAAGTGGAATGTTCACAGATAAGATTGAGCCAGTCCTTTCAGTGTCTGGGAACTTGCTGGGTTTGAACAAAATCTGGGCCATCAGCTAGCCAATTAAATCATAGCCTGCCGTGTACTATAGACCCAGCCTCTCTGATTACTTCATGGCCCTGTGTATTATAGGGAATTCAACAAATGGGTTAATTAAGCAAAATACAGTCCAGTTAAATAGGGGTAAGTGGGTCATATAAACATAGCCAATGTGATACAAAAGAAGCGGGGAAATGAATTTAAAAAAGAGAAACACCAATGCAAACTAAGCTACATATATTATTGTTTCTTTCTGTCACTGACTAAAAGTGTGAAGAAGCCTAAGAAGTTGACATTTTTTTAGCTTATGCTTCCAACAGTGGCAGTAATATTTTTTTTTTCTTTCTCATATGGATGTGTCCCATTCTGTTCTGATCGCCATGCATTATGGAAAAGCAAAGTGTATAAAAGAGTCTTCCTCTTTTCTATAAGTTTATTCATTCTCCTCCCCACCTCACCCCTTTTTCTCTTTCTCCTCCCTTTTCCCAATTTTCTCCTTCTTTCTCCTGCTTTCATTATTTTCTTGAGGAAATGTCCATTTACAGTGGCTTGGTTTTCTTTTTCTGAAAAATATAATACAGCAATATGGCAACTAAATGCAGACTTAATGTTTGAGTCACACCTAAGTTGTCTCTTGTAAACAGTTTTTAGGACATTTCAGCCCATTCCATACAAATGTCTGTAAAATGTTCCTTCAATCCAGATCAATTTTTTTCTGGATCAAGTTGAGAGAAATGAGAATATCAGCCTTAAAAATATGTGTCTGCTGTTTTCTATACAGAACTGCCAGACTATTGATGCTACAGATATTCTTCTAAATATCTGAGATGCAAACATGTTTGCCAACTATCCTGGATTTTATTGGTCTGAACAGTAAAACTGAGGTCTTTCAAGTAACCTATTTCAGAGGAAGAAAACTTAATAACTCTCTGAGTCTTTCCTGTATCCTTTTTTAAAAGCATGACTGGATTCCATTATGGCCTTTGGTTTGCTTATAATTGGTCTCATGTGATGCATTCTTCAATCCCAGAAAATTGTTAAAAGTCAAAATAAGTATATTAAGCCTACCAGATGCTCAGTAGGCCTCTTTCAGCCTCCTTTTTAAAAAGAGAACAATCACAAGGCTGAAATGAATTCATTTGACACCAAATCTCCAAATTTGGTAGGTATAATACTTGAGACCTCAAAAGCTGAGCTGGGAGCCACAGTGAAAGCACATAGTGCTCCCTGGGCACTTTATTTGTTCATTAATATGTCTCCATACTGCCTTTACTTTGTATTACTCAAGGTACTGCATACAATGCTCCCTCCTCTTATTTTCCCTGTGAGGTGGGTTGGGCTGAGAGAGAGTCCGTGATTCAAAGTCACTAATATTCAAGACTCAGCAAGTAACATATCTCAGAGTTGATGCCTGATCTGCTTAATGTTTTATGCATCAGATCTATTATGACCTGCCACAGGTCCATCCGCCTCCACTTACCTCAGGTGCTTGTCCTGGTCCTTCCAGGAGGCCACTGTTGTTGAATTATTTGTGTCACAATTCAGCACTGCCATTGGTCTTGGGATACAGCCTCCTAATATATTCTGGTAACAGCTTTAAACTACAGGAAGAGAAAAGCAGCACCAGATAAAAAAGTGTCATCCCTGATACCACAGCAATTTCCCAGATCGACAGGTAGTCCTCGACTTACGACCACAATTGAGCCCAAAATTTATGTTGCTAAGTGAGATAGTTGTTAAGTCAGTTTTGCTCCATTTTACGACCTTTCTTGCCACATTTATTAAGTGAATCACTGCAGTTGTTAAGTTAGTAACATGTTTGTTAAGTGAATCTGGCTTCTCCTTGTCTCCAAAGGGGATCATATAACCACTGCGACCGTCATAAATATGAGTCAGTTGCCAAGCATCTCAGTTTTGATCACATGATCATGGAAATGCTGCAACGGTCATAAGTACAAAAAAATGGCCATAAGTCATTTTTTTTTCAGTGACGTCACTTCAAACGGTCACTGAATGAAATGTTGTAAGTCGAGGATTATCCGTAGTGTCTCATGCCCATGGAAGTTTACTAGCTTTGCCATTTTTTCATTGTAAAGATACTCTGGTTTCAAACCAGGGTTCTGGTGATCAAAACAATTTCTTGAAGCCCTGATGTGGAAGAAAGCATAATTTTCAGAACAGCATTCTTTGTTGAAATTATTGGTTATGATTAAGATTAAGCATTTGCTTTTGATAAATCTGTTCTGTTTGGATGCCTTGGGATGAGCAACCAATATAAGTGCCAAAGCTCAAATGTTGGATTCTAATTCGAGAAGCATAACAGCTGTTTTGGGGAAAGATAATTGATAGAAGTGTAAGCTGATATCATGTACTTTTCATAGGAGTACACGCAACTTTTATATTGCATATACAATCCTTAATGTGAGTCAGTTGTCAGGGATATGCATTTATGAATGTCTATAGGAAAACATATTCTTTTCCTATATCCTATTGTGTTTCAACTGCTTGCTGCATTTGTGTGAGAATGAAATATTTAATTCAAGCCTGTAAAGGATTCCTCTAAAACTATCACCACCAGAGACTTTATGTGTTCTCATGTCAAAAATACAAGCCTTGGCGAACAAAGCTTAAATCCTATAAGACATGTAGACTAAACTCAGCTTAAAAAAAAAAAAAAAGCAAATAGTTGATTATAATACTGGAAGCAACTTAATCATATTTAGACTAGATTTACTGAAAACAAATTACAGTAGACACAAATTGAGTTAGATGTATGATTTCAGTAAATTGACTCTGTAGACTATAGACAAAAATCCCTATACATAGAAATCAACCACAAATATCAAAATAACAGAAGTCAAAATAACTTGGGCAGAATGCTTTTTTTTTTACTTGACTATGATCTCAAGAAGAAACAAATTTTCAATCTGACATGAGGGTCAGAAGTTATTTTATTCAAATTATTTTATGCAATCCAAAAGATCTATAGGTTGCACCCCACTCTTCCCAGTCAGAGGCTCTCTGATAGTTTGTGATTAAAACTCCCAGAATTATCAGCAAGCACAGCCCTATGGGATGCTGAGACCTCTCAGCTTCCTGTCTGCAGCATAGAAGAGTATGTATAGGATATGATCACACCCACCATCTTGAATTTATTCCTCCCCCCCCCCATGGAGCAGATCCATGGAGGGATTCATAGGGGGAGATCCAAAGAGGGGAAGGAATCAATTCAAGATGGTGGGTATGAGCATGTGATCATAACTGCTCTTTTAATATATGTCACCCATGGACACATGTAAAAGAGTGCTGGAACTTGTGTGACCATGGTGGACATCATGACTTTTTAAAAAAAATCTCCCTGTTGGAAGAAAAATCTGATCCTGTTCCAAGCCAGGAGGATGCTATAGAAATGAGCTGAAGGCAGGCTGCATTTTGGAAAGGAGATCTCTGTTTATTGTTATTCAGAAACTCGTGACACAGCGTGTTTCTGGGGTGGCTGACAAAATGGAGTTGAGAGTAGGTGGGTTCCTATACCTTTTTTTGGGTTTTGTGTTTGAGATGCCTGTTCCTGTGCAAGAACATGTCCTTTAATATTCTAATGGCTGTTGCCAAATTCCTATGGGGCTATGTAGGGGTCATGGCTGACTCTATAGGCAAAAGAGGAATGCAAATCCTAGGTCTTTGTCTGAGATAATCTTGTCAACTTTTGGCTTGCCTAATTGTGTTGCTTATCTGGAGTCTCTGCTCTTTGCTTATGAATAGAGTGGCCCAACCTTTCTAAATCAGGGGTGTCAAACTGCTGGCCCATGGGCCAGCTGTATCATATGGAGGCCACGCCCACCCCAGCTCCGGCAATGCAAAAAAAGTCACGATACGTCACGACACGACACATGACACAGTGAGTTTGACACCCGTGTTCTAAATGGATACAAAATCTAAAGACTGGCCTCTTCATGTTTTTGCTTGAGGCTTTTTCTATAGGAGGAAGACTGGGGCTGCTTTCTGCCTTTGTTAAGATTTTTTTTCCATTTCTCCTTTAGGGGAAATATTCTATCCTGCCTCTTTTAATATTCCCCAAAATATTTCATTCTCTAGGAGGGTGTGTGCGCTGACTTCCTACATCCCTGTCAAAACAAAACAAGCAATCAAAGTTTGATTGTTGAGCCATTGAACGGAGGCACTAATTCAAGGTTTCTAGCACACATAGCTGCAAGTTTTTAAAAAACTTTAGCAGATAAGATGCTATGACACAAACTTCTACTTTTATTAGGCAATAAGGTCAGAAACTGACCTTGGGGTATGGGAAAGAGAGGATAGTTATAAAATGTTCTCTCCATGCCTAGGGCATCTACTTGTTTCTGTAACTACGGATCCCAGGATCCCAAATGGGAAACTGCTATCCTTTTCCTTCATCATCCCTTGAGCTCTTGTTGAAAGCAAATTAGATGAAACAAATCAGGGGGCTCCCAAATTAGAAGATTTGTGTCATTCTGGGAAGTAAGATTGAAACTACATGTTCTTCAAAGCAGTATGGTTTCTCCTACGTTCTTTTGCCTTTGTGGATTTGCACATGGCAAATGTCAACCACTCACTTGAAATGCTATGAAAAGAGCTGATTGGAGTACAGAATGAAGTGATACTTGGGAAAGGACCACACAGTGTCAGAGGCAAACATAAATACATAAACTTCTCTTCATAATCAGACACCATCCTTTTGCTCAAATGGAGTAATGTGATCTCATTGTCTAATGTGGGACAGATCCCTGGCAGTCTAGGGCCACACACTTTCAAACTTGCTTACACAATCTAACCAAGCAGCAGTAAGTAATGCCATATTTGAAGACTCAGCAGGAGAAAAGCTTCTAAAAGGTCTGATTGACCTCATCAGAGAACTGGTAAACAAAAACGAGCACATCCTGGCTGGCTTTCTACAGAACCATCTCTAAAAGTGATAGGATTAAGTATTGTAAGCAGCACAGTTGAGAAAGAGGGAGAAGGAGAAATATAGATGATTATGAAGAATATAAGGCATAGAAAACAAACTGAACCAATTTAGGCAAGGTTTATTTTGATCCTTGGACAATGCAGCAAATGGGTTGTTGAAGGAAAAGTCTTCATCATGGTTCAGTCCAAGCCGGGAATAAACAACATGGCGACTGCTTTATTGAAGAGGAGAGCCAGACAGAAAGATGGCGCTGGAAGAAAAGAGAGAGAGCACATGTAGGGAGTGGGGTTTTATATCCTCTGGAGCTCTTGAGGTTGTTTCCTGTTCCTGTTTGAGGCTTTCTATTTCCTGTGTCATGTATTTTGACCTGAGTCTGAGTGTGCCCCTTTGGCATCTGTGGGTTAATCCTATTATGTCCTGTCTTACAGTTTGGGTGGGGTATGTAGATTTTAAGGTTCTTTGTCTTCCTAAGCTTCTAGCTGGAAGGCTACAACCTTCCTGAATGGATTATTAATCTGCATTTCTACAGAGCTAGTTTCTGCTTGGGGGAGGGAGACTTGGGGCTATTAAGAAAAATTGGGCATGCTTTTCTGCCACTTTAAGATCCTTTGAGGAAATATATTTTTCTGCCCTTTTAATATTTCCTTCTCTGGGGGGGCTGACTTCCCACAGGGTGTGGAGAGAATATTTATTTCAAGGAAGTCAAACTATATTTAACCTGATCTACAAAAGGCTAAGGAAGTTTGGACCTGATTAATACTTGTATGGAACACTTTACTATAGGACTTTAGGTTAGGCTGGAAAATTGGAGGGAAAGAAAACACCACAGAAGACGGTAGTGGCACTTCCATACTGTTAACAAAAATCACAGCACACCCGTGATTAGGATCATGTAAACTTCAAGTGTCTCCTTAAAAGAGGCTTTATTTTTCAGGCCACATCATAAGCATTCTAGCACCGTGTCAACCAGATTCTAGGCATGGTTAGAGGAATATCATTAGGCAGAAGTCAGTGTGTTGCCTAATTCTCCATTGGGTTGAGAAATTCTTCCAATGGTGGTGGTGGAAGGACTTTTTATGCATGCAAAACATGCATAGCTGGAGTATTGATCCAAAGATCAGATTTCTCTCTGAAGTCACAAATCACAGTGTTATATAAGAAGGACATTCTCTTTTTTCTCACTACAGTATATGTGTTAGGTAGGTTTGCCTATGAAAGCGGATCACTCATCTTCTGGACTGTTCATACCACATTACTTTTTTTCTTCTATTGAAGCACTCTTCTTACTTGTATTATAGTACCATATGTCAGATGGGATGTCTCCCTATAAAGTCTAGTCAATGCATGTTATTGTCTTCATGTGCTAATGTTTGGCTAAAACTGTCCACTTGCCTTCCGAATGAAGTAGTTCCTTTACTACCATACTTTCTCTTTATCAGGTTTCCCCAACCTGGGGTCTGTCCAATGTGACAAGTGAAAATGACAGAAGTTATAGGTGAACTCCTATTAGAAGGGGTGTGATAAAGGCTGAAGAAAGCTCTTTTTCTGACTATGATATAGCAGTAGTCTATATCACGTGCTCTTTTGTTAATAGGTCCCCAAACCACCCACCATTAATATTTCTCCCCTGCATTCCATTTTATGTTATATACTGCTCACACTTAAATATGATTGTGTTTGTGTGCCTATGTGACTTTGAACCAGTCATTCACAGCCCTAGACTAGGAAATGGAAAAACCAACCTGCCCTAGATCAGCAAGGAGGTTTATAGCCCATAATCTTTAAAGAAGAGACCTTCAACCTGCAGTGGACTGATTTGTGCTGATAATAATAGTAAAAATAATCGTAAAACTTGGCAAATAATTTTTTATCACCGTGCTATCTGATCTAATTAACACAGAAGCTACAACTATAACCTGACAACTCATCCCTTTGCCAACAACATGTGGCAATCAACATGAGATTCTGTAACTGACAATCCATCTGACTGACATAGTATAGGACATCCTACTTGAGCAGGGGGCTGGACTAGAAGACCTCCAAGGTCCCTTCCAACTCTATTCTATTCTTCTCCATACAAATATATATATATATATATATTTCACCATTAATTTGTGTTCATTGCTCAGGTGTTTTGCATTGAGTATTAGTGCCCTCTTCTAGGCACAGCCCAAAATGCCTATGAAACTTGGGGCATTTTTTTTAACTGAATCATAATATATTCGGCATTTGTTGTATCTTTGTTGTGACACAGCTTTGGAGAAAGAATGTGTGAAGATGGCAGCATCAAGAAGGAGAAGCTGAGACTGCATTGTGGCTGTGAGAGGATCACATGCTCTTGAGTGGTTATGGAAAGTATGTGCAGGTGGGGAGAGTAGATAGCTTCTGTTTCTGAGGAGAAGTTATTGCTTTTTTTTATGCAACTCTCATAAACATTTTGTTTCCAAACAGATGGCTTATTGGAATTTAGAGCAGATGAAGGTGGACTGGAGAAGATTTTGTTCAATTCCACATCCCAGCTAAAGAACCTTAATAAACCTGCTGCTTAGACTTCTACACAGTTCACTTTTTGATCTCTGCTCTTCTATCACCCATAGGAAAAGCAGGTGCTTTCCTGCATTTTCATGTAGGTTTTGCGTTAAAGATCTATTACCTTCTTGCTGAGGAATCCAATTTTTTTTTTTTAGAAAAAGGTTATTTATTACCCAGCTGCACAATTTTGTAGATGCAGAAGGGGGAAATGGTTTTTCTCCCTGTGCACAATGAATTTCTTGACAGAATAAAATAACTATTTTTATTAGGCAGATCTTTGATTCCTGGATGGATGTAGTGTTTTATTTATGTTTTTAATGGATACATTTTTATACCCTCCGCATAATTTGGAATGAATGCCTGGGTTTCTAATGTATAATTTCCTGTAGTAGCTTATAATTCTGGCTATGGAATTGCTGCAGAAGAAATGGAGCAATGGGTCCAGTTCTGAATACATTTCATACAAGTCAAATGTGCCCTAATTGTCATGTTCAATCAGTGGCATTGTGCACTGAGGGAAACTTGGG
This sequence comes from Azemiops feae, assembly GCA_023970755.1. NCBI lineage: Eukaryota > Metazoa > Chordata > Lepidosauria > Squamata > Viperidae > Azemiops > Azemiops feae. The sequence goes on along the minus strand of JALGBA010004174.1, from coordinate 1,630,571 downwards.
CCATTCTGCCAGCTCCAGTAAAAATCCACTTTATGACTGTTCAGCAGTGAAAGGCACGTATATCAGCTACAGGTTGTTTTTCTTAATTGACTCATTTGCAACATTAGAAATGTTCTTGGCAACCAGGCCATTGGTGCTGGAGGTTGAAGGGTGTAACTGCTATCTCCTTGGAAGCATTATTTTAAATGCAACTGATGTGACTAGATGTCTTCACTTCAAGCTAAATATAACACACACGAATTGTGTAACTTTTTGTTCTCACAAAATTTTAAATACATAAAATAATCCCAGACATGTATTTTGTTTCAACTTTGTGGCCAAGGCACTTTCTGGAAAAAATATCTTTAGGCCATAAACAGAGCAAATTCTATTGTCTTCTCAATTGATTTGGCTGTTCTAGCGCTGGTATAAAAAGTCCTTGCAATGGAACTGATCTTGGCCACAAGAGATTTGTTCAATTAAGTTGCAGGACAAGCCAGTGTTTATTACCCCTCTCATATTCTTGTTCCAAAAGATGGCTGCCTACCCTGGAAACCCAACTGACTGAAGGAGGGCTTCAAATGTCCTCCCAGGCTTCAGGGTTAGCAAGTAATCATCATCATAGCAGTTATTATGTATCCACAAAGTCCCTTTCTAAGTGAATGAGTATCAGCCAGTTAGGACAAATGACCACATTGTAGTAAGTTGTCCATTGTCTTCAAACAATAGCCGCATGGTCATCTGCTAGAGATGCTCTAATGGACCCCTAAGGTCCTTCCAAGTCAATGATTCTATAATTCAGCCTTAGAACAGAGATGCACAGCTTGAGGAATCCGGTGCACGGGTGACTCCTGAAAGTCGTTAAAGTGGCCACCACCACACTTATCAAAGTATCATCAAATTGTCTCAGTATGAGAGATTACACTCTCAAAGAGTCATAATTTTAATCACTGCAATGAATCCAGGTTAATTTTAGTTAAGTGAAATGATATGGTTTTCCTGGTCCTTGCTTATCAATCAAATGTTAGGTATAGATCTGAAGAAAATTGTCTGGCTTTGCCTTGAAGCTTGCTCCTCTAAATGAACATTATCAACTTGCCTGTTGCTGTCCCTGGATGGTTGCATTGGCTCTTGACCTTGATATGCCTAAAGGCTTTTGGCATCTCTGGGCCCAGTTTGCTATACTGTGTCTTGACCCTTGCCTACCTGCTGTTGACAGTACACCCATTCCCAAGCTCTGGATGTCTGTTGCTCTGCAACTTGACCTCTCCTTTGGATCAGACAAGAGCTCCTGGCAAGATGGGCTGAGAGAGGCAAAAGCCTGTTTACCTCCTACAAAGTCTTGAACTCTGGATCTTTCCTCCAGGGCTCAGTCAGGATTTTTATCTGGTTTATCTGCTTCCACTCATGGTTCGCCACTCAGGTTGAAAGTTGGATGGCCTTATAAATTGATTTGAAAAAATAAATAGCCCGGTTGCGATATTTATAGTGAGAAACCCAACTCTTTTCTCCATGTGTACCTGGCAGACTTTGTAGCATGGGGCCATGGTGCTGCTTCCATCATTTTGACAGAAGCAGCCAGATTCTACAGACCCTGAGGCAGCTGCTGGTCAGTTCCCACTCATAGGCAGCCCCTTTGGATTCTAGAGCCTGACCTGGATTACAGCCTCAGAAATAAGCCCAATTAGGAAGTCCTGTGTTTTAGGCCTACACAAAACTTTCAAAAGACTTCCTTCATCAAATGTGCTGGTGTGAGAAAAGTTCATTTCCTCTTTATTAAAGTGTCCATGTTCTCTGAAAGATTCACACAGCTGCTCCCAAACAGTCTCTAGTTGCTTGCACATACTGTAGGTGTGTGTGAGCGTGAGGGGTACCAAGCCACTGCATTCCATTGATGATCCCAGCAGATGCAAATGCCTACCCCAGCTACTTGGTACAGCTTTCAAACCAGCCACCAGAGCCTTACAAAAAATTCAGATGGTTGATCACTTAGAGGAGAGGTGACTAACATGTTTTGAAATGCTCCTCTATCTAATGCTTTTACTGCCCTAATCTGTACAGATTATTAGAGAAGACTGAATGATTCTGATGTGAAAAGCTGCTGATAGTCGGGGACAGCACATAGCATTAATCAAGAGTAGAGATGACAAAGGCATGAATGCCTATGATTAGGACCTCTCAATCCAGACATGGGTTCAATTTGTGCACAAAATGGAGTTACACAAAGGCCATCCAAAGCCCAGATGGCACCTGCTCTTCAAGGAAGAGCCGTGAGTCCAGGAGGACCCTTAAACCATGCAAACTTTTATTTGCAGAGTACCACAGTGCCTGGCCATCATTTATTTTTCCAGACAATCACTTTCTCTGGACAGATTCCTCCTGGACAGCATGTTGAAGTCTCGTCATATGGACTTTTAAAATTTGCACAGATGTTAATAATGTAAAACTGATCAGCCCACAACTCTCCCCTTCTGCCCTGAAGGTTTTCAAAATAGCAACTGGGCTGTAACTAATGACATACTCTGTCTGAAAAGCTAAGGGAGAAACCATCTCCTCTTTTCTCCTTTTGTTTTTTTGGATTTTTTGCAAGTCTCCAGAAATAGCAGATGAGTTCAAAACCCTCTTGAAAAGCTCAGTGCCATCAATAAGTTATTCTTAAATGTTTTCTGCATTTTTTTTTAAATTCATGGCAATTTACCAACCTTCAGATGAGACTCTTGGGGCAATGAAGAATTCTAACCTGGAATGGCTGACTCAGTCTCAACCAACAGTCTCTCTCTCTGTCTGTCTCTCTGTCTCTGTCTCTCTGTCTCTCTGTCTGTCTCTCTCTGTCTCTCTGTCTCTCTCTCTCTCTCTCTCTCTCTCTCTCTCTCTTTGTGTATTTGTTCTGTACAGTATATGCACCTTTTTCAGCAGCCTTTCCTCAGATGGGTATCTGGGGGTAGAGTGGTTTTGAGCCAAGAGCTGTGTTTCTGCACACAGAAAACTATACAGTCTGAAGATTTGAAAAAGTATGTCATTTCTGTGTCTGAGAATTCCAAGCAATATCATGACTTGAGAAGGAGTTCTTTAGAAGAGGGAATAGCAATAGCAACAGCATGTAGGCTTATATACCAACCCCCATAAGTGCTTTCCAGCATTCTCAGTTTGCAATGTAGAAGCATACTTGCATATTGCCTCCAACAATGTGAGTCTTTTTTTTACCAACCTTGGAAGGATGGAAGGCTGAGTTAACCTTGAGCTAGTCAGGTTCAAACTACAGGCTGTGGGTAGAGTTTGCCTTCAGTACTACACTTTACCCATTGCACCACCAGGGCTATGTCACTGGATATTAAGGGTCTCTCTTCCTCATCTTGCTTCTGATTTTTTTGCAGACTAGAACATGCTTTGAAACTAAGAACGGAAAAAAAACCAACCCTGCCCATCCCATTAGATCTAGCAGAAAAGTCATACTACAAGCCTGTTTGCTACAGAATTACACTTGGTGGGCCCAGGGGGTGGGGTGTAAGGTGCCCACCTTACAGAACATTCTCCACACACCCCCAATTGAGGTTAGCCTCCTCTTTACTTGTTTGCTGGAACTCCCTCAAGACCTGGCTAGCTCATCATATCTGGGGGTCCCAGGGGATTGGTGACATTCTAAGGTGGCTCCATTGTGGTTAATATTCACTCTCTGCCATGCCTTTTTTATTTTTAATAATGAGTGTTTTATATTTTTTAATGATTGGGGTTTTTTACATATTGTGTAGTTTTACTTCACTGTTGTACATTACTCAGAGTCACAGATGGGACAGTCGTATAAATTTGTGAAACAAATAAAATTAAAACTTTCTAATATGCCTAAAAAGGAGGATTGTGGCAGGTTCAGTTTTTCGTACTGGAATTTTAAAAAAACACCTGTGTCTGCTAGAATTCCCAATTGTTCATCATTCCTATATTCTAACATTCGAAAAAGCACCAATACTTTAGAGCAGTGATTCCCAACCTTTCTGGCTCCAGGGACCGGCAGCAGCAGCAGCAGCGGCAACAGAGGGGAAGGGATATTCTTTGTGCTCAATCTAGCTCCTGCGCATGTGCAAATGAAGCTTTATACGCTCTTTTGCCACTTGAGTGACTCGGTTCCCAACACGCCACAGACTGGTACTGGTCCAGAGACCGGGGGGTTGGGGACATCTGCTTTAGAGAATTTACAATTTCCACTAATAATACTTTTTTGGATTCTCAGTAGTTGGTATCCTAGTACTGTAGAAAAATGCATCTGAATATATATCCCATCCCATCTTTGTATAATACTAAATTCAGAAGGCCTGTGATTTCCTTAGTTTGTTCTCCAAAATAAACTCATTTTGTTTATATACTCAATGCATCTCTTATTTTCCTCAGATAAATAATGCTCAAGGGGGCCAACAATAACAGCATTAAAATAAAATACAGCATTATCCTTAAAGAATCGAAGCCGATCCATTTAAAAGAGGAGACAAAATGCCCCAGGAAAAAAGGAAATAAAACAGGCCCCTCCTCGTTGCAATGGATTTGAGCAGACAAAAGTCAGTTTAAAAGCCCAGCTAATGAGAAATGTCTTTATCTGTTGGCAGCAGGGTTAGAGCGAGTCTGGCCTCTTTTTTATTTATTTATTTATAAAGAGTTGCAGATTGAGACAGAAGGCTCTCCTGAGATTCCTGCCATCTGGCAGGCTCAAGGATGAATGAGTCTAAAGCTATGTATGGGGCTTGTTGCTTTCAGCTAGAGATTTGTTCTTCAGCCTGTCACAAAAAAGCTAAGCTGGCATTTCTGTTCATCTCACAAGCCTTGTACAGTACTTGATATACTCTCTGGCTGAGGACCTGGCTTGCTGAAGAGATATTATGCGAGTGGTCCTTGCAAGCATTTTATTGTGATAAAATAAAACTTCCATTAGCAAGAAAGCTAGCAAGGCCTTGTTGAAAAAAAAATCTTCCTCAGGATTCAGTCCAAGCCGGGAATAAACAACACGGAGACTGCTTTAGAAAGAAGGTTGTAGTTTATTGAAGAGGAGATGGATCTGGAAAAACTGACCACATGTAGTAGGGAGTGGGTTTTTATACCTTCTTGGGCTTTGGTTTGAAGTTGTTCCTGTGGCATGAACTTTGATTTGAGTCTGAGTGTGCCTTTCTGGTATTCTGATGGTGGTGGGTTAATCCTATTATGTCCCAAAGGTCATATCCTGCTTCCCTGGGGCTGTGGCTGATGACTGTTGGATTTTTGGTGTGAGGGATTGTTGATTCTAGAGATCTTTGTCTTTCTAATCCCAGCTTCCTGGTTCCACTCTTTCTGACAAGATTATCACATATGCATTTCTGCAGACCTGGTTTCTGTTTGGAACAGAGACCTGGGGGGGGGGGTTCTGCCTTTAAGATCCTTTGGGAAAATATAATATTCTGCCTTTTAATGTTCCTAAAAATATTTCTTTCTCGGGGGGGGGGGGGATGACTTCCCACAGCCTAATGGCTGTGAAATTAACCCATCCGTGCCCATCCATGCATACAAAGCCTCCCTAATCTTTAACATGTTAAGCATATTGGCAACTTTGTGTTCCAGATTCTTGAGATAGTACATAAAGAAGCTGACTAGCAAGGTAAGTTTAAGTACAAAGGTCAAATTTGGGGGGGGGAATTCTATTCTACAAACACTTTAAAAAAGCTGAAATTAAAGGCTGTCTCAGCTTTAGACACCAAAAACTGATGGAGGTTGCTCTGATTAATCATGTACTTCCTGAAAGCACAACTTGGCAATATTAATATGCAACACACACACACACACACAAACACACACCAAACTGGCTTGTGCTCTGAACGAGGATATACTGTAGTCAGATTGTACTGTCTTCTCTGAAGACTATTTCTAACTAATGCTGTATTTTTACATATGTTTCTCATAAATGAAGTCGCCATATGCAATTAATATTCTTCCTTTTTTCTGCAAATCTGCAAGAAAGGTGCATGTAAGTTGCCATTTAGATCCAGGTTTATATAAAACCTATTTCCTGTAGAACTTATTCCCCATCTACAATCTGCATTTTTGCTTTGAATCGCAGCAGGTGGCAGTCCTTGGCCAGGTTACCTGAGCTTGGAAGGTAAGCAGATTTTGGCTAGCTTAGTACTTCCGTAAGAAGCATCCAGGTAATTCCAGGACAAAGAAGGTGCTGGCAAGCCATTATTTATACATACACAGCATTTTAAAAGAAGCTAAAAATTTGTGCTAAGGCAGAATGGGAGATTGGATCCAGCTTCTTTTAATATATACTATTTCTAAAAATTTATTACTTCTTTCTGACAAAATGACGGTTATCGCCAAATAAACATATGTAGTAACAGAGCAGCCAGAAAAACAAAACAAAACTTCATTTATTTCCATGGAAATATTGTGGGGAACTAAAACTGATATCCAAAGTCCTTCTTCCATCCAATTTATAGTATTTTGGCTTCCATAAACCAACAGAGAGATTTTGGCAGTGGGAGGCTAATGTTTTAGTTTAGATTTCCCTTCCCTTGCTAGAGAACCTTATGCTCTGTTTCTAGAACACAGAAGAGTTGAAGAAAAAATAACTGGGTATAAAATGATTGAATGTAGGAAGAACAAGAGAAAATTCTCAGAGATTCAAATGAGAGACAAATGCCAGTGTTCCTATTAAAATTTCCAGAGTAGATTAAACAGAACTCTGGAGCTGAATAGTCTGCTTAACAAAAAAATAATAATTGCTTTGAATCATTTCTTCTTACTGTATCACTAGGAAGATACGCACTGTTCTGTTCGCAATGCAGACATGAAGACGAGGCAGTTGGTACAAAAGATGTTCTTTATTGAAGACATTCACTGAACAGAAGCAAGCGAGAAATGGCAACATGCCCTTTTTATACTTCCCCTGCAAGGGGGGGCTCAACCAATGAATGCAGGCTATTCTCCTGCCTCGCACATGCGCACGAGGCTGGAGACAGCCTGTCTGGGTCCCGGGCAGACATGTGGTCTGCCCGGGTCTCTGCAACCGGTCCCGGGTGAACACGTGGTCTGCCCGGGTCTCTGCAGTTGTCCTGCAGATTTCCTGAGCCTTGCTGATTGACTCAGCAAGGCCCAGGACACAACATGCACAGTTGTGATATTACTAAAATTCTATCTTACCCCTTTTGACAGATGATACTGATGAAAGAAATTTCCCAACATGTAACACTCTTTGTGATGGAGATCTGTTTCCAGAACTAACAATTGCACTTCCAAATGATAAATGTCCCAGATTGACCTTTCAGAGTAAGCATCGGATCAGCCATGTGCTTCACACAACTTTTCCAATTATTAATGTAAGTCCCTGATGCCTCACTGCGGAGCCAAAAAGAGCAAGGAGTTAAAAAACAAGAGAGGGCCTGTCTTTGTTTCAGAAGCCAGGAATTACTTCACGTTCTTGGGAGGAACTCATAGCCAGATGCACAGAAGAGTAGATCCATGTGTAAAAACAAGTGTGTGTGCACACACATCCACATTCCAAATGAAGGGATGTACATCCAGTTAGAATACCCAGTCAATCCAAGGGTTCCAGAAGGGCCTCAGCAGCCAAGCAGCTCCCATATCTCTCTAATAAAAACTCAGCATGGATAAAATTCTAGTCAAAGTAATGCATTCATGGATACATCCTAAGAAAAACATAACCACCGCTGAACTAAATGTGGCGATTTCAGCAACCATCTCCATTGCCATCTTGCCTCAGGATTGTGGGAGCAGAAGTCCAGCCCAGATGGTGAGAACTTGGTAGGGAAAGGTTGAGTGCGAGGGAATTCACTGGAGAAAGCACTGATGTTCGGAAGAGTTAGCGGTAAAAGGAAAGAGATTCTTAGCCACCAAAGAACACGATGGCTGGACATCAGCAAAGCTGACACCAGCCAGAGCATAGAACAACTCACAGAAGTAGTCCAGCATTGGAAGATGTGGAGAGACCTGGTGGATAGAATCACCAAGAATTGGACATGAATGGATATCATCATCATCATTGCCACCACCACCGCCACCACCACCACCATCATCACAGGACTGATGGTTTAGTTTTCTTTTCCTCTAATATGAATGCCTTGAGGTACAAAGACCCCTTTTTTCTCAGTATTTCCATTCATTCCATTGGGGATTAGAATTCCTTTAGGGAATTCTAAGAAGTAGAAGGAATTCTAAGAATTCCTTTAGGGAATTCAAGAAGTAATGGATGGAAACTAGTCAAGGAGAGAAGCAACCTGGAACTGAGGAGAAACTTCCTGACAGTTAGAACAATTAACCAGTAGAACAACCTGCCTCCAGAAGCGGTGAATGCTCCAACACTGGAAGTTTTTAAGAAGAGACTGGACAGCCATTTGTCCGAAATGGTATAGGGTTTCCTGCCTGAGCAGGGGGTTGGACTCGATGACCTACAAGGTCCCTTCCAACTTTATTATTATTATTATTATTATTATTATTATTATTATTATTATTATTATTATTATTATTATTATTATTATTATTATTATTATTATTATTATTATTATTATTATTATTATTATTATTATTATGGACAGTTACAGCAGGCCTTGGCTATTCCCATTTGATTTTCCCAGGGAGCCTCTGACATGGTGTCTATCGCATGGGGTAGGACTCTGAAGTGCTCATAGTTGTGTTAACCAGTGTAATTAGTGTAGCGTCCCTATGTTTCAGAATACGGATGAAAGGGAATGACCACTATTAATATGTACAAGTGGGAGAGAGGGAGGGCGAGATAAACAAAGTGTGATAAGAGATTCTAAAATCAAAATATTTTAATAAAAACTGTTTTGGACAAAACTTCTGCTGCAGCATTCCTAAGAACACTAAATTGTGCTCAACCCAATAGGTTATTAGGATCTTCCCCGAGCAGCATATTGTTCCAAAATTAACGCACCACTTCCTTTGTAATGTTCTTCTCTTTAGCTTGCTACCAGACGTGTTCCTGGCCCTCAGCATAATGAAACTGTAGTTGAACCAAGCACGTATTTGTGTGGGGGAGATGGATCCCTCAATACATATCCTTCATAAATCAGATGACATATCAGTTTATACAGCAGAGGAAACTGGAAAAAAAACTTACACATATTCATCTCTGAGGGCCAGGTTACGCTTCACATTAATTATATTGCCCTATGTAAGTAAGAAATTTATTTCCCCTCTCTCTCTTTTCTCTCAATTGGTGGCTACAGACATGTACTAAGAGAGGTTTCTACTGATAGTTTCATATAATAACTATTCTTGATAAGTGGAAAGAGCTTCATGCTGGATGGGCATGTGCACACATGAGTGCAAGTATGTAAGATATTAACAAACATATACAATGTAGCAAAATGAGCTTCACCACTGTCTTTGAAAACAGTGTAGATCACCTTTCTTTTGGAACTGCTAAATGCCATGCGGTATATATTATATCCCTCCTCAGCCCCAGAACAATTTCTGCATGAGCAGTTATGTAGAAATAAATAGGTAATCTGCTCTGCAATATAAATGTTTCATTGTAATTGCTGCATCTTTTTGAAGAAATGATAATATGAACTATGCCGTTTGTTTGTTTGTTTGTTTGTTTGTTTGTTTGTTTGTTTGTTTGTCTTCTAGTCCGTGTTGACTCCTGGTGACTGCCTGGACACATCCCACATTTTATCTTGGTAAGATTGCAGAAGTGGTTTGCCCTTGCCTCCTTCCTAAGACTGAGAGAGGGTGACTGGCCCACAATCACCTAGCTGGCTTTGTACCTATGGCAGAATTAGAACTCACAGTCTCCTGATTTCTTGCCAGATACACTACATCAAACTGGCTTTCTTATCAAGTTGACAGGCATATGAAACACTCATTTTCATTGGACTACTATCATACATTGTTGCCTCACACAAGTTAATCAGGACCAACAACATATTTGTTGAAATTATGGATAGATCAACTACAAGCAAATCCAATATGTTCTTGCAATTACATTTATAATTTTAGCCTTAAAATTTGTGCCAAGCAACTGTCTAATTTGCTTCCATGACTTCTTCAAGGCATTTCCATGAAAGCGGTTACAGTTACAATGAAAGATGCTTTTTGCAGAAAATTACCCAAAGTCGGATAACTAAACTGCAGTATATACTGCACATAAAAGCAAATACTGTATGTGATGTCACTAGCCAATTTCGCAATCAACCCTTTCCCAATCCAATCAGATTCTTAGAATAATCAAATTTCATTCATCAAAAAATCATGCAGAATGTTTATTTTGGAACGCAGACAAAACTATGCATTAGAAAAGCCCAAGTTAAAAAATGCAACAGAAGGCAAAGCAAAACACATGATATGACACATGATAAAATATAATAAATTAAAAAAAGAGCTGTGCACAGTTTAAAAATATTATTTGGACCTTGCATGAGCTTCGATCTCTCTGCCTTGCAGCTCCTTTAAAAGTTGCTTTAATTTTAATAAGTAGCTTCATTACAGAAGTGGTATCCTTCTTCAGACTCTTTCAGAACCCTGAAAAAGGTGGTGCAGCTTTAACAAACAGCAGAGTACTACTGAAGTCAGGTGAAGTCCAAAGTGGCTGTATCCAATCTTTTAGAGGAGAGTTTTAATCAATCAAGGGCACAGACAGAGAGACCATTGAAATGATCTGGGAAATATGCCAGCATACAATCTGCTGCCCTAATGTCCAAGCCCTTTTTTGCCACAGTTTCTGTTGTTCTCCTTACTGTTTTGGAACAGGTTAGACACAAGTGGATTTCCCTGGATTTATATTCACTTCCACTGAACTCTTGGCAAAGACAAAGACAACTATCAAACATTTTCCTTAATGAGTGGTAAGAGAGGGTAGGACAAGTGTAGAAGTGGCTTTGAATGGCAGGTTTTAGTCACTGGTGAACTGGCTTGATTGACAGGTTACAAACGTGAAGGTCTTCTGCACCTGTAATCTGTCAATCAGGCTCCTTCCACCAGTCTTTTTAAAGAGTGCTAAATTTATGAATCATAAATTACCTGGCTAACAGGTTGCAGTTGTAGAGGAAGGGTTTGAGATGAAGCAGGAAGGATGGTAATCTGTTACATGAGAAGGATGACAAAATCTCATTTAATGATAAACATAAAGGGATTTGCTTTCTGAACTCTTGGCACAAATCCACTCCAACAGCGCATCTCCAGATGTGAAAAAGACCAGTGATTGAAATTAAAAGGAAAGAAAACCACTAAAATGTGTGAGGAGGGAGAACCTCATTGAATGGGCCTCAACTTATACATAACATTCAGGAAAAAATATCACCCACAGATGAGTTCAAGTCTGATTCAAAAGCAATGTGTTTATTTCCTTACTGGGCAGATCTTAAGTTTCCTTATCTAAGGCATCCTGATTTTCTATTCTTTTAGTACAGGTTTAATAAACATTGCTTACTGATAATTAATATTTTGTTAAATACTTTCTTTGTAGCCAATATGTTTTGAAGAAAGCTCACTGAGATTTATTCCCCAATGAGCATGCACCCTCACACATTAATTAACTTCTTGCAGCAGTTCCTACAGGTAGTCCTTGACTTATGATCCCAACTGAGCTCAAAATTTCTCTTGCTAAGCGAGACAGTGAGTTTTGTGCCACTTTATAACCTTTCTTGCCGCAGTTGTTAAGTGAATCGCTGCAGTTGTTAAGTTAGTGACATGGCTGTTAAGTGAATCTGGCTTCTCCATTGACTTTGCTTGTCAGAAGGTTAATAATAATAATAATAATAATAATAATAATAATAATAATAATAATTAATAATAATAATAATAATAATAATAATAATAATAATAATAATAATAATAATAATAATAATAATAATAATAATAATAATAATAATAATAATGTTGGAAGGGACCTTGTAGGTCATCTAGTCCAACCCCCTGCTCAGGCAGGAAACCCTATACCATTTCAGACAAATGGCTGTCCAGTCTCTTCTTAAAAACTTCCAGTGTTGGAGCATTCACCGCTTCTGGAGGCAGGTTGTTCCACTGATTAATTATTCTAACTGTCAGGAAGTTTCTCCTTAGTTCTAGGTTGCTTCTCTCCTTGATTAGTTTCCATCCGTTGCTTCTTGTCCTGCCTTCAGGCGCCTTGGAAAATAGCTTGACACCCTCTTCTTTGTGGCAGCCCCTGAGATATTGGAACACTGCTATCATGTCCCCCCTCGTCCTTCTCTTCATTAAACTAGACATACCCAATTCCAGCAACCGTTCCTTATATGCTTTAGCCTCCAGTCCCCTAATCATCTTTGTTGCAAAAGGGGATCTCATGACCTTGTATACAGCAGAGGTCATAAACATGAACCAGTTGCCAAGCATCTGAATTTTGATCACGTGATTATGGGTGTGCTGCAATGGTCTTAAGTGTGAAAAATGGTCATAAGTTACTTTTTTCCAGTGCCGTTGTAATTTAATATGGTCACTAAACTAATGTTGTAAGTCTATTACCTGTACTCAAAAACATGCCCTAATTAATTTCTGGGATTCTGCCTCCAAGCAAATGTATTGGGTTGTCTATCACTGGGTTAGATCTACAAACCCAATATCTGTTCCCTGAGTCCCACCATTTGGTAAGGATCATATCTTTGGATCATGTCTAGATCCAGTGCATATAACTATAAGCAGAAGTGGTTTCTTCCCCATTCTGCTCATTATCAAGTTTAGTTTTCTATATCTGGAAGAGCAGTGTTTACATTAGAAAATAAAACAGGCTCTTGTTTGGGGGAGGTTAAAGGTATGTAAATGATCAAGAATGTGATACTAAAATATAAATTTCTCCAACTGAGCCCTTCCATTGACTTGGAACTGTAATTCTCAACATTCCTAGTTAGTCCTAACACATCTAGAGTACACCAATTTGAGGAAGTCTGCTTCAATAGGACATTTCCTTTTGAAGAAAATCCTTACACATAAACATTCAAGAAGCAGAATTTCAGCTGAAAACATATTGATTTATCTTTGTGGTTAATAAAAATATGTATTTTCGATAGAGATTATGTCCAGAAAGAAATTTGTTCTTGAAGGTACAGGGTTAAAGAGCTAAGATTGTCTCTCTCTATAGCTTCAGAAATCTCTACATTTATACAAATGCTTGAGGCAGATGCTTAAATTTGATTCTTCCCCCACAAAATGGCCTTCGACAAGGATTTGAAGAGCGTTGTGCAGGATCAAGTTATTAACGGCTCATTGTCAGGATAGCGATATGCTGCTTCCTAGCATAGAGGCAGTTACTGGGAAACATCAACCAGAGATGTTCTCATCACTAGCTGTACACTCCCCAGGACTCAGAAATCCTTTTATCTGATCCAGAAAACCCGAATAATAAACCTGACCTATAAACTATATTTAAAAAAAAATAACTTAGCAGGATTCTTCACAAGGGCCTTGTTTTCTTTAGATTTCTTTTCTGTTGCATATGCAGATTGTTTTGTTTTATAAGTGCAATATGGTTCCATGTTTCTTCCTTTAATATTACATTTTGAGAAAGGGAATATGAACAATTGACACTTGACTGATCTTAAGCATTTATGTGCTAAGGCAGTGATGGCAAACCTTTAAGAGACTGAGTGCCCAAACTGCAACCCAAAACCCACTTATGCATCGTCGAGTGCCGGGTGGGTGTGGCCCATTGGGTGGGTGTGGCCAATTGGGTGGGCGTGGCTGCGGTGGTAACGGCAGACTGGGTGGGACTAAAAAGTTCAATCAATCAATTCCAACTTTGCAAGATCTTTTTTTTTCCCGCGAGAAGTTGAAATTGACTGATTGAACCTTTTTTTTTTTTTTTACACATGGCGGCAGAGGCCTAAAGCGAAAAGGTTTTATAAAACCCAGCTGAAGGCCTAGGACTGGGGTGATGGCGCGCGTGCCCACAGAGAGGGCTCTGAGTGCCGCCTCTGGCACCCGTGCCATAGGTTCGCCACCACTGTGCTAAGGTATCTAATATATGACAGTATTATTTGTTGGCACGCAATATATCACAATAATCATGTTCAGGGTTTTTTCCTCTGTTTTGTTTTGTTTTCAGATGTCACTTCCTACAAGAACTCGCTTGTCAATATTTACTATTGCAGACCACCGAGGGTCATTTTTAGAGAAAACGTTTGACTGATCTGATCATTGATACAGGTAGTTCTCGACTAACAACCATTTGTTTAGTAACCATTCGAAGTTACAACGGCATTGAAAAAAATTACTTGTAACCATTTTTCACACTTATAATCACGGTCATGTGACCAAAATTCTGATGCTGGGCAATTGACTCATATTTAAGATGGTTGCAGCATCCTGGGATTATGCAATCACCTTTTGCGAACTTCTGACAAGCATAGTCAATGGAGAAGCCAGATTCACTTTAAAACTGTGTTACTAACTTAACAACTGCAATGATTCACTTAACAACTGCGGCAAGAAAGGTTATAAAGGGGGGCATAACTCACTTAACAACTATCTGACTTAGCAACAGAAATTTTGGGCTCAATTGTGATCCTAAGCTGAGGACTACCTATACACCAAAAGCCTTTCGCATGTGTCCTCTTCTTCATTGTATGAAGAAGAGTTGACTGAAGCGATTATGGAGACCAAATTGGTTATTTTCTCTCAGCCCTGGGCTTATCATGTGACACAACAGGAAAAGAGCCCCCTTGTCCATAAAGGAGTTGTCTCAGAAGCCTCGATGAATATGCAATGGAAAATAGCAGTGAAGCTATTCTCCAAAGCACCTGAAGGCAGGACAAGAAGCAACGGATGGAAACTAGTCAAGGAGAGAAGCAACCTAGAACTAAGGAGAAACTTCCTGACAGTTAGAACAATTAACCAGTGGAACAACCTGCCTCCAGAAGCGGTGAATGCTCCAACACTGGAAGTTTTTAAGAAGAGACTGGACAGCCATTTGTCTGAAATGGTATAGGGTTTCCTGCCTGAGCAGGGGGTTGGACTAGATGACCTCCAAAGGTCAGGAAAAAAGAAAAATGGGAAAAAGATGTGTTAAACTGCCATGTGTCACCACCTTCCATAGATGTTCAAAGTTCATGTAAATGAATCATAAATGGTCTGCACCGTGGCACTGCCTGCTTGTGCTGTGATCGGCACGTCTATAAATAATGAGCTGAGGTAGAAATATATTTGAACCACACTCAATATAGTTATCCTATAGGGCAGGGTGTCAACGTTTGAAACGAATCTGGCTGAAGCCATCTTTGTCGTTCACAGTTGCCACACAGGCTGGGAAGGGGGAAGAAGATGGAAGTATCGCTAGCGATCCCGTGGGAACCAAGGTCATCCTCACAGGTGCTGAAGACAGAGAGAAGGAGTGTCAAGGAGCCTGCCAATTGCCTTCATTGGGTAGCATGATCAATGGCACAGTAGGGGGGAAGGAAGTATTACATTTAGTTACATTGAATCCGCATGAGAATTGCTAAAATTCCCATGACTATTAGGGAAAATACACCCGGTGTTTCATTTAAATTTATTAAAACCAGTCATAAAATCAACATTAAGACCAGTACCTAGAGTAGCCCCAGGTCCCATTATAGTGGAAGGTGACACCTACTATGAAATAAAACGGATCCTTGATTCTCGACTGAATAAAGGGAAATTCCAGTATCTAATTCAGTGGAAAAGCTATCCTTTGTCAGAAGCTACTTGGGTAAAGAGTAAAGATATAAAGGCAGATTGACTAGTACAGAAATTTCACAATAAACATCCCCAGAAGCCTCAAGACTGAGCCTTCGCGTAATAGAGTAGAAGATTAGCAAACTCCTAATGTGTATCTATGCTTATTATTTTCCAGGAACTCCTTTTTCTCTAGGGGAGTCCGACTGTCAACTTTTGAAATGAACTTGGCTGAAGCCATCTTTGTCGTACACAATTGCCACATAGGCTGGGAGGGGAGGAGAAAATGGAAGTATTGCTAGACATAACATCAAGCGATCCTGTGGGAACCAAGGTCATCCTCACAGGTGCTGACGATGGAGAGAAGAAGGGTCATGGAGCCTGCCAATTGCTCTCATTGGGTAGCATGATTAATGACATGGTAGAGGGAGGGAAGTATTACATTTAGTTACATTGAATCCGCATGAGAATTTTAGAGTTGGTTTCACTTTTGATTGTGCCAATATTATGTATCCAATAAACATGTTCTTTGAGGAACTTTCAAGCCTCGGAGTTCTGATTTGTTTGGGTTCATTAGTCAGAACCTTGACACAGGGGTGTCCAACCATGGCAACTTTAAGACTTGTGGACTTCAACTCCCAGAACTCCCCAGCCAACTAGGAAAATGATTATCTGGTAAAGGGTCAGCACACTAGAGGGAGGGAATGTTTCCAAAATGGAGTGGAAATTTCTTATGTACCAGAGTCTCAACCCAATTTGGGCTGAAGAGTATTTTATGACATTTACTATTTCACATTAAACCTTAATGTGCTTCTAATATAACAAAGAAGTCCGGCTGACATTTCTCAGCTGTTCTAAATTTTAGCCTCTTTTCCTTCCAAAACTATGAAAGCTAAACTTTTCAAACTTCTTTTTGCTTTAAGACGTAAGCACTGAAAGCGCCAAACTATGGCACAAACGTCAGTGCTTGTCTGAGGCTCCCTGGACATGCAGAAAAGCTCCTTGTAGCCAGAAGCAGTTCTGCAAAATTCTTTCTTATCCAGCATCAAAATTGAGAGTTTTTAGCTATTCTTTTGTTCCAAACAACTCTTGACAGATCTGCTTCTTTAAATTCCACACTGGCCAACTTATTGTTTTTTTCTAAAAGGCCAGCCCTTTCCCTAGCTGGGACAGTCAGCAAAGATTTTCATCTGACATAATCCACATATGAGAAAAACGTGAGGTTTCTGTTCTTTGCTGTAACTGTGTAAATGTCCACAACTGCAAATTCAAAGTCACAAATGGAATGTGGAAAGCAGATTTGGCCCTTAAAGAGATGCACCTTGTTACTAGTGGTTTTGGGAAAGGGATGGGACCTCTTCTAGACAAGCAATGACCTAATCTGAAATACAGCAGCTGCTCTTTCTTCAATTTATCAAATATGATAAAATAGTTTCTGTCTGTATCCTAGCAAAAACAGCTCATCTATAGGCAGGAATCAGAGTAACATGATGTATTAGAGAACGTCTCCAATAACATGAGGCTCCAAAATTCCCATCTTATATTTTCATACGTTATTCCATACTTTTGCATTTTCTAGATTGTTCTTGTTTATTCAGACCTTTAGCAGCACACAACATGCTTGGCATCCTTGAGACTTATTCTAGCCTTTTGTAAATAAATATAAATGTGTTTTAAAAGATCTTACATAAGAGAAGTTTTACAGTCTACTAACCCCTCCTTACTATGTTCCTAAAAATTTGGATAACCATTAGGTGGAAGCCAAGAAATAAGAAAAATTTATTGTTTTCTGCCATCTAGTGGCTGATCAGTGTTTTGCTACCCATATTGGATAGCTTATGCCAGGGGTGTCAAACTGCCGGCCCGCGGACCGGTTGCATCATGTGGAGGCCGTGCCCTCCCCAGCTCTGGCAATGCGAAAAAAGTCGCGATATGTCGCGACACGTTACGTGACGTGGCGAGTTTGACGCCCGTGGCTTATGCCATAGCCCAAGAATTTATGTATTTAAATAAAGGTAGGAAGTTTTCAAGTTATTTCATATCTATACTAAAATTCATAGTGCTGTAATTATGGGTCTGTCTATATTTTTAAGTCTACAGTAGCACTTACAAACAACAATCGCAATCATTGAGCTCATTCACAATGCACTGAAACTGTGAATAAAATCCCTTCATTCCACCTCCACAAAATAATTTTTCATTTATTTATCTGCATGGATAATAATAATAATAATAAAGTTGGAAGGGATCTTGGAGGTCATCTAGTCCAACCCCCTGCTCAGGCAGGAAACCCTATATCATTTCAGACAAATGGATGTTTCTGGATTGTTCTCTGATTGCTGTCTGACTCTGTGCACTTATTTGTAGCTGTGTTCATGCAACACACTGCACTACAAACCAGCCAATCACATTTTACCTTAGCATGCTTATGGCTTATTTGATTATTTTGTGGTTCAGCATGCTATGAAAATATAACAAATTAAGTAATCCATGGTTAAGTTGACCATTGATGAGTGTGTCATATTAACAGAGCCAAAATGTGAGGATGTATTTAAAAGAGAAAGAGAGAGAGAGAGAGAGAGAGAGAGAGAGAAAGAAAGAAAGAAAGAAAGAAAGAAAGAAAGAAAGAAAGAAAGAAAGAAAGAAAGAAAGAAAGAAAGAAAGAAAGAAAGAAAGAAAGAAAGAAAGAAAGAAAGATACTCCTGCAGAATATTTTTGATATTACTCTGAAAAGAGAGTAACTTTTTATACTCAAATGGGCTAACAAAACTAGCAAAGTCATAACAAGTGTTTTATTTAGAAGATTAATTACAGATAGTCCTCAACTTACAACACTTCATTTAGTGACTGTTCGAAGTTACAAAGGCACTGAAAAATGTGACTTATGAGTATTTTTCACAGTTACCACCTTTGCAGCCTCCCCATGGTCATGTGATCAAAATTCAGAGGCTTGTCAACTGGCTCATATTTGTGACGGCAGCTGTGTCCTGGGATCATGTGATCCCCTTTTGTGACCTTCTGACAAGCAAAGTCAATGGGGAAGCCAGATTCACTTAACAACCAGGTTACTAACTTATCAACTGCAGGGATTCACTTAACAACTGTGGCAAGAAAGGTCATAAAATGGGGCAAAACCTACTTAACAAATGTCTCTTAACAATAGAAATTTTGGGCTTAATTGTGGTCATAAGTCAACTTGCATACATATATAAAACTTGCATGCTTAAACAAGAAAATGGGCTCGGTTCCTCCGTGTATTCCTTCTCCCCTTCAAGCTTTTAGCTACACCTGTGAATTTCTATAAGCACTGGCTTTAATTTAAACCACTGTTTTGGAAAACACACCAAGATCCAGCTGCCAACAAGTATAATATAGGAAGGGGAAAGGAATTAAAGGACTCCACTATAATCCATTTCTAACATATTCAACTATTTTGCAGGGAAGAGGGATTAGATTTAATCAGTTGTATTCTCTGGCACTTTCCTATGCACTTTGCTATGCTACAGTACATACAGTTGAGAGAATACCCCTTCAACATTATGTTGAAAAAAGTACATAAACTAATACAATAATACTATAAAGACAATGCATTTGCTCTTTTAATGGAGTCTTTCTGTGTTCCATTAAGCTTAGTCCCAGTAAGTATGGATAGATTTGCAACCTTGTATTTTATCTATATGAAAGTATCTTTGACATGAACGTACTCTAAATAGTTGTGCCTTTTAAAAGTTCTATAAATGTAGCTTTTCAAATCACTGTGTGGAAAAGAGGAGAGAAGTATAATCAGCAAGAACCTCTCCATTTCTGTGCTGGCATTTTCCTGCTGTTACTTTCAGAGTGACCTATCCATTTAGAAGATTTTGGAAAACAATACAATTCCTTTTCTATTTATTTTCTAATTTCACCTGCATGCATCAGAAGAATTAGAAAATACCTGCTTATGTAGAGTCAGTTCTCTAAACATAGACATAGGCTTAAAGTAATCAAGAAACAAAGTCATATCTCAAAATTCCTTCCCAAACTATAAGGAAATAAAAAGAAGTTGTAGCTCCTGCCATTTGCCTAGTGCACTCAAGGCTGGGAGCCACTCAGGGCTGAGAGCTATGAGCCAGTGCCAGTCATTTCTTTCAATGTACCTTCTCCATTGTGTGCCTGCTAACTCTCTTACAGTCCCTTCCTCTCCAATGCAAATTCCCTCCTTATTAATTATCCTGGCTCTGGGGTGAGCATTCCAAAGGGCAGGGAGTGAGGGAAAGGGAAGCAGAGTTGAAGTTGTTCAATTTTCCACTTAATGACTATATTGCTTAGTAACAAAGTTGTCAGTCCAAATTGTGGTCACTGAACAAGGACTAATTGTATTCCTAATTTTATTTTCAATCCATTTTCTCCCCACATGAAATCTGTTTTCCACAAGTGCCACACATGGTCAGCATTGCTACTGAATTATCTATCATGGCGTAAGATTCCTCTCCTAGGCAATCAATATCAGTTCGATATTCTTATATATATATATATATATATAAGAATATCGAACTGATATTGATATATATATATATATATATACACACACATAGGCTCTGATGTGCATCATATTATATTTCCATTGAACCAAAACTGATCAACACAACTCTTCTACACTGAGCATGAAAATAGCAATCATGCAGCATTTTGGCAAGGCCAGCCGAGATGTTTCTGCTTCCCTCCCCCTATAGTGTCTGTTTATTTATATCCTTGACTGTGGGAAGAAATGATGGGAGATAATGTGTACTAGGCACTGCTGTACAAATGCTATCTTTTGGCAGTAATACATTCTCTCCAGACAGCATGTGATATTTTCCCATCTCCAAACATACACAGGTTTGCTTGAGGCTATTGTTTTGCATTTTAATTGGGACAATAGAATGTACAGTAACAACTTCAGTGTAACTTCCAGCTGGTAATGGGACTGGCGGATTCATGAACTTTTGGCTCCGTGTGGCCTACAGCTGCCTTTGAACAAAATGACCTCATGCATTCGGTTGAGAAAGGATTGTACACCATCTGCAAGCCACAGAAATTGACTTTTTGCTGGGGGATGGAGAAAAGTCTTTGAAGCCTGGCTTCTAAAGTTTTTGACAGATTCATGCTGTGGTTCCAAATGCTATCTGAAAGTATAATAAACTTACAAAGGGATACTTTTCAAGCCATAGCAAGTTGTCGCCAAGTTATGGGCTTAGGAAAAGGTCAAATGTGTTTCATCATGAGTTGTCTTTGACTTGGGACAAATTCTATATCAAAATTAAAATATTCTAATTATTATTTTCCAAAGTTTCAGTATAATAATAAAAAGGGTATCTAGAAGAAAAGGTATCCAAGATAAGTCATCCAGTCTGGCAATTAATTCAATCACTCATTTCCAAATAATGTTTTTAACTTTGACATGATATCTTTTACATCAGGGGTGTCAAACTTGCCACGACATGTGACGTGTCCCGATGTATCGCGACTGTTTTCCCCTTGCCGGAGCTGGGGTGGGCACGACTTCCATGTGACGCATCCGGCCCGTGGACCGGCAGTTTAACACCCCTGTTCTACATAGTGGGAAACAAATGTTAAAACATTTAATACTTGACTAGCAATGCTTGAGGACCAAGCAAACTCTGGCGTTAATTGAGCAGCTGCAATTAATAAATGATCTTGCATTCCAAATGTAAATAGCAGTAGTGGGACTCTTGACTGAGAGAAAGCCAGCAAAGTGAGATTGATTTTTCTGTTATTCTGGGAAAATCACACACAACAAAGTTTGCTGGTTGTTCAAGGAAAAAAATGTTTATTGGCACAAGCAAAAATTGTCCTTCAAGAGGGAAGAGGAGGAGCAGGGGAGGAGCTGGAAAGAGAAATAAGACTAGGCTTACTCTATCAAGTGAGAAAAATTAGGGGAAAATAATAAGTGATGCAATGGGGATCATCTGCTTGTTTCCCTTTACACCTCCTGTGTGAGCACCTGATTAAACACTGATTGCCCAACAGCACTTTTGAATGGTGAGGAGGAAATAGTAGAGGTTTAGGCAACTGAACTTTCTTGATTTTTCTTGAAGATGTTTCACTTCTCATCCAAGAAGCTTCTTCAGATCTAACTAACTGGTGGAGAATGGAAGGATTTTATACTCTTTGCACTCAGCCAGTCATTAACACTTTGTGGATTGCTGTTTCACCTGAAGTTGAATTCATTCAGTGGTAAATGCATCCTTCAACAGAGAGAGTTTTTATCCACTTTTAAGGAGATGGTGGTCCACACTCTCCTTAAGACATCATTGATGAATGTAAGTGGTTTGCTCACCTGGAGAGAATGTCTTGGGATTCTATACCATACAACAGGGGTCCTCAATCCCTGGTCGATGGACCGGCACCAATCCATGACATGTCAGAAACCAGGCTGCACAAACAAGCAAGCCCCATCTGTGGGATCAGGCGGCACACAAAACTATGTCCCTTCCGGTCCACGGATAAACCTCTTTCCATGGAACTGGTCCCTGGTGCCCAAAAGGTTGGGGACCGTCGCCATATAAGACACATACAAAAAAGAGCATCAAATAACAATGGTCGAGGCTGCCAGAAGTGTAAAAACCAGAAGTTTGTATCTCTCTCGACACCCAAAATGGTAAAAGAGGAAGAGGAGGAGGAGGAGAAGGAGGAGGAGGAGGAGAAGGAGAAGGAGAAGGAGAAGGAGAAGGAGGAGAAGGAGAAGGAGAAGGAGAAGGAAGAAGGAAGAAGGAAGAAGGAAGAAGGAAGAAGGAAGAAGGAAGGAAGGAAGGAAGGAAGGAAGGAAGGAGAAGAAGAAGAAGAAGAAGAAGAAGAAGAAGAAGAAGAAGAAGAAGAAGAAGAAGAAGAAGAAGAAGAAGAAGAAGAAGAAGAAGAAGAAGAAGAAGAAGAAGAAGAAGAAGAAGAAGAAGAAGAAGAAGAAGAAGAAGAAGAAGAAGAAGAAGAAGAAGAAGAAGAAAAGAAGAAGAAGAAGAAGAAGAAGAAGAAGAAGAAGAAGAAGAAGAAGAAGAAGAAGAAGAAGAATGTAATACCATTGGACAATTTTCATTAGCCTTTTCATGAAAAGTTGTGAAGATCAGTTTACAGCTCCAAAGAGCCCTGGAAGAAATAGATCATCTGGATACCTTTCAATCTGAATTCCAGCCAGAACACACTTGTTGACCTAATGCAGGCTTGGAATGAGGCTAGTGCATTTGTCCTAGCGCTCCTAGTGTTTTTCAATATCATCTACCATGATATCTTTTCGAACAGAAAGAAACAGACAAAACAAAAAAAAAGTTTTCCTTTTCCCACTCTGCTTCTCATGAAGGTGACATTGACATAAATTGAAAGTATTTGGAGAAAGTGTTTCTTCTAAGGTGAATGATATATTTGTTATTTTTCCTTTTGCAACCTGCTAATGATTTTATTGGGTGTACTTGTGTTCATTAGCAATCCAACCTTACACACTTTACACAAAAAAGAATTTATCAGAATTGATGGGATCCATTTGTGTGTTTCAGCCTGCAACTAACTGATGTTGTTGTTATTATTTGGAGTGAACAGAAATTCAGAAATTTGCATCTGCCACAGCTTAGCATGTTTTTGATCAAATCATCTGCTTTTACTCCCTCGGTTCTGTCTCTTTCAGATAAAGCACTTTTATGAAGCTATATCATGCCAAATACATTGTGTTCTGTTCTAAACAATTATTCTACTCAGTTGCTGCCATTTCACTTCACAAGGAAAAGTACAGCCAAGCTGCTTAGTTAGCAGGGATGTTTGCATATGTCTCTATAAATTTTGTAAATCCCTACGCATGAAACTGCTTATTGAATAAACTAAGCAATGCTGAAGATTTACATTGGAAAAAATCCCCTTATTGTGTTTGATAAAAATGTCTCTTTTTTACAAACAGCCGCTGTTAAACATCCTTTTGCAACTTTGGCCCCTAAACCCCTTACATATTTTTCTCCAACCCTCTAGCTCATTAATATATTTTTCCAGGAACTTGAGAACTTTTTTTTTTAGTTATAATGTTGAATTTACTAAAGGAAATCTTCTTGTAGTTTTAGTTACAGCTTTTTGGCCACTAGAACAGATCTCAGGATCTCAAAGCCAGGCTCTGGCATTAATTTATATGTTTTCTTACTGAGAGCAAGTAAGATACTCTGCTTTCAAAGATACTTGGTGAGCAAGCCAACTGTCATTCGATGAATCAACAATTCAGAATGTTCAAGAGAAAAATGTCAGAGAGGAGTAAGCATTCCCCCCCCCCCGATTTCTATACATCCTTGGGTGAAACACACCAGCGATAGGTAGACCCCTTGGTCTTTTAAAATAGTTTAAAAACAAAAAAAAAACCACTGTTTTTCTAAAGTTCTCTTTCTCTTTAGAAGGACTTTTGTTTTCCTCTCTTTTTCTCAGGATGTGTGGGAATTTCTTTCAAACATAGTAAGGTTGTTGCTGTTTTTGAGATTGGTCTACTGATTTCAGATATTTCTCCTGATGTTATAGGTTTTGTTTTGAAAGTTCTTTGGCTGCCCAATCTTATTTTATTATTTGTTATTTTAATTTTGAGACCACCCAAATCCATAATGACTCTGGGCAGCTTACAGATAAACATTATAAATAAACAAAATAAAATGCATCAGTTTTCCAGTCTACAAAAGCCCAGCTGGTCTCATGAATTCTTCTCTTGGTATTTAATGGAAGTTCAGGAAGCCAAGGAGGCTAGAGACTGATGGAGGAAGAAAGATGTGACATTCTCACATACTATTTGGCTATTTCATAACTAAACAGGATCAAGAACAATATACTATATCTATGACAATTTCTCCAAAATCCTCTCCTCTGCTGATTTTTTTTTAACATATTGAATAAGAATTGGTGGGGACAAAATGCAAAACAATTTTTCTGCACAATACAGGAAGTCCTCATTTAGCAACTACAATTGGGACCAGAAACTTGGTTGTTAAGTGAAGCAGTTGCTAAGTGAAAAAGGCAACTGTGCTTATGATCTTGCTTCGGTTTTCCTTTGCTTTAGCGACCTGAGAATGTTGCAAATGTGAGGATTGGTCATAAAGTTATTTTTTCATTGCCATGGTCATTGGAAATGGCCACTGAACAAGGCAGTTGCTAAATGAGGACTATCTGTACCTCATTCCATATTATCTTCAGGACCCACTGACTTTGTCAACCTGCTGGATAATCAAGATTTGGGAATAAAAAGGAAATGGTATTTTGGTTCTTCTTGACTTCTCAGCAGTTTCCAGGATCATTGACTATGGTATTTTTCTGGATTATCCGAAAGATTTGGGAATAAGAGGCCATTGTTTTGCAATGGTTCTGTTCTTAACTTTCAGGTACATTCACAGAGTGTTACAAGACAGCTGTTTCTTGTTGAATGTTCACATGAAAACATGGAGCTCATTAGGAAATTTGGACCTGAATGCCATCAACAAGTTGATGACACTCTTAATTTATTTCTTTGTAACATTTCCAAATAATGATGCAACTCTCTTTAATGCCTGCTCACAGTCAGAAATAGGCTGGATTAGAATAATAAATCTTAATGGAATCTAGAAAGATGGGGGATGCTCTCTATGAAAGATTATATTTTCATTAAGGTGGAGGGGATGTTTTGGGACCTGTATCTCTTCCTGGATTCCTAAAATGAGGGAACAGCCACGATTGCCTTTTATCAACTTCAGATGATAAGACAACTGAGTCCTTTTCTGGAAGGTGATAACTGTAGAAGTCCGATACATGTGCTGGTAAGCTCCAAGCTTAATTACATATTGCAATCAGTGTGGGACTGTCTTGTCCAAAAACTTCAGCTAGCCAGCCAGTTTGTTCTCAGGAAGATCATAAGCCCTTTTTCACCTTAACTTAAAGAAATGCCCTTGCTGCCAGTTTGTTTCTAAGCAAAATATAAGTTATAAATTGTTACCTTAAAGTCTAGGCTTTTTGACAGAATATCTCTTCTATGCATTGTAAAAGGAAGCCATGGTTATCTTTAATAACCAAAATTCAGAAAGAGTTTGGTAGCATCTTTTAATACAAACAATTATAAGGTATAAGCTTCCATGAAAAGGAGGTGGGGGTGGAGACACACATCAGGGAAGGAGAGATTGCTTGTAGAAATTGCTTGTGTTTCTCCCCCCCCCCCCACTTGCAGAATAGAGAGATTGGAAAGGACAGGATTACAAGAGAGTATGAAGGAAAACAATGGAGAATCCCTCAAACTATTTGTGTAGGGCATTCACCTCTACCAGTGCCACCACATTGCTTTTGATGTGTATTCCCCATTGTGTGCCTGCTTACTCTCTTGTAATCCCCAATGAACATAAATACAAACATTAATTCCCTTCATGTTAATTATCCCAACAGTTGCCTGAACAATCCAAAGGGCAGGGAGTGTGAAGAAGAAAACAAAAGCTGAAAGTGTGAAGCTTTAATCTTGTCAGTTTTGAGCTGGCTATCCCAGAGCCACAGCAGTGAGCATTCTAAAGAGCAAAGAAATGGGGAAAAGGAAAGCAAAGTCAGGGCCACATGATTATTCAAACACTGGCCACTTCTCTTAGTGACAGCGTTTCTGATCCTAATTGAAGTGGTAGCTAAATAAGGATTAGCTGCAATACAATATGTTAGTTGTAAAATGTATAATTATCACTTTCTATATAAACCTCCACACTTATTGGGATCATCAAAAGAGGTTTGCTGGGAACTTGTGTGAAGATGACTAAGAGTGTAGTTAAAGGTAACATCTTTCTGTTTGCATATGTGCCTTCTAGTCAGTCAGCGAGTGCTTGAATTAGTCCCCACAATTTTCTTGACAAGGTTTTTCAGAAGTGGTTGCCCTTGCCTCTTTCCAAGGGCTGAGAGAGAGTGACTGGCTGATGGTCACCAAGCTGGCTTTATATCTAAGATAGGACTAGAACCCACAGTCTGCCGGTTTCTAGTCTGATACCTTAACCACTTCACCAAAGTAGCTCTCTATAACATCTTGAAACTCATTATTTTTCAAAAGACTTGTAATTATTATCATCTTAATCGATTCTATCATTTCAGTGGTAGTGAGATAGATACCTAGATAGACAAATAGCTAGATAGACAGACAGACAGACAGACTGACAGATCTATTTTTCTCTCTCTCCTTCTGTCATCTTTTTTCCTATACAGTATCTCTCCCTTCCCCCAATATAACAGGCAAGGACAGATTGCTCTTGCCGGAAAACTGAACTATCTGCCAAGGACTTCTGAAGGCCAAGGCAAGGTCATGAATAGTTAAACCAGGGGCTGCATGAAACTCTTCAACCACAGACTGCCCATTTCTCACTTACAGTAATAAAATGAAAAGTCAGGTCCTCAGCTTTCTGACACAGCTTATTATTTCTTCTTGGCAAGCTATATAAAGAACAGCTGCAATAAGCATTCAGAGATACAAAAAGGTCTGATTGATTATTATTTTTTGTATAAAAGCTAATAAAGCCATTATCAAAACAAACAAACAAAAATCCAGGGACTGTTATATCTCAAATTTAAATTCTTGTGCATCTTTCTCCGCTCTACATAGCATAATTGGCTTCAAGCAATTCTTTTTTTGGGGGGGGGGGGGGAAAGGACAGTTTTCACCCATCTCTCGTTTTGGTAATGAAAAGCCTAGTTTCAGGTTGTTTTCCCTGACTTTCTGAAAACTACCACTTTAATTACATAGTGTAATTTAACCTTGGATACCCTATCGCATCTCTATCACCTCCATCAATAACAACAACAATCACAATACTGTATCTTCCAATAGTACTGAATTTGGGCACTAAAATCAGTGCTGAAGAAAAGTTGCTTGAGATCTCATTAGAGGATATGATGCGCAGCATGGTAAATATGAGTAGCACCTTCTCAAAGGAGACACACACCCCCCAGTTATAAAACTCTCTTCCTGAATAAGTACTTTCCCACACCCCAATCCATCCCAAAATACTCATGCATTATTTTACATTGGCATATTCCTAATTAGTTTGTGATTTTGCTTTATATCAAGTTCTTTGACTCTTTGCTTATTGGATCTTTTTTTTTCCTTTTACTATATCTGAGCTCTTTGGAAAACCTGGCAAACGATTAAATAAAATAAATAAAATAAATAAAATAAATAAAATAAATAAAATAAATAAAATAAATAAAATAAATAAAATAAATAAAATAAATAAAATAAATAAAATAAATAAAATAAATAAAATAAATAAAATAAAATAAATAAAATAAATAAAATAAATAAAATAAATAAAATAAATAAAATAAATAAAATAATAAAATAAAATAAAATAAATAAAATAAATAATAAAATAAATAAAATAAATAAAATAAATAAAATAAATAAAATAAATAAAATAAATAAAATAAATAAAATAAATAAAATAAATAAAATAAATAAAATAAATAAAATAAATAAAATAAATAAAATAAATAAAATACATACATACATACATACAATGGGGCTGATTGTGCATGAGATTTGATGGGAGACCTTTCTAGGCTCCTCGTGTTATGCAGGCCCTCTGCTATGGCTATCTGCATCATGGAGCATCTTTGATCCAAAGACGCTCACCAGAAAAATTCTAACTCTGTTCTTCCAGGGCATTTAAACTGCAAAGAAAGCCTCCTTGGATGAAGAGACTTGATGCCATCAATCTGTGGCAACCATTGTGTGAACCTCCAAAAGACGGTGAGCTACGGGACTCATCATCCTCATGGATTCACAGGACTCATCATTAGCCATTTTTCTTGAATCTGTTGAGAGTTGTAGTTTAGCAACTTTGGAAGGGCTACAGGTTGCCCATCCACTCATATTGTCTAGTGCACATTGTGGAAGGCAACAGGAGATAAATGTTGCTACTGTCCTCAAACCCTCCTTGTGTTCTCCATAGCTGGAATAACCATCTTTCTAAAAGATTTAAAATGGTAATGGCATTTTGAATAAGGTTATTCTTTTTTGTGGAATATTACTTCTCATCTTTGAAGTATCACAAATAAACATTTTGAATGAATTTCTCTCAAACTTTCCAAATGATCTATTTGCAGATCTGTTGTTGTTGTTGTTGTTGTTAGTTGCGAAGTCGTGTCCGACCCATCGCGACCCCATGGACAACATTCCTCCAGGTCTTCCTGTCCTCTACCATCTTCTGGAGTCCATTTAAGCTCACGCCTACTGCTTCAGTGACTCCATCCAGCCACCTCATTCTCTGTCATCCCTTTCTTCTATTGCCCTCAATCTTTCCCAGCATGAGGCTCTTCTCCGGTGAGTCCTTCCTTCTCATTAGGTGGCCAAAGTATTTGAGTTTCAACTTCAGGATCTGGCCTACTAAAGAGCAGTCGGGGTTGATCTCTTCTAGGACTGACCGGTTTGATCGCCTTGCAGTCCAAGGGACTCGCAGGAGGCAGATCTGTTAGGAATTAGTAAACGTTATTGAAATAAATCACAATAAGATTCTACTTGAAGAACATATATTAACTGAATTGATTTCGTGTGTGTGTGTGTGTGTGTGTGTGTTTGTGTTTGTGTGTTTGTGTGTGTGTGTTTGTGTGTGTGTGTGTGTGTGTTGGGCTAATCTCATATTAAATCTATTTCTTTTGTTTTCAATTATATTTTGTGTTCATGTTTAAACAGTTTAAACAAGTTTAATACATTGATTTCAATCTGTTTATCTCAAGATAAGTTTACTCAAGGTTGTAGCTGAAGTCATTTAGTTAGCAACATTATTATTTTCACAAACAGAACATTGTATTTGGAAGTTACTTAGCGATTTTTAAGGAAACATCCCTGGAAAAATGCATTTAATAAATGCATTATTTTTTTGTCTCAGATTGAAGGAACTGAAGCTTGCTGCATCAGAGATGAAAAGAGACTTTTCTCATGCTCTCTGCCATTCTTTTTCATTAAATATTTCATTTGAGGTAATTTCCTAGAGAGTAAGCATTTAATTGAAGTGCCACAAATTAAAAGGGGGTAAATTAAATTAAAAAGAAGTATGTTATTTCATTGTATTACTCTGATTGCTTTAAGGAAGGATGAAAAGAGAAAAGACAGGGAGAGGAATGAGAGAGAAACATGGAGGAAAGATGTTTAAGAAAATAAAAAGTCAAGAAGTAAATCAAAACTGACTAAAAAAAAACTTTAGAGTCATAAGATTTCAAAAATCTGCAACCATGTGCTCCAGGATACTCACCATCATTTTAAAAGGATTTCTTCACTTTTAGTCATTCAGAGCCTTTAGAGCAGGGGTCTTCAAACTTGGCCCTTTTATGACTTGTGGACTTCAACTCCCAGAATTCCTCAGCCAGCGTGGCTGGCTGAGGAATTCTGGGAGTTGACGTCCACAAGTCATAAAAGGGCCAAATTTGAAGACCCCTGCTTTAGAGGTATGCCAGAACATATGCACAAGCCCTAAATACAAACATAATTAAATGCTTAACTGCTGGAATACGCAGCTCGGCTGGATTATCAAATTTTAGATGTTTTGAAGTTGAGTACAGTGCAGGTTTTTATTCAAAAATCAGAGTTATTGCACTTAGTAGGGCTTCAAAAGTATGTTTAGGTGTGAAAAGATTTTAAAGTATACTGTAGTAAGTAAATATACCATTCCTAAGGAAATTGCGGTTATATATACAAATTAAGACCTTTTTAAGATTCTGGAAGGGATGCATTTCCTTTTTTAAATGGGTAAGACAGGATGAATTGATTCCAAGCAAACTGGCCCCTTTTCTGATTTCTGCCATTTCTGTCATTCATCAGTTAATTTCTCAAAAATGATCTATTAGGATTACAAGCAAATTTCATAGTTTGTATCTGAGCCAAAGAACCAACATGCTTGCAGAACTGGTTGGGACAGGCAGGACACAGTTTGCACGGGACATTTCATTGGCTTTGCTTACCACAAAACAAAACACGTGTCCATGTTGTTTTTGTACACTGAAATCCACAAAAACTACTGTCCAGAAACCCAATTCCTATTTTCTTAGGATTGTTTTCTCACAACTGGTTAGTGCCAAAAAAAAACCCACTTCATGAACTATGATATTTTTCTCTTCCTGTCTTTAAAAACCCATCAACAACTGTAAAGAAACTGAGCTGCTTATACAGAACAGCCCATCTACTGCCAAAAAATATTCTCATTTTCACTGCATTGCAAAAGAGATCCATTTCCAACCCCACCCAAGCCAATTGCAATTCGGTTTTTCAAACCATGTTCCAGATTCATGAGCTGGCTTAAGTAGGAAAAGGTAGTAATTGATAGGAGCCACAATAATGTTGATACTAGCATTCTACTGCCGGCTGGGCGATGGAAATGCAGCTTAGTATATTCTAGTTCTCCTCCAATAGCAAATCGGTTTGAAATCTTTCAACACCATGCACCCACCTCATTTATGGCAAACGGAACACTGTAAAAGCTCTGTTGTAGCAACATAAGTATCCATTTTCCTCAGCAGTGGCCAGTCTGATGGTCTGAAAGCATTTAGCTTCTTATAGGCCTTGACCTAGGTATTATAACAGGGGTTTTCAAACTTGGCAACTTTAAGAGTTGTGGACTTCAACTCCCAGAATTCTGGGAGTTGAAGTCCACAAGTCTTAAAGTTGCCAAGTTTGAAGACCCCTGTATTATAACCAGTTCTCATTGTTTTTTTATGAATGCATCAAATATATCTTTAAGAACCGCTTGCCAGTGATCAACCTTGCATTTTTCACAATAAATTCCATTCATTTTCATTAAATGAAAGGAACTACTTTCCTGTCTTCACATATTTATGGCTGTCTCTTCAGCAATCTTTGACATCACAGGGCTATGACAGCATCCATATCATACTAACTATAGAAAAGTTTTATTTAAAAAAACCTATGTTCTATTAGCCCTTCATTTTATAGCTATTCAGCTTTAGGATCTCGGACAGTGAACTTGGCAAAGAGTAAAAACAACAAATCGCCTATTTAATGCACAGACAAACCACTTCTGGAAAATCTTGATAAGGAACTGCAGGGTCTTCTCCAGGCTGCCTCTGAGAATCAAACCAAATTGAACAGGAGGGGAGGGGGGAAGTCTCATTTAATTTGGGCTCAGTTCCCAGTGACTTAATGTCTTTGGAAATTCTCAGTCATCCAGGTTACGGTTGTCCCAAAGGTGATTTTCAAAAGTTCAGTTGCCTTTTGGGATTTCCAGTGGCTTCATGACAGGGCCGTGTATTTTTCTTAGTATTTTGGAAGCGTGATACATCTTACTTTCCAGGATTTTACTTCCATTATGAGGTTCCAATTGTTTGGGGCTTTGGCACCTTTTTATACTCAAGGGACAGAATATAAATGACAGCACCTGGAGATATCTCTGTAGCACATCTTATCAGTGACTTTGTTAGAACATGAAATAGCTGACCCACTGCCAGGAATATTTTTAGGTAAAGTGATGTCCTTAAGCAGAGAATACCTGGGGATAGTCTTGTCAATAATTTAGAAACTCAGGCAGTTGACTCTTTGCTAAGAATGGTTTTTTTTAAGTATTTTTGGTATGTATCTAACTGTTTCCCCTTCTTTCAGCAGGTATCAGGTTAGGGAATCCATGCTGTCCTCTTTCTCTTGTTACCAATAAAAATGCAGATAAAAGGCTCCAAGGCTGGAATGATTTATAATGAATGATGCAATCCACAAAGCTTGCTATACTAAAGAAATCTACAGTTTGCTAAACTACAAATGGCCTTAACTGGCTAACTAATTCTTGCTATATAGAGAAAAGAGTATACACTGCTATCTCCTGCCATGACACTATTTCCAGCTATCTGTGAGAGGTATTCTAATATTAGTCATATTACCATCTACAGTATATTCATCATCTCTAGTAGATGCAGATAGCCTTAATATCCATTTATTTCAAAGCCACCCAAGTCAGCAGTATCATAACATCTGACATCATGTGATAATATGTTTCAGCTTCTTATTTTTTAATGAGTGATTTTCTTATGCATTCTTCTTATATGTTATTTTATAGATTTTTGTTATTCTCTTAATTCATATTATATTTCTCTTATTTACAATAGCCTACCTAAAATTGTTTTTTTATTAATGTTGCTTCATATTCTAATGAGATATACAGCATATATACAGAGTGCATAATTGTCTACTTTTACATTAAGGACTGTTGCGGGGGACTACCGATGCTAGAGCAGTACAGTGTTTATCATTTTATAACCTAAGTACCTGTTAGCCCTCTGAGGTAATCCAAACAAGAAGCACTATCATCACGATCTTTATTTTAAGGTTACATTAACAAAATCTTGCAAAACTGAAAGCATTTCTCCCCTCCTCTCCTTTTACTGTCTGGAAAACTAGGGCGGGTTTTTTCTGAAATGCTTACCATGCCATCTCTCCTTCTGTTAACCGAGTTACCTTTTATATGCCGGTAGTCCACTCTATGCCTCTTTTCTCCTGTCACCCATCATCATTCCCACATGCCATTATATCACTTTCCTTCTTATTATTCCAAATAATCAGAAATAAAATAACTGGCCATTTTTATTCCTCTATCAACAGGTAGCCTGTAGGACATATGTGGTTGAGAGTGTTGCAGGAAGCCCTACCCATTTTCCCATCTAACCCAAATAACAGGCTGGCTAGTAGGTTCCAAATTACTCGCTATTGATGGCAGAGGAAAATCAGGAGGATTCTAGAGCATGTAAACTGGTTAAAAATTCCTGGGATTTTTTATGGAAAAGGTTGTAACAAGAAGTTAATAGAAGAAGAAATAGAATATAGATGTGAAATGTGAATGAAATAACAAGGTATTTTCTGGAATAATATGGGTTTTTTTTAGGTAAAATTATTTTGATGGGACTTAATTTTTATGAAATGAGTTAAAAAGGCTTTTTAGAGATATGGATTGATTTATAAAATATATATTTGAAATAGAGTAGAATAGGAAATAGAATACAGTTGGGAAGTATAAAAAAAAATAATATTGGTTGGAATAATATGTACATTCTAGAAATAATTATTATTTTATGAAATAAGGGAAATTGGGATACCCGAAGTGTAAATTATGTTTTTACTTAAGGCTAAATTGGAATATGATAATTGTTTAGCTAAGCTTAAAAACAGGATTTGGCCGGATATAGGTGAACTATTATTGATATATTTTTTTGGATTGACTAAAGTCTATTTAGAAATGTATTAATTTGACTATGTTATATTAATTGAGGGAAATAGAGAGGGAACTTTTAAAGAATTAATCTGAATTATATATGTATGATTATGCTTTTTTTTTGCTTTTATGGTTGATTGATTGCCCTATCTCCACGATGATTCCTAAGCACTTTGATGTAAAACCAAAAAAAACCCAATAAAACTTGTTTATAAAAAAAAAAAATAATCCTGGGAGGGAAAAATAAATCACATTGCTCCATATTTCTTTCTTCCAGGCAATCACCAGAAAGATAAACATGTTATATAGATAACACACTGGGTGTTATCTGTAATGATTTGTTCTTCAGGTTCACAGAAGCTATTGGCTACCTGTTGATAGACAAAAATCCATCATATAGTGAATACATAGAATAGCATGATGGGTTGTAGTTCACAACAGAAATCTTTGGCTCCCTTGTCCATTTTTTTACAAATAACACACACGTCCAGTTAAAGGATAATATATTTTCTTAGCAATTACAGACCTTTAAGATTGCACAAGCTTAAAAAGACATAGTATCTCTGGACAAAAAATAATAATCTTTCCTGAGTCCTAATTTCTCCTTCCCAGCATTGTGTGAGTTTCCAAAAAGAAATGATATCATCGAAAAATGAGAGCATATTTATAGCTTTCTAAAACATTGCTTCACTGTTAATACTAATGAACTGTCCCATAAACTTGGTCCACAATCTTAATTTCTAAAAATGTTGTCATTTTGGTATTATTAACTCTCTTATAAATTTGGGGGATGTCATTCCACTTTCTTAAAAGGTTATCTAATCTCCACATTAAAAAGAATAAGAAATGTTTCTTGTTAATTAATCTTGAATTGTCTTAATCTACATTTTATGCTCTCCAGTTTATAATCTCTAAATCTAAACATCGTTTCCAACCCCACCCCCCCCAAACAATAAAATGATTTTGGAAACTGATATGAAAGTTGGAGAGACATATTTAAAGAAACAATGGGGATTTGTTCAAGTGTTCCCCAAATTCTAGATCCTAATACCTTCACTACACATCTTTATGTACATATTTCCTAACTTGCAACATTGAAATATAATATTAGGGGCAGCGCAATGGTGAATAGAATGTGAAGGATGTGTGTATATAATGTATGCTCTTATTTGTGGTTTTTACTTGTGTGTAGCGTGCACTGTGGACAGCACTTAATTTCGTTGTGAGTTACACAATGACAATAAAGATATTCTATTCTATTCTATTCTATTCTATTCTATTCTATTCTATTTTATTCTATGTCTTCAGTAGATATGTGCCCTTATTGCAGTTAAACAAATACATCTGAATGAGGTAATTCCTCTCAAGCATTCTGAACAGTCATCAGTTAAAAAAAAAACATGGCTATGGAAAGAGAACAATCCTTCTCAATCCCCCTGTGTGATGGTTTAGGCACTTCTTGGATCATTTCCAATGAACACACATGGCTGACAGAATAGAATCTCCCATTCCATCTTCCTAGAACTACTGCCAAAGACAGGACCACAACATGTGACATGTAAAGAAAATCTGAGAGAATTGGGTCTAATTACTTTACTAGCATAACAGAATAGAATTAGCAAAAAAAAGGATCTCTTTAGAACAATCTGGGCTTAATTTGACCCTGGGAGTTCATGTTACAAGTAGGCTCTGTCTGCATTAGATCCCATTTCTGTTGGAGAAGTTAATCTGCTCTATACAGGTAGTTCTCGACTTACGGACACAATTGAGCCCAGAATTTACGTTGCTAAGCGAGAAATTTGTTAAGTGAGTTTTGCCCCATTTTATAACTTTTCTGGCCACTTTTCTTGTTTAAGTGAATCACTGCAGTTGTTAAGCTAGTAACACGGTTGTGAAGTGAATCTGGCTTCCCCATTGACTTTGCTTGTCAGAAGGTCGCAAAAGGAGATCATGTGATTTTGGGACACTGCAACCGTCATAGATATGAACCAGTTGTCAAGTATCTGAATGTAAATCATGTGACCATGGGGATGGGACAACAGTCATAAGTGTGAAAAACGGTCATAAGTCACTTTTTTCGTTGATGTTGTAACTTTGAATGGTCACTAAACAAACTGTTGTAAGTTGAGGACTACCCGTATACATCTCTATATAATATTTATTTCGAAGCATGTTAGCATTTTTATGTTTATGTTTTAATGTGGTATTTTACTGTGGAGGGCTGGGTTGTGCATCTCTGACTGAGACCAAACTCTGGCATCTTTCATCAGAAGAAATTATCTCTGAATTCAATGGGATTTAACCACCTGGAAGCATGTTTATCACAACCGTAATATGAGCTAGCATTGCAGTCTGCTATTGTTCTTGGTCTTTCTGCTCAAGAAACATTTGTTTGTTTGTTTTTATTCTTTTCAAATATTTTGGTGTTTTGTATTTTAACCTTCCTTGAATAAACTAAAAATTTTCCACACGAGCAAAAAAAGAAACATTTGTTTCACCTATTCTTATCACGCAAGCTTGTGCCATCAAGCACAAACTTGCGTGATAAGAATATCACATAAACAGCCTGTACAATAAAGCTTGGAAATCCTCATAACAAATGGAAGCCTTATCTCTCAAGTTAAGAGTTATACTGGTTCCTATGAACATAACTCTCCTTCATGGATTACTACCTTGTCGTGGCGAAGGGGCTTGCGTAACTCAATGAAGTTATGAGCTATGCCGTGCAGGGCCACCCAAGACGGACAGGTCATAGCAGAGAGTTCTGACAAAATGTGATCCACTGGAGAAGGAAATGGCAACCCACTCCAGTATCTTTGCCATGAAAACCCCATGGACAGTACTAAAAGGCAAAAAGATATGACGCTGGAAGATGAGCCCCTCAGGTCGGAAGGTGTCCAATATGCTACTGGGGAAGAGCAGAGGGCTAATACTAGTAGCGCCAGAAAGAGTGAAGCGACTGGGCCAAAGCCGAAAGGACGCTCAGCTGTGGATGCATCTGGTGGTGAAAGGAAAGTCCGATGCTGTAAAGATTTTTTCTCCATAGGAACCTGGAACGTAA
This sequence comes from Azemiops feae, assembly GCA_023970755.1. NCBI lineage: Eukaryota > Metazoa > Chordata > Lepidosauria > Squamata > Viperidae > Azemiops > Azemiops feae. The sequence continues at coordinate 1,593,713 of JALGBA010004174.1, read as the reverse complement.
GATCCATGAATCAAGGCAAACTGGACGTGGTCAAACAAGAGATGACAAGACTGAACATCGACATCTTAGGAATCAGCGAACTAAAATGGACAGGAATGGGTGAATTTAATTCAGAGGACCATCAGGTATACTACTGCGGGCAAGAATCCCTCAGAAGAAATGGAGTAGCCTTCATAGTCAATAAAAGAGTAGGAAAAGCAATACTGGGATACAAATCCCCAAAATGACAGAATGATCTCAGTGCGAATCCAAGGCAAGCCATTCAATATCACAGTAATCCAAGTCTATGCCCCAACCACTGGTGCTGAAGAGGATGAAATTGACCGGTTCTATGAAGCCCTACAGCACCTTATAGAATCAACACCAAAAAATGATGTCCTTATCATCAGGGGGATTGGAATGCTAAAGTAGGAAGCCAAAAGATAAACGGAATAACAGGCAAGTTTAGGCCTTGGAGTACAAGAATTAAGATTGCTGGGAGAAATATCAACAACCTAAGATATGCAGATGATACCACTCTAATGGCAGAAAGTGAAGATGAACTAAAGAGCCTCTTGATGCGGGTGAAGAAGGAGAGTGCAAAAGTTGGCTTGAAACTCAACATTAAGAAAACCAAAATCATGGCATCCGGCCCTCTCAATTCCTGGCAAATAGATGGGGAAGAAATGGAGGTAGTGACAGATTTTATCTTCCTGGGCTCTAAGATCACCACAGATGGGACTGCAGCCAAGAAATTAAAAGACGCTTGCTCCTAGGAGGAAAGCTATGGCAAATTTAGACAGCATACTAAAAAGCAGAGACATCACCCTGCCAACAAAAGTACGTATAGTCAAGGCCTGGTTTTCTCAGTTGCAATGTATGGCTGTGAAAGTTGGACCATAAGAAAGGCTGAACGCAAAAGAATTGAGGCCTTTGAACTATGGTGCTGGAGAAGACTCCTGCGAGTCCCTTGGACTGCAAGGCGATCAAACAGGTCAGTCCTAGAGGAGATCAACCCTGACTGCTCCTTAGAAGGCCAGATACTGAAGTTAAAACTCAAGTACTTTGGCCACCTAATGAGAAGGAAGGACTCACTGGAGAAGAGCCTAATGCTGGGAAAGACTGAGGGCAATAGAAGAAGGGGACGACAGAGAATGAGGTGGCTGGATGGAGTCACTGAAGCAGTAGGCGTGAGCTTAAATGGACTCCAGAAGATGGTAGAGGACAGGAAGGCCTGGAGGAACGTTGTCCATGGGGTCGCGATGGGTCGGACACGACTTCGCAACTAACAACAACAACAAAATGAACATAACTGGTGCAATGGATGGAAACTAATCAAGGAGAGAAGCGAGCTAAAACTAAGAAAAAAATTCCTGACAGTTAGAACAATTAATCAGTGGAACAGCCTGCCTCCAGAAGCTGTGAATTCTTCAACACTGGAAGTATTTAAGAAGAGATTGGACAACCGTTTGTCTGAAATGGTATAGGGCTTCCTGCCTGAGCAGGGGGTTGGACTAGAAGACCTCCAAAGTCCCTTCCAACTCTGTTATTCTATTCTATTCTATTCTATTCTATTCTATTCTATTCTATAGGCATTACAAATGTTCGTGTTGATGGCAATCTAAAGTGTCAGATGACTGAACAACAGTTCAATATGTTTCTAATATATGATTCATATTGTAATGTTCCAAAGTAGTGACATCACAGACAAACTTTTCCTTTATTGGCTGGTTATCAAGTTTTCAAAATCATACAACATAAAACGAAACCAAGCTTTATATTGGATGGAACAGTTTAACCACATCTGTTGCATGTTGATTAGTTGCCCTATAATTTTTTTTTTAGTTGCTCAAAATTTGTAGCATTTTTTCTCTTCTTTATGCTTGTGAAGCAGATGCTATATTAAGATTTTGCTTGGGGTACGACACTTAAGGATATTATGTTATTTGAAAAACTATGGGAACATTATGGACATTTCAGTCTTTTCAGAAAAGATTTCAGTGAGACTGTCATCAGTTAAGTGTAAACAATCAAACAACATTCTCGTGGATGTTTTCCTGCAAGAAAGAGTTGACTATAGTAACTCTAGAAAAATCTGGTGTTAATTGTTACAAACTCTCTAATCTAATCAGATAATAATCTGGAGTGATCTTTCTGGATTGAGAAGGAAAAGAATAAATGAATATTGGTTCTGGTCCTGATGGCTGTCTATTGGTGGAGAACCAGAACACCAAAACCTTGTAGGGTCATATGATTATATTTGTTCCTCTTCTAGCATTCATTCTTCTTGTCTTACTAGTCAGTAATAAAAACATATCAACATATTTATTTCTTTAAAAAAAAACTTAAGAGAAAACTTTGGACCCACTATGGAGAAAATAACCGTAGATCCTCTCAACATCTTAAATTTTCCAAGAAGTTCTTCTCTAGGAAGTCCCAAAGGTGCTTTTTCAAGAGGCAACTGGACTTTCTTGTTTTTCTTTGAAGACATTTCGCTTCTCATCCAGCTCTGACTGGATGGTGGGGAATGGAAGAATTCATATTCCTTGCAGCCAGCTGGTCATTTGCATTCTTTCAGAGAGTCATTGAGGAAGTCCTTTCAGCAGTTCCAAGAAGGCTCCACACCCATTTGCACCATTCAGGTGACCTTGAGGACACAGATAAACTTCCAAGTGGCCTCAGGGACTCTCTAAAAGAATGCAAATGATCAGCTGTCTCCAAGGAGTATAAATCCTTCCATTCCCCACTGTCCAGTTAGAGCTGAAGAAACTTTTTGGAAAAAGAAGAAAGTCCGGTTGCCTCTTGAAAAAGCACCTTTGGGACAGCCATGATCTGGATGACTGAGAATCTCCATAGACATTTCTCTAGGAAGATAATTTTGCCTAGGGACCCTCAACCCTGGCAGTAATACCAAGATGGGGCTATAATTATGCCTTCATGTCTTTTTTTCTAAGACCAAACACATTTACCTATATTTCGCACATGCGCAGATGAAGCTTTGCTTGCTTGTGCAGCCCAGTTCCTAAGAGGCTGTGGACCAGTACTGGTCCATGAACTGGGGAGTTGGGGACCCCTGTTTTACAATTCTCATATTTTCTTCCCAAAACAAGTATATATAAGGTAGATTTTGGGTATACAGAAATTAGGTCTGCAGAAGTGTAATAATTAAATCCATTATTTCTTCCATCTACTACAGTTATTACAGGTGCTGCTCCCACTAATATCATGGAGTTCTGTATTCCCAGAATTCACTCAAGATCCTACAGGTAAGGATTTGGAGCATATAAACCTATAAACATTCTGTCTACTCAAGGCAGACATAATTGTAAACTATAACCAAGATCGCTCAAGACATTTTGTCATCTGAGGCAAAAGTTGAGATAAGCTGATGACAGGACATCCTTCTCTGCTGACCTAAGAACACCAGTTTAGGACTGGGGTGAAAGGCAGAAGCCATTGCACCCAGCTCTGTTCACTCTGCCTCACAATAAGTTTGCTCCTGCAAAGTGCACCTAATAGAGCCCCAGGAGAGCTTCTGTGCTTGAAATATTAAGAGGTGGAATTCACTGGGAGTATGAAAAGTATTGGTCCTTCTTCCAGATTCAGATGTAGTCGTCTTCATAAATATTTGGGCAATCCTTCAATCGTTAATCCATGGGAACATTAGGATCCCAGTTTGAATGATTTCAGTCTTCCCTGTCTGAATATAATTGTGTGACTTGTGCATTGCAATGAAAATTTAAACAATAGAATTATCCTTGCTGTCAAACCTGCAACAAGCCTGACTGAAGCCATCTTGTTCGTTTTCGGTTGCCACAGGATTGAGGGCGGGGAGGAATGGGATGTTTTATGCTAGCCTAAATGATTCTCTGTCCCGTGGGAACCAAGGTCATTTCTGTTCTCTCAGCTGAGGGTTGAGCCTAATGTCAGAAAACCCGCCAATCTATTCTATTGGAAAATGTAGTTGATTGCATACCTTTGGGGGTGGGAATTTTAACTTTGTAATACTGTTGCTTTGGGAGAGAACTTTAATCTTGGTTTCACCTTTGACCGTGCGAATATTTTGTAACCAATAAACATGTTCTTAGAGGAACACTCAAGCCTCGGAGTTCTGCTTTGATTGGTCTCATCTATCGGAACCATGACACTTGCTTTGGATGGCTACTAAAAGATCCATTATTCTTTCAAAGGATAATATTTAAAATGCCTCAGTGATATTATGATACAAAACATTCTTACCTAAAACAGCTGAATTAATGGTCCACAAACTTTGTGTGTGTGTTTGTGTGTGTGTAATCTTGAGTCAATTTTTGGCTCCTGGCAACTGCCTGGACAAGTCCCTACAGTTTTCTTGGCAATTTTTTACAGAAATGGCTTGCCATTACCTGCTTCCTAGAGCTGAAAGAGAGTGACTAGCCCAAGGTCACGCAGCCAGCTTTGTGCCTGAGGCCGGACTGGAATTCATTGTCTCCCAGTTTCTAGCCAGAAGCCTTTTCCATTATACCACACTGGCTCCTTAAGCGTTCTTAGGTACTGTAAGTGAAAATCAAACTCAAGATAGAGTGGGTGCAAATGGCCTAGAACCAATGACCTACTTGTTTCAGTTCTGTGTCCTGCTTATGTACCGAGTCATCCTGTTTGTCCATTGGTGCAGAGTCTCTAGACCAGTCTTCCTTGCTTTGCATTTGGACATTCTGGAATCAATTATATTCCTATGCATAGCAAGTCTCTCTCTAAAATAAGGGACTTCCTTTAAAAAGTCTTACATTTGCTCTTATGTTCATTAAATCCAGTTCTGAATAGAGAGGGATTAAGGAAATCAGTTTTGCACAGAGAGACAAAAATGATGAAGCAGTAGCAATGGCCCCTTGCCATTGTCATCACACATCGGTTCTGTCCGTGAAAGCTCTTCCACTATGTGTAAAATTATTCACATCAATAGGAAAAGTAACACACATGGCGAGTTTCCGAATGCACAAAGGTAGTGTATGTTGGCCTTCAGATATGTGCCAAACAAAAAATAGTAGCTGAAGAAAACATAAAGCTTTCTTTCAGAATCCCAAGGAGATATTCAGAAGAAAATGAACAAAAGGCAGTGTTTGGCAGCGGAAAATAAGTCATCTAGTTGGTGAACAGCTCACAAAAACAGTGTTTTTGGCAGGATATGAATGTGCCTGGCTTATGTTAGAGCTCTTAGACAAATATGTGGCCATGACAATGATAAGAAATTATTTTTTTAAAATCACATATTCCAACCAATGAGCCAGTTTCTCCATGTACTTGCACAAATTGGTACATTAAAAGTTTTGTGCAATATTTTGCTTCGTTCTAAAGTTTTAGACATTCATCTATAATAACATCAAAGCTAAGGGAAAGGGAACCAATGATGGAGATTCTTAATCAAATATGAAAGTCCCTAATCCAGAATTGTAAAACAACTGTTAATCATATCTTTCCTATTGCTCTGTGTCTCATAAACAGTAGTCGGAATTATTTTTTATTTATTATACAATATCTTTTTAGGCTTATTCAATATACACCTGTATCCTCTATGCCAGGGCTTTTCAACCTTTTCACCCATTGTACCACTTTTAGGATATGGCAATATCCGAGTACCACCTGTCACCTAACAAGGTGTCAAAAACTTGATGACCAAAAAAAAAAAAAAAAGGAAAAAAGTGATGAAGTACATGTAGTCCTCGACTTACAACAGTTCGCTTAGTGACTGTTCGAAGTTACAATGGCACTGAAAAAAGTGCCCCCCAAGCCACAGCCGAGCAAGACACCTGCCTGCCTGCCCAGCCGCGCTCTTCCTCCTGTCCAAGGTTTTCATTGTTGTGAGCATTTCTGTTGAGGATTGGCGGCGGGGGTGTGGGAGGGGGGTATTTGGTTTTTACTCCCCCCGTCTGCTGGGTGGTTGCAGCAGGGTTTGGTCACTTTACATGACCCTGGGACACTGTGACCGTGATAAATATGAATCAGTTGCCAAGCATCTGAATGTAAATCACAAGACCCTGGAGATGCTGCAACATTCCAGCTGATCGGCGCTTCTTCTGGGCTCAGCAGAAGCACCAGGATCAGCACCGCTTTCCAGCTGGAGCCTGGCGCTGATCCTGGCACTTCCACTGAACCCTGAAAGCCCCGAAGAAGCGCCGATCAGCTGGAAAGCGGCACTGATCCTGGCGCTTCCGCTGAGCCCTGACAGCCCTGCAGCTCCAGCCGTCTCTCGCTCAGGCTTGTGCGGTGCTGCCACCGGTTCAGCTCATTCCCCTCCCCCGCTACCACTTTTCTAGGATGGTCGCGTACCACCTGCCAGGTGCCAATGTACCACAGGTGGTACCCATACCACTGGTTGAAAAGCCCTGCTCTATGCCTTGCAACTATATAATTTACCAAGGCTATGCACCTTTCAAAAATGATTTGAACAACTGATTCAGACCCCGTGCAAGAACAGCACCTCTCAGCTGTTCATTAAAGTAGACAGATTTTTTTTCTAGGCTTCTGCAAGGGTTTAAAAATGGTGCTTTAAGGACTTGACTCATTAAAATGAATGCCACCCCACTAAGCCAACTCTGAATTTCTTATTTGAAAAGCTCCAGTAAGGATTCCATTACAATTCTATCCCTTAACAGTTCCAGGTTTTACCCTTTTATAATTACATAGAGGATAGATAAATAAATAAATAGATAGATAGATAGCTATGAGAAGGAAAGGCTTTGATATGTAGATCTCAGGGTTTAATGCTGACCTAAAGTTTGCAAACTAGTCTGCTTTGCTGTATTGGCATTCATTAATAATTGCATCTGAGATTGGATTAGAAATTGAGTCCTATTTTCTAAAGTGTCTACCTCATAGTGGATATGTTTACTTGTTGGCAAACCTCTTAAAATTGTGGTTAATTTGAAATTGCAGCCAAGAGCCAAGAATTACCGTACTAGTTAAGAATTTTATTTTTATTAACACTTTATCTCCACACCCTATCTCAACAAAATTCATACATACACAACCTGGAGTGAATCATGACAAAAGAGTAAACAGTTTGAAATGTTTTCATCCTCACCATGGTCTTCTTCCAGATTTTGCCTTCACGTTGTTGCTATGTTCTTATTTATTTATTTACAACTCCCTCTGCCCTGCTTCATTCATGCCAAATTTAAGCAGCTTACAAAAGAATCCAAATAAATAACTATGCTATATATAAACAATAACATTTCATAAAAATAACAATAGTAATAACAATGATGAATCATCAACAATGCCCACACACATCCTAGGTACACCTTCCTAAACCACCGGGTTTTCATGAAATTTCCAAATATTAATAACAAGAATGGTAGTCTTTTTTTGTAGGGGCAGTGATAGGAAAGGAGCTTCAGCAGAGATTAAAAAACAGATTAATCCAAACTCTGCTGCATGGCTGGACAGCAAGATGGTAGAGGATTGGCTCATCCAGAGAGGTCCTTTATCCAAAGTTGACTCAGTTTTTTCATACTTCAGCATGAACGAAAGCCCCAGGGAAGCAGTTTTCATTGACATACTGCATTCATCAGCCCAAGCATGCTGAAAATCCATCTTGCAACTGCTTTTCTTATGTTGTCCAGTTCAAGACTTTTTGGAACAAGACGTGAGATTCTCGTTGGCCAAGTCTAGTTGCTTTTTCAGTTAGCTGTAGCTGAGATCATGTCTCAGTTACAGCTTGCAGGCAGGGTGGGGAGAAAAAAGAGACAAGAGAAAGAGAGATTCTATTTCGTTCTGAATTCTATCATTTCCTTTTCAAGTATTGTATTGCTAAACTGTACAAACACAGTTCTTGCAAGCTGCTGTCAGGATAAATGGATGGAGATCCCCAAATTCTAATCCTTTGTACTTGTCTTTTGAATAGCCTATTAATCTCTTTTCCAATGCTTTAAGTTCATTACTATGATTTTTATACTTTTCGTACTTTGACATCTGTTTATTTTACTACTTACCAAGATTAAATAAATATAAACATAGATCATAAGAGAAATTGCTAATTGGTTTAATTGTACCTTACACACATAAATAACACATCTATAAAGCTGAGGGTCTACCTAGAAAAGACATTGCATGATTTTCTTATCACAAAGTTAGGAGAAAACAAAAGTCATCCATCCCATTAATCACTTTTTAATTCTGTTAAAAATCCAGACAACTGAGATAGATAGAAATTCTAGAGAATTATATAACCTTTGAGACAAATATGTGAAATCAGCTCTACTGGACTACATTTGAATAGGATTCTGCTCACAGCCAAAATGATATCTCTGAATAACTCACCACTAGGGCACTGTTTGTCTTAACATCCTGTGTACTTAACTGCACAATAAGCTGGTGCTTATTTCAGAGCTACAATTGGCAAAATTACTCTGCTCCTAGGTTAATAGTTCTCCTGGGTTTGGGCATTTAGTGGCATTATAATCACAGGACAGTTAGAAGGTACCATGATGGGAAACATTCTTTTAAAAAGTGGCAGCTGGGTTCAATCAACACACTGACTCATATTAACAGACAAGATTGAACGCTACTAAACCACATAAAACTAAAACACGATTGGCTAGTTTGTGGTTCAAAAGGTTGTGTAAACCTAGCCACGTGGCATACTGTCTCCAGAGCCCACTTATGGAGAAGACATCCCTTGCACTTTTTGTGAAGAACTTTATAAAAATAAAGACAAAATAATCAGGTTGTACTTAATCTGGGTGTGTATATTACACTAAGACATATGCTTTGTTTTTGGCTTAGTATAATATACAAACTCACTTACTATGACTTGGCATAAAGTGGATCCATATTCTGTAATGTGTTCAGCTAATCCTCTGAATTTAGCAATATCTCTGTACCTCACTCTCTCTTGTAGCAATCATAAAAAGAAACAGTCAATATCCATTATTTTGGAGAAAAGTAAAATATATTTGGCATATTCGACAGAATGTCAGGGAACTGGGTACCTACCATACTTAGAATGCTGTTATAACCATTGGGCACCCATCAAGGCATGGGTATCTATTGAGGGATAGGTAGTATCCTGGTTACTTTTGTGTGAGAATGAAAGTGAAATGGTCTATATATAATGAAACAATACACCTAATACAGTGTCTCAGGTGTGGATTAAGAAGCAGAGTACTGACATATGCCAGGTGCCAGGACCGCGACTAGAAATGATTGATTAGAATAAGGTCTTACATCAAAGGGTTTGCTTCAGGAACACATAGATACTCTGGATTATTTATGGCATAGATTTGGAAATAAAATTTATAAAGATATGCAGGATCCAATCTGGGTCAGTCACTGGAACCAGAAATTTTGTCTTCCGAGCTTTCGGACTTGTGCTGGAGCCCATTCTCAGGGAACTTCTCTGTGTGCTTTGGGCTGTTCTGTGTGTGGTATTATATGATGCCTGTTGCATGTAGCTTTTTAGATGTAGATTGGGGAGTTGATGCTGGCTATTAAGTCATTGTTGTTGTTTCCTTCTGCTGCCAAGCCCTTGCCTCCTAAGTATTTAATAAGTTGGGGGTAAATCAGCATTCCTGTTGATTGACGAAGAACCCGTTTCCCAGGCTTCAATCACTTCCCTGGCTGTTTTTGTGCCTGTTCATCCAACAATCTTCAAAACTGAATGTGTGTCCTTATTTATTGCAATGTGAAGCTACCAATGAGTTTGGGTCTCCACATCTGACCACTCGCTTGTGTCCTTGCAATCTGGTGGTTAGCTTCCTCCCTGTCTGCTCTACATAGTCACAGGCACAATCCATGCAAGGGATCCAGTAGATTACATTGGAAGTATCTCCCACCTCCTTTACATAATTTGTCCTAGTATGGTAACCTTTGGGCAGTTTGTGATGACTTATGGTTTCATCAGGTATGGGCTGGGAGTGAGATGATGGCAACATTATAAGGACACAACAGAAACACAGAAACACAGGCATCAGTTCCTAACTACGATGATGCCAAAATAACTAAATGAATATCTTGGTATATTGAAGCAAACGTGACCTTTTTATATATGATAATGATCACAATACAAATTAATAAGGAGTAACATTTGCTTTGTAACATTACAATAAGAATTTTGTCACTTACTTCTGGTGGACATCCTCAAGTATAGAGATTGTTGTAATATTTACATAGCACAATTAACCGCAAACAGGAAAATCTGCAGTTATCTACATGAAGAATAATTTTTGTTACCAATAAAAGATAAAATGTATTAGAGAAAAGTTTGCATAAATATGCACCAATTCATGACAATTATCTATAAAAATATATTAAACTGTGGAAAATTATTTTTTAAAATGTGTACTTGATCACAATTCCAGATTAAATTGCTTGCAGACAAAGATACATATTATTGTTAGTGCAATTTTAAAAAGAGCAGTATCAGGTTTAGTGTTCCAAATTTGATATATTCATAAAAAGAAAAAGGGGAAAACTGAAATCAAATTGAATTATTCCAACTTTAGAAATGTTGGCATTTTAGTTCTCAGAAGTCCTTATTAGAATGGCCTTTTGATAGGACATTCTGGAAGTTGTAATCCCAGCACATCTGAAAAGTACCAGAGATTGAGATAGGTGTTTTTAACCAATTTCTTATTCTATTTTGATCTGCTTGGAAGGAAGACAGGTGGGCCTAGATATGGCTAGATATTTGCCCAAAGAAAGTCGCAACCCAGGTGAACATGCACACATTCAACTGTACCTTTCTTTCTCTCTCTTTATCATGGATATCATTATTTTTTAATTCATTAACTATCCTTGTTTTGTCCATTTTTGCCTTTTAAGTCCAATTCCAACATATATTATTTTATTGGAGCAACTTCCCAAGTGCGTATATATTTCAGGAGTAACGTTACAATTAGCTACTTTACTTTATTTGAAAAACCAAATTGTCTTCTGCATTGTTCGTGGAATCTCTTACCTTCCCTTAAAAAAAAATATTAATAAAACTATCCCCTTCCCCTAAAGTAATACCGCATTGTTTTGTGCCTCTTTTGAAATGATATGCATATTCCTTAAAGGCTGTGTTGCAAGACAATAGATCTAAATATAGTTGTCTCCCACTAAGACCCATGAAGCTTCAGCATGGCCCTCCCCTTTCCATTAGAAGAAGATTGTGTGGGATTTGTCTAGCAAAAATAAATTGAACTAAGAAAAACAAATCTGGTCTTTTAAATCATCTGCAAAGGTCCTAGATCATTTGGCTGTCATCATCTTTTGAGAACCACATATTGTCAGGATGTTTGTTTACTGTTCACAGATGTTTGCCCAAAATCCTTAAAGAAAACATCTGTCTAGAAAATTGTCCTGTACATATGCACTGCATCCATTTATCTGCCTAAGAAGTCCCAGCTAAGAAGTCTATTATGTTTTATCTTTCTGCATTCCTCTCAGAGGTTGGATCCTTTGTGTTGCCTCATTCTTGTTTCTGAGAGGCCAATGTTCTGGGCACCCAGCAGTAACTTTCTTATTTCTGTACTCCGAGTGCTCCTAATCTTATCTGGTTATTTCTTGAAGCAGTGAGTTAATATTACAAGAAAGCTAACTTTTAATGTTCGAACAACAATTTACTGCAGAAGCTAAATAATTCACATTATCAGATGAAATAATGCATTTGCTTAAACATCAGAATCAATATATGAAGAATGCACATAAACTGAGATTAAGTAGATATCTCTTCTGTTTGCATCATAAAGCAACAAATACATCCAAGCTTTTTGTTCTTTTCTTGTACATTATTTTGCAACCACACTCTCTGCATGTTAGAGTGCACATTCTTGCTTCTATTTCATTTTCTGTGTTGCATTCTCCACATATGTATATTATAGGTGGTTGTTAATGAATGTATGTTAAGTTCTGTGATGTGTTCCTAACATGGTTTTACACCATGAGGCAGGTGCAACCAAAACTAAAACTCACATTTGAGCATGCATACCTTCCCCACCCCACCCCAGTAATTATTTCCTGTGGTTTTTATTTGCTGCCTCACAATTTATTTTTTTTAATCTTCTGTGTTTTGAGCTGATCAATGAGTGTACTAAAGTAATGCTACTATTATTACCAGTGGCTGTTTGGGGGGAGGACTATCTTCTGTATAGCTATCCTCCCTCTCAGATTGATCTAATAAGGCCATAAGAAAATGTGAACAGAAATTAACATTTTGGGAGAAGGTCATAAATTAGAGTACAGAGAAGAGCAACAAAGATGCTTAGGGTACTGGAGGCTAAAACATATAAGGAACGGTTGCTGGAATTGGGTATGTCTAGTTTAATGAAGAGAAGGATGAGGGGGGACATGATAGCAGTCTTCCAATATCTCAGGGGCTGCCACAAAGAAGAGGGAGTCAAGCTATTCTCCAAAGCGCCTGAGGGCAGGACAAGAAGCAACAGATGGAAACTAATCAAGGAGAGAAGCAACCTAAAACTAAGGAGAAACTTCCTGACAGTTAGAACAATTAACCAGTGGAACAACCTGCCTCCAGGGGCGGTGAGTGCTCCAACACTGGAAGTTTTTAAGAAGAGACTGGACAGCCATTTGTCCGAAATGGTATAGGGTTTCCTGCCTGAGCAGGGGATTGGACTTGATGACCTCCAAGGTCCCTTCCAACTTTATTATTATTATTATTATTATTATTATTATTATTATTATTATTATTATTATTATTATTATTATTATTATTATTATTATTATTATTATTATTATTATTATTATTATTATACAAGACTCTTAAAAAATAAGCTGCTTTAAGAAACTTTTTAGACATTTTCTACCCAAAACAGTCAACATGTCTGTACATGTTGGAAGTACAATGACTATGCTTCGAGTTAGGTATCAAATTTTGAGGGCCATCAAATTCCTTTCAGCAATATCCTTGCGCTGTTCTACCTTGCTAATCTGTTGCATATTCCAACTTTTTGACCTATATTCTGTAATATTCCAGTATTTAAATAAATAAACAGCAGATATCTAGATTCAGAAAATCTTAAGTGGGAGATACTGGATTCTGGAAACACCACAAATACCTCCAGAACCATTTAGTCTGGGGGAGGTTTGGCATGATCTAGAATGGAAACCAAATGTAATGAAGTTCCATTCCAAAACCAGTGAATACCGCATGTCCCTGTTGGGTAATTTCCTTAGTAAATTGTGAGAATGCTGTACATTATTATTTCTTGGTGTCAGCAAAGTGTTTGACAAAATGCAGCATGGCAATCTGATTAGTAAGCTAATTAAGTATAGCCTGAGAGCAGTACAATTAACAGACACATAACAGGTTTGAACTTTCTTTGGGTCATCAAACATATAACAGCATCCAGAAAGGAAGTTAAGACCTGTTCTCCACCATTCCAGAATGAAAGACATGGAATAATAAATGTACAAAAATGCAGACTCTGTTTAAATGTTCAAAATAATAGAAAAAGCAGTTTCTTACATACCCCAGAAGCATCAGAAAGTACAAAGTCATGGAAAGACAAGAGAAAGGGCTAGATCAGGAGTCTTCAAACTTGACCCTTTTATGACTTGTGGACTTCAACTCCCAGAATTCCTCAGCCAGGCACGCTGGCTGAGGAATTCTGGGAATTGAAGTCCACAAGTCATAAAAGGGTCAAGTTTGAAGACCCCTAGGCTAGATAAATCAAACACTTAACCAAAATAGCTCATGGAGGGGACCTTTTTTAGTAGTACTCTTGCCTCTTGTCACATTGTCTCTAACTTTTGGAAACATCTCTTCAATTAGCGTAGTTGGACTTGGAATAGTCAGTACACATCAACTCCCCACTGCCTTTATTAGCTTTAAAATAACTAAAACAACATGCCCAAAGGACAATTAGAATTAATCTGGGTTCAAGACAGGTTGGCTGCTGTCAAAGAAATCTATTTTATATATACCCTAAAGGTTTATTTGTGGTGAGCAGAGCTGAAGTCACATTCAACCAAAAATGCTGGATTAGGAGAGGGAAATTATCTATGTGCTGTTCCTGCATGTTAGTTTGGCTTGACTCATGACTTTGCATTAAGCAAACATGTTTTGTTTAAAAAAAAAAAAGTCAAAATGAAAGTTCAAATAAATAAACAAAAAAACCCTAGTACTGCTCTCAGTCTGTTTCAGATCTCCAAAAGAAACAAAACAAACTAGGAAGAAATGCAAAGATATATAAGGCAGTGGAGAGAGACAGTGGGAGTTGCAAAGTGCCTTATTCATATTTATCCTCAGATGGCCTTGGGCTAATTGTGACTCTCTAAGTATCCACCTACAATTAATCCTCGACTTACGACCACAGTCTGGATGAGAATTTCCATTACTAAGCAAGGCGGTTGTTAGTGAGTGGTGTCCAATTTTATGATCCTTTTTGCCACAGTTAAGAAAATCACTGCAGTTTTTAAGTGAATCTCATTCTGATTAAGTGAAACTGGCTTCCTCCATTGACTTGGCTTCTCAGAAGATGGCTGGAAAGGTTACAAATGATCACATGACCCCAGGATGTTGCTATCATTGTAAATATATGCCGGTTGTTGTACAGCAGCCGAATTTTGTTCATCTGACGGCAAGGATGCTGTGACAGTCATAAGCGCAAGGACTGGTTATAAATATTTTTTTCCAGTGCTGTTGTAACTTTGAATGTCACTAAATGAATGTTTGTAAGTTGAGGACTACCTGTAGAGCATTTTCAATGAATGATTAAGAAGGTGGCCCAATCATCCATGTTAGGGCTACTGTATTTTTTTTTTCTAGAAAGGAGACAGCTGAGGTGAGGATTGTTTTATACCAAGCACTGTACAACTTTTATTCAAACATGCACACAGGCAGGGATGCAATTCCCCAACATGCATTCTGTCTCTCAGGACCTAAGGAGACAAGTCCACCAGATCTGGTAGCTCTATTTTATTAGTATAATCTTCCTCTAAGTCCAATTGGGCAGGAAAAATATTTTGGGGAAAATATGGGTTGGGAATGGGATAGTTACACTTAATCAGTTAATTGTTCATGATATTTTTAAAACAAAAAATTACAAAAGAAACCTAATTGACCCAAATCAGCTAAATGTCAGTAGATGCATTGAAGACTACATGTGTTGCTTGGCCTGGATGTTTTAGCAACCTCTGGATCTCTGGTAGGCTTTACATGCCTAAGACAGAACTAGAATTCACACTCTCCTGGTTTCTAGCCCGATGCCTTCACTACTAGACCAAACTGGCATTTCTATAAAACTCTGATAATCCTTATTAAACGTTTTTGCTGACCCCAGGACTAAAAAGTTGATTATTTATGAATTTGTACATAGATACTGGATGGGGTATGGGAAGAAGAGAGATTTGTTTGTATGTTTAACTTAAGAGTTACAGTATTAAGTTTGTTTATATTTGATCAGAAGTTACTTCTTTATACGTTTCTTTTTCTTCTTTTCTTTTCTTTTTTGCATTTTTTATTCTTACTAAAAAAAATAATGCTCTTAAGGGCTTTCAATTATTTCTTCATTTTCACTCACCTATAGTATTGGTTCTATAGCATAGAACACCTATTTTTACATATGCCTCAATGTATAGACAATATCTAAAGCACTGCAAAGACATTCACTTTTCTTCCCTCTAAATCAGAGGTCCCCAACCTTTTGGGCACCAGGGACCGGTTCCGTGGAGAGAGGTTTTGCCTGCTGCCTGCATCCTGCGGATGGGGCTTTGCTTGTTTGTGCGGTTGCTGGCATGCTGCGGCCCGGTACCGGTCCACAGACTGGGGGTTGGGGACCCCTGCTCTAAATGGTTTAATAAAATATCATGACCAGGAATATTTCAGTTGTAATCACTGATATTTAATTAAGGAGTAGAGAGAGGTAAATAGGATGCACATTGCTTCTTGTCCTAGTGGGGAGGTTTCTCTTCTCCCCCAGTGACTTGCACGCTTGGAGAAATTTGCTATTTAATTTATCTATTTAAATTATTAATGGACAAATTTTTAAAGTCCTGTTCTTCCTCCTTATGGTTCTATTCTATAGAGCTGATTGAACTGATAAGCCTTTGAAACAGAAGACTCTTCTTATGAATCAGACAGATAGTCGACCCAATTAATACTGCTTTTGATGGAGTAGGTAATATCATGGGCCATTGACTAACTACATATTTTAGCATTTCTTTATTGCCTTAGAATTTTGAGACAAAAGTTTTTGGCTTGAAAACCAAAGCACATTTTCAAAGCACATCTGTACACACCTAGTGCAACGTGATAAAATGTGTTTTAAACTGTTTCCATTTGTTCTGTTTTCCAAAATTATAATTCAACCTCTCATATAATTCAGGGGATTCCATAAGGCCTCGTTGTTTGACCTTGCATGATAGTTTTTTTTTAAAAACTTATATAAACACACACGTGAGAAAGTCTTTTGGCCGCAAGACTATCATTCTTTGTATTTAAATGAAAATCACATGGAAAATGTATTTATTACAAAAGGACTGTTCAGAAACTCTGAAAGAAAAAGAAATGCTTTAGCAGATGTTTCCTCTCAGAAGAAAATGGATTAGAAAGCCAGGAAGAACTCATCTTGGTCCAAATTAATCTCTTGAGTGGAGAAACTCTCTGATATTCAGAAAAGCACCCCATACAACATGCAATAACATTTACTATGAAGCATTATTCTATCATTATTTTGGCTGATGCTGCTAAGCTCCCCTCAGTTAATATAAAGATTTCAACAAATCTAATTCAATGAAAATCTCTCCGGGAATTATAGAATCCATTAGGATATACACTTGAGCCATTTATCCTGTTCCATTATGGGAATCCATAATGGGAATTTTATCAGAGCCAATCGGGCTCTTTGTTTTGAACATGAGACTTGCTCTGGAATCTTCTTTTCCCCACTTCTAGATTTGCTCATTGGTAAGCTGTATGTTACTTAATTCCTGCAATCATTTCTTAGGATCTTTGTCTAGCACTAACCCTGCTCGCTCTGATCTCTACCATCATCACTGTAATTCTGATGTTTAATACATATTTCCAAGGCCAAAATATCTTGGTCAATTGTCTAAAAACAGGTATCTGCCTTGGATCCATAAAAAAAAAAGTTTTATTCCTGTTGAGGTACTTGTTGAATCCAAAGTCTAGTAATGTATGTGATGCAACATAACTTGCTTAGTCTTACAAGTGAGAATATATATATATATATATATATATTTACAAAGTTAAATATATATTTACAAAGTTAAAAGATAAACACAAAAATATAGAAGCAAGAAAGAAAAAGAAAAAAATGTCAAAGATAGTAGAAAGCAAAGAGAAATAAAACAAAAAACAAAAACTCTTCCAATCTTCTTTATGGCAGTTATAAACATTCTTGAAACTGTTTTGTCCCTTCTAAATTATATGTTTCCCTTCTATATTTATTCAACACTTATTAATCGGTAAATACAGAAATCACCAGTTCATTTTTATCCATTTCCAGCAAAAAGTCCATCAAGGGTTTCCAGTCTTTCATAAAAGTAGCTGTTCCCTCCCTAATCAAATAAGCTTTGGGGTTTTCTTAATGGGTAATACTTTCAAGAGACTTGTCAATCTCTAGACTATAGATGCAGCAACATTTCTTCGCAGACTTGCTCCTGAGCTGCCTTTCCCCGTTCACAAATTCAGGGAGGTTTCTTGGTATGCTCTGGAGCTCTGGGAGATGTAGAAATGACACCTGGAAAGATGCTGGTGAACAAGGAACAAATATGATGATGCTTAGGGTACTGGAGGCTAAAACATATAAGGAACGGTTGCTGGAATTGGGTATGTCTAGTTTAATGAAGAGAAGAATGAGGGGTGACATGATAGCAGTGTTCCAATATCTCAGGGCCTGTCACATAGAAGAGGGAGTCAAGCTATTCTCCAAAGCGCCTGAGGGCAGGACAAGAAGCAATGGATGGAAACTAACCAAGGAGAGAAGCAACCTAGAACTAAGGAGAAATTTCCTGACAGGTAGAACAATTAATCAATGGAACAACCTGTCTCCAGAAGCTGTAAATGCTCCAACACTGGAAGTTTTTAAGAAGAGACTGGACAGCCATTTGTCTGAAATGGTTTAGGGCTTCCTGCCTGAGCAGGGGGTTGGACTATAAGACCTCCAAGGTCCTTTCCAACTATTATTATTATTATTATTATTATTATTATTATTATTATTATTATTATTATTATTATTATTATTATTATTATTATTATTATTATTGTTGTTGTTGTTGTTGTTGTTGTTGTTGTTGTTGTTGTTGTCGTTGTCGTTGTCGTTGTCGTTGTTGTTGTCGTTGTTAAACACAGGTATGAGCTCAGGTTTGAACCTACAACATGGTAATAAGAGCAGCTAAAGTTTACACCTTTTCCATGCTTATAACACCTAAGAAAACCCATATTCGATTAAGGAAGGATAGATTGGAAGATCTAGTTAGTAGGCTGCTATGGTAAATTTGAGAAGCATCTAAAGGATAAAATAACTTTCACCTGGAAACGAATCCCATAAAGCAAGTCCTACTGAGATAACAGAGATGCCGTTTTTTTGAGGTAATCTTAGTTTGTTCTTGTAGAATCTGTGGACATGGGCAGGTTCCCTATCATATTCCTTCTGCCACTTGTGGATTGGAACTATGCCCTTCTTGCTTAGAGAAAGTTACCAAGGAGGGGATGAGAGGCTGGGTTCAGAAGGTGATTAATCAGTGGTGGGATTCAAATATGTGAATAACCAGTTCTCTGTGTGGATGCCGCTTCCGGAAGTCCATTCTGGGCCCGGGCAACAAAAAATTAGCTACCGGTTCTGCGAACTGGCTGAATCCCACCGCTGTGATTAATGCATCCTTGGGAAGGGGTAAGATAATGCCACTTACCTTGTCCCCTCTCCTCAAGAAACCCTTGCTTTACCTGACAGTTTTAGATAACTATCAGCCAGGCTCTAGTCTTCCTTGTTCAGAGCAAATTGTTTCAGAAAATGAAGAAAAAGTTACAGAGAACCTTGGAAATAGCAGATTATCTGGACTCTTTTTCCTTTTGGTCCAAGATTGCATGGATAGTTCTTGCTGATGATCTCTGGCAGAAATAGGATAGAAAGGGCAACACTCATGGAGTGTTTGGCAATTGGTCTGACTGGAGAAACTGTAAGCTGGTGATGGCAAACCTATGGCACACGTGTGACTGGTTACACACCATTACATTTTTGGTGAATATTTACCTTTTACCTTTTCCAAAGGTTTTAGGCCTCATACAACCTGGAACTGCCTCAGATAGGCATTCTGAAAAATATTCACAATTATGTAAGTATTACATAATTTAATTTAATTTATTACTCTTCTTAGCTATGAATTGTTTCTCTTTTGTCCAGGGTGTGTGTGTATATGACACACTAGTAGGGTTTTCTGAATTTTTGATACACAGAGTTCAAAAGCTTCACCATCACTGCTGTGAGCCAAGTAATGTAGCCAATAAGGTGCATTTCTTTAAGATATTCATTGTAACCTTAAACTGGTTTCTTCCTTTTTTTTTCAGGTAAATGCATTTATACAAGGAGAGTCAGAGGATTCTCAGTGCCCTCAACCAGCTGTAATTCCTGGATTCTTTGGGAGAAACCAAACAATGTAATATACAGCAATGTGAAAGAGATCAGAATAGCAAACACACAAACTGACACCAAATGTTTTAATGTTCTCCTTTCTCCCTAGAAAAATTATACAAAAGTTGAAAAATGTTCATTTTCTTCTCCAAAATGAAAATTCCTTCAGCAGCTTCTGTGAAGGGCTGCCTGCTATGCCATTGTGTAGAGTAAAAAGTTGTCATACAACTTCCACTTTTTAGCCCGCACCGCATCTATCACACTCCCTTTACCTATTTAGTCCAGATTTCTCTCTCCCTCTCCCTCTCCCTCCCCTCACCCACCTTCAAGTCAATGTTGACTCCTGACAAGTGCCTGAACTATAGTCCTTGCACTTTTCTTGGAAATATTTTCATAAGTGGTTTCATAAGTATTTTCATAAGCCATTGTCTTCTTCCTAAGGCTAAGAGAGAATGACTGGTGCGAGCTATCCAGCTAGCTTTATGTCTTAAGGTGGGACTAGAACTCAGGGTCTGCCAGTTCCCAGCCTGATGCCTTGAACCATGACATTAAGTTGTCCTCATTGCTTACATTTATTTTAGCAAAAAGGCATTTAAAAAGAGATGGAGTGGGAAACGTTGCTGTTAACCTATAATTAATTGCAAACCTATTCCTTGCCCTGAATAAAAGAAAGATAAAAGAAATAAAATAAAATAAAATAAATTCATCTCATTTGTAGCTTCTTTCATACAACCCAAACTCCTCAGGGGTTAACCTGCCAAATATTTGCAGTTATTCCATTGCTTTGTTCATTGACCATGTGGCAAATTACTGTAACTGATCCAAAATGACACACACATTTGGCGCTTTCAGGAATTCCAACACGCTTGGAGTGTACTGTATAGGTAGATTGCAGCTTGTAATGATGGTGTACGTTGATGTCTGGCCCTGATTGCTGACTTTCCAGGCTACCATACTAGTGTGTGTTTCATTCCAAATTGGCTCATGGAAACTACTAGAGAACTGATGTATTTTCAGACTGTTACTGTGGCTTACTTTACAAAAGGCAGAGTAAGTTATTTTCCAAGGCAAAGGAAAAAAGAAGTTTGGACAGTGAACAACTGCTTCTCCCATAAAGACTACAGGATTTTTGGGAGGTGTATATGGAAGTAGGTTTAGGTAAAGAGACTTGCTTTGTTCTCAGTGTCCAAAATTCCTAAGCACTGATCTGATTGAGCTGAATTAGTCTAGAAATGGCACTCGTGTCTATTGAAACTTCCATATATGTCCCTCGCATTTGCACTAAGATTCCAAAGGCAGTGGTTAAATTTTGCTTTGCATAAATATTTCAAGTACTCTGTGATATTGATGTTGGCAACCAGTCCTATCTATAAATGGCCCTTGTTAGTAAGATGGATTCCACGCTCATGATCTACAAGCCATATTTTTTGGTGGAAAGGATACCGCCTGTCTTTTGGACTGGGTTCCTATCAAACCAACAGAACCAAGGAAATTAGTGTTCATTGTATAGGAAGGAATGTTACAGATAAATAACAAACACAAATTATCTTGTTCATTGATTCTGAGATGCAGACTGCTAAGAAAGTAGAAGGTATTTCCACCAGAAAGACTCTTAGCCTTATATCTCATGGTACAATAAAACTACAATAGTTCACAGGGATTGACTAGCTCAGCTATTTCCAATCTGGTTCCTTTCCAGAATTCTGGTTTAGAAACTAGTATGTATAAAATTCTATTATGATCACTTACAACAGAAACCAACTAGCACTCTTGGTGTCACTTTTTTTATTTGAATACAATGGAAATGATTCTGTCACTACATAGTTGTCACTGAGTCAGGTTTGACTTCTATTGGCTATAAGTACAATGTTCATCTTCTTGGCCTGCTTACTTTTCTTTAAGAGTCATACAAGTGTACATCTACTATTTCTTCTATATTCAGCCTTTTCTTTAGTATTTCCAAAGGAGGGCAATATGCATGGGCCACATGAAAGCTTCATCCTGCAATTTGTAATCCCAGAAGGAATCTGACATTGCGCCAACATGTTTATCAAAGCAGTCTTGACTTCAGCAGCACATTTTTGTACCTCTGTTTGATAAAGGCAAAAAGTGAATCATTCCTAGCCTTAAATCTGCCCCAAACTGTTATCTTAGTGGTTGAGATGCCATATATATTGGTTGATAGGTGGCCAGCTAGAGAGGTTGAGAATTTGTGCCCCCTCCCAAATGTTGTCCTGTCTCATCAAAGCACATATGAAGAAATAATAAAATGCAGCAGCAGCAGCAAAAAAAATGTGACTACAATTTTTGTTTTCAGGAGACCCCAAGTTCTAGTGAAAAGGACTGAATAGAAGAATTGGATGTTTCTTCTTCAAAACAATAAGAACAATTAACCAGTGGAACAGCTTGCCTTGAGAAGTTGTGGGTGCTCCATCACTGGAGGCTTTTAGGAAGAGGCTGGATAGCCATTTGTCTGAATTGATATAGGGCAGTGGTGGCGAACCTTTTAGAGACCGAGTGCCCAAACTGCAACCCAAAACCCACTTATGTATCGCTGGGTGCCGGGTGGGTGTGGCCCGCTGGGAGGGCGTGGCCCGCTGGGAGGGCGTGGCCTCTGCTGCCCAGATCTATGCCATCAGAGCGATTTCCACCCCCCCACAGCCGAGAGAGAGCGAGAGTGCAGGCGCATGTGGAGAGGCGGAGGGGAGCAGCCTGGCCCCGCCTCCCTCTGGGGCAGTGATGGTGAACCTTTTAGAGACCAAGTGCCCAAAAACCGCCCCCCCGTCCCCGCTCCACCCTGCCCGCTGGGCCACCCACTACCTCCACGGCCTGCCACAAATCACCCAGGTAGCCCAGCCCTCTGCCCGTGCCCCGCAGCATCATCTGTGCATGACGGGCCACAAGGGCGGAGTCTTGTCCCCGCTGCCCGGCTACCATGTCCTTGGCTGCGCTGCTTCACGTGGGCAGCACCCGGGGCGGCTCTCCTCCGGGGGGGCTGCTGGTGAGGGGGCTGTGGGAGGAGGCGGGGCTGGGGCAACGGTATGTGTGCCCACAGAGAGGGCTCCGAGTGCCGCCTCTGGCACGCGTGCCATAGATTCTCCACCACTGATATAGGGTCTCCTGCTTGAGCAGGGGACTGGACTAGAAGACCATGAAGATCACTTCCAACTAAAACCTAGAGAATTCCTCTCAAAAGAATGGACTGAAATGAAGTACATCTGGATGGAAAACTGATATGGCCAAAGGCCTGGATTGGCAGCCTACATCAGGAAATGAGGTTTGATTGACATCACTCCTTGACATCATTAAACCAATCTACGACATCACCCATTCATTTTTGTGATGGGCATCCATGTCTCTGGAAGTGGAACCATCACTCTCTCTGATGTTTCTAGTCCACCACTTGCCCCAACAGATAAGATTTGACTCAGCCAAAAGCCACTCAGCATGATCCATGAACAGGGAGTACAAGAGATTATTCCAACAGAATTCTTCCTAAATGAAAAGACCACAGGCTACAGAAGCAGTTCACCTAGACATGACCTACTATGATCCTCAAGCAGCATCAGGGGCCCTTGCTGCATTCTTCATCTAAAAGAGGGAGAGGCAGAATATAGCCAAAGCCAACCCAAACCAACCAATAGTCCTGTAAAAGTATAAACAGGACTAGAACACAAGATATTGATAAAGGAACTTTGCATAGGGAAAGAAACCTTGCCTTAAGCCTTACAAGTTAGACTGGTCAAGCACAGAAGCCAGAAATTTCAAATCCCTAATTTAGATATTCAAATAAATGGATTTTGTTTAAAACAGCTTGTTAACTATTCTTTTTTAATATAATATTTGCACGTATACAAATTCTGCACATGAATATTTTTTAAAGGATATAGGATCTTCGGTGTTTTTTCAGTTACCTCTCTCTGTTTTTAAAGCTTCTAAAGTCTCACAATTGTAATTATATTTAAAGATATATGCTAGACTTGTGGAAATTTCAGCTTTTAAAAATAGTTATAAACATGGAAAGAAATGCATGACAGCATGAGGAAGCTTGTGTGCACCCCCAAACAGAAAAATATCCAGAGAAATATGAGCTATTTATACAAGCTGATATAATATCCAGGCTAGATGACTTTAATCAGCTAAAGAACTCCCTCTACTGATGAGAGTTCATAAATTCGACAGTGCAAATTCTGCATGCATGTTTTGCTAGGTGAACCTTCCAAACAACAGAATGTGCATTATCTCAGCTAGCAAAATATCACACAACTGTTGTTTTAATCATCTGGACAAAAGAATGCTATGAGTGAAAGGACTGATCAAAGATGAATAACTTGCTTTTCTGAATTGCATTGATTGTAGAGAAAATAAGCATTTATTTTTCCAGGTAATGATTTAAAAAAAAAAGATTGTCCTATTAATTGTAAAGAAATCAAATTACATATGAATTCTTCATAGCTGTCATGTATTTTTTTCTAATTCGGGGGATCTCTCTAAGGAATCTGTGTCTCCATACATTTATGAAATATCTTCTGCTTATCTCCAATTCTGCCAAAGCTTTGACATCAAAAGTTTCAGTGACCCTAAAAGGGGATTTGCTGAATTGAATTTCTACCCTCTGAAGGGCAATTCTGAAATATCTCAGACTCTGAGCTCGCTTCCAGGGACCAGAAGATTGTTGCCTTGTTATTGTTGTTGTTGTTGTTGTTTCTCTGTGTCATATAATATATGTGGGTATATGCATAATTCTATATTTATTTATTTATTTATTTTTGTCTCATATGTTTGTGTGTGTGTGTAGTGTATATTGGAGGTGGTGATCCTTTGAGAGCTGTATGCAATAAAATTTAATTTTAATGTATGCCGATTAGTGTACATTCAAAGTGACAATAAAGTTATTATTCTATTCTATTCTATTCTATTCTATTCTATTCTATTCTATTCTATTCTATTCTATTCTATTCTATTCTATTCTTAAGTCAATTTATTTGCAATTTTATTCAATTTAAACATAGGTAAGAATTTGTGTAGTATCTTGTAATTGATTCTGGAACAAAAGTCCAATGGGACATTAGTATTTCAGTTGGTTTAAACTCATGAGATCATACATTTTTGTTTATCACATTTGTTTTCAGAACATCAGCTGAAAGAGTACACTTTAAATAAACATGATTCTATTGTGCTCGTAGTGGATGAAACCACTTTATGCATGAATGGACAAGGCAAATACCACTTGAAAACACACATCATTATTTCATGCTGTAAGCTACAACTCTCCAGATATTAAATTAAAACTCCGAGCAGCTCTCACAATTTATACTTTGTTGTCTGGGGGAAAAAAATATAGTGTTTGTTCTATTTTGTGCCAGCACTGGAGAAGCAAGGCTTCTCCAATTCCATGCAAAAGCTGGTAGGAGTCTCACTTCCTGGGCTGTTGGAAATTGTTACAGTACATGGCTCTGGTGAACCTTAGAGCATTATGTTGATAGCTGCAGGATAATATTGGAGCAAAACTGAGTCTCAGATTTATGGCAAAGGGGCCACTGACCTCATATTCAGAGTCTGGAGTTCTTATCTGGCATCATAAAGTCTTCTTTTAACTCAGTAAAGAAGGGTTAGGGTTAGGAAAAATGGAGAACTCGGAAAACTAAACTTTCTCCATTTTCTGAATCTACTTTTCTTTCTTTGATTTTGACTGAAAAGAACATTTTTATTCTTCCCAGCAATTTAAGTACTTTTATTCATATCCAAAAAAAGAGAAAGATTTGAAATTGTTTCAAAATATCCAAAACTTTTGCAAGAAGAGAAATGAAAGAAAAAGATGGTTGATTGGTAAATTCATAACGCAATACCTGATCAATATTTCTGGTAAAATATTAGAAAAATCAGAAATTCCAATATCCAATCTTTGTATATTCTGGATCTAAGCTCCTCCATTCCCTAGTAAGACTTTAAAAATAGGGTTGCTGTATGCCAGCCTCAATTCTGGAATAGATATTTCTTCTTATCTACGTTAGTTAGTGGCAATGGGGAGGGTGGATCAAAAGCCATTAAAAGAAAAAATTGATAAAATCTATTTCCTACAGTTTAGTCTTTAACAGGTTTCCTGCCATATTCCCATAGAGGATTTGCTGAGTTCACTGAGTTCACTCTTCTTCCAGCTTATGCAAACATTTTCTACATCTGTTGAAATATTTTCTAGCCCATAGAAGCTTATTTCATAGCAAATTTGTTAGTATTTAAATATACCAATAATTTAAATATACCAATAATTTCTGTTTGGTATTAGCCAAACAGAATTTCTAAGTATGGTATAGCAACGCCATCTAGTGGCAATATTAAAGACTTCCTGCTACCTTTACATAATGGAAATCAACGATCTACATCAGGCATGTCAAACTGCCAGCCCGCAGGCCGGATGCATCACGCCAAAACCGCGCCCATCCCATTGCCGGCAATGGGGGAAAAGTTGTGATACGTCACATGACATCACAAGTTTGACGTGCCTGATCTACATGCACAGATTTGTAAATTCTCAAGAGGATGGAAGTCTACTATACTCAATCCAGGAGCAACAGACATAGCCATGGTCTCCCTGTTTGATGATCAGGTTGCATGAACACTTGAGTTAACATTTCATACTCATTCACCCTCATGGCTTTACAAAAATGACTTAAGGGACACTTATAAAACGCATAAAATTCACTTCTTGTGCTTTCTAGACCAGGGCGTTTCAAACGGCGGTACGCGGACCACCGGTGGTACTTTGGCACCTGGCAACTGTCCTAGAGAAGTGGTAGTGGGGGGAGAGGAATGAGCTGAAGCAGCGGCAGCACCACACAAGCCTGAGGGAAAGACAGCTGGAGCTGCAGGGCTGTCAGGGCTGGGCAGAAGCCCCAGGAGCAGCGCCAGGCTCCAGCTGATTGGCACTTTGGAAGCTGGAAGTACGCTGAAGAGAAAAGGAGGAGGAGGAGGGAGAGAGGAGAGGATATAAAAGGAGGTTTTGGCAGGAAAGGGCCAGCAAGGGGATGCCCCCACCCCCTGGGCACTCAAAGAGGAGGCGGCGAGCACCTGGCATCCCTGCTGACCGTCCCTGCTGACCACTAAGAAAGAAAAAAGGCAAAAGAAGCGTTTT
The DNA here is from genome assembly GCA_023970755.1 of Azemiops feae. Classification (NCBI taxonomy): domain Eukaryota; kingdom Metazoa; phylum Chordata; class Lepidosauria; order Squamata; family Viperidae; genus Azemiops; species Azemiops feae. Next base: position 1,567,028 of record JALGBA010004174.1, on the reverse strand, counting down.
CCTTTCCCCCAAGATGCCAGCGCTCTCGTGCTCACTGCCTTCTCTGTGCACCCCCAGGGGATGTGGCAGAGATGGCAGGGGGGCCCTCGCTGGCTCCAGGGCTGCCCCATGGATCTAAGGCTGAGTGCGTTCTGGCTTTGATGGCCCCCACCAGTAGATCAATGCCACGCCTGCTCGCTAGCCACCCTTTCACCGAGACCGCCCTTGCCTGCGTGGGATAGCGATAGCCAGAGGCAGCATGGCTACCGGCAGCGCTGGCAATCTCTCACCCTCCCGTCATCCCTTTCTGAGTGCAGAGGGAGGAAGGAAGGAAGGAAGGAAGGAAGGAAGGAAGGAAGGAAGGAAGGAAGGAAGGAAGGAAGGAAGGAAGGAAGGAAGGAAGGAACTGGGAAAGGGACTACCTTCTGAGCGCTTCTCAGGTTTTTTTTTTTTAGTTTTCAGAGGCTCCAGGCAGGAGGCTTCCCGTTTTGAGCCCTTCCCCGTCGTTGCCTCTGTGCCTGAAGGGCTTCTGCGTGGCTCTCATCTCACCTCTCCCAGATCCACACACGTGTTTGTGTGTGTGTGTGCGTGCTTGGGGGGGGTCTCATCCCTTGCAGCAGCTGTGACATTGGAGAGGAAAAGAATGGGAGAGATAAGAGAAGCTGTGATGGGAGCTTCTTGCAGCCTTCCACGGGGCTGGGGGCAGGAGCTGAGGGGCACAGGGCACAATGCGATCGGCAGCACGTTGAGAAAAAGAAACAAGTACTCCAAAAAAGCAGCTTTCATTAGTTTGCAGCCTGCCATCGCAGAAGGTCTCTATTGAGGGCGCAGGGCCACAAACTACTAGCAAAAGTGGCATTTGTTCACAAGGCAAGGAGGCATGGAGAAATGTTTCCCCTTTTGCATTTGAGCATCCAAGAAGGGACAGGAAAGGAGAAAGGGAAAGAGGAAAGACAAAGAAAAAGAAGGAAAGAGGGGAAGAAAGAAAAAAGGAGAATGAAGAGGGAAGGCAAAAAAGAAAAGGGAGGGAGGGAGGGAGGGAGGGAGGCTGAGGGAAGTCTTGCCTTAGCACTTGGCCACCAGCAGCCCTGCTGCCCTTTCGCCATCCCCTTGCTCCCTCCTTCTGGCCTAACCTGGTGGTCTCCCATCCTATTGCAAAGGATGCTTTGGTTACAAAGCCGGCTCTCCTCGCATGGAGAGGGAGTGGGCCTCCCTCTGACCCACGCACTTTATCCTCCTGCACCTGGCCAAGGAGAGTGAGCATAGCAGCAGCCTCAAGGAGGTAAGTGCAGCCAGCGCCCCCTCAGGAAACTGAGTTGAGCTGCAGGGTCCTGATGCCCCGGGAGCTCGAGGGCCGGGCTGGGCACTTTTTCAGGGCTCCGGGCAGCCCACACCACCCTCTGGGAGTCCCCCTCATGGCCCAAAAGGAACGGTGAGGCTCCTCTAGTGGACCATGCCCTGGTGCCCACCTCAGTCCCACCCCCCTCCACTGGAGACCCCTGGATCCCCCAAGCGCCCCCCAGCCATTGACTTTGCTTGTCAAAAGGTTGCAAAAGGGGATCACATGACCCTGGGACACTGTGACCATCAGAAACATGAATCAGTTGCCAAGCATCCGAATGTAAATCACGTGACCCTGGGGATGCTGCAATGGTCAGAAGTGTGAAAAATGGTCATAAGTTACATTTTTCAGTGCTGTTGTAACTTCGAACAGCCACTAACTGAACTGTGGTAAGTCGAGAACTGCTTGTACTTTATCACTTTTTTCCTTTTTTGGGGGGTCATCAAGTTTTTGACGACCTTGCTAGGCGACTGGTGCCTTATTGCCTTATCCTAAAAGTGGTACAATTGGTGAAAAGGTTGAAAAGCCCTGTTCTAGACAACTGAATACCCTCCCTGCCGCTGAAACATTAAGTGGTATGGATGAAATGTTTTTAAGATCCTTATAAGATATACAGAATCATTTCCATGTGGTTTATATATAACTTGTATCTGTTGATTCCAAATGTAGTTATTTTGATCTCATATATTTCACATCCATACTCATTGCATTATCTACCCTAACATCTGCTGCAAATTTACGTTCTTAGCCAACAACACAGCATGATCTGCATACAAAAATACACACATATCCATGTCCCCAGACACATCTGATATCATCAAAAATATTCCTTACACAAACAAATCCTTGGCTTGTTCCCTGCTCAGAGCTGAACCCTTTGTCAGGCATTCTATTTATTCTATTGTATTCTGCAACCAACTTTCAATATCTTATTTATATGCAATGTTTTATAATTTAAACCTATTCAGTTTACCTTGTATCTAAGTAAATCTACATTTTTCTCATTTTCACTTTTTTCCATATTTTGCTCCTTAAAAGTATATGAGATGTGACATTCTGAATTTAACAACCATTTTCCCAGACATACTCAATACACAATCCCCATGTAGTTTTCACCTTTAACCCTAAGGTTCTTTCATTTTAAAATGGTCAATTAACATTATACATATTTATTTAATGACTTAAAAGAGTCATTTTGTGCTTTTATTTTTGGAACGTCATATACAATAGTGAGATATATAGTAGACATAGCAATGAATGGATATATTTCACTCGAAGACACAATGTGCAAATACACTTTTAATCCAACCAATTTATCATATATACTTGGTACATCATATTGCATCACTGATTTTCCCCCTTTCAGAAGCATAAATTTCATGAACTGATCTACTATATTTACCAAGCGACAGATTTTGAATCTTTGCTATAATGAACATGCCAAATTTTTATCATTAACATGAGTATAACAGTATAACCTATTCAAGTACTGCGAAGCTCTTCATACATAACTTTTCAAGAAATTTAGTTTATTAAATGTTCTCTAAATTTTATTTCCTGGACTCTTCCTCAATTTGCAAGAAATTATTCAAAAGCATTGCAAATTCACGTTACCAAAATAAATTTCATTGGTAATCCATTTTTAAGTTTTAGAAATTTACATTCTTTCAGAAATATTAGACAAGTAGCACTTTCAGAACCTAGTTTTACCACAATTAGGTACAAATTAGCTTGATAGTGAAGACTTTCTGGTGATGTGCAATTAGCAATTGAACCGCTACATATTATGAAAATAATCTGAGGAACACATAGGTCTTGTTTGTATAAGATTTTCTGTTCTATTATTTGCAAGCTGTATATCTTGAAGATACATTTTCCCAGTTGATCACATTCCAGATAGCTTTGAGATAGTCAGGTCTAACATTTTTATATTGAAGATAATATGCATGTTCCCATACATCAATTCCCAACAGAGGAATAAGTCCTAGAAAAGAAGAAAAATATTGCTAAAATACTACCAACTTCAACAAGCTATTGCCACAAACATACCCCCAACCACGCAGTTAGTACTAGCTTCTTTCAAGGGAATATAAAGCATATTTTTCAAAATAGACTGATTTCCTGACAGGTTTAATTACTCTCATTACGCAACCATCATGCCTCTTGGAAAGAAGTACAGGCAGTCCTCAACTTACAACAGTTCATTTAGTGACCATTCAAAGTTACAATGGCACTGAAAAAAGTGACTTATGACCATATTTCACACAACCGTTGCAGTATCCCCATAGTCATGTAATCAAAATTTAGACACTTGGTAACTGACTCGTGTTTATGACAGCTGCGGTGTCCCAGGGTCATGTGATCACCTTTTGCAACCTTCTGACAAGCAAAGTCAATGGGGAAGCCAGATTCAGTTAATAACTGTGTTACTAACTTAACAATCGCAGTCATTCACTTAGTAAGAAAGTTTGTAAAATGGGGCAAATTCACTTAACAAACGTCTCATTTAGCAACAGAGATTTTGGGCCCAATGGTGGTCGTAAATCGAACATCGACTATATCTTCTTCCTCTAGGAAACAGTAGAGTTCCTCTCAATACAGCTATAAATTATAAAAGTGTAGAAAGAAGAGTTAACCCTAGAGAGCTGTAAAAATGGCATTTTGTCTTAAGACAGAAAGAGAAAGCAAATGCTTCTCTCACGTATACAGAGGTAAGAAAATACCTCTCAATATATTCTTATTCAAAACAAAACTCAGCTCAAGGAAAACTGTCCTCCCCAAATTCTATGTGGCTGGCCGCAAGACTGAAATGAGAAGCTGGAAAGAGAGACTGGGATATTTCTTACCTGCAGGGGTGATTTGAGGAAAGACAGGAGCAGCTTGGAAGTTTTTCCACCAATAGCTATTATTTCATACCAATGTCTGAACACCCTATTGCTGAAACTTTCTGAGAGGCTAAAAATATGCTTTGGTGAATCTAGCCTGTAATCTACATATACTGCTCATGTTTTGTTTTCTTATCCAAACTGCTATGCAAGTGAGACTGTCAGAAACTAGAAGTTCTTCTCATGCGTAAAGCAAAAGCATTCACTAGTGCAGGGCTTTTCAACCTTTTCACCCATTGTACCACTTTTAGGATATGGCAACATCCAAGTACCACCAGTCGCCTAACAAGGTGTCAAAAACCTGATGACCCAAAAAAAAAAAAAAAGTGATAAAGTACAGGTAGTCCTCGACTTACAACAGTTCGCTTAGTGACTGTTCGAAGTTACAATGGCACTGAAAAAAGTGCCCCCCAAGCCACAGCCGAGCAAGACACCTGCCTGCCCACCCGGCGACGCTCTTCCTCCTGTCCGAGGTTTTCATTGTTGTGAGCATTTCTGTTGAGGATTGGCAGCGGGGGTGGGGTGGGGGGGGTGTTTGGTTTTTATTCCCCCCGTCTGCTGGATGGTTGCAGCAGGTTTTGGTCACTTCACATGACCCTGGGACACTGTGACCGTCATAAATATGAATCAGTTGCCAAGCATCTGAATGTAAATCACAAGACCCTGGAGATGCTGCAACATTCCAGTTGATTGGCGCTTCTTCTGGGCTCAGCAGAAGTGCCAGGATCAGTGCTGCTTTCCAGCTGGAGCCTGGCGCTGATCCTGGCGCTTCCACTGAGCCCTGACAGCCCCGAAGAAGCGCCGATCAGCTGGAAAGCGGCACTGATCCTGGCGCTTCTGCTGAGCCCTGACAGCCTTGCAGCTCCAGCCGTCTCTCGCTCAGGCTTGTGCGGTGCTGCCACCGGTTCAGCTCATTCCCCTCCCCCGCTACTTTTCTAGGATGGTCGCATACCACCTGCCAGGTGCCAATGTACCACAGGTGGTACCCGTACCACTGGTTGAAAAGCCCTGCACTAGTGAAGCACAAAGCACAATCGTCAATACCAATATTGGAGACATGGTGGTGCAGTGGTTAGAACGCAATAGTGCAAGGTGACTCTGCCCACTGCCACGAGTTTGATCCTGAAGGGCTCAAGGTTAACTCAGCCTTCCATCCTTCCAAGATCGGTAAAATGAGGACCCAGACTGTTGGGGGCAATATACTGACTCTGTAAAGCACCATAGAGCAGTATATAAGTCTACGTGATGACTGCTTTATTCCTTCTGCAGCGAAAAATGGTCTTTAATAGATGTAGTCAAGTTTAATAGATGTAGTCAAGTTCCACCTAGAGAATCTCACCTGTGGTTCCCTGGAGAGGGTCCTGATTGGAACAGGCAGCGATCTGGAGTCTATTAGATTCTTTATTAAAACCGAGCCATCCCCAGCCTGAGCCTTGGACACCAACTGAAATAGCTGTGAGTTTCTCCTTAAAATTTGCAAATGAGCCAAAATCACGTTTAATGGCTTCCAAAAGCTCCCCTTAAAACAACAAATAAATAGTTTACATTTACATAGCACATCATTTTTTTCATCAAGTAGCCCAAAGAACTATTTCAGATTAATTCTGAAGTAAAGAGAGTTGGTGTAAATAAGAAATCAACATAATCTTAACTAACATGAAGAAAATAGAAGCAGCCTAAAAACAATTACATATGTTGTTACGTTCTTCCCATCAATTCAATGCAATATTAATCACAGGAATCTGCAGACGCTGTAAAACTAGCTCTACTATTAGTAACATGAAGAGATCCCTTTGTCAGTAGACCCTGGGAACATGGATACTGTCAAGGTGGAAGACAGAACTTTTGTATCTACTACCTACTCTAGATTGCACCACTTATGTACACTGCTGCTCTCAAGTGCAATAAAGAATAAGGTATTTATCTGTTTGTAAACAATTTCCAGTCCACCTAATTTCTGTATGTAGAATTAAGGTGTGTTTGTGTGTGTGTATTATTGCCGTGCTTCCCCGAAAATAAGGCCTACTCCAAAAATAAGCCCTGCCTTGATTTTTAGGGGTGGGCCTAATATAAGACCTACCGCAAAAATAAGCCCGTTTTGGGGTGAGGCACTTAAAAATCAAGCTAAGACGGAGGTGGGGGAGTGGAGCTGCCCCACGTGCCCCACACCCACTTACCTTGCAGCCAGGCCTCTCCTCGCCAGCTCACTTCTTCTGCGGCATTTTCTGCAGCCAGGCCTGCATTTCTCAGTCACAGGCGTTTCCGGAACTCCTCTGCAGCCAAGAACTGAGCTATGGATTCAATCCATAGCTCGGTTCTCGGCTGCATAGGCCTTCAAGAAAGGCCTGACTACAAAATGCAGGCCAGAATGCAGCTGCAGAATGAAGGTGCTCCTTCGGCCACAAAAGAAGTGGACCTGCTGGTCGGGGCTGTCAGTGTCGGAGGTAAGTAAGACATCCCCTGAAAATAAGGCCTGGTGCCTATTTTGGAGGCAAAAAAATAAAAATAAAATAAGACCCGATCTTATTTTCGGGGAAACACGGTATTTTTCATACCAGACATTATTGTTGTCCATAGAGCCGTGGTGGCACAGTGATTAGAATGCAGTCCTGCAGGCTAACTCTGCTCACATTGCCAGGAATTAGATTCCTTTGATCCTGATGGTTCAGTATTGACTCAGTCTTCCATCCTTGCAAGGTAGATAAAATGAGGACCCAGATTGTTGATTGCTGATTCTGTAAACCGCTTAGAGAGGGCTGTAAAGCACTGTGAAGTGGTATATAAGTCTAAGTGCTATTGCTATTGTGTCAAGCCAATCCTGAAGGCTGCAAACAGGGGTATTGATAGGAGTTCAACACTATCAAAATGGCAGGAGTCCCACTTTTTAAACATGTGTTGCACACACTATAAAGGTTTTCCCCGTCCAGCCTATTTGACTCTAGGGGGTGGGGCTCATCTGTATTTCTTAGCAGACGGAGCCAGCGTTGTTCGAAGACACTTCTGTGGTCATGTGGCCAGCATGACTATACACCGAGATGCACGGAACGCTGTTAGCTTCCCACCAAAGTGGTACCTATTTATCTACACGCATTTGCATGCTTTCGAACTGCTGGGTTGGCAGGACCTGGGGCAAGTAACGGGAGCTCACCCCATCACATGGCACTCAGGCTGTCAGCTTTCCAGTTGACAAGCTCAGTGTCTTTAACCACTGAACCATTGTGCCCCCTTTTTACCCACTATATGCATATAAAAAGGGGCAGGACTTTAATTACCTGGCCTATCTGCCATTTTGCTATTGTTGATCCTCCCCGTCGACACCCACATTGCAAATATTGGATTGTATATTAATAAGCATTTTGGAGCGATGCGGATCAAGTATTCAAATCTGACTTTCATTTGCCACTGATAAAGACCCCAATATGTTTTATTTAAAACTTAAGTAAGATTTCTAAAATAAACCCAACATTTACCTAAGCCTGTATCAACATTACTAAAAGTTATTATAAACCAGTTCAAATACAAACCTTTAGGCTCTCCTCCACCTTTAGGAGAAAGATTTGTCCAAAAGATACTATGATTAATGTGACCTCCCCCATTGAACTTCAAAGCCGGCTGAAGAGATACCTGGGCCGTTACATCCCCTGAAGGTGGAAAGAACAGAGAAAAAGCAGAACTACTAAGGCCTAACACAAAACATCTTATGCAAGTGCCTTCCAGTATTCAAGTACTGTCATGCACATCCTAGTTAAAACATTCAGTTCAGCAAAATCTCTAAAATGTTAGGAACTTAACCTGGCTCCCTTTAGCTCTGGGTTCCAATACTCCAAATCCATGCTTCCTCATATCAGTTTCAAGGAATTGTAATTGCTGCTTCCTGACCCACATTTCAATTAGGGGAAAGGCAAAACAAAACTTGCTTTTCCAGCCTTTTTTTCTTGAATGTTTCATTAATTAGAAATGAAAATGGAAATAATACTGAGAAGGAAAAAGTATTATGCTGAAAGCTTCTTTGATAAAAAAGAATCAACAGACTAATCAAATTTTATTCTGATGAAACACAAAATGCAACTTGAAATACATTGGATGCAAATATAAATTAGCTTTATGCAAATTGATTTTTATTTTATTTTCATGCAGTTTGAATAAGACTCTTGATTCATCACTAGACCACACACCAAGAATAATGCTTGGCTAGATCCTATGAATAAAGATTGTAGATAACTATATTTACTTTTCTTGGAACCATCAACTAAAAGCATTCCTGTTCCAGTTTAATTATTAAACTCTTAAGGACTATATTTTTTTCTCCTTATTCTATCTGTAAAGCTTTTGGGAGAAATTGTTGAGAATCATACATAGTCCTCATGAAGTAGTATGCTGGTACCCTAGAAACAAACTTATAAACTTAAGTTATTTTCCAAATAGCTAGGATTGAGAGTTACTATATATTCAATAAACCAGGGGTCCCTAACCTATGGTCCGCAGCCCGGTACCGGACCATGGCCTCTTGGCCATCGGGCCCCGGGAATAGCTGGCGAGCCCCCCCAACTCACAGTAGCACCGCTGCGTGGGTGCTAGCAGCCCCATTTGCGCATGCGCGGGGATGCTAGCACCGCCACCAGCATCACATGGGCACTAGCGGCCTGCTTGTGCACACGGGGCCGCGCGCACGCACATTTTGCTGCTGCTCCCTTTCCTTCCGGGCCGCCAAGCCAGAAAGGTTGGGGAGCTCTGCAATAAACCATTCACAACAAATACTTTTGAAAATGTAATAAACCAAATAACATAGACTACAACCCAAAAAGAGCTCTATCAACAATCCTCAATAACATGAAGGCAATCATATATATGTTTGGCTAACTCCACTGATATGACCATATTAGTTTGCAACCTGATTATGGTGGAAGGCACAAACAACAAATGGCCTCTTCTGCTTACTTGTGCTAGTCAGCCAAGGGGACAACAAATTACAACTGTGATTTCCTCATAATCCAAATGTATCAACTGCTAATATGACACAATGCCTTCTTTTTAACAGATTCATTCTGCATTACAAATCCTTAGTTTCATTATTGTTTGTCAGTATTTTAAACTCAAATTTGACATGTGGATCCTGGACTCTACAATGGCCCCCGCAGCACTCCAGTTGGGTAAGAGAAGAAGGAACACAATTACTGCATTTATATCCCATGTTTTCATCTAAGAATTCAAGGGAGTTTGGGTGGGAGATCTCCACTCATTTTATCCCTACAACAAAATTGTGAAATGGGTTTAGACTAAAAGGCAAACTCTAAGCTCAATGTTTGAGTGGTAATCTAAACCTGGATCTCCCAAGATTAAAAATATAATCTTATTCACCACATTCACTAGCTCTCTGACTCACTGACAACCCAAAGAAGATGGCTTTTATCCTGAATAATTATTATTCTTAGCACAGGAGAAACAAATATACATAGAACAGTCATAAAGAGTCAGTTTTAGCAGGAATCAAATCAGAAAGCTTTACAATGATATATTATTCCCAATACCTTTTGTCAAAGCCTCTTTGTATTTTTCTTCAGCAATATTCAGGTTATTTACATATGCAGCATGATGTTTGCTGTGGTGAAGCTGCATAATTTCTGCATTAATATGTGGTTGCAAAGCACCATAATCGTAGGGCAAGTCAGGGAGAGTGTACTTTTTTCTGGAGGCCAGACAACCAAGAGATGTAATGAGCACAGTGTTATTTCTGGAAGACAAAAAATAAATTATATAATAAAAATGCTTTGATTTTCACTTTATAGGATTTTTCTTGCTGTCACTTAATACATTTAGCTGTTAAAATTGTCATCATCATCATCTATTACTTATTGCCAAAATTACCCATATCATCGTTACTTCCATTTACCTGTGAATTGAAGAAAAACAAAACCTAGCCCAGGACAATGACAGAGATACAGGGATCAGTCTAAGTATGGTTTATGTTAATATCATACAGTTAATTTGTTTGATCGTTTTACACTCAGATCTGAGAGAGAGATGGGAAAGAGGTAACTGTTCTCTGAAAATGTAACAATAGCATTAAATTCAACAAGCAATAACTGATCTCCAAGCTAACCTCCAAGGGTTCCCATATTGCAGCAATATCCACAGCCATTTGTAGATATCAGCTCCAGTAGTTTATTTACAGGTAGTCCTCGATTTACGACTTACAATCGAACACAAAATTTCCATTGCTAAGAGAGAGTTAAGTGAGTTTTGTCCCACATTACGACCTTTCTTGCCACAGTTGTGAAGAGAATCATTGCAATTGTTAAGTCGGTAACATGGTTATTAAGTGAATCTGGCTTCCCCATTGCTTGTCAAGGTCACAAAAGATGATCACATGACCCTGGGACACTGCAACTGTTATAAATACATGTCAGTTGCCACATAATACAAGGATGCTGCAATGATCCTAAGTGTAAAAACCAGTCATAAGTCACTTTTTTCAGCGCTGCTGTAATGTCGAATGGTCACTAAACAAACGTAAGTTGAGGACTACCTGTATTCCTTTGTCTGCAACAGCTTCTTTTAATTTTACCAAGTGTGTAAGACATGCCCTCCTCTCCAAGGGAGATTCCTTCATATCTTCTGCATTCTGATACAATTTGTTTTATTCTTTAAATGTCTTTTGCAAATATGGACTGTATTGTGCACATGATGGATTGGGAACACTAAGCACTATCACTTATTACTGCCAAAAATAAAAGTCTGACTTTTATTTTTCATTAAGGTTGATACTGGATTTCTTTCATGCTCCTAGTCAAAACTTTGTTTTTTAACCAATAAATAAGGCTCTTGCCATCCCATGCCCAGATTTATTTATTCATTCTTTTTCTTTCTTTCAACATTTATACAGCTGCCTATGTTATATCAAACTCTGTGCAGCTCCCAGCCAAGACTTAAAACAACATCAATAATAAAACAACATAATACATATATATATCCACAAACATTAAAAAGTGGCACCAAAGTTAAGCTATAAAATGCAGTAATTGTTTTTGTTTCTCTTTTGTGGAAGAATATATGTAACATTTATTAATAAACTGTCAAAGAGAAAAGTGCTAGAAAAACTTTGTCAACACAGGGTTACTATACTTGGCCTCCAAATCCAAATTATCACTAGATGACAGCACATGCAGAAAACTCCTTTTAACTCTGCGGGTGGGACTTCCAAAAAGCAAGTATTAAAGAAGAGCATGTTCATGGAAATTGATGTTCAATGGCACATAATCAAAGAGCACTAACCTATCTATTTGCCAGTTGGCCTGGGTCCTAATAGGGGCGTTCTAGGCTGGAGGTGAGGTAGAGAGAAGACCCCACCTCCGTGTCGCTTGTCCTCTTGATTTTTAGTTTAATCTTCCTAATTTTAAGTGTTTTGTGCGATCTTTACTTTTTATTTACTCTGTAAGCCACCAAGAGTTAAATAAACTCCCATTTATAGAGGGAGGAATCAATGACTTGGTCAATGACATGAATTTACGTAACAAGACTACTGTGCAATAGCCGAAGTCGGTTCCAAAATTATTGTAAAGCATTTCATTATCGGACTGACCGTGCCAGTGGCAAATAACAGTAAATTAAGTTGCACAGTTCCTTTAGACACAGAATAAAAGTTACATGCAAAAACGTAACGGGGTAGCCTCGTACTTTGCCCAATGCAGACCCTTCCATGCAGACCCTTTGCCCAATGCAGACCCTTCCTGGCCTTCAATGGGACGATAAGGGGAAGCCTGCAACTCTAATGAAGGGCACTAGCCTGGGTCAGCCGCCTTCGACCGAATCCCAGCGTCCTTCCAGCAGCGCTCTTCTCCCCCTCCTCCTCCTCCTCCCCAGCAGGCCGCCTTTTCGTGCCCTCGCGTCCTGACATTCCTAATCTCCCGCCTCTCATTATGTCCTTGGGCGGGAACTCAAGGGCTTTCAGATCCAGCCAGGTTCTCACCTGCGGCCGGCCGCGACAGCCAAGCGGCAGAGCATGACGGCCGCGTGGTTCGCAAGACAGCAAGGACGGCGCAAAAAACAAACAAAAAAAAAACCGCTCCGCGCGGGGACGACGTCTCGTGCGCGCTGCTCTCGGAGAGCCGCAAGCCCTGCGCTCTCCTTCACTACGGCGCCTGCGCAGCTCCGCCTCTCCCTCCTCTTGGTGTTCGGCGGAGGGCATCTCCTGTCATATCAGGCCTATAGCGGGAGCTGCTGGGCTCAGAGGCGGAAGTGGTATCCTGGAAGAAATTGGGGATGGGTGTGGCCGACTTTTTTCTCTTTCTTCTCCACCGACTTGGTTTCCCCCCCCCCCCAAAATATTTGTTCGGGCATTTATTTATTTTTATTTTATAAATAGTAGCCCGTTTGGATGCCTTCTCGTCGCAGATGCATTGGCTGAGTTCAGACAATGCACTGAAGTAAAGGTATACAGTAGTTCTAGGCGGCCGACTTTTGGACGGTCATGAAATGACATCGAAGTGTTGCGGGTCTCTTTGCTGCCGTCCAGCAATCGCTCGCTATTGGCAGCCAGCACTTGCTATCCATCGTCAAGGCAAAAGGGTTTCTTTGCTTGTGGCGCAGCACGCTGTGAACGCAGTTTACTAGGCCCATGTTTCTAAACCTTGGAAACTTTAGGATATATGGACTTCGGCTCCCAGAATTCCCCAGCCACCAAGCTAGCCTAGGAATTGTGGGAATTGAAGTTTACTTGTCTTAAGGTTATTAAAGTTGAGAAACACTGTACTAGGCCTTTTCAGATAACTAGGTGTAGCCTGTTGTGGCAATGCAGCTTGTGCTGGAGAAAGTAAAACTTTTCACTCCGTCCGCACCTGCCTGCTATAACCGAATGGTTTGTGATCTGGTCTAGAGCAGTGGTTCTTAACCTGGGCGATATCGCCCCCCAGGGGGCGATTTCATTTTTCAGGGGGGCGATGGAACAAAAAGGGGCGACGTGGGGGCAAAGGAACGAAAAGGGGGCGATATGGGGGTGATGGAGCGAGACGTTTTGGGGACACTTTTCAATCTTCCCCTGCGGCTCCGAGCCTCCTCCGCCATTTGCAGAGAGAGACAGAGACAGAGAGAGGCACTTGCGCTTCCCCTCTCTGTCTCTCTCTCTCTCTCTCATGCAGGGCTCCTAATTGGCCCTGTGCCTGGGTGCCCTGCCCCCTGGGAGCAGCGCAGCCACGAAGTCCCTTTCCCTGGCTGGCCCCGTCCGAGGTGCACGTGGCCAGCCCTCCTGCAAGCCGCGGCCCCGAGGGAGAGCAGCCCCTGACTGCTTTGTCGGTGAAGGTGAGGTGAGCAGAATATGGGGGGGGGAGAGGGGGCCGTCCCTGGGCCGCTCCCTGGGCAGCCGAGCCGGCCACACTGTCCAGCCCCCATGGGCTCGACATTCACGGGAAGGGGGGGAAGCATGCTCCAGGCGGCGGCCTACCGGCGGCACGGGAAGCTCCAGCATTGGTCCTGGCGGGAAGCGGATTGTTGCCCCGGTTCTGACCAAGGACGCCGGCGGCACGGGAGAATGTTTGGCGATGCAGCCGACGGGGGCGTTCCACGGATGCCCCGTGGCCTGCGACTTGAGCCCGGGGATGCCGGCAGTGCGAGGGGAGGCTTGGTGATGCAGCGGGCCACGGGGCATCTGCAGAACGCCCCCCATCAGCTGCATCGCCAAGCCTCCCCTCGCGCCGCCGGCATCCCCGGGCTCAAGCCGCGGGCCACGGGGCATCTGCGAAATGCCCTGCCCGTCGGCTGCATCGCCAAGCCTCCCCTCGTGCCGCCGGTGTCCCCGGGCTCAAGCCACGGGGCATCTGCAGAATGCCCCGCCCGTCGGCTGCGTCACCAAGCCTCCCCTCGCACTGCCGGCATCCCCGGGCTCAAGTTGCGGGGCAGCCGCGGAACGCCCCCGTCGGCTGCGTCACCAAACATTCTCCCGCGCCACCGGCATCCTCGGTCGGAACTGAGGCAACGATTCGCTTCCCGCCAGGACCAATGCTGGAGCCTCCCGTGCCGCCAGTAGGCTGCCGCCTGTAGCATGTTGGGGGACGGGGCGATGACAACTTCCTCATTGGCTCAAGGGGGCGATTCATTCAAAAAGGTTAAGAACCACTGGTCTAGAGCAACGCTGTCCAAACTTGGCAACTATAAGCCGGCTGGAGAATTCTGGGAGTTGAAGTCCACAAATATTATAGTTGCCAAATTTGGAGAGCCCTGGACTAGCGCAACCGTACCCGACCCGTGGAATAACTGACTACTTTCATCCTGACAATGAGAATGTAGCAAAACTGTCCAGTGTCTAGCGCAGGGGTAGGCAACCTTGGCTCTTTTATGACTCGTGGACTTCAACTCCCAGAATTCCTGAGCCAGCCAAGGTTGCCTACCCCTGGTCTAGCGGAACTATTTCATATTACATTAAAAGCTTATTCATGTTACCTTTGCTGCACAGATGTTACTAAAATGCAGGTCACTCCCACCCCATAGAGGTAATAACAGAAATTAGTGTCATGTTTCTACAATAGTGGAAATCAATGCCCATAATTTTTAAGCATTATTGCAGCACTGATTCATTTGGCAAATAAAAAAATTCATAGTTTTCTAAAGTCCCCCAAACCAGGGGAGAATTTTTTATTCTCTCACGATCCAAGCAGATGTGCAGAGATCTCTGTGTGTATCCATGTGCAGTTTTTTTCTAAAAGCATTGATAAGTTTGGTGACTATGGGTAGGAGTCAAAAAAGGCTCAATGGCACATAATGTAGTCGATCCATCAAGTCCTGCAACATTTGCTTAATATAAAAAGCTGGAAAAGAAGACACAATTCCTTTTTTTCCTCATTCTCTGACTAATTGAATTATGGTTACTGAATTAACTCAGCTATCTGGATTTCCAGAGTATATTGAATCATGAATGTCATTTCAAACTAGATAGTTGATTTTAGCATACCACAATGCATTGAGCATCCCAGCAATTATTGTTAGTTCATGGTTTCCAATATAATGTAAAATTGGGTTGAGTAAACTATTGTTATGTTACCTCTCAGAAAATGCACTGTGTGAAGCTGTCCTGTGTCTCTTTTTGATTTTACTTCCTTGGATTCTGTTGGAAGTGCCTAAATCAACAGGATACTATAATTAAATAACAAATAATGAGGACTTTGGTCCTATTTAAAATAATAGGCAACAATCTGAAGTTAAAAGTCAAGCTGACTTGACAGGACAGCAAGAGCCTTTCAGAGTCTCACCATTTCTGGAGGTAGCTTTTTAGAGTCCAGAATGACTTTTGGGAGAGTCTAGGCCAGTAAGATAACTTTTCCTACCAGTATAGTTGCTTCTTTTATGCTGGCAATCCCAGTGTATAGGACTGAGCATCAGGCTCAGACCTCCATCTGAGCCATTATAAAGAGCATGGCAAACTTTCCACAAGTGCATCAGGGGACTGCTAGAGATGACATGAAAACTTCCCCAGCACAGGACCGGTATGCCCATTATTTCTGAACCTGAGTTCTAGATCCTTTTAGCTGGTCCAGCTCTGCTCAGATCTGTCAACATGGCAAAAATAGGAATTGGCTCAAATTCTTGGACTTCCCCATTTTTTAGGGCTGTAGTGGGGAGAAAATGATTAGCGTGGGGTAAACACAGGGACCAGATCCCTTGGGATGTGCAGGATGGTAATTTAGCACCAGGAAGAGGGCCATAGCTTTACGAGGGTCCACATCCAAGTGCAATTCTGTACAATATGAACCACACGAATGACCTTGGAGGAAATATGCAGAAATGGTTATAAAAACGGAAGCATGCTTTAAGTCTAGGAAATAGAAGAAGAGTGATAAAGAAGCTCAGTTTCGCTCCACCATAATTTGTTGGGGTATAGGAGACAGGGAAAGAAAAACATAATCAGGCTTTCAGATTTGATGCCAGCACTCTTAAGGTAGGCCAGGTGATGAAACAAACTCCACAAGCTTAAGTGAAACAATATTGATATAGTTCCTGTATCAGAATTTTGAAAAATCATCTTTCTACAAGTTCATGGGAGATAGATAAGGAAGATCCCTTGTGGGAGGGAGAGTTCTGTGTGCAATACAGCAGTTTTGCTAGAGTACTGTGGTTGACATGGTAGAATGCAACTGGCAGAGGCCACACAAGTTCAGCCTTCCTTCTGTTCCCTGAACAAGGATATCATTCCATCTTCTTTCTCCTTAGAAACCATCTTGTCTCCTAGCCAAATTGCTAGGATTTGCTGAGATGCTGTTGCTGCTTCTCAGCTTTGCACTCTTATCACAGAAGCAGCCAGTCTTCTGACTTCTGTGATAGCAGCCATGGAACACAAAAGTCCTAAGCAGTACCAATCTCACTTCATCCACCCTGCTGCCTCCCTATCTTAGCCTGTGATGTGCAGAGGAACACCACTGGATATATAAAGACAGCAGGCTTCAAGCAGAGTAGAAAGCCCAAATAAGTTGTGTGAGGGCAGCTAATGTGGCTGGTGGTCAGGCAAGTGACTTACACATGAAGACATATCCAAAGCAAGAGAGCATGGACACAGTAAATGTTGAAGTTGCCCTTGGCAGCACATTCTGACAGTGATTTGTATTGGGTGCACAAGCCTGGTTTGCAATGCACAGCAGAATTGTTGCCAGCCTCTGCTCTAGTTCCGCCTGGACAAGACAAAAGCTGGCTGTCTAGACAGAGAGAGTGTGATGGCTCTCAAATTTGCTCGTGACTCCACTTGAAAAAACTGTCTTTAGACCAACCAATTAAATGAGCTTATGGGAAATTCAATAGCAAAACAATATTTTATGTAAGTTACAATTACTTGATATTTGCTGCTCAGTTTAGTAATGCTCATTAGTCTAACAGGCTTTTAAAAATAAATACATTTATAAATGTAGGCAATCTTTGGCTGCATGCTGTTTTCAAATCACAAACATCTCCCTAAAGTTTTCCTGCTTTTTGTCTTTCTGGTGGCTTTCTCTAAGCCAGGTGTCTCTAATGGTGGAAAACAGCTACAATTTTGAAATCATGACATGACCTATCATGATAGTAGTAGTTACATGGATTTGCCAGAAATCAAAATGGCAAAGTCCCTTTCCACCATTTTTAGCTTCTTATGATGTGATTGCTTAGCATAACTTTTTTTTCCCTTCAAACCAGGCAACCATCTTCCAAACCAGCTGCTTGGTTATAGCTCCCCCACTTAATTTTCTCAGAATGCCTTTGGGCGTTCCTATCTTTGGACTACTGTTTTGCAACTTGCTTGTTTTCTATATACATTTTTAATTGAAAAGAACTTTTGGGGGGGAAAAAAGATAGGTAAGCATCTAAGTTGCGGATGGATCTACAGGAATGTAGAGTGCCATACTGGGAGTTGAGATCACAGATATTTAAGAAAATAAGTTTTCAGACTTACCCAAACTTTGCTGATTTTCCAAGATGTTAAGAAACAGAATGCAATATCAGTTATACCAGGGGTTTTCAAACTTTCTTACAAGAGCCTATTAAGCCCTGTTGCCCATCTCTCAACACAAGCACGATTGCTCCTTAGGGGAGGGTTTCTGAATATTCCGATATGCTCTCCTTCTCAAGAGTATCCTAGAAAAATTGTTATGGATGCCCTTTTGTTCAAGTGGACATTTTTGCCCTTTGTCTCTCACAGAATCCCATCATGTTCCCCTGGAAACTTCTCTTGAACATTCAGAAAAACCCTGGCCTGGACTACATTATGCAAATACCATTAAGATTAAAAGCAAATGTATTATTTATATAAAGTTACTTGACAACTTAAGACCCCCAAAATACTAATAATTGATGCTTTTAAAGTACAATTTTGCATTAGAATGCTGCGAGTTTATATTAAATATATCAAAATTGTAACTTCTATCCCTAATTTACCAATTGTAATAGGGGGTTTTTGTGTGCCTTCAAATCAGTGTTGATGCCTGGCAACTGCCTCTATAAGTCCCTGCAAGATTGGTAAGATTTCAGAAGTGGCTTCCCATTTTCCTAGGTTGAGTGAGGGATTGGTCCAAAGTCACCCAAATGGTTTTGTGCCTAACAGAACTAGAGCTGAGTCTAGATTCTAGCCTGGTGCCTTAACTACTACTGTATATCAACATGGCTCTCTGTAGTGGCTTTTAATGATCCATAATCCTTTTTTATACTAATATTTACATTTATACTAAATATTTATACTGTAATTTACTATTCATGACAAGGCTATAATAGGCTACATTTATAGACTAGCCTTACATAGAGGAATACACAAATTTCAAGATGTGTATCCTCTGCAAGATGTGTAAGACATTGTAACTGCAGTGTATGGACTACTGTCACATTGAAGCATAAGTCAGTTTGACAGGTAGATTCAAACTATCTTGAGATAATCGTTTTCCTACAATTTTTTATTAAAACTGAATAGAAAGTTTACTGTGATACAAGTTATTCTAGGTAACCAGTCCAAATATGATATAGGCTTAAAGAAGAACCTCAGGTTTAGAAATTCAGTTTTCAATAGAAGAGGACTTGCAGAAATGTATGAGAGAGGTGCAACTAAGGATTTCAGATATGGAATATTTTCAATACTTGTATTTGTTATTGTTTTTATTTCTTCTTTCTGTCCAGAATGTAGGCTGCATCACTTTCATCATGTAAGAACATCAATGCAAGATCCATCATTTGTTCCAACTTATTCAGTATATTAAAGGAATATTTTTAAAAAGATTTTATAAAGATCTCTGCAGAAAATGGCAGTGAAGAAAAATCCAATGCTGAATAAATAAATGCAGCAGTATCAAATAAATTACATTATTAAAAATTTTATTTGGGTTTGGTCAGTACAGGTAAGATAATATTGGAGTCACAGAGCAATATGCATTAACAGGATACAACAGTTCTTAAAACTGAGTAACTATGCACACAAAATTCTTAAACATTCTGTCACCTAAAGAGAACACACAGATGCATAGTGGCAAAAGTGGAACACAAACTACTATAGGACTCCCTCACCAAGTTTATTTTAGTTAGAAAACTACTGTACTGGGCAAACTTGGCAGTCATTAACCCACAACTATTATGACAAAGTTTTGAGTGTTATAAACAGTATGAGTAAAGAATGCCCTTACACAGCACAAGTTCTAGATATACACAGATTTGTACAGACATCATTGTGTTATACCTGGAAATAAAATTCCATTTTCAACTTCACATTAACTCAAAATATACCTTGAGCTTACACAAACATCCTTTTAGCAACATTCAACGTAATCAATTGTTAAAATTTCAGAAGTGGCAGAGGTATTGAAG
The DNA here is from genome assembly GCA_023970755.1 of Azemiops feae. NCBI lineage: Eukaryota > Metazoa > Chordata > Lepidosauria > Squamata > Viperidae > Azemiops > Azemiops feae. Next base: position 1,547,528 of record JALGBA010004174.1, on the reverse strand, counting down.
CAGAAAACCACAAAGGCAGAATTGTGACATATATGCACTAATTTGAACAGTTCTGGACAGTTTCTCCTCCCAATTAAGTGACACTATAAAAAAAAATATTTTTTTTTGCAGAAAAAGGTTACAAAACCGAACCCTGCACATTAGAGTCCAAACCATTCTGAATATGACGAGACCCCGAAGTTCTGTTACCTTTCACACTGACTGTTTTCTCCTCTTGTGGATCATGATTAGAGTCTGTATCATTTGAATGGTGAGTAAGAGAATTTTCACTACCAGTGGGAGAGTCTACACTTTCGTACCCAGTACTGAGTTGATTTATATAACTACCAGATCCTCTGCCAGTTCTATCTTCAGAGTGGTTGGAAAGCTTATTACCACTGCTTGGTGAGGGTGGAAAATCATCCTCTGTTCCACTACCTTCTCTATAAAAACCAGGCCCAGCTGTCCTCTGATGGGAAGAGCTGCCATTACTTGGTCCATTGGCCAGGCGACTGCATTCTTTGCTCATGGTTTCTCCCTGATCTGTAATTTCACAAGATGGAGTCCGGCTGGTACCTGGAGTTGAAACTTGTAACTGCTGCTGCTGATACTGAACCAGTTGTTGGCGAGTCTCTTTCAATTGCTGCTGTAGAACTAGAATGGTACTCTGCATACCTTCTACTTCCTCATCAAGCTGGATGATGAAATCATTCAGTTCTATATGAAGAAAAACAATTTAGAGCATATACTTAATAAGTAGTACCTGTCTCTTCAAACCCAGCTTAACTAACATGCTCAGTTTCATATATTAATTCCTTACTTGATCTTAAACATATTTCATCATAGCCCTCTAAAATTTCATGTAAATTTAGAATCTATTTTCTGTGTCTGCATACACGTACCTGTGAGCAACACAAAGTCCAACAGAATATTTTTTAAATGTAAATTTTAATCCCTATTTTAATTTCCATCATAATCCTTTGTTTTGTTTAAATCTTTGGTAAAGCTTGTAAACAGATTTTTGCAATTATGCCTAAATTCAGCAGTGGAAATATCTGAAAAATACACTTGTGAAAAGGTCAACAGATATGCAGAAGTCCCAGTGATGGATCTGCTTATCTAAATGGCTACATATACCTTGCTGCTTCCAATTACTTTTGAGTTAAGCAATGCATCTTTTCTGTCCAAAACTGATCTACAAATCCTAAAATAAAAACTAGTACTGAACTCAAAAATAATATATGTACTGATAATGTTCATAAATAAGATTTGCTTACTGGTATTAGTAGCAAGATATTTTCTACCTTTCTGCAAAAAATGTTACGTGTTTTTTTCTTTTTTAAATTCTAGGCTACCTATTGGCCATCTCCTACACAGTTCCCTCCATTTGTGTAGCTTTGTATTATTTTTGCATTATGATTTTGTTCAATGGAAAAGAACACTTTTGCAGAGGACAGAACCATCCAATTTAAAATTAAACTTACTGTAATTAATTATGTGAAAAATTCATATGCTTAATTCTCACCGTTACCATTTAGTTACGCTAGTTAACTACAACAGGTTTGATGAGTTTGAAATCCCTTTCAGAACATTTAAATGTGCTCCATAGTAGAAATGTATAACACCCACATAGTTTGACTTTTGAAGCCTACACAAATACAATGCAATTCTCTATTTTCTTTTTAAAAATCCCTTACCATCCTGACTGCTTTTAAGCTCCTCACTATATTTCTTCTGTAAAGCCAACTCTGCCTCAAGTTGTGCAATACGTCCTTGGGACAGTTGCCTTCCAAGCTCTTGATTCTCCTGGATAAGCATTCGACACTTCGCCATTAACTTTTTGCCTGTTTGGCTGTAAAGGAAAGAGCCATCTATCATAAAATGAAGACAATTTTCTTTCATCTCCCTTGATAAAAGCTGCCACTGGGAGCACTATTTCTGTAACACCTCTTTCTAAAGTATCTTGCTGCCAAGTTGCCATTGAACATTGTTTATTGGTCTTCTGACCCCACGTGGTCAAGCTGAAAGGCAAGATTCTACAGTTTAATAATCAAACTATAATTATGATCAAAAGGTATTTATTGCTTTTATCTTCTGACTGGACAATTTCAATAGAAACTGGACTCAGTAATAAAGCATGGGCAGAAATGATGAAAACAGCAACATCCAATTTTTGGTTTCTAGGAATAGAAAAACAAATGATTTACATAATGAAAAGCTTAGTCATGTCTGTAAGCCTTAACTTCATATCTTCAAACTTCAAATTTGAAATCACCAAAAAAAAAGTTTGAAAACTATTTCATGTCTCTCCTATTGGTCTCATGCCAGGTATTTTGCTCTTGTCTCAATTACAAGCAGTGTTTCTGGCAAAGTAAAGCTCTTCTGCACCTCCCTTTTATATACACTGAGCCACTCTGAGTAAGCAGCCAATGCTAGCAGCACCAGCAGCACCTACCTATATGGCTGTCGGCTATCTAGGAATAGACAAAGTCACACTGCCATAGACAAATATAAGAGCAATATGAAAGTTATGATAAACTTTGTAAATGCATAAGTAATCACTGCCAATAGTATAAAAGTTAACTGCTGCTCCTAAACCAATTTAATTACTTGCTTTACTTATAATTCATTGCTTGCTCTTTTTTGCCAGGAAATCCATTCCTACAAATCTCCAGCTTCTGCCTAAAACATCTAAGAGGAAGTTTTCAGAGCTTAACATTTTATATAATCAGGAATTTATTTCTAATGTTTGAAATCTTTCTTGGATTATCATTTGAACTTGTTGGTTCAAGCCTAAACCTCTAGAGTAACTGAAAATGTGACCTATATAAAAGTTCTTCAAATATGGGGAAATAACATATTACGTTTCAAATTGCCCTTTTAGGCTAAAAGCTTTTACCTCATGGAACTTTGGTATCATTTATCAACTTTATCATTCCTTGTATATATCTGTCAACATCCTTCTTGAATTGTGGTATTGAACTTAGAACTATTTTCTATTTGATAAACTATTTTGTAGTTTATTACATATGTTAAAAACTATATAATGGAATGACAACTTAGTAATAAAGCAGCAAACATTGGCAAAATTATTTTAGATTTAAACTAATTTTAAAATCTAAGTTGGGTAAACCAATGGTATGATTTAATATAAACCCTTTTAAAAATTCTTAAGTTATGATGTGGCCAAAAGCACCAATAGAAAGCAAAATGACTATCCTGAAAGCTTAATAATGCAAGAAAGCACCTTTTCAACATAATAAGCACATTAAACTATTGGAAGATAACTTACACATATCATTTTGAAAGAGAAACATGGCTTAACAGACCACCAGAACTAAAATCCCAAAAGAAAACAGAAAAACTGGCTACATGTATCCAATTTAGGTTTTTTTTCTGTTAGGAAATTATCATTTGCAATGTCATGCCTATTATCTGAGCTCAGCAAATATATAAGTTTTGATCACATAATCTAAGTAAGCTAATTTCAGCATTCTTCCAGTGGATTTTTTTTTAAACAAATCTAGTAAGTACCTGTTTCAAAATTGTAAGTCAATGCAGAATTATCATTTTTTTATCTGGTTGGAAAAAAACTGACACCTTCAACAGTACTTTCTAGTAGACTGACACAAAGATATTATACAAAGTAGCTTCCTACATAAATTATTTTTCTACAGGAAAACTGTAAATATAGCATAATGTCCAACAGTGCATATATTGTACGTGCATGGTATCCTGGCCTCCAAAAATATGTATATTACATATTACAGGATATCTAGCTTTTTTTTTTGTTTCTCATACATAAACAACTTGAAGTGGACCCAAAATTTGGCTAATAGCCAAAAAGCTGTTTTTAGATATGCCAACATTTTGAATATGCCTCAGATTTTTTTAAATAGCAACCTTCATTGAATATTAAACACTCTTCAAAAAGCAGCATTTTATGAAGGTTAATAGACTTCCGTTCATGGGAAAAAGACATATACCAACCCTACATTTTTGGAATTAAGTGGATGATTTTTTTGGATCCTGATCTTGCCCTTAAGAAATTTGGCTACTATAGAATTGATTTACCACTAACAAAATACATAAATGCCAAATTTTTAGAATCTAAGGAACATTTAAGTTTTTTTATACCTTAGGGCAAACATTCTAAGTCTTGTAATTTGAACTAGATTTTATGTATATTAACTTATATAATTTATAAGTGGCTGAGATAAGCAAAAAACACATTAATGTAGGCAATACAATTTCACGTTGTCCAAAGCATTTGGAGGATGTCAAGAGACTATCTTAAAATTTCAAAAACAAATACAATTTTGAACTATTATTGTTATCTAATGAAACACCAATATTGTATCTTATTCCTATTCACGTTCATATTATGAAGAATGATTTCTTTTGCTGCAGTTCAAAGGCCTGTAAACAAGGGCAATGCAATACAATTCTTAAAACACTGTTGAAAAAAGGTGAGATTTTGAGCACAAACTTGCAAAGACATAGGATCCACAAAAAATATACGCAGATACAAGAATATTCCTTCCTTAGCACTTCAGAATCATTTTCACAGTGTAGAAAAGTACACTACCATTTTGAAGCATAAGATCAGAAATAAATTATGGCAGAACACAGAAGACAAACAACTTAAGGAAAATATTTCAAAAACAATAAATTAACACATCTCTTGAACCAAATGCTTTCAAACTGGGAGCCTCTGAGTTTTTTTTGTTTCTAAAAGATTCTAAAAAATTGTTTCTATCTCTCATATATGGTAGCTAGGGGTATTAAATAAGTATTGCAGTTCAAAGCATTTAGAGGCCATCAGTTTAAGGAACAAATTTCATAGAAACTACAATAAAGGAAAATAAATATAACTACTTGAGTACTTAAAAGTACCAATTTCACACTTATCTTAATAAATCTACTAATTTGATTATGTGCATATCAAAGATTCAATTAAGATTACAGTCATTTTCTGAAACCATTTTTTAAATGGCAGGGGTCTATTTTGAGTGCAAGCAAAATAAATGCACCCTAAAATGAACTGGATATATAGAAACTGAACACTACTGTCTTTCCTTCTAAATATTATCTGATCAAGCTGGGAATTTACAGGCAATTTGTATGACACAAAACATACCTATGAAGAATGATTTTCTGATTATACATTCAACAAGTTTTACAAAGACAAGTGTAACATTTTAAGATACTTTTCTCTGCAGAAATCTTACCTCAGTTCTGATGATAGACCTTTAAAAGATCTTCCATACCATCCCACCAAGATGATCTTCAAAAGCCTGAATTAGTGTGAATGTTTTTTTCCCTTTTGATGAAATACCCATGATTTGTATACTATCACATTTTTACTTGGAATAATTTTATCACAGGTATATGCATTTCATAGAATGGTTGTTTTAGATTATTACTGAATGTGGAATGCTGGAATTATTATATTATGTCCAGTTGAGATTTCCTATGCAATAGTCCTCAATTTTTTCAACCTACCAGAGAAGACTATACAAGTATTAAGACAAAGCAAGTAATTTTAGAAGCCTTTCCGCTGTAATCCTGAGAATACTGAAATGTCCAATACAACTATTCCTAGAAATCACTTAGACGTGACATGGCGCCAGACAGTACCAATGATTTTGAACTGATGTAAACCGATGGGATGTATGCAATAAGCTTTGACATTATCTTTCTTTCAGAGAACAGGATAAAACATGGTAGCAGCCTGTTCTCCATCCTTTTATGTTCATATTTCACTGGAGCTTCATACATTGGTTCAGCCAGCTGTGTCTCTCAATTACTTGACATTACCTATTTTAACGCACAGTTTAAAGAAGAGTGCAGCTTTATATGAAACTAGATATACAAATGCATCATGCTAGCTAGGCAACTGACTCTGGTATGCCTTGTATAGTTTGCGTATGTTTTCTCAGGATAATATTATATATGGCAATTTTATACTATCAAGAATAGGATCGGAATCGCAACTAGTTTTTGTTTATATATTCTAGCTGAGATTCACATGTATACAACTGTTCAACAATATAAAAATTGGTAATTAAATTGCATCTATGTTTGTACAGCACTAGATTTAGGAATTTACATTTTACCAGCCATCCACAGAATAATTTGTTAATCCAAACCATGACAAGTTTCACTGAATTCTTATAAAGCCCAAATGCTAAGCAAACCAACACTTGAGTGTGTGTATGTTCTCACAGCTGATTATCAAAAAATGTGATTTAAACAAAATTCACCTCATTTGAGTTTTGACCCAGCAGTTCAGTGAACAAGGAGGAAGTCCACAGTCTTAATGGCAAAACTGACTTAATCAGTCTCTACATCACTAGGTTTGGGATTAAGAGCGAAGCACATTCCACTTATATGTTTTACTGGAATTTGATATGATCAATTCATGATTTAAAATCTCTAGGTTCTCCTCCAATTTGTCTGTAGACATAGTGTGCCACAGACTTTAGACTTCTGCTTCTCCCTCATTTTCTTCAAACAGAACCACTTTGCAAGTGTCTACATGTTCTAGAAAGTACACATTTTCTGTGGTGGCCACTTCTTCAGAACAGTCCGACGCTGTCAGGCCTCTGAAGCAAAGGGGGGGAAAAGCTGAAACACAAGGTTCATCTGATAAGTTTTACATTAAGCAATACAAGCTGGACAGAATAAAATGTAGCTTTTGGCTCAAAACGTCTGAGTCTTGGTGTGGAAACGAGTACGTGGTTGTCCCACCAAAGCATTCTCTGTCAGGGAAGTCTTGACTGGGGAGTATGTTTTGTTTACCTATCAGGTGTAAATTTCCAGGCACTCAGTTCATTTTGGGCTTGTTCCAGTTTGTCTTTAGTCTGTTCCAGTTCACCTTTCATTTTTAGGAAAAACAAGTTGATGGCTGGGTCCACCATTGTTGATCTCAGTTGAGCAACACTTGGTTGCTGGACTTGCTTGAGGTACTGTATCTGATTCTGCAGGAAGGAAAGAAATATTAAGTCAATATATACTATCATGGGTCCACACAATCTGAAAAATAACCCTTTCTTTTGTATTGATGTTAATAGAAAATAAAAATGAACTCTGAAATTATGTGACAGAATTTATATAGGGTGCTATAACCATAACAATTCATACAACCATTCATGTACTAGTCACAAATTTAAGAAATGGCACTGCAATACATCTCCCTTCCTGCATGTGTATGCACTATTAACACATGCACAAAAGGGGCAGAGGTTGTATAATGGCAATACTTCCATCATCTTAGTTTTTTCAACCACCAACCCTGCCACTGATAGTATATATAAAAGTTATCATACCACAAATTCTATTTGTAATTTTATAAAATCAGAGTTATAAGTATTAACAGCATTTAAACAATTTTTAACTCAGCAATTTACAGTCTTTTATGAAGTTTAGTTTTTAGTGATGGCAACATCTCATAACCTGAAAAACCTATTTCTACTCATTAAAGATTACAAGGAAATACCTGATTGGTCAATAAATCTATATCTTTGGTACTTAAAACTTTTAGAATTCTAAAAGCTAATTCTTACACACTACGAGAAAAGAAATCTAAGTTTTGATTTTAGTGAGGCAGAATAAATTATTGTAATGGTGAGTTCCAATTACACTTATTCCAGTATACAGTATTTATTATTCAGTGAGCTATTATAGTGAAAATGAAATGTTCAGAGAAACGTACTAATACAATAAACTTTGTCCTCAAAAATCACAAATTCTCAACGTTAGGGTTGCTGACAATTAGAAACTCAAAGAGAATTAAACATAGCAAGATATGATCGCAAGAAACTCCAGTGGACTTAATATATCTTCATTTGTCCAGTTTTAGAACTATCCAAATAAGCTAGAGGATTGCAGGTGGCATCACTGAAAAGTTGGTGACATCAAAATCGGTCAGAGTACTTTTTCAGCTTTTCCTGGTTTTGAGGACAGGAGTTTATGGTGAGAATAGGAAGCCTCTAAAGGAAAACTGTTCCATTTCCATTGTTAAAAATTACCCAACTCTTACCAAAACACATGTGTTGCTAAAATTCAGTGGTAAAATTTCAGCAGTGAAGGTGAGGGGACACACGTCTAAGAAGTGTCCCACTCCATTTTCCACCATTATTTTTGAGAAAATACACAAGAGAGACAGACAGACAGACAGACAGACAACAAACTGGCCATTTTGCTGCTGAATTTCAATGTTATAGTATTGAGATGCTAGAGAGCAACAATTAAGGTTCAAGAGAGACACACAGACCACAATCTACCAGATGCATTAAGCAATCAGTAGGATTTTATTCTAACTAACTAAAACTATCAAGAACTTTGGCTTAAACATATGGGAGTTCAGATAATTCTATAAACAAAAGTGAGCTATATTCATCTAGTATGATAAGTTGCAACAAAAATGTGAATGCTTTACAAGCATGTACTGCATTCAAGTTTTATAAGCATATATTGAGAAAATGTGAATTGATGCCCAACAAATACATGAAATGCAATAGAGTGTTGTGCATACATTTGTGTAATATTATAATGGATCATGGATTATAATGGATTAGTGGACTGACAACAGTAATAAAATACAGCTTTGACGAGAAGACAAACTAACAGTACGGTAAATTCTACAAGAATCATTGGCAACAAATTTTCATGCTAGCAGTATCACGGAATACCAAAAGCTATTCCAGTTTTTTCTGTTAACATCTTTCACCAACTGGACAGGAAATCCTAGTGATCACCAATTAAATAAAACTATGTGAAGTTTTTCATTAAGAGGAATGGAATTTTTATTCCTCTTACTATCATGAAGTACTGAAATGAATGACTACTACTACTACATTATCTCTAGATATTCATCACTTATTTGGAACGTCAGTAATATTACCTAACTACAAACGGATATCCTTCTCTTTATTTTCTACTATTGGTAGGCAATCTTGGTAGCAAGAACTACATTTATCAAAAATTCAGAGTTAGGCCTATTTTCAAGGCTGTTCCCAAAGTATATTTTAAGACTGGAAGTAGATGTGCCAAATGTTGTATAACTTGAATTTACTAGGGTTAATTTGAATTTACTATAGATCATTCAAAGTTATGATGCTGAAAAATAAATTATGACCAATACCCACATTTACATTTTCCCAGTGCCCTTCAGTCAGGTTGTGGGAGAGTGGTTAGGACACAAACAAAAGCGGAGACTGAGAAACTGATTAGTCTTGTCAGTTTTGAGCCCCCTATGCCATAGCCATTTAGGCGAGTATTCCAAAGGGCAGTGGAGTGGAGAAAAGGAAAGCATAGTGCAGTCATGTGATTTCCAGCTTAGTGACGACTTCACTGTATGCCCCAATTGTGTTTGTTACACCGACTACTTGTAGTCTCTAAATGGACAGAGAAAACACACCAAAATTTTCTATCAAATTTTAGTAGTGTAGTTGGGGCGGACTTCAAGGACTTTGAAACAGAGACTCAGGGCTGCACACAATCTCACTACCATCTCAAACAAAAAGAAAAATCAAGCTTTATTTTTAGATTTATATGAACATTGCAACAGAATTGTGTAATACAAATTAGTGGTATTTATAGATTCTCTAATGTTAGTGATCAATATAGTGGAACTCTATACTGAATATGTTTTGTAATCATTGCGTCATCTATATTAAGGGTCGTTATTGAACTATAGTAGCTCACAACTCTTTGAAAAATTAGTAATATGTCAACATATTTTATATCACTATAACAGGCTTTTGATAAAAGTATAAAAAAATCAAACCATGCTAACAGGAATAATTAGCACAACAAATGAACAGAATTCTGTTTAAAGCATTCAAAGCCAAATCAATAGATTTCAACAATCTCAGATGATTTGATTAATTTCACTTACAGTACACTCTTGCATTTCTTGTTCTTTAGTTGCTAGTCGCATCACCAAGATATTTTCCCTTCGAGCAGATTCTTGTTGTTGCTGCTTCAGTTTTTCTTCAGATTCTCTCAATCCAGTTACATCATTGGCTAGTGTTAAAAAGGGAAGCAATTACAAGGTTTATTACCAAAAAACTTCAAAATAGTTTAAGCAGTAAGATACAAATGGTATCTAAACAAAACAAAGACAAAATAATGTGAAACATAAATATATTCCCTTTTGGAAGGAAATATAAGAAAGAAAGATATAGCTTCTATGATAGCATAGGTAAGACCACAACAAAATTCATCTTATGACTATTTTCTACTGGCCTTTTAACAATTCACAAAAGAACAGTAGATAATACAGTGTTTCCTCGAAAATAAGACTAGGTCTTATTTGTTTTCTTTGCCTTCAAAAGAGGCACCAGGTCTTATTTTTGGGGGATGTCTTTTATACTCACCTCTGGCATTGACAGTCCCACCCAGCCGGTCCACTTCTTCTGGGGCCGAAGGAGTAGCTTCATTCTGCAGCTGCATTCCGGCCTGCATTTTGCAGTCAGCCGAGAACTGAGCTATGGATTCAATCCATAGCTCGGTTCTGCAAGACCTCTGCAGCCGAGAATCAAACTATGGATTCATCCATAGCTTGGTTCTCGGCTGCAGTGGTCTTCCGGAAAGACCTGCGACTGAGAAATGCAGGCCTGGTTGCAGAAGATGCCACAGAAGAAGTGGGCCAGCGAGGAGAGGCCTGGCTGCAAGGTAAGTGGGTGTGGGGCGCGTGGGGCAGCTCCATCACCCCACCCTAGCTTGATTTTTAGGTGTGTGCCTCGCCCCAAAACTAGGGCTTATTTTCAGGAAAAACATGGTAGTGAAATGACAGTGTATACATGTTATATGAGTCTGTCGTAATCCTTCTTTTCAGTCCTAATGTCATAAATTCACCTGCAAATTTATGATGATAATATTTTACACCCATGGGAAAAAAGCAGCTTCTTCCATTTTAAAGGGAGCAACAAATAAACTATACAGAGTCCTTATTGACAGTGTATTCTCTCTCACGGGTTACAACTGTAACAGGTTTCTGTTACAGATAGATCATTGTATGACAGGCGTATCCAAACCATGGCCCTGGACAACTGGCCCCACATGATCATCAATGTTTAACATTAATATATGCATTTATATACATTAACTATATATTTCATATGTGGTCCAGGACAATTCCTCCTCACTCAGTGCGACCCAGGCAAGCCAAGAAGTTGGACGGGCCTATTGTATGAAAATGTGAAGAACTACAACTATAATCTGCTCATTCGCACCTATCAATTCTACATCAAGCACAAAAGCATCAATAGTACATTCTGCCAGAATTTTCTTCTAGTTGCATTTTACTTTGAATTTTGTCAATAGATTCATATTAAGGAAAAGGAAGCAACTTTCTTTGGTACAGAAAATAGTAATTGGTCAAACTCTAGAGGCATTGCATGGCTATGAACACAGCTTTCAGTCCCTAATTATTGTTTCCAGTATTAATCCCAGGGCACAAGTGAAGCCAATGTTTTCTCCCTAGAGGGATAGTTCTGGGACAAGGATGAGTAACTTAAAATAACCTAAACTCAAATCCCAAAAATATATCACAGTTTAACAATCTAATTATTCTATGAAGGTTTCTTGTTGAAAGTAGTTAAATCAGAAGTAAACAAGTTTGATTATCCAAACGAAGAAAAACAACATAGTCCTAAAGTCTGTTGATGCTCTACAGACTGTTTAATAATTAGATTATCTTATGTATTGTTTACATACTAAGTTCGTCTGTACAAGAATAACATGTCACTGCTCTTGTCCAATAAAAAACATATAGGAGCCAAGTAGTAATATAAAAGTTGCCCTATATCAATTTAAGAATTAGAAAGTGAAATATAAATCATGCTTAATGAAAATAATGTATTACAACACATTTAAAATATACTACCAAGCAAGCAGTGCTTTCATGGATACATTATAAGGAAATGACTATCCAAAAGGGATAATCCCAAAAAACCGTTAACTATAAAATAATGAAATTTAAAAATGTGCTACCTTTAACATGTGGTTTCACTTTACAATTATCGCAAAACAGGTGGTAAAATCAGATTAGTTGTGTGAACTACTGTGCACACATCTATCACATGTCAACTAAGAAAATATTTATGCCAATATCTGAAATTCACAAAGTCCTGCTTCTATAAATGTATTCAGAGTAACATGGTTTGGGTTTTGTTTTTTACACATACTAGTGAACTGAACAATATTACAGAAAAAATATCTGGCCTAATGAATATGTCCAAGGGAAAGCCTTCCATCATTTCATATTACTAATCACTGATTCAAACATAGTGTAAAAACTTTAATGTATCATTAGAGATTCAGTACAGGTAGTCCTCAATTTATAACCACAATCTGAACCAAAATATTTTTAATAAAGCAGTGCAGTCATTAAGTTATGCATCATGTGACCGCATCTGATTTTGCAACCTTTTTTGTCACAGTCATTATGTGAATCACCTGTGATGGTTAAGTGAGAGACATAAAGTGACTGCAATTTGTGACCTACCTCCAGTCCCACATTGACTTATGTCTGTCAGAAGCAAGCCGGAAAGATCAAATGATCACGTGACCGGAGGATAACATGATTTGTAAAGGTGCAACAGTTGCCAAGCACTGCAATCACAGTAAAGTGACTGCGAGGATAGTGCAATGGTTCTAAATGCAAGGACCTTTCCTAAGTCACTTTTTTCAGCAGTCACAGCTTTGAACAGCCACTAAACAAATGTTGTTAAGCGAGGACTACCTGTATCAGTTTTATGCTAGATACTTTATCTCCTTTTCCCAGTTATGTTTTTAAAAAAATTTGCACAAATAGTTCAGATATTAACTTCTAATCACTGATCCTTTTAATTGTATGTGATTCTAAATTAGCTTTAGGAAAAACTATAAACCAATTACTTTGAAAGATAAAGATCAGCTAGAAACAACTTACTACAACTTGCTTCAATATATACTGATGGTATTAGTATATAATCTTCCTCAAGCAGGTGATAAATATTAAGTTCCCAATTTGTGAATAAATAGGTTCAAACTTACTTAAAAATGTATAACCGTAGGAATACATTTTAGTTGCTATGCCCATATGTTGTCCAATAATTCACTTCCAAAAAACTCAATTTTTATTATTACTTCTATTTTTCAAAAAATATGGCAGGATCTAATTATATATTCAGCTGATTTTCAACTTACAGTTTAGATCAGTGTATTTGCCCTCAAGAGCTTGCACATATGCTTCATACTGCTTCCATCTAACGAAGAAAGAAAAACATTTCTGAATTGCATATATGATAAATAGCAGTATATGATTAAACCCACCTTACAGCTTTCATTAAATACTTTTAATTACTTATCATTATAAGGTATGTATACCCAAGAACACCCTAAGCAGCTACTGGAAACATACCAACAAGCCCCTATTTCAAATTGTAGTCTGCTTTTAAAAATAATCCTTTCTTTTGGTGAATTTGCACATCATCTTAAGCCAAAAACAAACTACATAATTACCTTAATGTGTGAGCCAATGCAGAGGCAATATTGTTTGAACAGGTTTACAGTTAACTGTAATAATTTTTATCTTTTTCAGTATTTTCATCTCTGGCTAAAATACATATATATATACCCATCACACTATTCTTTTTCAGGGGATAAGCAACATAATAGAAAATGCAGAAAAGTAAGGAGAAAGGAAAATAAAGACATAACTGAAAATCAAAAGATAAATATGGCCTACAACAAAATCATTTGCCTTATCTCCCCATACTTTTCTATCCTTGCAAACTATATTTAATAGATTTCAATGGCTCAGTGAAATTGTTAACTGTTTTTAATCACCTATTAGGGCAGAAGATGGGGCAAAACTAATTCTATAAACCGGGGTCCCCAACCCCCAGACTGGTCCGTGGTCTCTTAGGAACCGGGCTGCACAGCTGGAGGAAAGTGGCAAGCAAGCAAAAGCGAAACAATGCCCCCCCCAGTCCATGGAAAAATTGTCTTCCACAAAACTGGTCCCTAGTGTCAAAAAGGTTGGGGATGCTGCTATAAACAACTGGCTCAAGGTCACTAAATTGAAAACTGAATTGAGATTTTTCCCATGCTTGTTTAGCCCAACCCGAATATATATTACATGCACATACTTGTACCTTTAAACTAATTTCAGATATGCAAAGACAAAAGGATTCCTACACCTGCATTAAATCACTTGTTTTGGCTGAGTGCAATGTGCAAATCTAACCACTGTGCTTTCCAAATTATCATGCATGAGATAAATCATTATGTTATATACAGTGGGGCAAAAAAGTATTTAGTCAGCCACCAATTGTGCAAGTTCTCCCACTTAAAAAGATGAGAGAGGCCTGTAATTGTCATCATAGGTAGACCTCAACTATGAGAGACAAAATGAGAAAACAAATCCAGACAATCACATTGTCTGATTTGGAAAGAAGTTATTTGCAAATTATGGTGGAAAATAAGTATTTGGTCAATATCAAACTTTCATCTCAATACTTTGTTATATATCCTTTGTTGGCAATGACAGAGGTCAAACGTTTTCTGTAAGTCTTCACAAGGTTGGCACACACTGTTGCTGGTATGTTGGCCCATTCCTCCATGCACATCTCCTCTAGAGCAGTGATGTTTTGGGGCTGTCGCTGGGCAACACGGACTTTCAACTCCCTCCAAAGGTTTTCTATGGGGTTGAGATCTGGAGACTGGCTAGGCCACTCCAGGACCTTGAAATGCTTCTTACGAAGCCACTCGCTTCGTTGCCCGGGCGGTGTGTTTGGGATCATTGTCATCTGAAAGACCCAGCCACATTTCATCTTCAATGCCCTTGCTGATGGAAGGAGGTTTGCAGTCAAAATCTCACGATACATGGCCCCATTCATTCTTTCCTGTACACGGATCAGTCGTCCTGGTCCCTTTGCAGAGAAACAGCCCCAAAGCATGATGTTGCCACCCCCATGCTTCACAGTAGGTATGGTGTTCTTTGGATGCAACTCAGCATTCTCTCGCCTCCAAACACGACAAGTTGTGTTTCTACCAAACAGTTCTACTTTGGTTTCATCTGACCATATGACATTCTCCCAATCCTCTTCTAGATCATCCAAATGCTCTCTAGCAAACTTCAGACGGGCCCGGACATGTACTGGCTTAAGCAGGGGGACACGTCTGGCACTGCAGGATCTGAGTCCCTGGCGGCGTAGTGTGTTACTGATGGTAGCCTTTGTTACGTTGGTCCCAGCTCTCTGCAGGTCATTCACTAGGTCCCCCCGTGTGGTTCTGGGATTTTTGCTCACCGTTCTTGTGATCATTTTGACCCCACGGGGTGAGATCTTGCGTGGAGCCCCAGATCGAGGGAGATTATCAGTGGTCTTGTATGTCTTCCATTTTCTAATTATTGCTCCCACAGTTGATTTCTTCACACCAAGCTGCTTGCCTATTGCAGATTCAGTCTTCCCAGCCTGGTGCAAGTCTACAATTTTGTTTCTGGTGTCCTTCGACAGCTCTTTGGTCTTCACCATAGTGGAGTTTGGAGTGTGACTGTTTGAGGTTGTGGACAGGTGTCTTTTATACTGATAACAAGTTCGAACAGGTACCATTAATACAGGTAATGAGTGGAGGACAGAGGAGCCTCTTAAAGAAGAAGTTACAGGTCTGTGAGAGCCAGAAATCTTGCTTGTTTGTAGGTGACCAAATACTTACTTTTCCACCATAATTTGCAAATAACTTCTTTCCAAATCAGACAATGTGATTGTCTGGATTTGTTTTCTCATTTTGTCTCTCATAGTTGAGGTCTACCTATGATGACAATTACAGGCCTCTCTCATCTTTTTAAGTGGGAGAACTTGCACAATTGGTGGCTGACTAAATACTTTTTTGCCCCACTGTAAATCCAGATTAATAAAAACAATAGCCTAGTGCCAGATGTGGACCCTATATCCTTTAAATGGGTAAAGATTTGATTGAATAATCCTTGTCCTGGTGACTTTATAGACACTTCCACGTAGTGTTGTTTAGCAAGTGGCTTGTCACTGCCTTCTTCCAAGTTGTCTTTTTCAAAATCTTCATTTAGCAATAGCTCTTAGCTCTCCTGGCAGTCTTCAATTCAAATATTAATCAGGAGAATTATGAAGCACTTCAGATTTGATTTAGAAGAGGTGCTTCAAAATATTCTTGTTGTTTTCAGGCCTATACTTCAAAAGCCTCCATGCAGCAATTGTACACACTCATAAAACACAGCTGCTTTAACACATTGCAGAACAACCCTAAATTTGTGAATTCACATTTCAAAGGACCTCTTTCAAACTGAATCCTATGAACACTGATTTTTTTTTTAGAGATAAGCCAAAAATGACTAGGGCCACTTATGATCAAAAGTGTAGGGGTTTGGATCAAACTGCAGGTAATTCTTGCTTAATGACCATTTGTTCAGTGACCATTCAAAATTATGACAGTGCTGAGCAAAAGGACTAGTGAGCTGTACCTGATGTTATGGTCATTATAGCACCCTTGCAGTCACATGATTACAATCTGGGCTCTTGGTAACCTGTTCACATTTACAACTGATTGCCAAGCACCTCACAACAATTTGATCCCCATTTGCAAACTTCTGTGATAGCTTCCCCAGAAAGTCAACAGGGAAGCTGGCAGGGAAAGCCACTACTGCCTGCTAAGAGAACTCCCTCTGGTTTCTGGGCGCCGGCTAAAAAAGGTCTGCCCTGAGATCCAAACAAGGTTTCAGCACAGAGAATTTGCAGCCAGACCACAGAAATCAGAGAATGTCCTCATCTTTGGGAGTTGTCTGCAAACATCTTTCTCAGCCAGTCTCTTTGAGAGTGAAAGGGCTGCTCATCAAACAGATTCAGACCTATGTGGGGAAAGTCCCTCTGGTGGGCAGCTCTTTGAGAGTAAAAGGGCTGTCTGCAAGAGAATTTTGACTCTGCATGGCCAGATTCCCCCCAGCAGGCAGCTATTTGACAGTGGGGTCACCTTCCTCCAGCAGGCAGCTCTTTCTCTCTACCCAGATCGCTTAATGACCACAACTGGGAGTGCTGTCTTTGAGCGAAGCAGGCACATGACATCTCGCTTAACGACCACTTCACTCAATGATTAAAGATTCTGGTTTCAATTGTGATCATAAGTCAAGGACTACCTATAATGAGATACTTTTCATCTTTCTGAAATTCTCTTTGAATCTCAATAAATCACAAACTATAAAATTTGGTATTTTAAGCCTTTAATTCTCCCAAAAGTCTGATTTAGCTTAATTAAACTTAAGATTTTCATACTCAAAAACGGTTCACTATTAGTCCTCCTTATACAATAAGCTATTGTGAAGATCCAAATTATTCTATGTAAGATATGAGAAATGCATTTTTTGCTATTATGAGATAGATCATTATTTTACCTTAAGATCAATTCTTCTCTAGGTAGAACCTTGAAGTCTGTTTCACTGAGACGGGCCTGTACAAAAATAATTTCATTGAATTATTCCATCTAGCACTGACAAGGAAAAGTAATAGTAGAGTACATGTTTCCAGATTACCTTCTTTGGAAGTGGTTCTTCATTAGTCATTGTGAACTCTGTAGAAGAAATAACACTATTATTATTTTACTCTCTTACAAATGTAACTAAATCTGTATATACCTTAAAGTACAAAAGTTCCAATCAGTTTGAGTATATGTAGTACATTTTTTATAATAGCTTTGGGAAATAGTAAAAACTTTAATTTCAACAATTTACGTATAGCCATTGTAACTCTTGAGAAATGTATCAGTTAAGCTCTATTGAACTCTATATTGTAAAAATATGTTCCTCATTTTGTGGATAATTAAGACATTTATTTTCAACAATAATGAACATTTAAATCATTTTTTGAGAATGCATGAATATACATGAAAGCTCACTACTGTTTGTATAATACAGATTCATCCAGTTACAGATAACTCTGTCCTATTAGATTTATGGTTTTTGCCATTTCAGGAAGTAATCAACCCAGGATATTTATTGACTTTCAAATATTAGTATTTTTCTGCACCACACAGGCAATTCAATAGTAAAAACAAACATTTTTCACAACTAGTAAAAAGCTATCTGTATTGTTTATAAGATGGGCAAATATATAAATGTTTTAAATAAATATATACTAAAGAAAATATTTTGCTCAAAGTTTTAGAACATTGATAGTTGTAATGATCAGCATCAGACCAGAACTCTGAAACCTTAGTTTTACCAGATGAGACAGTCACTATTTTTCAGGTTGATCTATTTCACAGGACTGTTGCAAAGATGAAAGAATGGCAACAAGCATGTATCAACTAACAATTCTGTTGTTTTATTTAATGCCATATAAATTCAATCTGAGAACTCTATAAATAATGCTTTATTAAAATATCAGAAAAGAGGAAATAATTTTTAGAAATGGCAAAAAACAAAAACACCCCTAAGCACAATTTTATATACGGAAAGAAAGCAGTTGTATATGATAAGTCTCAATTCCTCAATAGATCAATGTAGGGTTTTTTGGCAACACTATGGAACTGGCTTACTTTCTCACAGGATGTTTTGACTTCCTAGTCTACCCTCAGCCCTGACTGTAATTTTCCATCCAATTACTGAGTTCTATTTTTAAGGTTTTTCCCCCCATAAGGATCAGCCACAGCTCACTGCTTTTTTTTTAACAGTACCATAAAATTTGATCAACCTATACTTTCCATAATTTGTTTCAAACTAATTACAATAACTACTTTGTGTAATTGTTTATATTCAGTAGTTTATTGAATTTTTCTTTTTTCTATTGAAAATAAACATCTATTTTCATATCAGATGACTTCTAATTCTGTAATAATTGTCTTCTCTTTGCATGCTAAGATGTATTTAGAACAGATTTAGGGACTTTAGAAATTGAGATATTGTTCTGCATACTGCATTCATCTCTTATGTACAACCCTAAAATGTAAGAACATGATCTGACATCAAAGTTGTATCTATAACAGCCTCAAAAATGCAAGATTTCTCAAGTATAATAGAAATTAGAATGTTTTGTTAGACATTATGCTATAGTAAACTCTGCCGAATTAATACTTAATAGAACAGAGCAAGCCAATTTCAATTTAAGATGAAATGTTTTTCTCAACCTCTTTATTGAAATTAAATTAACTAAGTCAATTTTTGCTTATTTCAGAAAAGTGAGTGAATTTTAAGCAGCATGTTATTTCCAAGTATCTCACTACCAACTACAATAATTTTTTAGTGAAAAATATTTTTTTCTTTCCTCATAATCACTGGACTGAAATGGATATAATAGCAACTATGGTTAAAAAACTTATTAATATGAACTGTTGTACAAATACCTCATATCATATAAACCTGGCTATATAATCTGAAAAAATGCAATCTTGCTCTTAAGGTACATTGATTTGTATACTCTGGGCAGAGGCACCACCAATATATTAACTCTGTAATGAACAGCTTGGTCAATACAATAACTACCTTTCTACATGATGGGGCATGCAACTAATTTTTACATGGGCAGTTT
This sequence comes from Azemiops feae, assembly GCA_023970755.1. Lineage (NCBI taxonomy): Eukaryota > Metazoa > Chordata > Lepidosauria > Squamata > Viperidae > Azemiops > Azemiops feae. The sequence continues at coordinate 1,528,002 of JALGBA010004174.1, read as the reverse complement.
ATTCATAGCCAACTGGATCACCACTGCATGTAACATATTCATTGCAATCTAGCACATCAATGATGATAATACTTTCTAAGCAACCTGTACAATGAACAAAAATACTGTGTCTGATCTATGTACATATTCCAGTCTTCCCCAACTTGGGTCTTCTGCAAGTGTAATGGTCTACAATTCCATTTCTACCAATTACAGGATATGCTGAAACAGATGATTTATAATTTAACATGGGAAGAGGAAATCATTTTGAAGAGTCATATGCTATGTGGAGAATAACCAATCACATCTTAAGCTTTATACAACTTTTGTCTGTACAGTGGCAAAACTGCCAAGTAAAATACCAATAGTTCAGCAAAGCATGTAAAAATAATAAAATCTATAGTCAGTTTAAGGTTTTAAGGGTAAACCAAACTAGGTTTTCCTCCAGAATCACTATTAACTTCCTAATATAGGAACATAACCTATTTTTATTGAAAAGAATTGTTAAGGCATAAAATATCGACAAATTTATTTTTCAGTATTTCGTAAAATACTGGCAAACTTCATTTTTTGCAAGCTAAGGAGGTCTTAAAAACATAAGTATGTAATGCAATCCAATTCAACCCACTTACTCAGAATACTTCGACACTCCCATAAATTATCAGACTTTATAATTTTTAGACGAACACGCAGAAACGTGTTTACATTTATACTTCAAGCTTCTCAGACAATAATTTAAAAAAAAACAAAACGCGCGTTTCGAACTGTTCTGCAAGCGGAAGAATACATTGCTTTTAGACCCTCCTCGATTTATGGCCGTCTCTAGGTAAACAAATCGGGTTCTTCCCGAAAATCAAGGTGGCCTGTCTAAAACGGGCCTTCGGGAGGATCGCAGCAAACACGGGCGGAGGCGGGCGGGCGGGCGACAAGCAAGAAGATGCTTCAAGCGTGGCGACGTCGGACCCCACGAAGGGCTGCCGCAAGGGGCGTGGGGCCCGATCCCCGATGCACACTAGACTGCCTTCGAAATCTCTTCTTCCTTCTTTCCGGCGCAGAGCTGCGGTCTTTCGTTAAGGCTGGAGTTGGCGGCGGCTCGCGCGGGAAGAGGAGGAGTAGGCCACCACTCACCTCCCGCCGATGGCGGCGCCGCCAAGGCGTCGTGTCCAGAGCGCTCCAGATACTTCCAAGGAGGGTCTCTCCTGTCGCATCAATAAAACTAGAACCACCGCCCTGAAACGGTCACCATCGCCGCCGCCGCCGCCACATTCCGCTTCCCGCCCGCTCTTTATTCGCTGGTTCGCTGCGCTACAAAATGGCGCCCGAGAGGGAAATGAGAAAAGCCGCCTCGCCCCTTCGTCGACTCCCGCCTCGTCCCAGCCAGAAGGCAGCGCCACCGCAGCGCGGAGCCAACCGCTGCCACTCAATTCCCCGGCCCCTCCCCCACGCGACTGCCACCACCCGCGCGCCCCCTCGCTCCCACCCTCGCGCCTCCTCCTCACTTACCGGCCCAGCCAGCAACTGACTCCGCAGCAGGCGCTGCGGCGCTCACTCAGCGTCGGGACTACACTTCTCCGCTGCTTCTTTCACCCCCCTCCCACCGCCGCGCGCAGACGGTGCTTCCTTCTTTTGGGGACGAACAGCCGTTGAGCGGGAAAAGGGACAGAATAATTAATATTTTCGGGGGGGAGGGGGTAAGGAGATGCCAAATGGTCAAGTCGGTCCAGTCCTCCGTCTGTCAGGATGCGCAGTTGCAAAGCATGATGGGTAGGTAGGGGGTCGGCGGAAGGATTCGAAATCATACTATATAACCACCTGCAAGAGTGAGGCTGCTTTAGCGGAAGGAGACTTCACACAGAATAAAAATAAAGAGCGTCGAATCTTCATTTCTGTTTTTCGAATTGCATGTGGATTTTGCAAAATGATTCAGTGATTGCGTTTCGACTCTCCTAGGCCCAGTTTAATATTGCGCAGAATGCAGAACTATCTAAAACAGTTATCTGAAATTGGTGTAAAGCTTGCTTTTCCCTGCGTAGGAGTGACCCTTTTTCAAGGTTATCGATTTGTTTGTAATTGAGAATTTTGCATGTTTTTGTAGAAAACTATTAGTGAAGTGTTTCAGAAATGATCAATTTGTTCGTACGAGTCATTACTAACAAAATATTTTTCTACAGGATATGGTGGCCAGTGCTGCATAAGTAGTTTGAGTAACGTGGAAGAACTGAGATTAACTGGATTTATTACGCTAAAACATACTGGTAAATCGTGTTTCTGAAACACCCGACAGCTAGGTTCGCACAGCGTAGTAAGCCAAGGGATTTTGACAGGCGAGCTTTGACGGGAGCGGTGGTAAACAACTTGTAGAAGGGGTCGTAATATTTTTTTTTTAAGCTGATGAGGTTGAGTAAACAAAGTAGCGGTGCTTTTAAAGTTTCTGTTTTTCTGGAGAAGCCTGCAGCACCGCTAGGGGGACAACAAAGGTTGAGATTTTTTTATAATTCTACATACTCGTTTTATCATTCCAGGTGACGATACAGCAAAATATAAGAAGCCCCTTGTAGTGTACCATATAATTCACATTATTAATTTTTGCAATTTTAATTTTAATTTAATATATAAAATACAAAGAAAAATAGGAAATTAAGGAGGGGAAGAGAAGGTGTGAGGTACAAGGGGGAAAAAAAATGTTGACTTCCGACTCTTTTTACTACAGTACAAAACAAAAGCACTCCAGCCTCAACTTTTTGTTTTTACACATTAATATATAACTAGCCATTTCTATAATGACAAATCTATCTAATCAACAAAACCAGTCAAAGTTTCATATATATTTTTCATCATAAACACAAAATTCAGAAGTGATATCCAAATGAAAAATATACTCAAATATATTATCTTTGAATAGAATGATCAATTTAACCATTCCTGTTTTATCTTCCTTGCTGTGGAAATAGTATGTATTTCTATTTGCACCTAATAATCTTTGTAATTCACATTATTCTGACAGAAGAATCAATCCAAATCATTCAATTTTATAAAATTAGGGGTTCCAAATACTTTGTGTGGTCAACACAGAAATACCCAAAATCTTACTGATCTAAATTAAAGATCTTCTCAAGTAGGCTTAGCAGATGTAAAATACAAAAATCTAGACTATCACTAATTAGCAGTGAACAGATTTTGTTTCCTGTATTTTTCACTGTCAACTAATGATTGTCTAGATTTTTATATTTTAGATGCAATAGCTGGTTGCCACCTGAGTATAGTACAAGACTGTAGCATTGCTTTGAAACTCAAGTACTACAGTGTCTCCCTAGTTAGTATAAATATTATGTCACGGTAAATTAACTCATATAATAATGATGATGATGATGTTGGAAGGGACCTTGTCCAACCCCCTGCTCAGACAGAAAACCCTATACCAGTTATGGTGAAACTTTTAGAGACTGAGTGCCCAAACTGCAACCCAAAACCCACTTATTTATCGCAAAGTACCAGGGCCGCATCAGTATTGTGGTGCCCTCGAGGGGGCGTGGCCCACTGGGTGGGTGTGGCTACAGTGGTCACGGCAGTCTGGTGGGCATGGCCATCTCAATGTTGCTTGTGGGGGAGATGCCTGTGGGGGCCGGGCAGGGTTGGGGGAGATTCAGGGGGTCTCTGGCGGGTGGGGCAGTGAGCAGGAGGCTCATCCTGCAGGGTGAGGTGAGGCAGAGGGCATGGCGGGAGTGCCATTGCCGCGAGGCAAGGCGAGGCGGCGGCTGCTGCCTGACACCATCAGCCCGTGCACATAGAGGCCAGCGAGCGCATAGGAACCGACGGTTTCTGTCAGCAGCCACAGCCTGACAGCCCCTCGACTGGCGCACTCTGGGGCTCCACTGCCAATACCGGGCCAGCCCTCCAGCAGCAGGCGGAGTAGAGGAGGGGGGATGCACGTGATGCAGACCGCTGGACGCGCCTACTCCGTCTCATCTGCTTGTGGCTGGAGAGCAGGTCACTGCTAGTCATCTCCTCGACCCCCTCACAGAACTTGGCCTTGGCCCGCGCATGGAGCCTGTTCCTCTCGCGCACCCAATGCACCTTGATCCTGCCTTGGGCTGCCTCTTTCAGCAGCTCGTGCAGGTCCATTAGGCTGCTGCCGCCACACAGAGCACCTGGTCCACCCAGCACAAAGGAGGCGAAACGGCTGGGTAGCAAGCTCAAGTAGAGGTGGTAGAGCACGCCCATGTCCAGCAAGCCAAAGGCTACCCCAAGCGGGGAAAGCTGGATCCCCATTGGTGCCATAGCCCCCCAGTCCCAGCTAGGGTTGCATGCCTCCCCCCCATCTCTGCTGGGCCTGGGCGGCCATGACACCGATGGGGATCTGGCTTTCCCCGCTCAGGGTGGCCTTTTGCCTGCTGGCCTTGGGCATGCTCTACCACCTCTACGCAGGGCTTTCTAGCCAACCGCTTCCCTTCCTTCGTGCTGGGCGGGCCTGCAGTTCTGGGCGGCGGCCTAATGGATCTGTGGAGCGGCTGGCAGCCACGGTAGGTACCGAGATGCGCAAGGGGAATGCGCTCCACCTGCGGGCCAAGGGCAAGACCCTTGAGGGGGCTGAGGAGATGGCCAGTGGTGACCAACTCTCCAACCAAAAAGAGATGGGACAGAGTAGGCGTGTCCTGCGGTCCACATCACGTGCTGCAAGAAAACAACCAAGCTCAAAGCACTAAAGACCCCACAGTTTAACCCTGAGCCACAAACATTGTCTTCTGTTAGTACTAGCATTCCTGTTTCACCCTCAAATGCAAACTGCAAGAACATATAGACAAAAAAGAAAAACAACAAAGATGCCGCAACTGAAGCAGACTCGTTTTCAGCTGCTTTTGCTTCCCATGATTGGATCTGGGAGACAAAAAGGAAAATCACTTTTCTCCCTAGAGGGTGAAACAGGAATGCTAATACCAACAGAAGACAATGTTTGTAGCTCAGGGTTAAACTGTGGGGTCTTTAGTGCTCTGAGCTTGGTTGTTTTCTTGCAGATGTTTTCTTTGGGTAATGAGAGCTCAGGGCAGTGCGGAATGTAAGAAACCAGCATGGCTGCACAAAGATCTCTCAGACAAACTGAAAGACAAAAAGGACAACTACAAAAAATGGAAAGAGGAACACATAACTAAGATTATTATCATGTCTGATTATCAGCAGACAGCCAGAACATGCAAAGACGAAGTCAGGAAAGCAAAGGCTCAGAATCAACAAAGACTTGCAACAGAAATCAAGGATAATAAAAGTCCAGTTGCCTCATGAAAAAGCATCTTTGGGATAACTAGATTAAAAATATTTTACCCTATGATGCACCAATTTGCCCAGTTCAAGTTTATAGACACAAGAGTAAATGCTCCAAAATTTCACTATGGGACTGAACTATGATTGTTGCCTGTAAAGCAATTTCCATTTCTGATATGTTAAAACTACAGTACAAACCTCTGAATTTATCTGCGAATATAAAAGCCTTGTTGGCTATGTGTTTCTATCACATGACGATGACCACCCTTTCGGTCTAGTCATCCTAGTCAAAGTAAGATGGGCGGGGCCCAGGGTAACCAATGAGATATTTTAGGTGTGCTTCGCTGCCTGAGTATAACGGAGGCGCTGGGCAGTTTGCTCAAAGAAAGGAGCGACGGGGCTTCTACTACCTTGAGGCATCATGGATTGCGGGGACGAGGCCGTTGTTTTCGTTGCTGCTGCAAGGACCCCGGTCGGTGAGTAGAAACTACTACCGAAGCTATTTCATGCCTCGATCTCGTATTGCTCTAAAACGGGCGGTTTCATGGACTGACGTTACTAACTCCCAACCTTGCTTGCTCCCTTCATTCTGATGCCTGCGGGAAATTTGCCTTCGCCCATTTTTTTCCTTCTATGCTGCCTGTTAGGGGAGGAAATCCTGTACTTTTTTCCTGCTCATGGCAGAAAGGTAAGAAAATGAATCGAGGTAGGATTGTGGTAGGAATTGTACTGCGGATGTCCTGAGAGAGGGCTAGAGAACTCTACAACTACGAGGGCGAGGATGTATGTAGGGCTTTGTTACCTGCTCACTTAACTGTTAAGAACTATTCGGATAACAGATTGGAAACGGACACCGCTGTCTAACGGTATGTCTGGAAATCCGACTGAGTTTTAACAAGATTTAAATTTAGCTACTGTATGCAAAATAGCAGGCTAAATCGTTCTTCTAACCTATTTTTTTACCCCTCAATGCTACACTGACATTCCTTCAATCTGTCCTCCACAAAGCTCGAGCTGGCTTCGCATCTTCGTTTCTTGGCTCCCTTATTTGTATTTCAAAGGGTGGAAGTCATAGCAGAAAAGGCTCTTTTCCTGGACTCCGCCAGCCAGAATTCCTCGGCTGACGGGGTCTGCTGCCTGCCCCTTCTGATGGCAGGAGTGCAGTTGGCCAATTCTGCTGGCCCTTTATATTTCATAAGACCTTTCCTAGAGTTTTGTATGATAAGAATTAAAAAAACGTCTTAAATCAGGTTCTTAAACAACTATGTAAGACATCGTGGTTAGAGATATGAATAATTCTTGAGTATATTGAACAAAGCAATGGAGACTCTTGTACGTATAATTAAAAATTAGACTGCCCAAGTTTTTCTAATTGAAAGAGCTGTAAATAAATTTTATTCGTTCAAATAGTTTGAGTTCTGTTTAGCATAAGGATGTAAGAAATAGATACACAAAATGCATTTATTGAAGTTTACTAGGTATGACAACTGGAATAGTGTTCTTCTTATTAAAGCCTTGTACTGTAGGATGATATCGGATTCATAAATGAATCTAGTGGTTCTGTTTAATTTTTGGGATATTAGCAGCATAGAACTGACTTATGTATATATAAAAAAGGTATACACTACACATAACTATACCTGACAGACCAAGAAAATGCTACCATATTTGAAGAATCAGGTCGACAGTATATTAGACCAGATAATAAAATAAAATGCCAGACTTTTAATGAACAATATAGATATAACTTAAGCCCCAAGTATACCCATAAAAATATAATATTTGTTTATTTTCCTACAATTGTAACCTGTATCTGTTACCTAGAATGCTTAAAAGAAGAACAGAATGAAAGGAAAGATGGAATAGAGTAAAATTAACAGACATCTATTTCTTATTTTTATCTTTTATCTAGGATCCTTCAATGGTGCCTTGTCAACCCTGCACGCCCATGAATTGGCTTCAGTAGTCATTAAAGAATTGTTGGAGAGGACAAAAATTGATCCTAAAGAATTATCTGAAGTTATACTTGGACAAGTATTGGTTGCAGGTATGAACTTGATGAAGCATTTATCCAGGATTTTGATGTGGCCTCTTCTCTTCATTTTTGTAATGCAGAAATCACACACACATACACACAAAATGAGTTTTACTTATTGTAAATTGTACTTTCTTCCCATATGCTCTAGATTTCAATCTCCCAAACTAGCAATTTGTGTAGCAAGGTCTAATATTCCTGGAAATAACAGATGAAACAACTTTGACATTTCCTTCATATTCTTGCATTGATTCTCCTTCTGCAGTTCCCATTACTTCTTCCAACAGAAGGTCTTTCAAGTATGCATACATAAATCAGAGGGAAGAGTGGGTGGTGGCAAACAAGAACAGGAATGTGATGAAGAAATCATGGTGCTTTTGTCTCCCACAATTCTGGGTGTGTTAAATCAGCAATGTGTCAGTCTATCTGCCTGTATTCTTGCCACTATGTTTACAACTTCGGATCCCATTAGTCTTTTCAGCCTTCTCCAGTTTCTTGACCTGCGTATGTGCTTCTCTATGAGAGTCAGTATGGTGTAGTGATTAAGGTGCTGCGCTAAGAGTGAGGAGATCCAGCTGATCCAGTCCTCAGAAACAGTAACTATTTGGCTGATTTTGATCATAAAACTTGGGCAAGTTCCTATGAATGCAGACAGCCCTTGAAATAAACTTCACATTACACTGAAGGTTAAAAGCAAAAAACAAAACAATACACTACCTTCACCTGTCCACAGCAGTGTTGAAATATAGCCCAAAGACAATGAAAGTCAGCCTTAAGAAAATTGAGAATAAAAGTAACTTGAAAAAATAAGACACGGGCATTAAAACAAAGAGTCAAACATTCATTTTTACAAAGCAGTGCCTAGAAACAAGAGTCGGGTTATTAATTTAAAACCCAAACTGGTTATGAGTAATGTTACAGGCAAATAACATAGGCACCTATCTGGCACTAAGAAGTGAGGTAGGAGAATGAGCTAAAACAATTTAGTATAGTTGTCCCTGTGTGTTTATGTCTGCAGGTGCTGGCCAGAATCCTGCTCGACAAGCCAGTGTCGGGGCAGGGATTCCATATGAGATACCAGCTTGGAGTTGTCAAATGATCTGCGGATCAGGCCTGAAAGCCGTGTGTCTCGGGGCTCAGTCTGTTATGACAGGAGAGTCCAGTATTGTGGTGGCTGGTGGAATGGAAAACATGAGCAAGGTAAGGCTGCTTGATGTTCATGGAGGTTAAGGCTTGCTGCTTCTATGAAGCTTATGCTGAAAAGGCATGGAAGAATGATTTCCATGGGTGAATTACTGCATTAAACAGTACACAAGCTGTACATTAGGCGTTTATCAAGGGTGACTTCTATCTCGCCAGTTACATTCCCAACCAGTAAGAGGTTGGGCTTCACTGGACTGAGGCTTAACAGAATTGGGCCATGTCCAGCCCCTCACTGATTTGAGATACTTATTGGCACACAAGGTTAAGCCAGGGTTATTAAACCAGAATTTGCTAAACAGGGCATGGCTCGACGCCAAAAACAAATCATATATGGACACCACCAATATCTAAACCTTTGAGTGATGGAATTGAGTGGTTCATGTAATTGCTATGAAGACAACACTGGAGATGGAGTAATCCCGCTTTGCTAGGTTACTTCCTGATTCATGCAAGGTACAAAACCAAATCTGGAATAAACCAGGATATTTTTGGATTAAGATATAATGACATATTTTTGCGGGTTTATAAAGTTTCTTGAAGTTTAAAAAGTTTATAAAGCATTGTGCAATTTTTTTAAAAAAAACCCACAACCATATTATTTCTTCAGAAGGATTAGCACTTTGCGCTAAATAAATTGCTTAGCACTTCATGCTCCAGCCAAAGGAAGTAATAACTTAGGGCTTTAGATTAGCTGCTATTCATGCCAGAATGTCCATAAAAACCAGTAGGGCAGGAATAAAATAATTTTACAGGAAAAGCAGGTTATTGCTAAACCTTGGAATAAATTGAAATAGACCCAAGTAATCATTTTTGGGGAGAGAGGGGGATTGTGCAACTGTGGTTTAAATGACACTGGATAACTAAGATGTAGCCTGTTTGCTGTGGTCTTATTGATTTAAAATAACCTGAGTTATTCCAACCATGGTTTATCATGAATTGAACTTATGCACTGTCCTTTGACTTTATAGTATATATGAGTAGAAGAAGTAGGGAAAGTACTTTGGCCAGAGAGAAAGATAGCTGAACAGAGTTTATTTAATGTACGTGTATGTGTGAGTGTACATAGGGTTAGGCTTATAAAAATCATTGTATGCGTACACATACATACACATACACGACAGACAGATACACAAACACAATCAGCAAAGAAGAGATTCTGCTGTTTGACATTCCTTCATGCTGATGACATTTGGACGTTGGCCTGACATTTCATCTTTGAATGGGACAATGACTTCTGAAACTTCCATGGCAGAGGCCGAACTCTTCTTCTGATCCTTTTGTCTCACTGTTGCTTCTGATAAAAAATAGCAGGGAGATTGTTGTGCATAGAGTGGGTGCGTATACTTCTTTCAGCTGGATATGCCGCTAGTCTTAAAGTGAAATATTCTTTAGCTCATTTCAAGCCTTCACCTTCCTCTCAGCTTGAATCCAGCAGGAAGCAATATGGAAGCTTCTTTTTTCTTACACTCTTTCGCCTTCATACATATCGTGTGATTCTTCTACTGGGTAATATCAGGGATCGAAGCTGAGACCTCACGCGTACAAAGCATGTGCTCTACAACTGAGTTGGGATTGCTTCTGTGTATTAGATTTACTAATGGCAGATGATCAGAAGAGTCATACAGTGAGAATGGGCGCTCCAGAGATTATTTCCATCCAGTTGCAAAGACAGTTGCTTTCAATGTTCTAAATGGGTCAAAATGCTTTTTTTTAGGCTCCTCATGTCATTCATCTGCGTGGTGGGGTGAAGATGGGGGAAGCCTCTTTGCGAGACAGTATTATTGTAGATGGCTTGACAGATGCTTTCTACTGTTATCACATGGGTGTTACAGGTAAGCCACGTGGAAACAGCATTTTCAAAAAGGTTGGATGAAAGCGTGTCCCAACTTTATTTCACCAAAAAAAGGAAGAGTGAACAGAAAGCAAAAATTACAAGGATGAGAGGAAAAATACTGGGCAATGTCCAGCTTCGATATAGGGTTGCCAGCTGTAATTGCTATGAATCCCTGTACCCCCAGACTGGAAAAGCATGGAAATACCTACATATGTCCAGGCATGTATGTTCTGGGGGGGGGGAAGTAAAGAGAAAGAAGCCCTGTTTAGGGCCACATTCCCCAGGCAAAGCATTTCTCCCAGGTCATCGATGCACCCTGAAAGCCATATTGGCACAGTAGTTAGGATGTTGCAGTAGATGCAGAAGGCCCAGATTCTAATCTATCCTCTGCCAGGAGGATTCACTGGACTTCAGGCCAGTCACTCTCTCAGTCCAACCTACCAAAATAGGAGGAAGGAGTGCTGTGGACAATATCTTGAGCTCTTGCCAAAAGGTGTGATATAAATAATAAAATAATAAATAACTACAGTTTATGATATAATAAATTTATTTTCATATATTGTATAGTTTTAATTATATTTAATATATATATCATATTGTTAGAAAATAAATAATCTTCAAAGGCCTTCTATCACTTTGCAGCCATTTGCACTTCTTGCTCAGTTGATTTTCAATAGCTTCTTCTGTCCTAATCATCTAATCAAGTAGGATCAACCTCACCAGACTTCAGAATTGCATTTCTTTGCCTGTAGTGTTGTGCACTCATGTCTTAAGTGTAAATAAAAAAAGCAAATTCGAAATTGGTATGAATGTGTGAACATTACGTGCTGGAAACAATGTATTCTCTATCATTACTATTTGAAGATTCAGTGTAATAAATGTAAATGCATGGTGACACATTGTGATTGGAGTATCTACTGTATTTTTAATTGTTTCAGCTGAAAATGTGGCCAAACGATGGAAGGTCAGTCGAGAAGAACAAGACCAGCAGGCTGTAATATCTCAGAATAAGGCTGAAAATGCACAGAAGGCTGGATATTTTGATAAAGAGATTGTGCCTGTTGTTGTACCTTCTAAAAAAGGTCAGTGAGCAGTTTGACATACTGGACAAGGGACTGGGACCTGTTTCTAACTATTATGATCCATCTTTTGTATTCATTTTTATTTCTTTCAATTCTTCCTCCCTCATGAATTAGAATAATTGGTGTACTGGAAAGGGAGAGACACTTAATAACCTCAGGCATAATTACTTAGTTGTTACTGCTAGATGAATGTAACCATTGTGTTCTGCCATTATAACCATCTAGATTTTGGAAAGAGAAGTATAATTACAGATCCGGAAAAAATGTCATTTAAAATTCATTGCTGCCACAATGTCAATTTTGAAGTGGTTCATGGATTGAACCAGAGTTTCTTCCTGATACACTAATATGTATTTTTGTAAAAAAAATAATCCCCCTGAATTTTAGAATTTCTCGTGAGTTAATTTCAAGACATACTAAGGCAATTTTGGGGACCTTATTATGAGTTTAATATATTTTTCTATGCTAAAGTTTGTTTAATAGTGATCTGTTGAATAAATCATAGCAGACAAACTTTACATCTTATCCTGAGCCAAAATCAACCAAGCAACATAGATTGTTATGTTCATACTGTACTTAAACCCCAATGTAGAACTCCCATGTCAAGTTCCGGCTGAGAAGCCCAACGAAGCAAAACACCAGAGGCATTGCATTCTCTAATGTTAACTTTATTAGGCATTAGCAAACCGGTACGATAGAATTAAAGCTAGCTCTGAGAAAATGGCGGGAAGCAGTTAATTAAAAGAATGAAACTTTCCCTCCCCTCTCTGACAGTTCAGGTCACATTGTACAATATATCTTCCAGTAATAATTATGAGAAAAAACTTTAGTTTGTCAAAACAACTCTTCAGTGGTTTCTGCTCTCACGTTGATAAAGGAACACCTGTGGATTCAAAAACTCTCCCCTCTTTCCCTCCCGCACAGTTGGCAAGCTAGAAGCATGCAGCGATCCTAAAGACAGTAGGTTTTGTAACTTGACACTCTATGGTTTTAATACATGAACTCAGTTTATCACTCCTAGACTAGAATACAAGTAATTAAGAAAATTGTAGTCACTAAAAAGTTGGCTAATAGTCATTGTCATACAAAGAGAAAAATAAGTATAATATTAATATTTTTAATAACAAGAAGCATATATTAACAACAACAACAACAATAATAATAATAATAATAAATAAGTTGGAAGGGACGTTGGAGGTCATCTAGTCCAACCCCCTGCTCAGGCAGGAAACCCTATACCATTTCAGACAAATGGCTGTCCAGTCTCTTCTTAAAAATTTCCAGTGTTGGAGCATTCACCGCTTCTGGAGGCAGGTTGTTCCACTGGTTAATTGTTCTAACTGTCAGGAAGTTTCTCCTTACTTCTAGGTTGCTTCTCTCCTTGATTAGTTTCCATCCATTGCTTCTTGTCCTGCCTTCCGGCGCTTTGGAGAATAGCTTGACTCCCTCTTCTTTGTGGCAGCCCCTGAGATATTGGAAGACTGCTATCATGTCCCCCCTCGTCCTTCTCTTCATTAAACTAGACATACCCAATTCCAGAAACCGTTCCTTATATGTTTTAGCCCCCAGCTTGTGAACTGAACATTAGAGTTCCAGGATAAAATGCTACTGCAGATGACTCTTCTACATTGAAGGGCAGTGCATTTTTTTAAAAAATAAAAATATAACAGTTTATTAAAAATGTTAACGAATAAAATGTAAGAAAATAGAAAAACAAAGAAGTAGAAAAGAAAAGGTCAAGGGAATAAGGTTAGGAGTGCAGAAAATGAAAAACAGAAAAAAATGACTTCCCACTTTCTTTGGTAGAGGTACAAATGTAACATACTGTGACCTCTTACTCTAAGACTAACAGTAACACACAGTACTTCTATAATCATGAACAGTTCTAATTGTCAAATGCCAAAATCAAAGTTTCATTTGTCTTGGTTTCAAGCAAAAAATCCAAAAGTAGAAACAAAGCTATATAAGAGTCTTGTCTTTGATCAAAGTGTTTTGCCATCTCTGCCACTCCATTTCACCCTCAGTTCTTCCACTGCAGGTATCTGTATATCCTTCCATCCCTGTGCATACAAAAGTCTTGCTGATAAATAAAAACAGACCCATTTTTTTCAAAGCGTTTATCTATCAAGCCTAAAAAAAAAATATCTCTGATTTCAGTTGTGCATTTATTCAATGAATACATATTTCATCCCAGTATTTCTTAGCCTTTTCTTAGCCTTTTTACATTTCTACCAAAGATGATAAAACTGTACCTTCAGGCTGATTACATTTCCAACGTATGTTTGACACACCCTTATACATCTCTGACAGTTTATCAGATGTTAAATACCATCGGTAAGGGCAGTGCGTATCTTTGAAAAAAGCATGAGAAGTAGAATTTCTATTAGGAAAATTGCACTTGTCCTTTTTTGCACCAAGTATAAAATGGCTGCTGCTGAAATACTTGTTTTTGACAGGTCCCACGGAAGTTAAAGCAGATGAACATCCTCGCCATGGGTGCAACATAGAAACAGTGGCAAAGTTGAAACCTTGCTTCATAACCGATGGGACAGGAACTGTGACTGCAGCAAATGCCTCAGGTTGGTTTGTTGAGCAATGTAAAGATAAGCCATAAAATCATCTGTTCCGGTTTTAGCAATCTTAACTTTATTTCACTTGAATGAAAGGGGGGGGGGACATTTTTCTAATTCAATTAATATAGTTTGAATTTAATGGAAGAAACATGAATTATTGGAGTGTGGTATTGTGATTAAGGTCTTAGACGAAGAATGTAGAGGAAGAATGCAAGTAGAAACTACATTTAACTAAAAAAACAACAACATGCAAAATTATACCTAATGCTAAGACCATCTCCCTCAAAATGGGGAAAAGAAGAAGAAGAAGAAACTGTGCTACTGATCATTAACTACAATTGCAAAAATTTTGATTCTGGTACTATCTACTCTTCAATTAAATATGTACTTTTTTTTAAAAAAGCATCTTTATATCCAACCTAAAAAGTTTAATATTTGTTTTTCTCTTCAGGTATAAGTGATGGGGCTGCTGCTGTAATTCTTATGAAAAAATCAGAAGCAGTTAAACGAAATCTCACTCCTTTGGCACGGATCGTCTCTTTAGCTCAAGCTGCTATTGATCCTTCATTGATGGCAATAGTACTCACCACGACAATAAGAAAAGCTGTAAGTAGGAACAGTGTCCATTCACTGAATTAATGTGTTAATTCTGAAAATTAAATTGTTTTTTAAGCATAATATATTCATACCATAATATGTATAATCTGTCCCAATCCTGATGAATTATGATAGCTTTACTAATAAATGTTTCATTAACTCTCTCTGTTACTGAATTTTTCCAGGTATTTTTTCTGGATATTAAATTAGGTTTGTGTGTGTGTGTGTGTGTGTGTGTGTGTGTGTAATTGTGCACGGTCACATATGCTTTTGTGGAAAGAAAACAAGTGCATTGGTCATTAGTGAAGATTGAACACTCAAGAGTTAATTGAATTGTGCATTTTTTCATAGCTATAGGAGGGGATGAGTCCAGCATCAGTGGAGACATTGGAATTGTATGCATTTGTGGGCTTATCCTGTATGCATGCTTAAATTTGAGATTAGAGTATATTTCAGCACCATATCTTAAATACTGATTTGAGCATCAAATTGTTTATTAGAAATGAACATTGTGATTGTAACCAGAACCTCCTTTATCTCTTCAAGTATTACAAATATATATTGGGGGGGGGGATACAACTTTCTAACAGAATTCAGCCATGATTTTTTAACCGTGTTAATTGAACGAGCTTCTTGATCTTCTGTAGGTTGAAAAAGCTGGCTGGACATTGGATCAAGTGGATCTGTTTGAAATTAATGAAGCTTTTGCTACTGTAGGTATTGTGATACCAAAAGAACTAAACCTGAAGCCAGAAAAGGTACGTTCAACATTGCCATAAAAGCACAATTACTGCAAATCTGTTTATTTATAGCCTGGAATGCATATGCTGCTCCAGATGAATAGGGCATGGAAATATATTTTGTTTGATGCAAACCTGCAATATTTGCTAGGTAGGATGGGAAGGGTAACATTCAAAGCAGTTTGTCATCTGAAATAATTTGCAGGATATCAATTTGAGGAAACTTGACAAATAATATAGATGGGGGATTCCTTCCAGTGCAAATTGGTACTTCAGTGATTAAGAGCTTATCTTTCTTCTGTGATCCAGAACCTCTCAGAATCTTATGTTCACTTTTTAAAAATCTGCTTGTTAAATGTAAAGACATATTGAACATCAGATATAATTAAGTACTCAGTGATGCTAGTATTCAAATAAAAGTTCGTTGACTTTTGGAAAAAAAACTTATGTTGAACTGTATACTTCTAGTAGCACTTCACAAGGAACATAAGAAACCAGCATGGCTGCAAAAAGATCTCTCAGACAAACTGAAAGACAAAAAGGACAACTACAAAAAATGGAAAGAGGGACATATAACTAAGGCTGATTATCAGCAAACAGCCAGAACATGCAAAGACGAAGTCAGGAAAGCAAAGGCTCAGAATGAACAAAGACTTGCAACAGAAATCAAGGATAATTTAAAAAATGTTTCAACATATAAACAACAAGAAAAAAGTTAAGGAAACTGTAGGTCCACTAAAGAGAGAAGATGGTAAGGAAGTAACAGGCAATAGGGAGAAAGCAGAGCTGCTTAACTCCTTCTTTGCATCAGTCTTCACACAAAAAGAAATTTCAATTCCTGGGAGTCTACCTCAGCAAAGTTCTCACCTGGAAAATCAACACAACCCAGGTGGCCAGAAAGGCCCAACAGAGACTCCACTTCCTCAGGGTCTCGTGAAAGAACAAAATGGAACAACGACTGATGACCTTCTTTTACCGGTCCACTATAGAAAGCGTCCTCTCACACTGTATTATGGTGTGGTATGCTGGCTTGACAGCCGTGGATAGAAAGACACTACAGAGGGTGGTGAGCACAGCACAAAACATCGTGGGCTGTCCCCTGATACCACTAGATGACATCGCTAGGGCCCACTGCCTTAGAAGAGTGAGGAGAATCCTCAGGGACGACTCACACCCTGGTCGGCACTTCTTTACTCTCCTATCATTGGGTAAGAGATATAGAAGCATAGCCAGCCGCACCAACAGGCTGAAGAACAGTGTCTACCCCTGGGCTGTCAGACTCCTGAATGGGAAATAAGATGGTGGGTTTGTTGTCACTGTGAGTTGTGGTGGGGGGGAGCACGAAGGGAGGCTCAGCCAATCTCATTGTACACATGTTGCACTTTGACAATAAAGGTTGATTTGATTATAGCCCAACATACCAAAAAAACTACTGCAAAAAACTAGAAACAACTATTAAAAGCAAGAAAATGGTAAGAGAACATCTAGCCGACCTTGACGAATATAAATCACCCTGACCCAACAGATTACATCTCAGAGTTCTGAAGGAGCTGGCAGATGTTATCTCAGAACCATTGCACCATATCTTTCAAAAATCCTGGAGCATTGGGGAAGTACCTGAGGATTGGAAAAGGGCTGATATGGTCCCCATCTTCAAAAAAGGAAGAAAAACAGACCCAGGAAACTACAGACCAATCAGTCTAACATCAATACCTGGGAAGATCCTGGAAAAGATAACAGAAAAACAGATCTGCGAACAACTAGAAGCAAAGTTATAACTGGTAGTCAGCACGGGTTTGTTAAAAACAGATCATGCCAAACCAAACTTATTTCATTCTTTGATAAAGTGACTAAAGTAGTAGACCAGCGAAATGCTGTGGACATAGTATACTTAGATTTCAGTAAGGCATTTGACAAAGTAGACCACAATCTACTGCTTGGTAAGCTAGAAAAAGGTGGAATAGACAACATCACCACCAGGTGGATTTGTAGCTGGCTGACAAACTGTACTCAAGAGTAGTCCTCAATGGTACTACATCCATATGGAGAGAAGTAAGCAGTGGGGTACCACAGTGGTCACCATACTACAAAAATGATGTTGAGACTTTGGAAAAAGTTCAGAGAAGAGCAACTAAGATGATCAAAGGCCTGGAGATGAAAACATATGAATAATAGTGCAGGACTTGGGTTTGGCTAGTCTAAAGAAAAGAAGAAATAAGGGTGACATGATAGCAGTATTCCAGTATTTGAGGGGCTGCCACAAAGAAGAGGGGGTCAAATTATTCTCCAAAACAGCAGAGGGCGGGAGAAGAAACAATGCTTGGAAACTGATCAAAGAGAGAAGCAACCTGGAATTAAGGAGAAACTTCCTAACAGTGAGAATTAACCAGTGGAACAGCTTGCCTTCAGAAATCGTGGGCGCTCCATCACTGGAGGTTTTTAAGAAGAGACTAGACAGTCACTTGTCTGAGATGGTATAGGTCCTCCTGCTTGAGCAGGGGGCCGGACTAGAAGACTTCCAGGGTCCGTTCCAGCTCTATTCTATTCTATATCTAGGCATTGCAGTTCAAAAAGGATTGTCAAAAAATTAAAGCAACTTCAGAGAACAAAGTTCTACGTGGAACGATTGAAGGAACTGAATATATTTAGGCTGTAGAAGAGAAAACTGAACGGATGTATGGTAAGAATCTTACCTAAAGGAGTGTCCTAAAAAGGATTGGATTGGTTCTCCATTTCCCCAGGGGGCGGGATCAGAATCAGTGGGTTGTAAATCCTGATTAATATTCGGGCTGATATCAGAATGATTTTTCTGACAGTAAAAGCTATTAACTAGCAAGTTTACTTCATGAAATAGTATGCGCCCTTTCTCTGCAGGTTCTCTGGTGGTCCATTTACTTCAAGTGCATTAGCAGATTCTGCAACTGAACAGTATTATTGCACTGCAGGAATATATATCCTCCTGATCATTTTGGATCATCATTCAGACATAACTGGTTTACCTAGAACTGCCAAAAGTTATGATCACCATTTTATGCTAGCTTCAGTACTACGTAGGGAGCAGTAAAGTTGGAGGTCCCAGCAGACCTCCACAAATTTCTTTCCACAAATTTCGTGACTGGGGATAAAAACTGAATAGCCAAATAGCAGATGTTTGCTTAAAAAATGCTAAGAAAATGTAAAGGTATATTTGAAGTAGAATCAGGCACACATGTTGTATAAGTAATCGCTCAATCAGAGAGACACTTTCCTCTGATTGCAACGTAAAAATGAGTCTTGCCCACTTCACTATAAAATCTATTGTCAGAGGTTTCCAATCCTTAGTTTAAACATTAGGTTCCAAAATAGGAAAGGAAGATTTCTACATTTGATTTAACAGATACTTCTGATGTATTATTTATTTGTTTGTTTGATTTATTTTGGCAGATTAACATTGAAGGTGGGGCTGTTGCTCTTGGCCACCCTCTTGGAGCATCTGGGTGTCGAATCCTTGTTACACTTCTGCACTCACTAGAACGAACAGGTGGAAAACGAGGAGTTGCAGCTTTATGTATAGGAGGAGGAATGGGCATAGCTATGTGTGTAGAAAGATAAAGGAAACTTTTCTTTGATTTTGTACTAATTTGTACAAAATCTAATGTGACTCATCTTTATTAGTAAGTAATAAAGAAAAAATATTAAGCAAGACCTGTTTCTTGATACTAGGCAAAATCTAAGCATCCTGCTGTCAGTTTAAATAGAACTTTCTTCAACAATCTACTTGGACTCTTTCTTGCCTCAGATTTCTCATGAAGACAAGGGATCCACTGAATCTTTTAAAAGCAGAAGGCAGCCGATACATACCATTCACATCCACCCTAATATTAACACCTGCAGATAACTTCATCCTGCCTTTGAGAAAAACAGCCATTACAGCTTTTTCCCCCTTCTGCAATACTAGCATAAAGCTACGACCACAATTTATGTGTACACAAGGGAGGGTTTTTGTATTCTGCTTCATTATTCTTTGTAGCAAAATACTTAACAAGAAACGCACCAAAAGCTAAGTGTTTGGCTGTAATTTGACTTTGTTAGTGGTAGCTTATTGCTGAAGCCTTCAGGTTTTCTCCAACCTCCTCCCCTTTACATTCATTCTGCGTTATAATACTGATGCAAATACAAAATACGGCCATATTTCATTTATTTTCTAGTTATGCAGAAGTCTGACAGCTTGCTTTCATCAACAAACTAGTTACTACAGACTTGAGAGCATTTGTTTTGACTATAGTAGGCTCATATACACCAGCTTGTTTATTGTCATGTGGTTTCCCATTGATTAAATCAAGACCGATCCTTAAAAACAAATACTGTTATTTTATGGTATAGGGTTTCCTGCCTGAGCAGGGGGTTGGACTAGATGACCTCCAAGGTCCCTTCCAACATTATTATTATTATTAAATAGAAATGTACATTTCAAATGTCTTTGGTATTCTCAAACCCTAAACCTGAAACAAGAAATCAACGTTATATTTTCCAACATCAAATGCAACAGAAATCAAATAGTACCTAGTAGTTCTCTCAGCAAAAGCCAACCATTTTATCATATATTTATTTTTATTGCTTAAAAGTATGTGCTGCCTATCTTATTGATAAAGCAACTCTGGGAGGCTTACAAAATGTGAAAACATTAAATATAAAAAGAGTTAAAATTAAAAAGTCTTAAACCAAGGGGATGGACAGCATGGGGGTGAAGTCTTCTCTTACACTGTAAGAGCCATCTGGCAAAGCCATGTTTTTAGGCAATTCCGGAAAGCCAGAAAGGTGGGGGCAGCTCTCACCTCAGATGCCAGAATGTTCAACAAAGTAGGAGCCGTAATATATACTAAGAATAGATAAAATCTAGCATTTAAAAAAAAACTAATCTTACCTTGGGATCCCGCAACAAAGTTTAATGCATAGCCATTTACAAGAATGCTCTCTTTCTGACTGCGACCATGTGCCTTCAAAACATTGATAGAGCTGGTAGGATAATGTGGTTGTCCCTTTTGATCTGTGTATTTTTACTGCAAGTACAGCATCTACTACCATGTTGGCAAAGAAGTCGCTGTCGCTACAAGAACACTGTTAAGGTTAACATAAACTAATACATGAAATGTAAATCCTACATGCCTCACAACACTGAGAATTACAAATGCTAATAAAAATGCCATTTTTCTTCAGAAATTAGATACTTCAGTCAGTATCTGATTTCTACACAATACCAGTTCCTAATTTTTCTCTGTGAAAGGATACACTCCTAGGATTTTGGATGACATTGATGTTTTTTGCTGTATAATAAGGCAGTCTTTGCCCAGCTCATCTGAGTTAATAACCAAATTTTCATTAATGTAATGAACTGCCTCCCTGTTGGGGAAAAGAAACCCAGTATTTTCATAGAATCATCAGAATTTAAACTGAATGTTTTCAACTTAGAAATGTTGATTAAAGTACATATAAATAGGAGTGTGCAAAACTTGCTACTTCCGGGAACATCAGAAGTTCTATTTTCTTCCAGACTCTACTGTTCTGGCCATTCTGGTGAGTAGACCAACTGTTTACTTCTGGAATTTTCCAGAAGAAAAGAGAACCAGAATGATCCGTCCCCTGAACATTAAGTTGTGTACAGTTTAGAAAAATAAAATATTTCAAATTTACATTTTCAATGGCCCTGCATTTATTTCCATGCTTTCTAATATTTTAAAACATATTACTAAACATTTAAAAATACACATCTACATACATCAGACCATTGTTGGCTAACTTGCCCCCAAGCCCTTATGCTTTACTGAATCACAACTGGGGTATAGGTACCACAAAGAGTTCTAACAAATCTCAAATTGTACTATAACCCTCAAACATCATGACAGTAACAACAATCCTTTCTTTCCATTGGTGAAGGGGAAAATCTGTACTAACAAAGCACTGTTGGCTTCATTTTTTACTTGCTCATAAACACCTGCTTGCATCTTGGTCCAAAACTAACTTTCCAGCTGCTTGTTATTGGGGGAAGATAACAGCACTCCACCACCATAGTACTCTCAGTGAAAGGGCTCTGTCAGTTACCTCATGACTGATAGGAGAGGCCATCAAAATTTGAAAAATTATATGTGAGCCATCAATATTTGAAAAATGCTATATTGATTAAAGAAAAAATGCATTGGGTGATACTTTGAAACTTAATTGTAAAAGTTAACAGGCAAATTTTGTACAATTTCTCATTTGAAGTACTTCAGGAGGTCTTACTTGCAAGCAAGACGATATCCACTAATGACAGAAGTCGGATGAATTTTCAGTTTCACCAATTCATCTGCATTTTTCAAAAGTTCTGCAGCAACAATTACCTATGAAAGAGAACACTTAATTTAAAACTATTCTGTGAAAAAGTTATGCCCCTGATACAAACAGTAAAACAAAACAAAACAAAAAAACCCCACATAAACTTTCACTCCAGCAAATGAAAGACATTCTTGGAAAACTTACAAATTGCATTTGCTTCAAGAGGCAACGCTATTCAACTTTCTCTAACATATGGTCCAAGCTACAGGTGTATAGAACTTTTTGTTTTGAATACTGTTGAGCCTGAAGCTGTGCAGAACATCTTATTTTGAGCTTTATTGGAAATTTTCAACTTTGAAAGAGCTATATTATATTCCCTATGATCGTGGAATATAATCACAAATTAATCAGAAGTCAGGGAGATAGGATGAACCAGCCAAGGCGAACAACAATCTCAAAATAATTTTGCCACATTGAAGACAAGGAAGCCCACAGGCCTTTAGCTGACGTTTTAGATGCTGTTGATTGCAACTAAGAGACTGAGCCAGAACAGTCAAGGACATTGGCATGTACTTG
Organism: Azemiops feae; assembly: GCA_023970755.1. Lineage (NCBI taxonomy): Eukaryota > Metazoa > Chordata > Lepidosauria > Squamata > Viperidae > Azemiops > Azemiops feae. The sequence goes on along the minus strand of JALGBA010004174.1, from coordinate 1,505,836 downwards.
CAAAAATATCCCAAGGGGACCTCTCTTGGGAAGACTACCCTAGAGTTACCTTGGGAGCCTAAGAACATTTTCTGGATTTAAATTCTTGCATCACAAACTATTTAATCCAACATTAGAGTTTAAAACGATTACTTGTCCTCAGTAATTGGGACCAGGGACACTGTCATTAAGTGATGTGGTCATAAAAGCACATTTGCATGACCATGCCAACTTACAAAGCCATTTCCAGCTGCAGTTATTAGGCGAATCCCATGCAGTTGCAGTGTCACAGTCCCGTGATCACCATTTGCAATCTGCTGACTTCTCCATTGATTGTGCTTGTTGGAAGGCAGCAATGAAGATCATAAATGATGATCACCTAACTCCAGAATCCTATGACCATTGTAATTGTGAGTCAGTTGCCAAGCACCCAAATCGTGATCACATGATGGCAGGGGACACTGTCATCGTCACAACTTCAAGAACTGGCCATAACTCCTTTTTCAGCATCATCATATCTTCAACAGTCACTGAACAAATGGTTTATTGTATATAATTGTTCTATAATATGTTCGGGTGAATGCTGTCTAACCCACATTTTTCTATTTCATCAAGTAGTAGGGTGTGGTCTACTTTTATCAAATGCCTTACTGAAGCCCAAGTAAATTATATCCACAGCATTCCTCTGGTCCACTAATTTTGTCACCTGGTCAAAGAATGCAATAAGATTTGTCTGGCATGATCTCTTTTTGACAAACTCACGTTGGCTTTTGGTAATGACTTTGTTTGCCTCTAGGTGTTCGCTGAGTCATTGCTTGATTATCTTTTCCAGAATCTTCCCAGGTATTGAGGTCAGGCTGATACGTCTGTAGTTTCCTGGATCCATTTTTTCCCCTTTTTTTGAAGATGGGAACTACATCAGCTCTTTTCCAGTCTTCTGGTAGTTCCCCAGTGCTCCAGGATCTTTGAAAAATATAGTTTAGTGGTTCTGAGATCACATCTGCCAGTTCCTTCAGAACCTTGGGGTGTAGTCCATCTGGTCCTGGTGATATGAGCTCGTCTAGGGTGGACAGGTGCTCACTTACCATTTTCTTGCCTATCTTAACTTGTTTTTTTACAGTACTGTTTTTCATAGGTTGGACTGTTTTTTCCCTTTGTGTAAAGACGGATGCAAAAAACAAGTTAAGTAGTTCTGCTTTCTCCCTGTTGCTTGTTACCTTCTTGCCACTTTCCCCCACTAATGGACCAATCATTTCCTTAACTTTTTTCTTGTTTTTTACATGTTGAAAGCAGCTTTTTTTGTTATTTTTGACTTTTGTCGCAAGCCTTAGTTCATTTTGAGTAGGCTCGGGCTATTTGCTGATATTCTGCCTTAGTTATGTGCCCCTCTTTCCACTTTTTATACTTGTCCTTTTTGTCTTTCAATTTATCAGAGAGTTCTTTATGCAGCTATGCTGGTTTCTTTTGAGAGCTGTTATTTTTCTTCTTTGCTGATATTGTGCTAGACTGGGCTTTTATAATCTCAGTTCTCAAAATTTCCCAAGCTTCTTGAGTTGTTTTCCCCTTGAGGATTCTCATCCATGGAATCCTTCCCAAGCTCTCAGTTTGTTGAAATTAGCTCTCTTAAAGTCCAAGACTCTAGTTTGACTGTATTCTATTGTTTGTGCTTGCATAATGTTGAATTCCAATATTGCATGATCACTCCCCCCCCCCCAAGGTTCCTCTGGCTTCAACACCTTCTATCATTTCATCTCTGTTAGTGAGAATTAGGTCCAATATGGCTGATCCCCTAGTTCCCTTCTCTACTTTTTGAGAGACAAAGTTGTTTACTACGTTTGTCAGGAATCTGTTTGATCTTCCACTTGGTGCAGAGTTTGTCTCCCAGTTGATGCCAGGGTAATTAAAGTCCCCATTACTATTGTGAAGTGCTTCCTACATACCTTAGTTAACTGACTACCAAAAAGTTCATCTATTTCCTCTGTTTGGTTGGGTGGCAATGTCATTCCCCCCCCCCTCTTTATATTGACTCAAATGCATTCAAGACAGTTTTCATCATTGTTGTGCTCTATTTCTGTACAGATGTAGTTATTTCTAATAGAGAGCGAGCAACTCCACCTCCCCTTTTATTTGGTCTGTTTCTTTTAAATAATTTAAATCCTTCTAGCTTTGTGTTCCATTTGTGGGTTTCATCCCACCAAGTTTCTGTAATGGCAGCAATATCATATCTGCCCTTATTTACCTGAATTTCTAGTTCATGCTGTTTATTCTGTTTATTCATTCTGCACACAGAGTACATCTTTTTGGGACAGATCGTTAGTGCCAAGATGTACAATAGCATCCACATCACAGTCCTTGCTGGCATTCTTGACTATTTTAAAAATACACTTCTTGTCCCTACTGGCAGTAACACTTGGATATGCCCATACATACCACAGAAGTAGTCCCATCTCCAACTTCTTTGTCTTGCAATTCTGCTAGTTCACACAGTACTTTTGCAGCAGGATGCTCTACCTCCAACAACTTCAGAATAGTTGCACCATCATTAGTAATGGTCACATCCTAATATTCCAAATACACAAAAATCATTCATGTAACCTAATATAGATTAGGATCACGGAATATAATAATTGCCTTTCAATTAGTGATGTATTTAGCTATTTAACCATCATATATCTGTCTAACAATCCACCTGTAGGTGCTACTAAATGATAGCTGGGTTGTTGTTGTTTTTTGCATAATGTATACCCTAAAAACCATGGTTTTGTCAATGGGCCTGGTGACTATAAATGGAGACAGAGCCAATCAAGTGGCTGATTTGATTGTGTTGTTGATGCCATGGGGGGTGGGAGTGGAGGGGGTTATATGGTGGGTTTTTTAAATTTTGTAAGCCATCCAGAGCCACCTATGTTGAGATGGGTGGCTATATAAATTTATTAAAATAAATAAACATGTAAGAAGATCCTACTGTCCTTATTAAGCTCTAGAATTGATATTTAGTTTCATCCCGCCTGTATTATTTTTATAAATAACATACCTAATCCTCCTTCCTCTTCCTATTTTCCATACAACCACCAAACCGTGAAGTGGGTTGGGCTGACTGTAACTAGCCCAAAGTGACAGAAAATATTTTCCTGATATGGAAACATCAGTGTGAAACTTATCAAACTGGAGCCAAAGAAGCATCTCTCTTTCCCTGCAGCAAAGGAAAAGAGAGGGAGGGGAGCATGCATGCCATCTTTGGCTAAAAGTTGGCCAAAAGTCTCTTTTTATTCCATTCTATTTATCCTGCTTTTGTTTATTGTTTCTATTTCTCTTTCTTTTTTTTTTGGAATACAAAATTAAAAATAAATACTGACTTGGTGAGGCAGTCCAAAACCTGCTACCAAGGCTTTTTTTGCTATTCCGGAGCAAAAGAAGAGGCTACTAGTTTGGCCATTTGTGAGAAGATTTCTGAGTATCCTAGGCTACTTTTTTGACACCTGTGTGAAGACTACATATACACAGAGGTAGGGGTAAAGGATTTTTTTCTTCTTTCCCAAATTAGGGAGACGTAAAGAGGAATGTTGGGGTGGAGGAAAACCCTTCCTATCCATCCTCCCATCATATTAGTTAGCTACCTTGAATAGAAAGAAGCTGATATTCATTCATTTATTTATTCATTTATGATTAGCATAAATTGTGTTTCTGAAACACCGACAGCTAGGTTGGCACAATGTAGTAAGTCAAGGGGTTTTGACAGGTGAGTTTTGACAGGAGGGGTTGTAAACACTTGTAGAAGGGGGTCGAATTTTTTTCCCCAAGCTGATGAGGTTGAGTAAGCAAAGCAGCGGTGCTTTTAAAGTTTCTGTTTTTCTGGAGAAGACTGCAGCACCGCTAGGCCCTAGGGCAGGGGTAGGCAACCTTGGCTCTTTTATGACTCGTGGACTTCAACTCCCAGAATTCCTGAGCCAGCATGGCTCAGCTTGGAAACCTCTCCCTGTCCCCTCAGCGTGGCTGGCTCAGGAATTCTGGGAGTTGAAGTCCACGAGTCATAAAAGAGCCGAGGTTGCCTACCCCTGCCCTAGGGGGACAGCAAAGATTGAGATTTTTTATAATTCTACATACTCGTTTTATCATTCCAGGTGACGATACAGCAAAATATAAGAAGCCTCTTGCAGTGTACCGTATAATTCACATTATGACTTTTGACAGAAGAACCAGTCCAAATCATTCAGTTTTATAAAATTAGGGGTTCCAAATACTTTCAGTGTGATCAGTACAAAAATACCCCAATACAGATTATTGATCTAAATTAAAGATCTTCTCGAGGGTTAGCAGGTGTAAAATACAATATCTAGACTATTACTAATTAGCAATGAAGAGATTTAGTGTATTTATTTTCCCTGTCAACTAATGATTGTCCAGATATTTATATTCTAGATGCAGTAGCTGGTTGACACCTGAGTATAGTACAAGACTGTAGCATTGCTTTCTGGAAATATGCAAGGATATTCCTCTTTTTAAACATGCCTATCTATTTATTTTCCCCTATTTTTACAAGCACCTTTCTTCAAGTTCTGAATTCCACACTTCTAAAATCAAACCTTTGTTTGTGTGTGGTGTGTGTGTTTAGGCTATAAAGAGCAAACTTTGAAACTCAAGTACTGTAATGTCTCCCGACCTAGTTAGTATAAATACTATTACGTGACAGTAAATTAACTCATTTAATTGCTTACTCAAAATCAACGTGAAAAAAATAAAATTGGAAGCTTGTTCAATACATTACTTAAATTAGGTTAGTTATTTCCAAGTAAGCAGTCAATAATTTAGTTTATATCTACTGTAATGGCTAAACTACAATGAGTTTGGTGTAGTTTACAGCATAGTGTGTGAACTCACCCAATATAACTTGTAAACCATGGTTTATGTCTTGGGTCTTTTCCAACAACCAGAGCTCCCCCCCCCCCCAGTGTGCTCCACCTATCCTTAAAGGGATAGAAAACTATGCTGGAATGAAATTGGCTGCTCACATTGCCTATTTTTATTGTGCTTTTTGCCTTGAAAATATACACAATAAATAGAATTAGAATACATGTAAAATATACATATAGTTCAGTTCAAATTAAAAGCTCAGTCATATATTAAATGTCACTAGGGCTATTAAATTTTCTTAACAATTTTCACAGGAGCATGCTATATTAAATTATACAAACCTATAAGGGAAAAATAAATATTACATTTGGATAGCAATGTTTCCATGTATAAGTACAAATTTATTACCTAAATTTTAATTTTATAGCCCTTTTAATGTGAAGTTCCTGGATTATTTCATGAAAAGATGAAAATCAATTTCATCTTTTGATAACTCAACCAGTGATTCTTACAAAACAATAAAAATATCATTTACTATTCCCTCTGTTTCTATAAAATGCAATGAAAACATTGAAAATCATATTAAATATGTTTAATACTATTTATGAAGAGAGGGACCAATGAAGACAAAAGTGTTTAGGACACACAAAGATCATAACGTACCCCTGCTGGGCAATGCAACTCCATTCAGAACCAATGATGGAAAATTCCAAGATGTAAGGAGACCTAGAATCCACAGCTGCTCGGCTTACAAGGGTTGAGTTTAAGCCGGGTTCTCCTTACCCATGCTCCCATAGACTCCAAATACTGAAAAGAACTTTGTCAACGTCATTTCGTTGGCCAGGTTTAGAGACATACCACTAAGTATTACCAGCTTTATTTGAGTTCCCATAAGTGATGGGACTTAGTACGTCATGATATTACGTCTCCCCTTTTGTGTTGTTGTGATAAGACTTCCTAAAGGATCAGAAAGTTAGGTTCTATGCTATGAATAACAGTGCTAATTAATTCAATCAGCAGCCATGTAATAGGTAATGAAAGTATAATCTATGTGATTTTAAAAAATGGAAAGAGGTTAATCTTTGTTTTATCAACCGTCATGAATGTACTTTGGAATATTCTGAATGTTGCACCATTTTGGATGTCAGAATTGTAACTGCTGGTGTAAGACACGATTATTTGAACAAGAAGAGTCTGCAGTTGCACTCTAGTTCATCAAAGCTACTAGTCTTATCTAGTCCTTAATAGGGACACATTGTTTCAACATTTTGCTGGCATTCAGTTCAAAAAGGTTGCTGATTTACTAACCTTTTTAAACTGTATGTTTGATGACATGACTAGGAATTCATCCCTTATTTGTTGTATGGCAATTATTTCTAGCAGTGACATGTCATGACAACTTTATACTTTAGAACATAAATTTCCTCATTTAAAAAAATCCTGCACTACGGCCAAGTGTGGTCTGTTGTCATGGCTAGTATAGCTTTGAAGGATAAGTACTGTAATTATGATTAGTGCACAAACATGTCTTAGTTGCTGTTATTTTGATGCATTATCAATATCACTGACCACCTTGAACAAAAGTATTTCCACCATATAATCCTGCTAACCTAAAAAAAAACTCCAGTTGATTATTACAAATTTGCTTATGTCATTAAGTGGACTTTAATCCATGCTATAGAATCAGTCCTCAACTTACAACCATTCATTTCATCACCATTCAAAGTTACAGTGGAACAGAAAAAAGTGACATGGCCGGTTCTCACACTTATGACCGCTGCAGCATCCACACAGTCACATGCTTGGCAACTATCATGTATTTACAATGCTTGCAGCGTCCTGAGATCCTGGGATTGTAATTTGCAACTTTCCTAGGGAGCTTCTAACAAACAAAGTCAATGGGGGAAGCCATAATTGCTTAATGTTTCACTTAACAACTATAGTGATTTGCTTAACCATGGGAAAAAAAGGTTATAAAAAGGGGGTATGACTCCCTTAACTACCTTGCTTAGAAATAGAAATTTTGGACTCAGTTGTGGTCATAAGGTGAGGATTACCTGCAAAAACCTTAAAGTGGCCTTAAATAGAGAATTAGCCATGTTCACAGATCCTTTGAATTGCAAAAAGTCTGAAGCACTAAGAGAACTTTTGAATATATCATTTATATTTGGATTTGGATATATCATTTGTGGCAACCACAAATCCTAAAGTAATTTTTAACAAGTTCACTCAGGATTTCAGTGGTAATTGATTGGAAGTGATTATGATTTCATTGAGTTATGCGATTTATGTGATTTGTGATATGATTTATTTTAAGACAGATTTTATATTGTTTTCCTTACCATTTAATAAACCATGGTATTTATCTAGTTAATTGCTCTTTATTACTGTATTATTCTGGATAACCAGTGACCCTTTGGGTTATTGTGTCAGAGATATTTCCTTGTCAGATTCAATGCCTTCAACAGTGGCAGAGCTTCTGATATACTTGAAAAATTCTTAAAAATTCAGGGAAATACTGAGATGTATCTGCCTTGAGAGTAGCCCATGTTGAACTGTACAGCAGTCAAACATCAAGAATTGATCACAAGAAATGTTTTATGACGTTTTGTGTTATCATAAGATGCTTTATAATTTTTTTCTCATGAATTTTTTATAACATTTGCCAAACTTCAATACCACAGGAGTCATAAGTCCTGGATTTTGGATGCATTCTGTACGTTATCTCATTTGTAGTACCTTGATTAAAAATGTTTTACCCTATGATGCACCAATTTACCCAGTTCAAGTTTATAGAGTAGATGTTCCAAAATTTCACTATGGGACTGAATTGTGATTGTTGCCTGTGTAAAGCAACTTTTCATTTCTGATATGTTAAACTACAGTACAAACCTCTGAATTTCTCTGCGAATATAAAAGCCTTGTTGGCTAGATGTTCTTTGGAGTTGATCTGGCACATCTGAAGGGCATCAGGTTGAAGAAGACTGCCCTAAAATTCTACAAATCTTGTTCAGCAGAGAAAACATTTTTGGAAGAAAGTGTTTCACATGTTGAAAATTAGTGTAGTTCCAGAAATGTTGCGGTGTGGCATTTAGCAACCAAAATAAGGCTTTTATGGGGCCTTACAGAGGTTGGGTTAAAAGGTGGGACCCAAACAGGTCCACGGATTTATGTGTAAATCTGAAGGCAAGAGACAAAAAGCTGCAATTAAACTTGGAGAGGGGAAAGATGTGACCCTCAAAATAACTGTGATATCTGTAAGAAGTCCAAATAAGTTAGGCAATTTGGTTTTACTATTTTGGAGGGAGACTCCAGCATAAAATACGCGAGGGAGGAAAACTGGTATGAACCTTCATGGACGATTTTCTGATAACGCATTTCATAGAGAGATTTAACTCCTCGTGCTTTCTCCTAGGGAAGGAGCTGCCATTATCATACCATTATTATTACAGTGACCGTAACGAATAAATAGGTTCCCTGGTTTTCATCGCTGCCGGCGTGCAACCCGCAGTATCAGCGCCGAAAGGGGTGGAAAGGCCGGCTTTCCCCTCTCGATTGTCTCCGATTGAAAAGTCCTCCATCAGCCGCAACCCAGTTTCTATCACGTGACGACGACCGCCCTTTCGGACTCTAGCCCTCTCCTAGGGCAAAGAAAGAGGTGGGCGGGGCCCGGGGTAACCAATGAGGACTGCCTGACTCTAAGGGAGGCGCTGGGCAGTTTGCCCAGAGAAAGAGTGCGGCTGCAGGAGCGACGGGGTTTCTACTACTTGAGGCATCATGGATTGCGGGGACGACGCCGTTGTTTTCGTTGCTGCTGCAAGGACCCCGGTCGGTGAGTAGAAAGTACTACCGGAGCTATTTCATGCCTCGATCTCGTATTGCTCTGAAACGGGCGTTTTCATTACGCTTGCTCCCAACCTGGAGTGGTCCATTCATTCTGATGCCTGCGGGAAATTTGCCTTCGCCCATTTTTTTCCTTCTATGCTACCTGTTAGGGGAGGAAATCCTGTACTATTTTCTGCCCATGGCAGAAAGGTAAGAAGATGAATCAAGGTAGAATTGTGGTAGGAATTGTACTACGGATGTCCTGAGAGAGGGCTAGAGAACTCTACAACTACGAGAGCGAGGATGTATGTAGGGCTTTGTTACCTGCTCACTTAACTGTTAAGAACTATTCGGATAACAGATTGGAAACGGACACCGCTGTCTAACGGTATGTCTGGAAATCCGACTGAGTTTAACAAGATTTAAATTTAGCTACTGTATGCAAAATAGCAGGCTAAATCGTTCTTCTAACTTATTTTCTTACCCCTCAATGCTACACTGACATTCCTTCAATCTGTCCTCCACAAAGCTCGAGCTGGCTTGGCATCTTTGTTTCTTGGCTCCCTTATTTGTCTGCAATCGAGATTCATTAGGTGAACAGTTTGACACACGGGAAATTATTAGCAGAGCGAGTGTTGGAATCTGTGTTTGCCACTCTAAGCTCCGTGTTAACGTTGGGTGCAAGTTGCCCACTTGGTTTATTTATCAAATTTATACACTTCACCTAAGTGCCTCTAGACGGCTTACAATTAAAAAAAAGGTTAATGCTACTACCGGAGAATAAACGATATGAAAAACGGATCCCCGCTTGTTTGCCCTGTTGGCTTATTCACAGCAGTTGCTTTGTTTGTTTTTTGCGTATTACCGAAGGCTCCTCCCTCGCCTGTACTTTCCTTGCAATGATTGGACAATGAGTTATAGAGCCACCGCGTGAAGATGCGCCGTGATTGCCTCGCGACTCTTGCTGAAGAGTCCCTCGTGCTCTGATTGGCGTTTGGTCGGTAGAACCAGGACTGTCTGGTCACCGGCTCTCGTTTCCTTCCATTAATAAAATCAACTCCTTTGCTCTTCCAGCGCAAAGAAAAACATCGAAGAGCATCTAGTCAGCCTTGGAGCCCTGGCTTCCAAACACAGTGTTGGATCTTAGCTTGGGTTATGGTCTCCATCCTCTTTGATCGTTCTTTCCTCTTCTGATTAGTTATTCCAAGTTTTTATTTATTATATTTATTTGCCGTCCATCTCACTGTCAAGTGACTGGGTGGCTTACATTATCAAAACAATAATATATAAAACAATTAGAACATTAAAAAATTAAGTATTAAAAATGCTTCAAAACTAGAACGTTTCAAGTAAACAAAACTGGATAAAAGGGACGTAAATGGGGTGGGGGTGGGGTTTTCTCCCAATCCTATGGGGCTTTTATATTTCATAAGGCTTTTCCTAGAGTTTTGTATAAGAATTAAAAAAAAACTCCTTAAATCAGCTTCTTAAACAGCTATGTAAGACATCATGGTTAGAGATATGAATAATTTCTGAGTATATTTAACAAATCAATGGAGACTTAAAAAAAAATAATATTTTATTGATTTTCTCATTTTACAATTGGATATTTAAAAAGCAACGTGATGACTGGGTTAATCAATAGTTCAATAGTGTACATAAATCTTTAATATAAATCTCATGTTACATCAGATATTTCCTCTCTTTTTCCATTAATATCTATTATCTCATATTAGGCTAGTACAATTCTTATTGTTATCAACTAAATAAAAACATCTTTGTTACAGTTATCAATAATTTTTAGCTTATACGTATCTTAATTGCGTTTGCACTTAATCCTTGTATACAATCAATGTCCTGTTATTGCTTTTCCCCCCAAAGCTTTAATTTCCCATCAATATTCAGAGTAACACTATTATTTAAGATTTCCAAGTATTTTATGTTTAGGTGACCAAAAGTTTCCCTTATCTCAACTTCTCCCTTTTTCCCTTTTCATACCAAAGTCTAATATTCTGGTTACACATCTTATCTATTTAATTATAATATTGTTCTGTTTTCTAAAAGTTATCTATTTTCCACCATGTTCAATCATCTAATTGATAATACAGTATCCCCTAATAAATCAAAACCATTATAGGTATTGTCTGGGTTAACCAATAATTCAGTAATGTACATAAATTTTTACTTTAAGTCTAATATTAGAACAAATACTTCCTCTCTCTTTCCAATAATATCTGTTATCTCATATTGGGCAAACAATTCTTATTTTCAACTAAGCAGAAACATCTTTGTTACATTTATTGATAATTTTTAGACTATATATATCTTGATTGCGTTTGCACTTAATGTCCTTGTATAAACAATGTCCTGTTATTGCTTTCCCCCCAAAAAAACTTTAATTTCCCATCAATATTCAAGAAAACACTATTATTTATGATTTCCAAGTACTTTATATTTAGGTGACCAAAAGCTTCCCTTATCTCAACTTCTCCCTTTTTCCCTTTTCATACCAAAGTCTAATATTCTATTTACACATCTTATCTATTTAATTATAATATTACTCTATTTTCTAAAAGTTATCTATTTTCCACCATATTCAACCATCTAATTGGTAATATAATATCCCCTCTAATAAGTCAACACCATTATTTTCTTCAGCCTTATTCTGGCTTTCTTCCTTTGGCAGCTAACCTTCCATGTCAGTGCCTTTGAATCATCAAATATTTCTCCCTCTATTTTTATATATATTATTTGGAATAAGAAAGACCATTTGGGTGAAGTTTTTTTTGGAAGAACAAGTCCATTGGTATTCATTAAACTGCCTCCCTGTTACTCCAATTTCCCACAGTTGTCCTGATAACTTTATCTTCCATTCAATCCGTTCTTCCTTTTCCTCAAATATATTCTGATTTCTTGATTTGGGAAAAGTCTTTTCCATTTTCAATGTTGTCACTCCATTTTCTGATTTTTCAGTTGGCTGGGTCTGTTGGTCAGTTGGGTCCTCTGTCTTAGCATTTAGTTGTTCCAATTTTCCTTTTGTTTTCTGTGTTGTTACTTCTTTGCTTGTAATCAAGATCTGGGTTTGTATATTTAAGCTAGAACATTGTTCCTTTGTGTTGCTTCTTATTTTATCACAAGCTGAAAGTATAGTTTCGTATATTGATTTCAACATGGAAAGGATTTTTTCCTGATTTTCATCCATATTTTCTTAATAATATGTTAAGTTGAAGACTTTAGAATCAAACGTTAAAAATAATTCCTGTGGCTCCACGACGTCAAGCCGGAACTGAGACTCTTGTACATATAAGTAAAAGTTAGACTGCCCAAATTTTTCTAATTGAAAGAGCTGTAAATAAAATTTATTTGTTCTAATAGTTTGAGTTCTATTTAGCATAAGGATGTAAGAAATAGATACACAAAATGCATTTATTGAAGTTTACCAGGTATGACAACTGGAATAGTGTTGTCCCTATTAAAGCCTTGTACTGTAGGATGATATCTGATTCATAAATGAATCTAGTGGTTCTGTTTAATTTTTGGGATAATAGCAGCATAGAACTGACTTATGTATATATAAAAAAGGTATACACTACACATAACTATACCTGACAGACCAAGAAAATGCTACCATATTTGAAGAATCAGGTCTTGACAGTACATTAGACCAGATAATAAAATAAAATGCCAGACTTTTAATGAACAATATAGATATAACCTAAGCCCCAAGTATACCCATAAAAATATAATAGTTGTTTATTTTCCTAGAATTGTAATCTGTATCTGTTACCTAGAATGCTTAAAAGAAGAACAGAATAAAAGGAAAGATGGAATAGAGTAAAATTAACAGACATCTATTTCTTATTTTTATCTTTTATCTAGGATCCTTCAATGGTGCCTTGTCAACCCTGCACGCCCATGAATTGGCTTCAGTAGTCATTAAAGAATTGTTGGAGAGGACAAAAATTGATCCTAAAGAATTATCTGAAGTTATACTTGGACAAGTATTGGCTGCAGGTATGAACTTGATGAAGCATTTATCCAGGATTTTGATGTGGCCTCTTTTCATTTTTGTAATGCAGAAATCACACACACATACACACAAAATGAGTTTTACTTATTGTAAATTGTACTTTCTTCCCATATGCTCTAGATTTCAATCTCCCAAACTAGCAATTTGTGTAGCAAGGTCTAATATTCCTGGAAATAGCAGATGAAACAACTTTGACATTTCCTTCATATTCTTGCATTGATTCTCCTTCTGCAGTTCCCATTACTTCTTCCAACAGAAGGTCTTTCAAGTATGCATACATAAATCAGAGGGAAGAGTGGGTGGTGGCAAACAAGAACAGGAATGTGATGAAGAAATCATGGTGCTTTTGTCTCCCACAATTCTGGGTGTGTTAAATCAGCAATGTGTCAGTCTATCTGCCTGTATTCTTGCCACTACGTTTACTACTTCGGATCCCATTAGTCTTTTCAGCCTTCTCCAGTTTCTTGACCTGCGTATGTGCTTCTCTATGAGAGTCAGTATGGTGTAGTGATTAAGGTGCTGCGCTAAGAGTGAGGAGATCCAGCTGATCCAGTCCTCAGAAACAGTAACTATTTGGCTGATTTTGATCATAAAACTTGGGCAAGTTCCTATGAATGCAGACAGCCCTTGAAATAAACTTCACATTACACTGAAGGTTAAAAGCAAAAAACAAAACAATACACTACCTTCACCTGTCCACAGCAGTGTTGAAATATAGCCCAAAGACAATGAAGGTCAGCCTAAGAAAATTGAGAATAAAAGTAACTTGAAAAAATAAGACACGAGCATTAAAACGAAGAGTCAAACATTCATTTTTACAAAGCAGTGCCTAGAAACAAGAGTCGGGTTATTAATTTAAAACCCAAACTGGTTATGAGTAATGTTACAGGCAAATAACATAGGCACCTATCTGGCACTAAGAAGTGAGGTAGGAGAATGAGCTAAAACAATTTAGTATAGTTGTCCCTGTGTGTTTATGTCTGCAGGTGCTGGCCAGAATCCTGCTCGACAAGCCAGTGTCGGGGCAGGGATTCCATATGAGATACCAGCTTGGAGTTGTCAAATGATCTGCGGATCAGGCCTGAAAGCCGTGTGTCTCGGGGCTCAGTCTGTTATGACAGGAGAGTCCAGTATTGTGGTGGCTGGTGGAATGGAAAACATGAGCAAGGTAAGGCTGCTTGATGTTCATGGAGGTTAAGGCTTGCTGCTTCTATGAAGCTTATGCTGAAAAGGCATGGAAGAATGATTTCCATGGGTGAATTACTGCATTAAACAGTACACAAGCTGTACATTAGGTGTTTATCAAGGGTGACTTCTATCTCGCCAGTTACATTCCCAACCAGTAAGAGGTTGGGCTTCACTGGACTGAGGCTTAACAGAATTGGGCCATGTCCAGCCCCTCACTGATTTGAGATACTTATTGGCACACAAGGTTAAGCCAGGGTTATTAAACCACAATTTGCTAAACAGGGCATGGCTCGACGCCAAAAACAAATCATATATGGACACCACCAATATCTAAACCTTTGAGTGATGGAATTGAGTGGTTCATGTAATTGCTATGAAGACAACACTGGAGATGGAGTAATCCCGCTTTGCTAGGTTACTTCCTGATTCATGCAAGGTACAAAACCAAATCTGGAATAAACCAGGATTTTTTTGGATTAAGATATAATGACATATTTTTGCGGGTTTATAAAGTTTCTTGAAGTTTAAAAAGTTTATAAAGCATTGTGCAATTTTTTTAAAAAAAACCCACAACCATATTATTTCTTCAGAAGGATTAGCACTTTGCGCTAAATAAATTGCTTAGCACTTCATGCTCCAGCCAAAGGAAGTAATAACTTAGGGCTTTAGATTAGCTGCTATTCATGCCAGAATGTCCATAAAAACCAGTAGGGCAGGAATAAAATAATTTTACAGGAAAAGCAGGTTATTGCTAAACCTTGGAATAAATTGAAATAGACCCAATTAATCATTTTTGGGGAGAGAGGGGGATTGTGCAACTGTGGTTTAAATGACACTGGATAACTAAGATGTAGCCTGTTTGCTGTGGTCTTATTGATTTAAAATAACCTGAGTTATTCCAACCATGGTTTATCATGAATTGAACTTATGCACTGTCCTTTGACTTTATAGTATATATGAGTAGAAGAAGTAGGGAAAGTATTGTGGCCAGAGAGAAAGATAGCTGAACAGAGTCTATTTAATGTACGTGTATGTGTGAGTGTACATAGGGTTAGGCTTATAAAAATCATTGTATGCGTACACGTACATACACATACACGACAGACAGATACACAAACACAATCAGCAAAGAAGAGATTCTGCTGTTTGGCATTCCTTCATGCTGATGACATTTGGACGTTGGCCTGACATTTCATCTTTGAATGGGACAATGACTTCTGAAACTTCCATGGCAGAGGCCGAACTCTTCTTCTGATCCTTTTGTCTCACTGTTGCTTCTGATAAAAAATAGCAGGGAGATTGTTGTGCATACAGTGGGTGCGTATACTTCTTTCAGCTGGATATGCCGCTAGTCTTAAAGTGAAATATTCTTTAGCTCATTTCAAGCCTTCACCTTCCTCTCAGCTTGAATCCAGCAGGAAGCAATATGGAAGCTTCTTTTTTCTTACACTCTTTCGCCTTCATACATATCGTGTGATTCTTCTACTGGGTAATATCAGGGATCGAAGCTGAGACCTCACGCGTACAAAGCATGTGCTCTACAACTGAGTTGGGATTGCTTCTGTGTATTAGATTTACTAATGGCAGATGATCAGAAGAGTCATACAGTGAGAATGGGCGCTCCAGAGATTATTTCCATCCAGTTGCAAAGACAGTTGCTTTCAATGTTCTAAATGGGTCAAAATGCTTTTTTTCCCCCCAGGCTCCTCATGTCATTCATCTGCGTGGTGGGGTGAAGATGGGGGAAGCCTCTTTGCGAGACAGTATTATTGTAGATGGCTTGACAGATGCTTTCTACTGTTATCACATGGGTGTTACAGGTAAGCCACGTGGAAACAGCATTTTCAAAAAGGTTGGATGAAAGCGTGTCCCAACTTTATTTCACCAAAAAAAGGAAGAGTGAACAGAAAGCAAAAATTACAAGGATGAGAGGAAAAATACTGGACAATGTCCAGCTTCGATATAGGGTTGCCAGCTGTAATTGCTATAAATCCCTGTACCCCCAGACTGGAAAAGCATGGAAATACCTACATATGTCCAGGCATGTATGTTCTAGGGGAAAAAAAGTAAAGAGAAAGAAACCCTGTTTAGGGCCACATTCCCCAGGCAAAGCATTTCTCCCAGGTCATCGATGCACCCTGAAAGCCATATTGGCACAGTAGTTAGGATGTTGCAGTAGATGCAGAAGGCCCAGATTCTAATCTATCCTCTGCCAGGAGGATTCACTGGACTTCAGGCCAGTCACTCTCTCTCAGTCCAACCTACCAAAATAGGAGGAAGGAGTGCTGTGGACAATATCTTGAGCTCTTGCCAAAAGGTGTGATATAAATAATAGAACAGTAATAAATAACTACAGTTTATGATATATTTGCATCTATTGTATATTTAATGTATATTACCTTTAGTATGTAATAAATGCTGTGTTATAAAATAAATAATCTTCAAAGGCCTTCTATCACTTTGCAGCCATTTATACCTCTTGCTCAGTTGCTTTTCAATAGCTTCTTCTGTTCTAATCAGCTAATCAAGTAGGATCAACCTCACCGGACTTCAGAATTGCATTTCTTTGCAATTATATACTTGTGCACTCATTTATTCAGTGTAAATAATTTTCCAACAAAACCAAATTCAAAACTGGTATGAATGTGTGAACATTATGTGCTGGAAACAATGTATTCTCTATCAGTATTTGAAGATTCAGAGTAATAAATGTAATAAGTATACAATAACTAAATTGTGATGCATTGTGATTAAAGTATCTACTGTATTTTTTAATTGTTTCAGCTGAAAATGTGGCCAAACGATGGAAGGTCAGTCGAGAAGAACAAGACCAGCAGGCTGTAATGTCTCAGAATAAGGCTGAAAATGCCCAGAAGGGTGGATATTTTAATAAAGAGATTGTACCTGTTGCTGTACCTTCTAGAAAAGGTCAGTGAGCAGTTTGACATACTGGACAAGGGACTGGGACCTGTTTCTAACTATTATGATCCATCTTTTGTATTCATTTTTATTTCTTTCAATTCTTCCTCCCTCATGAATTAGAATAATTGGTGTACTGGAAAGGGAGAGACGCTTAGTAACCTCAGGCATAATTACTTAGTCTTTACTGCTAGATGAAGATAATTTATGAATGTAACCATTGTGTCCTGCCAGTTAATAACCATCTAGAGTTTGGAAAGAGAAGTATAGTTACAGATCCGGAAAAAATGTCATCTAACATTCATTGCTGCCACAATGTCAATTTTGAAGTGGTTCATAGATTGAACCAGAGTTTCTTCCTGATACGAGTACCATGTATTTTTGTAAAAAAAAAATTGTATTGCCGGTAATTTAATAGGAATTTAAAGAATAATCCCCCTGAATTTTAGAATTTTTTGTGAGTTAATTTCAAGACATACTAAATCAATGTTTGGGACCTTATTATAGAGTTTAATATATTTTTCTATGCTGTAGTTTGTTCAATATTGATCTGTTGAATAAATCACAGCAGATGAACTTTACATCTTATGCTAAGCCAAAATCAACCAAACAACATAAATTGGGTTCATACTGTATCTAAAGCCCAACGTAGAACTCTATGACTTAATATATGAACTCAGTTTATCACTCCTAGGCTAGAATACATATAATTAAGGAATGTGGGAAAGTGCAGTCACTGAAAAGTTCTAACAGTCATTGTCATACAAAGGGAGAAATAAGCATTATATTACTATTTTTTAATAATAAGAAGCATATAGTTTATAGCTTGTGAACTGGACATTAGAGTTCCAGGATAAAATGCCACTGCAGAGGAGTCTTCTGCAACTCTATTGGGAGGGCAGTGCATTTTTTAAAAAATAAAACTTTTATGTTTCATCAAAGAATAAAATGTAAGAAAATAGAAAAATAAAGAAGTAGTAAAGAAAAAGCCAAGAAGGGATCAAGACTAGGAGGAAAAGGAAAAGAAAATAGAAAAAAAATAACTTCCCACTTTCTTTAGTAGAGGCACAAAAATAACATACAGTAGTAACCTTTTACTCTTTAAGATCAACAGTAGCACTATATTTCTATAATCATAAACAGTTCTAATTGTCAAATGCCAAAATCAAAGTTTCATTTGTTTTGATTTCAAGCAAAAAATCAAAAAGTGTTTTCCAAGTAGAAACAAAGCTAGAGTCTTCTATTTAATCAAAGTATTTTTTTGTTTCCACCAATTCCATTCATTTCACCATCAATTCTTCCGTTATTGGAATCTGTAACTGCTTCCATTCCTGTGCATACAAAAGGCTTGCTGATGTTATCATAAATAAAAACAGACCCTTTTTTTCCCAAGACATTTATCTATCAAGCCTAAAAGAAAAATCTCTGGTTTCAGTTGTGGATTCCAGTATTGCTCTGCCTGTTTACATTTCTACCAAAGATGATAAAACTGTACCTTCAGGCTGATTACATTTCCAACGTATGTTTGACACACCCTTATACATCTCTGACAGTTTATCAGATGTTAAATACCATCGGTAAGGGCAGTGCGTATCTTTGAAAAAAGCATGAGAAGTAGAATTTCTAATAGGAAAATTGCACTTGTCCTTTTTTGCACCAAGTATAAAATGGCTGCTGCTGAAATACTTGTTTTTGACAGGTCCCACGGAAGTTAAAGCAGATGAACATCCTCGCCATGGGTGCAACATAGAAACAGTGGCAAAGTTGAAACCTTGCTTCATAACCGATGGGACAGGAACTGTGACTGCAGCAAATGCCTCAGGTTGGTTTGTTGAGCAATGTAAAGATAAGCCATAAAATCATCTGTTCGGGTTTTAGCAATCAGAAAGAAGGAAGGAAGGAAGGAAGGAAGGAAAGAAAAAAAAAACCGTGCTAGTGATCATTAAATATAACTGGAAAATTTTTGATTCTGGTACTGCCTACATACCCTCCTATTAAATATGAACTTTCCACTTTTTAAAAAGCTATATATCTAACCGAAAAATGTTTCAGAGGTAAGCGCAATGTTAGCTTAAAGGAGTAGATATTTTCCGAGGGAAATGTCTTTTTCTCTCATGCCTCATCCTGGCCAAATCTAAAAATTTCCACTGGAAATTACTGTTTTATGATGGAAATATCCATGAAGATAAAGCTGGGCAAAACTGCTTTATCTGGAGGTATCAAGCTTTGTTAGATACTTTAAAGCTAGGTTTAGTTGTTTTTCTCTTCAGGTATAAATGATGGTGCTGCTGCTGTAATTCTTATGAAAAAATCAGAAGCGGTTAAACGAAATCTCACTCCTTTGGCACGGATCGTGTCTTCGGCTCAAGTTGGTGTTGATCCTTCAGTTATGGGAATAGCACCCATCACGGCCATAAGAAAAGCTGTAAGTAGGAAGAGGGTCCATTCCACTGAATTAGTGTTAATTCTGAAAATTAAACTGTTTTTTAAGCCTAGTATATTCATATCATAATATGTATAACCTGTCCCAATTCTGATGAATTATGGTAGCTTTGCTAATAAATGTTTCATTAACTCTTCTCTGTTACTGAATTTTTCCAGGTATTTTTTTCTGGATATGTGTGTGTGTGTGTGTGCACTTGCATATGTGCACACACTTTTGTGGAAAGAAAACAAGTGCATAGGTCATTAGTGAAGACTGAACACTCAACGAGTTAATTGAATTAAGCATTTTTTCATAGCTATAGGAGGAGATGACCCCAGCATCATGCATTTGTGGGCCTATCCCGTATGCGTGCTTAAATTAGAGATTAGTTTATTTCAGTACCATATCTTAAATACTGATTTGAGCATCAATTTTTTTTATTAGAAATGAACATTGTATTTGTAATCAGCCTTATTTATCTCTTTATTACAAATAATTATATTTGGGGGGGGGGATAGAACTCATTTTCTAACACAATTCAGCCATGATTTTTAGCCATGTTAATTGAACAAGCTTGTTGATCTTTTGTAGGTTGAAAAAGCTGGTTGGACATTGGATCAAGTGGATCTGTATGAAATTAATGAAGCTTTTGCTGCCGTAGGTGTCGCAATAACAAAAGAACTAAAATTGAAACCAGAAAAGGTATGTTCAACATTGCCAAAAAAGCACAATACCCCAAATATTGCAAAACTGTTAGTTTATAGCCTGGAATGCATATTCTGCTCCAGATGAATAGGGCACGAAAATATATTGTTTGATGCAAACCTGAAATATTTGCTAGATGGGATGGGAAGGGTAACATTCAAAGTAGTTTTGTCATCTGAAATACTTTGCAGGGTATCGATGTGAGGAAATTTGACAAACTATATAGATGGGGAATTCCTTCCAGTGCAAATTGGTACTTCAGTGATTACGAGCTTATTTTTCTCTCTGCAGTGATCCATAACCTCTCTAAATCTTATGTTCACTTTTTAAAAAAATGCTTTTTAAATGCAGACATATTGAACATAAGATATAACTTGGCACTCAGTGATGCTAGTATTCAAATAAAATTTCATTGACCTTTGGAAACAAAATTTACGTTGAGTTGTATACTTCTAGTAGCTGTCCACAAAGAATATATTTAGGCATTGCAGTCCAAAAAGGACATCAAAAAATTAAAGCAAGTTCAGAGAACACAAGTTCTATGTGGAACGATTGAGGGAATTGGATATATTTAGGCTGTAGAAGAGAAGACTGAAGGGATGTATGGAAAGAATCTTACCTAAAGGACTGTCCTACAAAGGATTGGATTGGTTCTCCATTTCCCCAGGGTGTGGGTCAGAATCAGTGAGTTGTAAATCCTGGTTAATATTCGGGCTGGATATCAAGTGTGATTTTTCTGACAGTAAAAGCTATTAACCAGCAAGTTTACTTCATGAAATAGTATGCGCCCTTTCTCTGCAGGTTCTCTGGTGGTCCATTTACTTCAAGTGCATTAGCAGATTCTGCAACTGAACAGTATTATTGCACTGCAGGAATATATATTGTCCTGATCATTTTTGGTCACTCATCATTCAGACATGACTGATTTACCTAGAACTGCGAGAAGTTATGTTCACCATTTTATGCTAGCTCCAGTACTTCGTAGGGGAGCAGTAAAGTTGGAGGTCCCAGCAGAATGTTCCTTCCACAAATTTGGTGGCTCAGGATAAAAACTGAATAGCCAAATAGCAGGTGTTTGCTTAAAAAATGCTAAGAAAATGTAAAGGTATGTTTGAAGTAGAATCAGGCAGGTGTATGTGTAACTAATGGGTCATTCAGAGACACACTTTCCTCTGATCTCAACGTGAAAATGACTCTTGCTCACCTCACTATAAAATCTATTGTCAGAGGTTTCCAATCCTTGGTCTAAACATTAGGTTCCAAAATAGGAAAGGAAGATTTCTACATTTGATTTAACAGATACGTCTGATGTATTATTTATTTGTTTATTTTATTTTGGCAGATTAACATTGAAGGTGGGGCTGTTGCTCTTGGCCACCCTCTTGGAGCATCTGGGTGTCGAATCCTTGTTACACTTCTGCACTCACTAGAACGAACAGGTGGAAAACGAGGAGTTGCGGCTTTATGTATAGGAGGAGGAATGGGCATAGCTATGTGTGTAGAAAGATGAAGCTTTTCTTTGATTTTGTACTAATTTGTAACATGACTCATCTTTATTAGTAAGTAATAAAGAAACAATATTAGGCAATACTGTACCTATTTCTTGATACTAGGCAAGATCTAAGCATCCCTGCTGTCAGTTTAAATAGAACTTTCTGCAGCAAACTACTTGGTCTCTTCTTGCCTCAGATTTCTCATGAAGACAAGGAATCCACTGAATCTTTTAAAAGCAGAAGGCAGCCGATACATACCATTCACATCCACCCTAATATTAACACCTGCAGATAACTTCATCCTGCCTTTGAGAAAAACAGCCATTACAACTTTTTTCCCCTTCTCCAATACTAGCATAAAGCTACGATCAGTTTGTATGTACACAAGGGAGGGTTTTTGTATTCTGCTTCATTATTCTTTGTAGCAAAACAGTTAACAAGAAACGCACCAAAAGCTAAGTGTTTGGCTGTAATTTGACTTTGTTAGTGGTAGCTTATTGCTGAAGCCTTCAGGTTTTCTCCAACCTCCCCCTTTACATTCTGCGTTATAATACTGATGCAAATACAAAATATGGCCATATTTCATTTATTTTCTAGTTATGCAGAAGTCTGACAGCTTGCTTTCATCGACAAACTAGTTACTACAGACTTGAGAGCATTTCACAGGAATAGGCAAATAAAAATTCGTTTAGTTTTCAATTGCTCCAGATTGAACTGCATCTTCATAGCATCCTCCTTTTTCACCTTTACTTTCAGGGTACAACTTAATAAGATCATCAATTCGAAGAATAGTAATTGCTGCTTCTGTTGCAAACTTTAAACTCTTTGTTTTGACTATAGTAGGCTCATATACACCAGCTTGTTTATTGTCACGTGGTTTCCCATTGATTAAATCAAGACCGATCCTTAAAAAAGAAAAAGAAAGAAATACTCTTTTAAATAGGAATGTCTTTGGTATTCTCAAACCCTAAACCTGAAGCATGAAATCAACTTTCCAACATCAAATGCAACAGAAGTCAAATAGTACCTAGTAGTTCTCTCTGCAAAAGCCAACCATTTTATCATATATTTATTTTTATTGCTTAAATTTATATGCTGCCCATCTCACTGTTAAAGCTACTCTGGGAGGCTTACAAAATGGTAAAAAAAATTAAATATAAAAACAGTTAAAATTAAAAAGACTTAAACCAAGGGGATGGACAGCATGGAGGTGAAATCTTTTACACTGTAAACCACCTCCAGTGGAGAGCAGCCCCATTGGGGCCCCAAGCCATCTGGCAAAACCATGTTTTTAGGCAATTCCGGAAAGCCAGAAAGGTGAAAGCAGATCTTACCTCAAGTGCCAGAATGTTCGACAGAGTAGGAGCCGTAATATATACTAAGAATAGGTAAAATCTAGTTGTTTTTTAAAAATTGAATATTTGAAATAATAATGGCAATTTCTGGTCAGGACATGCCAATTCTGCTAATGTTTTATCTCTTTTCCATGAGTTATTCCTACAAAGTTGAAAACTTTGTGAAGTCCCAAGGGAAAGTTTGTTCCAGAACATAACAAACCACTTCCAGTTTGGGGGATAACGTCTGGGAAATTGCCAGTCCATGCACTGAATTAAGAGAAATGTTATCCAGAAAAAAAACTAGAACCTTCTGGAATTATCAAGAACACTCCACATCTGAAAATCTAGGTTTTGCACAGCCAAAATATATACAACACTCCATTTCTTCTAATAAAGTGATAAGTCACCTATACAAGACCGCTTAATTTAAACACATTCTGTATGCAAGCATCTTAAAACTAGGCATCATTTTGGCTTAGGATGCTGAATGCCCAGTTCTGATTCATTCAACAAAATTAAGCAAAAAGGAAATCAATATTCTGACATTACCATCAATTCTATGCACACTTACCACTTCAAATTTTTGCGATCTGGATTCACTTGAGCCTCATTGTGAAATGCTCTGAGCTTTGCAACAAGGTCTATAGCATCTTGAGCAGCATTAACTGCTAATGTATTTGGAATAACTAGAAGAGATCTTGCAAATTCTGCTATAGCAAGCTGCTCCCGTGATCCCTAATTGAAACAAGAAAAATTCTATTAATATTTATGTTAATATATGATAAAACAATGGAGAGCGGCAATGAAGCTATACTTGCTGGATGTGCTAAAATGAAGACTGGATAGCCACCAAGGATAAAGCTTTAATATGATCTCCACCAAGCAGGAAATAGGACTTGTTAAAATAGCTCCCCCCAGTCCTTTTCATATACAGATAGCACTGAATGTTAATATAAGTCTGATTTCCTAAGAAAAACATAATTTAAACTTTAGTTAACTAAACACTTACCATGCTAGTTGCATAATTTTCTAGATAAATAGAAAGTGCTGCTTCAACCGCACCCCCTCCTGGTACAACAGACTTTGACTCTAGTATTCTTTTGACCACACAAAGAGCATCATGCAAAGACCTCTCCATTTCATCACACATGAAGTCATTTGCTCCTCGTAATATAATGGCAGCTGAGGTCCGTGCCTTAGTACTGTTTCAGAAAGAGAGAGAAAAAATAATTTTCCTTGTGAAATATTTATCAAACTATATAAATCTCTAACCCTGAGGGTAGGGAAATGCTAGAATTCTGTGTGTCCAAGTTCATCAACAAAGTCAAGACATTTAATGTCTCAACATTTATAGGGGGACTAAAAGTAATTTATCCCACGCGTATAACTGCTCATACAATTTGAAAATAGCATGGCAGCAATTAAATGGGAATACTTTCAAAGGTTACAACAAAATGCATCCATTACAAATTATATAAGGTAGGTATTTTCTTACTTTTTAATTAAAATCAATTCATCATCACAAATTCGTTCTTGAACCACCTCTTCTGCTTGTCCCAGCATTGCTGCTTCAAAAGTTTCTTCACCTTCCAGATTTGCCAGAGTAGAACAAACAGTGGCTAATACAAAGTAAAAAGATTTGATACATCATCACAATTTTATATATCTGTATCTACTAGTCTGAAGGAATATTAACAATAGCAATCATCTACATAATTAAGCTCTGTATTGACAAGACGCGATTATATTTAGAGATGTCTGCAATTACCTCCAGAAGCCTTAGCAATGCGTTTAAGGTCTCTCTTCAGAACTCTGCGTACTGCCATAGCACCAGCATCCACGAAGTACTTCAGACACACATCATCAATACCCCCCGTGGTCAAAATAACATTTGCTCCTGTAGCCAGGATCTTCTGAATTTTTTCTTTAGTGATGTCAGCCTCTCTGCACAAGAAAGTGCACACTGAGTAAATAGAACTATAAACTTAAATTCAAGAGAATCACAAAAAGTTTTTAATTAATAGTTGGAAAGTGTGTCAAAATAATGCTTTAATCATGCCTTCCTCAAAATTCAATGTAGATGAAATCTGTCCATTGTTACACTGGATCATTGAGTTAATTTCCAAGGCTAATTAAAGGAAGACACTTCAGGATACTACCAGTAAACAAAAAAAAAGAGACATTACTAACTTTTAAAAATGCATTTACCAGGCAAAGAGGAAAGAGCTTAACCAGATCTTGCAAATTACAGAGTAATGTAGCTATTGGATATAGAAAGAATAATGATATTTGACAAAATACTGTTATATTCCTTTGTCAAAATTTGTATTTAAGATGCCATTCTCTTAATATGTGCGGGACAAATGATGGAAATGTACAGATTTATTTATTTGTTTATATTTCCTATTTCAAAGCTACCCATTTGCCTCATTTCAGTTTAAAAAAAAAGCTCTTTATAGAATACCTCTGTCTAATCTGATCCAGTTTTTCTGGGTCTGTGATTACCACCTGAACACCAAGCTTCATTTTAGTTTTCTGTAGGCTGAAATCAAGGCATGCAATTTTGGCGTTAACTATTCTCTTAGGCATACCTAAAAGAAAAAGAGAAATGCTCTTAAGATTCCATATAAAAGATTCCATATAATGCATTTAAAACAACAGTGATACCTTTTTTTCATAAGTATCCCTTGGTTTGCTTCTCCTATTGACTTTAATAAGTATAGTTTATAAAAACTAACTGTATAAACTTTCACAAATGGTAAAGAGGTCCCACTCCATTATAAACAGTGAGGGCAAACTAAATAATCCATCTTAAAATATTTGAAATTCACCAAAGCTTCCAAGTTTTTGAAGGCATACCATTGCATACATCAAATGCATCGTACTTCCCCTTGATTACTACCAAAATGAAAAGTTAACTCTCTGAGAGATCGTCAAACCACCCCCTTTAATATTAATCTTGCACAATCATCAATATTCTTATGTCAATTTACAGAAAATTCCCTTTCCAAAGAGATGTATAAAAACAATTATTTTTCTTCTGGAGACAAAAACTTCCCCCATATCTTTTGGGGAGAGTACATTTATAACCAAGAACTTCTGTGTTCCATTCTGAATATTATCACCTTTCTCTGTCTTTTAAATATCACTTTCTACCCTAATCTTTTCAGGCAATTTATGAGGGAAAAGTTAAACTGGATAATATGATGTTAAACTGAGTTAAGTTAAAGATAAACTGAGTGATATAATGGAACTCCACTTATACCTAACTGAAGCATCATACCTTACCCTGATAGGGAAAATAGAGACCTAATTTAGGAAAGTCATCTCCATTCAAGCAAAGGGGAAGGAAATTCAATCTGAAGATACTTGCCTCAACTATATTACAAATGTGTAAAATAATTCCAACCTCTATGTCGTTATATTATTTCTTCTAGCCGACTTATCAGTCAAGAAGACCATTTCCAAAAAAATGTTTATATAGAGATATAAAATTGCAGTAACTTTTAAAATTGCATCCATTTACTATTTTATTGGGGGGAAACTGATCTTACCTTGGGATCCCACAACACAGTTTAATGCATAGCCATTTACAAGAATACTCTCTTTCTGACTGCGACCATGTGCCTTCAAAACATTGATAGAGCTGATAGGATAATGTGGTTGTCCCTTTTGATCTGTGTATTTTACTGCAAGTACAGCATCTACTACCATGTTAGCAAAGAAGTCGCTGTCACTACAAGAACACTGTTAAGGTTAACATAGGCTAATACATGAAATGTAAATCCTATATACCTCCCAACACTGAGAATTACAAATGCTAATAAAAATGCCATTTTTCTTCAGAAATTAGATACTTCAGTCAGTATCTGATTTCTACACAATACCAGTTCCTAATTTTTCTCTGTGAAAGGATACACTCCTATGATTTTGGATGCCATTGATGTTTTTGCTGCATTAATAAGACAGTCTTTGCCCAGCTCATCTGAGTTAATAACCAAATTTTCATTGATGTAACGAACTGCCTCCCTATTGGGGAAAATAATTTTCATAGAATCATCAGAATTTAAACCGAATGTTTTCAACTTAAAAATGTTGATTAAAGTACATATAAATAGGAGTATGCAAAACTTAGTACTTCAGGGAAAAACAGGAGTTCTATTTTCTTCCAGACTCTATTGTTCTGGCCATTCTGGTGAGTAGACCAACTATTTACTTCTGGAGTTTTTCAGAAGAACCAGAATGTTCTGTCCCCCGAACAGTAAGTTGTGTACAGATTAGAAAAATAAAATATCTCAAATTTACATTTTCAATGGCCCTGCATTTATTTCCATGCTTTCTAATATTTTAAAACATATTACTAAACATTTAAAATCTAAAATTTTAAACACAGCATATCATATCTGTATTGCACTTAATCATTAAACATATAAGCATTGAAATTTAAAAATTTCATGGACAATATTATAGATCAATTCTATATAGCCCTGACAAGATTAAGATAAAATATTAAAACATTAAATATAAATTGAACCAAAATTAAGTAAGTTAAAAACCAGGATCAAAATACTGTGGGGTAGAGTTATAGTTATATAAAGACAAATATTTGTTTGGTCAAAAACCAAAGGATAAAATGGGGACAGTATAAAAATTGTTTCTTGTCAATAGACCATTTTTGGCTATCTTGCCTCCAAGCCCTTATGCTTTACTGAATCACAACTGGAGTATAGGTAGCACAAAGAGTTCTAACAAATCTCAAACATCATGACAGTAACAACAATCCTTTCTTTCCATTGAAGGGGAATATCTATACTAGGGGTCTTCAAACTTGGCCCTTTTATGGCTTGTGGACTTCAACTCCCAGAATTCCTCAGCCACGTGCCTAGCTGAGGAATTCTGGGAGTTGAAGTCCACAAGTCATAAAAGGGCCAAGTTTGAAGACCCCTGATCTATACTGACAAAGCACTGTTGACTTCATCTTTTACTTGCTCACTCATAAACACCTGCTTGTATCTAGGCCCAAAACTACCTTTCCAGTTGCTTGTTTTTGGGGGCAGATAACAGCACTCCACCACAATACTCTCAGTGAAAGGGCTCTATCTGTTCCTCATGACTGATAGGAGAGGTCATCAATATTTGAAAAATGCTATGTGGGCCATCAATATTTGAAAAATGCTATATTGATTAAAGAAAAATGCATTGGGTGATAATTTGAAACTTAATTGTAAAAGTTAACAGGCAAATATTATAAAATTTCTCATTTGAAGTACTTCAGTAGGTCTTACTTGCAAGCAAGACGATATCCACTAATTACAGAAGTCGGATGAATTTTCTGTTTCACCAATTCATCTGCATTTTTCAAAAGTTCTGCAGCAACAATTACCTATGAAAGAGAACACTTAATTTAAAACTACTCTGTGAAAAAGTTATGCCCTTGATACAAACAGTAAAACAAAAAAACAAAAGAAAAAAAAGACACATAAACTTTCACTCCAGCAAATGAAAGACATTCTTGGAAAACTTACAAATTGCATTTGCTTCAAGAGGCAACGCTATTCAACTTTCTCTAGCATATGGTCCAAGCTACAGGTGTATAGAACTTTTTGTTTTGAATACCGTTGAGCCTGAAGCTGTGCAGAACATCTCATTTTGAGCATTATTGTATATTTTCAACATTGAAAGAGCTATATTATATTATATTCCCTATGATCGTGGAATATAATCACAAATTAATCAGAAGTCAGGGAGATAGGATGAACTAGCCAAGGCGAAAAACAATCTCAAAATAATTTTGCCACATTGAAGACAAGGAAGCCCACAGGCCTTTAGCTGACGTTTTAGATGCTGTTGACTGCAACTAAAAGACTGAGCCAGAATAGTCAAGGACATTGGCATGTACTTGCAAAAATATCCCAAGGGGACCTCTCTTGGGAAGACTACCCTAGAGTTACTTTGGGAGCCTAAGAACATTTTCTGGATTTAAATTCTTGCATCACAAACTATTTAATCCAACATTAGAGTTTAAAATGATTACTTGTCCTTAGTTTTGCATTCCTTTTAGCAGGGTGGCAAGATTAATAAGAAAGCTCTGGCTATAGACAAGAAATTAAAATCTGTTAGCTGCTCACATTTGTCACAATTAAATTGTGATGTTGATCACATCACAATTAAATACATGCCTTCTTTTTCTGAAAGTAGCCCTTGGTTAGCTATAGTAATTGGGACCAGGGACACTGTCACTAAGTGATGTGGTCATAAAAGCACATTCGCATGACCATGCCAACTTACAAAGCCATTTCCAGCTGCAGTTATTAGGCTAATCCCATGCATTTGCAGCGTCACAGTCCCATGATCACCATTTGTGATCTCCTGCTGACTTCTCCATTGATTGTGCTTGTTGGAAGCCAGCAATGAAGATCATAAATGATGATCATCTAACTCCAGAACCCTGTGACCATTGTAATTGTGAGTCAATTGCCAAGCACCCAAATCGTGATCACGATTGCAGGGGACACTGTCATCATCACAACTTCAAGAACTGGCCATAACTCTCCTTGTTCAGCATCATCGTTATCTTCAACAGTCACTAAACAAATGCTTTAGGACTACCTTTATAGAACTAAAATTGTTCTATGTTCTGCCACTTCATATAGGAAAAAGATATTGTTAGGTCTTCTCCTTCAGACTTTGGCAGTTATTCCTTTATCCCATAAGCATAGCCATTTATTTTGTAGAGGAAATAAATGGTAGTTAAATGGGAGTTTTTGTTTCATTTTTTTAGAGGGAAACTTAAGTAGCCTTGAAAATGGAATTAGAATTGTATCTTCTATGAAGTTACATCATACTAGTTCTTCCTATCCAAGTTAGACTGTATTTTAACTGAAGACTGTGCCAGAGCTAATTATCCTGTTTTGGTACAATAAGTTACTGTTTGCCATTAATAAAAGGGGCACAGGTTAATTTCACATACTTGCATTATAAAATGTAAGTTTTAAATACTAATAATGCTACTTCAATGTTGATATGATTGTGAGAGCATACAATATACCCATACATACCACAGAAGTAGTCCCATCTCCAACTTCTTTGTCTTGCAATTCTGCTAGTTCACACAGTACTTTTGCAGCAGGATGCTCTACCTCCAACAACTTCAGAATAGTTGCACCATCATTAGTAATGGTCACATCCTAATATTCCAAATACACAAAAATCATTCATGTAGCTTAATACTGATTGGGATCACAGAATAATTGCCTTTCAATTAGTGATGTATTTAGCTATTTAACCATCATATATGTAACAATCCAGTTGTAGATGCTACTAAATGATAGCTGCTTTTGCATTATACCCTAAAAACATGGTTTTGTCAATGGGCCTGGTGACTATAAATGGAGACAGAGCCAATCAAGTGGCTGATTTGATTGTGTTGTTGATGCCGTGGGGGGTGGGAGTGGAGGGTTATATGGTGGGTTTTTAAAATTTTGTAAGCTATCCAGAGCCACCTATGTGAGAGCTGGATGGCTATATACATTTATTAAAATAAACGTGTAAGAAGATCCTACTATCCTTATTAAGCTCTAGAATTAATATTTAATTTCATCCCGCCTGTATTATTTTTATAAAAACATACCTAATTCTTCTTCCTCTTCCTATTTTCCATACAACCAACAACCCATGAAGTGGGTTGGGCTGACTGTAATTAGCCCAAAGTGACAGAAAATATTTTCCTGATATGGAAACATCAGTGTGAAACTATCAAACTGAAGGCAAAGAAGCATTTCTCTTTCCCTTTAGCAAAGGAATAGAATAGAATAGAAGTGAAGCTGGAAGGGACCTTGGAGGTCTTCTAGTCCAGCCCCCTGCTCGAGCAGGAGAACCTATACTATCTCAGACAAGTGACTGTCTAGTCTCTTCTTAAAAATCTCCAGTGATGGAGCGCCCACGATTTCTGAAGGCAAGCTGTTCCACTGGTTAATCATCCTCACTGTTAGGAAGTTTCTCCTTAATTCCAGATTGCTTCTCTCTTTGGTCAGTTTCTAACCATTGTTTCTTATCTTGACCTCTGGTGCTTTGGAGAAGTTTGATGCCCTTTTCTTTGTGGCAGCCCCTCAAATACTGGAATACTGCTATCATGCTATCTTTGGCTAAAAGTTGGCCAAAGGTTTTTTATTTCATTCTATTTATCCTGTTTTTGTTTGTTCTGTTTCTATTTCTGGTTCTTTTTATTTTAGAAATACAAAATTAAAAATAAACGTTGACTTAGTGAGGCAGTCCAAAAACTACTACGGTTTTTTTTTGCTATTCCTACAGCAAAAGAAGAGGCTATAAGTTTGGTTATGTGTGGGAAGATTTCTGAGTATTTTAAACTACGTTTCTGACACCTGTGTGAAGACTACATATATACAGAGGTAAGGGTAAAGGATTTTTTTTCTTCTTTCCCAGATTAGGGAGACGTAAATAGAATCTTGGTGTGGAGAAAAATCCACACCTATCCATCCTCCTACCATATTAGTTAGCTACCTTGAATATAATGATTGCTCAGATTTCTTCTTTTAAAATTAAGACAAATTATGTTCTACTGGTAGTTTCAAAAAGGAAGATCTACTTACACCAATGTCATCCACCAGCATTTTATCCAAGCCAACTGGACCCAGTGAGCTCTTTACAATATTGGCAATTGAAGCAGCAGCTGTAACTGTTTAAACAAAACAGATTTTTTTTCTTCATAAACAGAATTGTTTCCTAAAATTTTAACTGATGCAATTCAAATGCTAAATGTATGCTTTTAAATATTTTAAAAATAGCAAATAGTTTTGGGCAATAAAACTGGCAATTACTTTGTTTAGGGTTTAACAACATAAATTTACACACACAAATGTGTTTTGTAGTTGAATTTGAAAACAGACTATGCTGCAACTTACACTAAGCACAGGCCATAATTTGTGAACCAGCCATTCAGCTTATAAGCAAAACCTAGGCCATAAGTTAAGTGCATAATTAACTTCAGGTTCTTTGCATCAGCTACTAACAAAGGAACAACATGATTCAGTCTTAAAAATACCGTACTTGTCTTTGAAATGCTTTGTTCTGCCATTTCAAATAGAAAGAAGCTGATATTCATTCTTCTCCATCAGACTGTGACAGACATTTATTTATCCCATAAGGATTATCTCTTATTTTGTAGTGCAAATAAGAGGCAGTACAATGGGACATAACACCTAGCAATTTCTTCTGGAACTATTTTAATAAGAGAAATGTATGACAATCTAGTACACGGGTGTCAAACTTGCCGTGTCATGTGACGTATTGCTTTTTTTGCATTGCAGGAGCTGGGGTGGGCACGGCCTCTGCATGATGCAACAGGCCCTTGGGCCTGCAGTTCTAGTAGATTGAAATGTAACAGCATTTCTTTTTTTAAAAAAAATCATATATACTTGGATTATGAAAATCTATTTTTAAATTGTCTCTTAACACTGAAACAAGAGGCACATAAATGTATATCACCATAGGATCCAGAGTAAAAGGGACAGCATTTATGTTTTCTTCTCTAACATGTTACTAATCAGTAAAGCAGTCTTGTAGTACAGCTGGGCTCTTGGTAACCACATGGAAACATGGTTTGCTTAACAACACAAAAGTGGTTTGTTACTGTCTTCCTAAACTTTCGAACTTTAACTGCAATACAATACTGAGATTTAATAATCAAACTGAATCCAATGCAATTATTTTCTACAATAGCCTGTTCTGCATATATTTCTTGCAGGAGCAGAAAGCAAGAGACATAGATATTTAAGTAGAAACTGTGGCAACCCTCTTTACAGGACTGTATGTCTTTGAAATGTTTTCCAGAAATTGAGACATTTAATTTAAACACCTCTTAACTTCAAGAGAAGAACTAACATTCTTCACGAGATATTTTGATATGACATAAAGGAATATCTGATTCTGAAAAAAATTATGGTGTAAGAGTTAAGGACCAAAATGTTTCGGCTCTCAAGCTTACTTTTAAACAGCTGAATATATTCGCTATGTTTTCTATAGCAATTTTAAAACGCTCACAGACCACCGCTAACCTATCTTCACCCAGAGAGACTCTGCATCCAGATGGGATTAACAACGCTGCTTCTCAACTGCCAGTGTACTTATAAGGGAAGCGATCCAGGCTCTAAACCCCGGTCACTAAACTACCAATTCATACGGGGCGTGACTGAAGTTCTCCCACGTGAGAATCAGAGATAACTGTATGTCAGTTGCAGCGCAGACAGAATCTCAGGTCTACGTGGAGCACAACCAGAACTGGACAGCCAAGGGTCGTATAGCTCCTAATGCGGTCCCCTTTTCCTCATCCTCGCCCGCAACATAAGAGGCGGCGCCGCAACCCTTCTTCCCTTTGGGGTTAGTAAAACATGTGCCGCCGGTCGGCAACCACTGCTTGCTTCCGCGGGGCCGACTTCGCACCCAGACCGGCTCATCCTGCTCGGGAACCACGAGTTCAAGACAGCATGGCCGGCCCTGATTGATGCCCACGCCCAAGTTTCCACGCGCCACAGACGGCGAAGTGACCGTTAACTCTCCGGTGACTCGGACTCCTGGCGGGTTAAAAGCCTGAGGGAAAAGCTTTTTGAGTTTACCGTTTTGCGTCCGGACGTTGGCGCCGGTGTCCCGCTCCCCAAAGACCGCCAAAGGCCCCTCCAGCGCCATTTTCCCGGACAAAGAGACCGAGGCGGCAACGCGCACGAGCCTGCAGGGATTGCGGACGGCGAGGTGAGGCGAGGCCTTCTGGGTAACTCCGCCCCTCGGGACTAAGCCTATCGACGAATTAAACGCGAATCGGCTGCACAGGAGTGTCGTAAAACTAGCGTGACATAGAAAAAAGAAACGAACTCCTCTGCTCCGCCCGTTGGGTCTTTGAAGACGATTGGCGATCGGGCCACAAATGACCCACCCTTTTTTCGCGGAACGACCAATGAGAACAGACGGGTGGGTCAATGTGTTCTAGAAGATTCTATTGAGGATTAGAGTAGTCGCTTCCTTCAAGTAGGGTATTAAGGGCTGCGGCTCCCTTGCGGGGTTCGTCGTTTAAAAAAAACCACAAATGAAAAGAATGGTCCATAAAAAGAATGATCAATGACGTCTTTGTTCCTTATAACAGCTGATCAAACTAGACTAACATTCCGTTCCGCAAAGGCTTTTTAAAACACTGAACCCAGAGAAGCTCGATAACAAAGGTTAAAAGTGCGCAATCACGTGATCTTTTTCCAAATCAAGATTGCACCGGATATGAATTAAGTGCTTCCTTTGAATCTCAAACTCACCTAAATAGAAAAAAAAAAAGGAAAAGTGGCATCCCAACAATTACGTACTCAATTGCAGATGCTGCTTAGAGATCCCCAAGCGTTTATTAGTCTGATATTTGGATGTTTGCAATTACGGTTATTGTTGGAGAAGTTGTAAGATCGTATAGACTAGCAATAGCACTCAGACTTATATACCGCTTCACAGTGCTTTACAGCCCTCTCTAAGCGGTTTACAGAATCAGCATATTGCCCCAACAATCTGGGTCCTCATTTTACCGACTTCGGAAGGATGGAATGCTGAGGCAATCTGTTCACTCCCAATCGTATACAGATGTATACAGGACTACAGAGCCAGCTTTTTCTGACTCAGAATTGCTCCCCGATTAAGATAACACTGGATGATTTTCTAATACTGAAAAAAAGTGTGCTCGCTATGTCTCAACAGAATCACACTCTTAATACTGCAAATTAAGGGAGATGAAATCGAAACAAAACGTTTTATAAGTTCTGAACTGTCATCTTCATTATGATTATTGAGAACCAGTTCGGGGTAGTGGTTAAGACATCAGGCTAAAAACCATAGGTTCTGCCTTAGGCAAAAAGCCGGCTGGGTGATCCTGGGCCAATAAAACGTCACGTTCGGTAGGACCGATACTGGTTATTATTACATTGTATTATTCTCCAAAGCACCTGAAAGCAGATCAAGAAGTAAAGGACGGATTGATACTAACGAATTCATCCACGTTTTGGTGCAAGGTCTCCTCTTGTTTACACTTCAATTTTACTTCTTTTAGAAGCCTCTATATACCTGTAAAATTTGCTGTTGAACACCATGCTTAAATCCAGCGATGTCCATGAGAATATGTTGAGCTTTTTTTTATTTCCTTAAACGTATCCTTCGCATAAAACAAAGAACATATTTAAGGACATCTCTGCGGATTCCTAAGGCGAAGGGTCTGGTGCACAGAACAGGGGAAATAGGATAGGAAAACATTGCTATAGGAATGGTAAAGTTCCCGATTTAAAAATCAGAAAGTTTTCCATTCCTCTATACATAGCAACGTTTTTCAAACATGCCGGCTGGGCAATTCTGAGAATTAAAGTCCTCGTACCTTAAAGTCGCCAAGTTTGAAAAACACTGCTCTACAGTTAACAAATCTATAGCCACGTTCATCCGCATGGTTATTGGCTTATAGGGCCATTCTAGAGGAAATGAAGCGGATTAATATGAAGTTGACCAATCAGACTTTCGATTTTAATTTTTTTAATTTTTTTTGTGAGGACGGAAAGAGACCATGGGAAAACCCATATCGGTTAGTTCAACAGAGGAAAAGGTGGCGCCCCCTAGCTTCTTGTAGGTCCGGTTAGGTCCCTTCCTGTAGTTTCCCAGACGTGATGGCGTTCAGGAGGTTGACTCCGCCGCTGAACAGGGCGGCCAAGACATTCTGGGAAGCCGAGCACGGTAGAGAGTCTTCAAAATTCAGATTTTTGATGGAGAAGCATGGGTCTTTAATATGACATTCAGAAAGGCAGGGAAGGAGAAGGAAACTGAACGGTTAAGCCAGCGAGAGGTTTTCTCTTTTCTAACTCTTTTTGCATGGGTCTTTTTTGGTACAGTAACATTATTTTTTTGAGGTTGAATCCGAACAGCGGATTCTAAACCTGCCCTCTCGGAAGCAGATCCCTTTCAAAATCTGCGCAAGCATGCAGCTCCTGCGATTACCAAAATATTTTGACAAGCGGCCATCCTTAGCCTTTTGCTCTCCGGATGGTTTTAATTTGAATTACAGGCAAAATGCTGAATAAAATTATGATAGTTGTACTTTGGAGAGCATTCAGTTGTTTTGCTGTAGGTGGTGGGGATTATACTGTACTATAGCCAATCTAGAAATAAACATTTTGCAGTTAAACATTTAAGGGACATCTTTGCAGCCTTTCTAAATCACAAATTAGAAACAATGATGTGCCAGGTATTCTGTAATGAATGGAAATATAAAATGTGTTAAATAAGATTCAGCTTGCTTAAATTAACAATATTAAGCATTTTTATCTGTTTTCCTTATTCCCATTTCACCATCAGTCTCTGACTCTAGTACATTTTCATTTATATATTATACTGATAATCTTTTGGGTGTACATGGTTGTTTTCTAGGTCCTTTAAGCATACATTTGTTTCTATTTATTTTCTTGCAGGAGTTAAATTTAATTCTTCTGTTCCCAATTCCATACCTTTTCCTGATGAAGTGGATACAAGAGAAAATGAGATTGTTGCTCCTGAGTTCACAAATAGGAACCCACATAATTTAGAAAGATTGGCTATAGCAAGAAAGGATCTAGGTTGGAGAACCTCATGGCCAAAACGGGATTATTGGTACAGGTAAATTAGAAAAATGCAAAATAACCAATGTTCAATAATATAGAACTTAACATTACTTGTGAAGAATTAATTCTTTTTATCAAATATTTCTTCTATTCTGAAGAAGGCAATTATGTTGTCAGTGATATTGACATTGTTGGCCTCTCAATCTTTTCTATCTTAGTGTTCATATGAATCTGCAGGAGTTCCATTTTGCTTTTTGGTTTCAAATTCCCCATATTGATATTTGAGATTTTTTGACTACTAGTTATAGATCCTCCTCCTCCTCTTTCTTCTTCTTTATTATTATTATTATTATTGTTTTTATTTTTAAATTTAAATTTAATATTGGGCCCAATGACCAGTGATTCTGGATGGTTTACAAGTAATTTAAAACATGAAGAGGACAATAATAAAAACAAGAAATGAAAGGGTAGAGATGTTCCAGAGTATTAATGGATGGCATTGTTTAACTGAAGGACTTGGAGCATGCCAACCCTGCCAGATTGAATCGGCTGGGTAGATACTATGGGAGACAGATGAACCCTCAAGTAACCAGGGCTTATGTAGGGCTTTATAGGTAACAAATAGCACTTGAATCGTACCTGGAAGCAAATTGGCCGCCAATGCAGCTCATGAAGCAGAGGTATTATGTGGGCATACTGAGATATACTCATCATTGTTTGGATAACTGCATTTCATTAGTTGAAGCTTCTGGATGATCTTCAGGGGCACCTCCATATAGAGCGTATTGCAGTAATCAAGCCATGAGATGACCAGGGCATGAGTGACAGTCTGAAGAGCTACTGTATGTTATTCCTCTATCGATTTGCATTATATATAGTTCCCTACTCTTTTCTGCCTATTGACAGCAATGCCTTGTGTGAACATAGCAAGCTCTAGAGCGACTCATATAGGAAGCTAATATACTGTATTTTTAATTCACTGGGCACTTCTGCATTTGTTTTATGGTTCTCTACCTGTGGTCTACGGACCCCTGGGAGGGCTGCGATGTCATCACAGAGGGTCCACAAAGGCTTGAAGAAATGTTATGATTTAAATCTTGAGTTAAGTCTTGGGGGACCATGGCCATGATCCGTGGCAACAAAAGGTATTTAAAGGGGGTCCATGGTGAAGAAAAGGTTGAGAACCACTGTTATAGTGCAAAACATACAATATTTTCACAGCCTGTGGCACCTGCCATAGCATGGAATGTGGTGTAGTATAGGTAGTCCTCGACTTACGACCACAATTTGTTAAGTGAGTTTTGCCCCATTTTACGACCTTTCTTGCCACATTTGTTAAGTGAATCATTGCAGCTGTTAAGTTAGTAACATAGTTGTTAAGTGAATCTGGCTTCCCCATTGACTTTGCTTGCCAGAAGGTCGGAAAAGGTGACTGCATGACCCTGGGACACTGCAACTGTCATAAATATGAACCAGTTGCCAAGCATCCAAATTTTGATCACGTGACTGGTCGTAAGTATGAAAAATGTTCGTAAGTCACTTTTTCAGTACCGTTGTAACTTTGAATGGTCACTAAACAAGCTGTTGTAAGTTGAGGACTACCTGTATTCCTGTTTCATTATAGTGTGCATTTGTAGACATACTTCAAGACTGTACATAGTTTGTTTAAAGTAAATTTGTTGGTACTTGAGATTACATACAGCCTGTAATAGTCCACTTGTTATTTCAGCCATAGTGTTTTGAAGTTATAGTTATTTTCTTGAATCTTTTAAATTCTGTTTCTGATTATGTCCTCTTTGTAGATTCACTAATAGGATATCTATGGTTGGAAAATATAGTTTAGGGAAAAGATTATTGCACTAAAAATTTAAAAATAAAGGTTTGTTGTTTTGGGGGGGATCTACAAGAGCAAAGAGACTTGGAGCTCACTTGAGTATCTACCATCACAGAAGTTTCTGCAGGAAATCATTTACTTAGTGGCACTTCCCATTTATTCTAGAGGAATGATTATTTTCATTGGTGCAGCATATATACATGCATGTATGCATCCATTTGTAATGGTTTTTGTGCCATTCATTTGCCAAAAAATTTAAATAATTTACATCCATCAATACGTGGAATTAAAATCAATAAAACAAAATGAGCAAGTATTCTAGAATTTAACATTTGATATGCAACCTGCAAGGGATAGATTAGTATTCAAATCCCTCAAATGTTATGTTGGAAAGCCATATATGTTTGACTCTATGAAAGCCCAATAGGAGGGTTGTGGTCCAGGTATCCAGAGACAGGCTGCTTCACATAAAGGAGGCCATCGTTGAGAAAACTCAACTCTGGGGACTGTGCAAATTGCATTTTCTCAGAGATGAACCTTTCATTCAAGGTAACATAGTACCCATCCTAATACAGCCTTTTTTCAATTTAAAATCAATGTTTGAAAAGTGAGAACGAAATTATACAAATAATCTGAGATGTGTAGAATTTCAAATATGAGACATAAGATTTACAAGTACAGAACTATAGGAATTTTGTTATTGCGGGTGAATTTCTCTCATAGAAAACAATTTGGTTTTCATATCAAACAATTCAGGTTACGATTTGAAAAAACCCAAAAACATGTGGAAGGCTACATTGAACATTGCAGCGGTCATATTGTAGTCTCTGCTTCCACTCGCGAGTGGGCTATTAAGAAGCATCTTTATAAAACAACCGGTGTAGCAGCATGTGAGAATGTGGGGCGTGTATTAGCACAACGTTGTCTCGAAGCTGGAATCAACTTTGTGGATGACAAGGCTA
The DNA here is from genome assembly GCA_023970755.1 of Azemiops feae. Classification (NCBI taxonomy): domain Eukaryota; kingdom Metazoa; phylum Chordata; class Lepidosauria; order Squamata; family Viperidae; genus Azemiops; species Azemiops feae. The sequence continues at coordinate 1,466,669 of JALGBA010004174.1, read as the reverse complement.
CAATTCCATGGGAAAAACATGGCGAAGGGGCAAGTTGATTTTGTTTTTCTTACTTTGGTTGCTACTTATCCTACATTTTATGTTCTTGACCACAATATTGTACCGCTTACTTATAGTATGATTTATGGCCAAAGCATTAAAAATGTAAATATCAATGAACGTTTTATGTCAGAGTTGGCATGTACTCTTAACATGAGAATTACATTATTTGGGAGGAGAAGGGAATTTAAAAGAATTGTAATAACTGTAATATACTGTGAATGCTGAAAGTACTAATAGAACTGAGGAAATTAACAGTTGTGTCTTTCTTTTTAAATGAAAATAGCTGAAACGTTTCAAACAGGCTATGACTGAAGGTGGTGTTGAACTGACAGAACTTGAAAGAATTTATAATAAATATGGTGACAAGCTGCCCAAGGAAGTACAGCCTCAGAATCCTGCAGTTCCATCCTTGGAGGACAGTCAATCACACACCGCTCTTAATACATAATACTGTTTAATTTTTTTATATTAAATAAAAATCCAACAGATGTACAACTGCTGGTGACAGTTTTTTGTTCGCTTTCTTGTTAATTGTTTTAATAAAATATTTATTATAACAGCATAAAACAATAACCTGCTATAGGTGGTTCCCTAGCCAATGTGTCTATATTGTCTCTTAAAAAAAAAAAAAGCCAATATTGTTATTTCTCTTTAACAATAAATGATAGATCTGGTGTGCATTCACCTGCAATAACAATAGGCTCTATTATTTCCTTTTGCTTTTTAAAATAAACCACTCGACTGCGATGAATGATTTCTTTTAATGGTAGAAACAGTTGATTTGTTGCAAATATATATATATATCAGATTTCTTTTGACAGTGTTTTAAAACTGTTGTTGGTCCACAAAAGTGATTTAATATATTATGATCTACTTAATGGAAAACATTGGAAGCTGGTGTTCCAAAATTCATTCTGGACCTTCAGCCACGTGGGATTAATTAAATTTTAGCAAGAGTCTGGTACATTTTCTGCTGACTCTGGAAGCTTCTTAATGGGTTTCATCTCTAATAGAAACTTGATTAGGACTATCAATGTGCTTGCTCTGCAGTATCTTTGTCTCTTTTCTAGCAAACCTCATAAACAAAGGATAAAAGATACTCGGCATAAAGAAAAGAGGTTTTATTTGTATTATCCCACAACACCAAACTACTTTTCTCTTGCTCTTTAGGGAAAAAAAATCTCATAGCTATTTGCCTAGATTGGTCATCATTGTTACCATGGCTTTCTGATCTACTAGAAGATACCATTTGAGAGGCATTGGTCATTCAAGAGAAGTCGATTAAAGAAAACAAAATACATATGATTTTAACTCATTCTCAATGATTGTGTGGACACAATATATTCAGCAAGATACTGCATTAAGCCCAGGAAGTGCAGTTTTTATTTTTATTTATTATTGAGAATGAGGCAAAATCATATGTATTTTGTTTTCTTTCAGTAAGGTACTTAACAGCCCTAAGAGTACAAAAGGGGAAAAAACCTGCAGGTATATATTAACGGTCCAGAGTCGCTGGGAGTCATGTGGCATATAAATTTAATCATTAGTAAGCTTAGTCTTATTACATAAATGTTATCGAACTCGGAAGCAAAAACAGCCCCTATTTATCTAACCTTGTTAATTTCTGAATAGCAGATCTGCACTTTAGCCAATAATCGTTTGTTTAACTGCAAAAAGAGTGGTTCCTCAGCCCCTTATAATCATTGACGGAGACTAAGCATTCTAATCCTACCCCAAAGGTTGCTTTGCTAGAGGAATAACGAAAAGCACCAATGACCGGATTCAGACAATCATTTCTAGCGATCGAGGAACGCAGATGCTCAGGGAAAGTCTTAAAAATGCCGAGCGAGGGAGGAGGGCGGACTAGCAAGTGAGGCAGGTCCCGCCCCCTTTAGCCTCCCAGGAGAAGCGGGCAGGAGTTCCCCGCGGAGAGAAAGCAGCGAGGGCGGGATGGATGTGGGGGCCGCACAGTTTCCAGAAATGTTGCCTCGGTTAGAGGAGCTTGTCCTTGGCTGCGACTTTGTTGGTGAGGCAGGGGCGTGATATGGAAGGCGAACCTTCCCCATCTTTATAGGTTAACTACGAAAGAGGACATGCCCTGTTGATCACGCACGTCCACCGTTATGCGTGCTAACTGGTCTCAGCTGCTATACGAATGGCGCGTGCCTCCTTAAACTTTGGGAGGTGTTTTAAATGGAGAAAGCTGTTATTGACCCCCCCAAAAAATTTGCTGGATCTACATCAGGGGCTTACCAGGATCTGCTTACTGTAGATGGAGGACTGGATCACTGATTGGATTCCCACTTGGTCAGTGGTGGGATTCAGCCAGTTCGCACCACTTCGGCAGAACCGGTAGCTAATTTTTGGTTGCCCAGGCCCAGAATGGATTTCCGGAAGTGGCATCCACACAGAAAACCGGTTGCTCACATATTTGAATCCCACCACTGCGACTTGGCCCTTTGGATGACTCGACGGCTGGTTATGGAGCCAAAAGATGATATATGGAATGGAAAATAAAATACCCAGCCAGCCAGTGTAATTTATACATCATGATTTTGTAAATCATACAGCTGTGGCTTGTTAAATTGCTGATGGAGCAAACCATGGTTTAGTATATGTGATCACAATCATGATCTCAACTTACTTTACAGGGTTGTGGTAAGAAGGATATAAGGAGAGGATTGTATGCAAGTGTGATGAGTTTTATGAAAATAGGTATCCATATGTTGCTATAGATTATGCCTTCTGATTTTGGAAAGGTCATAATTTATTATTCTCGAGAAATCATTGCAGAGCTCTTTTATTTCCATCCTAGCCAATACGAGATTTTGAGAGTTGTAGCAAGATCAGTACAGTATTTCCCTAACAGTGTTTTAAGCATTTAATTCTAAGAAAGCTTCCAGGATTATGCTAAATGAGTACAGTGATACTTTGTGCAAGAGGAGCAAAAACACTGCCTTATTTCATAGTTTTAAATAAGTTATTTCCCAGGGCAAATGTGTTTCTCCAAATTTGTAAAGTTTGCACTTAGTATTCCCCAGTAAAATAAATTCTTTAGTCATGTTTTTTCCATAGTGTGATTACTTGAAGAACTCGGATCTGGCACCCTTACTTCTCTATGGGATTCCATATCTGAATCTTATACTTTATAGTAGAAGTGTTGCTAATATTTAAAATTGACTTATAAAGACATAGTATCAATACTTAGCACTAGCAAATATGTGAACACAAGAATTTGGTCCAACCGATATAAAGCACATTGAAGAGTATATTAAATGCATTACTATAGAATATGATAGGTGAAAAGATACTGCAGATGATGGACAAAAATCTGTGTGGTGCATTAAAATATAACTGAAAGCACTTTACTGAACAGTCAGAAATGCTTACATCTCTCAAGTTTGCAAAAATCAGATCTAAATTACTTCATAATTTGGAACAAGTTAGAAGGCTGCTATAGTAGTGGGTAATCTTTGGCTTTTTACTTCCTCTTAGCACCTTTCTTTCAACTTCACTTGGATTTCATACTCTCAGAGTGATGATAAAGTTATTGAAATGGGGGAAGCTAAAAAATCTAGGATTGCAGCTGTAAGCATCTTGCACAATAGATCATGAAGAAATCCCTCAATCCCTATTTTAAAGTTTAGGAGCATGCTAACTACTACATCTATATATTTTCAGCTCATTAATATATTCAATATGAATTATGAATAGCATAAAAACCTACATGTGTAAGATTGAGATATATGAATTAAATAAAACTTTGTATCCATCCTGTAATAATAGTGAAAGGCACATGTTCTGTCTTTTGCAGGCTTTGATATGGAATTCACAGGTTTGTATTCTGACAGGCAGCCTAGGTAAGCTTGTTGAAATAAATATATTTTCTGGTGATGTCCCCATGGAAGTTAGGAACATGATGAACAACATGGAAATCCTTCATATCTTTTTTTTCCCCAGTCTCTTTGATTTACCTGCTGAGTGGTATCGGAAAGCCAGACAGAGTGTTCAGCGGTTTACAGTGAATCAGCTTGGTGAGCTCTTCTAGTTTCTAAAAGATAGGTTTTAAGATAGCTTAAAATGTCGCAGTCAAAATTTAGAAATAATACCTGAAACAAAATCCCTTTCAAGGTCACCTTAATTTCTCAAAACCTTTTTTTGTTTTTATCTTAAAAGAATACATATTATATACATTTCCTCTTTCTCAAATGTATTAAAGAAACTCAGAGGAAAATTTTGCTATCTACAGTATAAGAGTGTATGAATGAGCAATTCCTGTGAAGGCTCATGGTAGACAAACCAACCCCACACCCACCCAAGATGTTGATTCACAAATCTCTTATACATAAGACCAACACATTTGCTCCCAAATAGAACATATCTGATGATATATACAAAGGGGACTGATCCACAATCCATCCCTGAAGATGCTAGTTAACATAGAAGTTGGAAAAACAAAAACAAAGACCCTGTGATCAGCATATTGCTGCACGTGCAACTGCATTTTTTCTTCTTTTAGGTTTGTCCATATTTTGCAAGGGGATGTCAAATGAGTAAGTAAATTGTTTTATTGTCAGTTATATTTACCTGATGATAACTTTCGGGTCTTCCCTGCCAGTTAGTTAGCCTTTAATTATTTTGGTTAATTTTTATAGGTATATCGTGCATTCATATAACTTCTTCCTATTCCCTGCCACATTTGGCCAAATGGATTCTGAGTTCTCCTGCCAAGCATCTAGTGTTCAGTTCCTGTCTCATTATGGCTTTGACTATAACAAGGTATATTTTATGTTATTTAATAGAGTAGAAAAAAGTTTAAATAGGAAAGAAACTAGATTTGGATTTTGCCCTTAAAATGCTATTGAAATGCAATATAATAAAATATATTTTCAACATTTAATTTCCACTTGAATGATATAGATAGTTAATTTTTATCACTGTCAGTATCTGAGGGCCCCTTGAATTGCTTCATTCTTTATGTGAGGTCAGAGCAGGGCTCCTGTCTCAGGAGGGAGAAGATCCAGCATTTGATCAAGACTCCTCAGTAGGATTTGTAACTGGCCAATTTCCCAGAAAGATGTCTGGAAGTTGAGTTACGGCAACTGGACTTCTTTTTTGGTTTGAAGTATTTCACTGCTTATCCAAGTAGCTTCTTCAAACTGAAGAAGCTATTTGGATAAGCAATGAAACGTTTCAAACTAAAAAAGAAAAGTCCATTTGTGATGAAACTACCTAGATGACTGAGAATCTTCATCAACATTTCCCCCCAAAAGACCTACATGGTGAATGTAGGGTAGAGGTTAGTATGGAATGGAAAGGTTAGCACGGTAGGTAAGAGATTTTAAGGATTCTAAGTCTACTAATTATCTATCATTCTAACTAAGTAGAATAATTTAGACCAGCCTTTTTGATTGGTGTACATATATACAATTTTATGCTGTTGTGATCTATTGTGAAAATGGTTTCTTCCTCCACCCTTTTTGTCAATCCACAGCTTGAAACTCTTTAGTTTATCAGATTACTTGACCATAGGATGAACTGTGCTTATCAACACAGTATAAGTGGTTGATAAATAGTTCATTTTTTGTTTTTTTTATCTTGAATTTTTAATGAATATCTTTTGATTTAATATATGAGTATGTCCATGTAGTTATTAGAAGCCAAGCTAAGAGAACCTTTACTTTTGTTGACTTACCCCAGTACATGATTTTCTTTTAAGTCAGGAGAAAACAAATCTTGATGCCTGAATTCCATACTATGTAACACTATTTATTTGCCTTTAGTTTCTTAAAGATGGAATCCCTTATATGAATGAAACACAAGAGAAGAAACTTCAGCATCTGTTATCTGGTAATTGGATGGTCCAAAGGTAAACCTCTTCCACACTATGGTTTCTATACTAATGTTGGGGTTTTTTTCTCCTGTGCTTCTTTATGCACTTAAGTAATTGGAGCGACAGGATTCTGTTCTTAGAACAGTGGCTGTCAACCAATGGCACTCTACAAGAACCGAAATTCAGAAATAGTTTAAGTGAGACTTAGGTTAAGTCATTTAAAGTCTTTAAAATGTGAATGATTAACATGAGGCCTCTAAACATACAGAAATCCTTCTTTGAAAAAGTTTTGTTTATATTGTATGAGATGCAGGTTCTTTGGTAGAATTATTGGTGGGCCTTAGGATAAATTAAAAAGCAATTCCCTAATAGATAAAAGACCCATGGCCTTAATTTCAGACACTCTCTCCTCACAGTCTTCTTTAATTGTCCTCCATTCTTCCTGAATTTTTGTCTTGTGTTCCTTCTCACATGTCTGTGGCCATTTTGCTTCTCTAGTCTTGTGAGCTGTTATCCTTTATTTAACTTCAAATTCACAGCATCTGTTCTTCTCATCTCCAATATATGCTTTATGCTGCATTAGGCAGCTCACTACTCATATATTTCCCACTCCTTATCTACATGCCACCTGCTCTGTCCTCCTTTTTGTTACAATTTTGCTAGAGGTGGATTCAGTCTTCTCCATGGCAGATACATAGCATTTTTATTAATTGTTTACTTCAAGAAAAGTAATTGGGCTACTAATAAAGATTGTGAAACATTTGTGAAGGCATTTTGTTGTATGAACATTGGTATCTAGCTTACCATTCTATCTGACCACTAAATGAATGGCCATTATAGGGCATAATTTGTTATTTGTTTGGCTTCTAGAAAGCATCTTACTGAGAAACTGGGCATTTCTAGGGGTTTACTGTTGATAAATAGAGTTAATTTTCTGAGAAGCTGAAGGTACTGGAAAGGCTGAGTTGGAGAATAGTATCATTCAATTTTCTTACTCTGTTTACTGTAGTTTTGATAAAGACAAAGTGAAAAAAGTGATTGATCAAGTAACTTGTTGGATATCCTCAGCAGAAGAGGAAGATTCTGTGGTTCTGCATGATGTATATGGTATGAATTAATTAAGATCCTTTCATTTTTTTAAATTCTTTATTGGTGCCTTGAAAATCTTTTGTATATTGTTCTTTTATATTGTTCTTTTAGGGAGCAGTATTCAATTTAAAGGGGATAATTATAGTTTCAAACCATTTGAAAGATATGTAAAAAGACTTTTGCAGATTGATTTGCTTTATGGTATGCCTTGCAAAGATAATAATCTTCTTATAACTATCTCCCCAATCAAATTCAAATTTATCATTACAATTCTTGATAGCATCTTTATAGTTCTTCTTCCACCACCTGTCTTTCAGCAACTGCCTCAGCTGGCTTTCTATCCCAACTCTAGACTGTGAGACAAATGTATTTCAGAGATAAAAATTAAAAAGTTTTTATTTTTTTAATTTATTTTTATTAATTTATTAGTATATTATATTAATTTAATTTATATCTGCAAAGCCACTTTGTGGCCATAGAGCATGCAAATGGGTTAAAGCAGACATGTCAAACTCGCGACGTCATGTGACGTCGCGTAACATATCGGGATGGTTTTGCCATTGCCGGCAATGGGATGGGCGCGGCTTCCACATGACGCGTCCGGCCCGCGGGCCGGCAGTTTGACACCTCTGGGCTAAAGGATTCAGTCCTTCCCCCACACAGCCCATTAGGAATTAGACCATAAGAGAGAAACAAAATCTATCTTTATAGATAGGAAGGAAAGATAAAATGTAAACATAATTTAAAGTTAAATATTTTTTTTAAAAAAATTAGAAATTTAGGAAAACAAAAAACATCCCTAACAGAAATAGAATATTCTGGGTAGACCACAAGTTGATTCTGGTCTGGAATAAGCAAAGAGAATATTGCAGTTCCCAAGGATACTCTACAGCAAACAATTTGGTCTCGGGACCTCTTTGCATTCTTAAAAATGATTGAGGAGCCCAGAGAGCTTTGGTTTATTTGCGTTAGATCTATCAATATTTACTGTGTTAGAAATTACACCTGAGAATTTTAAATTATTTATTTACTTATTTGACTTTGCAGACCCCCTGAAAGGTCTTGAAAGGGTCTTGGGGATCCCCAGTGATCCTCAGACCACACTTTGAGAAGTACTAGCCTGGAGAAAGCAAGGATTTATTTTGGACATGACTTCAGAATGCATAAATATAGGAATTATTTTAAGTGGTACAGAGAAATAAAAAAATGTTTACATTTTATCACAACACAGGAATATAAGCTAAGAATGTGGTATAGATTCCTGGCTAAAATGTATTAACCATTTCTACAGAAACAAAATCCCTTTTTATCTTGAATTCTCTTTTTCTTTGCTTTCAAATTTGAAATAGGCTGTGGAGGAATGGCAAACTCTCTCTTCCTTCCCAGCCTTGATTCAGAGACCTTTCTGATATTTTGTCCATTTCTCTTTCAAAACTCAAAAAAAAAAAAAAAATTTCTCCAGGTCGGTGGTTGTGGGTGATTGTCTTAATGTGCATGACAGAATTTTTCTCCTTCATGGGTGTGCATATTGGTAGCGTGGTATGAGAGACTCTATTACAGGGAGCTATAGCTATTAATATGTGTGTAATATAAGGACTTGATAGGTAGATAAAAATGCCAACTTTAAACATCTGGCTAGCTATGCAACCATCCATAAGAATTACAAAGCACAAAGACCTGCTAATAGAAGTAGAGCAACTATGGCAAAAGAAAGCAAAAATATTCAATAGTAATAGGCACCTTGGGTGCAATCCCAAAACATATGGAGCACCACTTTAAGACCATTGGCATTGACAAAATCACCATCAGTCAATTGCAAAAGGCAGCTTTACTTGGAACAGCCTACGAATGTGTCTGTGATGAACACCTTCAAACAACAACATTGGCCTATCCCAGGGCCTTGGGAAGGACTCAATGGGGTGAATAAAAATGCCAGATCCAGTCTAAACATTTGGTTGATTGTGCGACCAATCATAATAATAATATACTAAAAAAAAGGATAAGAAAATTTGTATGAATCTCATTTCTATTGGTATGAGTGTTTCTTATATTCTTATTTGTGTTTCTCATGTTCTGTTAACATTTTTCTTTGGTGTTTTCTCATCTCTCAGTTGTATGACGGCGATCAGTTTCTCACTAAAATGCTTTAATGCAAGGCTGAAAAACCTTTTTAGTCATAGAAAAATATGTTGTAATTATACTATTTTCAACTTTCCATTATGCTATTTATACTTTGTCTTACAGGCTTTCAAGTGATTGAACTACAGCTCATTCTAAGAAAAGCTTTTCCAGATATTTGGACTATTCCTTTGGAAGATGAAAAAGTGAGTTTAATATTGTAGGATGTTGAGGTAAGATTGATATATGTATTAATATCCTCAAAATCAATCTGTTCCTGCCATTGAACAGGTTTCCATGTTTGTAACATTGAGATTTCTGACAAACGTTTAGCTGGGATTATACAAAAGTAATTTTTAAATTAGGCTTGACGTATCACTGGGCACAGAACAAAATTGGCTTGTGATATAGCCCTGGAAATTGCATAAATTACTTCTCTATTAGCGGCTTATGCTATATGTAAGGCACAGGCATACATGGAGTTACATTTAGATTCTGCCTAATTGTTAAGGAACAATACTTTTAAGGAAATGTCCACTTACGAATAATTCTAGAAATTGCATTAGGAGTTTTTTTAAAAAAATAACAAATGTTATTATGGAATGTTAAATAAGTGTTTATGGAAAATTAAGTGAAAATACTGAATATTGATACAATCAACTATTGTATATTTCAATATACAAGAATAATAAAGGGAGTGATTGTCTTAAGAGAAAATTTGCAGTATAATTTTATAAAGAGTTTTTGGGACCCCTGTCATTGGACAAATGGAGCTTGATTTAACCATGATACCAACTAGCATGAAGTGAAAACAGATAAATAGAACAGGGAAAGAAAAGGATTGAAGAAGAGTAGAAAGTAATGGAATTTGCCATGGAGGTATTGTTTTCACATAACAGACAAATGTGTTTTGAAAATTAAAAAGGCCGAGTGTATTAAACATTTACCCAGGCAGATGTAATGAAAGAATGAGTTACTGACAACTACTGTTCTTATTTCTTAGTTGATGGTGAAAAAGATGAATCCACAATACCGCTGGGTCCTGGAAAACACTGCTTTTGATCCATGTCAAAGAGAACAAATTCTTTTTTCTGCAAGGGGCTTCACCAATATTTTTCAGACACTTGTGAGAGCTAAGAAGGTAAAGCCCAGTTTTCTGTTAGAAAGTTCATTCATGATATAAACCTGAGCTATTAAATATTTATTATTTATTTGTCGCCTGTCTCGCCCTGGGGATACTCTAGATGGCTTACAACAATAAAAAGGAAGAAATGAAATGAGTGACAATAAAACAGAAACAATAGAACAATAAAATAAACAATGAAAAAGAAAACAATGAGAATACATCCATACGATAACCAAAAAAGATGGACATATGGGGAGCAGAGAGCAAGGGGGGAGGGAGGTGGAGTCTGCCATCAATCCAGCAGCTACCTCCAGCCTGGAACTCCCCCATTGGGTCTCCAGGCCACCTGGCAGAGCCAGGCTGTTGTGGAAGGCTAGGAGGGTGGGGTCAATTTATCCTAGAAGGTAGGTTGTTCCAAAGAGTGGGTCCTGTTTTTCTGGATCCTGATAGTCGGAGTTCTTTGACTGATGGGATCCATAGTAGGCCTTCTCTGCCGGCATGAGTAGGATGGGTTTGTCCTAGCAGGAACTATATTCACATATGTAGGACGCATACATTCCACACGATTTAGAATAATCTTGAAATCTTGTTTGTGAAATCGCTGGATCCCATGTTTTGGTTGTGGAAATTAATTTTCAGTTTGAATATATTGTTAAATGCCACATTCTCTAGCGATGGTGTTTCCACGATGTGCAAAATTATTGTTGTTACATGAAACTATAACAGGAGTGGACAGGCTTTCCTGGCTAAAACCTACAATTGACCTTTACATGGTATTCCAAAGGTCAGGCTCTCGAAAGGGTGGACAAAAATTAAAGTTTATTTTATTTACATTTAAAATTAATTTAAATTTTACATGCCTATCGATCTGTTTTTTTTTTTTTATGGAATTCTTTTTCCTTCTATCAGATTAAAATTTGGTAGTAACTTTTAAAGTCATTCCGAAAGATTGGTGTTCTTGGGCTGAATGCAACCCCGGGGCTTCCTTTGCACACACTTTTACTTTACAGGCAATCTTCAAGTATCATTAGCTGCATATTGTTAAGGCAAATGATTAGCCTGTTTATGATAGTATAAGTCGGTGGCGAACCTATGGCACGCGTGCCAGAGGCGGCACTCAGAGCCCTCTCTGTGGGCACGCGCGCCATGCCCCGAAGATGGCAACCGTCCCTCTTCAACCAGCAGCCCGCTAACTTGCCGAGGTCCCATGTGGCCGGATGCATCCCAGCACCCATGCGCTCGCTGGCCTCTGTGTGCGGGGGCTGATGGTGTCAGGCAGCAGCCGCCCCGGCCTCTGCCTCACCTTGCCCTGTGACAATGGCACCCCCGCCCTGCCTCGCCTCACCCCGCAGGATGAGCCTCCTGCCCACCGTCCCACCTGCTAGAGACCCCCTGGATCTCCCCCAACCTTGCCAGGCCTGTGTGCGGGGGCCGATGGTGTCAGGCAGCAGCCGCCCCGGCCCCTGCCTCACCTTGCCCTGCGACAATGGCATGCCCGCCCTGCCTCGCCTCACCCCGCAGGACGAGCCTCCTGCCCACCGTCCCACCTGCTAGAGACCCCCTGCATCTCCCCCAACCCTGCCAGGCCCCCACATGCGTCCTTCCCCACGAGCAACATCGAGGTGATCATGCCCACTTGGCCACACCCACCCAGTCTGCCATGACCACCACAGCCACGCCCACCCAGTGGGCCACGCCCACCCAGTGGGCCACGCCCACCTGGCACCCGGCAATAAATAAGTGGGGTTTGGGTTGCAGTTTGGGCACTCGGTCTCTAAAAGGTTCGCCATCACTGGTATAAGTAGTCCTCGACTTACAACCATTTATTTAGCGACTGTTCAAAGTTACAACACTATTGAAAAAGTGATTTATGACCATCGCAGCACTCCTCCCCCCATGGCCCCATGAGCAAAATTCAGGCGCTTGGCAACCAGCAGGTATTTATGATGGCTGCAGCATCCCGGGGTCATGTGACCACCATTTGCAACCTTCCCAACTGGCACCTGACCAGCAGAGTCAGTGGGAGAAGCTGGATTGGCTGAGTGGCTGTGCAGTTCACTTAACAAGTGCAGTGATTCGTTTAATAACCCCTGCAAACAAGGTTGGACTAGCATGGATGATGTTATCTAGTTTGGGTAATGAACTAGGAAGGAAACAAACCAAACACAGAAAGCCCCAAGGACCCTTCAAACAAGGTCCTAACACTGGGTGTGATTCACTTAATCACCCACTTGATTAGCAATGGAAATTCTGGTCCTGCTTATGATAATTAAGTTGAGCATTACCTGTAATTAGGACTGGCCACTCAGTTGCTAAGTAATGTGGTCACGAAGCAGAAAAATCTCATGACCACAAGTGGGCTTTCAGCCTTATTTTCCCCTTTGGTCATTAAGGGAAGCAATGTGGTTGCTAACCATAAAATCACAGGATCACAACTTACGATTTTATTTATGTTCTTTATTTATGTTCTGCGTTACCTGCTTTATTTCCGTTTCTTTATGTTCTGCATGACCTGCTTGCTGGAAGCGAAAATACGTGTGAGTACTGGTCACGTGATTGAGGGATATTATGGTCATAAATGCATGCCGGTTTCAGAGCAGCTCAATGGTGATCACATGACCATGGGGCACTGAAATGGTTGTAAATGCAAGGATTGGTTACAAAAAAAATTTTTTTAGCACCGTCGTAACTTTGATCACTTGTACAAGGCAGTTGATAAGCAAGGACTACCTGTAAATACAATACTTTTTTTTCCTAATTCACTGGTAAAGACAGAATTCTTACGCCTTAAACCTCATTCATAATAAGTATATATATATGGGCTCCAAGTCACATATCTAGCAATCTCTCAGTTTTGATGGAGTTGATTTGAATGCATTTCCAAATATATAATTATATACAGTAGCAATGTAAGGCTTAAGATGGGAGCCTTCCTGATTTCAAATGCATATTCCAAGGTCAAAGCTGCTTGCAAAAGAAAACTAAACTAGAAGCTTCTTCTATCCAGCAAGATTGTACATAGGATGTCTCTTACATACTTGCTAAGTATTCCAAGGCAGAGAGAGGCTTGCCTACAATGTGTATCCCATTGCATTTGAATTAATGCTTTTTTTTTTTTTTTTTTAGAAAAAAAATTCTAAAAGCTGACACCAATTTGATAACACACAATCAATCAGTCTGTTCCTGGGGTCTGGAAAGTTGCCCTCTGCAAAGCGTAGCCTTGGCAAGCAAATTGCACTTAGTGTTTTTAAAGGAGCAGTGCAGAACCACAATGATATACTGACAATCTTACAGAGTTTTGCTTTGTTTTGTTTTTATTTCCGCTCTCTGTAGCCGCTGGTGGGACACAATATGCTGATGGATCTTCTCTACCTACATGAGAAATTTTACAAACCCCTTCCTGGTAAAGCCATTTCGAATAACAGTTGTATAGGATCTATTGTATCCCTCTTTCAGCTCTAGGCAATTGCTCTTGATCTTTGCTATTAGAAAAGAACTGGTACAGTTTGGTCTCTTGCCAGTTTAATGACACTAGCTTAATAAACTTAACAAGCAAGCATTACAGATAGTCCTCCACTTATAACCATAATGAAGTCTGCCCATTATGGTCATAAGTCTTGGTGGTCGTAAAGCAGGTCACCCACATGACCAATCCAATTTTACAACCCTTTTTTAAACAAATCACCACAGTTGTTAAGTGAACCCATTGTTCTCTATGGCAGCACCCCCCAATATTTTGGGTGCCAGGGACTGGTTCTGTGGAAGGTGGTTTTTTCCATGGCCTGGGGGGGGGCATGGTTTTGAATGCTGCCTGGATCCTGAGTGAGTATGGATGGGCTCCGCTCGCTTGTGTGGACTGGTTCTTGGAGGGCTACGGACCAGTGCCAGTCCACGGCCTAGGTTGGGGACCCCTGTTCTGTGGGATGTTTTTGCTAAAAACTAGAAGTAAATGCAGGCTGGTTGCTGACCATGTGCCATATGGAGGGCAGCCTTTGGAATTTCAGAACCATGTCATAATTTTCTTTAGGGGGGCTGCTTTGTAACTTCGAACAGTCATTAATTGACCGATTGTAAGTCGAAGACTACCTGTAATTTGTTCTCCCTCCTTTTCCCATTTTTTTACTTAACAATTTTCAGAAAAGTATGAAGAATTCAAAGATAACCTTCACTTTCTGTTTCCTGTTCTTTTGGATACGAAGAACATTGCCAAAGCCACGTGGAAGGTCATTTTCATTCTCTAGCACAATTAAAAACGTTCCAGCTTGTTTTCATCTGCAATTCTTTCGTCCTCTCAAAGTGAGGGACTGTAGTTCAGTTCTTCCGTTTTTTTTAAAAAAAGTATGCTTAATTTCCCAGATTAAATAGGTGAAGGATCTCGGTTTGAGGCTGGAAAAGAAAACACTTGCATGAGGCAATAAAGTGCCGTTGGTATAAAGTGAATGGTTCTGGACTGTTAGACTAAATAGATCAAGCTCTGTCACTTTTATATTACATTTTCTTTCAAATTAAATATTTTAATTTATTCAAATAAATGAGCATATAGTCATTTCCCCCTTTTAATAAAAATCAAGGAAGTCTCCTGTTCGTTTTTCATTGTTCAGCACTTCTTAGAGGAGCAGTGATCCCAGAGTTCAGTAGAAATGACAGATGGCAAGACTTGCCGGCCTCTGATCCTTTTCCTCATGAGGTTTATGAACCCAGTGCTGCGGGAACCTCAAGAAAGTGTTGATAGGTTCCTGGGGAACCTGAGTACTGTATTTATTAAAAGTTGTATACTTTAAGGCTGAGCAAATAGAAACTTCTTTTTTTGAAAATTAATTGGAAGCATGTAACCACTGGCTCGGCTCAGAGTGACAGTGCTTGTACCCCAGTTTGAGGGCTGCTTTGTAAGTTCCGCACACTGATCTCAACAGTATGGGCTGCTAAGATCATTGTTAATACTTATTCTCATTGTAGAAACAGGAGTGGAGCTGTCCTTTCTTGAGTTTCAGCATAGGATCCTATTTTCTCAGGTTTCCATTTTTTGGGAGGGGTAGCTGATGAAGATGAGATGTGTTTTCAGAGGAACTAGTATAAACATACGTTAAATCAGTTCTGGGGCATGCAAATTCCAAGCTTATTTAAGAGTCTTGTGTTTAGAGTGTAGAAAATTTAATAGTAAAATGGGTTATAATCTTATTTTCCTCATAGGAAAACAAAGGTAAGAGGGGAAGACCCTGAGGACAGTATTATTAGAAAATTCCAAAACACAGTGGGTTTCACACCTTCCATCTGGCTTCCATATTCTTACTGTCTTGCCAATTGATTCATATCCATGGCACCTAAAAGCTTTTTGTTTCTTTTCCCCCCCTTTAACACAGGAATTTCAGTTTCCTCAAGTTTCTTATCTTTTGGAGTTGTATGAAATGCTGTGCAGGTCAGCCACTTGCCTCTTTCTTGAACTCTTTCCTGTTTAATCACTAAATATATGATTAGTAATCTTAATAACTATTTCATTTCATTGAATTCTAGTAAAAATTCCCAGGAATCAAATGGTGTTTTATTTTCGTACTCTATCTTCACTATTTCCTTCATTTAGACGTAGCTAGATGGCACGTTGCTCAGTTTGACATTTGAAAGAGGAATAAACAACCAATGTTTTGCCCAAAAGTCTTGTGGTTCTCAGTAAAGTAGTCTTTTCAAGCAGCAGATTTTAGGATAACATTAAAGTCAATCCATCTATAGAATTTGCTGATGTCATGGTCATAAATCTATAGACTGTAGACAGTTAAGAGGATGACCTTGATGGAGATAAAGGTTGCAGAATCCCAGATTTGGGGGCTGGGGGCAATAAAGTCTCAGCCAGGCATCCGTCCAGACACACACACAAACTTCACATGATAGACAAAATAGGATTGAGCAGAATATGTTCATACTTGCAAGATTGTGTTACTGTAGTCAATTTTAATAAAAGTAGTTTTAGGCCTACATAGTGCTTGTTTCTTATTCTGGTCTACTTTATAGGATTGACATATGCATAGTTTCTAACAATAGAAAGTTTATATAAATGGTGTGGTTAAGAAGTTACAGGAGAGTATGAAATAGCGGTATGAGGTCTTTACATCTGACCACTGGAGGCCTATTCTAGAAATTCTAGTCCCACTCAATTTCTCTGTTTCAAAGGAACCATATGAGTGGAAGTGGAGGAGGAGAGAAGAAGGGAAGGGATTGAACCCCTCATGAAAAGAAAAGAAAGTTGCTATTGTGCAGCAGTAGAATTTCATTGGGAGACAAATGACTTCCCCAAAGCCCAGCTTAAAATGTCCCAACCATTGGGGGGAAGGAGGGTGAGTCTTTAGGCCTGATTCTGTTTCTTACTCCTACAATAAAACATTAGCAGAATGGATACACATATACTGTACTATACATTCACTCATTCAACTGGTCTTTCCTTGCTTCAATTTATAAAAAAAGTCCACCTAGTTTTTTTGAAGAAAAGCCAGACAATGGAGATTATTAGTACTGTCAGAAAGAAACGTGCAGGGACTAAAAATTATTTCTCCCTCTTAACAGTGTTGTGAGTCCAACAGACCAGCTTTGTCCAGAGATCTTTCACTCAGATGATTGCCTCAGATACGGTACGTCTGGTTTGGAATGAAACTCTTACCATGTAACCATTATCACTGGTAAATCTAAAGAATGTCCTTTGCTTAGTTTGAAGAGATTTTTCATAGTCTTGAAGAAAAGATCATATTAATAGGCATAAATTTGAGAGCTGTCACACTGTTCAGTTGGCTTCATTGCAGGAGACACTCAGGTATGCTTTGAAAGGGAGTATCGGCTACTCCTCTGTTCTTTACAGAGTTATCTGTTCTGTTGCTGTCTTATTCCTTATCTATAAGGAATAGCAAGGTCAACTTAATATAGTGTGATTGTTACCTACTTTCTCTTTTTTAAATAATAATTTTATTAACGATTATAATTATAAAAGTAAAAAAACAAACTAAACAAAGAATAAAAAGTAGAATACACAGAAAAGAAAGGAAAATGAAAAATAGAAAAGCAAAAAAAATAAAAAATATAGTAAAGAAAAAGAAAAACTTATAAAGAAGTGACTTTCCACTTTGATCACAACAAATATGAATACTTTTAGTAGTTTATCACCTCCTCTTAAATATAACAAATCTTTTCTTCCCTTTATTATTTATAGATTTGTTTATCAACATTTCTCTTTTAATCTTTTAACCACTTTTACTCCATGAATTACATTTATAAACTTTACTTTAACCAAATAAACCAACTTTACATTCCTTACTTTCAATTCTAACAATCTTACTCTTCAGTCCATTCAAATAATTTTGCAAAACATTGTTTCTTTTCATTTTTTCTTTTTCCCTTGTCACAAGTTTTTTTTTGTAAATCCATTGTAGACAAATTATTCTGGTTTCTCTCTTGGTTTATGGTTCATATATCCTTTCTAATTATTAAAATATCAGCCGGCTTCTTTTATATGTCTAGTGTAACATCTTTTTCCATGTCATTCTTGTAGCCTGTCATTTGTAAATCCACTTTTAACTCAGTGTTGCTCTTCTCAGATAAAACCTGTTCCTCCTTCATAACATCTTTTAGACACGATCTCTCCTTCAAGGCAGATGTCTCTGTTGACACTTAATATTAATTTCTAAGTCAATTTTTCAAAAGTATCCTTCAGTATGTCTGATGCTAGACTATTTCACTTCATTCTGTAATTGTAAGTCGAGTTTGTGTTCTTCTCCTTTACTGGTAATCTTTAGTTTCCTCTAGTATCCAATTTTTAAAATCTTATTTTTAAAAAAATCAAAACAAAAGCATTTTTTCCTGAGAAAGATTCTTTACAATTAATTCTAAAACCTTTTTTCAAATTTATCTGGGCCCTTAGTCCTTTTGTGACTTTTTAAATTCAAAGTTATAATCACTTGTTTGGCTGTTTATTATTTTTTTTAAGTTCTTAAACTTGTAGTTAAACTTTCTTTTGCTAAGGATAAAAGAAAAGTCATCCAGTGCTGTCAAATTCATTGCTTCTAAGGTTTCTAATACTTGAAAAGCAGCTAATAAACAATTTCTGAAAGTGATTAGAAAAGGAAGTATGCCTTCTTTTGCTTCTTTTCAAAGACACTGTCTGTGATTTGAAAAAGATGGCTATTCCCTTGTCTATCAGAGCTATAAAACCCACCAGATTGATGTTTTGAGGTCTTCTCAAAAGGAGTAGCTGTCTGCAGCTCTAGCGGGTGATCTCAAGTCAATTCCTTGTTTTGAAGAGGTTTCAAAGAGCTGATCAACTTGACAGATCTTCACTTTGCAGTGGCATTGGTCCCCTTTTAACAGAGCCATCTTCTGTCTGCCATTTCTTCTTCTGGAAGTCCAGAATATTGCCTGCTTTCTCAAGGAGCTCTCCTTTGGTCTGATTACTAAGTACCAAACCAAACTGCCAGTGGAGGATATGATCTTGGATCCTGATTTTAGATTGTAATAAAATTCTTGTGTAGCAATAGCAATATCACTTAGACTTATATTCCATCCCATAATGGTTTATAGCACTCTCTGAGCGGTTTACGACGTCTGCATATTGCCCCCAAGAATCTGACTTCTCATTTTATTGACCACAGAAGAATGGAAGGCTGAGTCAACCTTGAGCCGGTCAGAATTGAACTGGCAGTGGAATGCAGAGTTAGGCTGCAATACTGCATTTTAACCACTGGGCCAACATTTTTTTTTATGTTTTTTTAAAAGTAGGATGAGAATAACAATAGAAAATTTAAAAAGAAAACTTTAGATTGTTCGTGTAATAAAGCATCAGGAAACTATCTGGGAAGCTTTACCTTTTCTCTGCATTTAAAACCTTTCAGCTACAAATAAGTGTCCTCATGAGGCCGCCTATGATGCATTCCTCTGTGGAGCAGGTATGTGCTTTATCTTTAAGAATCTAATGTATTCCTTTTTTTAGGCCTTGTCCAATTCCAAATATGGACTAACCAAGGGGTGGAAAACTGGTGGCTTTACAGTTATAGCAATAGCAATAGCACTTACCGTATATACCGCTCCACAGTGCTTTTACAGCCCTCTCTCTAAGCAGTTTTCAGAGTCAGCATATTGTCCCCAACAATCTGGGTCGTCATTTTACTGACTTCGGAAGGATGGAAGGCTGAGTCAACCTTGAGCCAGTGAGACTCGAACTGCTGGCAGTTGGCAGAATTAGCCTGCATTCTAACCACTGTGTCACCACAGCTCTTTATAGAATTATGCTGTCCACTTGTTCAGATGCAACCAAGTAGCTTCTGTCTGATTTTCTGTTATAGAAAGGAAAACTTCAGCATAGTTGGAACTTTCGCTTTGCAGCTTTTGCCTTCATGAAAGGATGTATGGCTATATTAACCTGTAGGTTGATACGGGAAGGATGTCTGGATCCTGACCTTCACAGCTCATGAATATATAAAATCTGTAAATTTTCATATGTTGCTAGTGAAATTCCATGGATAACCCATTTTTAAAAAATATATTTCTATGCTTTTCCTCTGAAAGTAAATTCCCCACTGGTAATCCCCAGATTTCCATTTGCAGACAGTCCTCATTTAGTTAGCCTACTTGGAACCGGAATTTCTGTTGCTAATTGAAGCGGTTTCTTAGGTGAAACATCCCCTGACTGCACCACTTAGCAATGGTACAGTAGTTCTGGGAATCCCTTTGCTTGGTGAAGTGAGGGCTGTCCTGTTCTTACGAAAAGACCTCACACTTCTCCAGTCGAGGCAGCTGCTGCCCTTTGCAATGCTTTGTGTGCCTCAGCAGCAGAAGTAAGAAGGTGGCAAAGGTCAGTGAGGGGCAGCAGGAGTAGTTTTCAGAGGAGTGCAGGGTGGGCAAAAGGCTACAGATGGAGTGAGATAGGTAAGTACGGAGAATTGAAGTGCACGCTGTAGTCAGAAATAAGGATGGACTACATAAATTTTGGAGCCGTGGTGGTGCAGTGGTTAGAATGCAGTATTGCAGGCTGACTCTGCCCAATGCCAGGAGTTTGATCCTGACCGGCTCAAGGTTGACTCAGCCTTCCATCCTTCCGAGGTCGGTAAAATGACCCAGATTGTTGGGGGCAATATGCTGAGTCTGCAAACTGCTTAGAGAGGGCTGTAAAGCACTATGAAGCTGTATATAAGTCTAAGTGCTATTGCTATGTGATCACTTAGCTGCAGAGGCATTGCAACAGCCATAACGTTGAGGTCCAGTCATAACTAACTTTGAATGGTTGCTGAATTAATGCTCATTTAGCAAAGACCACTTGTATAATTCTTTCTCTACTTTTTTTTAAGTAAATGAAACAGTAATATTTATGTCTCATGCAAGAGTACATATTTCAGTCCTTTGTAAATTCTTAGCTAAGGAACCAGTCATAATCTTACTACTGTAGTTTTTGCAATTGGGAATACTTGAAGGGCTAGTTAGTTGGGTGCCCTCAAGACAGACTCAATTCTGAGTGACTGAATGGGCAAATCCTTGTCACCTCCACCTGTCTCCAGCAAATCTGTACTTCTTCCAAAGGCCCAAAGCTCTTCCAAAGCTCTTAATACTTTGTATGAACTATGGTGGGGGAAGGTCATTCTCTTTTCACTTAACAGTTTTCACATTTATTTTTCCAGTCATAGCACTAATAGTAACTAATAATGGGTATAACTGTATATATATCCTTTCTTCTAGTTCTTCTTAAAATAGCTCATTTGCTCCTTTGCAGAAAAACTGGGTAAGTAACAGTTTGACTTTTCAATGATAGATGTGAATGGCAATATTTTTTTTTACTGAATACTGTTTCATGTTAGAAGTTGAAGAACATCTACATAACTGATAAATATTCTAAAAGTCAGAATTATCAGAGAGTTGATTACATTTGCTAACCCCACCAAATTACTTACAGCGGTTAAAAAAATTCACAACACCAAATGTCATATTCTTCACTGAGGGAAGTTTAAAGGAATTTCTTTTATGGCAGGAGACAAAAATCCTAAGTAACTTTTAAGATTTGAATTAATGATAACTATTCAAGAGACAGCCTTGGAATTTTGGATTGCTTGTTGAATCAGTATGTTTGGTTGCTGTGGATAAAGGATAAATTTCTCCATATTTGTACTACACATGAAATGATACGTATTTTTCTGGTAAAATCGGTAAGTATTGTAGGTTTGGAAAAAGGACATGAATAAATCAACTGAGATTACAGAAAAATGGAGCAATTTTTGTGTACGGGAAAGGTTACAGTGTTGGAGGTGGTTTTGTTTGAAAAAGAAGCATTAAGCTTAGATTTGATCGTTCAAAAACTACAAAAAAAATGAAACCGAAGAAGGCATACTGGAATCTTGTATATGGTGATTATTAGGCTAAAAAGGTGCAAACTGTCTATTTTTCTTCCTTTTTTTTCAAAGAACAAACATTTTAAGCCGGACAAAAAGCACTAAATGGAAATTTGGCATTTATACACTGCAGTCATGATATCTTTCTCCAATGCAACTTTGTAAAATTATTAAAAACTCGCCTTATTTCTTTTCATTTAGGGATCAAACAGCAGCACCCACTTTTTCTCAGTACATTGATGTATTAGCTGCATATGTGAATCAGGTGAACTTAATTCGAGGCGGAGTTCAGAAAATTGTGAGTATGAAATCAGCCAGTTATGACAAGAGATAAGCTAGCAGGCTGGGGTGAGCAGCTTCAGATTTCCCTTGAAATGGGCAGGGCTAACCATTTGAACCCTGTTTCCTTGGGGAAGGGGGTTTGTAATGGATGTAGTAAATCTTTCATTAAGGCACTAATTGTATTCCTTAAATTCCCCCACCTCCCACCCCCAAATTGGATTGCATATTTTGTCCCTTAGAGCCATGTCAAAATAAAAAAAATAAGAACAAAAAGTCCCTCTATTTTAGATTGGCTGCCACAATGATGCCACAGCACCACAAGCAAAGTCCTCTGTGAGTCTTCAGTCAGAGTACAAAGGCTGAGTTATGGTCACCCTCTATCCCAGGCAGAAAAAGGCTGCTCCTCCGTCATCTGCTAAAATCCTAAGGGATTGGTCTATGACAGGAGTGGGGAACTATGGCCCTTTTACGGTCTGTGAACTTCAACTCCCAGAATTCCCGAGCCAGCCATATTGGCGCAGGAATTCTGGGAGTTGAAGTTCACAGATCGTAAAAGGGTCATAGTTCCCCATCCCTGGCTTATGTAGCGGGCCTCAGGGAGAAGGAGTTTGGGGACAGGAGGCTTGTTATAGCTAAACAGTGAAAGGCTGGGGTGTTTAAATGCAGAATTTGAAAAAAGAAACATTAAAACAATTACTTCTCCACATCACCAATTGCTTATACCAGATTCCTCTCGCACTCCCCCTTTTTCTATTGGGTAGTGAAGAAACATGATTTTTGTAGCCAGAGGAGCCTACCTTTTACCTTACAGAGCTTGTGTCTGTTATGGGAGGAATTGTGAAATTAAGGATCTCTCTCTCTCTCTCTCTCTTCCCCTGCTTCTTTCTCTTTCTCGCTATATAGGCAAGGAGGCAAAACAGGATCATTTATTAAGATAGTGTTATGGGCAGCATACATGTTGTTCATATCATAGGAAGAAAGTAAATGTCCAGCTTTTCTGATTAATAATCATCAGCACAATAATAAAGGTAGTTGACTACATGTCCTAGTTTGCAATATTTGACTAAACATTTTGCCCTAGTCCTTATGCATAGAGAAACATTCTTCATCTCAAATATATCTAATTTAATCTCCAGGGTCTTTTGAGTAAATTTGTTTCCAGGGACCCACCTAAAATAGACTATCATGAAGTTTGGGAACATCATTAATTTCCAGTGTTGACAACATTCTGTTTTCTCTAAATATGGGCATCTGAGCAGCATGCAGTGTTTTTTGACCTTCTCACTGTTTTCTTTGTCATTTTTATCCCCCCTTGTCACGGAGGTTTGTTTTTTTCCTCCACTCCCTCTTTGTTTTTGAGTTTTAATGTGGCTGGACAGAAGTTCAGCATGCAGCAGTATACCGTTCCCTTTGATAAGATATGTGAAGGAAAAAAGGGTAGTGATGACAGAAGACTCCTGTCTTGCTGTGAGGTCTCAGTATTTAAATATTTTAACCAACTCCATTATGTAACTTTTTTAAAAATGGAAAGGATCAAATTACAGTCTGGAATTCAGTGGGAAATATACTGATGCTACATTGCCATCCTTAATTACAGACTCATGTGATTAGTCATTATTTATCTCTAAAAGCAAATTTCCTTTAAAAATTCATATGATAGCCCCATACTGAACTTATATTCCAAGAGCATTGATTCTTAATAAATTTAATTGTTTCACATTTACATTTCATGTTTTCAGGACTACAGTCTGCCAAGTGTGTTTTTACCTATCCCGAATATCAAATCCAGGATTCCCAACCACGTAGCATTATTGAAGAGAATAAAGATTCTGCTTTAGTAGTAGAAACCCCAGGGCAGGGAGTTGGAATAGCTTATCTTCAAGGTCTTTTCCAACTGTTGCAGTCTGTGATGGTATGATGTCTTTGAATTGTACTCAGTTCTTGGTGGTTTTCTGGATCAGGCCATGCAATTTGTTTTGCAGCACCCTCTGAAGCTACCAAGCTTAAAAAACAAGTACCACCTGGATTTCTGGAGAGATTTTTAATGCCAGTTGGATAACCTTGAAAGCTTGCCAAAGTAATTTTCCAGATCAACTTATACTTCGTGTAATACCTAGTTGCATTGGAGGAGAATGGCTGAGGTGCCAAGTTTCTCCTTGTGGTTTAATTCTTATTTATTTATTTTTACTTTTGTTGTGAGGTGCCCAGAGTTACGTGTCTCTTAAGATGGGCAAAAAAGAAAGCTAGTTACTTTGAGTTGGTTTCTCACAATTCTCCCCTTTCCCTGGACTCCAGAATCTCTTCTCTAATGGCTTTGCTTCCTCCCTTTATTGCCTTGATGGCTCCTCTGTGTTCCCAGGCTCTGTTAAGTACAAGCGACACGAGAAATGGTTCATTACAGTATTACCTTCTTCCCAAATGTTTTTTTAAATGTCCCTTTCTAATCTGTAGCTCTGGAATTTCCTACTTGTTTTCCACGCAAGTATTGACCAACATTTCCTTTAGATCAGCCAAGGTCAACTGGACTTAGATTTTGCCATCAAAATGTTATTAGTATATTTAATAAGCAAGACAGCATTTAAAGGATATGCTCATAGCTGTTTTTTTTAAATATTTACATTAATTCTAAGTTCCCATCACCACACAGCGTGTATCTCTTTTGTATAAAATGCCATAATATTTCAATTCATAGTCTGAAACATCTTTCTGGTGCTCTCAATAACTGAAAATTTATTATTTCCTCAGAATTTTTCTGGCCTGGATGACCTGACAACACGTCCCCCCCTCCTATTAGCCAATGTGAAGGGGTGGCATGGGGTAACTGAAGAGCAGATTCATCAAGAGTTGAGGAATTTCTGCAGGTTTGATGTCCGTCGGCTAAGAGTGAACCAGTTTCTCCTGCTCGCCAATAATTTTAAAGAGTATGTGATTAAAATCCAATTGCCCCTGAATCTGCAACTTTCTGACTGTATGGGCTATCAGCCTATGGAGGAGGCTGCCACTGTATGTTCACTTTTGATACGGATTTTCAGAGTTGGATGATCATCTGTCAATGAGGCTCTAGTGGATCATGCATTGAGCATGAGGTTGAATTAGATAATTTCTAAGATCCTTTCCAACTTTATGATTTTATGAGTAATATTTTCTTTCTTCCCAAACAATATGAGAATTAACCTGTCAAACATATTTGAAAGATGGATAAATCTTAAAATTGTCTTTACATGCTCAAACATCTTAGGACTATTGTCCTTATATTTTGGTTTTCTTTAAATGGTCTCACTTTCTAGTTATGTACTACCTGGAACTTATCTAAAGATTTAAATAGTTCAAATTCCATTAGTATTCCGACCTTTTGTTTCCTCTCAACCCCTGCTTCTACTTACGTTTCTCTTTTCCCATCTCGAAACAAAACTTTTTTCTAGCTTCAAAGAATAAGAACAAATTATTGATAATTTCTCAACAATTCTGAATCTTTCTTTTGCAGCTATTTCCTCCTTCGTCAGTGGTTTAAAGATTGGTTGAGGAAACCATGGCTTATGTGCCAGAATGGACAGGCTCATAAATCTATTAAGGCAAAACTGAACCAAGCATATTATATGCTAGTGCCCTGCTTGGGCTTTTAATTTTTAATCCTAAAAACAAAATAGGGAAATGAAGATGGGCTTAAAGGAAATGTGATGTTTTGCGGGAGAAGACGAGAAATTGCTGCGGGTTTGTTCCTCTTGGTCTTTTGCTTTGGCCTAGAAAGAACAATTAAAAAGGAAAAGGTGAAAGCTTGAGGGAAAAAAAGGTGGAGTCTTCTTTTCCTTAGGACAAAGGGCTAACATATAAACCCTCTGCGCTGTGAGAATGTGAGCAAGCATGTTTTGGTAGGGTTACATGGAAGTTAATTGGGTGGCTGTAGACTTCTTCTGGCTAAGAGTGGGACTTATTTTGTAGGCAAGAGGAACACTAGCTGAGGCAGCAGTTTCCCAGCATTGATTAGTGCCTGCTTCTTTTGGTAGCAAAGCTATTATTTGGTTGTATGAAGCATTCTTCTTTGCTGTATATTAGCCAGCAAGCTGAGTTGCCTCTTCAAATTATTCTTACAGCATCAGGATAGTTCTGAAAGCATATAAGGCCCATCCTAACCTACAGATTTCCGTGTATCACCGTTGGAAGCATTCTCCACGAGTGACTAGCTTCTTACAGTAAGTAAGCTTGACTTTATGCTGCCTTTTGGAATGGCCATTTACAAAAAATTGTCTGAATTCAGTCTGGGTGTTGAAATGCAGAAATCTATCCCTGCTTAATTGCTTGAGTTGTTGCATTCTGCATCTGGCTGCAACTGCTCAACTGGAAGTACATTCTTCAAGAGAAGTGTGCTACATTTGTCTGGCATGATTACTTTCCACTGCTCTCTATTGGCCAAGCATCAATCTTCAAAATATGAATGATTAAAAGCTTATTGAGCATTGCCCAGATTCACATTCTCAGCTGTGCATCTCATTGGAGACAGAACAGCTACGTACACTAGTATGACATACACTTGCCCAATTGCCTTTTCTACCAGCTGGAACTTATGAGATAATTCTCAAACTATGTGTAACTGTTAAGTTTCCATCCTGGA
The DNA here is from genome assembly GCA_023970755.1 of Azemiops feae. Taxonomy (NCBI): domain Eukaryota; kingdom Metazoa; phylum Chordata; class Lepidosauria; order Squamata; family Viperidae; genus Azemiops; species Azemiops feae. The sequence goes on along the minus strand of JALGBA010004174.1, from coordinate 1,440,222 downwards.
TAGCATCATTTAGGGGCTTAATTATTCAAGATGTTGAATTGATATATCAAAAACACTTCCATCTTCAAATTGCACTGTTTGTGGAATACAGTTGGGATCTTACCAGTGTAAAACCTGTCAGTCCTTAGCCTCAATGGCTTAAAGCCATGGGAAGGTAGAACAGAATCACGGTTGAAAGAGTGCAGAATTTATTTTAAGCTTTATTAATAATGCACTCTTGAGCATGGTTCCGGCCACTTTCTAATGGTTCAATGAATATACAGCCATATTTGCTCTGGAGTAAGAAATGCAGTTCTCATCATCTCTGGCCTCTACAGTTGCACAGGCCGAGGCTGTAGTGAGCTGTATTCCATCATACTTGGAAGAATCTGCTTGAGGAAGGCAGATGTAGGTCATGAACTCTTTTTATATATGTATTCATTTTATTTTGCTACTTCAAGTAGTGAAGACAAAGACTGAGCAAGTAGAGAATCTGAGAAAGATTCTCAGGATTAACAGGATTGTGTTAACTAGATACTGTATTCCATTATAACTGAATTTATTTAAAATTGCTTACTTAATATGACTTAATATATTTGAAAGATTTTTATGTTATAAGCTGCTTTGGGAATTATCTGATTTTATACAATAACTAAAGTATGGAATATCTAAACCATTGCGTAATGCCCTTGTAATTAAGTTGCCCATTTTGAATGATAAAGTCGAGTGAAACTGAATCTATGGCAGATAGAACTAAGCTTTTTAACTCTTGATGTTGTTTGGCATAAATTGCATTTATGTTTATATTTTTATGCTCTTTCAGAATATGTGGCATTGTGGCTTCTTGGTCTCTGCTGGCTTTCTTGCTTGGAGGCTCTTATAGTTGTCGTGTGTACCAGCTCATCCACTAGAAATGCTTGGTTTCTTTTTCTCTCAATGTAAGCTGTACAATAATAGATTAAAATACTTTGCAATGATCCCAAAGTTGTGTGGTTCCTAATATGGAAAGAAGAATAGGAAAGGAGAACTTGGTCAAATAGGATGCAGTGAAAAGCAAACTTCTTTATTATGAAAAAAAAATACAGAAGAATGGAAAGGAGTAATGGAACAGATATGGCAGATTTTCTTAAAGCGTAAGTATTGCACAAAATATTTTGTGCTTGCTGCTTGTATACAATCTTTTTAAGGGGGATATGAAGCTTCCAGGGCAGTTCATCTAGAGAACCCAAAATAATTTAATGTATAATCTACACAAATAGATGTTAAATTCTGGAAGAAGTGGAATAACTCTATTTAATACCAAAAAGTTAATTGTAGTGGTAGGCAGTTCTTGCTGAGACTTGAAACATACAAGGCACTTCAATCACCATACAGCTAACCTTTCAAGGTAAGAACTTCAGAAGATTAGCTCTGTATACAGGAAAGTTGGGATAGGAGAAAAAAAATAGCATTAAGTATCTGGTTCCTAGGCTGTAAAATGTCCTAGGAAGACCTTGAATACATCCAAATGTAGAACAGTTATTATCATGGCCCTTTTTTTTTTTTTTTGGTACTTCCTAATTTCTTCTCCAAGAACAAACAGTTTCACTAACAGCCTATTTCAACCTTCTTCTCGGTAACTCATAGAATGTGAAGAGAAAGCTTTTGAAAAAGTTTATGCTGTTTGAATGTATTTTCTTTCTATTTATAGTTGATAAAAAGTAAAAATTCCTGTAATTATTTTAAGCTCAAATGTATAGCCCTGAACTCAGACTCCAATGCTCAGGACAAGCAGTCTTAAACCATCAGTCATCATAGCTGCTACATATAGCTTTGAATAAGATTTACATCTGTTTTTGGTAAATGGATATTTCCTAGTTTCATCCAACATAAATACTGTGATATTTATGAGAGCTGTTGATTTTACAAAACCAAACAATTTGATATTGATATCTCTAGCCCACTCTCAACTCTTCATTCATTCTGATCTTCATTCATTTTTCTTCAGAAATGGTTTTCTATCTCTGCCATCAAGAAGGGAAAAAACCTCCTTCATAAAAAAAACTGGGAAAAAGATTATTGTCACTAAATGCCTCTTTTCGTCTGTGCCAGTGATCTCTCCACAGTAAGGATAACCTTCAGAACAGCACTGTCATTGTGTCCCAAAGTAAAGGCCACAGTCTCTAACTGTGTGAAAGGATCAAAGTAGAGAAGGAATGTTTTAAGGTGCTGATTATGTAGGTTGAATGCATTTTCTAAACCCCAAACTTAACATGGCAACAGTTTATTGTTCTGCAGAAGGATATGCCCAATTCAGTTTGTGAAGTTGCTTATCCAAAAACTAGACCATCTCACCTTGCTTAAAGAAAATTTCAAGACTATAATTTAATTTAGAAATATAATAGTTTTTCCCCTTCTAAGTATATAGTAAAACTTTAAGTCACTGCTTTGAATTTTTTTTTTTTTTTTGCTGTGAATATACTTGTAACAGTGCATTACAACTATACAAAAAAAAACAAACAGAAAAAAGAGACAATAATTCAGAACATAAAGCGTGTGTAATTTAACAGTCTTATTAACTCAAGACTGGGTATAGGGGCAGTATGTAAAATTGTATTAAAAATACACTTATGTAATCAGTTCTCTTTGATAGCCCCAGAAGCTATGTCTTTTTCCCATTGTTCCTTCTGGCCTCTGAGCTGAATGGGATTCAGGACTCAAGGGATTACAAATCAGGTTTCAATAGTTTTTAGTTCCCATGTAGAAAAAAATGAAAAATTTAATTTAATATGCACCTAAGTGGAAAGATTAAAAATGGATAAAAATTATAATTTGTGTAGTTCACATGCAGCCCCAGACACATATGACTCATATTTACTGGGAATTGTTCTTTCATAGACCTTCCAGTGAGGAAATGGTGACCTAGGTACCTGTCAATTAGCAATTGCATTCAGTGGAGATTGGCAGCCAGAGGGTAGATCTTGGCTACCAAATTCTCTCTGGAGAAAGTAGAGATTGTGAGATCATCCACATGTACCCTGGACAGCAACTTCTCCTAGGTAGACTGCAGAAACTGAGAATTTTGCAGTTGGCTGGTGATTCAAGTAGCTGGGAGCTGAAAGATTCCATCTAACTTCATAGTTGTAATGTAGCCTAAATGGGCATAAAGTTTGGCTAAGCCTCGTTTCTTAATCACTTTTGGTCATGTGGCCAGCATGACTATATGCTGAGGCGCACAGAACACTGTTAACCTTCCCACCAAAGTGATATCTATGTATCTACTTGCATTTGCATACTTTCAAACTGCTAGGTAGGTAGAAGCTGGAGCCAGTAACTGGAGCTCATCCCGTTGTTGAAGCTTGGGTCTCGAACCCGGGATGTCAGCTTCTGGGTAAGGATTGAAATAACTTTTTTTTGCCTTTTTGCCTTTAAAGCAAAATAACTTATGTGAAGCTGTCTGGTGTCTTCATAACTTTTCACAAGTGGCCTATTGGATTGGTTGGCCCTATAAATCCACCAAATAATGTCACAGTATCCAGTTTCATGATAATTGAACATGGCATCTGAGGAACACCTTTTTTAAGAAAGAAGTGCAACAAGTTCTCCAAATATTTTTACCTTCACCTAGCCGGAGGTGACTGTAAGTGAAAGTCAAAAAATATCAAGATAGCAATCATGCAATCTATTTCCCCTTTATGGTTATTACAACACATGTCAAAAAGGGGTGGGGCTTCAGTTACATGGTCACAACTGCCATTTTAAGTTCATTAATTACCACGACCCCTTGCAGACATTCCTACTCCTGTTTCATCTTTATGGTAGAATCTATCCTGCTTGCTTTAGTAAAATGGCAGAGATGAAAGGTACTGCCCTCATTTGGGTTACATCATTAAACTGTTGTCTTGTGAAGTATTTTGAGTATTCTGTCTCCTTCGGTATTTCCAGAAATAATTACCCAATACCCAATCTTTAGATTTTTTTCCTGTTTTTAATTCTACCAGTTAATTTTTATGCTTCTTTTTAAAAAAAAACTATTTTGGCTTCTGATTTTGACCTTGATTTTTTTTAAAGTAGGCACTGCATTGGTTATCATTTGCTGGTTTTATCCTTGTTTTATTTGGCAAATTTCTACTATTTTGTTTTTTTTAAGTTTACATCAGCAAGAACCTTTCAGTACAATGTCATTCTAGGTATAAAATTTCAAATAAAAAGTTTATGACATTAACATACAAAATCCAAAAAGTTTGGAGATTTTTTTCTCCTTTGGGAAAACCTGTCCCATGTGTTCTAATTAGGTTAAAGTCCTTTAAAGCAGTACATTGTACTCTAAAGATAAACAATTGTGCTTTCTCAATGTATGTAACTCAGAGTCAAGATGCATCACTTCGTACCTATCAGAATCTTCCAGGTGGAAATGTGAGTTGAATACTGTTTGTGTGAACATAAACCTCCTCTGTCAGTCTTTAGGGGTATACAAATGCCAGTATATTCTCATCTGTAGATTTTTCTTTCCACTCCCTTTTGGCTTCCTTTGACTCCACAGCTTTCTCTTCTCCTTCCTCTGCTCTTCCTCTGCTCCCTTCCAATTTTCCATGTGTAGAGGCAGTCTACAGTTGCTTCTCCTTCCTGCTTTAGGGCTCTTGGTCTCATAGTTCATAACCGCAACAAAGTCTTTGCAAAATTTAAATTCTTTCCTCAGAGGAACCTTTCTTTCCTGGCCACCAACTTCTTTATACTGATTTTTATATGGCAGAAATAGACAAGGAGTTGTGAGCCAAATAAAGCATTTGGCTGATTTAATTAATGGACCTGGATGATATATGAGGAATAATGAATGAATTGTTTTGGAACTGGAATTGTAAGTCAATAGTGTATTCTTCTATGGATATTTCTTTGGCTCCTAGGGTCATTTGGAAAACTGTTCTGGCTGCATTTATGTTCCCTCCACCATAGTTCCTTCATCTTTCAAAGCTCTCTCAAGAAAAACATCAAGAGGATCAAAGCTTCTTTTCAGAAAGCCTCCAATAATAAAATACACATACGGGTTGACACTACTGCTTATGGTGTCAAATAATACCGCCACTGAAAATGTTGGTACATGTACTGCATCAAACCAAAATTCAATAGTATTAAAAATTTTAACCGATACATCAAATACAAGAAAAAGAACAACAGTAGCAGTAATAGAGATATCAAGTGTTGCTGGAGGAGTTTGCTGATTTTTTTTCTGCATTCTGATAAAAATAGCCAAAGTGCAAAAGACCATGATGGGAATAAAAATCAGGAACTCAAGAAATATTTGGAATAGATTTATGATTCTGCACTGTAAAGTATTTTCATCCAAATATATGTAGAACCTTGGATAGCAAGCAAAGTATTCCAACAGCGATACTAGGGCAGAAAATATCCACAATGTGATCACTAGAAAAAATGAAAGATGCTCTGGCCGATGACATTGATACCAGGTAAAGAAAAAAACAGATAAATATCTTTCCAAGCAGAGAGCTGTTAGAATATAGAAGCTGCAATTGTATCCAACTGCGTATATCAGTTCTATTAGATAGGACACAGATGCATTGACAAGACTTGGTTTTAAAAATAGCATAAAATAAATATATAGATAGATTAGAATACCAAGATCGGCAATAGTTACATTTAGGACATATACGGTAAACCTGGTCTTCTTAATTTTAAAGGAAAGAAAAAAAATAACCACTAGGTTTCCAAATATTCCCAAAATGCTGACTGGAATAGCAATGAGGATCATCGCTTATGTCAGTGTGGTGTGCTTTCTGTGCCACTTCAGTCTCATTTTCATTCGCATATATGGAATATTGCTAATCTGTTCTGGCGCAACACTGTTCACATGTTTTGAAATTCTTCTCAACCTGTCAAAAGCAAACACAATTTCTTGTTATTATGTTATGGGCTCTGTTCACGCAGATATCTAATGGGATTTTGTATTGAGCCGTGGTGGCACAGTGGTTAGAATGCAGTACTGCAGGCTACTTCTGCTGACTGCCGGCTGCCAGCAGTTTGACAGTTCGATTCTCACTGGTTCAAGGTTGACTCAGCCTTTCATCCTTCCAAGGTCAGCAAAATGAAGACCCCGATTGTTGGGGGCAATAAGCTGACTCTGTAAACCGCTTAGAAAGGGTTGGAAAGTACTGTGAAGCGGTATATAAGTCTTAAGTGCTATTGCTAGTGCTGCTGCAAAAAGAAAATCCGCAAACCATATTTTTTTTACATGTTACACAAAACTACAAGTAATCTTCAATAAACAACCACAAGTGGAATTGGCAATTTCGGTTGCTGAGCTGAATGAAAATGCAACTGTTCTTACGATCTTACTTCAGTTTTGCTTTGTTTTACCAACCTGAAAAGTCATAAATGTGAGGATTGGCCATAAACTTTTTCATCATTGTTGTAAATACAAATGGTCACTCTCTGAGGCAATCGCTAAACCAGGACTATTGTGTCATGTTACATGATTATTACTATTTCTTCATTCACCTAACAATAGGGAGGAAAGGGAATTTAAATTGATAATTTATTTATCCAGACAAATTTCTACATAATCCTCCAAATAGTTTCCCTGGTGATAAGATGATTGATCAAATATAGAAATCATTTATAATATAATTAGAAGCGAAGGGATCAAGTCTATTTATTTTGTAATACATTTTATCTAAATCAACAAATGTGTGTTAAAGTCTTCTTCTTATATTTCTTAGTAAAATGGCTTTTCCAGAACAAAATTACAACATGCAAGGACTCCTTTTCAGAAGTGGCCACTTCAATATACAATAATACTATGTGAACCAGTGTTGCATTCTAAATATAATATCTAGATTTGTGCCTAAATATTAAATGTTTTATGCCCAATGATTCCCACATGAACAAGGCAATCAGCAAACAGGTGCTGCAGATTCTAGAGATCAGATTGTTCATAGCAATTTTTGTGTTGGAGTGGGGCCCGATACTAATTGAAATGGTTCTAGATACCTCTTTAATTACTGATAAGGTAAGTAACCAGTAATCCTTTAGGTATTATTAACTAGCAATATCAGCAAAGGGAGGGGATGCTGGAGACGTAGTTTGGCATTGGGAAGACTACAGGGTCTCCATTCTTACACTGTCTATGCTGGAACTGTCCACAATCACCTATTAAGACACTGATTATGTAAAATAACTTGTATTGGAACTTATCAGTATCTACTTGAAGAGACTACTTATCCAATCACCTGTAGATCAAACTCTAACTCTGCCTCTCTGAAGCCAATACAGAATTACTCTTGAGGAATAGCAAACACGTTAGGAAAGACAGGAGAGGTCAACACATTAACCTTATTTCTGGAAAAAACACCAAAGAGAAAAGATGATTTTCATTTGCCTCAGTTCCAAACTTCCTTCCAGCTATTATAAGGACTATTCTACTTTTGGTGCAGTGATCTCTTTTAACAGTGTGATCACTGGTTAAATATTTTTACAATCAAATTACAGAATACATTATACAAGATTATATTCACAAATTCCTAGAATGCCTCTTAAATAGACACTTGTAGTAGTTAATAAATTTGTCTATCAAATTAGATAGAAAAGTAAATGCTACCATGTTTATAACCCCATATTTTTTCAGCTGTCTTTGATCAAGTTTCTGGTTCATCATAAACATCTAATTCTATGACCAGGTGCCTATGATGATGTATGGACCAAACAACAGAATGAGAATCCCATGACCTCACAGCAACTGTTAACCATAGTTTAATTGTGCTCAAAAGAGTATCATCCTGAATCTGTTTCATTGTGAATTTTGTCCTGGTTTGAGCACAGAGTCCCTCTTAATTTCCAAATAGAAATAGGTGATCTATAATATAAAAGAGGTAGGCCCACCATGACTTATGTTTATCATTTTTAATGGGCATCTTCTCTGGTTTATCAATATGCAGCTTAGAAACCAGAGATAACTGGAAAGAAATCACAAATAAATTAATAAGTAGTACTTACAAAAGAACCTTTAAATTATAGCTTGGAGTACGTGGAGTAGTCTCATTTTAATCTGTCTTATTAGTATTGTTGGATTGTATATATTACTCCATTTTTCTTCTAATTAGAATTTATTTTAATCTGCATTGTTTTATAAGCTTACTGTGTTATCTTTCTACATTTGCACCTTTTAATGAGAAATGATTATGATTTATATTCACTACGGGTTGTCTGCCCCACAGGTGAATCAATTTTTCCCATTTTGATCCAATTGAAAACCATGGCAGATTTTCTTCACGTTCCAAAGCACAGTAGTTAATTGTAGTGCACTCGTCCATGTAGCTACCTTCTTAATTTTATTCCATTTGAATTGCAAATAAGTTTATGCCCTTTTATTTGTTTCCTTCTGATTAGGACAAATACCCCATCCCAAACCTGAGAAAAACGAACATACTGTAAGCAAATATATGCATAAAACTTCTTCCTCCTTCTCTTCAGCCTCTCAAAATTTTTATCACTAGCTCTTCATGGTTTACTGTGATTTGTTGACAAAGCATAACTGACTAGGTTCTCATAGGCTAAACCCACATGACGTATACATCATGCATGATCTACGGCAATGTGTCTACCAGCCAGACTGTAAAAGTGCTATGTATTGCTGGGATCCCCAGTATTGTGCCTTTGGACAAGTTCACTAGATATCTAGTTTTCCCATTTGCTTTTTATTTTTTAATGTTTCCATTTATTACTTGGAGGTAGATATACTGAAAAAGGGAACTTCACCCTGAGTATCTCTATTTCCAAGAATGCTTTTAGGCTCCATAGGATATGTAGCATTTGAAAATAAAATTGTCAGCTTGCCTTATCTCTCAAACCCATTGGAGAATGCTGTTTTGTGCTTTCTTCACAAGGAGTGCCTGTAAGGAGTCAAACATGGGTGATCCTTACCTTCTCCTTGACCTGGAGAGGAGTTCTAAGCAGCTATTCCCCATCATCGGCTCCCAATTCAGCCATGCTTGCTGGCTTTGGAAAAAGCACAGTTGAGCTCAATCTGCCATACTGCACCGGAAGCCAATCATTGTCAGGTTTCTTTTAATAAAGATTCTGTTATGTTTTATAGAAACAAATCTGTGCTTTGAAATGTGAGGTTCAGATCCCACCTATCATTCTTGACCAGTTATTTATCTCTGAAGCTTATCAGGACAACTTTTGTGAAATGGCTCCTGGAGTAGAAGACTGGGTTCCACATAACATTTTGAACTTGGAAGTACTTTTGCCTTGTTCTTGAATGCTTGGAGTAGGCAGGAGTTTGCCTTCTTGAAAAACCTGTTTTTCAAGGAAACATGTTTACATGGATAGTCATTTTTTGAATGGGGAAGTCCCCTTTTTCCGAATGGACCTACAACAAAGTAAGATTCCAGATGGTGGCTTTTGACACTTAAATGATTGGGAATCCCAGAGACCCTGGATGCTGCTTTCAAATGATCATTCAATTTGTACTTTTACAGCACTGTTGTAAGTCGAGGACTCCCTGTATTTTGGCCTTAGGGGACTGCTTAGCTTTCTCAATGGTCTGATTGTACTGCCTACACTTCTTTCTCTTCTTTAGAATTTTCATTGAATGATCAACTCTTAACAGGTCACTGGTTCATTCTGTGGTGGCTCAGCTGATGACTGCATAAGCATTGCCCCCTCCATTCACAAAGAACAATACAAATTGGCATGAAATGTGCATTAGGTTTTTTTATATACGTATATGTTTTATATGCCTGCATGATATAATTTTCATACTGGGAATACCATACCAAGGTGATTTGTTCACCTGCCCCATTTACTATCCTGCTCTCGTTGTTGAGGAGCAATTTAAGGTCTCTGTTTTGGCTTCTTGCGGTTCTTTTTAAAACACAATCCTGAACTGGACCATCCTTCTGATGGAAGACTTTCTTTTGCAAGATAAAACACCTGTCCACTTTACAGGTTGGTCATCTTTGCCTCCTGCATGAAGTTTGGTTGGAGTGCTTTGAATTTGTACCAGCTGATCTCCTTATCTCTGCTCAATGCCAAGAACGAGGGCTTGGCATGTTATGGGGCATAGCACAGAATACACAGTCATATACTAGAAGTCAGTAACAGTGCATACAATATTTGTAAAGAATTTATTTTGCAGCAGAGAATGCACATCCATTTTCTTCTATGCATACAGTTGTTGGTTTTTCAGTCTGTGTTTGTGTTTTTACAATCATGACTGTTTTGTCTGACAAAGCTATTCCAAGAAACACACAGGATATCTCCATTTTCGGTTTCTTCCAACACCCAACAATGAGATATATCAAAGGACTGGCAAAACTGATGATAGACTCGAACAGTGCGCTAAGGTTACCCAGAATATATCCATCTATGCTGTTGATCCAGTACATTAAGATCCTAGCCAAGTTAAGTGGTACATTCAACATCAGAAAGAGAAGAACTGTGGTTACAATGATGATGTCTAGTCTCAGTGGAGGATCTTCCTCTTGTCTCACATGAATTCTAATCCATATGCCCAAAGAAAAAAATATCATACTTGGAATAAAAATTGTTTGAGTGATGATTAGTATTATGGTTGAAGTTGTACAACTGTCAATGTCACTGAAGTGTATTTCTATTATTGGAGAGCAAATATAGTGGATCACAATTGATACCAGGGAGGTGAACCCCCACAAGAAAAAGGACACAATGGCTGAGAAATTCGCGGGCCGAAACTGTTTATACCAAATAGGGAAAAAGCGAATGCACCATCTTTCAGCAGCGATAGCTGTAAAGATATAAAAGCCGACTTGATGACTGCTTAAATGCAAAATATGCAATATATGGTGATACATTAAACTGAAATTCACTGGTCTAAAAAACATAACATATTCAAAAATGATGCTGAAGGTCATAATGTTATTAGCAGCTGCCACACACACAAAATACAGGCTTAATTTAATCTTGAGCTTGCAGCAAAGGAGCCATAAAACAATTGAATTTCCTATGAATCCCAAAATGCAGATCGGAAGAGAGATGATTAGTACTTTTTCTTCTAAATTGTATTCCTCTATATCAAGAAAGTGGGAAGACAAGGGACTTTCCTCTGCCTCCATGTTGCTATTAAAATGTTTCATACTTTTTCTCAGCCTGTCAAATCAAACACAATTATTAACATAGGTGGGAAACTTTGAACAAAATCACCTTTAAGATAAAAGATGCTTTGACTGGGAAGAGCCAACCTAGATTACCTACTGAATACCATAACATCAAGGATTTGTTAGCCCTCTTTGAGAAGACAGATGAACACCTTATGTTCTTTACCATTTACTTTCTTTCATTCCAAGGCACAATATTCCACATGGCATGATAGTCCTCAGAAGAATCCCTAAATATTGACCTCTACTGTTTGTAATAACTTGAGTTAATTCTGGCTTCACCTCAGTTTTCAGCAAAAGAAAGGTTAGAATAGATGATCAGCCATTGTTGTATCAATACTGTATGCCACATGCTAACAGCACAATTTCAGCCACTGTGGCACATTTGGTCAATGTAGCATATGTGCCATCAAAATCCAATTTTATTCCCAAGTTTGTGCAAACTAGAAACTACCAATATGATGTTACCTATATCCCACCAACTAAATGCTGTATCCTGATACAGTACACGCTCAAAATATGACTTTAAGTGACTATTTTTTAAGTCAATATTGAGAGATATTGTACAATCTCATAAGTTGCACAGGTAATTCTCGGTTAACAATGGCAAAGGGGACTGGAATTGCCATCAATAAATGGCACAGGTCTAAAGCACAACAACATGCCCATGCTACTTAGTGCCAGCAATTCCAGCAGTCCCAGTTGGCATCATTAAGTGAGGACTTTGAGACCGCAACTTCCAATCTCCTGTTGGCTTCCCAATTGATTTTGCCTGTGGGAAGCCGGCAGGGAAGATGGCAAATTGCTATCACATGACTGGGATGCTGTGATGGCCAGAATTCTGAGGACCAGTCATAACTATCATTTGTTCAGCCCCATCCTAATTTTGAATGGTTGCTTGAACAAGTGATCGTTAAACAAGGACCATCTGTGGGGTCCTTGGTGCTCTCTGAGCTTGGTTGTTTTCTTACCAATGTAACACTGATTATGTTACCCAGTTTGGTAATGAAATGTCTGCAAAAAAACAACCAAGCTCAGAGAGCACCAAGGACCCCTCATTTCAACCCTGATCTACAAATATTTTCTTCCAAAGGACCATTTGTGTTTGTCTTTTTCATCACATTCTTCTGAGGTGAATTCTTCGATCAATAGTATGGGAAAAGAAATGCCTCCTTTCCTTTGCTTTATTTTGGAGGATGGGCAAGAGGTCTAATGTACAAAATCTCATTTCACCAAGCAGCAAGATACATTCCAAATTATTACCTGAGGATTGCAGCATAATTTGTAATAAACTCTGTTCTAACTAAGGATGCATTATCTTAATTTTCAGCACTTAATTTTTTTTTTCAAAGCACTTGGGCGGGAAGAACAAAAGCATATTGCAAAAAACAAAACCAATCATATGTGATTGCCAGGCAAGGAAGAGAGATAATTAAATATCTTTATATAAAAAGTGAAAGCACTTTTTCTGCCTCCTAAAGCTTGCTTCCCAGAATGGATAAGCAATACATTTACAAGATTATGTAACTATATTACAGCCCATATACCGTCAATTCTGGGTGAAAAAAAAATTGTTTTAAGTGTCAAAATATCAATAGGCAAGAAACATTTCCCAGGATTAAAGTGGTACATAAAGTAAAGATTGGAGAAATAGATGGACTGTAGACTGGCAGAGTATCTGATGACACGTAGCAAGGGGAAATAGGATTGATCACAATTTATAGGGCAGAGATGAATAAGCCAAGAGATAGAAAGGCTTGAAATTAGAAAGACGAGTGGGATGCTTTCTTCCACTGAGTTGGCAAGTATGAGGAACATCATCCTGTGGCCATTATGAATGGCACTTGACTGATCTTCCAACACCACTATTTTCCAAAGCCATAAGAAACTGGCCAAACCTCTACTTCAAATCATCTGTTGTTTTCTCATTTGAAGATCAGTCTCAGTTAACTAACACTTAAAAGAGAAAGCTGTGGCTAATCCATAGTGCTTGGGTCTAAACCTTTGGCATGGTTATTAAACCTCTTTCCAGAAGAGTGCCATTAAATTTCCTCAGGCTTTATTTTTGTTTTTTGTATCTCGGGTGTGATATATTCATTTCCTGTAGATCACTGAACAATCAATCAATCCACTGACTGGATATTCTCAGGAGATACAAATCATATACTACAGTGTATTTTTGGCCAGTCCCTACAAGCATCTTAACCAGTCACTTAATGATGTCGTGGCAAGAAATGTAGGTTTTAAAAGATTAACATAAGTATCTGTTAAACAAAATAATCAATACTAACATCAGATTCCAGTTCTCCTTTTAGTCTTCATTGATCAATCTTCTGTTTTTCACATTACTGCAATATAATTCTGCCAAGATAGAGCTGGCTCCACAATTATGATGTGTCCCTTGTGTAACAAATGGAATACTAGAATCTCATGACCTCAGAGCAGTTGTTATTAATAGCATGGTAAGGTTCACAATAGAATCACTTGAGACCTATTTTAATCTAGCTTCAGTTTTCAGAGTCTGTCTTGTAGATGAATTGTTGTGAAGAAAAGAAGAAATATGTGTACTTTTTAAAAAGTCTTTAGAATACATTTTGATTTTGTCAACAAAAGCATCTTTTGATCAGCCTGATTGGAATGGTGGTGAAGGACAAAACTTCCACTTTTGGCAGTGCTCTAGAGTATGACACCAAGACATTAATTCTTGTTTGTTTACAAATAAAACAGCGATCATAACCAACACACTTTCCTCCTGAACATATCCAACACACTTTCCTCTCCTATTTTCCCCACAACAACCCTGTTGGGTTGAACTGAGAGAGTGACTGGTTTACGGTCACCCAGCTGGCTTTCATGGCTAAGGCAGGACTTGAACTCATGGTCTCCTGCTTTCTAGCCTGGTACCTTAATCACTTTCTGTAAGAACTTTACCTTACTTTGGTGGGTGCTGTTTTCTCCCACAGCTCTAAGTATCAAATCAAATTATTATGGATCATGACCAGAGCTTTAAATATCTACATTAAATTGTCATGCAGAGATTTGCCACACCTTGCATTCCATATACAGTGGATATAAGTTTTAGTTTTCTTTTCCCTTCTTATTTTTTTGTATTCCTATGCCATGAGTTCTGAAAGTGGCTAACTCTCTTAAGTGGCTAGCAATCAAAAATTTTATAAAAAGAAAACAAACCTACCTCCCACCAAAAAATAGCAAGCTAACCCAGACACAGGAAAATATACAAAGTCATGTGTTTGGCCGATGTATCCCAACATTTCATACCATGCCTTCCTCTTGGGCTAGATGGAAAAACCAAGTCTTAATTGCTCTCCTGAAATTCAGAAGGGGATAGCATAGGGGCAGCTGACTATCCAGGTATAGCCATCTTAGTGTGTTTCTTGTTGGTCACTACTGTGTAAGCAATGAAGACATCTCAAGTTGACAGCTATGGTTGCACTTAAAATATTAATAGCCTTATTATTCCCAACATTTCCTCCCTCAGATTACAGAGCAGAATACAAGTTCTCTGCCTCTACTTTAATAGCCATCTCAGAATGATTTAAAAACTACAGGCTAGGGCTTCTCCTGTCCCAGTATACTCCCTGGGCAATTGGAATACAATCACAGTTCTTAACGTACTTGCCCTCTTATCAGGTGGAAAAGCATTGTTGCAGAGAGACTGGCACACCTAGGGGAGCAGAGAATTTTAGTCTAGAACAGTTTCCCAACCTTTCCGGCTTTGCAGACCGGTGTGTGTGTGTGCCCGTCACTCGTGTAAAGGCAGTGTGCACACGCGATCACCTGCTATTCGCACAAGGGATGCATGCACTCACCTGCCACTTCCACGGCCCAGTTCTGAACTTTTCAAGGCCTAGTAGTGGGCCACAGCCTGCGCGGTTGGGGACCCCGGTCTAGAATCCTTGTACGGGCACAAGAGGGTGAAGTCCAACCCCACCTTGAATGCCATTGAACCTTATCTAGTCTTACCCAGGTGCAAACAATCAGTTGGAGGAGATTCCCGCATTTAGGCATGAGTAATGTCAGCTAATTGAATTCTTCACTTGCAGACCTGGATGTTCCCACCTGACACTGATGTAATAGTATGTGTGGATATCATTGGAGATGAGGGAAAGAGATGCTGCATAGGAAATGATCAGACAATGGATTAATGGTCAGAGGAAGAAGCAGGAAAGACCCGCCCTAATTGATCAGGTGGTTAAAAGTGGCAGGGGTAATTTTGTACCTTCAGATTTGCAAGATTCTGTTAATGTAGCCTTAAAACAGATTTAGCTGATCTAGTCATTTCCTGTCTTGTTTGCCTGGGAAGGCTGAAAATAGCTCAATTTACAACATTTTAGAATCAAACTTAGGTCATATATTGTATAGAAAGGAGATTCTATGGGATCACCTTGACAAACCTCTATTTGGTTTATAACAATCCTGTATAAAAATCATTGATTTTATCTTTCAAAACTTCAGTTATCTTACTCTCTGTTAGTCATAGTTGTACCATAGTTTCCCCCCCACCACTCATTCTAATGTTTAATAGAGCCTTAAATGTTATCTAAGATAAGTGCAAGTCCATCCATCTAAGATAAAATGCAAGTCTTTTTGATGTGGCGGTCCCCGTGTCATGAAATTGTCTAAGGAATTCAATATTCATAAGACATCATTCCTATAATACAATACTATATGCTGTTTTATCTGAATCTATTCTTGAGGAGCAATGACTTTGTATCAGATTGTGTATTGGTTAATGCCTTATCGACTGTAACAGGCAGAACAAAGAGTCTTTTAAGAGTGTTTCAGATTCAAGTGGGTTTTAGTGTACTCAATAAATGTATTTTCTTAACTGAATCAATGAAGAAATTGAATTTATTGAATAAGAATTCATTCTATTCTGTTCTGTTCTGTTCTATTCTCTGGCATTACCGTGCACATAGCATTCTTAGTGTTTCTATGTTTTCAGAAAGACGTGATGGAGGCAGCTGCTTCTATGTGTTCTCTTTTGTCATTCTTTTTCTTGTACTATAGAATATAGAAAACACATCTATTTGTAGAGCCATTTCCTATTCATAGGAGAAATTAATCCAGCTATAAAGACCACACATGATGAAATGGTTCAGGTAAATAGTGCTAGTTTTATTTTTAGCGAAACAATATAACCAGTCCATCTTGTATGGTTGCTATGTAGTTTTCATTTTTATGAAATCATACTTTTTGATCATGCTTTTTTAAGGCGTTTTTCCCTTGTCAGAATGGCCCTTACAATTATAAAATCTTAAAATCCCATTTTTTAAAACATACGCTTGATTCCCCTAAAGGCATTAGGTAGTACATTAAGTTAGAAGTAGCAAACAGTAAATATATCTGTAATGTGCCTTTATGGGAAAGAAAAAGTTTCATAAGATGTCTTTATATCTTTTTCATTTCTGATGTCCAAATTCCTTTGTGAACAACTATAGCTAACTGGTGTCTGGAGCATCTGTGCTTTCTTTGTCGTTCAAAGCTCTCTCAAGCAACTTATACATAGGTTCTGCGGTCTTCTGTCTTTGCCGATTTCCAACAAAGAAATAGACCAAAGGATTGATGCTGGTCTTGATGGAGTCAAACAGCAGCGAGAGGTGAAATAGAGTCGGTTCACGAAGAGTGGTAACCCAGCTGCTTACAAAACCAAGAGTTTGAAATGTAACAATACAAATAAAAAAAAGAGCAACCATGATTGTGAGGGTGATGTCAAGTCT
The DNA here is from genome assembly GCA_023970755.1 of Azemiops feae. Taxonomy (NCBI): domain Eukaryota; kingdom Metazoa; phylum Chordata; class Lepidosauria; order Squamata; family Viperidae; genus Azemiops; species Azemiops feae. The sequence goes on along the minus strand of JALGBA010004174.1, from coordinate 1,423,373 downwards.
CGGTTTGGTCTTTGGCTTTGCTCTTTTCCACATTCTGATAAAAAGAGACAAAGCAGAAAAGGACATGATGGGGGAAAAAAACATAATCTGAGCAATAGATTCAAATAGTAATACCCCATTACATAAAGAATTGCCTGAATAGAGGGATGAAAGCAATTTGGGGTAGCAGACGACATATAATAACAGGGCCACTAGGCAAGACCAGACCCATATTATGCAGCATATATTTGTTGTGAAATCCTTTGGACGGTGATGTTGATAATAGAGTGGGAAAGAGACCATGAAATACCTTTCAACACACATAATTGTTAGTAAACAAATGCTGGCATTGCTTGACAATGAATAAATATTCTCCATTGCACGTGAAAAATAATAACTGATATAAAGTGATGTCAGAAATACAAAAAACACTATAAGGAAGTAAGCAGCCACAATAAAATCAGCTATTAACAAATTGAGAACATAAACTATGAATGTTGTCTTCTTCGCCTTGCTGCAGAGAAGCCAAAAGACAGTTGCATTTCCAATTAATCCCCAGAAACAGATTGGAATGGATAAAGCTGCCACCATTTCCAGGAAAAATCCTTTGCTGCCTATCTGTGGCCAATTATCTAGCTGTGTGTGATTTTTTTTCATTGTAATAGTGTGGGAAGGCACGGTAGTTGCTTCTGTCATGTTGACGTGGCCAGTGTTCAATAATTCTTCTCAATCTGTCAAAATTAAACACAATTCTCATTATTAAGCCACTGACATATTTTACAGAAGTAAGAAACACTCAAAAGTATCCCTTGTCCGGCAATAATACTATCATTGTGTTTCTTTCACACAGATTTATTGTAAGATAAGTGCTAACTGGAATGCATGCTGACATACAGTCTGTTTTTGGGGAGTCAGAAAATAGGTTTATGTTAAGATTTTAATAGGCCCTAGGGTGCTATTCTGTCTTCTGGAAATGTCCTTTGGATTATTTATTATAACACTATTAATAGCATAATGATTTCACTGAAAATGCTACACTGGTGTTGTCCTTTGTTAAGCCTATTTTGCCCAAACCTGCTCCCAACAGTGTGCAGAATGCTACAAACATACATTTTTATGCATTTTGGTCACCAGCCCATTCTGAACAGATTTAGTGATAACTGAATCTACACGGCCCATTTCCCATCAATTATTAATTTCTTTTTAAAGACAAGAGATGCTGACATCTTTAAAATATTACCTCATTAATTTCTGTTATTCCCAACTAACATTTCAAGATGTGAGACCCAATTAATGTTCAGTTAAAGGGAATCTTGCACCCAAAACAGCCCTTTGGGACACCGCATTACTCAGGGCAAGCATTTAGGCTGAAAAATCAGCTGTACTCAGGAAACTAACGTCTATAGGGGAGTGTTTACATTTAGGGTCACAGCAACCCCTGTTCAAGAAGAATAGAGCCAGAATTCAGTAAGACTGTATCATGTTTTAAGCTGGAAGGAATTGCAAGGCCCTGATAGGAACAAGGATCCAAGTCAGAGAAGAGAAAACAGTGGCCTCAAACTGAAGCCAGAAAAAGGCAGAATGATTCTGGAAATTTTCCTGGCACAAGGGTTTCTGGAGGAGAGACTAGTCTAGGGGATATGTACTGAGGGGCTTTCTTTGCCATCTCTTCTGTAAAATTACCCATTTTTTTCTGCATCATGGGGACTCCAACTTTGGCACTGCAAACCAGACTTGCTTTTGGAAAGATGTCAGAAGGCACAGACATGTATGCATATTATGGTTTGATGTTCTCAGGAGAAAAATAAGATAAAACATAAAAAAATAACATATTACTGCAACGTGCTCTATAGGGGGCTACCCTGGAAGAGTATTCAGAAGCTCCAACTGTATAGAATGCAGCAGCACGGACAGTTCTGGAAGTCGTTAGAGTGGCACATGTAACACTTGCTATTATGTGAGCTGCATTAGTTGCCAGTTTACTTCCAGGTCCAATTCAAGGTGTTGGTTATCATGTTTAAAGCCCTTCATGGCACCGGGCCAGGTTATTTGAGGAACTGTCTCACCCCATTGGGATTGGTTTGCCTTACTCGCTTCATCAAAAGAGCCCTTCTATGGAGTCCCATTGGCCAAGGAATTTTGGCTAGCAGAGTCAAGGAAAAAAAGCCTTCTCTGCCATGGCCCATGACCTCTGGAACATCTTGCCACTGGAGATGAGATCCACCTTCACACTTTTGGCCTTCTGGAAGGGCCTTAAATATGGCTCTGCAGGTTGGCTTGAGGCCCCAATGGGAGTGCACTATACTGGAAGTTGTTGGTTGAGTGAGAGTCAAAAAGTCTGCCCTGTACCATTCATGCTGTTGGTCTTTAACCTCTATTTGTTGTCAGTTTTAATGCTTTCATATTTATACTTTTATGCCATTGTAAGCTTCCTTGAATAGCGGTCCCCAACCTTTCCAGCAACACAGACCAGTAGCGGCTGTGGTGGTGGAGGGGAGGGGATGGTTTCGCACATGCAACCTATTCCCATGCATGCACAAATGGAGCGTTACATGCTTGCCTACCGCTTGCACAAACCGGTTCCCAATGGGCTGCAGACGGGTACCAACCAGGGGTTGTGTACCTTTGGCCTAGAGTCACTTTGGTTAGTGAGGCAGGCAGCATAAAAATTTAATAAATAAATAAAATATCTAATTCTCCAGAAGGATGAACTTGGCAACTTCCCAGGATACCTGTTGAACAGAGAAGTCATTGTTTGACTTCTCCATTTTTTTCTTTTCACCTTTGTTTCTACCTTGCTTATTTTCTTCTCAGAAGCTTGATACTGACAAAGTGTGAACAACTTTGGTGATATGTTCCAGCACAGCCAAGATATATGAGAACTTTATGACCTCACAGTGGTTCTTACTTCCGCTGTGATGGCATTTTCAAAGTTATCATTAATCTATTGTCTGGGGGCTTGGAGGTCAATAGATTTCAGCAGTTGGCAGATGAGCTGGACCTAAAAGGCAAGATTTTAATTTTCTGAACAGTTCCCCCCCCCCCCCATTATTCCATTAATCTGTGGATTTTTTAAAAAAATGAGATTGCAAAATAGAAGTGTCTCTGTATAGTGTCTTAATATTTGTGCATGTTGCTCTGACTGAGTATAGACCACAATAAAACTGAAGTTGAACTTTGTCATGGTTTCAGAACTTAATAGTAAGATGGGATAAGAATTCCTTGTTTGAACTTTCTTGCGTGATTCTATACAGTTACATTATTTAGTCTAAAAAATGTATTATTACATTAATATCCTACCTTTCCTCCAGGAGTTCAATCTCTAGTCTAGGTAATATTCTTGCCTCCAGTTAATCTCCATAACAACCCTATAGAGTAAATTGGCTGAAAGATACCAGCTGAAACTCACTAGTGAGTTTCGATGTAGGGTGGACTTGAACTAAATCTCTCAAATCTTGGTCCATTTTGTGGCCCAGCTTCACGAACAAGGATGAATTCCAGAGCTCAACACATAGCTTGCAGGTGTGCTGCATGCATTTGCATGCAAAAATTTGAACACCCTGGATCAAGCACATACTAGCTTAGTTGTTACCAATTGCTATTTTAACTCCTGCCTTTCCATATTTTTTCCAGAACCAATTATTCCTCCTTGTTGCAACATTTAGACATTTTGTAGGATAGTGATTATAATTTTCAGATAACAAAATAAAGAAACTGGTAATGACTCTTTTCTTGTTTTCTTATGCCCTTTGTGATTTTATCCTATTACACAGATTACATGTAATTTAAAGATTCTTGAGTAATTCTACAAAAAGAAGACAATAAATAATCCAGAGGATACTTAGCTCTGTTTTTCAGTTCCTATTTCATGAATACTGGCTGAGACTTGCTCTAAAGAATCTTGATATTCCACTTACAGGTAATCCTCAGCTTACAACAGTTCAAAGTTACATCACTAAATGACTTATGACCATTTTCCACACTTACAACCATTGCAGCATCTTCATGGTCATGTGACCAAAATTTGGATGCTTGGCAAACGGGTTCATATTTATGACGGTGACAGTGTTCTGGGGTCATTGAACAACTTTTGTGACCTTCTGACAAAGTCAGTGGGTAAGCCAGATTCACTTAACAACCGGGTTATTAACTTAACAACTGCAGTGATTCATTTAACAACTGTGGCAAGAAAAGTGGTCAAATGGGGCAAAACTCACTTAACAAATGTCTCGCTTAGCAACATAAATTTTGGGCTCAGTTATGGTTGTAAGTGGAGGACTATCTTTAATTGTAAAAAGGCTTGACCACATAGTGGGAGACCCCCAGCTTCTGCCCAAAAAAAAAAGGCACTTGATAAATATGGAAAAAAAGAGAAATAGAATAGGCAGGTTAGGAAACTAGGGGAAAAGCCAGAATGCTACATTCCAGGAGTGCTTAAATGACAATAGATTGGCTGGTGAAGAAAAAGCCAACAACAGACAGGCAGACCAGCTTTTTCTTCCTAGTCGGTTATGGACAATTTGCGATTCACTAAAGTTAATGCTAGTTGCTGTACCATTCTTTTTATATATATATATATATATATATATATATATACACACACACACAAAAGAAGTATCTAACTTGACAAGCTGATCATTTTTACTACTGAAAAAATACACTGTTCTTATCTATAGCAAGAAGATCTTACAGTATTTCCAAGAAATATGCTGGATCTGAAAGAGCAAAATCTGTGCAAGTTACTCCTAATCTGCCAGGTGTAAAAAATCAGGACCACACATTAAACTCCAGTTAAGTTGATTTACTGCTCATGCCTATACACAATAATCTGGGCAAATAAGATCAGCACTAAATTGGCACTAGGTAAGAGCTAAGAGAATTCAAGGAGGGTGAGGTAGCTTGGATCACTTGTTGGAACATAATGACTCCAGCTGATTCCTCTCTTGACTCTGCTCCCAGACTCTGCCTCCTCTTCTTTTACACTCTTCTCTTTCAACAACGCTTTGAACAATCAGTTCAATCAGCCCTTCAAAGTAGACCAGTCAAGAAAGAGACCCAGGGATTCCAGGAATGCTATGCTATGGCATAGGGCATGTTAATTTTAAAACACCATCCAAAACCTTCAATTCCCCTTTTTAAGGTCAACAAGGACAAGGTGTGTCTTTTCTTGGTCTTTTTATCATGCTTTCAACAATCCTGGGGTCAAATAATTGTTTTACTAGTCTTACTCCTCTTTTCAGTGTCAGAGTTAAAATCCTCTGTAGTATGGAATTTAAACCATATTAAGTTGTTAAATACAATTCAAATCCAAAAACATATGCATTTATTGATACAAATCAGTTGAAATCTATCACATATCCAAATTGTCCACAAGTCTAACTATGAATCAAATCTTGCCTCAGCCCACTTTGAGGAGAGTCATTGGTTGAAGTTTTTCTTGGTGATATTTGGTGAGAGGAGAAATAAAACCAGGGAATCCACCAATTGCTTTCCTTAATATCTGCATTCTATCTGCAAGGACAGTACCATTTGCTGGCCTTATTACTAAGGCAGAATAGGGACTGGTCATCAAGGCGGCTCAAAGATCAGGGTTTTTTTTTTAATGCAGCCTTGACGCACAGCCCTAAGTAAAGTATCCAAAGGGCAATACCTTAATTGCACATAATGGCTAAAGATTTGAGATGTGTTCTTTGTAGAAAAGAGTAAGCATAGTATAGAAACTTGTAGGTACATTAGAAGTAATGAGCAAAGCCAAACTTTATGCAATAAATGTAATCCATTTATTCTGGAACTCAAGGCAATAACAAATGGCATAATTTTTGATAGCATCCCTTTGATACAATCTTCTTGAATAAGTTCCTCCCTACATTTCTGTTGTTCCATCATCCAACAAAGCTCTCTCAAGTAATGTTAGCAAAGGTTTTTCACAATCAGTCATTGTCTTTGAATAGCCAACTATCAGGTAGACATAGGGGTTCCCACTGCTGTCAATGGCATCAAGAAAATGAAGAATGAGAAAGAGAATTGGAATATGGATTTTTGGAACCCAACGGGCTATGATTTCAATAATCCTCACTGAAGCAGCAAAGATAAGAAACAGAAGAACTGTGGCCACTATAGTGATATCAAGTCTTCTCAGAAGAGTTTCCTGGGATAAAATCAACATTCTTGTGAAAATAAGATATGTAGAAAAGACCATGATTGGAAGAAAAACGAGGAGGTTGATTATTACTCTGGCGATTTTTGTAGGCTCACAATGCTGATTAGTTTCCATAAGTAATGAATCAGTCTCCAAGTAGCACGAATAATATAATATGATGGCTAGCAGGCCAGATAAGCCCCACAAAATGGTACACATGATTTCTGAGAAATGCTTGGGCCGGTGAAGTTGATACCAGGCTGGAGAAAATACCATGATGTATCTTTCAGCAGTGATAGCTGTTAGCACATAGGTCTTGGCGTTGAATCCAAATGCATGTGCCAGCTCCATTATATTTAGCGAATATAGACTGATAGGAACAGCTTTCAAAAATAAAACAAAAACAATAACATAGTAGATGAGTACAACAAAATCAGCCACTACCAAATTTAGGAAATACACAGTAAAGTTAGTTTTCTTGATTGAGCAGCAGAGAAGGCAGAAGATAATTGCATTCCCAAGTAATCCTAAAATGCAGATTGGAATTGAAATTACCATAATTGTTTTTTGCAAAGAGTATCCAGTTTCCAGTTCTGTTGCAGCATATTTATGTTGTCCGATAGTATGGAAAGACAAAGAGTATGTTTCTGCCATCTTGCAGCTATCAGTTCGTGATCCTTTTCAATCTGCCAAAAATCAAACACAAAAAGTATTAGTGAGATGCGGCAAAGTATGTAGGTAGGAAAACTTAAATGAATCAGCTTTTCAGATAGGAATGCTTGTTTGATTGTCCCCACAAGATTGGGTAGAAAAATCTAACCTAATCATCATCTTACTTTGGCTGAATGTTTTTACTGGATCTTCATTTAGAAGGCACACAGATAATGCTTTCAAAAGATGGTATGACCTTTACAATTTAGCAGTAAGGTATAGCATAGATGATCCATGACTTTACCAGGAAGTGTCCCTGCAGTTTTATGGCAAGATTTCAGAAGTGGTTTGTCCTTGTCTCCTTGGACTGAGAGGGAGACTGGCACAAGGTCATCCAACTTGATTTGTGCCTAAGGCGGGACTAGAACTCATAGTCTTCTACTTTCCAGTCTGTGCCTTAAATGTTACCCCAAACTAGCTCCATTAAAATATATTAATCAATCAAACAAAAAAGCTATAAAAAAAAACACAGATCCAAATAAAAAGATTTTTGCATGAGTAGGAAGGGAGAATAGAGTGGGACCTAGTCTGATGTCCCTTAGGAAGGTGTTGCGAAATCTGAAAAGCTACTTAAAAAGTTCCCTGTTGGAAGGACACCTCCTAAAGGCCTTAATGCCCAGTCTGGCATGTATATAGAAAAGTTACTTTTCAAGTAGTTTAATCCGAGAGTGGGCAAACTTTCTGTAATTTGGGGACCACATGGGTTGCTTGGCCAGCAATTCTGAGAGCTGAATCCACACATCTTAAAGTTGCTAAAGTTGAGAAATACTGTACTAGAGGCTGGCACCAGCTTTCTGCATGTTTTTTCCCCCCTATTAAAAGAATCTTTTTAAATTCAAGTGGGGTAGAATTTAGTACCAGCCCAGTTTAGCATTTTGAGATCTGTAGCTGCAGTATTTGATAATAAACTATAATCCATTTTACTTGGGAATTAAATAAGGCACATGATTAGCAAAGCGTGAATCGGGAATTGTGACATTTTCATCTTAATAAGAACTTATGAGGCAAAGAACACATCAATTCAGATGTACAACCGATAATAATTTGGATCCTTCCCTTACAGGGAAGATTAATTGTCATTTGTGGAAATAGCTGTAATCCAGTGGAGATTCCTGCTAATAGGCGGGGGCAGATGATTTTCTAGTTTCCCCTTGCCTTGACAATTTCTCCTGTGCCTCCCTCTCAGCCTTCTAGAGAGATCTACAGCAGAGATACAGATTTTAATGGTCACCAGGGACAAATGTGGGAGAGACAATTAGTGTTATGACCAGTTAAGCAGAGACCTAAGATGTTCTGTGATGAACATATATTTGATGTTAGTATTCCAGGATGCTTGGATGCTTCATGGATAATTTGTCTCTGATTCATTCATGTAATAAATAATAATATTCCTGGGTTGAATTTCCTATGCCATCTTTAAATTGCAGTGCAATAGGCTTATTATTTATGATCAAACTTGATGATATTGTTCTACTGCACAAACGTTTGGATTCCACCATTGGATTGTTCTCCCCATCACAGAACTTCTAATTAATCCCCCATTAATGCTTAGCTTTCAGAAAACCTATCCAGAACTTTTTTCATTTTCCTTGATATCAAATAATTTCAAATGTTCCTTCCTTTCTGAATTGACAGACCTGATGTGAAATTTCACATGTTCATGCCAGTTAAAAAAAAAAAAGAATGCAGCAACTTATCTAAAAACTACTTTCTTCCCTACTGAAATTAAAGGCAGTCCTCACTTAACAATGGTATTTGGGACCAGCAACTCCATCACTAAGCAACACGGTCTTAAAGCTGATGTCACATGACCATGCCAACTTAACACAGCAGTGGTGATAGTCCCAGTTGAAGTCAGTAGGTGAATCCCGCACAGTTACAATTCCCTGGGTCACATGATCCCCATTTGAGACCTCCTGCTGGCTTCCCCTTTGCTTTGTCAGAAGCAAGCAGAGAAGATTGCAAACAGCGATCATATGACTGTGCGACATAATTGTGAGCTGGTTGCTCGGTGCCCAAAGTGAGATCCCGTGACTCTAGAGATGCTGCAGTGGGCTCAACTATCAGGACCCATTATAAGTTACCCTTGTTTAGCACCACCATAATCTTGAATAGATGCTCAGCAATGGTTTTTCAATTAGGATTGACTGTATCTATAGTTAATATTATAATGAAAGACCCATGCTTTGGGGCATCTGTGAGGGCAGAGAGTAAGAGGTGAGATGGTGCCTATGACCATAAAATCAAAAACTCCCTGTGGCAAATTACATTAAAATGGGAATGAGCCATTGGTCTCACAGTTGTGGCCCCTATCTAATTTTTCTGACATCCTCTCTTCCCCATAGATGTACTACAAGAACAGGAACTACACAAGATGCAATCAATCATGGTCAGGATGCTATTGAGGACAAACTGGTTTTTTAAATTACATATCAGTCATCTCAGAATAGAAAGAATTCTCACTCAGAATTAAGACAAGAGGAGTAGAGATTCATACTTCTAGTAACATGAAAAATAAAAAATAGTGTTTCTTTAAGGGTAGTAATGCAAAATTTGAGGGCACCATTTGTTACTGGCATATTCATTGCCATTATGAGTTAGCAGGCTATGTGAATAGGGAAACAGGATTTGTTAGTTCCTTAAAGGTCTAATCTAATCTACTGGAAAGGAGGGAAAACAAACAAACAAAAATGGTCAAATATATGGTCATAAGTATTTTGTTTCTCTGGCTCTTAGTTGTTTGGGGCTTGTTCAACAATTTGGGACACAGTCATTAGGAGATGGTCTGTTCACAGTCCTGCAGACCCCCTCCATATTAAGAAATCAACTCTATTCCAGAAGGCATTATATTTGATTGCTACCAGTTCTATTTTTTTCTGGGTAGATGACTAAATCCATCTACTGTATATCTAACTGGTGGTTTAGGAACTTGTAACTTAATCCAGGAAGAGTCTCTAATTTATGTATCACCCAATACATTCAAAATGTATCAACTTTCTATAGATGAAAATAAGATTTTCATCCCTTTCATCTGTTATTTAATTTCCCTTTCAATAATCATATGCTCAATTATGATAGCTGGCAATTTAGCCATGATGGAATGTTATTATAATAAAGCCGTGATGATGTGACCAATGACAATAACATCATTATCAATTTGGTAAGAACAGCAGCTAACTACAAAACTAAATTTTACCGTTACTACACTCCAGTTCCCTTTCAGTCTTGCCTGATTATGCTTCTGCCTTTATATGAAGCTTTACTGCTTGCTGCAAAAGTATGGCCAACTACATGATAATGGGGGTCCTGTGTAATAAACAGAAGATGATATTTTCATGACCTCATAGAAACTGTTAGCTGCTATGTTGCAAAGTTCACAGTCATTGTCCTTCATATCAATTGAGATCTAACTTCATGATTTTGGCTGAAGTCTCATTTGATCAGTATGATAGATGAACTATTCTTAGAGTCAAAAAGAGCATTAGTTTTTTGCTGATAGTCCTCATTTTCTCAGCAACTTTTGAGGTTATCAGCTGTGAGTTTCTGCTGGGATGGCTTGGGTGGTTTGAAAACAAGATCATGAAATAGCAGTGATTCTGTTCCTTCCAGGTGGGAAGATTCTATAACAATCTACTCTCTTTGAATTCTTCACTTTAAATAGGTTGCTTCTTTTAGAACAATTAACCAGTGGAACAACCTGCCTCCAGAAGCGGTGAATGCTCCAACACTGGAAGTTTTTAAGAACAGACTGGACAGCCCATTGTCTGAAATGGTATAGGGTTTCCTGCCTGAGCAGGGGGTTGGACTCGATGACCTCCAAGGTCCCTTCCAACTTTATTATTATTATTATTATTATTATTATTATTATTATTATTATTATTATTATTATTATTATTATTATTATTATTATTATTATTATTATTATTATTATTATTATTATTATTATTATTATTTTATGAATTTTGGGTTTGATTTCATTAATGGAAATGAATAACATGAGACTCAAGGTAGAAATATTAACCCCACAAACCCATAGATGGCCAATATGTCTGTTTTAGATGGGGTCGTTCTATGTACAGAGGATCATATTAAGATGAAAAATACCCCACATCCAGCATTATTGCTGGATGCCAGAAGGAAGTCATGGCTAGAAGTGTTACTCCATTAAATTTTAATCATCCCCACTTTATAGAGGAATCTGATGAGACTGCCTCTGTGGTGATGATTATGGAAGGTCTAAAATAATAAAAGTGGCAATTGTGACTTACTTTCTTATACCTTCCCCTTGCAGGCATGGCTACTTTTACTGTAGTTTGGAATTTTCATTGGTTCATAACCCAGTAGCCTATTTTGTTTTTCTTCTGTGCCATCATGCCAATTCTTGGAGATTGCCTGGACCAGTTCTTACAATTTTCTTGGCAAGATTTTTAGAAGTGCTTGCAATTGCCTCCTTTCTAGGGCTGAGAGAAAGTCACTAGCCCAAGGTCACTCAACTGGCTTTGTGCCTAAGGCAGGACTAGAATTCATGGTGTTCTGGTTTCTAGGCTGATGCCTTGGCCACTACATCAAACTAGTTCTCAGCCTAATTTTAATGAAGTATAAAATATAATTTCAAGTTTATTATGGGCTCAAATTCAGGCTACCCAAATGGTCTCATTTTAGATCATTAAGAGTTTGTTCTTTTCTCTGTCTTTGATGAAAATTATGCTGTTTTAATTAGTAAATCCATTTATATTAACATTTACCAAAAAACAGAAGTTGCTTGGGAGATTGCCTTGAAGAAGGAATGCAAAACTGTTGAGGTCAATTTAGCCATAGGAAGGATGAGGGGCGAGAAAAAAAACACGAGATAACTCTGCCTTGATTGTGTATGCATAAGAGGGAATAGAAGAAAACTCTAATAGGCTTTGAAGATTCTGTAATTATAACTTATAGCAATAGTAGACCTTATATCGTATTGGTATAATATCATGTGTTTGATATCATCGTGCTACATGTAATGTCACTTGCACTCCTCTCCAGCACATTCCTACTTCTAGAAGTTGGAATATCCAGCTCATGTGGTAGATGTACATGGAGAGCAGCAAAATGACCCCATATAGGACTTATACTCAAAACATGTTTAAGTCATCAGCCACTAACCAGGTTGAATTACCTTACTAGTGATTCTGACAGCACATGATCACATTAACTTAGCTGTGAGCTTGGTAGCTTGTGTTCTGGATCCATGCCCCTCTTGGCTGGTTAAGGCTTCCAAGAAAGTGACATGGTTGGGTGCGTGAGGGGGGACTAATATCTATTTTAGGGAAGGGGTGGTTCTGTCAGGCTGGAAGGTGGTGGTGAAAAGCCCCCTTCTCTAACCCACTGTGTTGAATTACTTTTGTTTTTGACTCTTGATGGGGTAGCACTTACCGAGGCAGAATTGATGTACAATTTGAGGATCTTCCTGGATTTGTAGCTTCTGCTCAAGAAGCAGTTGGCAGCTGTGGCTAGGGACCCTTTGCACAGATATATCTTGTGTATCAATCACACTCAATTGTGGACTTGGATGCCCTGCCCAGGATCACTCATGCCTTGGTCACTTTCAAGTTGGACTATTGCAATGTGTTCTGCATGAGACTGTCTTTGGAGACCTCCTGGAAATTACAGTTGGTCCACAATATAGCATTTGGCATGGTAATAGACACCCCTCAGTTTGCCAATAGTATACCATTGCTGTGTGAGCTGAATTGGCTTCTAGTTTCTTTCTGGGTGGAATTCAAGGTACTATGGTAGTTATCACCTTTATATATATATACTTTATATATGTTGTTTATCTACAAAAAAATTAAATTAAGCAACACTAAATTTATTATAATTCAAACAATAAAAGAAAACACCAGGGAAGAAATAATCTCAAAAAAGAAGATGTCCCCTGCCATCTATTGTGCAGCTAACAAGGTCCTGCAGAGCTGAATAACACAAACAAATTAGCTGTTGGACAATCGCATCTCTTACTCTTTGCCAAGTGTTAGGACAGTGATCAGGTGCCCAGAACTGGTTCTTTTGGATTCATAGACAATAAGCATACCAGTAAATAAAGGGATTTCAAACTTTATTATTAGCTCAAGCAAACAGATTTAAAACATAATGTAAAAAGCATACATACCAAGTAAGATGATACCCAAATCTCTTACAACTTGCCAGGAGCTCCTTAATAACGTTAGCAGAGATACCCCAAGGAAGCTCAGTTTCCACAGTATCCAATGCTAGGTTCTATGCAGATGCTCCCAACAAACAACAACCCAAAGTTTTTTTTATCAAAATTTGACACCATGACTTCATGGCTCTGCTGTGGTCATGAGACTATAAGACCTGGCCTTGACTAGGTGGCACATGACTCTAGGATGGGAATTAAAAATCTGAGACTTTCACAGTAAGAGAGGTTTGCAGCTATGTAAAGGTTTTCTTCTCCCCACCTATTCAGTAAGCAATCAGGTTAGTTCAGATAGAGCTCTAAACTTCTATGCTTTTTTTAATGTGAAGGAGAAATCAAAATATGTCACTAAACTCCTCAAAATAACAACGATCTTCCACATTGCCACTATGTTTTCTTCACCAGCAACAAAAATGATCAAAAACAGGCAAATCTAGGTAAACTGGCTAATAATCAAGATTGACATCCCCATTATTTTCAGGAGATTGTAAGCAAAAGTAGGGTTGCAGCAGATATCTCGCTGCCCTTTCAGGATTGTAGAAAAATGTCTTCTTTCTTCTTCTCTGAATCAAATAATGCAGTTCTAGTTTCCTCTTTTAGATCTGGCTGGAATCGTGGAAATTATATTTTTAAAATCATCAGGGAAGAAACTCAATAAACAATGCTGAGAGGGCAAATGCTGAGAAAGAAGTGGTGGCAAGGACTCAGTGTTGGGATTCAAATATGTGAACAACCGGTTCTCTCTGTGGATGCTGCTTCCGGAAGTCTGTTCTGGGCCTGGGCAACAAAAAAATTAGCTACCGGTTCTGCCAAAGTGGTGCAAACTGGCTGAATCCCACCACTGCAAGGGCTGGAGAGGGACTAGTGTAGGGGTAGGCAACCTTAGCTCTTTTATGACTCGTGGACTTCAAGTCCCAGAATTCCTGAGTCAGCTATGCTGACTCAGGAATTCTGGGAGTTGAAGTCCACGAGTCATAAAAGAGCCAAGGTTGCCTACCCCTGGACTAGTGGGAAAGGTGCTTGCTTTCAGATTGTATGGGCCTTGATGCTCTGATAGGATAATGTTGGATTAAAGAGGTATAGTGGCATGGCTGAACCCATAGGGTGGAAAGGAATCCTTTTTTTAATATATCTGGAGTTCAGGTGTAAAGATCAAAGAAAAAGATGCATTGTCAATGAAGAAAAATTATACCTGTGCTCATATCTACCATTATATAGGGGGAGTTGCAGGAAGCAAGAGGATAGGAAGTCAAGATGATCATTTCATATATATCCCAGGATATTATATTTGAGCATGGGTCACATTGAGTATGTATTACATCCCCATCCATTCCATCTGTAATTATTCCCCACTTTAAATGCAATCCATTATTCCCTAACCTTGTCCCCATCTTCTGCAGATGTTCCTAAACATATTCAGGTATTATTTTCTTCTTTCCTAGGAAATAAAATGTCCTCTTAAGAAAATCAGTATCCACAAATACCTCTGACTATAATGTCACAAATGCCATTACTTTTAGCAATATCGGAAGTGAAGAGAGAGTTGTGTGAGTCCTTCTTTATCTACAGCTAAAGTAGGAGAAGCTGGTTAAAGCTTATTGCAAACTGTTATTTTGCTGTTTTCAAAATGTCAGCTCCATTTTCTTTGCAATAAAATAAAGAACAGGGACACAACATGTAACATTCTACAAGAAACAAACAAGCCAAAATAAATGGCATAATGCAAAAGAAGTTTGCACATGGACACAATTAGAGCTTTGGCCCATGTGTCCATCGCATATTGAAGAAAACTACATATATGAAGGTCCAAGAGACTTCTGAAGTTAATTTGCAAAAAAAAAAAAAAAAAATCAAGGTCATTGAGAAAGGCTCTCTATTATCAGCTGCAAACAATAATTGTTGATGACCTAAAAAGCGAAACCAAAGTAAAATTATATATATCCTAGTGAAGGTAAGAAAATGGGGGGGAAAAAATCAGGCTGCAGGTAGAGAGGTGGTGTGGTTACAGAAAAGGAAATCTGCCCTGGCAAATCATCATTCTGGAACATGTTAGAGAACTGACTTCTTCGTAAGCAGCCTTTTGAATGAATCAATCACTTTTCACCAAATGGATCTGTCAAAAGCTGCTTTTAGTGGGAATGAGTGTTCATGCCACTTGTTTACTGCTTGTATGATCCAAGGTTTCAACATTGCAGGATCTATAGATCACTACATGCAAAGGGTCCTTAGAATGCTGCTCTTTCTGTCTCCCAACAAAAAAGTAAACAAAAGGATTGAGGCTGCTGTTGATTAAATTAAGCAAGAAAAAGCTATGAATGATGGTCCAATTTAAGTCCATTGTTGGCTGCATGTATTGCATCAGACATAGGATCTTGTGAGGCACAGCCAAGATAAGAAACAGAATGACTGTGATAACAACAGTACGATAAAACCGAGCTGGAGATTTTGACTGTGGGTATCTAGATAATTTGATAAACAGGCTGAAGCTACAAAAGACCATAACTGGCAAAAATAGCATGAAAACGATGACAATGAATATATTTGCCGGGTGTGAAGCTCTGGAAGAGGTGTATTCCTGCCAACATATATAGTCTATTCCCACCATGATACAGGAGAGGGCCCACAGGACCGCACATAGTATGGTGGAAAGATGCTTTGGCCGATTAAAACGATAGCAGAGAGGGAAATAAGTGGCCACATACCTCTCCACGCTAATTGCTGTCAAGAGGAAAAAACTGGTATTGAATCCAAAAAAAGTCAAGCTATTAAATACCGAATAGAAATCCGAATCCAAAAGAGTGTCTTCCCATATAACTAGATGAATAACAAAGTATATGATGTGACAGAAGAGGACACTGAAATCAGCGATGGCTAAATTTAGCACATATACTGTGTATTTAGTCTTTTTGATTCTACAACAGAGAAACCAGAAGATAGCTCCATTGCTGAAAAGTCCCAAAGCAAAGACAGGTAGAGCAACGTATAACAATATTATCAGACTGTCATCTTCTCGGAATGAATCTTGGGTCTCATTTATCTTGGCTTCGTGAACAGTAGGAGCGGCCTCTGTGATCAAGGCATGTATGGAGTGGCCAGTATTCTTCTCTTCCCTGTAAAAATAGGAAGAACCCCACAATTATTAAGACTGTCAAACTTTGTATTGCAAATAAAAGGATTTGGAAAGATCCATCTAACCAGAAAGGCTTCCTAGTCATTTCTCTCCTTGATTCCCTGTGACATTCATGTCAACACTACGTGAGTAGGTGTAGGGTAATATTTCCACACTTTAGCAGATAAATTGTTTGCGAAGTTTTTACTCAAGCAGTCTTTTTTCCTTAATATTTGCAGCATATGAGTTCATCCCATCTACCTGCTCTTTTCTTCTTTTTGATTTCCAGTTGTAACACGTTCCGAGAAATGTAATAGTTTGACCATGAGCCAATTTCAAGCTCTGCAGTAAGAAAACAGATTGCCTTATTTGTACCACACTGTACTCTCTCCCTCCCTCCCTCCTCTGTGTCTGGGTGCAGCTATTGCAGCTGGCAGCTGAACAAAGGGAAGGGTCACTCTGGCAAAACAAACTACAGCACAATACTTTTGGCTCTTCGTGGCACCTACATGTGACCTATATGTTTCTCTTTCCACCCTATTTCTTTTCCTGTTCTTTCTTAAACCGTAAGCTGGTGTGCATGGAATATCTTGTTTTCTTAACAGCTCTCATCTCGGTTGCACTGAATGCATTTCTTTTCCTGAAATACACACGGGACAGAAAAAATTCCCATGCATTTTCTTCTCTGAGTTCTCATTCCGTTTTACAGCTAATCTTTCAAGCAAGAAGAGAGTTGCAAACAGTCCTTATGAGCACAGTGAGGTGCTCTTAAACTGGTTACCTCTGTTTGCAAGGCACAACTGCTTCAGTTTGTTCTAAGCTGGAGTAAATAGACCGTGACCAGGAAGCCGATGGCCTTGGGTGTGCCACTCAAAAACAAGAGCTCTTTGCAGAAAGGTAGCTGGTAACCTGGGATTTCCTGAAACAAAAATCCAATAACCCATCTGGTTCAGAGGCACCTTAACACTGTTGAAAGTGAACCTTCAGTGAACACTCTATGAAATATTTGCAGGATCTGCCTGATCATGGAAGGCTAGTTCAGTGCAAAACAAATCTAGTGTTGTTTGGTGTTAAAAATAACTAACACAAACCCCACATCTGGTTGGATGTAGGTGATTGCAGTAGACACTATTCCCCCCCCCCTTGACTCAGTTGTGACATGCAGATATGGCCACTTAGTTATTAAGAAGTCACCAACATGGTTGAATGTCCTGTTTTGGATTATACCTCATCTTTCTAGAAATCTATAGTTTTCCAGATTTTCTAGGTTTCAACGAAATCCCAAAGGAAGGCAACATAAAGGAATATCTTCCTTTTTTTTTTTTTTTTTTTAGTAATGGTGCCATTAATGTAAGCTTGCTCTTGAAAAAGTTGTAGAAATTTTCTCCTTCTCTAGAAATTGCCTATCTACCCATTTGATACAGGTTTGGCAAGGGCATTTCAGTCCAGCTCTTGCTGAAATATTTGCTGAAATAATAGCAATCCCATCTGTCATAAAAATTCATGTGCTCTGCTGAAATGTACACTATATTTCCCAATAGGGGAGAGCCCTAGGTTTGATGGCAGGCATATGTGCCTTTGCTGTTCAGCCCAAAAAAGGGAAAAGATTCTTTCACTTCTAATTTTTTCAAAATCTTAGCTGAGAAATGTTTTAAGATGAGAAACCCATGACCCCAAAATGAAGGGCAATATTCAATTTTTTTGTAGTGATTCTAACACTCCTCAATCTGGGATCTACTTATCACAGGAGACTAATCTCTAAATTTGGAGTGACACTGGAAATTTAATAAAAGGAGTAAAAGCATTGCAGAAGGAAAAAGAATGAAAACGAAGAAAACACATTTAGGGAACATACTTAGTAGCTGGAGTACTGCCTACCTCCGCAGAGAACATATTTCCCAACATTCCTAACAAGCCTTTTTAATTTCAAAACTTAGTTCGTAAATCCATATCCATAACTCTAATGCAATTCTGTTGGTAAATTAGAAAGACTAATATTGCACTGAGTTATGTAGGTGGGGCAAATCTTTATGCTACTAGTCCTTTGATTACTTAACTTTGACATTCAGAGACAGAGCATCTCTAAAATCTCTCAACAGGGCTGAGAAAGACCTTCACTAAATTCCTCAAGAACTGCTGTCAGGAACTTTGGAATATCAAAGGCGTTGAAAGCCCACCTTGTTCCCCAAAGGTGCTACTGAAGCTTGGAGTCAACTTTAGTCTCTTCCCTGGCCCTTTTCACCAGCCAAGTGAAGCAGGGTTCCAATGCAGAAGTGCAGAGTAAGATCATAGAGACCTTTGCCTATACAGTACTTCCACAGGGTCAACAACTTCTAGAAAGAGTACAGAGAAGAGCAACAAAGATGATTAGGGGACTGGAGGCTAAAGCATATAAGGAACGGTTGCTGGAATTGGGTATGTCTAGTTTAATGAAGAGAAGGACGAGGGGGGATGTGATAGCAGTGTTCCAGTATCTCAGGGGCTGCCACAAAGAAGAGGGAGTCAAGCTATTTTCCAAGGCGCCTGAAGGCAGGACAAGAAGCAACGGATGGAAACTAATCAAGGAGAGAAGCAACCTAGAACTAAGGAGAAACTTCCCGACAGTTAGAACAATTAACCAGTGGAACAACCTGCCTCCAGAAGCGGTGAATGCTCCAACACTGGAAGTTTTTAAGAAGAGACTGGACAGCCATTTGTCTGAAATGGTATAGGGTTTCCTGCCTGAGCAGGGGGTTGGACTAGATGACCTCCAAGGTCCCTTCCAACTTTATTATTATTATTATTATAAAACATCAGAAGGCACCCCTGTAATTGATTCAGTGGCTCTTTTTACCAGGTTCAAAGAAAATCCAACCACTGCCAATAGGCAGGCAATCAAAACTGCATGCGGGATTTCTAATGGCAGAATAGAGGTCAAGTTCTATAAACAGATGTAATGGGTAGGATGATGGGGAAAGGATAGGCATGTATGCAGACACACACTTACAACTACAAACTAAAATTATATTTATAGTTACAGTATTTCTCATGGAAATAATGCTTAGTTCTACTATACAGTGGCGTTAAACAAGCCAATAGATATCTATATAGATACATTTATAAATGGAAGGGGTTTTCAAACAGTTCTTAACCATCTTAACTTGTTCCCTCTCTTTAATCATTGTTTTGGTATTCTACCTCTTTATCTAGTGATCTGACTTTGGCATTGGCTTTTAGGCAAGAGAAGAGCAGGGAAAGAGGGGAAAAATAACTTTTTCCTGAGCTGCTTAGAATTCTAGCATCTTAGTTCAAGATTTTTCCTGCTGACTCCTGGTCTGGCCTTTCTAAATTACTTTCTGATGAAAAGGATCACAGAATAAGGAAATGGTTGAAGGACTTGGGGGTCTCTGTTTCAGGTTTCCATTCAGCCTTGGGGCCCATTGGGTGCCTGGGGGCTAGTCTGTCCCTTTCTCAGCCTCATCTCACCTCACATTTCTTTTTGCTGTGAGAATGAAATGTGGAAAGCCTCATGTAAGTCAGCTTTTATGTTCATTAAAAAAAGGTAGGACATATGTGCAATAAACAACTAATAAACATATTTGGGGTGTGAATGCATGCATATACAGATTTCTGAAGGGCAATTTAAGAAAAGTGAAAGAAATGAAATAATATTTTAAAAAAGCTAAAGGGCTCATGAGATGAGTTTATACATTCACTGTATTTCTTAGGCAAACCTGAAAAGGAAGGTAAAGCCTCCAGAGGACAAATTCATGCCAATGTTCATCTTGCATGAAACAGCGCCTCACTAGACAAACACAGGTGCCGTCAGTATGTTAATGGGCATTTCTGGATTTCTCAAAATATATAACTGAAAATTGGAAGTGCTAGAGTTCTTTCTTTTTTCTTTGCACTAAGGCATACTTCGTGTTTCAGCCATAATTTGCTAAATAAGCCAACATGGGCTGGGTTCAACATTACATATCACTAAACCATAAACAATGGTTAACACAACAAACAGCTAAATTCATATTACAATACAGCCTAATCCCAAATAACCCATATTATAGCTTCGCTCAATGTGTGAACTGAGCTTCTGGTTAAGTCAGTATCTCTGGGAGACTGATTATTCTAGTTTGCCCCAAAAATAAGCTGCAGACATTGTTCCTTTTTGTTATTCTCTTACATTTCCCATAATGGCTCATACTGATTTTTTTAAAAAGTGAATCAATGAAGTAATCATTTTCCCAAAGGATATTCTCAGATGAATTAATTAGCTCCCTTGTCCTCTAAGAGGAGAGAGAGGGAAAGAGAGAGAGAGAGAGAGAGTAAGTGAGTGAGTGAATGAGGGGGGGGGGGAGATTCTTCTTTTCTTTCCAAAAAGAAGAAAATATGAGGTAAGACAGGCAGAATTTATGTAAATACTGAGGTGTGCATTTGAATAAGGATAGAATGAAGTGAGAGAATGTTATCCACAGTATGGGTACATAAACCATATACCAACAAGAATGAGAAAATCCTGAAGAATGAAGAATAGCTACGGACAAGATCCTGCAAAGAAATACTGTTCTATGGGCCATGATAAAATGAAAATCCAAAATCCATAGAAGCAATGCCTTTATGAAGCCAACTGAAGTGTTACAAAAAGGTAAAAATTTAGAGTTTCCAAAAATGTCTTCATCAGTCAAGACAGTTAAAAGCAGGGGAGAAAAAGGAAACAGAACAAATTTTCCTAATCATGGAGCTATACCAATGTATGTTCTTTGTGGGGCAAGATACCAATTGGATCTTAGCAGATACTGCATCTATTACACAAGGGTCTTTCCTAAACTATTCAGGTAGGAATAAACCAGTAATATTTTTAAGTCATCAGTTTTTCGAAATAAAGCTATCCCCAATATAGGGAGTTCTCAATCACATCTTGGAACCTTCAATCAATTTTATATTTTCTCATATCCCCAAAGCAGCAGATAGGTTGAACAATAAACACAATGAAAAGAAAAAGAGCTGAAATAATATATTTCTTATTTTGCACAATCGCCTCCTTCCTTCTATATTTTTCTCCTTTTATGCTTTGAAGAACTCACATTATCTGATGGTGTGGCATTCTTTCTTGTCAGAAAATTAGATCTTCATAAATATAAGACATTATATTACAGGTTTCTGAAATTCTGTACTTGTTATTTTGTTAATGCACACACCGATATAATAGGGAAGGAAAAAAAATAGATAAATAACTGCAATAGCAGAAATACAGGAAGATTGTGCAAGAATAGAAAAATGTGTAAGAAGGTGGTGCAAAGAGAGCATTTTCTGGTAGGAATAAGTCAGGCTATACTTTGGACCCTAAAACACTTAATCATCAAATGAATATAATATTACTTACCCTTCATTATCTGGTGTAAAGTTCTGAAACATTTCTTTTCTAGAGAGTCAAGTGCAAACTTACGATCTTACCAAATGGTGACAGAAGGAAAATAAGCTAGCAGCAGAATGAAGACATTACTCACACATCTTTATCTGCTCACAATTTGACAAATGGCCAGTGCTGGTCTTTATTTGTCAGCAGAGCGAGTTTGGCAATGAAGAAAACTCATGAAATCATATGGGAAGAGGAAGAAACAAAACTCTATTTTTTTTCTCAAGCTAGTTCACATCCAGCACTTGCTGACACACCCATGATAGCTTTTATGTGAACACTCTAGGTACCAGAAATATTATGCATGTATACCCCTAGGTATGTTTTGCATCGAGAATAATGGGCTAACACAGGGAATGGTCTAACAACGGGAATAACAATAGAAAGGATTGAGAACTTAAATCTGAGTAAGATCTATAGGACTGACTATTTTTTCACATGATATACTATAGAGAATTGCTTGCAGTAGTAGAATAGAGTAGAGTAGAGTACAGTAGAGTAGAGTAGGGTAGGATAGAGTAGAGTAGAGTAGAGTAGAGTAGACTTTATTGGCCAAGTGTGATTGGACACACAAGGAATTTGTCTCTGGTGCATAAGCTCTCAGTGTACATACAAACAACAAAGTAATATCATATGTAATCTGCAGGGAGATACAGAAAATAAAAACATCAAAACTATTGGAGAGCATTTCACCAAGGCTGCCATCGGTGGCGCCATCTTGAGCCATATCTATTAATGGCCTCTTGAACTTGCAAATTAGTTCACTGCTGCAGCATTTACAGAGGATCAACCACAGTTATTCACAGGGAGGGGGTCATAAAAAATTCAAGATGGCAATCTTGACTGTGCAATTAAAAATTGGCATTTTTTACATGCATCATGCATGTGATACATGTAAAAAAAGATAACACAGCTTTAATTTTGCAGCTGTGGCCACCATCTCAAAATGTTGACCAGCTCCACCCATGGATGCTCCTGGGACCAGCTGTTCTGTTCCATCTTCTGATCCAAGATAAAAAGCACCCAAAATTGATCAAACATTCTAAGTGAGAATGGAACATAAACCTATATCAGTCAGTGGAAGAATGGGGTCTTCTTCATTCTTACTTTCTTTTTTTCCACAGAGAATGTAAAATGGAGGAGAAAAGTGAGACAGAATTCCTTATCAATTTCAACCACTTTCACTGACTTTTTTGAGCACGTATCTTATCATAGCTCATCTTTTTTGTTCTCCTTTAAAAATTCTAGTGGAATGGCCTTCTCGGGGCCTGGGAAAGAGAATGGCACCTCATACAATATTGCAGGTTCAGAATCTCTGCACATTCCTCTTTTATGAGGGAAATGAGTAGTTATTGCCTGTCATGAACCAGGACTCATTTGAATCCAATTCTGAAGAAGCTGCTCCAGCCGAACCAGTGGAATGTCAACCTCAGAAGAAATCAAGACAGAATCAACCAAGGCTGATCAAATACAGGAACCACCAGAACAGCTGGAGAAGTCAGAAGATGATGTACAGCACGGGTGTCAAACTCGCGACGTCACGTGACGTGTCACGACGTATCGCGACTTTTTTTCTATTGCCGGCAATGGGGTGGGCACGGTTTTGGTGTGACGCATCTGGCCCGTGGGCCGGCAGTTTGACACCCCTGAATGTACAGTCTTCAAGTCGTCAAGCGCGATGAGCAGAGCGGAAGAATAAAGGCACTTAAGGTGGCACTTTACCAGGCAAAGAACTGACTACCTTAACTGAAGTTAAATGGTTGCAGGTTCATTTAAGAGGCAATCCTGACCCATATTTTTCTCTTGGAAGAAACTGTCTGCTTTCTTTTGTTTGGTGTATCGTTCCTGTATATTCTGCTTGGACAAGAAACCTTTAAACTCTGACTTTTCCACAGGTTGAATAATCTGGTTTGATTCTTTCCATTTTGGATTGCATTTTGATTACTCTTCTGCATATTCCTGTGGAAAGTGAAATTACTTGGGCAAGGTTTATCTGCAAGAGATATCTGATTTGTGCTCTTTTGCTTGTCTGTCATTTATCTACTCAGCTTTGATTAAACTGCTACCATCGCCTTGCCAACTGTATGACATACCCCTCCCCATTTCATCAACACGTGGTTAGCAAAAGAATTAAGGGATCTTGCCTCTAAAGAATTTAGAAATAAATGGTTAAAATAAATGTACAATATTCAGCTGCCAAGAATTCTGCAATCTAATCTCCTTTCCCCCTTTCAATCAATTTGTTTAATGAGGTTGTAAACTTTAGTTTTCATGGCTACAAGACACTGCAGAGGACTTGTCATTTGACTTGTCAATTCTTCCTTGACAATGGAAACTAGTTTTTCTGTGTTCCAGCTCACCCACCGGAAACAGCTAAACCAGTTTGTTCATGTGTGCCTTTGGGGTTGTTTTTGACTCCCAGTGACTGTTTGTACTAGTCCCTGCAGATTTCGTGACAAGATTTTTCAGAAGTGGTTTGTCATTGTCTTCTTCCTATAGATGAAAGAGACTGACTGGCCCAAGGCCACCCAGCTAATTTCGTGCCTAGACTAGAACTCAGCCTCCTTGTTTCTCACCTGATGCCTTAGCTACTAAACTCTCTAAACCAGTTGCCAATACCTTATTTCTACCCCATCAACTAATAAATGGGCAGATTGATGAATTTACAAATGTTATTATTCAGATGTTGCTCAACTTGGTCAACAAGAGCAACTGATGGGGGCACCAGGATTCATCTTTGGTTGTTCCTACTTCACGGTCCAGGCTATTTCACTCCCCAGGATCATTATCAGACAGGGAGGATGGATCTCCAGACCTTTTAAAGCCTTTCAACATTCAATGTGAATTATACTTTTCGTTGAAACCTATTGAGTTTTTCACAGGTTGTATTTGAGTGACATTTATTCTTGGATTCTTCATACTTATAACATAAGCAGTTCCTATAATAGGCACCAATGAACCCATGATTAAAGTACAAAAAGCATCCCAAACTATATATATATTTTATGTAGAGGTTTAAGCAATGCTTTGGAAATTTGTGCCAGAACAACTGATAATTCAAAAATTTATACCAAGGAACATGCAGGAGTTCATTATAGAGTTTCAAATGTATTCCAGGGATGAATTGCCTTTAGATGATCATTTCTGTGTTTAATGAACTGAGAAATGAACTCATTCATCAAGACACCACAGATAATTTAGCTGAATTATTTCAATGGCGTGTAACTATAGTAAGTTGGAACAGCTGAGATGCATGGGGGTGGGGGTGGGTGGAAAGAGATTTTATACCTCTTCTGTGCTTGTTCTCTTTTCCCACCAATTTTGTATGATTTCTATAGTTGAACCTCTGAAGCTTGGAGCTAATAAGCCTCCTTTCTTAGTTACAAAATACCAAAGATGTTCCCTTGGTTAATTTATTTGTGTTTTAAACTGTTTTAGATGCATAATTCTTGCAGATTATTTTACAGTAATAAAAGCATTCACAATGCAACAATAAACAAAAATTGTGAGTATCACGCATAATTATAGTTTATGCCTGTACTGTAGCAATTTAAGGTACTTTGTACTATCTTGCTCTGCTAAACTTTGTTTCACAAATCAGCTACAAAGTATCATACATATGAAATCAAGAATCTTGTAGACTTTTGTCATCACCTGCGTCTGCACTTGTTTTTTGTCAAGAAAAAAGATGGCTCTCAAAAAGTGGTTCATTAATTCAGACTGTTGAACTCTGTAACTTTTAAAGGTGTCTACTCACTCTGATCTGGAAAAACTAAAAAAAAAGTTGTTTTTTTAAAATAAAATAAAATTGGATTTATTAAATTGGATTTGAGGAGGGAACCTTACAATTTAACTTGGACAAAGGAGAGACATTAATATTTAATATCCTTTGACACATGTGGAGATTTGAACATATAGCAATAATTTTGGGTTTTCCAAATTGTCTCTTGAT
Source organism: Azemiops feae (assembly GCA_023970755.1). Classification (NCBI taxonomy): domain Eukaryota; kingdom Metazoa; phylum Chordata; class Lepidosauria; order Squamata; family Viperidae; genus Azemiops; species Azemiops feae. The sequence goes on along the minus strand of JALGBA010004174.1, from coordinate 1,397,892 downwards.
ATTTCATGAATGAAATATTTTGGGGCATTCTAGACTCCTGCATATTTGGACAAGATTTTTATTTCTTTCTAGACATAGGGCATAGGAATTGGTCTTGAGGAACAGAAATAAGACCTACTACCAATGCAATAGTCAGTTAAAGGGAGCCTGAGACAAGAATATATATGTAAATGTCTTGGGTCCCTCTCTAGTTCATACAGAGATAAAGGGAGAGGGGGGGAAAGCACATTTAGTCTTGTAAGATTCTGTTACTACTACTTTATAGTAAAAGTAGTACTGACTTATGTGGCATTGACTTCCAAGCCAATTTACATTGAAGGATTGACACAATGAGCCAGCTGCCCACATGTGTCAGGAATGTTTGGAAAAAACTATGCATACATGACCTACATGCTATTTTTTTTTAAAGTGCTTTTGCCCTCCCAACTCTGAGTTATTTAGGCCAAAGAATTTCTTAAGAAGGAATTAAGACAGACTCTGCTGAAGTAAATTCCATCTTACGCTGAAATGAAATGTCAAAGATGAACAGCGTTTTTGGAGATTTTTAAACTTTCTCATGGGTTTTGTATTGGAGTTTGCAGGACTGCATTAGAAGTTTCAATTTACAGAGAAAGCGACTCTGTTTAAGTAAACTTTTGAAGCTTAGGAAGCATTCCAGAATTTGAAACATTGTCCTTTGCACAATGAATTATCGTTTTATTGTACAAAAGGATGGCTTGAACTTTGCACGGAGTGCTGTTCTCCCTACTATTTTTGCCTTGCACTTTTAATTTCAGCTGCTTTTACCTGCTGAATGGAAGTGTTTTTAATAAGATGTTTTGAATGAAGTGGTATTGCCCATGCAGGTTGCTTTCCAATTCTGCAAACATTTTTGGAAGGGTCAGCACACCCCATTCAATTCCAGACTGATTGTAAGAACCCAGAACAGAATATTTTGTGGATTTATTAAATAGAATAACAACAGCTCTGGGAATTAATGGTGTGTTCTCGTGTGAACTCATGGGTGCACTTAGTTTACAAAAGCTTCTCCGGTCTATAGTTTGCTATCTTTCTTCCTATTTTTCTCACTAGGTTTTTCATCTTAGGAAACATTTTTGAAATCATGGATCTATATGACAATTTTTGATAACATTTAATTACTAATTTAGATAGCCTCTTTGCTTATTCTGGGAAGATTGTGTTGATCAGCTATGTAAACCTTTAATAAGTTGAGCTGACAACTATATTAAAGAGACAACTGTGTTGAAGCTCTGAATCAATAAACCTATGCAATTCTTGTATGGTATCATATTGCTTTCTGTAATGGCTGCATTCATTGGGGTCAACATCCCAAGAAGCAATAAACAAATTCTGTACACTTTCCTGCTTACAACATATCCAGTTGTCAAGTTTTTTGTAATCTAAGTTCCCCCTTTACTGTTTCAGTGCATATGGTTAATAAACTCTGCAAGAATCTAGCTTTCTTGATTGCAAGCAGTTCCTATGACTTGAGACCTAGTGTATTTTTCCATTCCTGTTTTTTCCAGGAACAAATGGCAGACTAGAATAACCAACAGAGTATGAAAAAAAAGTACAGTGTCATTTGGCCATATACAGAAGTTGAGGGTCAAGTTGCAAAATAAGCATAAGAAGGAAAAGTGAATAGGTTGAGAAGAAGGGAAGACTGAAAATGTCTTGATTGGATGGAGTTGATGAGATCCTCAAAAAGAAAGATGTGAGAAGTTTATAGAACAAACAGCAAAAACCTCCAGTGTTAAAGTGCCCACAACTTCTGGGGGTAAGTTGCTACCCTGATTAATTGTTCTGTCAGGAAATTTCTCCTTAGTTCTAGGTTGCTTCTCTCCTTGATTAGTTTCCATCCGTTGCTTCTTGTCTTGCCTTCACGTGCTTTGAAGAATAGGCTGACTCCCTCTTCTTTGTGGCAGTCTCTTAGATATTGGAACATTGCTATCATGTCACACTTAGTCCTTCTTTTCATTAAACTAGACATACCCAATTCCTGCAACCGTTCTTCTTATGTTTTAGCCTCCAGTCCCCGAATCATCTTTGTTGCTCTTCTCTGCACTCTTTCTAGAGTCTCAACATCTTTTTTATATCGTGGTGACCAAAACTGGATGCAATTTACCATCAAATGCCTTTTATTCTAAGAACAATTATATTAAAATGGATTTAATTACTTATACCAATATGATTTATCCAGATTCAGAAAACAGATTAAAAGTACAACAGGAATTGCACAATGAAGTAATTTATCATGGTTACTGTATTTACAAATAACTGGAAAAATAAAGTGATTTCAAAAAAACGAGGGAAAAAGATTGAGAAGAATGACAGAATTTGAAATATTTTTACAGTCTCCTGAAAGGGCTGTAGTTTGCCATCAATTTTTCATGGAATTTTTATGGAAAACATACAGCCTTTTACTAGTATATGCCTTGATTTCATGATAATTCTTTTCCTTTGTAAGCCTTTTTATTCTTGAACAAAGTCAAGAATGGCAGAGCTCAATGAAAGCATTCTATTAAGGTAAATGGAAAGTCTCACAAATGTTGTGTAAGATTCCTAGCTAAGCATCCTGGAATTTGGAGATACCACAACTCTAATATTGGAAAATTCTCAACTTGGGAACTCATAAAACCAGCTATTCTGAAATGTGTGTAACAGTACAGTATTTTTTTGTTGAGAAACTCATATGGATATTTTCTGCTGACATGGAAAAATGCAGGGTGCCTATTTGTGTTTCCATAAACAGCTAACTAGATGGCCATCACTAAAAGGCATTATAGGGCATTGAAATGATTCTCGGAAAAGAAATACCTTCTAATAATTTGTCTGCAACGTTGATATTCAAAAAAAAAAAATGCTCAGCCCATCATCATCTTTATGATTTTTTTTAGAACTTCCAGGCAGTTAGATCTGTTATTTTATGTTTGCTCCATCTTCCTGTAAGCCGGTATTGTATAGGTATACATGTTTTCCATAATATTCAGACAAGAAGCAAAAAAGGGCACAGATGCTACAAATGTTGCTTGACCAATTGTTTCCTATTTGCAGAATGCTGCTGCAAAAATGTAATTATCAAGAAACAACATCACATTGCTTGCATTATAGTGTTGAAGGAAAAGTCTTCATCACGGTTCAGTCCAAGCCAGGAATAAACAACATGGGAACTGCTTTAGAAAGAAGGTTGTAGTTTATTGGAGAGCCAGACAGAAAGATGGTTCTGGAAGAAAAGAGAAGAGCACATGTAGGGAGTGGGTTTTTATACCCTCTGGGGCTCTTGAGGTTGTTTCCTGTTCCTGTTTGAGGCTTTGTATTTCCTGTGTCATGTATTTTGACCTGTGTTCCTTCGGCATCTGTGGGTTAATCCTATTATGTCCTGTTTTAGAGTTTAAGTGAGGTATGTAGATTTTAGGTGTCTTTGTCTTCTTAATCTTCTAGCTGGGGGCCTCCAACCTTCCTGGATTATTTACATCTGCATTTCTACAGAGCTGGTTTCTGCTTGGGGGAGGGAGACTTGAAGCTATTAAGAAAACTGAGCATGCTTTTCTGCCTCTTTTAAGATCCTTTGAGGAAATATATTTTTCTGCCCTTTTAATATTTCCTTCTCTGGGGGGCTGACTTCCCACAATAGCATACTAGACCGAAGCAAAGAAATGTACTGGCAAGGATCCAAAGATGAGAGCCAAAAAATACATATTTATTAATTATACTGTAATTGAACACATTGTGAGGATGTTTATATAAATTGTATACCTTTTGTTTATACACCTCAAAGGCCACAAAGAAGCAAATCGTATTACAACTTAGCATGTTACCCAAATAGATTTATACATCACAAGTGTTATGCAAATAGTACCAAACCACGATATCCTATGCATTATGTAATGTCTAGATTCAGTGTAGGAAAAACCCCTAAATTGATAAATCATGTACTATATTACAGTATCCATTTGTGATCACATGGACAAGAGTCACCTGAAGAATGTGACTGGTTGGACCTTTTCACAGCACATAATTATTTTATTATTTGTTAAATTTGTTTGCTGCCTATCTCCCTATGGGGCTACAAATTCAGCTAACTGAAATACATGATGGCCGCCACTAACTTGGATGGTGTTACTTTGTAAAAGATAGTTCAAACAAATAATAAATTTGAAGCACCTTGTTGGGGGCAATATTCCTTCAAATACCAATTACAGGAGGGAGTTGTGTTTGCACCTCCCTCTGGGATACCCAGAGGCATCTAACTGACCTAAATTGGGCTAGCAATTATCCAGCAGTGTTCCCAATTTCAAAGTACGTTCAATCTGCACCATTCTTTTAATTAACAGAAGCGAGATGCGCCTTCGGCAGAGGACACCGCTCTCTGGAGCAATGGCCTTCCCCCACAGAGCTGAACCTCTTTAAGCCCTTGGCTCGCTCCCTCATACACATTTCTCGCCCCCCCCCCCCCGCCGTCAAGAGACGGCCGCCTTGCAGACATCAATTAGCCCTTCCCAACCGAGGCAGCCGGGGAGATTTTCCTTCTAACTCGGACTAGTACCGATGACGCTACCTAGGTTGGATAAGAGAATGTCTGCCAGGGAAAAAAACAAAAAAAAACCCAAGCTCAGACAGCACCAAGGACCCATTTCAACCCTGAGCTGAAAAACAAAAAAAAGTTCTCCTTCATTGGGACCCTCCTTCCTCCGAAGAAAAATAGGCACCAGCCAATCAAAGCCGCGCCCAGGCGAGGGAGCCCGAGGGCCCATTCGCAAAGAAGCGCGAGCAGGCACCGCCCCTCCCCTGATTGCGCCACCTGCTCCCGCTACCGTCATCCCCGCGCCTCGCCTCACGTGACTGCGAGCACGTGACAGGCTCTAGTCGGGTCTGTCAGGTGAACGGCGTTGCGCGGAGGGAGGGAGGGAGTCACATGACTCTTCCGCCAGTGCGCTTTCTCGCTTTCTGCTCGCTCATGTTAGCCGAGTAACCTTCGCGGAGCTTTCCCTCGGCCTGCCATGGGACGCGCCGCGTTCGCCGCAGCGTGCGGGGCTGCTGCGCTCCGGCTCCGCTGGCTGCCTTCCCTCTTCTTGCTTCTCCTCCCGGGCCAGAAGGGAGACTTCCCCACCACCGTAGCGGCCCAGGACGCCTTCAATTACCAGGAACTATGCCAGTAAGTGCCAGCCCTCCCGCAACGCCGCTCTTTGCTAGGGACAGCTGCAGCTCCGCAGGACCTTTGAGGAGGGACGGTTTGCGAAGGAATTGCCCCGGGCGGTGGCCGGGTTCCCTAGTAGTTTCCTCTTTGGCAAGCAATGCAGACATGTTGAACCTTAAATATACATTTGCACGACTTCCTTAAGAGTGCTTTTGCATTTAGATTTCCAAGTGCTTTTCTGCGCTTCCTCTGATTTACCCCATAGTTAAAGAGGAACTGCGATTTGACCTTTGCAGTTACCAAACAACGTTGGCGTTTCAAATAACCAGCATCATCTTGTTCAACTTGGTTTCCCGAAAAGCTTGCTGCATGTCATTTGCTATAATATACTAGTTTGGAGGCAGTAATTTTACTTTCACTGAAGGGTAACAGCTGTAATCGTTTGTTTAAATTGTGCTGTCTCCTAAACTTTTCTTACATAAAATTCCTAAGCTTAAGAAAAAGTTCTGGAACATGTTTGTGTAGTATTTCTCTTATTAAACGCTATTGCAGAATGCTATTAATTTCTTTGTTCGGATTTCCTCTGTAAGTGTACTAACAAACTATGTAAACATTGTTTTGTGGCTAGAGATCAGAGGTGTTGAACAGTCTTTAAATATAGGGGTTATTGCGAACCTAAACAGCAAGAAAAACCTGTTCCTTTCCCAAGATAGGCAACAGAAAAGAGATTGAGGTGAAAGAAAATAACTTTCACATAAGAGAATGAACTGGCTTTAAAAACTTCTTGCTGGGACTTCTTGGATTGCAGATAAATGGCTCCCAGTTCAATGTGTTTGGCTCAGTTTATGCAATATGTTCAGTTATGGTTGGTTTAACCAATTTAATACATGGATCAGCTGGGTTTTTACAACATGCTAAACCATGTGATAACCATAAAAATAATTCACATAATTCAGCATTGTTATGTGAACCAGGCATATATGTAACATAACAGATATGTTAAGGTGAAAGATTATCTGAAGTTGCTCTATACTACAGTACACCAGAATTTGGCTATATAGCTTAAATAGTTGTTTAAAATGAGCAACAGTTCTTCAGAGGGATAGACTGGAAATTTTCTCAGCTTTTCCTGATGATGCTAAGAATACATGCACTCTCCACAGTCTTTTTCTGGAAGGCATCATTTCAGACTCTGGTTAGTTTAGGATATAGCTAGTTTACATGCTGCATACTACAGTAGTACATTCACCAAAGACATAACCGTAGTATTTGGTATCACCTCTGCTATTTTGGTATGCTATAAAAGCTTGAATAAGTAATATTAAATCTCTGCCTCCTCAGTAGTATAGTTTAAGCCAAGGCAATACCAAAGAAATCATACCCAATATATAGAAGAACAATGTCAGCAAACAAAAAAGTGTAGCAATTTGCAGGCTCTCTTTTCTTTTTAACTGAGTCAGTTAATGGTAATAGATAGTTTAATTCTTTTAAATGGTATCTCCTCTGTGATATCTTCTATTCCTTCTTGCTTTATTACAGAATTTTTAAGCTCAGTTGTGATTGTAAGTCAAGGACTGCCTATATTGGCATTTGATCTGTGTTAAGATTTTTAAAAAGTTTTAAAATTGTGGGTGAGGACACTAGTTGTTTCAAAACTGCTATATGTACCGTAGTAGGTTTAGTCAGTTTGGCTATTATTGGGAGTTGTAATTCAGCAAAAGAAAGGTTATTAATTCTCAATTCTACATTCTCATCTGTCTCAAATGTAATATATTATGGGACACATTATTATTGCCTGTAGTTAAAAAGCCATTATATTTACACCAATAACCAATTTTCCCATCATTCTATGTACCTGCTTCTAAGTAAGTCAGTATTTAAAATGTACATTTCACCACATATTTGATTATCAAATTTTATTTTTTTGAAATATCAGGCTGTATGACAAAATGTTTGAAATGTCAGGCTGTGTGACAAAATGTTGACAAATGACAAATTTAAGTCTTAGATTTGATTAAGCATGGCTTAATTGACTGAATAATCAATGAATCTGCAACAAATACAACCTTTATTTGAGAAACATTTTGGTGCAATGGTTAAGATATAAGGCTAGAAACCGGGAGATTCTGTATTCTAGTCCTGTCTTAGGGCACAAAGCCAGGCATGTTTCTCAGCTCTAGGAAGAAGGCCATGGCAAACCAATTCTAAAAATTTTGCCTAGTCCCTGACTAAGGACTAGTCAGGACTAGAAAATTGCCAGGAGCCAAGATTGACTTGGAGGCACCAAAAACATGCCATCACTTTTATTTACAAATCATACTGAGTGAACCTTCATAATGCCCAAATCCACAAACAAGTAAGCCATATTTTGGCTTAGTTTGTTGTGTTTATCCATTATTGTCATCATGGAAGACTTATTTGTGCTCAGAGGAAGTAAGTTGTCCCACTTTCAAATCAACTACTTATATATTGTCAGCTGACTATCTCTTCAGTTGTGCTTGAATGTCCCATAATACTATTGATGCCTCAATAATAGATTGGCTGCTATTTAGCTTAGCTACCTTGGAAGACTACGTAATAACTGAAAAATTGCTTAGTTAATACATGTGATGATGTTTTCAAGATAGTTATTTTGACTTTAAAATTGTTAATTTTATATTCTCTATATAACATTAATCTAGGTGGTAATCAATCTTCCTGATACTATTATCTCCCAAAATAGCAAAATGAATTTGTGCAACCTTCCATCATTAATCAAGAAATATACCATTTTTAAAAAATTAGATTTCATCTGATAAATTCATTACAGCAGTGGTATAACTTGTTTGGGGTTGGTGAAAACATGCTATTGAAGCGTTGTTTTGAAAACTTCAGGTGCTGGTTTCATGCAGTATGCTAAGCCTGATTCAGACCAACTACATAATGGCTTATATATGAATTTGGTCATTGTATAATAATCGTCAAGGTTCATTTGCCAAAGTGAATACTCGGTTTCTTTCATAAACTTGACAAACATATCTTTGTTCTGAGCTGGAAGGGAAGTAAAATATCTTTATAGTTTTGATAAGTTTTTAAAGTGCTTTTAGTATCTTGTAAACATTACATGGCAAGCTCAAGGAAAGCCTTCTGAGATTAGAACTACAGAACAGACCGGGGCTGTGCATACCCTGAAAAGGCATTTCAAGCTCAGGAGAGGAGTTACAGACAAGCAGTATGAGATCAGTGATTAAAACCTACCCTTGGAAGATATAAGAGTTTTCTATTGTCACTTCTTCTCATCCAAACATAGAATGAATTTATAGCAACCTGACAATTTAACAAATATGTTTTTGTATGTAACACGATTATCAAGACTTGCTAATTGAATATATTTTTCTAATAAGAGTTAAATGTGTTTATTTTTTTTGTTAGAGTGCCATAGAAGCCCTGCAAATAAATAAGTAAATAGTAATACTTTACAGGTAGTCCTGGAGTTATGATCAGTCATTTAATGACCGTTTGAATTTACAACAGTGTGGAAAGGGAGGTTTTATAGTCTGTAAAGCACTTTCAGTCATTGTAAAATGTCATGCCACTCCCACCCACTCCCAGTCATGTGATGATGATCTGAGTGCTTGGCAACCTGTTCACACTTAAGACCGGTTGCCCAGCCCCCCCCCCCCCAGTTATTTGATCACCATTTGCAAACTTCTCTGGCTTCCCTAGAAAGTCAATGGGGAAGTTGGCATGGAAAATTGAAAGCTGCCACCACCTGCCAAAGGATTTCACCTCTCTTCAGTGCCTGGGAATATATGGAAATCCTTTGTCGGGCTGCAGAAACAAAGAGCAGGGAGGAAATGGGAACACCTTTGCTGGGCTGAAGAAACAAAGCATGGATTGCAAAGATCTGAGCTTCGTTTCTCCAGCCCAGTGCAGGAGTTCCCTTTCATGCATGGAGGGGAGGGGAACTCCTGTGTTGGGATGGACAAACAAAATAATTCAGAAGATCCAAACTCCGTTCCTGAACCTCACCGCAGGTCTTCCGTTCTGCACACACAGGACAGCTGTCTGCCCTCCTTTGGCAGGCAGTTCTTTTATTCCATCTACTTAAGGACTGCAAATGGAAGAGTTGAGATTGCAGTCGTTAAGCAAAGTGGTCATGTAGGCATCTCATGTAACAACTGCTTTACTCAACAACAAAGATTCTAATCTCAGTTTTGGTCATAAGTTGACTATCTGTAAAAAAAAGCCCCATGTGTCTGACCAAATCCTTAATTTTTATGGATAGGATGACCTTGTCATGTTATAAAATTGAATTCAATTATAGGATAATCTCAGTGAGGACAGAAAGACCACATTTTGTAATATTAAACAATTCTTTCTTTGTGTACTTTAAGACATCCTGGTTGACTGACAGTCACATGACTGGGAACAAAACTTTTAAGTACAGTATAGTTCACAGCAGTTAGCTCCAATGTTTGAATCACTTTTTGTGGTTGTGATTCATCTAGTTAGCTGTCTAGGCCTATAGCTGAATCATTTAAAATGTTTTTCTCTTTGCAGGGGCTTCTTATGGAAAAAATGGTGCCCATATTATTTGAGGACCAAAGGATTTATTTACAGATATTATGGAAAGTTTATGCCTAACCACATAGCAGATAAACAACATTAGGGAAATATTTTTTGAGAAGAATGTAGGCATTTCAAAAAATGGATGCAGTGAAAAAACATTCTTTAACTGGTACCTGTTTTTATGAAGGTAGTAAGGGGATAGCTCTTTTTTGTCAAGCATGTGGAGCATAATTGGTGATTAATTAGAAATCAGGTGGAGATTTGAGGGGTTCTTGGTGCTCTCTCAGCTTGCTTGTTTTCTTGCAGATGTTTCATTACCCAAACTAGGTAACATCATTAATGCTAATAAGGAGTGCTGTTTGCTGAGTTTATATTCTAGTGCAGGGGTGTCAAACTGCCGGCCCGGGGCCGGATGCGTCACCGGGAAACCGCGCCCACCCCATTGCCGGCAATGGGGGAAAAGCTCCGATACGTTGCGCGACGTCATGTGACGTTGTGAGTTTGACATGTCTGTTCTAGTGGCTTTCCTGTCAGTGTTGGTGAGGGTGGTCTTAGAGATTCTTTGATTGGGCTGTTTTCTGTTGGCTTCTTTGATAGTTTCTTGATTGGGATATTCTTTACTTGATTGTTGGTCTGATATTAACCTTGGAGTTAATCTATGCTGATCTGGGTGCTGATTGCTGGTGGAGAGATGCTTGGGTCTTTTGTTCCTTTTTGGGCTGGGTGATAGTCTCTTTTGCATAGTCTATATAGGTATTGTTAATGTCTATGGTATACGTCTATTGACGGCTCATTTGTCAGAGTGCCAGGCTTTTAGAAATTCCCTGGCATTTTTGGACTTGGCTTGGTCTAGGATGGTCACATTTTCCCAATTGAAACCATGGTTAAATCTGTCTATATGTTGTGAAAGTAAAGAATTTTCATCATGTCTTCTGACTGCTAGTTGGTGTTCATGGATTTATACAGTTTAAGTATTTGTTATGCAGTTTATCTAGTTCAAATGCTATAACTGCTCCCAATCCTATCACTCAGTTTGGAGGAATTAACTGTGATTCCTAGGTCACTAACCTTTTTAAGAAAGAAGCTGAATTATTTATGCAAATTCAAGAATCTTTTTAAATGTCTTCTGGTAAAACAATGGAAATTACTGTCAACTCTGTGAAATTAGTTTTGTATGACTATAAAATCAAAATAAAATATTTTGCTTTGTATATATGACACCTCAAAATGTTTAATGGGTTGATTATAACACTTCCCGTGGTCACTTAGGTGTTGGAATTTGGTTTGGTTTTGTCCTAAGAAGTGTCTCATTTGGGTTTATAACAACGGGATTAGTAATTTGACTCCTGGTGAATTGTTGTGTGAAATGTTTATGTTTTTGACTATCTTTCCAATATTAGAATCTTCAAGGTATCAAGTGCAATGGCTTTGGAGGAGTTAGTTTCATAACATAATTTTCCAGACTCCTCCTTTTTGTTTTTATTATTAGGATGATTATGAATATTAAAATTATATTATTAATACTTTTTAAATGTACACATACTTTATGTTAATTAAAACATTAACAGAATATATAAGCACAGTATTAATAATGAGCAGGTCAGTGTGGATGAAAAAGTTGCTGACTTGAGGATATGTTTGACAACAGTAGTCTATGTTGAAACAGTTATTTGTGGAGTTTGTTTAAAACATAGCAATCATGATTTCCCTCCTTTTTTTCAGTTACACATGGGAAGCTGTTGATCCTGATAAAGTGCATTATAAAATAAATCCCTGTGGTGGTGCGGGAGATTGTGGGGAATCCAGTGCCATTTGTGCCTATGATCTAAATCAACATTTATCTTTCTCAGTAGGTAAGTCTAAAAGTTTGTCTGCTCCCTGGATTAAAAATGCCAAATGTCATCTGTTCAGCTTCTGTTTTTTATAAATATTATTGCTGAAGGCTTGTTGTTTTAAACTAGTTTAAAATTTATATAAAAGGTATCTATATAAATATCTTCCACATTTTCTTTTGGGTTAAATGGAATGACATGAAATGCTCTAAAATAAGAAATAGTAAACAAAGAAATGAAAGGCATGATACAAGAAAAAAAGGAAAGGACTACAGGTCCTTATGACCACAATTGGATTGGAATTTCGGTTGTTGAATGAAATGGTTGTTAAGCGAGACACCTATGTGACCACTTCACTCAACTACTACAATCCTGGCACTCCAGTGTGCGGTTGTTAAGTGATATCCCAGGTTGTGAAGTAGACAGAGTAAATCAGCTGCCTATCTTGTAGAAGGCGGTTTTGAGAGTGAAAAGGCTGCCTGCTGGAGAATTTGAGCTCCTTGTGGAATTGAAACCTTCCAGGCAGGTGGCTCTTTGAGAGTGGAAAAGGCTGCGTGCCAGAGGGTTTGAGCTCTGCATGGAGCTGAAATCCATCCAGCAGGCAGCTCTTCCAGCCAGCCTGCAGAGATGATAGGGAGTCCTCTTGGCAGGTGGCAGCAGCTTTCAATCTTCTCTTGGTCGCTCAACAGTGAGACACTGCTGAAGCGGGCACAGCAGTGCCTGCATTTTCTGCATTGCATGAGAAAAGCACATCTTCCTTCCCCTGTCCTTACCACTTTCTACAGAAGGATAATAATAATAATTAATAATAATTAATAATAATTAATAATAATTAATAATAATAATTCGCCATTTGGAACACAATACGCCGGATATTGCAGTTGTAGAGAACCGAAGCATACAGCTGATTGATATCGCTGTACCAGGAGATGCCAGAGTCGAAGAAAAAGAACTGGAAAAAATTATGAAATATCGCGACCTGGCCATTGAAACTGCGCGATTATGGATGAAACGTGTAACAGTGGTACCCATTGTCATTGGGGCACTGGGAACTATGTCCAAAACCTTTGCAAAATACATCAAGAAAATGCAGCTTCCTGTAATAACTCCAGCAATGTTACAAAAAACTGCGCTACTCGGAACATCTTATATTTTAAGGAGGTACCTGGTTGACACCTAGGATGCTGGTAGCAACCCGTGTCAACCATCAGCACCAGCCAATTTGAATGTTCAGTTGACTGAGGTTCATGTTTAATGAATAAAAGATAATAATCATAATAATCATCATAATCATAATAATAAAGTTGGAAGGGACCTTGGAGGTCATCTAGTCCAACCCCCTGCTCAGGAAGGAAACCCTATACCATTTCGGACAAATGGCTGTCCAGTCTCTTCTTAAAAACTTCCAGTGTTGGAGCATTCACCGTTTCTGGAGGCAGGTTGTTCCACTGGTTAATTGTTCTAACTGTCAGGAAGTTTCTCCTTAGTTCTAGGTTGCTTCTCTCCTTGATTAGTTTCCATCTGTTGCTTCTTGTCCTGCCTTAAGGCGCTTTGGAGAATAGCTTGACTCCCTCTTCTTTGTGGCAGCCCCTGAGATATTGGAATATCTTGTCATATTACATTACTGTCTAATTTGGAAGCATTACTGCTTCAGACAGGAAGGCAGTGCAAAGAGTGGTGAGGATGGCAGAAAAAAATATTGATAATTCACTCTATCCTTGACAGCATATAAGCGATGCTTGAGCAAGGTCCACAGGATTATTTGGGATGCTACACATCCTCTTCACAACCTGTTTTCCTTGTTACCTGGGAGGAGGCTTCGTGGTATCCGAAGCAGAATATCCAGATTCAGTTTTGTTCCATATAACATCAACTTTGTGAACTATCAAGTTTCCTTTCTGCTATGTATTCCAAATGGATAGAGATTAATATTTATATGTATATATATGTATGAGTGTTTGTATATGTGTGTGTGTGTGTGTATGTGTGTGTTATGTATGGGTATGGGTAGATACTTGCTTTTGAGGCAACAGAATTTCATTTTTAATGTGAGCCAATGTGCTCATAGTAAAAAATGACAATACATGTGATCTTATCTTATTCCTTGCTGGCTTTCCCATTGACTTTCTGGGGACGCTGGCAAAGAAGATTGCAAATGGTGATCATATGAACATGGGGAGTGGGGAATTGCTTATAAGTGCAAATTGATTGCCAAATACCCTGATCTCAATCACATGACCATAGGAGGTCTACAGTGTTTTGTGATAGTCAGATGTGCTGTATACGAGGTAAAGCTTGCTTTCCGAGGCCGTTAATTTGAACCATCATTAACCAAACAGTCGTAAGTTAAGGACTACCTGTACATTTAGTTTATACCAGCATCATTAATAATATCTCCATTTTGTTTTGTCCTTGCCAACTGTCCTTGCTTCGTTGATAAATGCTTTAAACAATGAAAGAGTCATGATACACCCTCGCAAAATTTCCACAAAACATTTTGTTACTCAAGACTATTCATTTTACAGTCATACCTCGGCATTTGACTGCTTCAAAATTTGTTGAATTCGGTATTTGATGCATTTTGAAGTAGAAGCTTTGTTCCAGCACTCGTCTTTCTCCCAGTTGTCAACATGCAGTGAAGAATATGTTGATGTTGACTGCTTCATGACTCACTATTTTTTCTGGCTGAAATAGCGGGTCACATGGTTTTCTCGGTACCCATAGGTTTTAGTATTCGGCACATCTTTCAGAATGACAGGGACCGAGGTACTATTGTACCATTGTAGTATGCACTTTCTTTAAATCAACAAACATACAATTAATTTTCTTACTTCAATTCATACATTTCCCAGTGACTTGATGAAAAGAAAAAGTTTGGTCCTGTCTGGTATAAAAACATATTTGTACTTACTGACTGTGGCTCATTGTCATGTCTCATACCCCTTCAAGTCAAAATTCTGCCAAACACCTTCACTTCACAAGCACACTTAATAAACTAATTGCCTTGACTTTTTTCATTGACTCTTGCTAACTTTCCTTTTGTATAGGGGAAACAAGATATTCTTGTAGACGTTACACATTTTTTCTCTGTTACGTTGTCATATCTGCAGCTTAAAAATTTCTCACATCCTCAAGACATTTATGACTTTTTTTGCAACTATTTCTTCTTGGATTTGGATTTGTTGCAAATGTAATATTTGACATATTGCTATTATTTCTAAAGTTTCTAAAACTTTAAAACTGCTGTGCTGTCTTCGTCACAATTCATTTCATCATATTTATTTCAATTAAGTTTCATTCTACTGGAGACTTCATCTTCACTCACTTTCAGAATAATATGTTACTTCAGTAACATATTCGTGTTCTCTCTACTTTTTTAATCTTTACAATTGTTCGTTGCATTCAATTGCTTCCTGTGCATCTATTCTTTCTATCTATATACATCCTCAATTTTTTGCAACAGTAATTTTCATATACACATTATTCCAGAAACATCCTTTTCAACAAACATACAATTATTGTTCCATATTTCTGTAGCACTCAGTAATTTGTTTTTGTTCCAAGCACCTACTATCTTCATTGTTTTATAACTTTTTATACATAGCTTGTATATTCCCTTTGTATAATCCTTTACTTTCCCTCTAATTGTTTCACTTCTCCAATATCCAATCTTGCCCAAGATTGACTCTTGATAGTGCCAAATAATGGCATTTTTTGCATTCAGAACTGTTCTAGTTTTATTTTTTTAGCTTTTCTTACTACTGTATGTCTCTAGATTTGCACTTATTCCTTTCCTATGTGAACGCATGAATAGACTTGTGCTTAAACCTTATGTTCCAGACAAATTTTTTTCAATCCAAATACCTGTCACTATTTTTATTCACTGAGCCGCTCACTCATTCAATTTTTATAAACTATGAACTCTCTTGTCTCTCATCCATTCACGTCAGCTAATGGAATAATTTTTCCCCTGGAATCTAATACATTTAGAATTTGCATAATCTGTTCCAGAACTCATATTTGGTCCTTCCCTTTTCATTCCCCTGAAGATATTGATGCATCCAGTTATTCTAATTCACAAAATGAAACCTTTTCATTCAATCCTATTACAGGTAGTCCTCAACTTACAACCACAATTGACCCCAAAATTTATGTTGCTAAATGAGAAATTTGTTAAGTGAGTTTTGCCCTGTTTTACAACTTTCCTTGCCACATTTGTTAAGTGAATCACTGCAGTTGTTAAATTAGTAACACTATTGTTAAGTGAATCTGGCTTTCCCATTGACTTTTTTATCAGAAAGTCACAAAAGGTGATCATACATCCCCGGGACATTGCAACCGTCATAAATATGAACCAGTTGATACATGACCATGGGGATGCTGCAATGGTTGTAAGTCTGAAAAATGGTCATAAATCACTTTTTTCAGTGCCGTTGTAACTTTGAATGGTCACTAAATAAACTGTTGTAAGTCGAGAACTACCTGTACATCATATCCCTTTCTCTTAATTTTATAGATATACAATAATACTTCTTTTCTTTTATTTCATTTATGGATTCATGGTCTTTGCTACTGACTCTCCTTATATTTCAAATTGCTTTTTTGTGTGCCATGATCATCACTTTATGAGACAATAAATAATTGAGATGTGCAGCCCATCATGACTTAGGTAAATTGAGATTTTCAAATAATACGTTTTAATAAGTTGGGGAAAGTTGCTTGTCTTAGTAGTACTTGTACCATATACAGCATTCTCTCTTAATGATAAGAACCGCACTGATTGGATTGGTTTGGCCCATACATCATAAGTAGAATCAAAGCCCATTTTTTACCCTAAGCCAGTGATGGCGAACCTTTTAGAGACCGAGTGCCCAAACTGCAACCCAAAACCCATTTATTTATCACCGGGTGCCAGGTGGGCATGGCCCACTGGGTGGGCGTGGCTGTGGTGGTCATGGCAGACAAGGTGGGTGTGGCCAAGGTGGGCGTGATCACCTCGATGTTGCTCGTGGGGACACCTGTGGGGGCCGGGCAGGGTTGGGGGAGATCCAGGGGGTCTCTGGCAGGTGGGGCGGTAGGCAGGAGGTTAGTCCTGCAGGATGAGGCGAGGCAAGGCGAGATAGGGCGGGGGTGCCATTGTCACAGGGCAAGGCGAGGCAGGGGCCAGGGCGGCTGCTGCCTGACACCATCGGGCCCCGCACACAGAGGCCAGCGAGCGCATGGGTGCTGGGATGCATCCGGCCATGTGGGACCTTGGCGAGTTAGCGGGTGGCTGGTTGAAGAGGGACGGTTGCCATCTCTGGGGCATGGCACGCATGCCCACAGAGAGGGCTCTGAGTGCCGCCTCTGGCACCCGTGCCATAGGTTCGCCACCACTGCCCTAAGCTCTTGTGTTTTGTTATGTGCAAGTTATGATATATAGTTTAGAAATTACCTTGTGAGCTAGCACTCTGTGGCTTTTATCCTATCAACTTGGAAGTAGGTAGAGTGCACTTTTTGACAGATGGTCAAAATGAAACCTGAGCTATCTTAGTAGGCTCTACTTCTCCATGACTCCAGGTATAGTCCACAATATTGTTGTGCCAAATATATTTGGAGAGTTCCAGATTAAGAAACGTTGGGTTAAAATTAAACATCTCTCTCATTTATACATGTTTGGATTCCTTGTGTACAATGTAATAGATCTCAGAGGTCAGTTTCTGTGTTTGCCAGGAAGAAATAATTTCTTTACAGTATATTTAATTGGACTCAAACAGGACCAGGCAGGATATGTAAATAGTCTGTCCAAGGCTTTGTATGATTCTGCTATGGTCTTGATCACTTGTTCTATTAGAGAACCTTATTTGAATTAGCAAGATTTTCTGCTAATACCTCAATCCCCACGATCTGGTTAACCCAGGGATTTGGGTAAGTTATTTCTCTTTCCTCCTCAGAATCAGCAGGAGAAAGTGATATAATATGACCTAGACCGCTTAATAGATTAATAAATCCTAATCACCACCATAAGCTCATTAAGTGGATTTCTGCCATTCATTCTTTTAAATGATTATGTTGGTGCCAAGTAAAGTCATGATTTTTTTTTTTTTAGTGCCCTGAGTCATTGTTGACTCCTGGCCATTACCTTGGTAAGGTTTTTTGGAGGTGATTTCCCATTGCCTCCTTTCTAGGACTGAGAGAGTGTGACTGACCCAAGGCAGTCTCCTGGTTTCTAGCCTAGTGCCTTAACCACTACAGCACATTGGATCACTAATTATGAATAAGAAATAACTAAAACCCAGAATAAAACAATTAGGTTTGTGTGAAAGAATGCCAGCAGGACAAGGAGAAGTAATGCTTTATAATAAAATTATGTATAAATACTTGAACGAGAGACATAAACTCAAAATCACATTTTAATTCAGCCAAGTAAAAGTATAACGGGTGACTCTTCATCTGAATCCCATAGTTTTTTGGGTTTTTTGGTATGAGCTGGATAACTTTCTGAAAAGAGCTTGGAATTTGAAGCTGAATCTCTGTAGGAATGACCAGCACATTTTCTGACTTAGGTTACACAGTATAATCTGTTCTTGCGTGAAGATATTCCAGGATGAGCCTACTAAATGGAGAGGCTATTCCTAAAAACTAGTTCAATAATATATCAACTGAATTGGACTTTTGAGAAGAAGCAGGGGTAGAGCTGTTCAGCTTGATACTTTTAGTCTGTATGGAATGCTACTCTACCAGTGATAGTCTGAACCTTTCCCTATATTGGTGTAATGAAATAGTATATTAAGGTGTGCCAAACTAGTTAAAGATAGATCTGCCCTAACTGCCCACAGGTTTCTATTCCTTATTATATAATTGCCATTCTGTATGGGAATATTTGTTTTATTTGGTTATAAAATGGGAGTGTACCTTTATATTGTCTCTTGTGCTTTTCTTAATTGCTTCAACATCTCTTAACGGACATATGTTAAACTTTACAAAATAAAAAAGCTAACACACTCCTTATCTGGCACTCAAATGTTTGAAGCTCCAACTTTGCTAATTTTACAGAATCTAAAATAAAACTCAACAGGATTTTCATCAAGCCAAAGTGAAAAGACTGACTTCTTAACATTTTCCTTCTTAAGCTTAAGTCAAATATTCATGAACTCAACAAGCTTTCCTAATTAACAGATAAGCTACTAATATCAATTTGTACTAAAAATGCCCTGGCCTATGAGATGCAGTTTTGCTAATTTTTTAAATGTGCATATCGAAATGTCATTTTAAAATGAATTTATTTATTTCCCTTAGATTAATACCACACCTAGACCACCTAAGTGTCTTGTCAGGTCTGATGAGAGGGGTGTGTTCCGGATCCCATATATATTTTAAGGTGCTATCTTATGGGACCCTGGAACTATAATAATAATAATAATACAGGTGGAAGGGACCTTGGAGGTCATCGAGTCCAACCCCCTGCTCAGGCAGGAAACCCTATACCATTTCGGACATGTGGCTGTCGAGTCTCTTCTTAAAAACTTCCAGTGTTGGAGCATTCACCGCTTCTGGAGGCAGGTTGTTCCACTGGTTAATTGTTCTAACTGTCAGGAAGTTTCTCCTCAGTTCCAGGTTGCTTCTCTCCTTGACTAGTTTCCATCCATTACTTCTTGTCCTGCCCTCATCTTTTCTTGTTGTCTTCTGGAACACCATAAAACACCATACCACCTGAAATTAAGTTGACCCCAAACTGTGTTGGCTTTTCAGAAAACTGTTAAGATCTGGATATTTTCCTGGCATGGGGTTGGGAATTTAGCTGAGCCTAGGTATGCTGGTTGCTGGTTTCCTTGGTTGCTGCAACACATTGTTTGTTCTCATCTTTAATTTTTATTTTACTAGTGGTGCAGTTTTAGATTTTCTTATCTGTCCAGAGTCACGTTTGTGAGGTGGGCAGCTGGTCCCCAAAGATTTCAGTATCTTTATCTGCATTCTGGGAGTGTCAGAGAGGGCTTGTGAAGGACTCCATGGATGAGAATCCTCAAGGGGAAAACAACTCAAGAAGCTTGGGAAATTTTGAAAAGCGAGATAATAAAAGCCCAGTCTAGCACAATACCAACAAAGAGGAAAAATAATAGCTCTCAAAAGAGACCAGCATGGCTGCATAAAGAACTCTCTGATAAATTGAAAGATAAAAAGGACAAGTATAGAAAGTGGAAAGAGGGGCACATAACAAAGTCAGAATATCAGCAAATAGCCCGAACCTGCAAAGATGAAGTGAGGAAAGCTAAAGCTCATAATGAACTAAGGCTTGCGACCAAAGTCAAAAATAACAAAAAAAAGCTTCTTTCAACATGTAAAAAACAAGAAAAAAGTGAAGGAAATGATTGTTCCATTAGTGGGTGAAAGTGGCAAGAAGGTGACAAGCAATAGGGAGAAAGCAGAACTATTTAACTCATTTTTTGCATCTGTCTTTACACAAAGGGAAAAAACAGACCAACCTATCAAAAATAGTGCCATAAAAAACAGAATATAAACACAAGTTAAGATAGGCAAGAAAATGGTAAGTGAGCACCTGTCCAGCCTAGACGAGTTCAAATCACCAGGACCAGATGGATTACACCCCAAGGTTCTCAAGAAACTGGCAGATGTGATCTCAGAACCTGACTATATTTTCAAAGATCCTGGAGCACTGGGGAACTACCAGAGACTGGAAAAGAGCTGATGTAGTTCCCATCTTCAAAAAAGGGAAAAAAATGGATCCAGGAAATTACAGACCTATCAGCCTGACCTCAATACCTGGGAAGATTCTGGAAAAGATAATCAAACAACGAATCAGCGAACACCTAGAGGCAAACAAAATCACTACTAAAAGCCAACATGGGTTTGTCAAAAACAGATCATGCCAGACAAACCTTATTGCATTCTTTGACCAAGTGACAAAATTAGTGGATCAGAGGAATGCTGTGGATATAATTTACTTGGACTTCAGTAAGGCATTGATAAAGTAGATCACAACCTACTACTCGATAAGATAGAAAAATGTGGGTTAGACAGCATCACCACCAGATGGATTCGTAGCTGGCTGACCGGCCGTACTCAGCGTGTGGTCCTCATGGAACCGCATCTACATGGAGGGAAGTGTGCAGTGGGGTGCCCCAGGGCTCTGTTCTGGGCCCAGTGGCTCTTCAACATCTTCATCAACGATTTGGACGAGGGGATAGATGGGGAACTCATCAAATTTGCGGATG
Source organism: Azemiops feae (assembly GCA_023970755.1). Classification (NCBI taxonomy): domain Eukaryota; kingdom Metazoa; phylum Chordata; class Lepidosauria; order Squamata; family Viperidae; genus Azemiops; species Azemiops feae. The sequence continues at coordinate 1,377,160 of JALGBA010004174.1, read as the reverse complement.
ACATCAAGCTGGCAGGAATAGCCAACACTCCAGAAGACAGGCTTAAGATACAGGAGGACCTGGACAGACTTGAACACTGGGCGCTATCTAACAAAATGAAATTCAATGGTAAAAAAAGTAAGGTTCTACATTTAGGCAAGAAAAACTAAATGTACAGGTATAGTATAGGGGGTACCTTGCTCAATAGTAGTAACTGTGTGAGGAATCTCGGAGTCCTAGTGGACAATCACTTAAATATGAGCCAGCAGTGTGCTGCAGCTGCCAAAAAAGCTAACACAGTGCTGGGCTGCATTAACAGAGGGATAGAATCAAGATCACGTGAAGTATTAATACCACTTTACAATGCCTTGGTAAGGCCACACTGTTCCTAACTGTTCCTAAGGTCTTCCAATTGTGCACCCTTCATAATTGAGTCCATTCGCCTTGCTGCTGACTTTCTCCTCTTCTTTTTCCTTCCACCTTTCCCAGCATTAGAGCCTTTTCTAGAGAACTAAATCTTCACATAGTACAGTCAGAGTAGGATAATTTGAGCCGGACCATTTGTGCCTTGAGTGGATTGATTTGTTTAATGGCATGGGTTTTTTTTTTTGGCTGCCCCTATATTATTCACAAGAGTCTTTTTCAAAACCAGTGTTCAAAAGGATCTATACTCTTTCTATTCTGCTTCTCTGCAGTCCATTCCAATATCACACTTTTTATTTCTGAATTTGAAGAGGGGGCTATTCTAGGTGAATTTAACCCGAGGATAAGCTCAATTGAAACTCGGTCATCATGACTTAAAGTGGACCTGCACAATATTGTACTGTAGTTCTTTGAGGGGCACTTTCTTGGCAAGTGTCCTTGGCCTATGTTTATGTGTGTTTCAGATGTTTCTTTGGACTGTGATAAAAAGCTGATAATCACATTGCTTTGACACCCTGCTTAGAACATCTGTGTATTTATCTGTGTAAGGTTTTGGACCCCATGTCATTTTTTTGATTGATGTCCCTTATCCTGGTTCATGGCAAATGTTGCATTTCTGCTACAATTCTACATCTTTTTTTTTTTTTTTATAATAATAATAAAGTTGGAAGGGACCTTGGAGGTCATCGAGTCCAACCCCCTGCTCAGGCAGGAAACCCTATACCATTTCGGACAAATGGCTGTCGAGTCTCTTCTTAAAAACTTCCAGTGTTGGAGCATTCACCGCTTCTGGAGGCAGGTTGTTCCACTGGTTAATTGTTCTAACGGTCAGGAATTTCTCCTCAGTTCCAGGTTGCTTCTCCCTCCTTGACTAGTTTCCAATCCATTACTTCTTGTCCTGCCCTCAGGCGCCTTGGAGAATAGCTTGACTCCCTCTTCTTTGTGGCAACCCCTGAGATATTGGAATACTGCTATCATTGTCACCCCTAGTCCTTCTTTTCATTAAACTAGACATACCCAATTCCAGCAAACGTTCCTGATATGCTTTAGCCTCCAGTCCCTAATCATCTTGTTGCCCTTCTCTGCACTCTTTTCTAGATAGCTCAACATCTTTTTTACATCGTGGTGACCAAAACTGGATGCAGTATTCCAGTGTGGCCTTACCAAGGCATTGTAAAAGTGGTAATTAATACTTCACATGATCTTGATTCTATCCTCTGTTAATGCAGCCTACACTGTGTTGGCTTTTTTGGCAGCTGCAGCACACTGCTGGCTCATATTTAAGTGATTGTCCACTAGGACTCCGAGATCCCTCTCACAGTTACTACTATTGAGCAAGGTACCCCCTATACTATACCTGTACATTTGGTTTTTCTTGCCTAAATGTAGAAACCTTACTTTTTTCACCATTGAATTTCATTTTGTTAGATAGCGCCCAGTGTTCAAGTCTGTCCAGGTCCTCCTGTATCTTAAACCTGTCTTCTGGAGTGTTGGCTATTCCTGCCAGCTTGGTGTCATCCGCAAATTTGATGAGTTCCCCATCTATCCCCTCGTCCAAATCGTTGATGAAGATGTTGAAGAGCACTGGCCCCAGAACAGAGCCCTGGGGCACCCCACTGCACACTTCCCTCCATGTAGATGCAGTTCCATTTTTATAGTTACTTGAATTGACAGTATCAGTTGTGGTTTTATCAAGGCATATGTAAAATTTATTTTGATATGTTATAGGCCCAAGGGAAAGTTTGGAAATGCTATCAAGAGCTTGTTAATGTTATTTACTTCTACATTTTGATAACTATTCACATATACTGGGCATACTTTTCTTGCCTAGATTTATGCTTGGTGGTATATGGTATTCATAATCTGTTTGATTTTCCGCGGACTTCTCTTCTATGCTCTGTTGGTGAGATTTTTGTGGGTTTTAATCTGTAACTCATATAATTGGAAATCACCTTTTGAGATTAATGTATGCTCTTTTTGTTTTAGGGGAATCCTCACAGATAAGAAGGTCTAATTTACTCTTGGAATTCAATACTACACAAACTTGTTCTAAGGAAAGTAAACACACATGGCAAAGTAACATCAATTTCTATTGTGGGAAGACGTTGGTTAGTATGTTACTGCTGAAAATTTTATTTCTAAATAGGCAATAATTTTTAATTATTAAGTACTGATAAGCTGTCCCAGTCATGACAGAAGAATTATGTTTGTCCAAGAATGTATCTGCATGTTCCAGCTTTGCAAATTGCTTATCTGTTTTCCCAAATGAAAGAGAAATATCAAATTGGTCAGATTACATAAAACTAGCACTTCTTAAAAATTGATAAAGAAATCTGCCACTCAATTTATATGCTTGATATCAAGTAAAATAAACATACTTTATTTTAGGCATTTCATTATATCATTCTCTACCAGAACATCCTAAAGTCATTATTTATTTATATATTTATTAAATTTGTATACCACCTATCTGCCTGATAGGGGGACTCTGGATGGCTTACAAAACAGTATGGTGTTATTAAAGATAAAAATTCTTGGTATTTAATTTTGTAGTGTCTAGGTTCTGAAATGTTAATTTTGTTTTATTCTCCCAGTTATTTTAATTCATGGATGAATTTTCTCACTCTAGAATTGATATATATCTGTGTAAAAGTAGTTTCTTGCTTGGAACTGTAAATGTAGAATTTATTTTAAACTTGTTTGCTATTAGGTTTTACAAATATAAATTGATCAGTATTGTGCATCATTTTTTTTTTAATCAGGGTTCCCCAGAATTTGTGACTTCATTTGAGTGTGTTCATTACTTTGAATGGAGAACATTCCTCGCATGCAAGAACAACTTATTTACATCAGCTGAAGAGGTAACACAAGTTCTATTTGAACATAAACTAAAAGATGGGGTGGAGAAAGAGAATGATTTTGCACGAGTGCCAGGCAAGCATGCATGCATGCGCTGCTCCATTTACATGTGTCTGCCACTCACGCAATTGGAGTGCACTTGCTGGACTACTGCTTGTGGAAGTGGGGGTGCGCATGCGCACGCTCGCCTGCCACTTCTGCGGCCTGGTTCCGAAAGGCTCAAGGCCTAGTAGTGGACCATGGCCCGGGGGTTGGGAACCCCTGTACTAGAAAACTGCTGGGCAAGCAGGCAATCAATTACATGGCAGGAGTAAAATAACAACCCAGATACGAATATAGCAGCTCCTTTTTAACAATTTACCATGTGTGTATCAAACAATAGCCACAGGAAGTTATGGGTTCTGATGGCCCTTCCAGAATACTAGAGGTTTGATTAGACTGTTCTGTATACATTTACTAAATACTCTGGTTTTGATCTGCTCAAGTTGTGAGAAATAGTAACTTTCAATGAGTGCACATTCTCATCAGTACCACAAGATGGAAGCATAATATCTTTATTCGTTCTGCATGTTGAAAAATAGGACCAGGTTAAAGTGCTTCTCTTTGAAACATAGAATGACAGATGGAATGCCAATAATGACCCTATATTGTGTATGATCTTACTTGCAAGATACTTATGTTTTAAATTTCTAGGTGCCTTGCTACATATTTGATAAAAATCTGAAGAAGCGTGATTTAAATCCATTGATTAAGACTTCTGGTGGATACTTGATAGACGACTCAGATGATGATTCACAGTTATACATCAACATCTGTAGAAACATAGGTATGAACCCAACTAAATAATGGGTAATTTTCTCTAATCTCCATAAGGCAAGACATTTTCTACATCTAAAATTTTACTATGCTTCCCTTTAGCATGAAAGACATAAAGTATTAGTGCTTTTATTTGAGCCATGTTGCCAGATTCCTCAGTGTTACCCAGTTCTCCATTTTATTTAATACTTCTGTTTTATTCAACATTCAGATATTTATTTACCATTAATATTTATGAGACTTTCCAATTTAAAAAAATATTCTGTAAATTTCCTTTCGTATCTGTGACTTTGCAGAATCTGCTGATCAACTCTTTCCCACTTTTCTGACATTTTCCCCATAACTTTTTTTCTAAATATTAGATAATGTTTATGCCTATTTATCTTGGATATTTTGATTGTTGAATAATCCATAGTTCAGTATATCTTATTGGTGCTACCTTATTCCATTTTAGTTATCAATAATAGTGAGATCTTCCTTAAATATGTGGGGGGAAAATGTCTGAACTCAAGATTTTCTCAAACTGTTGTTTGCAGGGTTATTAGACTGCCTTATGGAAATATCAGGCAATAGTTTAAATATAATTTTGTGAGAAAATCACAACTTCAGTTATATAAAATATTTAAGAACATATATTAAAATTGGTTTATAGCTTCCTTTGAAAATACCATTTTTATGACTGTAAGATATGACTTTGGTGCATTAAGTTATTCTTAAAAGCTGTGAAAACCACTTTGAGGCATTAAAAATGAGTGCAATCTTGCATAACACTGAATGTAAAGACTTGATAAACATATTTGCCTTATTTCTGATCAAGGTATCTCTGTAACACCGATATCTCTTCACTTATATAAATTTCTTCAATGTTCTTGCCCGCTTTGCCATTTTAGTATCTATTGTATGTAAAGTTGAATCTTGATTGCCATAGTTCTGATTTATAACTTGGCTAAATAGCCTGTCCCTTCTATTTTTTTATTGTTTTGGAAGATGTGGCTAAAGAGCTTATATTTGATTTGATTTAAGCAAACTTTTGGAAACTTTAACCGAGGAACATACTTATACATCAGTAATACATAGGTTGTTACTCATCATTGCTTTAACAGGAAGGTCATCAGGTGAAACTAGCAGTTGTCCAGAGCACAGTGCAGCTTGTTTGGTGAAGGATGGTCATGCATTTGATCTGGGCCATACTAAAGGATTACTAAAACAACTTGATAAAGACAGGTATGGCTGAAGTCTTTGAGTGATCCTTGAAAGTCATCAGCATGTCAGTGCTGTTCATGGTGAATAAGGTTGGAAGAATGTAACTATAAAGTGCAAATATTAATGTAAAGTTTAGTCCTTACATGTTCCTGCTACTACTAGGAATTTATTGGGAGTTGAATTACATGTCCTTTGTTTAATTTACAACAGTTTTAAAATTAGTCTATTTTTGTATGTTTGTGGAGCACAAAAAAAAAGAACCTTTTTTTAGAGGATAGAATTAGAATCCCTAGAAAACCACTAACATTGCTTTCATAGGTACAGTATTCTTAATTTTGTTCCTAATTGTATATTATATTATTTGCTGAATTCACTGAATTTATAGCTATTCTTCCCACCACATTATTTACTTGTGCCTATGCAGCAAATTTCAACAAATAATTTTTCTGAAGTGCCCAGCATCTCCCTGGAAATATCTTACTTGCTATTTTATTTTTTGTGTCTATATATATATATTGCCTTGAGGGGAGGAGGGGGGCTAAATGATTATGCAATGATACTGATAGAATTAGTGTAGTATTAACCTGGAAAAACATACCACATGATTTGAGTCATCTTGTAAAGTAACAACAATTTGAAATTATTATGACACCATTGTTCTAGATTCTACTTGTGCAATTGTTCACTCCTCCAATTTGGTATCTTGCAGATAAGTTTGAATTCCAGTTCCTTAGATTTCCTAGCCCTCTTGTTTTTCAACTGTTACACTCCAACTACACTTTGGAGGGATTGTGAACTTTGCTTTGTGTGAATCTCCCGGTACTGTAGTTATTTTTTCATGTTTATGTTTTTTTTTATTTTTTCAGGTTTCAACTGAGATACGAAAAAGAAAACAGCAATGTAAAAGAGAGACCAGACTTTTGTGGTAGCCATGACCCAGCAGTTACAATTACTTTTGTATGTCCAGAGGGAAGGCGAAGAGAGGTAATCAGCAATTTCCTATGGTGGATGTTGAGAGCTGTTACTTGACTGGGAAAACCAATGCATCATAGTATTAACTCAAAATAAATGTACCAGCGTACTTCAATTTTACAGGGCCAAGTCGAGATATCCTATTGCCTAAAAAGTAAATATCATTGTCATTCTTTCTCATACTTCTATTGCCCAATCAAAGTTCAGTATGAAGCCTGTTAAAAGTTTCTTTAGAGGCAGAATATCCCCTAAGTCTTTCCCTTTCCTGACAACAAATACTGTCTTAATGAATTAAATTACTACAATTTCTGGACATCCAAAATCACCTGTGTTGACCCTTTCATTGAGGCATTAAGATCTTTGTCATAATTCATGCTATCTAAACTGTGAACAATTTTTGATAACCACAGCCATGGTTTTCCAGTGGTTGAGGATCGCATTGAACAGGGATATTTATAGGTTTGGGGAGTTTTTTATGGTATTCTTTCAAGTTGATAATTGATTATTTGGACTGTTAAAAATCAGAAATAAAAGTTACTTTCGTATTCTGAAATTTGAATGACCGCAGTAAAGGGATTTCAGGCTATATGTAAGTTTTTCTATTCCTAAATCAAGGCAGATGTTTTTGACCAAGTATTGCACTTTGTTTGCTGCTGCTGTTGTTTTCATTTATGTTCAGCTTCTAAAGACTGCTAGAAGCATGCAGTAAAGTCATAAAAGTGTATAGGCTAAAATGTTTAGCCAGTTTTTCTATTTTGAGTGGACGGATGCTTTAGTTAAAAACAGAAAAAAGTACATAAATTCTACCAAAACTTTAATAATCTCTTTTAGGATGATATTTGTAAGGTGGGAAAAACATTACATTTTACTGCTGAAAACTGCATTTTTTTTCTGGTAGGTTTTGGTAGTATGGTCCTCCAATTGCTGGAGACAACAAAAGTGGTTCGTAAGAGGGCTTATGCACAATATGAAACAGTTTGTCATCTTCACTCTTGCGCCTCCCCCCCCCCCCAAGTTTAGGGTATTGAAAATTCAAAATCTAATAGCTAGAAATACAGAGCAGTATATAGCAAGCAGGGAGCCATTTGAAACTAAACTATTGTATTTTTTTAAATAAATAGTTCATATACATTCTATTGGAAAATTTCAGAATCCAAATTCGATTTTGTATCAGAAAACTGCACCCAAGTCTTGCTGTAGCACATCTTTGTCTTCCCTGTCAGCTAGAGGCTATTATTAAGTATGCAGGAAAGACAATTTGAAGTGGGGAAGAGAGAAGACTGTATAACATCACTATTTTTTTAAATAATATTTTATTAGTTTTCTAATTTTACATTTAGATATTTAAAAAGCAATGTGGTGGCTGGGTTAAGCAATAGTTCAATAACATACAAAAATCTTTAGTACAAATCTCAAGTTACAACATCAAATATTTCCTCTCTTTTTTCCCTTAATATCTATTTCGTATTTAAGCTAATACAGTTCTTATTATATCAACTAAGTAAAAACATCATTATTACATTTATCAATAAATTTTTAGTTTATACATATCTTAATTACTTTTACATTCAATCTTTATAGACAATCAATGTTCTGTTATTGGTTTTTCCCCAATTTTTAATTTCTCATCAATATTCAAATTTAACATTTGATATTTATAATTTTCAGGCTTTAGGTAACTAAAGTTTTCCTTATCTCAATTCATAACAGAATCTGATATTCAAAATACACATCTTATCTATTTGAGTATAGTCTTGTTCTATTTTCTAAAAGTTATCTATTTCCCACCATATTAAATCATCTAATTAATAATACAGTATCCCCTTCAATAAATCAAAACCATCACTATTTTTTTAATTGGTAAATAGAAAAAGTCTTTATAGGGCATCTTTATAGAGCAGGTAGGCTAGAGTGGAGCGGAGGGAAAAAAAATGAAATCGTACAGCCAGTTGTTCTACTTTATGATGCAAGAAAAAACAACCTTGGTAGGTTCCAGACACTGAAATGACATTTCTTTGGCTGAGTTTTGGTAAATGTTAAATAATATGTTTTAGCAACATTTATGACACATGTAGGGTGGTATTAAAATGAGAAATTGTGTTACTATTCTCTAATTCTGGAGATTTGTATTGGACTTGTGAGCTTATGTTTAGGAGTGTATAAATTCAGGTTCTACGATCTGATTAGTTTTTTTTTTTAATATAGGATACAAATCCTACACTCACTGCTCAAAGCAATTGCCGCTATGAGATTGAATGGGTTACTGAGTCTGCTTGCCCCAGAGACTACCTGGAGAGTCATAATTGTACTCTGAGCAGTGAACAACATGGTATTTATGTGGATCTGACACCTCTTATGCAATCCCCAGGTAACTATCCTACTTCCCTTAGAGCAGACATGTCAAACTCGCGATGTCACGTGACGTCGCGCAACGTATCGGGACGGTTTTGCCATTGCCGGCAATGGGGTGGATGCGGCTTCCGGATGACGCATCCGGCCCGCGGCCTGGCAGTTTGACACCCCTGCCTTAGAGTGTGTGCAACAAGGTATTTTGTACAAGTAAAACCAGCACCTATAGCAGAAAAAGACAAATTTTCAAATTCTGGTATAGATGTATGGTACAAAATGTTATGTAAGCAATGTTTTGCTCTTGAAAATGAATCAGATGGATAGATACATAAATGAAGTCATCATAGATGGGATTGTACTATTTTCAGTGTTATCTGTTTTGAATGTATTTTTATGCATGGGAACAGTTAACTCCCTTTTTGCCAAAAATACAGTATTTATTAAAGCATTAAAATGAAAGCAACAAGTAAGTCAACAGGTTGAAATTACAGAACTTGCTAATTGATCTGGTCTTTACAATAAGCGCTCTAAAATCTAATGACCTAGCACCCAGCAGTTTAGAAATCAGTGTAATGAACAAATCTGATCAAACACAGTGGAAGTAGCATTATATAGCCCCTGTTCTAACAATCACAAAAACATGGTTTCCTTTTTGGTTGTATCAGATGAGGATGATGATCACATAAGCTTAAAGATACTAAAACATAAAAAAGGCAGAATGAAAAATAAACAAAACTGAAAACATTATAAAGAGAAAAATTAGTGACTTGTTTTCCTTGTCCCTTTTTGTTTCTTTTGTTTTAAGGAGAAAACTAGGTCACAGACATTTTCACTGATTTATCAGCTTCATAGAATTTCATAATGCTAGATGCAGTATGCATTCAATTTAATCCCTTCAGAACTGGGATAGAGAAAAATCTAGAAAATTTGTTAGGAGACTCTTGTTTTGAATCTGAGGATGAAATGGAGAAAATTATAAATCTCTAAAGTGTAGTTTCATGAAATTAAATTTGTCTTGCAAAATCCTGCATCTGAATAATTGAGTAAATTTAGAAAATGGTAAAAAGAGCATCACTTGTGGCACGCAGACAGATTATAGCAATGCTATACAGTGATCATATAAGTATTTTGGTGTCGTAAGTATATATTTCCATTTGTATGATCATTTGAGTATTTCAGATTTGTGGATTTCAATCATATTTTCTTTAGGTGATGTGTCACCATATCGTGCAAAAGATAAAGAGTATGACTATTATCTGAATGTATGTGGGAAAGTAACTGGTGGTGCTTGTATGGATAAGGATGTGTCTTCATGCCAAGTTAAATCTGAAAAAAGTCAGCAGAAAGTGGCAGGAAGATTTACCAATCAAACTCTCAGGTTAGTACTATTCCAGAAATGTTAATATGTTGTGGGTTTTTTTTAGAAAAAAATCTGTGATATTGCCCAAAAATATTTTGTTTGATGTCAGAGAAAAATAGTTTTTATTTCTGAAAGAAGATATTTTTTCACAACATAAAACGCTGTGTGGGTAGTCCTCAGGTTATGACTACTCATTCAGCAATCGTACAAAGTGTTGATGACACTGTGATGCTTACAACTGGTTCTTGAAATTCTGTCCGTTGCGGCATCCAATAAAAATAATTAAGTAGAATCGTATTGTTTTTTTGAAATCAGATATGCTGATGGAGACCTTATTCTGACGTATCCAGGAGGAGATAGTTGTAGTTCGGGTTTCCAGAGAATGACAGTCATAAATTTTGAATGCAATCAAAATGCAGGTAATGTACCAATCTGGTTGTCAATGGATTAATTTGAGCAATATTGTTCTGTTGGAGAAACTGCTAATACTTTTTAAAAAAAAAGTTATATAGAAAAATGTTATATAGAAAACTAGATATTTCATTTCATTATCAACCATGTCATTCAAAGAGAGACTGCATACAATAAAATAAGTTGTGGCTTATTTGGTAAATAAATGCACTAAACAAATTACAGGTAAGTGTGGTGTGTGAACTCCAGTATTAGTTGCAGTATTAAAGCCTTTTTATTTCAACACGTGATGGATTGTTAGTTGCGAAGTCGTGTCCAACCCATTGCGACCCCATGGACAACATTCCTCCAGGCCTTTCTGTCCTCTACCATCTTCTGGTGCCCATTTAAGCTCATGCCTACTGTTTCAGTGACTCCATCCAGCCACCTCATTCTCTGTCGTCCCCTTCTTCTATTGCCCTCAATCTTTCCCAGCATTAGGCTCTTCTCCAGTGAGTCCTTTCTTCTCATTAGGTGGCCAAAGTACTTGAGTTTCAACTTCAGGATCTGGCCTTCTAAAGAGCAGTCAGGGTTGATCTCCTCTAGGACTGACCGGTTTGATCGCCTTGCTGTCCAGGGGACTTGCAGGAGTCTTCTCCAGCACCATAGTTCAAAGGCCTCAATTCTTTTGCGCTCAGCCTTTCTTATGGTCCAACTTTCACAGCCATACATTGCAACTGGGAAAACCATGGCCTTGACTATACGTACTTTTGTTGGCAGGGTGATGTCTCTGCTTTTTAGTATGCTGTCTAGATTTGCCATAGCTTTCCTCCCCAGGAGCAAGTGTCTTTTAATTTCTTGGCTGCAGTCCCCATCTGTGGTGATCTTGGAGCCCAGGAAGATAAAATCTGTCACTACCTCCATTTCTTCCCCATCTATTTGCCAGGAATTGAGAGGGCCAGATGCCATGATCTTGGTTTTCTTAATGTTGAGTTTCAAGCCAGCTTTTGCACTCTCCTTCTTCACCCACATCAAGAGGCTCTTGATGGATTGGCTCATGCCAATTCTGCTATGGAAATGGATGCCCTGTTAAATTATATTTGACTTCAGGTTTTTAATTGTTATTTTTTTTTTTACCTTCTCTTGAATTATTTGGGGTAACTGGATTTTGTTATTCTTATGTTTGATTATGTGTCATAAGCCTAAATGTAAATATCTTAATGGACAATATCAGTACTTTAATCTGGTATCTTTTTATATGTTTCCTGTTATATCTTAACACTTTTTAATCTGAATGTTTCCTGTATTTTTGTGAATTTATTAAAGATAATAATGGCAAAGGGCATCCAGAATTTAATGGTGAGACAGACTGTTCATATTTTTTCACCTGGCAAACCAAATATGCCTGTGTTGGAGAAGAGGAAGGTTTGCCTTGCATGGTTTCAAATAAGAAGAAAAAGTATGACTTGACACGACTGATTCGTCATTCTGGTATGAAACTTTTAAAAAATCTATTGTCTGCTTAATTGTTTTAAAACTCTAGTTGATATATAACTGGTTGTCTGAAATGCTGTCCTAAACGTAACATATTGTTGCCAAGTATACCGGGTGAATAGTAGAATATTGATGATTTTCCAAAGATAAAAGGGTTTATGTTTGGAGACATTAGTAGAAAAGCTCTCTGTTTTAGTCTTTTGAACATAATGCACAGTGCCCATTACTCAGTGAATTTGGTGAATTTTTGTGGTTGTAGATATGCAGTGCAGAGGTGATACTCCAACAAATTCATGTCACAGTGGTGTCGTCTATGGTGCTAGTATAACATTTTAAGACAACCTTAAGGCGTATTCAATCCAGCTGTCAATGCAATAATATCCCATATTAACAGCGTTGACATCTCTCCGTTTTCAAGGATTGTATCCTCCTTCGGACCACAACACCAGCCCTCTGTGTCAGATGTTGACCAGTCACATCCATTAGACATGAGGCAGTTGTCCTCTTCCATTGTCCCAGGGCATGCTGCCTTGGAAATTTACTGTAATCCTGCAGATCACAACAAGTACTGGGTTTGATTTTTGTGTTAGGCCTAGAATCACTACTGATTAAGAGTGCTCCCAATTTGACCTCCTGGAGGGGAAGACCTTCATCCCCTTTGATATATATTATGGTTTTCATTAAACTGTTTTATGGTTTTATATTATACACCAAATGACACTTTCGTGGTGGTTTTTAAATAGTCCAATAGTGTTAATTAGCCACAGGCACTGGTTTATCATTAGTACATTTTGACTTGACCACATTTATACATCTCTCTTTTGCATTCCTTTTTTTGAACCTTGTTCCTGAGTTTTAAAATAGTCTTACAATAACTGAACTTAATTGTCATTTTGGGTGGGGAATTAAGTGTGGAATGTTAGATAATGTGGCATTGGAAAGCAAGCAGGCAGCATATAGCTATGGTAGAAACTAGGAGAGAAAAGTACGAAGAGTTACTATTAGTTGTATTATTGTAAACTGGATATACTACATTTTCTTATCGCTTACTTTTTATTTCTTTGTTTTACAATTACTTACTCCCTTTCTGCAATGTTTATAATTGCTTACCCCCAAAGGGAAATAACATGATGGATATGTTTTAATGTTTTAATCTGAAATATATCATCTTAATTCTAGAATCAGAGGAGAATTGGGAAGCTGTAGATATCAATCCTGTAGAAGCAAAAAAGAAACGTTACTTTATAAATGTCTGTCACAAGGTACTCCAGAAAAAAGAAGCAGTGTACTGTGCCAAAGATGCATCAGTTTGCTCTGTTGGTGAGTAACCCAGCCTCTCTCTTAATAAAAGCTAAGTTGCAGTTCTTTCATAGAACAATACTCATTTAAGTCTGCAGGACAAAGTGTCTGCTCTAGAACTTGCCCTCCCAGTTCCTCTGTTTTGTATGTTTCTTTCAATTCTCATGTCTCAAATTTTAAGGTGGTATCTGCATTAAAATTACAATGTACCTTGGATTTAGGAAACTCTTCTTAACATTCTAGAAGATTTGATAAATCCTTAAATTCTAAGACTGGTTATAAAAATGGTAGCTATCCATCTCCTAAGAATTGACAAAATAAGGAGAGAAAATTTAGAAGCATAGGTCTGTGAAAGTGAACTGTAAGACATTTGTTCTTGCTACACTTTATATATAATGTTCCCTGAAGAGCATCTGTTGGAGGAGGCTATGCCATGAATCTTAATAATAATCATCTTCCCTCTTCCTTTTTTTTTTTTTTGGACCACTTGTATTTTCAATAGTTGTACTTATTTTTACATTATTTCTATGCTGCCCCAGTTACATAGCTCTGGGAAGCATACAGTTTACATAAACGAACTATCAAATACATAATTGCAATAGAATAAAATAAAAAATAAATAAAATAAAATAAATAAACCAAGTAAGAGTAGTACTTATGAGGAACTAAGTCCTCATAAGTGTATAGTTTTAATTTATTTTCTACATGTCAATAGAAAGGGGTAGCTATTCCCTACGATTGGGGCAGCAACAGAAGAGAAGGCATATTTCCTGGTTCCAGTCTTGAGTTCCATTTTGCATAGGAATATGTATGCCAGATGCAAGCCAAAAATTGTGGCAATTTAATTACGATTTAGCTTTTGATTTACATGGGTATATGCACCTTATAATGCCCTTGGACTTTTGGTGAATCCACAGCATAAACAGAACAATATTTAGTGGTTTATTATAACAGACTTTTTAAATAATTCTTGAATCCCTTCACTTTATAATCTATTCCATCTGACACCTATATTGAATATTTTATTTTGTATACAATCCTGCAGTCAACTTGCACTAACCCTCCAGTTTGGGAGTGAAAGCCTTTTCTGTGAAAGCAGGGATTCATAGTTTTCATATTGTATTGCTTTTTAGATAAAAACAATAATACAAGAAATCTTGGGACTTTCATGTCTTCTCCCAAAAAGGTTGGAGAAAATATTGAGCTTCATTATTCAGAGGGAGACGAATGTGCACTCAATAAAAAAATTGAAACAAATATAATCCTTATATGTAAACCAGGTGAGTGATGTGATTTCATTATTAAATCTTAAATATCTGACCTTTATATAAAATAGTATACTCTGTTGTACAGTGTACAAAATACACTGTAGTAATTGTATTTTTTTTATAAGCTTTGACTTTTGAGTCTTTAATATAGCTCTATAAATTAAATTAAATTAAAAAAATTTTTTAATTATTTTTGTGTACAGAATAGTGAGGATTCATTATTACAGCATTCAGGTCTTCCTCTACAAAGCTTGGATATAGCATATATAATGGTGCTTAAAAGTTTTGAATTTTTGAATCTTTTGAATCTTCAATATTTCTGTATAAATATGGACTAAAACATGATCTGTTTTCTACACAAGTACTAAAACTAGGTAGAGAACACAAATGTGTCGAAAGAAAGAAAATCAAATAGGAATTTGTTACTGTTTATATTTTATTGGACGTGGAAAATACTCTCTGAAGAAATATAAACTGATTAAATAACTGATCCACATATCTGATCAGATAATCTGGGAAGTTCTGTTATTGTGTTCTTGAAGATGAGTGACTATTCAGATCAGTATTGTTTTGTTGATAGGTGATCTGGAAAGCGCTCCTGTTTTGATCAATTATGGATATGATGGATGCTTGTTTGAATTTGAATGGCATACTGCTGCTGCCTGTGTCCTGTCTAAAACAAAAGGAGACCACTGCAAAGTTTCAGATCTTCAAGCTGGTATGTAGCTAAACAGAACCTGTGATGGGGAATTCAGATTTCTTGTCTGCACTTAACATTTTGTGTCAGCTAGCAGTTCTGTTTTTATCTTCGTTCCAAGATTAAGTATAGGACTATACATACTTAGAAATGATTATTACATATTTTTCTTCTTGTGAAGACTGTCTTATACACATTAACAACTTTTTATTAAAGAAGACTTTTTTTAATTCCTACTTAGGAGTTTCCTTCGACTTAACGCCACTAATGAATGAATCTTTCTCAATAATCACAAGTGACTATACTTTCTATATTAGTATTTGTGGCTCTTTATCAAATAAGCATTGTGGGTCAGAGTCTGCAGCATGTCAAGTAAAGAAAAAGTAAGTATTATGTGCATGCCTCCTGAATTTCCATTTTATGGGACATTTGATGGCCTTTATATACTTTTTGTCCTTACTGTAAATTAGGAAATTATCTAGGGCAGGGCTCAGAGAATGAAATAACCAAAATGTCATTGTGAATAGGGCTGTT
Organism: Azemiops feae; assembly: GCA_023970755.1. Lineage (NCBI taxonomy): Eukaryota > Metazoa > Chordata > Lepidosauria > Squamata > Viperidae > Azemiops > Azemiops feae. Next base: position 1,361,517 of record JALGBA010004174.1, on the reverse strand, counting down.
GCTTTACTTGCTCTGCGTTTATTGTGCCCTCTAAAACCAGTGTTCTACATATAAATTTGGCCTTCACAACTCTAGTGAGTTCAGTCTTTTCATCAGGGCCCTTTTTCTCTAACCCCAAGGCCAAATTAGGGAAGATTTGGCCCAGGATTACTAATGACATGCAAATAAAAGTATGTTGTATCTTCAAAATGAGTTGGTTGCTTTAGCTGAGTGATTGTGAGATGGTGAAAAAGATTAATTACATTTTGGGATATTATTTTGTGTTTTGTTGGGTTGCTTACGTGACATTAAGGTTTTAGTTTATACAGTGAGGGGGAAAGTATTTGATCCCCTGCTGATTTTGTACGCCTACCGACAAAGAAATGATCAGTCTATAATTTTAATGGTAGGTTTATTTTAACACTGAGAGACAGAATAACAACAAAAGAAATCCAGAAAAACGCATTTCAAAAAAGTTATAAATTGATTTGCATTTTAATGAGTGAAATAAGTATTTGATCCCCTATCAATGAGCAAGATTTCTGGCTCCCAGGTGTCTTTTATAAAGATAATGAACTGAGATTAGGAGCACTTTCTTAAAGGGAGTGCTCCTAATCTCAACTTGTTACCTGTATAAAAGACACCTGTCCACAGAAGCAATCAATCAATCAGATTCCAAATTCTCCACCAGAGCCAAGACCAAAGAGTTGTCCACGGATGTCAGGGACAAGATTGTAGACCTACACAAGGCTGGAATGGGCTACAAGACTATTACTAAGCAGCTTGGTGAAAAGGTGACAACAGTTGGTGCGATTATTCGCAAATGGAAGAAACACAAAATAACTCTCAATCTCTCTCGATCTGGGGCTCCAAGCAAGATCTCACCTCGTGGAGTTTCAATGATCATGAGAACGGTGAGGAATCAGCCCAGAACTACAGGGGAGGATCTTGTCAATGATCTCAAGGCAGCTGGGACCATAGTCACCAAGAAAACAATTGGTAACACACTACGCTGTGAAGGACTGAAATCCTGCAGCGCCCGTAAGGTCCCCCTGCTCAAGAAAGCACACGTACAGGCCCGTCTGAAGTTTACCAATGAACATCTGAATGATTCAGAGAAGAACTGGGTAAAAGTATTCTCATCAGATGAGACCAAAATCGAGCTTTTTGGCATCAATTCAACTCGCTGTGTTTGAAGGAGGAGGAATGCTGCCTGTGACCCCAAGAATACTGTCCTCACCGTCAAACATGGAGGTGGAAACATGCTTTGGGGGTGTTTTTCTGCTAAGGGGACAGGACAACTTCACCGCATCAAAGGGACGATGGACGGGGCCATGTACTGTCAAATATTGGGTAAGAACCTCCTTCCCTCAGCCAGGGCATTGAAAATGGGTCGTGGATGGGTATTCCAGCATGACAATGACCCAAAACACACGGCCAAGGCAACAAAGAAGTGGCTCAAGAAGAAGCACATTAAGGTCCTGGAGTGGCCTAGCTCGTCTCCAGACCTTAATCCAATATCTGTGGAGGGAGCTGAAGGTTCGAGCTGCCAAACGTCAGCCTCGAAACCTTAATGACTTGGAGAGGATCTGCAATGAGGAGTGGGACAAAATCCCTCCTGAGATGTGTGCAAACCTGGGGGCCAACTACAAGCAACGTCTGACCTCTGATTGCCAACAAAGGTTTTGCCACCAAGTATTAAGTCTTGTTTTGCTAAGCGGTCAAATACTTATTTCACTCATTAAAATGCAAATCAATTTATAACTTTTTTGAAATGTGTTTTTCTGGATTTTTTTTGTTATTCTGTCTCTCACTGTTAAAATAAACCTACCATTAAAATTATAGACCGATCATTTCTTTGTCAGTGGGCAAACATGCAAAATCAGCAGGGGACCAAATACTTTTTTCCCCTCACTGTATTTCTGTGATGTATGTTTTATTCATATACTTAGTGAATGGAGCATGACAACAATAATATAGAATGAATACTTCCTCTAAAATTGTCTTGGAATAAAAACAAAAGCTCTAGGATACTTCTTCCAATCCCAAGTGATCAATCCTGAGGAACTGTTCCATTACATGAATTGGCATGAACTCCTGATCAATACTTGACCTGAGCTCCTAATTTTATTGGGTGGCTATACATTTTTGCTAGCATGTGGCCTTAGCAATTTGCCTTCTATATAAAATATGAATTATTGTTGATGGTGATCAGGAAATATAATCCAAACAGTCATGAGTGTATCTTGGATTAGTAACATAGCACAATGGGACAAACCACAATAGAGAAAGTTGATTCATAAGATTGAAATTAATCAAGAAATATATATGTGACAGTTGCATATGCTTTTGTAACGAAGCTTAATTTTGGGGAAGATGACATTATACTGGAACATTTAAAGCAAACTTACATGAATTGCATTAATGTATAATTCTAGTGGTCAAGATTCTTGGAATCTTGGGATGCCCAGTTCTCAGCTGTCCTATTATGATGGAATTATTCAGCTAAACTATCAGAATGGCACACCCTACAACAATGCGCAGCATACAACACGGTCTACCCATATAACATTCCTGTGTGATCGTAATGCGAACATGAGTGTACCAGAGTATCAGGTAGGAGCTGACTAAGAACAATTTCCTTTAATTCTGTCCCTGCACTGCATGTTTAATTCAGCTTTTGAAAGGCTAACAAAACGGGTAATTAATTCACCAAATTTAGTTTTTGAGTGGTATAGAGGGGGAATTCTAATTCCATAAGCCTTATATGCCTTGGTGGTTGATCTTTGTACATTGTCTAGAAATCATCAAGGCATTGGCTCTGATGTTAATTTTAGATATTTTCATATAATTCTTATCTTTTGGGATGAAGTACACATTTCAGCTTTAAAGTAGTCTGTTCAGGGTCCCCTTGCCAACCCATTCATAAAATTGACATAATGGGCATCTCCAGTTACACAATGCCAATTTACCAGAATGCTTAACTACCAACTTCTGTAACCACTCCTGATATAGAATGTTTCATCCTATTCCAGCTTACCTTTTTTTAAAAAAAAAATCTGGGCAGGTTATTATATTCCTAGGCAAAGTACTCTTACATTTTTTTTTTATTTTTCAAAGGAGCCTATATGGCTTATTGGGGGCTCTGAGAAACTTTTAGAAGTAGAGATAATGTTGGAATCTGGCACTTTACTGTGTACCATGAAAGTTTTGTGTTTTAACTTTACACTTACAAATCTTTAATAGAATTTTTTAACTTTTTAAAAACATTAATAGTTTCAGTTATCTGAGAGGAGGAACTCAGTGAGCATTAAAAGAAGATGCCTTCATTGTTGTCCTAGGCATCACATTGAGGGATCTGTAGTTAAACACATATATACTGAAAGTTCTTGTTTAGGGCCTGCTGCTTCTAATTGCAAGTATAAATATAGATTCTATTGAACGTTCTGGTGGAAAAGCCTGAATCTATGAAAGCAAAATCTGTGTCTGTAACCTGAAACGTCTCGTTTTGAATTGTCATAATATTGATATGCTATATTTCCAATCTTGGTTTTTTGCTTTCTGGTAACTTAGGAGGAAGACAGTTTCACATACAACTTCAAGTTGTATACTCAGTATGCTTGTCCAGAAATACCTACAGAATGTGTTGTAACAGATCCTAAAACCATGGAGCAATATGATCTGTCAAGGTAAACAAGAAAACAGAAGTTCTGAATGTAAATTCTAAATATGTGGAAGAATACTCAGTTAGCAATTTTTCCAAGCCAAAAAACAACTTCATATTTTAATCTTAATACTACTTTGCATTGATCAGCAGTGCTGTCATTATGCTTAACTATCAGAGAATCAGTTTGTTATGGAAAAATAGCTTATTACCTTACAACTCCTAAAGGCTGTCCATGTATGGTTTTAATTGTTCATCCATCAGTATGGATGTTTCTGAGGTAAATAAGTTGTATTAAATCTTATTTTCTCAATACTGTGTTTTAAATAATGTGTAATTTTTAGTGTATTTCTATGCTTATCTCAGGGAAATATATGAATACAATTATTTCTGCCTTATTTCTGAATACATTGTTGCCAACTATAATGTTTGTTTTTTATTTTTAAAAACTGACATATTTAAAGGCTTAATAATTTTTGGTCTATTTTTAGTTTATCGTTATTTGGCAATGTAAAAGAAAACTGGTTTGCAATGGACAACTCGGGAGAGAATGTTCACAGAAAGTACTACATTAATGTCTGCCGACCTTTGAACCCCATCCCAGGATGTGACAGAAAAGCATCCATTTGTGAAATGACGTTCAAAAAGGGTGAGAGTGTAAGTATATCCATTCTATAGAGAGACAAAATCAAAACTAACTTTGGAGTTCTCCTTTACTTTGTATTCCTGGGTATTTATACAATACAGGTAGTCCCCAAGGTACGAACCTAATGGAGCCTGGCCATTAGGCTCAAAAGTAAAAAAACCTCATCAAATGAATCAGACTCAGTTTTACAAATTTTTAAAATCAAATTCATTAATTAAATCAAATGGGTTGTTAAATGAACGAAGATCTAACTATTTCCTCAGATAGCTGCCATGTTAACTGAACTGAGAGGGTTTCCCGCCAGCCGCCGATCAGCTGTTTCCAGCTCAGGAACTAAATTGCCTCCAAGCAGGGCTTAGAGCCATTGCATTTACTTTTAAAAAAACAACAACAACTGCTGCTAGCCAGCTCAAGCATCTTCAGCTTGCTGTGGGGGCGGGGGGGGGGGCGTTGCTTAAAAAAACCCACAACAACTTGCCACTAATTAGCTTAAGAGTCTTCAGCCAGGCATCCAGAGGGAGATGGGGGATGAATTTGCAGAACTCTCGGCTTACAATAGTAACAGAGATGGAAGGGACCTTGAGGTCACCTAGTCTAACCCACTGCTCTAACAAGAGAGTATTTCTGATAAATGCCTATCCAGTCTCTTCTTAAAAGCTTCTGGTGATGGGGCACCCACAACTTCTGGAGGCAATTTAAATTTAAAACCTACAGTTTAGTTTATGAGCTACAACCATTATTAGCACATGACCGAAATTTCTCAGTTAAGAGGTCCTGTACCGCCTCCAAACCATGGTTTGATAAGGATTGCATAGAAGCCAAGAAAGCCCTTAACTTGGCATACAAGGAGTACAAAAGCGAGACTGGATTTGGCAATAAAGCAATTCTTAAAACAGTTACTTACACTCAAAAAACAATTCAAGCAATTGATTGCATTCAAGAAGAGACAAGACACAAGGTCTTCCTGGGAACAGCTCATCGTGGCAGCAAAGCAAAAGAACTCCTCCTTATCTTGGCGTTTAATAGCTTGCCACTCTGAAAGAATCTATACCCCATTAGACTGTCATATATTTCCTATAACCTGGGAACTTCATTTTCGGAGAATGTATGAAGACCCCTCCAGCGAGAGTACAAGGTCTGTAATGAAGGATTTACCTGAGTGGCCTCCAGTTTCAGAGTCTGAAATTAAATCCCTCATTGGCCAACTCAGGATTGGGAAGGCTCCAGGAGCTGACTTCATTTCGGCCGAATTACTAAAGAATAATATGGAATGGTGGCAGCGCTATTCACCTATATTGACTCCACCGGCCATGTCCCAGAGGATTGGGGCTTGGCAATTGCGGTCCCAATTTATAAAAAGGGAGAGCCGACCCTGCCAATTACCGACCAGTAAGTTTGCTAAATATAATTAGCAAACTCTATGCCAAACACCTTCAAGATAAATTAAAGGAGTGGCTGGATCTTGAGAACCTGATTGCTGAAGAACAAGCTGGGTTTAGAGAGCTTAGTGCTTAGTTGTTCATCATTTGATTGAAAAATATGCATCAGATAGACCTGTATCATTATACACTGCCTTTATAGATCTTAAGGCAGCTTTTGACACGGTTACAAGGGAGAAGCTGGAAGCTGCCTCAATTGATCACAGACTCCTCCATCTGTTACGTGCCTTACATACCAAAACATCCCTCAAGGTGAGGTGTAATATGCAAGGGTCTCTCTCAAGGTCAGTTGAAACTCAAAAGGGGGTTAAACGGGGGTGCATTTTGGCCCCCCTGCTCTTCAATTTTTACACAAATGATATGGTAAAATGGTTAAATAATCCAAATTACCACCCCCCAAAAATAGGTGACTGAAGCATTGCTCTCCTGCTCTAAGCAGATTACGCTGAGATTCTCTCCAGGACTCCAGTTGGCCTTAAACGAGCCTAGCGAGCCCTTGTCCAGTATTGCAAATATAATAAACTGGACATAAATTATGAGAAAAGAAAGGTTATGGCTTTTGCAAAAAGGCCAAAACGGTACTCATGGTATTTAAATAGCCATAAAATAGAGCAGGTAACCACCTTTAAGTACCTAGGGGGTGGTCATCCATGCCACTGGCTCACGAAAAGCCCATGGAGAATATGTGGCTGCCTCTGGCCAACGATCAGTGAATGCCATTCTTAAATTTTTCCGCACAAAGGGAGGACACTGTTCCAGCTGCAATTAAGCTCTTTCTGGCCAAGTCACTAGCACAGCTTCTCTACGGGACCTTGCTCGTACCCTCAGCTTCGTGTTTTACACCACTGGAAAGAGTTCAATCCAAATTTATCAGAACAATTCTCCAGATGCCGCGCTGTGTCCCAAACGCACTTCTGCGCCTGGAGACAGGATTGATAAAAGTCAAAGCAAGAATCTGTATAGCTTCCTTAAACATCTAGTTAAGGCTTAATTGCTTTCCGCAAGGCCTTGTTCCATTAATTCTTCAAGATAAATTCTCCTCTTCATGGATCAAGGCAGTCGAGTCCAACCTTGCCAAACTAGGCTTCTCGCCAGCCTCAATTCTCAAATTGGACTACGACCAAGCAAAACAAACCTTGTGTCAAAGGATAGAGGACATCGAGAGGCAAGCGGACTTAGGTATGGCTCCGCTGTTTCTGGCTCCAGACTCTATTAGATACGTGGTTACACCTGCCAGGTATCTTAGTCAGTTAGAATCAGTAAACCACCGGAAACCATTCTCGCTTGCATGGTGCCATGCGTTTCCAGCGGCCGTCCGGTACGGCAAGTATAAAAAGACACCATTGGCAGAAAGACTCTGCTCCTGTGGCTCAGGAGAGGTGGAGACCATTGGACACATACTCCTTCGATGTTCCTTCTATAGAGCTATTCGGAAAAACCATATCCTCCCCATAATTGATAGGTATCCTGGTCGTTCGGAAAGTATTTATCTCCAGTGGCTTCTTAAGGACGAGCAGGCAGTGATCACTGCGCAGGTGGCTAGATTCTGTGCAGAAGCATTGGGGATTCGCCAGAAACGTAAATAAACATTTTAGATCTTTTTAATAATTTTTTATAATTAATTTTATTATGTGTTTTAATCCAGCATTAGACTATAAAAAATATATATAAAAAAACAAAAACCCTACAGTAATATATGCTAATTTCCAAAATAAAAGCTCAATAATTTGCAAACTCAGTTTGCAAAGTACAGTACTTAAAAAGCAGAACAGTTCCCAAAGTGCTTGCAAACTATAGAATAACAAAAAAAAAATATTTTAAAATACTTAGAAAAGTAATTGTAGCACTCGAGCCGAGGCAGTAGCAGATTGCAGCAAAAGCAAAAACCGGTGCTGGCTTGGCTCTTGTTTGGCTATGTGACCAGGGACAAAAAAAAAACAAAGCACCAAACCCTTCCCGCTTCTCGTACCCCGGAATGGCCCAGGCAAGTCATAGAAATGGCCGCCGCTGCAGTAGAAACTGAAACCAAGTCACATGGCTACAGAGGCCTCTGGTTGCAATTTTAAATTTCTAATGTAAGTAGTCTTTTCTAAATTAATTCGTTTTTGTGAAAACCCGCTAAATAAGTGCTTGTACCTGGGGGATTACATGTGTATGGGTAAGATTTGGAGAATTTTTATAATCTTTACAGAAAGAATTGTGCATATTTTATTGTATTATTTTAAATATTTTTTCTTATAAATGCCTTTGCTTTAGAAAGATTTCGTTCCTCTCATTTCAGGCTGGCTCTTCTAAAATTTCCAATAGTAACCTTGGGATAGCCTTGCAAAGTCCCATTTTTGAAGGACATGGTAGAATCCTTTTAAATTACACCGGTGGCTCTCTATGCGTAAGGGCAGATGATGACAAGTCAGAACCTTTCTCAAGCCTCATCCATCTTATTTGTGCCAAGGGCCTTCTTGTAAGTTTCTGATGGGTTATTTATTTATTTATTAAATTTTTAATGATGCCTATCTCCCCTAAAAGTGACTCTGGGTGGCTAGCATCATTCTTGCACTGTAGCTTCATACTGTTAATAGAATTTGACCACCACTATGTAAGAGTAGAAAACACCTTATGGATGAATTCTTTGATTCCTCTTGTCATATTTTATGTATTTATTAATTTTAAAAATTTATATAGCCACCCATCTCACAAAATAAGTGACTCTGGGTAGCATACAATAAATCTAAATAACAATAAAACACAGATACCAACTGTTATTATTAAAAACATTAAAAACTATTAAAAGTTCAGCTAAAAATGGATGAAGAGGTGTCAATAATAATAGAGCCATCTTACTAGTTTGCTAGTTTTTTGGGATTTCCAGACTTGGTGCCAACCTAACTTCTGGGAGAATATTCCAGAGTGTGGATGCCAGAGCCGAGAAAGTTGCCACCTAGGGTCCTCTACTAAGTCCGGTTGGACAGAAAGATGTAATAGGGAAGAGACAGCCTTCAAATGACCCAATCCCATGCCATGTAAGGATTTAAAGCTTGAATTGGACATGGAAAAAAACTGGCAACCAATGCAGCTTTTGGACCAGAGGTGTAGCAAGTGTTCTGTGAGGACCTCACGTAACTGTCCACGCTGCTGCATTTTGCACTAGGTGACGTTTCCAGGTACTCTTCAAGGGCAGCCTGATGTAGAGCATATTACAATAGTACAACTCGGAGGTGACTAGGGATGAGGGATGTGAAGAGAACTCCCTTGATCTAGGAATGAGTGCAACTGATGAACAATACAATGTTGTGTGAAGGCCCTTCTAGCCACGACTGCCACTTGCTTGTTGGTAAGAGCTGTGAGTTGTGAGTCCAGGAGGACCCCCAGATTGCACATGTCTACTTCGGGCAGTGTAATTCCATTGAGCAGCAAAGATGGCTTAGTGATAAAATGTAAATGGATTTTACACTTGTTCAGTTGGAGTAGAATGAATAATCATTATATCATAATAGTCCAAAATATGTTTTGAAACTTTTGTGACTCATTTCATCTTCATCTACCTGAAGTATCATTCAAGAGTGGAAATAAAGCACAACCAAAGAAGCCCTAGAATTTTCAGAAATATAAAAAACTGGAACAAAGCACCTTAACATGGAACACATATACTTAGTTATTACAGTATGCTAAATAATGTTGGAAAATCAGAACAAAGGGGAATAGGATGGAGCATCCAGTTAATTAATTAATTAAATTAGGATTAATTTAGCTTTTTCTATCACAGATTATAGTATTAAAAGTGACATAACTGCATTTTAGGTTTTTGGATTTCATTCCTAAGTAGAAGTGATGATGGTTGAGCAAGTACTGTGTTTTAGAGCAGGGGTCTCCAACCCCTGGTCCGTGGACAAGCACCAGGCCGCGGCATGCCAGAAACCAGGCCGCACAAGTGAAGTCACATCCATGAGATGCAGGCAGCATGTGAAACCACGCCCCCTCCAGTCCACGGAAAAACCTCTCTCCATGGAACCGGTCCCTGGTGTCCAAAAGATTGGGGGCCACTGTTTTAGAGGACAGTTGAGTGCATTCCGCTTAGTCTGTAGCCATGCTATTTTCTAGTTGCCTAGGTACTAATCAAGTCCAACTCTGCTTAGTTTTTCAGTATTGCTCAGATTGAAACAATATTTCATATTTACTTATCTCTCTTTCAAAGCAATTTCAAAATTGACATGTTATCCTCCCAAAAGTTTGTTCTAAAATTGGCAAAAAAAAAATGTGTGTTCATTTTAATATATTCCTTGTCTTAACATTGGGACCTGTTATATTTCCAGAATAGCAGCCCGAGATTTTTAGAGATGAAAGACTGTGTTGCAACTTTTCTGTGGGAAACTGAAGCTGCCTGTCCAGTCACCACTACACAAGGAGAGTCTCAGGTAAGAGCAGAAAAGGCTTATACTTGCATGCTGTGTGTAAAGATGGATTATAAGGATTCATAAATATAAATGTGAATCCTCACAATCCATCTTTTGCTTGTTGATCTGAAATTCAGTCTGAGAAAGCTTGCATGCATGCTATAGGTGAAAATCTTGTTTCAGCTGCCTATTCCTTCTTCTCCTTTCCAAAAACTCAATAATTCTAGTTTTACATTTTTACCCAGCAACTCATTATTAATTTTTAGTACAAAGAATGGTTTCTGGGAGATGACTAAGATAGTAGAGGCAAGCAGTTGAAGCAAGCAAATTTACAAAGAGCTCTAAATATGATACTGATGTTAGAATTCACTTTTATTCAATTTCTTACAATATCTTTTTTTTTTAAATCAGATTTTCCTAGATCATTCTCTTAAAGATTTTATTGGGGCAAACTTTAAAATCTGTTTTTTTAAAAACTTCCAAGGAAGATGTGAGACACAAATAGCATAGCCCTTAAACCTTGTATATGATTCATCAAACAAGATTTGGGACTAACACTGCTGTAGATAGGGGGCACTTTCGTAAATATTAGTAATTTTACTTTACTTGATATCCTTTGACTTTCAACAAGATAAATATCCTGAATATAAATAGCTTTGAATTTACCTCTAGATAATCATAACTATATGGTAGATATTACTTCCTTGACTTTTTATTTCTAAGGCTGCAAATGTTTTAAGTTTATGAATTGTGTCTTTTCCTGCAGACCTGCTCTGTAAAAGACCCAAACACTGGATTTCTATATAACCTGGAACCATTAGCTTTGGAAAAAGCATACATTGTTGAAGGAATTAAAAAGAGCTACATGGTAACAATTTTCATTTCTGAGTTCTTGTGTTTTTTCTGAAGTGAATTAATAAATTGGTTTGCTTTCTTGAGGGAAGTATAAAAAGCACTCAGAACCACATCTTGTGTATTGTGAAAAGAATTCCTGATAATAGTAATGTTAATAAACAGCAAATAAATATACTGTGAGCTACATATTAGGAAAAGCTCTAGCCCAAGAACTGAACAAATGATTTATATGCAGGATTTAGTAGTTAAAAGTAAAATACAGATCATTTAAATCCTGCAAGGCTGCTATGAAACAGAACAAAAAATACTGAGTTATAAGTTAGATGATTTAGATGGACTAGTTAGATGGGTAAAAGGCAGCTTCCAGAGCTGTTACTGTGGAATTAGAATTTTTCATGTCAAACTCAAAGCCTACATTTATATTCTGTATCACTTTGGCTGAGCTAAGTAAAGATACATGAATAAAAAAAGAGTGTAATCTTGATAATTACGTGCATCAAATAGTAGAAAATTAACATATATTGATTGTGTTCAATCTCTTAGATAAGTATTTGTAGACCAGCCAAGGAATGTGGGCCTATTCATGGTACTGAAGTTGATGATTCAATTGGTGGATGTGAAACAGAAGACCTAAAACATATTCGCTTGGTGAAACTGAACAAAACTCTTCAGTTGTCTACAGAAGGATACCTATCACTTATTTATACAGGTAAAGTGAGTGTGGTTTACTTTGTAAATATTTGCCTTCCAGTAGAGTCACTACCACATGTTTTCGAGATAATATTTAGTCATTATACAGTGCTCATTCCCTCAGGCTTTCTTCTGCACTCTGTAGTTCCTAGATCTCATATCTAAAGAAACACCTATTTTTAATTCAAAGGAAAGTAAAGAGTCAATGTACAATGTACAGCTTGTTCGCTATTACCCTAGAAATTGTATATGCTTGCCCATCTTCTGAATCCACAGACAAAAATGTTTAATGCTTCTTCAGATTCCTGTAAAAAAGAGAGATTGGAGCTTAAAAATCTGGAGATGTGGAATTCAAGATAGCCTAATAAGCCTAATAAGAGAGATTGTAGAAAATGTTCATTACTTACAGGGTATAATTTATCTCCATCATACTTTAATATTTGCTCTTTCTTTGACCTATAATAGTGAATGCATCTTGATTCAGTCATGGAAACATCATTTTATTTTTAAAAAATACACGATGAACTTGGGTGAAAGTCTTTCCCTTGCCATCCCTGAAAACCATCATATTTCTCCCTTCATTGAACTGTATTGTTCTTGTGGGGTTTTTTGCTCGTTACTGTCCGATGTTCCAATGTGTGCAGATTTAAAGGAACAACATATATAGTATTCCTTGTTGAGCAACCACTTGCTCAGTGACTGAAGTTATGATGGTCCTGAACAAAGAGATTTACGCCTAACCATTGTAGTTGTGGCTGTTACAGTATCCTCAAGGTCATGTGATAGCAGTTTGAATGTTTGGCAACTGGCTCACAATTACAACCTTGCAGCATCCCTCACATGATTGCTGTTTGCTGCCTTTATTACTAGTTTCTGACAAGCACATTCAATAGGGAAATCGGCAGGAGGTTGCAGATGACAATTCTGCGATGTTACGCCTACGTGGGATATGCCTAAAGACAGCAACTCAGACTTAGCAATGGAATTCCCAGATCCAAGTACAGGAGTTAACCACTAACTGAAAAGAGTTGGAGAATACTTTGTCTTGATGTTTTATTTTCATGTTTCAGGGCCCAATGACAGTTTCATCATTACTTTTACTTGTAATCAGTCCTATCCTGGAGAACTCAAATTTGTACATGAAGAAATGAATTCTGCACAAAATATTCATAATACTTACTTTAAGTTCTACACAGCCTTAGCCTGCCCACCTGCTCCAGTTGATTGCCAAGTCACTGGTGAGTAAACTAGAATAGGTAAATTTTCCATCTCTATTACTAAGTGCTTTTATATATGTTTTCCCCTTACAATCAAATAGTAAGTGATAAAATTTCAGAGTTAATAATACTAATAATAATAAAGTTGGAAGGGACCTTGGAGGTCATCTAGTCCAACCCCCTGCTCAGGCAGCAAACTCTATATCATTTCAGACAATTGGCTGTCAGGCTCTTCTTAAAAACTTCCAGTGTTGGAGCATTCACAGCTTCTGGAGGCAGGTTGTTCCACTGATTAATTGTTCTAACTGTCAGGAAATTTCTCCTTAGTTCTAGGTTGCTTCTCATTTTGGTTAGTTTCCATCTGTTGTTTCTTGTCCTGCCTTCAAGTGCTTTGGAGAATAGCTTGATTCCCTCTTTTTTGTGGCAACCTCTATTGGAACACTGCTATCGTGTCACCCCTAGTCCTTCTCTTCATTAAACTAGACATACCCAATTCCAGCAACCGTTCCTTATATGTTTTAGCCTCCAGTCCCCTAATCATCTTTGTTGCTCTTCTCTGTACTCTTTCTAGAGTCTCAATGTCTTTTTTACATCGTGGTGACCAAAACTGGATGCAGTATTCCAAGTGTGGCCTTACCAAGGCATTGTAAAGTGGTATTAACACTTCACGTGATCTTGATTCTATCCCTCTGTTAATGCAGCCTAGCACTGTGTTGGCCTTTTTGGCAGCTGCAGCACACTGCTGGCTCATATTTAAGTGATTGTCCACTAGGACTCCGAGATACCTCTCACAGTTACTACTATTGAGCAAGGTACCACCTATACTATACCTGTGCATTTGGTTTTTCTTACCTAAATGTAGAACCTTGCTTTTTTCACCATTGAATTTCATTTTGTTAGATTGTACCCAATGTTCAGGTCTGTCAAGATCCTTCTGTATCTTAAGCCTATCTTCTGGAGTGCTGGCTGTTCCTGCCAGCTTAGTGTCGTCTGCAAATTTGATGAGTTCCCCATCTATCCCCTCGTCCAAATCGTTGATGAAGATGTTGAAGAGCACTGGGCCCAGAACAGAGCTCTGTTTTGAGTTACGGGGATCTGCGTTATTTTCTAGAATCCAAAGATCCTTCAAGTGAACCTGGTTTAAAAGATGTAGAATTTAAGAAATTCTGAGCCTACATGTAAAGTGACTTCATTACCCTTCCATAGAAAGCATTAACTGTTTTTTAAACATAGCAGTATAATCTTTGATTTTTGAGGTGCTAATCATTTTGTTCTTGTTCTGTTTAGTAATTATTTTTGATTAAACTATAAATCGTTCCTTTTGCCTAAGGTACTGTAGTGGTTTTCTTTTTCTTGTAAATTAAGTTAAAAAAGAGAGAAGAAACATTTAAGTGGTTTTTGTTGACTTAATACTGCAAAGGTATTTTTAAGTGAAAGTTTAAAATTTTATATAATATAGTTATATATAGTTACATATAGTGCAACTTCATTTCTTCTTTTATGGGGTCTGGTTTTTTTGAACAGTTTGTATCCTCCTATCAGTATGTTCCAGTCATGGGTTTCATCCCACCAAGTTTCAGTAATTTCAACTATATCATATCTACCTTCATGTATTGATAATTCAAGTTCACCCTATTTGTTCCCCAAACTTTGAGCATTTGTATATAGGCATTTGAGATCTTTAAGTCTGACTTTAGGTACGCTTCCTATGTTTCCTATTTGAAGTTTGAGATTGTCTTCTTTCCCATCCCTCCTTACCTCATTATTTGATTTGTTTTCTAGGGTTTGCTTGGAATTAGGTTCTGGAGATCCTAAAGATTGGTCACCTCCCCCCTCGATTTTAGTTTAAAGCCCTCCTGATAAGTTGAGCCGGTCATTTTCTGAAAACATTCTTCCCAGTTTTTGTGAGGTGTAGCCCATCTCTTGCTTAAAGTCCATCATGGAGGTAGTGCAGACCATGGTCCAGGAATCCAAAGTTCTTTTGGCGACCCCAACCCTTTAGCCAGTGGTTCACTTCTAGAATCCTTTATTCTCTTACTGGATGTTGACCTTTCATTGGCAGTACAGATGAAAAAACTACTTGTGCACCTAACTCCTTAACTTTCTTGCCTAGCTGCTCGTAATCACTCAATATTGTTTTCAGATTCATTTTTGTGTCATTCATCTCTACGTGTAGCAGAAGAAAAGGGTAGTAATCTGTGGGTTTTATTATTTTGGTTAGGGATTTCTTGAGATATGCTTGAATATTTGATATAAAAATACTGGGAAGTTATATATAGTAAAGCACCCAACATTTCTTTGTAGAATCTTCTGATTTCATAATGCATATTTTGTTTTAATATTATTTTATTACTTTGCTCTTCAAATGTCAGGCTTGGATGACTAACCTCTTGGAAATTGGGGTCTGACTTGGATAAGGAGGATTTGATTTAATCAAGCATTTCCAGTTCCTGCTTGTGTTTTCAGATTCTGATGGCAATGAATATGATCTGAGTGACTTGAGCAGAGATCATGAACCTTGGATTGCCCTGGATACAACAACAGATGCCAAAAAAAGAACTTTCTATCTCAATGTTTGCAGGCCACTTCCCTATATACCAGGATGTTCAGGTAAGTATCTTAGGTTAACTAATGATGTAGATTTGAGCTACCAGTGCTTAGAACACAAATGAGTAGACTTAGTTGAACAGACTACAGTGATAAGGTTCATGCAATGGACTGAGCCAGGAATCTGCATCCTGTTACTCATGAGCTGCAAGCTTCTCCCCCGTTGTAATTTTGTTACTCTTGATTGATTGATTGATTATGTACCATCAAGTCACTGTCAATTCTTAGTGACCATATAGATAAATTTTCTCCATGATGATCTGTCCCTAACCTGGTCTTTCATGTCTTCCAGTGATGCCCTCATCATCACTTTAACTGAATCCATCCACCTTGCTGGTGGTCCTTCTCTTCTTCTTTTTTCTTTCACCTTTCCCAGCGTTGTGGTGACTTCATTTGCCTATCATGTTGATCAAAGCTAAACAAACCAGTTTGACACTTTTCTGTATATAAACCTGTCAGTAGTTTATTTGTTTTAAGGACCTTCAAATGATTTAAAAAATTGACTGAACTATTTCTAAAAGCCTTTTTAATCTGACTTTTATTTTTCTATCTTTGTCACATTGAATTTTAATGTTAGAATATATATTACAATAGAGGAGAATAGCAATTATCAATTTGATGCTTGGATAATGTAAAGATAGAAATAATAGTTTTAAACCAATTTTAATTTTTTTTTACAGAAAAACAACTGTAAAAATAAAGGAAGTCAAGAAAAATCCTTGTGTCAGTCAGCAAGGTCATATTGAGTTTAAATTTTACTAACACATCATCAGTCCAGATATGACTAACTTAAGAAAAGGAGAAAAGAATGTTAAATTACTTTTGAGCCCCTTTTAAAAAGAATTAATGCAATCCTTTTGGGAAACATAAATATCTATTTTGAAATGTGTCTTTTGGCTGCAGCTGGTGTAGTAGGAGCTTGTGTGAAATATGCTGATAAAAGCCAGAATCTTGGTGTCATTCAAATAAGTCCTCAGGCTGCCACTGATGGATCCCTTACTATTGTGTATTTAAGTGGAGACAAATGCAAAGATAAAAAACAGTACTCAACACGGATAATTTTCCAGTGTGATCAAGCTATGGTAAGTTCATGTATAGCAGTGTTTTTCAAACTTGGCAACTTTAAGATGTGTGGAATTCCAGAATTCCACAGCCAGCCTACCATATATCTTAAACTTGCCATGTTTGAAAAACACTATGTACGATATAAGCAAAATCTACTATTTCATGATCTAGATGTCATAACATGACTGCTTTTTGCAACCTTGCATGCTGGTATTATCTTTGCCCTTCATATCCTTTTCCAACCTATCTGTACTTTTGCAGAACTAGTTGTGTTTGGAAGCTTAGGAATTCTGTTCCTTTAAAAAATATATCAAATAATTGTGCATATGTGCATTTTTCAAGACTTTTGATTTCTTCTAGCCTCAAAGGCTTTGGCTGGAAGAAACTGAGTGTACAGCTGCACATTATCTCTTTCCCAGATGGCTCCTTGGGATACTGTCAGAGCTTCCTTAGAGCAGTCTTTTTAACACCTTTCCCCCACCCTCCAATACACCTGTAGAGAATCAGGGATTCCAAAAGTAATAACATATTGTACCTGTGTCATGATTGTGTGTAGTTGATTTGGGTGGAATAGCTTCACAAATGTTCCTCTTCTAAAGGTGTAGAAATATATTTAGAAGAACTAATCAATGGATGCTTCCTATTTGAAATCACAGTTGGTAAAAAAAAAAGGATACTAAATGTGAAGTAAAATGAAAGGCTCTGTTTTTTTCATTATTTAAAAAATGACTATTTCATATTGAGTAGTCCATATCACTCAATTTTTCATTTTTCCACGTCAGAGGGAGCCTCGGGATGAGGCAATATGGGTTGATGAGAAATTTATTTATTTTGGCTTAAAAGGTTTTAAGTTAAGTTTGATGCACTTGCCTGACTAGTTCAGAATCTTAGCCAGCCTTCCTTCCTTCCTTTGCTCCCTCACTCCCTTGCTTTTGACAGAAAAAAATTGGTGGTGTGATCTACAGGGGCAGCATGGCTAAGGGTTACAATTCAAATCACTTGCTTAATTATTATTGTTTACTCTGAATTTGAATGAAGTTGGAGCTAAGCTAACAGGGAGAGGGAAGAATGAAGAAAAACAATAAAGGAAAGATTGGTAGAGACAATGTAGACAGTATACATATAGGTATATAGACATGTGTTTGAAAACATGGCTGTTGTGTAGCAGTACTGATTAGTTCTGTTGAGTTATAAAATGATAGTCAAAAATGAAATTCTCAGGTTCCCAGTTTCTTTTTTGACAAATGAGATTTGAATGGAACAATTGCCAGTGAATCATAGAATGGTGATTCAGTAGCATATAAGGGAATCAGAAGTTCATTCATTCATGCATGAAACCTATCAAACTTTTCATCTTTATGTTTAGGAATCACCAGTGTTTCAATATGAAAAGGACTGTGAGTTTGTGTTTCTCTGGAGAACACTAGCAGCTTGCCCTGTGCACAGAGCAGAAGGTAAATATGAAGACTTAAAATAGTTTTGTTCTTCAACCTCTATAGCTAAAGCCCATAAAAAAAACAATAGTAGTCATTAAGGGAAGGTAATGGAAAGGAAGTTGCTAATGGATGGGCTGATGCACAGACATGCAAATGTGAAGTGGAGAAAGTGGGACAGGATGCACCAGCCCTTCACTACTTGCCCCGTAAGACCTGCCTGTTCAATTTTGACGTGGTCAAAACCCAGAACAATCAAACTGTTCCAAGTTTTAGTTCAGACAGTCTTCATCATACCTAGAATGGTTCAGCTGTCAAGAGTATCTGGGATTTGGATGGCATATAAATTTAATAATTATTATTTCTGAGGCACAGTATAGCAATAGCACTTAGACTTATATACTGTCCCACAGTGCTTTACAGCAGTCTCCTGGCAGATCACAATGTCAACATATTGCCCCCAACAATCTGGGTCCTCATTCCACCGATGTCGGCAGGATGGAAGGCTGAGGCAACCTTGAGCCCATCAGAATCGAACTCCAGGCTGTGGGCACAGTTAGCTTGCTATACTGCATTCAAATTACTTTACCACGGGGCCCCATATTTCCTTGGGGCGTGGCACATAACAGATTTTGCTTTTGATACTTGCATTAGATAATCTATTACTGTGAAAGTAGTTTTCAGGACAGCCAATTTGTACGTTGGAATTTCTGTTTAAAGAAATAATTTGCTCAAATACAGTTAAGTGATTGTCTTAAATAAATAACTATGTCATTCTACAGCATTAGATTATAATTTTTTCCCTTGTGGTTTTGGGTTTTTTTAAGGTGAGAACTGTCAGGTGAAAGATCCAAGATATAGTTATGTATATAACTTGTCACCACTTCGTGGGAATGATATTAAAGTCAGCACCGAAGAATATGACTACTATTTTAGAATCTGTGATAGACTAACAACAGGGCTTTGCAAACCATCAAGCAACAGTGGAAATATGGTGTCATCATGTCAAATTAAAAAACAAGAGCCACTTGCTAAAAAAATAGCAGGTAAGGTCATTCTCAGATTTGTTGCCTTGATTTGCTATCCAAGCAAATGCCTTCATGGAGCTTTTCTTTGATACTACTCTAGGTAACTTGAGATTTAGTTGTAGTGGTTGTGTAATTCTGCTTCCACAGCCACAAATCCTCTTGGCTGTGCTAATAATTGCATTTAATTACAATTGCATTGATTACAATTGGAGGCAGACTAAAGATGAAATTTTTACTGCTGATGTTAATTACTACTGTTAATGTCCTTTCCCTCTATACCTTCACCGAATTTTAAATTCATCTGAAAGCCCTCTGGAATTCTTGGTTTCTGTATATTTTTATAAATATGCAGAGGTATGTGTGTGTGTGTGTGTGTGTACATACACACAAATGCATATACATGACAGTTTATATATATTGTGTATATGCTTTTATTTGCTAATTTTTATCTTTACATCTGATGCCACTAAGTGATTTCCATTCTCTTTTTGTGTGATAAAGTAAAGGTAATTAGAACACAGGCAAGGTGCCTGGACATTCTACAGCAGAACAGGCCATCCACACTGTAAGCTGCCCAGAGTCATTGAGATGTGGATGGCTATAGAAGTGGAATGAATGAATGAATGAATGAATAAATAAAACCCCTCTATGTGGATATCCCCTTGATATGGGAGAGGGGCTTGTGTGTTCTGTTAAGGTTGAGAGCTGGAGGTATACCACCAGAACATATACCAGAAGAGTCACCCAAGCCAGACAGGTCTCAACAGAAGAGCCAGACTAAGAGTATCCACAAATAAATATGTACCGTAAATTCCAAAAGCCACAGTGATAATGCCCAGTCATTATGAATTGGAGTCGTGGTCCAAAGCAAAGACTGTCTGCCTCCAGATTACAGAATAGTGAGAAACTGATTGAGGCAGCTTTTGGAAAAGATGAAAGAAAAAGGCCCTAGAGAGTGCTCTTATGTTTATGTATTCTCTATGTTTGTAATGAATGGATATGTGTTTGGCTTATCTTGGACAAGTGATATGCAGGCAGTAGTTTGTATGATTGCTCAACTTAATGTAAAGACTGGCATTGGAAGTTTTTGTAGGATAATGTATGCTGGTGATTAAAACTGGATTGTTAAACTTCCATTCTCTTCTCCCAGAAACATAACTATATTAGTTTTTTAATACAACTCTTAAGAATCTTCTTCCAGCAAAGGATAGCTCATTCTCTCTCCACACACATATACTTAGAAACTTTAAATTTTCAATAAGTTTCTCTTAATATTTTGTCATATACATTTCTGTAACTAGGTTTGCAGACTGAAAAACTGACATATGAAAATGGATTACTTAAGATAAACTACACTGATGGGGACATATGTCACAAGGTTTATAAGAGATCAACAGCCATATTTTTCTACTGTGATCCTAATCCTAATTTGCAGGTAAGGAAACTTGGGAATTTTAATATGTTCCAAAATAATTAAGTGTGGCTTGGCAGTTCTCTAACTTCAAAGAGAAAGAAGCTCTGTATAGACCAACCACAAAAAATTAAATGCAGTGAGAGATTACAGTTACATAATCCTGATAGTTGCCTGTTAGATGAAATGTTTATTAAGGACAAAGATATATACTGAGTCCTCAAATGCAAATGATTAAGGGCAATCCCTTTTTTATTTATTTCATTGTATCAGAAGGGAAAATATTAAAATATATGTAGTTTCACCATTTAGTTAATTCCATTTTAATTTTAATTAAGTTTAAAGAAAATCACACGTAGCTTTTGTCCAGGCGTAACCCTAACTCTAACTCCATCCATTGCTTTGTCCTGTGCAGTGCTTGTCTTAAAGAATTACCCTGCTTGAAGGACATAAGATGTATAAATTCTTGCCATATCATTATCATTTCTTTTTCACTGATTTTGTGCTGCAGTAGCTGTCGCTTATTTAAATCTGTTCTGATCATTTTATTGAAGCAAGCTTAATAAGCGGCATGGAAATAAAAAACGTTGAAACTTGCAATAGTTTAAAGCTGGCATGTCCAACCTGGCTCACAGGCCGCATGTAGCCCTGAACAGCTAGTAACACAGCCCCACAAGATCATAAACTTTTAATATTATGTATGTTTATATTGTATATTTTATATGTGGTCCAATTCAATTCACTCAAGGTGGCCCAGGCAAGTCAAAAGGTGGGACACGCCAGTCAAAGGATTGGTTCATTTGATGATAGATTGCTAAAACTTTCTATGTTTACAGTGAGGAGTCAAGCCCATGTTTCTGGCCTTGCCTCCTTTCTTCCACCCCAATAGACTTCAGTCTTGGGATTACTGCCTTGTGCAAAAGAGCTTGAGGATGGATTTCCAAATGTCCATCCATGGTTTAATATTTTTTTTAGCTATGGTGTCTGGTCTATAATATGCAACAGGTTTTTTTAATCTGTTCCCATAGCCAGTATTTCTGAAGGAAACCGAGGATTGCACCTATATGTTCGAATGGCACACTCCTTTTGCCTGCCCACCTTCCAAATCTGTTGAATGCTCCTATAAGTAAGTTGTCTTTCCCCAGAGTGTTTTTAGGATTTTCTGGTTTATTGGTCTATTGTTGCTTAATCCATACTAGATATGATTGGCTGTGACATTCTGAGAACATGAGTTTTCCTCTTCTGTAACTGTATAACAATAGCCTTACTTGTACATGAGCAGCATTTGAGTGCTGTCTAGGTAAAACTGTGTGATCTAACTCGAACAAAAGAGGAATTAATTAAAGTAGTAATATTGAAAAATAGAGACAAATGCTGGTATACGTTTAAGTCTTTTCTTGCAATATTCCCATATGCCTGTCAGGGTTGCAGACTAAGATTAATATTATGAAATTTCACATTTTCTTGTGCAGGCAGCTGTGCTTGCCAAGAAACTGGGGACAAAACTTGGGTTTGGGATCACAGTCTATTTTAGCCTTAGTGCGCCAGTGTGTAGTTTGGATGATGGGGAACATTGGATGTCAGTAGTCACATTAGAATTGCTTTATGCAGTTAGAGAGCAATTCAAAAGAATTGTGCATACATTCAAAATGTATGAATGCAAATATAATTGCTTTGAACATTTGACTTGGATTTTTGTAATAGAGGTTGTCTACATCTTGCATGTATTTACTCTGTTCATTTGACTTTTTTTTTGTTCTTTTGTAGAGAGAGTGCTGGCAATTCCTATGATCTCTCTCCTCTGATCCAACAAAAGAAAAACTGGGAGGCTATTTCAAAGACTAGCTCTTCACAGAAATACTATATTAACGTCTGTAGATCATTGGTACCTCATTTAGGAGCTGGTAAGAATTGGGGGAAGTGGTATTTACTGAGAAGTTTTGCAGGAAGTTTTGGAGAAAAGTTTGAATGTGCCACCAGATTCTGAACAAAATAATTCAGTTTCTTTGTGGTGAGTCATTTTGCTCAAGTTAAATCTAGCCGTTTATGTCTGATTTGCCATCTGTTGGTAAATAGGAAATATTCCCATCTGTGTAAATGAATAAAATTTCATTATCAGTTATACAAATCTGGACAATGACACAATGGCCAGCAGATTGTAAGAGCTTGGCGCCAGGCTATTGGTCAGGCTAGCGCTTCCTGGGACAGCTGTAGCTGGGACTGAGATGGGATGGCTGCAGCTTTGTGCCAGGTTGCTGGGGCAACTGACATTCCTAGAGCCATGATGACCCAAGAAGCCTCTGAGTTGTGTGGCTCTGGGGCTCTTTGCCATACCACAAAGTGCAGGGCAGCCAGAAGAGCAAAGATGGGGGAAATGAGGATAGAGGGGAGGCATTACCTTACCTTGCAAAAATTGAGGCTTGGGCTGGGAGGGACCAAGCCTAGAATGACTTGGATATGGTGGGTCCTTGGCTAATGATGGCAATGGGGGGGGGGACCAAGATCGCTGTTGCTAAGTGATGTAGTCACATAACATTGCATTTTATGACTGCATCACTTAGCAATCTAAATTCTGGTCCAAATTATTGGTGTAACTCAAGGACTACCTGTGTGCTGAGTATGTATTAAGGGAAGTTGAAATGGAAAAAGAAGAACATGGTTTTAAAACTGGACGAAGAAACATCACTAGCTTGCACTATGCTGATGACATTACCCTGATAACTGAAAATGCAGAGGATCTGTAAGTTTAGTAATAAAATTTAAAAGCAAAATGAAAAAGTGATTAAATTAAATATAAAGATAGAACAATAAATGCTAACAGGTAGAACAACCAGCTTTAAAATTAACAATAAAGATATTGATGAGGTGGGTAGTTTCTGCCTTCTAGGTTCAACCATCAATAGTAAAGGAATAAGCAGTCAAGAAATACATCACAGACTAGCACTTGTTACTGTAGCCATGAAGATTCTGGAAAAGACATTCATTCCTTTGTTTAAATTTATTGGCCACCCAACTATTCACCATTCAGATGTGGTGATGTGTCAATTCAGAATTGTGCAAGCCAGGGAGATAGATGGGGAAGGGTGTGTGTGTGTGCTGCTTTGTCCCTGCAGTTGGTTGTAAGGGGAAATGACCACCAGTATGCTACAACGGTCATCATTTCGGAACCAGGTTGTAACAAGATTTTGAAGGGTTCTCCTTAACTACAAACAGTTGCTGAGCAATGACTTCATCTGTATAAAAATCTTATCTATAAAAAGGATTGTCTCATCTTGAAGTAACCTTTATTTATTTATTTTGCCAGATCCAGATTTTTTTTTAAAAAAATGCTATTTCTTTTAATGTACCCTTTCTGTGTGTATATGTATCCATACTGAATTATTTTTGTTTTCTTAACTGGAGTTTTCTGTTTGTTTGTTCCATATTTAGATTTTTGTCCCCCAGATTCTGCAGCCTGCTTATGGAATGGTTCTAAGTATATAAGCTTAGGGGAAGTGGCTGAGGGGCTGAAATGGGAAAATGGTATTTTTGTTCTTAAATATATAAATGGTGAGAAGTGTGAAGACCATATCCGGAACAAATCTGCAACCATCCATTTCAAATGTGATGAAAGGAAAGATGTAAGTATGTTTCATTTACTGAGGTCTCAGTGAAAACACTTCATGGATTCCTGTTAAAATAATGGTCATAGAATTAGAATCCTAATTCGTATTTGGATCTCATTTTCATAAATTTGCTTTCTACATGGAATAAAATTCATCTTTTCATTTCTTAGGAGGAAGCAGTTATTTAGCTACAGCTATTTGGGTATGGTAGCAAGATAGCAGATAACAAGCACTGACTCATTATGTAGAGAGAGAGAAAAAAAAGTGAAATTTTTTGGTTCATAAAACTCTTACAAGTAATGATAAGCAAACTGGTACCTTCCAGAAATTTAGACCACTGCTTCCAAAATTCCTGACTGTTGGTTATACTGATGGGAATAACGGTTCAAAGTCTGTGGAGATCATGCCCATACCTGTCTTAAAAATGTAAATTCACTCACATTATCCAATTAATCAGTATTGGTCACAATTTTTACGTGACCTCTGAAAAAAGATGAACTGATCCCAGCTTGCCATGTTTCATTATTTTTCTAAGTGGAAAAGTTGTTTCTTGAATACTGAGAAAACCATTGTTTATCAGCTCTGCAAAGACTCATATTCTCCTTTTTTTATCTCCCAGAATTCCAATCCAGAACTGGTAACAGCCCATATGGATTGTGAATATAATTTTATGTGGTATACGGCTGCTGCATGTCCTCTGAAAAGCAATATGCACAATAATTGCACTGTGTCTAACCCTCGTACAGGTAATATTATTTCTCTAAATGCGGGTTGACTAGATGTAACAAGTAAGTAGAAAAAAAGGACTAGAGTTGACATCTAATGCCATAGAAATGTCTCAGGATATGGAGCAAGCAGTTCATGCTAGAAAATCCTCAATATTTTTTCAGATGTTACTGAACTGAAGCAGTTTGCCCTGAAGGAATAGGGCACAATTCTCATATAGTGATACAAGATCCTGATCACTATATGAATCTTGACAAGGTGATTTGTTTTCTCTCTGACATATTTGCATGTTGGTTGCATTAATACATTTGGGAGATATTCATTGAGACCCATAGGAAGCTCTGACAACATTCATTGACAAAGATAGACAAAAGATTAAGAAATCCAAAAGAAAACAAGTACTTTTTCACAGAACTAAACTTCGTTAGCTTCCCATCTAGAAAAAATATGCTTTTTGCTATCCTGTAATTCTGTTAGCATAATCCCCGTATTCCTCATTTTTACCAGCAAGGAAGTTGCCCTCTGGTCTCCATACCCATACTCCTCTTGGTATTTTTTAGCTCCACTTTCTCTCCATATTTGGTAAATGCTGCCTTCCTTCCCCTACTGTATATATTTTGTTCTGTAGTTTTTTGTTGAGAATATTTAGAACTAGTGTATGACTGACTTATAACAACAATACCCATATTAATCAATATTCTCTTTTAATGAAGTGAATTACGGCTTTGTTATTTTTTATGTATTAAAATCTTTTCCTTTTAACTTGACTGAGATGTATGTATCTCATTTCTCATAAGTAACAATTCCTTTTACGGTAATAGTACTCATTTTTTTCTTCAAATAATGAATTGATTACAGCTGTGTAAAATGTTCAGACGTGTGCTTTATAGATTAAAGTACTTCCTTGAAGCTACTTTGCACTGCAATACAGCTACTGCTGTCTTAAGAGTAAGCAAAGGGACCAGAGTTCCAGCAATTACACATTTAAATGCCCATTAATATCTCTCTCTTATTCCCTTTTTAAAAAACCTTGGAAGTATTTGCTATTTTATCAGATTGCAGGAAAACAGGCACACCATATAATTTCAAAGGGAGCTTACATAGAAGAAAAGGGCAATGTTGTCATTCACAATTGCAACATTTGCAGCATCCAGTGGCTATGTGATCCACCATTTGTAACTTTCCTACCGGCTTCCCACAAGCAAAGAACGGGGAAGCTGGCAGGAGGTTGCAAGTCACTATAGCAAGTTGTTCCCACTCCTGCCATTTTTTCAGACACCTGCCCACTTAATACTCTATAGTGCTTGCTCACACTCCTTAGTGCCCATTCATGATGCCCACCTACCTGCATACGTATCACCTGGCCCATCATAGCTCTTGGCCTGCTTGCCTTGTTTCCTGCCTCTTTCCATTGGTCCTTGCTGTCACTAAGTGATGCAGTCATGTGACATCATGCTTTAAAACTGGATCGCATAGTGATGGAAATTTCAGTCCTAACTGTCATCATGACTCTCTGTAGACACTGGTAAAGAATAAAAGCCATAAGCCATTATTATATGAATATTTTTATCTATTTTATCTACAGTAACAGGATGGCTTTGGGTCTCATTCTGTGGACCTTATTGTTATACTGAGATGCAAACCATCACCCCATATGCACTTATGTTTATGGTCCATGTTAAAATTCTGTGGGTATTTATTTATATACCATATTTATTATTTTTATAAATAATATGTCAAAAGTCCTGAATGAATGACTTTTATACTGGTTTTGAACTTTTGATGTCCTTCTCGTGGAGTCAGCTTATTGAGCATCTTGATTGTTTTAATAAAAAAAATATTTTCTATAGTAATATTCCTTTTTTCTTCCTTCTCTGTTTTCTTCCAGGTCATCTCTTTGACCTTAATCCTTTAAAGAGACAGGCTGGCTATTCTCTCCTAGATTTTGTGAACCAGAGAATGCTCCAGTTGAGTGTGTGTGATGAACCTAAAAGTTCATGCGGTGGAGACACTGGTAAATTTTGACTTGCTGAGATGCTGATAGTGAACCCAGGTTCATAGGATGGAAAGAGATTGTTGTGATACTTTATTTTCTTAAACCTATGTTACTGTTGATATGTGATGTGCCAGTAGTAATGTAGTAAAGTACATTTCAATAAAAATGTAGGACAGTATCTGGATAATGATGTGTGCTCTTCTCCCCGGGGTAAGCTTTTCCCAGTGTATCCAATTTATCAGCCACTTTCTACATTCTGTACATGTAGGTCTCAATTAGTGCATTAATGAATCCCAGAAAATGGTCATATTATTTGAATTCACACTATTCAAAGTGATTTTTCTATGGGAAGTAGGGCAATTGGTTCCAGCTCAATGGAAATAGGCAGTTTTAAAAATCAGTGTAATTTTTATATGTTTATTAATGAAATACTGTGTAACAGTAAAAAAAGGATAAACCTACATCCAAAGTGTATCTATTATCTCTTATATTCTGTTGTAGTTCTTCAAAAATTTTACACAAAAGACAATTAGTGTCTGAAACCCCAACAGCAGCTGTGCATGTACTAAACCCAACCGCACATATGCTAGCCTTTCACTAATTGAATTCTGGCTTGAATTAAACGTGACTTGGTATTTATAAATTAAACTAAATCAAATTTTGCACTATTCAAACTTGCACTAATACTGATCTACGTATAACTTTTTTTAAAAAAATGAAAAAAGGATACCAGTGAAACCTGCTACATGGCTCAGATTACCTATTTTCCAAAATTTATCTGGGATAGCAGTAAAATGATTATTGGATAATATGCATGCTATATTTTGCAAGCAAGACCATTATGCCATACGTGAATAGCCACTCACTATATTGTTAACAGGATGAGATACAAGAGGAAAAAGGCGCATGTTCACTGCATACCATGCTGTGGAATGGATCTGGCAAAGGCATTGTCCCGTCTATCTGGTATTAAAAGCCTACGTAGCCTCTTGTTAGGCCTTAATAATATGCTAGTGTGCTGCCCACTTGATATTGAGGGACTAAATTTGAAAGAACGAAACTATATTAGGACTACTCAGTGAATCATTGAGCAGCTTGATCCCAGCACTAAAGAACAGATAATTCTCTTTTTCACCAAAATGTTGAAAGCATACCTTGTTCTGGATTTATTAATAAGAGTAGCATATTCCCTACTAATTGTATTGAACCTAACATTTCTTCTGTCCAAAAACAAAGAAACGGGGAAAAAAAACACAGACTAGCATTGTTCTGTTAAATCTGTTAATAGGAGTTTGTGTCACGGGTAGCCATCAGCGATCAATTAATGCTGGACGACTAAGCAAAGCATTAACCTATGAAGATGGATTTTTGAAACTTGTCTACAAAGAAGGCGAATCCTGTCCTGCAGATCCTGATTTGAAGTATATGAGCTATTTCACCTTTGTGTGCAGATTGGATGCTGGGCCTGGCAGCCAGCCGGTTCTCCTTTCTTTTGATGAGAAAACATGCACTTATTTTTTCTCTTGGCATACTGTTTTAGCCTGTGAAGAAGAAAGAGTGGTAAGCAAATTGTCTTATTTTATCAACTTAATTTTATCTAAAATGACCTGGTTGTTTAAGATTAAAAAAAAAAAAAGTTTAAATCATCTAGTTTGGAAAAAAGGTTGTAACATAATACATTTACAGATTTATTACACTCATTTGTGCTATCTTGCAGAGCAGTTGTTGAAGTAAAATAAGCTATTCTTATTAAGGATAAAAGAGGTAATATAGTATTTATGAGATCACTTGAAATTTCTATCAAAAAGACATTCAACTCTAGTACAAAACACCCCAGAAGACAAACTCAGGATCCAAAAAGATCTTGACAAACTTGAACAATGAGCCCTATCCAACAAAATGAATTTCAATGTGGAGAAAAGCAAAGTTTTACATTTAGGCAGGAAAAATCAAAGGTACAAGTACAGATTAGGCGAGACCTGGCTCAAAAACAGTAACTGTGAGAGGGACCTTGGAATCCTAGTGGACGATTACTGGATTATGAGCCAGCAGTGTGCAGCAGCAGCCAAAAAAGCTAATACAATCCTGGGTTGTATAAACAGAGGCATAGAATCAAGATCACACAAAGTATTAGTACCGCTTTATAAAACCCTAGTAAGACATCTGGAATACCGCAGCCAATTTTGGTCACCATATCACAACTTTGGAAAAAATTCAGAGAAGAGCAACTAAGATGATCAAAGGCTAAAACATGCGAAGAACGGCTGCAGGACTTGGGTTTGGCTAGTCTAAAGAAAAGAAGAAATGGCGACATGATAGCAGTATTCCAGTATTTGAGGGGCTGCCACAAAGAAGAGGGGGTCACATTATTCACCAAAGTACCAGAGGGCAGGACAAGAAACAATGGTTGGAAACTGATCAAGGAGAGAAGCAACCTGGAATTAAGGAGAAACTTCCTGACAGTGAGGACAATTAACCAGTGGAACAGCTTGCCTCCAGAAATTGTGGGCGCTCCATCACTGGAGAATTTTAAGAAGAGGCTAGACCAGGGGTAGGCAACCTTGGCTCTTTTATGACTCGTGGACTTCAACTCCCAGAATTCCTGAGCCGGCCATGCTGAGGGGAAAGGGAGAGGTTTCCAAGCTGAGCCATGCTGGCTCAGGAATTCTGGGAGTTGAAGTCCACAAGTCATAAAAGAGCCAAGGTTGCCTACCCCTGGGCTAGACAGTCACTTAGTTGAGATGGTATAGGTTCTCCTGCTTGAGCAGGGGGCTGGACTAGAAGACCTCCAAGGTCCCTTCCAGCTCTATTCTATTCTTCTCTAATGATTAACAACACAACAACTGCCATTGGAATTTTGAAAAACAGTTAAATTTCATCTTAGCCAGAGTAATTGGAGGAGGAGGAGATAGAACAAATTCATTTATGAGATTAATGAGATGAGGCTAAAGAAGAGAACACAGAACCTCACAACTAAGTCCCTGAATAGCATCATGTCTGTATTTAGTCTCTGTGTTGTAACTAGTATGTGCAGAAAATTCCAGGCATAAAACAGCTGGTTTGGTGTAGTCCATGTCCAAACCAAAATATTCACATAGGGGTATTGTTTGGTTCTACAGTCAGGCTACTTTATCCAGGGCAGGTGGAAGTAAGGAAAAAAAAATCAAGGACAACTTGAAGGGAGGAAGGAAAGGTGTTGGGAAGAATGGGGAGTCTGGAGGTATGAGATATACTGGGATATCAGCAACAGGTGACGGGAGAGGAAGGAAGGAGATGAAGGGCAGGTGAGCTGGTTTTATATGCCGTGCTGGAACATAAATGGTTGAAATTAGGGAATGGGAGGAAATGAGGGGAATAGTGGGTTATGCCGTGGTTGCCCAGTAGTTAGAATGCAGTATTGAAAGCTAACTGCCCACAGCCAGGAGTTCAGTCCTGACAGGCTCAAGATTGACTCAGCCTTCCATCATTCCGAGGTTGGTAAAATGAGGATCCAGATTGTTGGGGGCAATATGCTGACATTTTAAACTGCTCAGAGAGTGATGTAAAGCACTATGCAGCAGTATATAAGTCTAAGTGCTATTGCTATGCCATGCTGAAAGCTGCTGAAGGTAAATGGTGAACATACATCCACTTTTTCCTTATTCACCCAATGCAGATTCATCTATAAACCTTAACAACCAAAACATTCTGGATATTTTTTCTCTTTCAATAATTTTATTAAAAGTTTGTAAAAAGAGAAAAGCTAATACAGTAATTCTTTTTCTTCTGCCATATCCGTTATCGGACGTTGGCGATCATGTTGGCGATCCTGTTTTTATCAGCAGCCGCACGAAAAAGTGCTGCTGAGTTTTGTTCAAACCAGTCCCTTAGATTTTGAAGCCATGATGTTCTTCTTCTGCCTGGACCTCGTTTGCCTTCAATCTTTCCTTGGAGGATTAAATGGAGTAGGCCGTATTTTTCTGGGTGTCGCATCACATGTCCGAAATATTCTAACTTTCATTTTTCAATTGTTTTGATGATTTCCCTTGGCTTTCCCAGGCGGCTTATCACCTCCTCATTTCTGATCTTGTCCACCCAGCTTATACGTAACAGCCGCCTGTAAATCCACATTTCAAATGCTTCTAGTCTCTTCAGGTGGCCTTCTGTCAGAGACCAACTCTCTACTCTATAGAGCAGGATAGAAAAAATATAGCATCTGACAAGCCTGATTTTCAGTCTTAGGCTTATGGAAAGCTAAAAGTATAAGAAAGTAAAAAAAAGTTTTAAAAAAAAGATTGCAAATTAATGATTTTTAATCTGCTTAGCAGTTAACATTTACAAGTTGGCTCTCTGTTGTTTCTGTGCAGATATTTCCTTACTTGGCTAGGCAACATCTTCAGTGCTGGAAAGGAACTGGGTTTGCTATCTGTTTATATATACCATGTTTCCCTGAAAATAAAACCTATCCCGAAAATAAGCCCTAGCTTGATTTTTATGTTTGTGCCTAATATAAGCCCTACCCCCAAAATAAGCCCTAGTTAAGACCTCACCCACTCCATCCCACCATCTGGTTGCACGAGGTGGGGCGAGGCACATGCGTGAAAAATAAGCTAGGGTGGAGGGGGGTGAAGCTGCCCCACGTACCCCGCAGCCACTTACCTCAGGACGCCTTGCTTCCTGGCCTCCTTTTCGCTGGCAGAGGACTGTCCTGAAGAAGTGGGCCAGCAGCGGCCACATGGGCTCCTGCTGGACGGGGCTGTCTGTGCCGCCACCCCAAGGCGAGAGAGGGTAAAAAAAAAAAAGACATCCTCCGAAAATAAGACCTAATGTCTCCTTTGGAGGCAAAAAAAATATAAGACCAGGTCTTATTTTCAGGGAAACATGGTAGTAGCCTGCCCTGTCAGTGTTGGTGATGTTTTCTCCTTCATAGTTCCTTGATAATAACAGTAATAATACAAGACAACTCTTCCTTTTTTTTAAAGTTCCTACTGTAATAAATTCTTCCCCCCCAATTTTTATAAATGAAATATGTATGTCCTTTTTTTCTAATACGTGTCTATCACATAGCTCATAATGGTTGTTTCTACTGATATGTGAATTTTCTCTCCCCGACCCACAGGCAGACTGCTCAGTTACCAATGGCAGCAGAACAATTGACCTTTCCCCTTTAATCCATTGGACAAGTGCTTATGAGATATTTGATGACTTTTCTGACCAGAATCCAGATTTCTATATAAATATTTGCCAACCATTAAATTCCATCATCAAGTGTCCACCTGGAGTAGCTGTCTGCATGATCCCACTTAATGGCTCTCCTATAGTAAGTAATATTATCAGCATGTATCAAAGTGTCCTCTTTTTCACAACAGGATATTAGAATGAATGCCTGATATACCTAATAAGCTGGTTTAGTACAGTAATGTATTATTTAAGAGCCCAGTTCGTTGGAGACTTCACGTTCTCCAAACAATTGTTTGGAAAAGCAATTTCAGCATTTGACATAGTATAAAATATTGAAAGGAGGAGGGAAAAATATTGTCTATTCCTGCTTCACTTTGGGACACAGCCACTGTCATAAAGTCATGCGCCAAATTTCAGGAAACATTTCAATTGTTTTCAAACAATATGTGTTCACATATCATGGAAAATCTCTTTAAAAATGGAGAGGTTCTACAACCTTGGGGCAAGTAAAGATTATGCTAATTATTCATTAAAGCAGTCCAACTTCTTCCATACAAACAGGAAGAAATATTTTGACTGCTTTAAGCAGCTGACTTATTTTAAACTAATACAATTTTGAAAGCAGAACAACTCAAACCAGGTCAGACGACTTGAAATGTATAGCTTCTGATTCTTTGGGCCATTTTATGCTAAATGGATAGCAATTTCAGATAGTGGAGCACATTGATCTTGCTTATGTTTTTCGCAGTACTAATGTAAATATTTTGAGTACATCAGAACAAAATATAATTGGAATCATATCTCTCATCATATGAGAAATACGTTCACAATAAAAATGGATGGACCCCTTCTAATTCATTCATTCTGTCCCCTACTGTAACATATATTATTATAACTTGTATATAGATTGAAGTAATTTATTTCCTAGTTGATGCTGAAGCTTCAGTTTCATTTTGGGGTCAATCAGGTTAATTTATATTATATTTAATTAGGATATTGGTCGAATCACAGCACCTCCTCAGCTCAACAGCGCAACAAATGAAGTTAATATTGCCTTCAACAGTACCACTCCTTGTCCAGAAGATAAAAATCTCAACTATTCTTCACTTCTAGTGTTTCACTGCAACAGAGGAACAAATCTGGTAATCATAGTTTTATTTTGCTTGTTGACAAAACTTACAAGTGTTTACAAATTAAGAAAAAGGTTGAAAAAAAATCCCTTTCAGGCATAGGGGCACATCCAAACAGCTGGTTTAATCTTGTCCAGTTTGTGAGTTGGCAGAAAACATGAGACAAAAGATTTGCTCTGTTTGCATAGCCAATTCCTACTCTGCTTCATTAATGAGACCGGTGAATGATGCTGTCTGCTGCCAGGAAAGTTAATAAGGTTGGTTTCCTAGTGGCAGAGTAGACGTTTTTCAATTGCTTTCCTGGTGGAGTGAGAGTAGGACTCTAGAAGGTGGAGTGTTTTGACAGATGACTAGAAAAGTAGGTTTATGCAAACTGATCTATGTAGAGTAGATGGGGGGCTTTCTTCTCCTGCTTTACCAGGAAGTCCATACCTTTCTTGTGCCTCACTTATGGTGCCAGATCCAGATTAGGCACATAGATAAGGGAGGGTTAAGATGGGGGTAAAGATGGAAGGGGGAGTCTCTCTTAATTCGAAGCCCCTATTCAATCAACAAATCACTTGTATCTACTTGGAAGAGATTAGTACATATCCTTCCCTCTCAAATTCCCTCTTGCTACAAGAAGACTCTGAGAACAACCACTACCCACCCATAGGTGACCACACCAGACAAAACCAAACAATAGATGCTGGACAGACCCTTCCCCTCCTGCATCATTATTTACCACTGAAGGACTCAGATTGAATGGACAGCATAGCTTGTGTTGGGAGAATATTGAAAACACTACTTCCATGTTGGAGCAATACATTCCAAAGTTAGCTGACCTCATCTTTGATTTGGAGACACATTATGCAGATATGTCCTTGTAGAATGGTTAGAGAGGCATGACATTAGAGGGATACTAAATGTGCTAATAAATATGCAATATACCCTTATGCAAATATGCAAATATACCCTTATGTCCTTAACTACAAATTAAATAATTTCACCCATCAAGAAAGTTCAACTTTCTGGTTAGTAAAATAGAAATATTTTGCCAATAGAATCCATGATGAGGGGGAAATGTATTTAATTTTCTGCTTTTGCCAATTATCAAAGCACTTGTTCATTCCACTTTTTAACTAAATGAGGAGAAGTGGAGAAAGAATGAATTTTGAAGGCTGAAAGGGAATATTCAGGTTGTGTACATAACCTGATATCAAACCCTTCTCTGATAACAAGCAAATTAATTTTTTTAATTGTCTTAGGTTTGTATATAAGTATGTGATCTGCAAACACATACTTCAGTTCTCTGCAGAAAGTCAGCATGAAGCAACAGAAGTTGGGACATGAACGTATTATTTTGCTGTGGTAGAAATTTTTGAAGCTTGATTATTTCCAGTGTCATCAACCTCAGGCACAGCAGGCAAAACCAAAATGATATAAATAAAAACAAATGGGTTTATTTAACTTCAGTGTGTGTTTAATTTTCAGTCATGTAGCTTTCTTACTGAGACATCTGATTCTCAACTATTTTATTCCCTTGTTTGTTTGTTGGTAACAGGGGAAGCCCAGAATGATAGAAAAGTCCGGCTGTGAATATATATTCGAATGGAGTACCCCAGTGGTATGCCCTGATGAAGAGAATGTTTTGGGCTGCTCTGTAATTGATGAACAGTTACACTATGCTTTCAACTTGTCAAGCCTTGCAGGGAAGCCCTATAAGGTGATTGTATTGCTGTGGCTAGTAAGGGGAAAGCGTTGATGCTGTTCTGGCATGAAAAAAGTGGAATTGGTCTGTTGCAGAGCCACATGATCATAGCTTAGCGATAAAATACATGCTTTTAGTACCATCACAAATCACATATTCTGGAATAAGGTAAAAAGGGAATCAGATGGCAGCACAGTGGCAAATGTTATGTCTATCAAATTATATTGTCAATGAAAACATCTCTCGAGGGACTGAGCTGCATTTCTCATATTTCCTCTCCAAAATATATGCAGTTGAGAGTAGTGGTTAAGGTGTTGGGAGCGGAATCCAACAGCCGCATGGAGTTCATTTTGAGTTAGTCATTATTGTTCAGGCCAAAATATGTCAAGAGTCCCCGTGGACACCAATTTGAGTTCCTCTAGGAAAATAGGGATGTACACATTGTAATAAAATGTGCTCATCATAGAAAGATTTCTTTTTCTGTTAAGACATGGGCCTAAAAAATTATGCGAATAATATAGATGCATTGATCACCAATAGATGAATAAATACCACCAAAGGCGTTCCTAGAACTCTTTCCACCTATGAGTGTATGAGATGAAATTCTGGTAACTGTTGGAAATGTTACGAGCATTATATTCACAGGGGTATTTTGGAAAGTGAGCAAACCACCCCTCTGAACCTGCTGCTTAAAGTGAACGTCCTCTGGAAGAGCCGTTCTGAGACCCTTTCCACCTT
This sequence comes from Azemiops feae, assembly GCA_023970755.1. Classification (NCBI taxonomy): domain Eukaryota; kingdom Metazoa; phylum Chordata; class Lepidosauria; order Squamata; family Viperidae; genus Azemiops; species Azemiops feae. The sequence goes on along the minus strand of JALGBA010004174.1, from coordinate 1,326,047 downwards.
GTCTTGCATAATCTGGTCAAGCCCCTGGCATGGCCATGTTGAGCTTCTAAAAATATTTAGCATTTTCTCCGATTCCATTTGCAGATCTTTAATGGTATAGTTTTGGCTGTCCAAATAGGTTCCTTCTGGACGCAGGAGCTACCATCTAGGGGTATGTTCAGAAGCGGCAGATATACCTCAAGGAAAATGCAAAGATGCTGCAGTTTGCCTTATCTCTGGCAATAGTGCTGTCTCATTTGGCAACAAAAAAGAAGTACAATTGGACTACAGGCATCAAGATGAAGCGGTTTTCTTGCAGTATAAGGGTGGTGATAAATGTCCTCCAGGTATGAGATTTGCAAGGAATTTGCCCATTACTTTGAAAATTACACCATTGCTTGCTTAGAATCTTAAATTCATCAGTTTTTAAGTTTAAGACTTATTTCTTTAACTTTACTCATCTCATTTAAGGAAGGTAACATTCAAGGCTACTCGGGCTGAATTCACCCATATAATTTTCATTGAGTGATTTTGAGATTGAACTTCGTTGGGTGATCATATACATTAACTCAGAGGTCCCCAACCTTTTGGGCACCAGGGACCGGTTCCGTGGAGAGAGGTTTTTCCATGGACCGGAGAGTGTGTGGTTTTGTGTGTGCTGCCTGCATCCCACAGATGGGGCTTTGCTTGTTTGTGCGGCCCGGTTGCTGGCATGCCACGGACTGGTACCGGTCCACGGACCGGGGGTTGGGGACCCCTACATTAACTTATGTACCATTCTGGACTATCTATTTATAAGAGGTGAAAAGGAGGAAGTGATGCATAATACAAGTGCTTTCATGGATGTATAAATACATGCATCTTGACGTTTTATCTTGTAAATGCTGTTTTGGGGCTTGCATCTCGTTCCTCTTTGGATGATGATGTTTTGCAAGGAGAGCTGACATATGCAGAAGCATTCCAGCTGAAGGTGGCAGAGAATGATGATCTTTGGGACCATCTCAGTTCATTGTAAAATAAACTTTATATAGAAAAATGATGGCTAACAGCAGTTACATAAATTGTTATTTGGAACTTGGCCTTTCTTAATTCTGGGTGCCACTGACAACCCACTTCTGTGCTAGGTTTTGGGTCAAGAAATATTTATATTTCACTGTCTATATTTCATTAAATATTTTATTGTGCTCTTCTTTTACTTAACAGTAACTGAAAAGGGTGAGCTTTGTGTCTTCCCTTTCCAGTACAATGGTAAAAGTTATGACAAGTGCATTACGGAGGAACAAGGCCGTCCATGGTGTGCCACAACTGATAACTTAGGAAGAGACCAAAAATGGGGATTCTGTGTAAATGGTAAGCAAGGAAATCAAACTCTGCTGCACGCCATGAAGCGTTAAGATGCATAGCTGTACTAGTGATATCTGGTGGCTTGAGATAAAATAAACAGCTGCTGAAAAGAAAATCCAATCAGGATAACAGGTAGTTCTCGACTTACGATCACAACTGAGCCCAACATTTCTGTTGCTAAGTGAGACAGTTTTTGAGTGAGTTTTGCCCCATTTTATAACCTTTCTCGCCACATTTTCTAAACGCTGTAGTTGTTAAATTAGTAACACAGTTGTAAAGTGAATCTGGCTTCCCCTTGACTTTGCTTGTCAGAAGGTCGCAAAAGGTGATCAATTACGTGACCCTCCAGGACACTACAACCGTCATAAATAGGAGCCAGTTGCCAAAGGTCCAAATTTTGATCATGTAGCCGTGGGGATGCTGCAACCGTCATAAGTGTGAAAAACAGTCATAAGCCACTTTTTTCAATGCCGATGAAGTGCCTTTGTCACTAAGCAAATGATTGTAAGTTGAGGACCACCTGTCATTTGTATTGCCGCACCTAAGGTGTTATGTAATAGAACTAAAATCAATCTTGTGCTATAAATTAGAGTAAATACAGACAGTAAATATCACAATGTTTGTATTTGGATAGCATATGTTTATCTACATTTGGGAGCCTCATTCAGGTAGAACTGGCCATTAACCCAGCCTGTTGATGAATTACCTTGATTTACGACTGCAGTTGAGCCCAGAATTATGGCCTGCGTTGTGCTGGTTGTTAAGTGGGCCATCACATGATCTGCCAGTCATAAGTACCTTTCTTGGAGTCTGTTGTAACTTCGAACAGTTGTAAAGTGACCGGTTGTAAGTCCTTGACCATGATTGGGTTTCCTGGCTGGGGCCAGGAAAAATAGAAACCTCGTGCAGGTTAATTAACCCCCTATCAGAGTCCTTTGTGTTTTCTTGAAGAAGAAAATGTGACCAAATTTTAAGATTGGGGATTCCAAGTATGTTTGAATACTTGGAAATCAATAAGACTTAGCTTATTTTAGATATTTTAAAATGAGAACTTTGTAGGAAATATATAAAATTGCTTTGCATTCTGAAACCTCCCTGCTTCCCAAATTCACTGTGTCCCCTTTGATATTGTAATAGATGACCTTATTTCCTTTGAATTGGAGCATAATAATTCCAGCTCTGATCACTAACTCAGATAGCTGATATGCCTAGACTTGTACAGTTTTGCCCAAATATAACACTACTGAACCACTGTACCCAACCTGGACCATATGAACATTAGAAGGCAAAGACAGATACTGCTAAGTTTATTTATTAACAACTTTCCTACAGCATTTAATCCATGGATTTACAGCCTGCTTATAAGCTTTTGTTTATATCTTGCAGAAGCTGGACAGCGTGAATCTACTATTATTTTTAAATGTGATGAAAATGCTAATAACGGAAGTCCTCAGCTGTTGAGTGAGACCCTTGGCTGCGCTGTCACCTTTGAATGGAGGACACAACTTCTATGTCCTCCAAGGAAAATGGAATGCAAGTTTATTCAGAAGCACAAAACTTATGATTTGAGAATACTTTCCTCCCTCACTGGCTCATGGGTCTTTGCAGACAAGGGCAGCTCGTGAGTGTGCTTTGAAACTCTGAATGAAAATGAACTTACCACTTTGTTATTCATTGCTAGTATAGCTAATCATTCTTCCAAGTGTGTATCTTGCAATTCAGGCAAGATTGCCTAAGTCTCAGGAAAGTGACTTAAGACCAGGCAGTGCTTAAATCAAGTTTTGTAGTCCTGTGCTTTCAGTCAGGGTACTGATTGAAGGAAAATGTACATCAAGGGGAAATGAGGGGTGCTTACTAAATAAAAGGGGGTACATTTTTACTAGAAATATTTGATCACTCAGCTTTGCTCCGTTGAATAACCTACAATCATTGGAATATTACATTTAGGTTGACTATCACCTAAGAAATTGCCAAAATTCTAAAAAGATCTTTGAAGATTATAGAAGAACTTTTGGAAAATTCTTTCAGTCAAGTTACCTTACATAAATTGGTTGTCTTAGATAGATAACATACCACTTCATGTTCTTGGAAATTAAAAAGAATGTAAGATGGTTCTTCTTGAGGTCCTCCATTGATTGCTTTAAAAAAAAAACTGTTTGACTGAAAGGTGGAGTATTGATGCTTTAAATAATTATTAAACTGATAGGAGGTCTGCTGAAATTACTCTCTTTTCCTCTTTGGATTTAGTTACTACATGAACCTTTGTCAGAGAGTCCACGAAGGACCCTCAGGCTGCCCTGACAGGGCAAGTGTTTGCCGACGAAATCAGAATGGTGCTGTCCAAGTTCTGGGATTGGTTCATACGCAAAAACTTAATGTTACAGGTATGTCTGTCTGTGTCATGTCCCCTGCCAGTGATGGTGAACCTTTTAGAGACCGAGTGCCCAAACTGCAACCCAAAACCCACTTATGTATCATCAGGTGCCGGGTGGGCGTGGCCCATTGGGTGGGCGTGACTGCGGTGGTAATGGCAGACTGGATGGGACTAAAAAGTTCAATCAATCAATTCCAACTTTGCGAGATCTTTTTTCCCCCCGCGAGAAGTTGAAATTGATTGATTGAACCTTTTTTTTTTTTGCACATGGCGGCGGAGGCCTAAAGTAAAAAGGTTTTATAAAACCCAGCTGAAGGCCTAGGACTGGGGCGACGACACATGTGCCCACAGAGAGGGCTCTGCGTGTCACCCGTGGCACACGTGCCATAGGTTCACCACCACGGTCCCCTGCTATTTTATGCAGGGGAAAGTGAGAGTTGCTATTCTAGCCTTGATTTGTTAACATATTTATTTATTATTTGCCTTGCACCCTTTTGTACTGCCTGTGCAAACAAATCCGGGTGATATGTAGTAAAATCATGATAAAAATTAAGTTGGTCCTACATTATTAAAAAATAATATATAACTAAAAGCAGAACTGTTAGTTTTGCAAGTCAGCGTGTCCCATTGTTTATTTGATAGGAGCCAAAGTTCAGTAAAAAAAATGATAAGATTTTTAGTGCCATCCAGGATGCCAGAATGAAGGAGCTGAATACACTTTTGGGGACAGACTGTTTCACCAAGTGGAAAAAACCATAGAGAAAGTCTACTAAATATATCTATATGTCCCGGTTATAAAATATTAGCCTTTGAAGATATAACCAATCATTTTTGATGGAGGAAATATTACTAATGCCAAGTCATAAAGAAAGATTTAATTAATTAAAAAAAGAATTTTAACTAAAATTTAATTAAAATAGCATCCAGTTAAATTCATTTGGGGCTTCACAGCATTGCTTTAGATTCAGAATCTCATTTTGCTTTTAATAAAACCTGGTGTTTTATTTCAGGCGACAAAGTTCTTGTCAGCTACTCCAATGGTCATGAGTGTCCTCAGAGGAACAAAAAGGCAACAACAGTCATAGAGTTGAAATGTGGAAAAACTGTTGGGTTGCCAAGATTCAACAGGTAAGTACATGGATGATTTGGTTTTTATAGCATAACAAAGGGCACCTCAGCTTTTATCAAGGTATATATTATGCATATGGCATCATTCAGGCTTTAGGGTAGCTTTCTTTGATTTAGTATGTTCTGAACAGTTCAGTAACTCCTAATCAGCCACAATGTGGCCATACAAATGAAGTCAATAAAATGAATGAATGAGTGAATGTTGAGAAAGACCACTATGTGGCGTGAAAGAGTGACCTACACTAATCACCAAATTAAACAGTAGAAATAAAATAATTTTTATGCTAAAGGTACCAATGAAAATGGAATCTAATTCTAATTCTTCCATTTTTAGAGGATGAATCTCTGTATCTGCTGAAAGACAGCTGCAGACCTTGAACTGATTGATGTAACTTGTACATGCGCACAAACACACATATATATCCTCCTTATACAGTAGTATAAATCTGTGTTTTTACACTCTAAACCAAGGGTAGGCAACCTTGGCTCTTTTATGACTCGTGGACTTCAACTCCCAGAATTCCTGAGCCAGCCATGCTCAGTCCACGAGTCAAAAGAGCCAAGGTTGCCTACCCCTGCTCTAAACCATTCTGCTTAAGATAGTTATGAGGCAGTATGGAAAAAATAAGAGAGAAGGTTCCCCCCCCCTCCTTTTCTTGACAGCATGCCTATTTTAAGGTCAAATTTTCTAAAGGTTTACATTGGATTACTAAATAAAACCATCTGTTCTAAATGGGTGATTTATAAACCTTTACCTCTTATGGATATTGAGAAGTGTTGAAACTAAAACTGAAACTCTTTACATAATTGCATTCTGATTTACACAGCAGAAAAAGAATTGAATAAACAAAATTGGCTAGGTTCACAAAAAACATTAAATTAAAAACTAGAATGACCAGAATGGAACTTGGGATAATGTGTGCTTGATTTAAGTTCAGTGAAATGTGTAAATCCAACCATCACATCCACATGATAGTAAAAATATATAGTTACTTTCATTTCTCTACCTCTTAGTCTTTATTTTCATGCCATTTCTGCCTCCGTTGGTAAGTTAATTTTCCAAATGCTTCCTCTTAGGATTGATGAAGAAAACTGTGCCTATTATATTACCTGGGAAACTCGGGCTGCTTGTGCTGTGAAACCTCAAGAAGTAAAGATAGAGAATGGCACAGTTATAAATCCAGAGACAGGGAAGAATTTCAGTTTGGGTAATATTTATTACAAGTAAGTTAATTTTTTTAATACTTATAAGAGACCAGGAGAAGACTCTTAATAATCAGGCTTCTAGTTGCCAATTGCTTAGTGAAAAACTGGTAGATGATCTGAAACTGAGCAAAATGTCTATCACTTCTAGCAATGTGAAGTTTCAGGTCACAACCATCAGTCTGGATTTTTTTTAAATGACTTTTAAATCTGGGCGGAGGTGCTGACAACTTTATAAGAAGAGTCGTTTAAGAATTAAAGTTTGGTATATGGTGTATCGGTTAATACATTTCTTAAGCAGTTAACTAATTTTGCATGTGTATGGCTTATTTATGTAAGCTAAATAGATAATTCTACTGTTACATAATTAGATATGTGTGTATATTGAAAAACAAATTCTCACAGAGACAGATTCATCTTAATTTGCTGGAATGGAAGTAAATTCTGCTCCGGCAGGCACAGTAGCAAATTTGTGTATATGTGGTAGATTGATGCAAGAGATACGTGGTAGATTTTTCAATCTTTAGGAAAGTACTTATTGTAGATATATTATAAAACTATGATAAATATATAATTTGAAATGTATCCCTATCATTTAAATGTATCTCTATCCCTATCATTAAAAGTAAAAACTAGTTCTAGAATGAAGGATATTTAGACAAAATATTTTCTCCAACCCAGCCGTGTATTCTTGTGCATTATACCTTGTATGTAAATGGTTTTCATAAATAATAGTGAAGATGGGTACAGGTAGTCCTCGACTCATGACCACAATGGAGCCCAAAATTTCCATTGCAATGCAAGACTGTGGTTAAATGGGTTTTGTGCCATTTTACAAGCTTTTAGCCACAGTTGTTAAATGAACCACTGCAGCTAAGTTACTAGCACTGCTTTCAGGTTAATCTGCCTTCCCCGTTGACTTTGCTTGTTAGAAGATCACAAAAGGGGATCACGTGACCCTGGGATGCTCAACTGTGATAAGAGTTGCCAGGTATCCAAATTTTGATAACATGACCTTAGCGATGTTGCCATGGTTGTACCGATAAGTCACTTTTTTCATTGCCATTGTAACTTTGAATGGTCACTAAAGAATGGTTGTAAGTTGGGGACTACCTGCATAGCATTTAGGTAAAACAAAAATTGAGGAATTGTAGATTACTTGGAAATGGGTGAGAAAAATCCCTTGCTGGATGGAACTAAACTTGAAATTTTAGGTGAATTAAAATAGATTCCTTTGAATAGAGAATAGTAGTAATTAGCTCGGTGAAAAGAGGTGCTTCCAAAGTTTTTTTTGTCTTAGCTCTGGTTATTTCTGGATCCTTACTTTATATATGTGTGTACATTATGTATTTTTATTTTAAATTCTTTTGTTCCAGATTATACAATGCATCAGGAGATTTCAGGACAAATGGTGACAGATACATTTATGAGATTCAGCTTTCTGCTATCACTGATTCAAAGAATCCACAATGCATGGGAGCTAACATCTGTCAAGTTAAAATATCAGATACACGTATTCGTAGAGTTGGATCATCAAAAAATGCTCATTATTATATTCAAGGTAAGTAACTACTTGCTAGTGACGATGGCAACCTGAGTTATGCGCAAAATAGAAATCCAAACTCAACAAATTGCATTGGAAGCGCTGTTGAACTATTCCAGTGTTCACTAAAAATGAAAATCTAGAATGTTTTGTTTATTCCTAGTTTCTTCTAAATCATCTATTGAAATTCAGAGAGATTCCAAAGTGATTTTACTGAGCAAGAAGCGCAAGTCTGCTCTGTTGTGTCTATCCACCACCATCACCACCTGCCCCCGTTTCTGCTGATGTATCAGTCCCAGAATGTAACCATGTCTCATAATCAGATATCTTACCCGCATGTCCATCCTCAATCTTCCCAGTGTATTTCCTTCTTATCCTTTTTGCTGCCCTTCAGTTATAACAAAAAAGGCTATACCTAAGTCATTCAAACACAATCCAAGGCAGCTGCTCCCATCCTTTAGGGCAGTGATGGCGAACCTTTTAGAGACTGAGTGCCCAAACTGCAACCCAAAACCGACTTATGCATCGTCAAGTGCCGGGTGGGTGTGGCCCATTGGCTGGGTGTGGCCCATTGGGTGGGCGTGGCTGCGGTGGTAACGGCAGACAGGGTGGGACTAAAAAGTTCAATCAATCAATTCCAACTTTGCAAGATCTTTTTTTTTCTGCAAGAAGTTGAAATTGACTGATTGAACCTTTTTTTTTTTTTTTTTTTTGCACACGGCGGCGGAGGCCTAAAGTGAAAAGGTTTTATAAAACCCAGCTGAAGGCCTAGGACTGGGGCGACAGCACGTGTGCCCACAGAGAGGGCTCTGAGTGCCGCCTCTGGCACCCGTGCCATAGATTCACCACCACTGCTTTAGGGCTTTCTTAAAAAGCCAGGTTTTTATGGCTAAAGTCTGATTTTGGGAGATGTTTTTTCCATTCTCCTCTCCCCCTCCCAACATATTTCTTTGTGTATCCCAAAGGAAACAATCACATTTCATTCCATATAATTGAGGAAAAAACTAGTCCACAGAAGCTGTTTTGTGGCTAGAATTATTTGGGCATAAATCTACCCAGTAACCTTTGTATGAGGGGGAGAGAGAGAGTGTGTTACGTTTCCTCCTTAGTGCTCCTCTATCACCTCTCTATTGCCTTTCCAAATTAAAAGAACAACTGGAAAGACAATACTCAATAACAGAAGAGCAGGGTGAAGGGTAAGTTGTTGGATATACAGTATATTTTTTTCACTGCATTTTCTCTTGGTTTCTGAGAGGAGAATGGTTGAAAAAGAAAATGATTTTTTATACATAGAAATACCATTTTTTTTGTTTTCCTAAACTAGATAGCTAGAGCAGGGCTTTTCAACCTTTTTACCGATTGTACCACTTTTAGGATATGGCAATATTCGAGTACCACCTAGCAAGGTGTCAAAAATTTGATGACCCAAAAAAAAACCCTGTTCAAAGTTGCAATCGCACTGAAATGACTTATGACCATTTTTCATACTTATGACCATTGCAGCATGCCCAGGGTCATGTGATTTATATTTGGATGCTTGGCAACTGAAATGTAAGTACTGGCTGCCGGCTAAGGCAGCCTCCCCAAATGGCTCCATTCATAAGTAAAGGAATCTACAGGCAAAATCCATTCAGGAGAAAAATACTTCCAAATCCCTTGCAGCAAAACTTACAGCTAACAACAGCAGAGCAATAGAAGCTAACACGAGACATCAGCCAAATAGAAATTGCCAAACACTCCTTAAGAACACAAAGCCCACATTGCACAAACCCCAGAACTTCAAAGTCACAAAAGCACATAAGAATCCTTCCTCCCTCCCTCCCTCCCCCGTGCCTCACCTCCAGCCATTGCTACCTTTTTTCATTCCTCGTGGAGGGTGACCCCTCCCCCACTGCATTTCTTGCCTGTTTGCTGCTGCCAGCACAGGTGGCTGCCACAGCAGTTGTAGATCGGCTCATGGCCGGCCTGCTTGATCTCCTCTCCCCCCACCCTCCTCCTCCTTCTCCTTCTTCTATCCCTTCAGTGTAGCTAGAGCTGACTCCGCCTTCTCCCAAGGCTGCTGCTTTTTCTCTCTCTCCCTCTCCCGTCCAAACTGCCTCCTTTTATAGCCTCTCCTGTCTCCGCCCCCCTCCTCTTTTCTCATGTGGGAGGATGAGCCAGAAGTGAGCCTGGGGCCTTTGCAGCTCCAGAGGACTCTCTCCCTGTAAGTCTTTGCCTGCGCTGGCTCTTTCCCTTCCCCACTACACTTGGCTAGGCAGGGCTGCGTACCACCTGCCACTCATTAATGTACCACAAGTGGTACGCGTACCACCGGTTGAAAAGCCCTGAGCTAGAGAGCAAAGGTAGGAAAACAAAAAACAAAACAAAAAAATCAACCTTTGTGTTCTCACCTCTTTTCCTTCCAGTCATTACACAAATGGAAACTTAATGTGCAAATTTGCCAGCTCACCTCTGTGAGAGGCAAGAAGGAAACTAAAGTAATAACATTATTTACTAAGTAAGAATTTAGTAACTGTAGTAACTTTTCTGTATAAATAAGAACAAGTAGTCCTCACTTAGCAACTGCTAAGTGACTGTTCAGTTATGATGGCGCTGAAAAAAATAATTTTATGACTAATGCCCACATTTACGACCTTCATGTGATTGCCTTTACCGTTAGTATTCCTTGTTCTGTGCTTGATCTTTCTCCCCTCCTGCTTGCAGAGCAGAGAACTTGGAGAAGAAGGGAGTAAGGCACATAATAGGGAATGTACATAGAAAGAAATGCGAGGGGGGAGTTGACGAAAAATAATAGTCAAGTACAGGAAAGGTTGCCTACAGAAATTGATTGGGTTTCCTCCCCTCCCCCCAGTTGCTTGCTTAAGCGATCTCTCTGCTCTGTGAATAAAAGTGATTTTTAATAGGCAATCTCTCCTGTGTTTTGTCCCATTTTTTTCTCCCTCTTCCCTCTCTGGCAGAGAAAGAGATTGGAGAGGGAGGATTTACAAGAGAATAAGCAGGCACACAATGGGGAGTAGACCAGTTATAGTATCTTGTAGTAACCTACAAGACTGAAAGTACATTTCTTCTCTGTCACCTTAACAGCCCAAGAAACTAGGAATGTGCCTTCTGAGATGTCCACAAAATGTAACAACCAACAATTGATTGTGAATATATTAAATGTTTTTTTCCTTTGCAGATGATGTTTTGGATCTTGTGTTCTTCTCTGACTCCACATGTGGCAGAGATACCAACAAATCTGCCTCCTCAACTATTGTCTTCCACTGTGATAAAGATGCTGAAGAAGGCATCCCAAAATTTCTTCATGAATCAATGGACTGCCAGTACCTATTCACCTGGTACACCTCGGCAGTTTGCCAGTTGGTGTAAGTAAATTTCATGAGAATAATTCTTAATTATTAATTCTTACCCCTGCAGAAAATAGCGCTCTCTCTCTCTCTCTCTCTCTCTCTCTCTCTCTGTGTGTGTGTATTCTTTCTTTTATTTTCCATGTTTGTTTTTCTGTTTTGTAATTGTAAGCTACCCAAAGTCATTCTGGAGTCTGACAGTCTCTAAAATTGAGTAAATAGATCACAAAAGTTGTATACAGCACATACTGTCCCAACCTATTATGTATGTATCTGAGACAGATATAGATATATGTAGTTTTAAAGTGCAAAAAAGTACAAAAATATTATTGGGATCTGAGCAGAACATCGATCATTTTTATTAGATTAAATTTGTCCAGATGTTTACTTCAAGTTACAGTTCTTCTGGACAAATTTAGTCTAGATCAGAGATTACATTCAGCTACAATCTATTGAGAGAAATGCAACCCCATGAAAACAGATTGCATCCCCATCCCCAAACTACAATATTACCTGAACTGAATTTCATTTTTTTCATCCTCACCCAGTCCATTGATGATTTCAACAATTCTATTTTTTGTTACTAAACCTGAAGGATTGATTTAATGCAGGGGTGTCAAACTGCCGGCCCGCGGGCCAGATGTGTCATGCCAAAACCGCACCCACCCCAGCTCCAGCAATGGGGAAAAAGTCATGATATGTCACAACACGTCACGTGATGAGTTTGACGCCCCTGATTTAATGGATGTTGCCTTTTCCAGTTGTTTGACCCAAATGTGACCATCATGAAGAATAAAGTGGAATATAACATACAAAACATGAATTCAAATAGTTATCATTCAGAGTTGTGTATATAGCAATAACCTTAGCACCCTTTTGGACTTGGAGAATTGAATAGATAACTGACTATAGCTATATTGTAAAAAAAAAACAGTGCTGGGAAATTTTGCTTGTTTGGTTGGAAGTTGATTAATCTGCTCTGAAAATGGGAGGATTAAAATAATTAATTTTTTAAATGACTTATAATTACAGCTCATTCCATTTCCAGGAATGTATCTGAATATGGTTGTTAATCATTTCCAAATACAACCTTCACCGCTTGTTTCAGAATAGGGTAATTTAGCAAAGTTTTTGGATATCACTGAATTCAATTAGTTAAAAATCTGCAAGTGTCATTTAATGAACTGAGTCCAGGAAATGCAATAGAAATATGTACTCAAGAGTGAGGCTAACTTGTCTCCTCTGCACCAAACCTTTCCAAGGATGAAAGAAACCCATTCTGGTCTGCAACAGAATAGAGAGAATAAGTAATATGTGGGAGGGCTCCTTTTGCAGAGCAGATGACACTTTCTGAATTCAAACTCCCATTTCTTTAATCATTTGCAGAAGCTCTGAAACAACAAATGATGGAAAGTATGTGGAAGATTTTTCTAAAGGCCTTTCAGGAAGAAGCCAAGCAGTTGGAGCATTATTGAGTTTACTCCTTGTGATTCTCACAGCATGTCTTGTGATCCTGTTACTTTACAAAAAAGAAAGAAGGTAGGACTGAAAAGAACGCTCAGAGGTTTGCTTTTTGCAATGCCTCCCCAGTGTAACATTTTGGAAAAGTTTTAAATCCAGAAAGCTTGGGAGTATCATTGAAAACAACATGTCCAACACCCATAAAACTTTGCTAGAGCTGTTTCTTCATTAAACATATTACTATTCTTATAGAATAGTAGCAATATCAATAGCACTTAGACTTATATACCGCTTCACAGTGCTTTAAAGCCCTCTCTAAGCGGTTTACAAATGCCAGCCTATTGCCCCCAACAATCTGGGTCCTCATTTTACTGACCTCAGAAGGATGGAAGGCTGAGTCAACCTTGGGCCGGCGAGATTCAAACTGCTGAACTGCTGGCAATCAGCAGTCAGCAGAATTAGCCTGCAATAACTACTGCGCCGACATAGCTCTAGTAGCAGCACACAACAAATAATACTGGCCAATATTCTGATAGCAGACCGCACCTCATTTTTTTTTTTTAATCAAGCACAAGTATTTTTGAAAGAGCTAATGTCTACAGACACCTCTGGAAATTGCTATTGAAGTCAAAACTTCGCTACTAGTAGCATCTCTTTCCCACTTTTGTCGTCCACTGTAACCAAACTGCCTCCTGCCTCTAGTCTGCTATCAGGGTCCTCTTCAAAGCCTGCAGTGCTATTCCTTGACTTGTGCGCTTGCTTCCTTCCCCCCCTCCCCCCCCCCAAATACGGTATCCCTCTTTTTCCAGTTTCATTTGCAACTTGATAATGGCTTGTTTTATTGAGAAGATACGGAAACTTGTAGATAGGTTACCTCAGAATATAAAGTGTGTAACATTAGTTTTTTATTTCATAGAGAATCTATGAAGCAGAAGATAGTCAACTGCTGTCGGAGATCATCAAATGTTTCTTATAAATATACTAAGGTATTTTATTGTATTTATATAAGTGCATCAAATATTCTGCTTATAGCTCTATATTGTAGTCATAACTATACTGTGTGCAGAGCTACATCCTGCTTAAAATCAGTGCTACAGTGCTTAATTATACACAAGCATGAAGTATAAATAACTGGATGAATTTTACAAACTAAAAAATCTGTCATACATTCACTAAGGATTATTTATTGATAGCTTTCAGTTTTCTCCTATTGTTCAGTATTTGGAAGAACTGTATAAGAATATTTCCATTCATTCAAAGCTTCGCGTTTGAACAGTTGGGGGAAAATATTGAAAGCATAGCTGTGTGTCATTTCAAAGGAATAAGTGCCAAATGGAGAAGCAGCCAGACTTGTTCAAGAAGAGGGGTAGAAGCTTACGGTTTATTTCTCTAGAACACTTTGTGGAACTGGTGGACCCGCAGGGGTAGGCAACCTTGGCTCTTTTATGACTCGTGGACTTCAACTCCCAGAATTCCTGAGCCAGCCATACTGGCTCAGGAATTCTGGGAGTTGAAGTCCACGAGTCATAAAAGAGCCAAGGTTGCCTACTCCTGCCCTAGGGTATTTCTGAACTATAATCATAAGCCATCCTATCAGTGTCCAGGCCACGTTCTTAGAAGATATACTTAGCAAGCGAAGGCAACAGCTTTCTCATCCTGTCTGTAGAAAACAACTAAACTCTTTTCTGTAAGAACAAAGCTGCTAGTATTTAATCAAATAATGTGGTGCGTAACACTTTCGGAATCCTTTTGAATTTTCAATATTTCTGCCTAAATTTGATGTAAAACACAATCTGTTTTCCATAAAAATCCTAAAACCAGATAAAGAAAACCCAATTAAATAAATAAGCCGAAAACATATTTGTTTATTTATCGAGAGAAATTTATCGAGAGAAATGTGTTTGGCAAAAGTATGTGAACCTTTCTTTTCAGTAACTAGTATGCTTTCCTTGGGTAGAAATAACTGCAACTAAACATTTTTGATAACTGTTGACCAGTCCTGCACATCAGCCTAGAGGAATTTTAGTCCATTCCTTCATACAGAATAACTTCAATGCAGAGACGTTGGTGGGCTTGTTCGCATGAACTGCTCTCTCAGGTTCTTCCACAACATTTCTATTAGATTAAGGTCTGGACTTTGATTTGGCCATTTCAATACATTAACTTTCTTTTGATTTAATCATTCTTTGGTTTTATGACTTGTGTGTTTTTGAGCTGTTGTAATGGCTGCATGATCCACTTTGTCTTTAGTTTCAATTCTGGGACACATATCCTGTCATTTTGGCCATACAATAATTCAGAATTCATAGTTCCATCAATAATGGCATCCTAGTCAAAAGGCAGCAAAGCAGGCCCGGACCATGATATTGCCATCACCGTGTTTCACAGATGAGACAAGGTTCTTAAGCTGGAATGCAGTGTTTGCCTTTCACCAACAGAATGTTTTTCATTCAAGGCAAAAAAATAAATAAATCTGTTTTGGTCTCATCCATCCACAGAACGTTCTTCCAATAGCTTTCAGGTCTTTTGCAAAGTATAGATGGGCAGCAGTATTCTTTTTGGAGAGTAGTGACTTTCTCCTTGCAATCCTGCACACCATTATTCTTCCATTTGTTCTCCTCATGGTGGTTTCATGAACACTGACATTTATCAATGAAAAAGAGATCCTCAGTTTCTAAAACATTATCCTTTGAGAGCTCCCAGTGTATTACACACCTTGCTCTTGGTGTGACCTTAGTGGATCAAACACATCTGGGGAAGGCAAGTATAGAGTTGAGTTGCCTCCATTTGTACACAATCTGCCTTACTGGATTGATGGAGTCCAGACCCTTTGGAAATAGCCTTGTAATTTTTTCTAGCCTGGTGAGAATCAACCGTTTTTCAGAGGGCTTCAGAAGTCTCCTCTGTTCAAGCCATGACATATTTCCATGTACCTATGTTGTATAGATTAGACCTAGATAGTGGATACCCAGAATTAGAGTGATGGCAATCAGATGTGAATGTGGGAAGTCTTTCCTTAAAGAGGAAAGACTTCCCACATTCACATCTGATTGCCATCACTCTAATTTCCCCTTCAAATGAACTTATATTCCTAGAGCTTCACATACTTTTGCCACACAGAAATATGTAGTTTTGAATAATTTTCTTCAATAGATACATGAACAAGTATAGTAAAACTCATTTGTTTAATTGGGCTTTCTTTATCTAGTTTCAGGACTTGCGTGATGAATACATCATGTTTTAGGTCATATTTTCCCAAAACTATTGAACATTCAGAGGTGTTCACAGGTTTTTGAGCACTACTGAAGTGCTCCATAAAGCACTGTGCTCAAGGATCCATATAACCTCAGCAGATGCTTTTCAAGATCTCAGGCAAAGGTTTTCCCATTGTTTGTTCCTGATTCTCTCGAGTAAAAGAATTGGAACATATTTTGCTGAACTATAGTTCTCCAAAATCAGATGTACCTTGGTTTTCAGTAAACTGAATGAATTTTTTTTTTAAATACCATTCACTACTTGTGTGCCCTTGGAATTAACAGATAAATACTGAAGAAGTAAATGAGAATGAAACAGAATGGCTCATGGAAGAATTAGCGACACCAAATCACAGCTCCGGAAATGAAGCACACATAAATGGCCACCTATCACGAAAGGCAGCCATGTCAGATACCCTCATGTCCCTTCCGGTGGATGACATGGACAGTGAGGATGAAGTATTGACAATACCAGAAGTGAAGATTCATTCAGCAAGAGATGTTGATTCAAGAGGCTTGAGCAGCGCTAGAAGGCCTTATCATAACAAAGCTCATAAGCTTTCAAGCGGTGGTAAAACTGCTCTGCCTAACGGAAGGAAGAATAGCAAAACCAGCCCTGCTTTTGGTCAAGAAGATCTACAGAACTCCATGAACACTGCATCATACCATGATGATAGCGATGAGGACTTGTTGAACGTTTAACCTGCAATTGTGCCTAATTAAAATTCCATATGTGTATATGTATATTAAATATATTAAGATGGGACAGCAAAACACTTCCAACCAAAAATGAAGACTTGAGTTGCTGACGTCTTTAGCAAGGGATTGTTTCAAGGGAAGGGTAGGAAGGTCAGTCCTAATTGTTTACAATGATTGGTGATGGCTGGGTTTCTAGCATTCAGTGAATGAAATAAAGGTAATTCTCCTTAGCTAGAACACTCATACATATCCCCTGGGAAGGTTTTAGAAACTGTATCGTATTTTACAATGATGGGCTCAAATCTAAATGAAGTCCTTTCCGCTTCATTGTGAGACTTGCATTTTAACACTCTTTATATTTATTGCTCTCACTACTCAGGTTCACTGAAAAAAAAAAAAGTTAGGCAATGTGTTCTTCCTGCAGGCAGGGTATTTTCTTCTGTAGATTCATCCATCTCATTAGGTTGGGTTTCTTTGGTGTACATCTTGGAGCTGGTCTGTATCTTGAATTCGCCTGTATATTTGATTGCTGTAATCTTATTCTATTAAAATAATTTGTTTTGATTTGAAAAACGTTTTAGCTGGAAGGTATAAATCCTATAGCTTTAGCCTTGAGCAGTGGCTGTCCTTTGCATGTTAAGTCTGTTTTTTGGTACCAGTCATATAATGTCATTCATCAGTGTTTATAAGACTGTTGGTATAGCTACCCAGTGCTATCCTTCAACATTAGCTGGGCGAAAAATAATAAGAGTATGCCCTTTCCCAAAGACCCTTTCAGGTTAGATACTAATGCTTGTAGCTTTTTCTCTTCAACTGTTGTTGTGATGAAAAAACACATGTACCTTTTTCAAATGCTGTGTCTCATCAGAAGCTTAAATGAATTTTTTCCTTCTTGGGAAATTGCCAACTAATTCCAAATCAAACTATAGTATCAGCTTTATTGCCCTGCAAATTTTTATGGCTGCTTTAAAGTCACAGGCTTGCAGAACAGAGGTACACTAAGGTTTTGGTACTAGGTGCATTTCCTTTGAAAGGTAAAACTCTTTGGATATCATCACCGAATTCCTTGATCATTGTTATATGCTGCAACAATTAACTGTAAAGGAAAGATGGGACAAGTTCTTCTTGCAGTATTTTGCATCTTAGTGCTTTTTAAGAGGCTTGTGGATAACACATCGAGTTTCTAAGAACTGTGTACCAGTATTTAGGCTGACCAGAGGCTCTTCCTTCATTCCTTGTCTTGTTCATGTTGGAGTACTTAAGATTGGCTTCCACTTGGTACCTGGATTTGATGTAACAAAGTGTTTAAAGAATTTCAATAAATAAAAGCTAAATTATGTTTCTGTAAGAATCTGTGTAGTATATTGTTTTCATGCCTTTACATGTCTATTATATTGGGTTTTCAAACAAGCAAGGGCCAAGCCTTTACAAAGTCCTTAATGCAGAATGCAAATAACTTACAAAATACTGATGGTGAACCATGAAGATATTAAAATGGGTGAAAGAGAGATAATACGAAAAGGCTCATGTCAAATACTGATATGGCAGAGATGTCGGAAGGTTGTCAGCATAAAATTTTAGTAAATAAAATGCTGAACTTCTCAAGTTATATGAAGGTCACTAAGGTAGAACTTAGAAAATAGTCATGCAAAGGCAGAACTAAAATTATAAGGGGCTGCTGAAACTAGTACAGAAACTTGCAGGTCTGCATACTGTCGGACAATATTCATTATAGCAATAGCCCTTAGACCAGGGCTTTTCAACCTTTTCACCGATTGTACCACTTTTAGGATATGGCAATATTCGAGTACCACCTAGCAAGGTGTCAAAAACTTGGTGACCCCAAAAAAAACCTGTTCAAAGTTGCAATTGCACTGAAATGATTTATGACCATTTTTCACACTTATGACCATTGCAGCATGCCCAGGGTCATGTGATTTATATTTGGATGCTTGGCATATTTATGATGGTCACAGTGTCCCAGGGTCATGTGATCCCCTTCTGCAACCTTTTAACAAGCAAAGTCAATGGCAGAGCTGCTGGTGGCCAAGTGCTAAGGCGGGACTTCCTTCCCTCCCTCCCTTCCCTGCCTCCCTCTTTCTCATGCCCACCGCCTTCTGAAGGAAGAATTTGAACCCCCCCTCCCCATATTTTCTCTCTTCCATATATTGATCAAACAAGGAAAGGCCTCCAGAGACAGAAAAGACAAGCTGCTGAGTGAACTAGCTTAAAAAGGCACTTCCCCTTTAAGAATTAGCTACTGGCTAGAAAGGAAAGTAAGGAGCCCAGCTGGCACTTAAGGAAGAAAAAAAAATGTAAGTACTGGCTAAGGCAGCCTCCCCAAATGGATCCATTTGTAAGTAAAATCTGCAGCTCCAGAGCACTCTTTCACTGTAAGTCTTTGCCTGCGCTGGCTCTTTCCCTCCCCCACTACACTTGGCTAGGCAGGGCTGCGTACCACCTGCCACTCGTTAATGTACCACAAGTGGTACACGTACCACAGGTTGAAAAGCCCTGCCTTAGACTAATAAACTGCTTCACAGTGCTTTACAGCCCTCTCTAAGTGGTTTACAAAGACAGCATATTGTCCCCCAATAATCTGGATCCTCATTTTACCGACATTGGAAGAATGGAAGGCTGAGTCAACCTTGAGCCGGTGAGAATCGAATTGCTGACAGTCAGCAGAAGTAGCCTGCAGTACTGCATTCTAACCATTGCGCCACCACAGCTCTTATACTTTTAGATTTAAAACTGCAAAGCTGCCTTTAAACGTAAGTACTGTTTACAGTTGCCATCATAAGTCTAATACAGAGATGGTTTTTTAACAGCATGCATTACAATAAGCTTTTTTTCCCCTTGAGCAGTGCTTAAGTAGGTAGAAGCCTCAAGAAAGACAAGTTGATCCCCATTTTAATTTGTATCATACCTATTTTTTCTAGAGTATGTTACACTTGCACCACATTATCTTAGGTTTACTCAGCCTAACTGCGTTCGTGCAACCTACTAAATTGTAAATCACACAAGCTTGACTTGCCCAATGCACTGAACTACAGATTGGCCAATTGGACCATGCAGTACTAGATTCTGAATTCCAGAAATTTCTTTGGGAGGGCCGTGGGTATCCATGTAGGATACAGGTAGTCCTCGACTTATAACAGTTCATTTAGTGACTGTTCGAAGTTACAATGACACTGAAAAGGTCACAGTTATGACCTTTGCAGCATTCCCATGATCCCATGATCAAAATCTGGATGCTTGGCAACTGGTTCATATTTATGAGTGTTGCTGTGTCCCAAGGTCGCGTGGACACCTTTTGCAACCTTCTGACAAGGAAAGTCAATGGGGAAGCCAGACTCACTTAACAACCGGGTTACTAACTTATCAACTGCAATAATTCAACTGCGGTAAGAAAGGTCATAAAATGGGGCAAAACTCAACTACGGCACAAAAGTGCTGACTCTCGCTTGGAAAAGTCATTGTTGCAACAATAGGCAAATAGAGAATAATAGTTCTCAGTGAGGGAGGTGGAGTTTCCGAGGACAGTAAGAAGAAATCTATGGGGGCAAATCTGCTGGGAGCTGGGCAATAGTCAGCTCACCCAATGTGAGTTTCTTCCACCCCCCACCTCGCAGTCATCATATGATCTCAAGTAAAACAACTTGCAAATGGAAAACATACAAGCAAGTCTCCCAGCCAAAGAAAACCTAAAACAGCCAGCATTGTCTCTCCAGCATCTCCACCATTTATAAAATTAGGACAGCATACAATCTTTCTTAAACTTGTGGGTACGTTTCTACTTTAAAAGAGGTGCTTGAAAACCCAAGTAGCTCTGTAGCAAGAGTGTCAATAGGTTATATATAATAGAGATTAATCTTGAGGAACCTGTCCTTTCCCAGTGTCCTCCTTACAAAAATAATTTGATAATCGTGGTTTAATTTTTAACCACAACACTCTGGCAACATACCTTCCAGTTCTCATTTCTCATTAGGAGATGAAGAGGAAAAACAAGCCCCTTACTCTTTTTAATAAGTGGAGGCCCCACTTTGAGCCAAGTTTATTGTAACTGCACAGAGGGAAAATACACCATTCTGCTCATTTGGCAAGGAGGGAGAAGCGACTTAACAGAATTTGGTCAGATAATGATGTCCCATAGCAACAGCACCCCTCCCTCGGCACCCAGAGCCACCTTTGTCTTGTTTAATTATAGCAGACAAAATGTCCATAAGTGTTCTCACAACTCTTAATAGGCTTTCCCCTTTGGCTTTATCAAGCTGTATAACCTGTTGCTATAATTGTGCTTCGTTGCATCAGGCCAGTTCTGTTTAGCAAGCTGAAACCATTTTTACTAGGCCAAGCTACAGTACCTCTGGATCAGCTTTTCTCCTTCAGAGAAAGCCTGGGAAACGTGATTTTGCAGTATCTCAGCTCTGATGCATCCTCCCAAAGCATAGATAGGCAATGCCTTATGGGCGGTGACCCTTTCTTGATGATGGAGCTGGGTGAAAGCCCAAAGATGGAGCAAACGACCAAGAAATTGGAGGAACCACATCAGACACAGAGCAAGGCTGCATGGTTTTTTTTTTGTTCTTTTGAGCAAAATATTTGGGAGGGGTGTGTGGAGTCTCTTCTTTTTTTTAAAAAAAAACAGGTAAGTCTATTTTAAAGCTTATACTATTTAAGTCTCTTTCTCTGATCTATGCCAGCTTTTTTTTGGCAATCATGATAAAGAAGAGCCCCACTCTTTGGGCCTATGTTGTGTGATGCATATTTCCACACTGGTTGTCTACATGCAAATTATTATTATTAATAATAATAATAATAATAATAATAATAATAATAATAATAATAATAATAATAATAATAATAATAATAATAATAATAATAATAATAATAATAATAATAATAATAATAATAATAATGTTGGAAGGGACCTTGGAGGACATCTAGTCCAACCCCCTGCTCAGGCAGAAAATCCTATACCATTTCAGACAAATGGCTGTCCAGTCTCTTCTTAAAGTACCTTGTGCAGTGTTTGTGCGGGGATTTCTCTGCAAATGCAAACACTTCCTGTATTAAAAAGGCTTCTGCATTAATTCTGATATGCTGACCCTGGCTCAGAAAATTCATTGTCACAGTACAGGTAGTCCTTGACTTAACAACTGTTCATTTAGTGACCATTCAACATTACAACAGTACTGAAAAAAGTGACTTATGACAGTTTTACAGTTACAGCCTTTGCAGCAACCCCATGATCACATTATGAAAATTCAGATGCTTGGCAACTGATTCATACTTATGACCATTGTTATGTCCCAGGGTCATGTGATCCCCTTTTGTGAACTTCTGACAAGCATATTCAATGGGGAAGTCAGATTCACATAATAACCGGGTTACTAACTTATCAACTGCAGTGATTCACTCAACAACTGTGGCAAGAAATGTTGTAAAATGGGGCAAAACTCAACAAATTCTCATTTAATAACATACATTTTGGTTGTAAGTCAAGGACTACCTATAGTCGGAGAAGAATAGTTCTCAGTGATGGAGGCAAAGTTTCTAATAGTCTTCTGAGGACAGTAAAAGTAGAAATCCATAGGGCGAAATCTGCTGGGAGCTGAATAGTATTTAGCTTATGCGATGGGAGCTTCTTCTTCTCTCTTCCCACTTTCAGTCCCCATCTGATCTCAAATAAAACAACAACAGCAACTTAACAATTGCAAAACATAACACAAGCAGTTCTCCTAGCCAAAGAAAACATAGAATAGTCAGCATTGCCTCTCCAGCTTCCCCACCACTTAAGAAATTAGGAGAGCACATAATCTTTCCTAAATCTGTGAATAAATTCCCACTTAAAAAGTGGTGCCTGAAAAAGCAGGTAGCCTAGCCCCATAGCAGATAAGTGTCAATTTTCAACAGAGATACATGTTTTCCTATTTCTTTTCCACATTCCTTCGCAATAACCGTTGAAAGAATTCCCATATGAAAAACCCTTCTTGATTAATCCCGATGTGTTCCCACAATGATTGACCTTTGATAGATGTATATATTTGATTTACCTTAATACGGAAAGTAGAAACAGGAGGCTGTCATCATCTAGGAAGTGGCAGGTCAGTGTTATTAGTACATTGGAGACGTCTGAGGTCTCTGGGCCATAAGAGAAAAGATCTGCTACTGTAGAACATCCCTGTACCCATGTTTATGGGGTAACAGTAATGAATTCCTGCATTTGTTTAGATCCCTAAGATCCCATACAACTGTTACATTCTATGGGTCTATTATGAGTTATATCATCATAAGGATGGTTGGGTGATGCTATAAATTATTAGTATGGAGGATTTTTTGTGGTATAATGATTCCTTACTCATATAATTTAATGGGAGATCTGGATGATGTCAATGTCCACATATAAACCTCCCATATCTTACTGTTGCTTCTTCCGTCTTTTTGATATTTACTGCAAAGAAGGGGGAAAAATTGAAGAAAGATTGGAGGCAGTAACATCTAGAACACAGGTGTCAAACTCCCCGTGTCACATGACGTGTCACAACGTATCGTGACTTTTTTCACATTGCCGGAGCTGGGGTGGGCGCGGCCTCTGCATGATGCAACTGGCCCATGGGCCAGCAGCTTGACACCCCTGATCTAGAAGGTCATAAATTCACCCAGATGTTGTGAAAGGAAAAAATATCTTAATAATTCTTTCTGTATAAATCAAACATATTTCTTTGATAGTCAATTAAAATAAAGACCGGTGTCGGCTGAGACATACTTAGTAAAAGGAAGAACTGTGACCTTTGCAGTAGATGGTGAAAGATTGTGGTTGGCATACATTTTCACAGGAACAGAGTGTGGAACCAGATAGAATAGGAATTGAGGAACTGAGCCTTGTTCATGGGTACAGAAATGGTAGTGAGGAAAGTAGTGGTCAGAGCAAGGACAAAGAAGAACAGCAAACTGGCTCGGTAACTAGGACAACAGAATAAGAATAAAGAATTAACGCAGTGGTCAGTTCCAGGAATAGGGAGCTGACCCGGAGTTCAGTCCCGAGAAAGGGAAATGGGATGGCTATTGGGTGGCACCAGAATGCTAGAGGTGGGCACAATGTTAAGGTATAAAGCCTGCTTCAAATATTTGGGTGTTGCCTCCTGGCCCAGTTGTCACACTTAATGACTGCTGTCCATTTGGTCCTTATTGCAATAAGTTGTTGAAATGTAAGTACTGAATTGTATGTCAAATTTAAATAAACCTCTGGATCCTAAAGTGAGAATTTTGTTTTGTGTTGTCTCTTGTTTCTCTTTAACAAGTTTTTCCCCCTGACAATGTAAAATTAGCAAATAATGTATAGCATTTCCATGAGTATTGGAAACAGAGCTAATAGCCTTCAGAAGTATAGACTGAGGTAATATAAAGTTGTGGATATGGCTAGATGGCAAAAGGAACCATGTCAAATGAAAAATAACACTAATTATTTGTGAATCTGATAGGTAGATGAGCCAATCTGCTATTCACTGGTCTTCAGATTATATTTATGTTGTACAACATTGCATTTTTAGTAGTTTTCTATTTTTAAACAGTTTTTAGAATAGAAGGTACTTGAAATAAGGTCCAAGGCCTTTAATGAATTTCTATGGTGATAATCCAACTAAATATTCCACACCAAATAACCTGATCTTTTTTTCAACAGATTGACCAGTTTTGCTGACCAACAGAATATGGTAGCATATTCTGCATTTGCCATTTTTCCCTGAAACCCTGATAGATAAGAGTAAAATGTGGACTGGGTAATGCTATCACTGTATGTATGTGTACATCTTCAAGTCAGTGTTTACTCCTGGCAACTGCCTGGACAAGTTTCTGCAGTTTTGTTGGCAAGATTTCAGAAGTGGCTTGCCATTGTCCCCTTCCTAGAGCTGAGAGAGAGTGGCTGGCCCAAAGTCATCCAGCTGGCGTTGTGCTGAAGACAGGACTAAAAATCACAGGATCCTGGTTTTTAGAATGATGCTGTAACCATTGTAACAAATTGATTATAAATTGCTATTAGTTGGGTATAAAACTGCTTGAACAATCATACTAGTACATCAATGACTCAACTTCAGGCTAGAATTGAATTGAATTCCAGTCCAGTTCCATTCTAGGCTCTGATCATATTCTTAAATAATTTGGATGAGGGTTAGAAAACATGATTATCAATTTGCAGATGACACAAAAATAGCACGGCAAACAACAGAGAATAATACCAAGATTCAGGAGGACCTTGACAAGGTCATACAATGGGCAAAAACCAGCAAGCCATTTCAAGAAGGACAAATGCATGCATGAAAGAAAACTCAGATGGCACAAGTGGGGAAAACCATAGTGGACAGCAGTACATGAATAATGGTTCTGGGTATTTTAATAACTTGCAAGCTGAACATGAGTTAAATACAATATTCAGATGGTTGTTTTTTTTAAAAAAAGATGCAATTCTAAGCTGCAACATCATAAGCACAGGATCAAAATCAAGAGATGTAATAGCTGTTTTATATTTTGTGTTGGGCAGGAAATATCTAAAATATGGCATCCAATTCTGGTGACTGAATTTTAGGAAGGACATTGACGGAATTGAGTGTGTCTAAAAGACAGCAACAACAATGATAATCATGAGATTTTCCTACCTGCAGATTGGGAGAAATGATTTTCTTAATTTATCTTTTCATTCACTCTGGGTCTCTTACAAATGTACTCCAGGGTTATGACAGACTCTCTGACCCAGCATGGGAGGTGCTGCAGAGACTGTGAAATTGGCAAAAATATATATTATGTTTCCCCACCACCACCACCGCCTTAACCAGTAGGAATCTCTGCTGCTAAAAAAAGGTCCCTCTTTCTCCATCTCTTGAACATAAGCACTCATACCCACACACATGAACAAACAAGCCAGATTGCAACTCTCTTCATACCTTTACCCTGCAGTTCTCCCTGACTCAGCCAAACAGTTGGACTTGGTTGAAAAGTAAATAGATTTAAATTTACGGTCTTCCATGGAAGCAATTCAAATTACTGCTTCAGTTTAGTTGCAGAAATATCTGTGTAAAGTAAGTAGAAGGGGGAAAAATTCATCTAAACTTTAAGAAAGGAATTACCATCGAACATCAGAAACTGCTCAAACAGGTAAGTATCTAACAGCAGATCAGAAATCTTTGTTTCTCTCTTTCCCCTAACATTGTTTTTCCTGTAAAAGAAGCAAAAGATTGTCAGTTTTCTTATTGATTCAAGGTAGATTTAACTAACCAAGTTTGTTTTTTAAAAAGTTATCTTTCTACATCTAAGAAATTTTGAATGCAAGAATATAAAGTTTTAGATAAAATTTAATTTGCAAGTTAAATTATGATTATGACTAAATAATAATAAAAAAAGAAAAATGAAAGGGCAAAGGAAAAAGGAGCAATACAATTACAACAAAATTATATAAATCAAACTATTTTTCACAGGTGTGTATATTTACATACATTTTATTATACATTTATACATTTTACACAGCAGTTCCAATATACATGAATTTGATATGTATAATATTGTAATTTAATCTAATAGAACCATATTTCGACAGGGATAACAAATGATCATACCTGATCAGTAACTGCTGCATTTTTAGTTGGAGTTTTGTTTTTGAGAATAAAAGCTGAGAAAATATGCTTGCCAACTTTAATTGGAGGGGGGAAAAGAACAAGAGGTTTTGCTTTTTTCTTACTTTATAAAGTGAAAAAGCAACATAACAGCCTAAAGAAGAATGATGAAAGGGGTGAAGTACTTGGAAGCAAAATCCTGTAAAGATTGGTTAAAAGAACTGAGTATCTTTGTTTTAAAGACAAGTCAGCTATGGGAAGACAGGATTGCAGTCTTTCAAGGGATGTCACTTCCAATGACATTCTATCAATGTTCCTATCAACCATTAATGATAAAAACCTAAGTGGTAAACAATTGATTTTTTTAAATAAGACATCACTTGGAATAAAGTCAAAATTAATGAACAAGTTGAATGAGGGGTGTACAATCTGCAAACTATGTGTGACCCCCCAATACCCCGAGATGTGAAAATTATGGCAAAATAGCTGATTTTGTTTTCAAAAATAAAAATAAAATGAGGTTAGGTGGCCTCAGGAAGCAATCATTCCCATTTCTGCACCTAAAACATCCCCCAATCTTTTTTTTAAATGCTCCAAATCATGCAACAAAATGTAGCCATTTTGCCAGTGAATTTCAAAAACATGAATCAGGGCTGTTTTTCAGAATTTGGGAGAAAGTTGTAAAGGGTATAAATGGGAGCTGTCTGCTTTCCCAAGGCTCTTAGCTACCAGTTCCAACTCCCCTAAACTCTCTGAATGATATAGTTTGATATAGTTTGGGCAAATGTCATCTAGTGAAGGCACTATACAATTCATGGTTTTTTTTAACTTTTGCTTTGCTTACTTTTTACTTCACTGGATTTTAATTGTAAACGACTCAGAACCTTTACAGATATGACAGGATACAAATGCAATAAACAAACAAATGATGCATTTTGTGGAATTAGTGTCAAACAAACAAATATGCCAAACTGGATACTGTCTAAATAGAAAATAGCATAAATTTGACTGCTAGATTTGAATTTTTTTTATAAAGGGTGAAAAAAATCAGTATTTGTTATTCATGGCCACAACTGGGTTTAAATGAAAGTCGGGTAAGGAAAAACATTTAAGATACATACACATTTTAAAAATAACTTAAACATTTCTGTTTAATTAGTATGTCTGAAATTAATATTAAGCTGGTATTAAGTGGGAAAACATTCTTTGAAACATATGTGTGAATAAATGAAATATTATGAGAGCTTTTTAGAGGTGTGCTAAATTATGCAATAACGAACAATGAAGATACTTTTTAGGAAAAAGAATTATTACAGTCTGCTGTTGTATGATTGCAATTGTAGAAATTCAAATTGCATGACTTAGATTTGTTAGCAGGTATTAAAGAAAAATGTTGGACATTAAGCAATGGAGATCCATCATGTCTTCGTTGACTTAAGTAGTTCGGAAGTTAGAAGATCCCTTAATCAATTAGGATCCTAAACATACGTATTAAGAAATACGTGCATGTTTATCTATATATAGATACAAACACATAGTGTGAATATTGTACAGTGTGTATGTGATTTTTGTATATGTTGTTTGGGCGTTTAAAAAATAATAATGGAAATAGTATTACTTTAAAATTGTACTAATCTAGAGTATTAACATGTAGCCGATAGCTCTGTTGAATAGCTCTGAAAGTCAAATTGTAACAGAATCACTGTACCTCTCTCCAGATTGCCAGTCTAACTCATGATGGCTTTTTCCTAGAATGTTCATTACAGGGTGAATTAGGGATAGCACTTGAAGAAATGTACTATGGAATGCAGACTACGTGATCATACAAGAATATTTCCAGTGTCCAACACTGGACAAATATTCTGGGAAACAGGAAAAAGAGACTTTGCACTCCACCAGAGGTTTGCTGATTGCACTACTACTAGTGTTCACATTGATATTTGAATTCATGAACAAATCCTAATTGTTCATTTGGTTCCTGTTCATTTTTCACCCACAACAAGTCAGTAAAATCATGATTTCTGGAACACTTCATAGAAGTTTATTACCAAACCTGGCTGACTGCTAAATAAGTCAAACAAGCCACTAAAGATATTTGAAGCTTACTGAGATTATCTTTCTTCTGGTGAAACATCTATAAAGGCTGCAATGGATGGCTTAATCATTCATAAATTAACTCTTTATCTTGTGGCTAAATGCCTTGTTGTATAAGCATCTCTCTTCTCAGTACAATTAAATACTGGATTGCAATTAAACCAGCCTTCATCCAAAATGCCTGACTTTGATGATCTTTTGGAACACATTGGTGAATTTGACTTCTTCCAGAAAAGGGTCTTTTTTCTCGTTTGCTTTCTCTCAGCTGTCTTTGCTCCAGTCTATGTAGGGGTTGTTTTTCTAGGGTTTATACCAGAGCACCGTTGTTGGACTCCAGGAGTTACTGAATTAAGCAACCGGTGTGGCTGGACTCTTGAAGAGGAACTGAATCACACTGTTCCAAAAGGGACATCTAAACAGGATACTTTCACCCCTCAATGCATGAGATACAATATCAACTGGAATGAAAGTGGACTGAGCTGTACAAATCCCCTGGAAGACTTCACCAGTCAGGAGAACAGGAGCCTCCTTGTGACCACTTGTCAAGATGGCTGGCTTTATGATGCTTCAATCATATCCATTGTGACTGAGGTAAAGTCTTGCAGTTGTTTCAAATCTAATAATTATAAGATTTTGTCTTAAAAATATCTGCTGTGTCATGGTTTCCCACTTGGATTTATTCAGCAAGAAGATAAATACATTTTTCCCTTGGCTACTACAGAGAATTCTGGAATATGCATACCCAGGGGTTAGAATTTGTAAACATTTTAAAGTGCAATCTAAACTTATTTATCCCTCTTTTTCTCTGTTTTGCATGTGCATGTGTACATGTGCCTTTGACTCAATGTTTACTCGCAGCAACTGCCTGGACTAATACCTACAAGTTTCTTGACAAGATTTGGAAATGCTTTACTATTGCTTGCTTCTTAGGGCTGAGAGGGAGTGAATGGCCTTAAGAAGCTCTAATTTGTGTTGAATGATCCCAAGCATTATTTGCTAGCATGTAAAATTAAGAATTTTGCATGACAGTTTGTATATTGGATTTTTTTTTGTATTGGACTGTAGATTGATTTATTCCAGTCTGTTGGCCACAATTTTCTCCAGATTTGCTGACATAGCTTAATTTAGGACTTTTCTTCTTCTTTTGCTTGCTATATTTCAGTAGGTATTCCATCTCTTCCTATACCCTTCCAAATTGATAATGATCTAATCAGGGTTTTTTTTGTAAAAAAAAAAAAAAAAAGGTGCCAGAACTCACACACGTCATATAACCCGTCTTACCTACCCTACAAGGTTTACCTTTGTAGTTGAAAAAAAAAACACCTTCAATTTTTAGTGTATCTAAAAGACTAGGATTTTGTTCAAGGTAAGTTAATACTATTAATGTTACCATGCACTGTGTGGCTTTAAATTAC
The DNA here is from genome assembly GCA_023970755.1 of Azemiops feae. Classification (NCBI taxonomy): domain Eukaryota; kingdom Metazoa; phylum Chordata; class Lepidosauria; order Squamata; family Viperidae; genus Azemiops; species Azemiops feae. The sequence goes on along the minus strand of JALGBA010004174.1, from coordinate 1,296,601 downwards.
AAGAATTTAAATTATTTAAATTTAAATAATATTTATTTATTTAAATAAATAAATTTATTTATTTATAATTATTTAAATTATTAATCTTTTGGGACATTTACCATTGGCATACGCATTTAGTTTAATGAGTGGAAATGTCAGCTTTCTATGTGGATTGAAATTGGCCCAATAAAACAAAATTTGGTTGCTTGTAAAAAATTGAATTAATTTTAAGAAGTTGTCAAACAAGGTGGAAAAATTTACATTTGGAGTTTAATATGGATATTGACTAGAAACAAATTAAAGTTGAAACTTTGTCAGTGAATAGATTACTTTTAATTTACCTTTAAGTTAAACCCAATTTAGGTCTACCTTTACATCTGACCAATACATAATTAATATATATTATTATTAATAATAATACCTCCAAATCACAAGTCATTGGCTTTATTCTTATTCTTCCCCTCTGCAGTTTGAATATAAAGTATAAAAGACTAAAAAGAGATTTTTGTAGACATCCCAGCCTTTGAACTACCCAAGGAACCGAAACAGTAAAGTTTCGCTGTCAGGCAAGCTTCCACGCCAGCTGCCTTTCTTTCCTCTCGCTTCGCCTCTTTTTAACCTCACACCCCACCTTCTGTAAGGGAAGGCAAAAGGCTCACTCACCCTCTCGTGAAAGATGGCCTCCATGTTTATGTGTCTCCCACCGCCACCATCGGCTTCCATACCACATGGTCCGACCCAGCGAATCAAGCCACACTCTGGCTGTGGTGCTCCGGTGCCTCATGGCTTCTCCTAGAGGAGGCAGACAGCGCCAGAGGGGACCCCGCTCGCACCGTATCACCAGCGGGGCATTTTAAAAAACAAACGAGGATAGGAAGGGAAACAATAGGAAAAGAACGCAACTCTGGAAAATCCATCGAAAAAAGGTGCTGGAACTCCGTTCCGGTGCGTTCTATGACAAAAAAAGCCCTGGATCTAATGCTGATCTAACTTCATCTTCTAGTCCTAGAGATTCTTGTAATTAGGGGATATCTTTCCAGGCAACTTGGATGGTGATACCTCTACTGTAGTCCTCAATATAATCCTTCCATTTTTGTTTGATATCTTTTGAATTTCTTGCTATCTCTTCACTGGTGTCATTCACTGAATTCAAGGTTGCAACTACCGTGTTTCCACAAAAGTAAGACCCTGTCTTACTTTCTTTTGGGCTCTGAAGTAAGCTCTAGGATTTACTTTCGGGGAGGGCTTACTTTTTGCCACTGCTACAGTAGTAGGCCGCAAGTGTGAATGCGCATGGGTGGGGCGGGGCCTGTGCATGGGGTGGAGAAGCAACCCGGCAGCGAGAGCGTGGTGGAGGACCAGGTATGGTACCGGGGTGGGCGGGAAAGTGGGGCGTGTGCCCTTCCTGCCCGGGGTGGGCAGCGGCAGGCAGAGTGCTGAGATGGGGGCCACCAGGCCAACCAAAGAGCCAGGTGGAGCGCTGGAGGCTCGGGGAGGGAAGGGGTGAAGCAGGTGGGTGGACCATAGGCAAGTGCAACGCGACTTGGCCGAAAGCAGCCATGGAACAAGTGGGGCAGGTTCCCCCCTCACTTGCCCATTCTCTTTTCTGTCAGAGAAGAGAACTTTGCAGCTCTGCCTACAGAGCCACCAGATGCTCGGGGAGGGAGGGTGGTGAACCGGGTGGGCATCCTGCCGGCAGCACCCATGCCGGCTTCCCCATGGAGCCGGAGAGCTTGGCACACCACTGCCCAGATGCTCCCCCCCAGGAATTGCATTTCTTTCCTTATCTGACTTCCAGCCATTTCTCCTTCGCGATCTGCCACTGCCACATGCAGGGAAACAAAATAAGGTTTTTGGGGGAACAAAAAAGGTCAATCAATCAATTCCAACTTGTCGCGAAAAAAAAATAACTCACAAAGTTGGAATTGATTGATTGACCTTTTTCCTCCCCAAAAAACTTATTTTTTTTCCCTGCACTCGGCCGTGGCAGATCATGGAGAAATGGCATGGGGCTGGGAGTCAGGTAAGGAAAGAAATCCTCGCTCCCCCCAGGAATTGCATTTCTTTGCTTTGGAAACAAATGGGAAAAACTGTTTTTTTCCCACCCACGTTTTTCCATTTTTTCCTCAGGGCTTCCCATCTCCCGTTAGGGTTGGGGGGCAGTGGAGGTTAGAGTTAACATACAGTAGGCCTGGCAGCGGCATTGGGTGTGATGCGGGAGGTGGCAAACAAAATAAAATAAAAAAATAAAAAAAATAAAAATAATAATAAAATAAAATAAAATAAAATAAAATAAAATAAAATAAAATAAAATAAATAAAATAAAATAAAATAAAATAAAATAAAATAAAATAAAATAAAATAAAATAAAATAAAATAAAATAAATAAAATAAAATAAAATAAAATAAAATAAAATAAAATAAAATAAAATAAAATAAATAAAATAAATAAAATAAATAAAATAAATAAAATAAATAAAATAAATAAAATAAATAAAATAAAATAAAATAAAATAAAATAAAATAAAATTAAAATAAAATAAAATAAAATAAAATAAAATAAAATAAAATAAAATAAAATAAAATAAAATAAAATAAAATAAATACATACTTGTCAAATAATATCTTTCTTTGTCTTCCCGAATTGTTTGAATGACGATGGAAAACTAAAGATCCGGCCTGTTCAACAATAATTTAGTAGAATACAACCAAAAAGAAAACAAATTATTCTCTTAAATTTGGAGCAAAGCAGTTTTCAGGAAGGGGTCTGGGAATAAATCTGATTTAGTTTGGTTTTATGTTTCCTTTTCCATTGTAGATTTTTCTGTGAACAGCTCTTAACTGTCTTAATGATTAGAACTCTATAATTTTACTTTACTGGTTTTTGTCTCCTCAGTTTAATTTGGTGTGTGGAGATTCCTGGAAACTAGATGTGTTTCAGTCAGCTGTGAATGCTGGGTTTCTGGTTGGATCTGTATTCACTGGCTACATAGCAGACAGGTAGTTGCATCATTCAATCTTGTTGAAACTAAGTATGAATAATGGAAAGCAAGGATTGCTGGAAATGAAAACCTGTTCTGAAAGTGGGTGAAGAGGACTAAACTGTCTCCATTAGAGCGAATGAAATTAAAAATAAAAGTGAAGAAATTATTTTGGATGCAGTTGAAGTGAGGTAATGCTGGAAGGAATATTATAGAGATGGGTTCCAGAATAATAATGATCATATCAAAGAATGGAGTTGAAACAAATGCTGGGAATATTTTTGATCAAGAAAAAGCTTTATAGAAAATTATAAAAGCTGTGAGAATGCAGAAAAATGGGAAGGCTGCAAAAATGGCACATCAAAGAAATGTTAAAATGTGGATATGGTTTGCTGAAGGTACATTTGTGCTCCTATTTCTGCTGGTTTGAAAAATGTTGCTCCTAAAAATTATGGGAAAGTAAGAAGCATGGAAGCAAAAATTACAGGAGGATTAGTATGATAAAGGTTTGGGGAAAGTGTGTGGCAGCATTCTGACATGAAGATACAAGAGTGATAATCAGGTAAATGTGGGAAACATAGCATGGCTGTATCCTGGGCAGAAATTCTGCCAAAAGGATTTCTACTCTTCAACAGGTCACTGAGAAGTGTCTGAATATGATGAAAGAAGTGAGCCAATTTAGAGAAAGCAGATGGTAAAATGAATAAGCTTGACATACAAGCTGAGTTGGACAGTCAGAACTCAGAGAAATAATCTTACAAGGAATTATCTATAAAAAAATTCCCAATATTCTAAAATGAGGTTTTGATGGAGAGAATAAACAGATTAAAATCCAAACTGGCACTCAAATCTTGGCTTGCAAAGACCCTGCACTGCTGCTTTATATACCTGCAGGTACTATTGCTGTGTGACTTCTTCCTTGTTACGTTTCTTAAAATTTGTTTAAAAAGACCAGTGGTAGAAAGATGCTTTCCTCTGGATGGGGAGAAGAGAGGATAAATAAAATAAAGCTTTATTTATTTTTCTTTCCATGGTGCTTTGCTCTTGAATATTATGTTGTTTTCCAGTGCATGATTCTCAATGGGATTTGTTAGTTTAGCTGAAAGCAACGGGGATTCTACCATTCCTAGCCCTAAGAAGCTAAAAATGTTCCAGTATTTCCTCTCACATTTCCTGCCAAAGCTGCACCATCCTTCTAGTCTTCTTTTTAAAAGGTTTATAGAATTCCTCCCTTCTTCAAACTCTTCCCTAATACTCCAATTTTCATCCAACTTCTTAAAATAAATGTATATACATTCATGCCAGCATGCTTTCAGGATGAACAATGTTTGGCAAAGTGCAAAAAAGTAAGAACAAAGAAGAAAATATCTATGGAGATTCTCAATCATCCAAGTCATGGTTGTCCCAAAGGTACTTTTTTTCCCCCCCAAAAGGCAACTGGACTTTCTTGTTTTTTTTTTCTTTAAAAACATTTTGCCCATTCAAGAAGGGGAGGGATACAACACCCCCTATCTCCTGTTTACAATGGAGTCTTTTCAACAGTCCCAAGACGATTGCACACTCATTCGATTCTGATTCAGGTGAACCTGAAAACACAGATAAATTCTCACGTGGCCTCAGTGACTCTCAGAGAGCTAACAAAGAATATGACTGCAAAGAATATAAATCCTTCCAATCCCCACCAGTCAGATTTGAAGAAGCTTCTTGGAGTTTCCAAAAGAAAAAAAAAAGATTGCCTTTTGAAAAAAAAAGCACCTTTGGGACAAGAAGAAAATATTTTTATGTGTAAAGAAACATAACAGTAAGTGCTTCTCCCTGTATTCCTATCTGTGGCAAACATTTTGTGAGGTCAGGAATAGATGACCCATTGTGAATTCCAAATCTAGCAACAGCAATGGTAAAATTTAAATGTCAAGATTTTTGTTATTTTGGTACACACACACACACACTCAAAATAAGATGGGAATTGTGAATTGTGATTAAGGTGACAGTTTTCTCCCATTTTACTCGCAAATCTAAAGCATGATCCTAATTATCTCCTAGATTTTAACATTTGTGGGTAATGATTTAAGGGTGAATTACTTCTGTTCCCACACTTAAAAGCCTAAAGGAAATAAAGGGGGAAAAATATTTTGGTTTGCTCCTTATGGTGATGCTCACCTGCAGCTCTTTGGCAGATACAGAGGCCCATGACCCCCTCAAATTGCCTATTTTTGAGTTATTGTTTTACTAAACCTATAGAAAATGCAGTTGATATTGTTTCGACATTTATTTTGATTTGGGGTTAAGGCAAGACTTTTCTCTCCTGGTGCCAAACATTGCTGGAGCCTCAGTTATTAATTTCTACTTTAAACCAATTCCTTAACAGCTTGAAAAAACAACAACACATGCTTGAGGAACAAACATACATTCATGCACATAAACATATGATATGTGTATACACTAAGTCCCTTTGTTTGATCTTGACAGATTGATGGGTACCAGGATTATTTACATGGGTTTTTTTGCCTTCTCTTGTAAAGGCAAGAGGCATTGTAAAGTTTTCTATTCTTAAACCTGGTGAATAAATAAAATAAAATAAAATAAAATTAGAGTGCAGATATAAATGTCTCATCAGAGAAGAATAATAGAAAATTGGACCTACAATGCTTTATATTGCTGTGAACATTGCCACCTTGTGTCCAGATTCACGACTGTTAATCAAACGCTATGATACAGGCTGCTTACTATTGCTGAAGAAAAACATTTATTCCTTTAGGCAAGGCTACTCAACTAGTGGCTTTGTCAGCTGAGGCAGGGATCGGTTGATCATAATCTAACTTTATTCATGGTGTTCAAGAAAATTCTTAGCAACTCAAAACTTAGTTTGCTGAGCTATGCTACACTAATCTAACCTAGGGCTGGAAAATTTAGGGATTCAGTGCATTGTGGGTGGCCAGCCATTGTCTTAGTCAATTATATGAATTGTAAATTATCTTAAGCCATATCTGGTTAATCTATTTTGGAAGAGCATGTTATATGAGTAGAGTAAATTTAAGGTTTAGATGTTGTGTGAACCAAGGCAGCAATGATGAACCTAGCAAGAGCTAAACAAATTGGCTGGAATGAGATGGTTAGAAGGCACCTTACAGGTCCATCTCCTTACTCAGGGCAGTACCACTAGGGCAGCTTAAGTAAACCTTCAGCTTATCCTTGTATCTTTCTGAGCATCTTTATCTGTTACTTCTCTTAATGCAGATTTGGACGGAAAGTAAGCCTTTTAATTGCTGTCCTGGTAACTACAATCTCTGGAGTACTTGTTGCCTTCTCGCCAAACTACTTATGGACTGTGATATTTCGTTTCATCCAAGGTCTGTTCAGCAAAGGCAGCTGGATGGCAGGTTACAGTTTGCGTAAGTATGACACTTTCCCACAGATTGGTATTCTGCAAGAGGACAGAATCTAACACGTTAGTGGAATCCAACTGAGATTTAATCTTTAACCCTATTTTCTAAATTAGTACTGATCAAGTGCAACTCTAATAAATCAAACCCATTCTTGAAACTCAAAACCAAAGTTTTGAGTACATTTAATAATTTCAGGAAAAAGATGTCTCTGAAGCTTTAAGAAATCATTTTACATTAGATAAAAAAAGATAAAGGTTTGCCCTGCCCAGTCATGTCCAACTCTAGGGGGCAGTACTCATCTCCGTTCCTTAATTGAGGGAGCCCGCATTGTCCAAAGACATTCAGTGGTCATGTGGCTGGCATGACTATATGCCAAAGGAGCATGGAATGCTGTTACCTTCCCACCAAACTGGTACCTATTTATCTACTCTCATTTGCATGCTTTCAAACTGCTAGGTTGACAGGAGCTGGGGCAAGAACGGGAGCTCACCCCATCATGCGGTAGTTAGGTCTCAAACTGCTAACCTTTTGCAGCCTTATTAATTTGGGATACTTTTGCTATAGTGTGTATTAACATATTAAAGTTAAAGGCTTCCTTCTCGTGACCAGATTAAAGGTCTATCCATGTCATGAGCCAGCAAGATGCTCTACCAGCATAAAAGCTGCTGTTCCTGCCACAGTCCCAATGCCAAACAATGGCGCTGTTCCTATTGAATGTCTACAGGACATATTTGGGGCAAGAAATGATAGATTTCCCCAGGCTTGTTTCCTTCCTTTCCTCTGTCACCAAACATTATCATCTGGGGGAGAAACATACACCGATCATGCTTCTTAATAAAAGATGGGGAGATGGGATAAAAAGAGATAATTTCTGTTTTGTGTGAGTATCTCAAAAAGTGCTAATCCAGGGTTCAAAAAGTGCTAATCCAGTAGTACTGTTCCAGAAGTGCATAAACCCGTATGCAAAAGGAGCTTGACTACCAGTTGACATCTGGGTGTCTGGAAAAGCACTAAACCTGGGTTCAAAAGCAATGAATTGGCAGACATGGGAAAGATGGTGTGAGGAAGTGATAAAGGAAGAGTCATCTCCTTTCTCTCTCCCTACTGCTGGTCAGCAGCTGCTGGGTTGATGCAATTCTTCAAGTCAGGAATTGTCTTGGAGATTTGGCAGGCATAGAGGGAGAGCTCATTTAACAAACAAACAAACAAACAAACAAACAAACAAAAAGTTTCCAACTGTCCAAACAAGAATTTCCCTAAAGAACAGTCCCCAGGAATTATAAGTGAGGCTGTGTGCCCATACCAGCCTGAAGTGGCCAATAGGAGATTGGGTCCTAGTTCCCGGGAGTCAATCTGATCTCATAAGGTACAGAATAGTTGGTAAAGCATGCCAGAATATATCCACATTAAAAAAGTTGGAGAAAAAAAGAGAGAAAACAGCACTTCAAAACCAAAATAGCCAAAGAAGAGTTAAAGCTACCTCTCGTACAGCTAGGGATCAAATGATGGCAGCTTCATGAGGGCATGGAACAACAAAGATGTTGCTGGGTTATCTTTATGTTGCAATTAGCTACAGATGAGCAAAGGCTCAAAGAGAGTACAAATACCTTTAATGCATCTCTTGTTGCAACTATATGGATTTAACCCAATGAACTGAATTGGTTCATTTGTAAGTTTAATATGCGTTTTTAGGCTGCTTTCTTAGTTTTTCTGCCCAGATCTCTGGATGATTTCCTCCATTAATTTCATCTAAATGTTGCAATAAGAATGAATCTAGAGGTACCTCATGAATCAAAAACCATGGGATAAGAAAAAAGCTACAGCTCTATTTTCTGAGACATTCCATACAAATCATGGTGAGATGGGCAGCCACAAATTAAATAAATAAATAGCAAAAACATTACAGCTCTGTGCTGCTACGTCTGACCCAGAGAAACAGTCCAGGAGGATGTCATGATTAATGCTATTAAAAGCCATTGAGAGGTCAAAGAGATGATAGATATTGGCAGCATATATATTACTTCTATGCAGTTTCAAAATTGATTTCCTCTATTAGTTTTTCATTGTTTGAAACAAGTGTGTTCTCCACTGTTTCTTTTGTTTACAATCATTCTTCCTAATTAAAGTCTATAAATAAGCTATTTCTCAATTGAGAATTAATATGGAAAGCACTCATTTTATTTTCCAGTCACAGAAATTGTTGGCCCAAGCTACAGGAGGACTGTGGCCATTCTCTATCAACTAGCGTATGGTTTTGGCCTTCTCATCCTTAATGCTTTGGCTTATGCAATTCCCAACTGGAGGTGGCTTCAACTTGCTGTTACTCTTCCAATGTTCCTTCTCTTACTCTACTACTGGTAAGAATTTCTTGCTCAGAGTCAGTCTTTTGCTTAATCTCTGGGTGATGTTAGATTACAACATCCAGCAGCCCTGTCCACCATGGCAATTGGGAAGGATTGTGGAAGCTCTAATTTAACAACATCAGGAGGCCCATAATTTGCTTATTTCTAATAAATGATTCCTATATATAATTTCCATTTAGTGGCTGTTTTTCGCAAAACACTAAACCATTAAGGCGGTCCAGCCTAAATCATGGTTGCCACCAGATATCCTAAGAACTGGAGTGATCAAGGATAGATTTAGAAATGAGCTTGTTGTAATAAAAGCACCCTCCTTTTTGAGAGGCAAGTGTGCTGAGATTGCCATAAAGGATGATTATCTGCAACATAATCTGCAATAGGTATTGTCACTAATAAGGGGCCAGTCCAGCTTCAAAGGATGTTCTGCCTCTGATCTCAAACAAGTCACCTTTGAGCAAAGGAGTGAAGGTGCATCCATAGGGCAAGTAAAAAGAGTCAAGATGGTGATGGTGACTGTAACTACTTGGCCATGATCATGTGTTCATAGTCATCTATTTCTCAAGAAGTAAACAGCAACCAAGGCCCCTTACCATGCTATAAGAATGAAATAATGTGTTGTATCCAACAATTGATTTGTGAATAGCCAGGAACAATAGGTAATTTCACTGCTTGCTTCTCCTACATCTCCATTTCCTTCTGAATTATGTTACTGCTGTCTAACCTGCCCCGATAAGCATAGATATGGATGTATTCCTTCTATGGAATAATATTATTTGTATCACATGACAATTTACACCACAATAAACTGGTTATATCTTTAAAGTGCAACAAGCCTCAATTAATTAATGCATGTAGAAGAAAGGAGATGTCTGGGTCCCACCCCACGGGCTTGTTTTTTGCCATGAGCATTTCTGGAGGAGATCAATGATTCCAGTTCTTTTTTTTAGGTGCCTCCCTGAGTCACCCAGGTGGCTGATTACTCAAGGACAGAATGCCCGAGCTATGAAAATTGTGGAGGAAATTGCTAAAAAAAATGGAAAAGTTGTACCTGCTTTTTTTGAGGTGAATCTTAAACACTATATATGTCTATTTATCATTCCTTGGTGGGCTATTGTCAGAGGATGGTGCAGCTGCCTGTCTATTAATCTACTCTTGGTTTTCTTCCACCTCTGCCTCATTAGATGCATTTGAATCTTTCAGCGGTGAGTTTGAGCAAACAGATGGATGGTGGATTGTGTGCACCACACATTTTGCACTACACCATTCTCCATCCTTCTGAAATGAAAGGACAGAACTTATCACATGATTTCTTGCCCTAGCTTTAACTGAGAGATAGAGAGCAGAATGCAGGCTGCCAGAAAGATGCATGTACCATGAATTATAGGACATTTCACAGGCATAGTGTATGTTACCTCTTCCTAATCATGGTAAGCAGAAATAATCCAATAATTATGACAATGTCAGTGAAATAGGAAACTGGACATGGTAAGCTGACCAAAATCACTTGGGACAGGGGGATGGGTGGCATATAAATTTAATACAATAAAATAAAAAATAAATACATTACTATGTTTGTAACTGCCACAAAGATGATAAGAAAAATGAGCAAGTTGCTTATTTAGATCTTCCTTCCTTCCTTCCTTCCTTCCTTCCTTCCTTCCTTCCTTCCTTCCTTCCTTCCTTCCTTCCTTCCTCTTTCTTTCTTTCTTTCTTTCTTTCTTTCTTTCTTTCTTTCTCTCTCTCTCTCTCTCTCTCTCTCTCTCTCTCTCTCTCTCTCTCTCTCTCCCTCCTTCCTTCCTTCCTTCCTTCCTTCCTTCCTTCCTTCCTTCCTTAATTAGGGAGGACCCCAAAAAACTTTCTTTGTATGGTTTATATTATTAATATTTACTACATTAAAAACTAAAATTAACACATTTGCTTCTCACAATGGCTTGATGGGATTTTAATATTGTATTTTTCATTAGGAGACTTGAAAGAACATGTTAGGATAGATCATCATGGAGAAAATCTATGTGATTGGTGGGAATTGCAGGTGGCTTGGTGGTACATAATCAACCAATTATTTTTCAACATAGTCTGGCGAATAATATTGATTTTGTGGACCCTTGAGAAGGGTCCTTGAACCACACTTCGAGAAACACTGATATAAGGAACACTTGCGAGGACATTAGAGATGTATTGGTTGGGAGTGTGAATGTATATGTATTTTTGTATGCAAATAATAGTCTTGTTAGCCACTGTTTTATGGAAAACAATCATCATCTTGGATATACAGCAAGGTAAATGGAGCTGAAAAGTATCAAAAACTAAAGTAGTTGTCTTTGATGGGGAAAATGGACTGAATGCTTACAATTCATACATAATTTGACAAAAAAAACTAGAGCAAAAAATGGATGAATGTATATATCTTGTTAAAAAGGTTAATTAAAGATGGAAAATGCAGGGAGATATTTTAAGACACGCAAATACTGGTAGAATGTCATGTTGTCAGTTCTGAGGAATGAAGGTTGAATGATGCTAAAAAGCTGCATTCCTGAGCTTGTTTCTCTCCACTGTATTATAGAGAAGTGGGAGTTTCGTATTTATTTATGTATTTACTTACATTTCTAAAACAACCCAACTTTTTGACTTCTCTGAGCAGCATACAGAATTAAAAGCAAAGGTATAGAACAACATCAGAGAACAGAAAAGGGAGATGGTCGTCTGATGGAACAGACATAAAAGTATGTCAGCAAAAAGTAAGTTGACTATAGTGGGAGTTGGCATCAGACATCTCTTGTAGTTATCCAAAATGGAAATGGTGAATCTAAAGAATAAAGCACTCAAAGCTCTGATGAGTGATAGTTATTAGATGCAAGGTGAGGTTACCACACAAGAATATCAAACAGAAAAACTATACTCAGGCAATATAAGCAGCGTGGTTCTGGGTCATTTTCTCATGTTTTTGGCGTAAAAGGGAGGAGGCTTTGTGTTTGCATCTACTGAGAGTCTTATAAAAAGGCCATAAGACTTTTTTTTTTTATCAGTGTGAAAACAAACTCTCGCAATGAGGTTTTTCAAAGATATGTATGGCAAAAGAAGAAGCTATAGGGTCAAGGATGTAAAAGTATGAATGAATGTAGACTGAGAAGGAAAGTGAGTGAAAAGTTTGAATGAAGTAGAGTTGGTCATAGAAAAAGAATGAGAGGGTTAAATTTGCAAAAAAAAAAAAAGTCAGGTGCATCTGCAGATGCTGTCACTAACATCTAAATGGTGGTTGTGGGAGCATTACCCCTTTTACATGTGACGCATTTGATACATCAGGGGTCTTCAAACTCAGCCCTTTTATGACTCACGGACTTCAACTCCCAGAATTCCTCAGCCAGCGTGCCTGGCTGAGGAATTCTGGGAGTTGAAGTCCGTGAGTCATAAAAGGGCCGAGTTTGAAGACCCCTGTGATACATGCTAGAAAAGGACTTTGATTGCCTACTCACCTGCAATTTTGATGTCATAGTTGGTCAGTGCAGATTGCCCTGATCAGAGTGAATGGATAGAGAAACAGAGGAAGTCCAAGAAAGATGTGGTTGACTGGAATGAATGTAGTCCTCAAAGAGAGAAGACTTTGGTCTTGGTGTTAATTAGCTTTAACTTTTTCTTTGAGCTTTTTAGATTAACTTTTTCTTATCTCGTACCTTACATTTCTTACTCCATTTCTGTTTTCAGCGTAACGTTTATCCTGAACAAAAACGATGTGATGGATAAGTATGTATTTATGTTCCTTGCCTTTTTATTTATTTTGCAATAATTACCTTATAGAATATTAATCTCGAAGAAGAACATGTAGAAGACACAAACCTTAGCCCTTCACTGCTGGACCTTGTGAGGACACCACAGATCAGGAAATACACATTAATTTTGATGTATAACTGGTAAGAGGCCATTTATTTCATGCATTTCATTGAATCCTTGTTTGCCTTAGCTATGTTGGCTCTATTGGTACACACACAATCTTAATATGTTACAATTTTATGTGCAACTGAGGGTCAGGTAAACCCTTGGTTAGAGTTCATATTTTGCCTGAAGCTCAAACTCCTCTGCTCATTAAAAAATTGGGTCCACATTCCTATAACATTATTAGTGGTAAAAGGAAACCAGGCCACCAAAGAACATGGTGTCTAGACACCGTCAAAGCTGACATCAACTAGAGCATAGAAAAACTCAAAGAAATAGTGCAAGATCGAAAGATGTGGAGAGACCTGGCCCACAGAATCTCCAAGAGTTGTACATGACTGAATGGATATCATCATCATCATCATCATCATCATCATCATCATCATCATCATCATCATCATTATCATCATCATCATCATCATCATCATTATCATCATCATCATCATCCTATAACATTAAACCCTGCTCAAGACAGTTCTTTTTTCATACTGAGTCTTCTGAATACATTGGAATTGTATTGCCCTGAACACATTACAGCTTGAGGTTGGATATTGTCATGGATTATTATTATTATTTTAGTGCCTTTGAGACAGTTTTGACTCCTGGTGACTGTCTGGACAAAGTCCCTGCAGTCTTCTTGGCAAGATTGCAGAAGTGGTTTGCCTTTGCCTCCCTTCTAGGGATGAGAGAGAAAGACTGACCCAAAGCCATCCCTGGCTTCATATCTAAGGTGGAACTAGAATTCATAATCTCCTGGCTTCTAACCTGAGGCCTGCACCAAACCTTGTGTCTGCTGGCTGTAATGATATATAGGAATGATCTTGGGAGACAGGAGGCCACAACCAGGGCAATGGTTGGATAAGTGGCAGCTTAGCCACAGCAGGAATGTAAATGTGGCAAATATCTCAGAAGGGATCCTCTTGTAGTTTCTTCAGCTCTAAAGGGGACAGGGGGAGAAATTTAATTTTAGACTTGCAAGATTCTGTTACTGAAACCTTACAATAAAGGAGAATTAGCTCCTGTAGCTATGCTTCCTGTCTGGTCTACTTCACATCAGGCCATTCTGCCTCTTACTGTTCTCAACTTCATTGCACTGAGCAAAGAGGCCCAAAGCAAAATTTATACTGTTGTTGTTAGTTGCGAAGTCATGTCCGACCCATCGCGACCCCATGAACAACATTCCTCCACGCCTTCCTGTCCTCTACCATCTTCTGGAGTCCATTTAAGCTCACGCCTACTGCTTCAGTGACTCCATCCAGCCACCTCATTCTCTGTCGTCCCCTTCTTCTATTGCCCTCAATCTTTCCCAGCATTAGGCTCTTCTCCAGTGAGTCCTTCCTTCTCATTAGGTGGCCAAAGTACTTGAGTTTCAACTTCAGGATCTGGCCTTCTAAAGAGTAGTCAGGGTTGATCTCCTCTAGGACTGACCGGTTTGATCGCCTTGCAGTCCAAGGGACTCACAGGAGTCTTCTCCAGCACCATAGTTCAAAGGCCTCAATTCTTTTGCGCTCAGCCTTTCTTATGGTCCAGCTTTCACAGCCATACATTGCAATGGGGAAAAACTTGGCCTTGACTATACGTACTTTTGTTGGCAGGGTGATGTCTCTGCTTTTTAGTATGCTGTCTAAATTTGCCATAGCTTTCCTCCCCAGGAGCAAGCGTCTTTTAATTTCTTGGCTGCAGTCCCCATCTGCGGTGATCTTGGAGCCCAGGAAGATAAAATCTGTCACTACCTCCATTTCTTCCCCATCTATTTGCCAGGAATTGAGAGGGCCGGATGCCATGATACTGACATTCATGCAAATGCAAGTACAGCTCTCTCTATAATCTGGGATCCTGATATAGCAGAGTCTACCAGGGTCACATGGAGAGCTGTGCTCATATACTAGTGAATATAATTATACTTTCCTTTCAGATCTACGTGCTGAGTGCATGGAGACTGAGGAGAGGACAAACAGGATATAAGAATTTGGATTACCTCAGACCACCCAATTCTCTACTAGTTTCCAGTTTCCATGTTCAGAGCTAGCATGGCAAAGTGTTGGCTTAGGACTGGAGAAACCCAATGCCAGCCCAGATTAGATGGGATTTAAACTGACAACTTCAGCATAAATGGTAGAATATTTGAGAAGATATTGCAGGCTTTTCTATTGTTCATTGATTGATTGATTTTTATTTTGGAGGGGGACAGCTCCATAAACAAGAAAAGGAAGCAAGCTATGGGGAGATGGGAGTAGTCAGTGCATTCTCCATTCATATAAATTATGGATGTCTTAGGGTTGTGGGGTTGCAATAGCTAATAGAAAAACAACTCCCTGTTTTCCAACAAGCTTCTGTTGCCTAATTACTTTTTCTTAATCCACTGCTACTCATCAGTTAATGGCAGGAAATTCCAGAAGGAGAAAAGAATCATGGAGTCCTTGATGCTCTCTGAGCTTGGTTATTTGCTTGCAGATTAATCACCCAACTAGGTAACATCACCAGGGCATCAAGGACTCTGAGCTACATATATTCTCTTCTAATGGAAGAAATATGGATGCATATCTAAGGAACATACATGCCCACATGGGAAACCAAACTCTTGTTAACAGTCAAAATCCCAGAAGACAAAAGAGCTTCTACTAACAAAACTTGATCATGCATCAGGTTGCTTATATTAGTAATATAATGTGGGATTGACATGTCAAATCTGGAGCACTGATTCTTTCAAGGCTTGCTAGCCAATAAATCTATCCCCAATTAATTGTTGTTCCTTCTCTTTTCTTAGGTTCACAAGTGCCATAATGTACCAAGGACTTATTATGCATATAGGAGTTGCTGGTGGAAATGTTTACCTGGATTTTTTCTATGCCACCCTTGTTGAATTTCCAGCTGCTTTCATCCTCATCGTCACCATAGAGCGTGTGGGCCGTCGTTATCCCTGGGCAGCATCTAATCTGGTGGCTGGAATTGCTTGCCTTATTACAGCTTTCAGCCCAGAAGGTAAGTAGATAAGGTCTGTCTATCTTTTTTAATTGCCCTGACCAAGGGCAGCCTGGAGGAAAAGGCTGCAAGAATCTACTTTAGCCAAATTATGGTCACAAGCAGACTTTCTGCAGGGACATAAAGAGGAACAACCCAAGATGTTGAAGGGTCACGGCACACTTATGGATAAAATGATGATCATTCTGGTCATGATGAAGATGTTAATCATAATAATGATCATGATAATGAATAGAAAGGTTTGAGGGATTCAGGTTTTCTGAACTCTGATAGAAATGGACTGAACCGCTCAGTGGTGGGATTCAAATATCTGAACAACCAGTTCTCTGTGTGGATGCCACTTCTGGAAGTCCATTCTGGGCCTGGGCAACAAAAAATTAGCTACCGGTTCTGCCAAAGTGGTGCGAACTGGCTGAATCCCATCACTGGAACCGCTTCACCAAACCTAATATAGTGGTCAGAATGAAAGTATTTGGTGGATTTCACATTTAGCTTCAGTGCAAAAGAATATCCAATAGCTTTTTGAAATGTATTTTGAACAGACATACCTACACATACCGTTAAATAATTAACAAGGGCATATTTAAATGGGTTTTCTAAGTAGTTGAATTCAGATATGGATAGTGCAAAAAGGACATGATTTGAAATGGGACATTTATTCCCTCCCTACTGTATTTATTGCTGCATCCCTAAATGTGCTAAGGCAAGTTAACAAGCTCATCTTTGTGACCTTAATTAATTGATTAGAACTCTTCTGCAGGCTTTCATTGCCGCCTGACAGTGATTAAGACTCTAATTAATTTCATGCTAAAGTTTTTGTTTGCCTCCTAAAAACTCTCTGCTTTCAACTGTAAGCCCCATTCCTTTAGATCAGGAGTATCAATCTCACAACGTCATGTGACATGTCATGACGTATCGCGACTTTTTCCCCATTGCCAGAGCTGGGATGGGTGAGGTTTCAGCATGACGCGGGCTGGCAGTTTGACACCCCTGCTTTAGATGTATATTCCCCATTGTGTGCTTGCATACTCTTTTGTGATCCTTCCTCTCCATTGAATGTAAATACAAACATTAATTCTCTTCTGGCTAATTATCCCAGTGCCGGGTGAGCATTCCAAAGGGTTGGAGAATTGGGTAAAGGGGTAAAGCTTCCTTATGAATTGAGTTCCAGCAACCTATCCCACCATTTAGCTTCACCTGATTATTTAGAGCTGATGCAGTAAAGCAGGCATGTCAAACTGTTGGCCTGCGGGCCAGATGCATCACGCCAAAACCGTGCCCACCCCATTGCCGGCAATGGGGGAAAAGTCCCAATACGTCATGCGACGTCACATAACGTCGTGAGTTTGACATGCCTGCAGTAAAGCAAAGGAAAGCTGAAGTAAAATTTTGAGCACAGTTGGGGGTCATGTGATTTTTCACTTAGCAACCGTTTCTCAGTTGTCTCAATCCCCACTGTGGTTGCAAAATGAGGACTATTTTATCACCAGTATTAATCATCTTCCTCCAATAAATTATTTTGGGTAAACTATGTACACATGTTTTCTTTTCAGATATGCACTGGTTAAAGATTCTTGCAGGTTCCTTTGGCAGGTTGGGAATCACTATGGCTTTCGAAATGGTCTGCTTTGTCAATGCTGAATTGTACCCAACATTTCTTAGGTAGGTGCTGCTTCAAAGAATGGCTTAATCTAGAAAGTCTGTATCTTTGATTACTCAATTATCACCAGTTTTGAGGCGCTATCCCTCAGAATTAACAGCGTAAATAGAATTAGCACGGCAAGTCAAAGTGGAGAATCTTTGGAGATAAGGCAGGACAAGACCAATGGCATCTCCTTTTCCTTGAGTAAAAGCCAACTAAGGGAATCTTTGCTCAATACAGGGGATGAGATGGTGGCCTTCACCACATTTAAGGGAGGAACTTTGGTCTCACCAAGAGGGAAATAAACAAGTGACAGTTTTGAACTGGAATGCCATACTAGGGAGTCTAACAGTCACTCCATGAAATGGCCTGGAGAACCTGAAGCACATCAGCTGACAGTGCTGCCTTCTTCATGAATCTGTTTCCTCCCTGATTTTTATCCATATTTGTAAATAAGTCTAGGATATCAGGTCTGCAGTTGTCCTGGATGTTTCTATTAAAAACGAAAAAATCAGCATAAACCTCAAGCTAGAGAGGTCTGCCACGTTTGCATTCCCTCACAGCTGATTTTTAATGACATTTCTTTCCATTCTGTTCAGAAAGATATTAATTTCTTATAAAAAATAAATCAAAAAGGGTTTTAACTTTTATGCACTAGACCAGGACTTTTCAACCTGTGGTACGCGTACCACTTGTGGTACATTAACAAGTGGCAGGTGGTACACAGCCCTGCCTAGCCAAGTTTAGTGGGGGAGGGAATGAGCCAGTACAGGCAAAGATTTACAGTGAGAGAGTCCTCTGGAGCTGCAGTGGCTGGGGAGAGACAAAGGGCCCAGGCTCAGTTCTGGCTCACCCTCCCCCATGAGAAAGAGGGAGGAGATGGAGAGTGGAAGGATTCTTATGTGCTTTTGTGACTTTGAAGTTCTGGGATTTGTGCAATGTGGGCTTTGTGTTCTTAAGGAGTATTTGGCAATTTCTATTTGGCTGATGGCTGATGTCTTGTGTTAGCTTCTATTGCTCTGCTATTGTTAGCTGTAAGTTTTGCTGCAAGGGATTTTGAAGTATTTTTCTCCTGAATGGATTTTGCCTGTAGATTCCTTTACTTATGAATGGAGCCATTTGGGGAGGCTGCTTTAGCCGACTACATTTTTTTTCTTCCTTAAGTGCCGGCTGCCGGCTCCTTACTTTCCTTTCTAGCCAGTAGCTAATTCTTAAAGGGGAATGTGCCTTTTTAAGCTAATTCACTCAGCAGTTTGTCTTTTCTGTTTCTGGAGGGGGAGGCAGGGAAGGAGGGAAGCCCCGCCTTAGCACTTGGCCACCAGCAGCTCTGCCATTGACTTTACTTGTCAAAAGGTTGCAAAAGGGGATCACATGACCCTGGGACACTGTGACCATCATAAATATGAATCAGTTGCCAAGCATCCAAATATAAATCACATGACCCTGGGCATGCTGCAATGGTCATAAGTGTGAAAAATGGTCATAAGTCATTTCAGTGCAATTGCAACTTTGAACAGGGTTGGTTTTTTTTGGTCATCAAGTTTTTGACACCTTGCTAGGTGGTACTCGAATATTGCCATATCCTAAAAGTGGTACAATCGGTGAAAAGGTTGAAAAGCCCTACACTAGACAGACTAAATCAGTGACAGCATGGAAGTGATCACATAGAAATAGTTTGTCACATAGCTGTGAAAGGCTTTATTTCAGGACTATAAACAGGAATTGAACTTCAGGCCTTTAAGAGTTAAGCATCTAACGTCTGAAACAAATCTGTTAGTTTTCCTTTCTCTCGCTTTCCGTTCCTTTAAATTTGAACCTCTTTTCTGGAAAGAAGAAGAAAAAATGAAAACATTGCTAAAGTTTTAATTTTTTAAAATTTGAAAAGAATGTCTCGTGCACCTTTATGGTGGACTTCTCATTATTCAGAGAATCAGGTGATCTTAAAATCAAATCTCCCCCAGACCTTTTGCATCAGTGGTGGGATTCAGCCAGTTCGCACCAGTTCGGCAGAAACGGTAGCTAATTTTTTGTTGCCCAGGCCCAGAATGGACATCCGGAAGCGGCATCCACACAGAGAACCGGTTGCTCACATATTTGAATCCCACCATGGCTTTTGCAGGATATATGAATTCAGTAGAGAAGAGTTTGCATCTGTTCAGCTTGTAATTATTTTTCTTTAATCCACCTGTGCCCTCTTCTGACCCCTTTATGAAGGTTGTATATTAAAGAGGAATCTGAAGGGCTCAGTAAGTGTCTTTTCAGACAACTGACTGGGTTGCAATCACCCACCAAACTCATAGGCTTATCTGGAGCTCAGAGGTATTCCAGGGAATAAAAACAATATTAAGCTTTGGCTCTCGGCTTTCTAATAAGACAATTTCTCATGTATTCATTTCTTTTGTTAGTATGTTTGTATGTGTAGCACTGAAGTGTTTCGATCTGATCTTTCTGTCTGTTTATCTTTCAGAAACCTTGGCTTGATGGTATGTTCTTCCTTGTGCGATTTTGGTGGAATCATATCCCCATTTATAGTCTACAGATTGGCAGAGATCTGGCATGAACTACCTCTTGTAGTCTTCAGTAAGTAATATTCTATCTGTGGCAGCTGCAGCTCATTAATATTCAATCATGCACTTTTGTACTCACCCAGGGATTCAGTCCCACTGAACCTAACTGGACTTAGGTCTGTGTAGATCTGTATCATACAATAAATTGGCAGAATATGCAGGCAAGATATGCTGTTTGTGATTAAGATTGGAATGCCAAAGTTTCCAAAGTTGGAAACACAAAATAGCAATAGCACTTAGACTTATATACTTATATAAAGGTGCTTTACAGCCCTTTCTAAGCAGTTTACAGAGTCAGCCTATTGCCCCCAACAATCTGGGTCCTCAGTTTACCAACCTCGGAAGGATGGAAGGCGGAGTCAACCTTGAGCCGGTGAGATCCAAACTGCCAAAGTGCAGGCAGCCGGCAGGCAGCAGAAGTAACCTGCAGTACTGCACTCTAACCACCGCGCCACCACGGCTCAAGAGAAAAATATAGTTGGACTATATAGTTTAGGAAACCAAAATAAAGCAGAAGACCATTTTATCAATTTCTGTCACTCCAAAGACATAGCTAACACGGTCTTCAAATAATCAGAATGTCTTCATGCATGGGCACTACCAGATGGAGTATATAGAAATGAAATTAATTAAAAGGAAATGGAGGAGTTTATTTATGGCATCAAGACTTCGCCAGGTGCTGACTGTGGAACAGATCACAAACTGCTCCTGTGCAAAGAAGAAGAAAGCCAGTCAGTCTCCATGATATGATCTTGAACATATGCCAACTATTTTCAAGGAGAACACCAGGAGTCATTTTGAAGTCTTGAACTCATTGATAGAGAACCAAAAGAACTGTGGAATGAACTTGAAGAAGTCATTAAGAGATTGCCAAAAGTGAAGAGAAGAAAGGAAACTGAATAGAAAAAGGTATGGAAATTGCCAAGAAGAGAAGAGAAACCGAAACCAAGTAAGAGAAAAATCTCAGAAAGGAATTTAATAAAGTATATCAGAAAGCTGTTATTAACACCCCAGGTACAGATGCCAAGATATTACCTACTTATAAGAACCTGAAGTACCAGAATATGACATTAGATCAGCATTCCGGTCATTACCAATTTGGGATGGAATGGAAGGAGGATGGAAACAGACATGGGAAAAAAAGATACCTGAACTAGTTCCAACCTTGTATTGAATGAATTTCCAATGGATATATTGTAGGCCAGTGGTTCTCAACCTGTGGTCCGTGGACCACTGAAGGGCCATGATGTTGTCACAAGGGGTCCGGAAAGGCTTGAAGAAATGTTATGATTTAAATTTTGAGTTAGGTCTTGAGGGTCCGTGGCCATGGTCTGTGGCCACAAGAGATATTTAAAGGGGATGCATAGTGATGAAAAAGTTGAGAACCATTGTTGTAAGCAATTTAAAGAAGATCAAAGATGGAAGGAGTTTACTGAAGCACCGTGCAGTATAGATATCAATATTCAAGATGCCTTAAAAGCTATTCCCTATTTACAAGAATCTCTAGTCCTAGAAGGTGAACTTAGAGATTAGCATTCTGGTCATTACCAATTCGGAAAGCTATAGGACAGGGGTAGGCAACCTTGGCTCTTTTATGACTCGTGGACTTCAACTCCCAGAATTCCTGAGCCAGCCATGCTGGCTCAGGAATTCTGGGAGTTGAAGTCCACGAGTCATAAAAGAGCCAAGGTTGCCTACCCCTGCTATAGGAAGTGATGGAATACACGCTGAAATATAGCAAGCAACAGAAGAAGAATCTGTAAAAGTTCTAACCAATCTACGCCAGCAAATCTTGAGAACGACACAGTAGCCAACAGACTGGAAGAGGTCAACCTACATTCCAATGCCCAAAAGAAGACTTAATAGAGTGTGCAAACAATCATACAATATCCTTAATTTCACATGCTAGCAAAATATTGATTAGGATCATTCAACACAAATTAGAGCTGTACGTGAAAAAAGAAATGCCAGATGTTCAAGCCTAGGTCACCAGACTTTCAAAGGGACCCGAGGCACGACAAGGGTTAAGACTCCCAATTTTTAATACAGATAATATTGATGCAGCAAAAGCAAAAAGATCCAAAATAAAATGACTGTGTGTCCATCTTGACAATATGTCATAACTTGGTTTCTGATGTTTTTTGTTATGTTTTATTCGTAGCTGTCATAGGGTTAATAGCTGCTGGATCAGTGCTGCTTTTGCCTGAGACCAAAGGAAGCACCTTGCCTGAGACCATTGATGACATAGAAAACTTCCACAAACCTGCATTAAACAACCAATCTTGAAGCAAATTCAAGTTTAATTCTTTTTGAAATGTGTGTACTCAGCTATTGTCCATAAAAAGTCCATATCTAATCACTAACTAATAAATTTTTTACATTATACGGTCTTTCATTTGGACAGGTATTTTATACACACACACACACACACCACTCCTTTCATGAGTGCCTGTGTTAAACTGATGAACACGGTCAATATAATATATGCAGCATGTAAACAATAAAAATAAGAGGGCAGTAAAAATAACACTTTTTACCTGATATTTAAACATTGTATTTATGACTGGAGGTTCTAGATATGTTAAAACACTTTTTATTTTAACTTTTGTGACTTCATTTAGTTGTCTATGTATATGCATATAGTGTAAATCTTCGGGAGGTTCTTTGTAGTGCCCAGAAACAAGATAAACATCCTTTTGCAGGGAAAAGAGATCAATACATTAATAAATGGAAATGACTATATTATCCTGTTGGTTACAGCAGAGTTGAAAAATAGCCAAAGGGTTTTAAATTGGTGCAAAGTGGCAAGAGTTTGCCAGGACAAGTAAGGAAATTAATATGGGTGCTTTGGTTCTGGAAGGTGTCAAATGTAGAGGAATGATCACCCTTGGAGATGCTAAGATAAACAGAGATTAAGAGAAGCAGTAAAAGGCTTCTCACTGGATAGCTTTGAATCAGGAAGTCAATAATGGAGATGTCTAGAAAGAAATGAAGGTTTATCCCAAAGAATGGAGAGAAAAAAAACACCAAAATCCAGAAGAGTTAGGGGAAAAAAACAAAAACTGTAGATGCCCAAACAACATAGATTCTCAAAACTGGGTGAATCAAGGATGGAAAAAGAAAGAAATAGAATGTTAGTTAAGGAAAAAAGAGAAAAGGTAACATAAACAGCTAAAAGGAATATGAGCAAAGTCTTAAGGTAGGGAAAAAAAGAGAGCATCCATGATTAGATAAGAGTTAAAGGAGGGTTTTTGTCTAGCAGGGTTCCACTCATGCAACCAACAAGGACAGAGTGGTGCTGGGGGTGCAAAGATTCACAAATATAGTATCAGCTTGGCCAGTGCAGACGGACAGAGGCATCTGACCATTTCACTGTTGGGCAACCTGCACAGCAGATCAATCAGCTGTGGGAGGATAATAGCTTGGAGGACCAAGAGGAAAAGCAGATAGGATTCAGATGGGCCAGGCAGGAAGAAATTTACAGAATTTACAGAATAAGAGAGTTGGAAGGGACCTTGGAGGTCTTCTAGTCCAACCCCCACCCCCCCACCCTGTTCAAGCAGAAGACCCTATACCATTCCGGACAAATGGTTGTCCAATCTCTTCTTAAAAACTCCCAGTGATGGAGCACTCACATCTTCTGAAGGCAAGCTGTTCCACTGATTCATTGGGGAGTTTAAGCAGCCCAGAAGAGAAGGGGAGAACTGCTCCATGAGATTTTTGCAGAGATAACTCTTTGGGCATTTTATGAGGTAGGAAGGAGAGTTAGATTGTTTAAATATGCACTGTGCCTTGGATGTGCTGCATGCTAAAGGCAACTGCTCAGTATATATGTGCAGGGGTGTCAAACTCGCCACGTCACGTGACGTGTCACGACGTATCGCAACTTTTCCCCCATTGCTGGAGCTGGGGTGGGCGTGGTTTCGGCATGACGCATCCCGCCCGTGGACTGGCAGCTTGTCACCCTGATGTACTGTATGGATGTAGGAACCGCTGGCTCTGAACAAGCTCCTCTGTGGGACATATGGAAAATCACCCCATTGAACTCAGTACCTTATTTTTTATTATTGTTATTGTTGTTATTATTATTAATAATAATAATAATAAAGTTGGGCGGGACCTTGGAGGTCATCTAGTCCAACCCTCTGCTTAAAATTAGTCCTGTGCCTGTTTGATACTGTCTGTATATCTGTATGCTTATTGCTTTTCTATTGCCAATAGTAAAGTTGTTCTTGTCTATTCAAGAAGTTGGATATTTTTTTTTCTTATTGGATAGCTCAAGGAGAAGGTGGGAAATCTGCTCTTAGAATCTCCTTACTGATAGAAGAATCAGCAGTAGGTTTGATTAAGGGAACTGCATTAGAGTTAGTAGGATCTCTGCAGTGAGGTTGGGGAATCAACTCCTTGGATTCGAGATCCGCAATTATGTTAAAACAGGAACTAGTTCTACTTCATAAGCTCAGGGTTTTAATAATCTTTTACTTATCCCCTCAATACATTTAAGTTCTGGACTGCATATTCACTCCCTCCCCCCCCCTTTTCACAGAATCATTCATCTCCTTTCTGGTGATCCAGCCAATTTTCTGGATTTCAGATGATGGTCTTTGGTTTTAATATGAGATAACCAAGAGATTTCTGCCTTTTTAAAATAAAGCATTTACCCTCTGCTCCTGCAATTGCTATTTCCAAGCTTAGACTCAAGTAGCCCTTGAGCAAGATGCTAGTCTCAGGGGTACTTGGGTAAGGGGGAAAAGCATCCCCAATCACCATAAGCTGCTCTCTGCACAACATAAACATGCTTATGTTTATAGATCTTCCCAGTAGGAGAAAGCAATTGGATTCCTCTCAGTGCATCTCCCCCAGCACATAATTTATGTAACATTTCTATCCTAGTGTCTAATTTTACTGAGAGAAAAAAATCCACCCAAAATCATCTCCAAAAGCGGGAGGTGAAAAGAATGGAAGACTGCACATACCAGTCCAGGTAGGCAGCAATATGTGTGTGTGCCTCTGGATACGAAATTGGGCTTTACGAAGATATATTTTGTGTGTGGTTTTTGCATAATCTTCAAGATTCTCAGTTTTGTCAGGTTGCAGTCAAAGTTAGGAAGAAAAGAGTGAATCAATACATTTTCTAAAGCACAGGTGTTTGAAACTTGCACTTAACACTTGGGGAAGAGAAATTAAGACCAGAGTAGATTGGGGAGTGAGGCAAATTGGTCAAAGCCACCTTATTTACATGAGGGGCGATAGGTCTTCTGCTGTTTCTCTAATTTAAGAGAATAAGAGAGTTGGAAGGGACCTTGAAGATCTTCTAGTCCAACTCCCTGCCCAAGCAGGAGAGCCTATACCATTTCAGACAAATAGCTGTGCAATCTCTTCTTGAAAACCTCCAGTAATGGAGCACCCACAACTTCTGGAGGCAAGCTGTTCCACTGATTAATTGTTCTAAATGTCAGGACATTTCTCAGTTCTAGGTTGCTTCTCTCCTTGATTAGTTTCCATTAATCAAGGTGCTTTGGACAATAGGTTGACCCCCTCTTCTTTCTGGCAGCCTCTCAAATATTGGAACACTGCTATCATGTCACCCCCTAGTCCTTCTTTTCATTAAACTAGATATACCCAATTCCAGCAACCGTTCCTTATATGTTTTAGCCTCCAGTCCCCTAATCATCTTTGTTGCTCTTCTCCGCACTTTTTCTAGAGTATCATTTTTTTCTTGTCTTTTTGAAACAATGGTTAAGCATATTTTCAAATGTATACTGAATTGTCACCTTTCCCTCAAATTGGTTGTAAAGAGTTGGTTTTACCAGTCATTGACAGAAAGGTCTCCGGGTTGCAAAACTGGCCGTCCACTCACAGGGTGCACTTAGGTTAAGGATCCTGAGCCCCAGATTGCTCCTGAAATCTTGAGTACTGCCCTTCTCTGGAGGCTTCCAAAAGCTGTTATCAAATGATAATGTTTAATGGGACAGAGGATCACATGATTAACTACAAGTATTCCTTGTTTAGAAACTGCCTTGTTGAACAACAGTTTGTAGTTATGATGGTGATGAAAAAGTAACTTTATGGTTGGTCCTTGTATTTATGACCTTGTACACCAAAGGAAATTTGAAGTAAGATCATAAGCACAGTTGCAGTTTTACTTAGTGGTTATTTTGCTGAATGATTGAGTCACCAGTCCCAATTTTGGTTGCTAAATGAAGACTACTTATAAGCAGTATAAAATGAAACTCTGGTGGATGTTTTGGGACTATGCATTACTATTTGGTTAGTGTCCTCTGGTTCATCTCCCCTAAGCCAAGGGAGATCCCTGGCCCAGAATGCTGGTTCTTTCTGAAAAGCTCTAACACAGATCTGTATATTAGGAACCCTGCTAACAGTATTGTGTATTTGAAAGAAATGTTCATGAAAATGCATATACATTTGTGTGTGGGAAACAGAAAACATCAGCTGATAAATGAAACAGAACAAGACTTAAGGGAAAAATAGGAAGAGATTGAAATTAAGCTTTCAAACAATGTCAATTTCTCTATCATATTTTATGTTATATTTCCATTTGAATGACTCCTTCCACGTATGGTTCCTTAAGTCTGCAGTTTTATCAACAAAGTCATATGGCTTATTAGACTCAATGGGGCTTATATATAAAGACATAATTTGCATGTTGCATTTTGGGCTATTAATGGGCACCGTCCCTAGCTCAGTTTCTCCAATCCGAAAAATTCAAGCCAGATTACATAACTGGAGGGGAAGGCTTTAAAACATTTACCAGGACCACAGAATTCCCTGGAATGTATAACAGTCATAAGTGGAGACAGAAAGCAGAAGATATTGAATGTTTCAAGATTTCTGAGATAACTGAAGAGTTGTGCTTGTATCCACCCTTTTGCTTTTCTCTCCTTACGCATCCATGGAAACTTGTGGGGAACACAGTTGTTCTTCAGTAAGTTGACACATCTGAGTTCTGCACATGAAGATAAATCATTTTTTCTTTGGGCCTCCCTGGTCTATGGAAAGGAACCAAGAGATGAATGGGAACAGATAAAATAAATCAAACTGATAACCACAGCCATTTCATCCAAATTCTTAAGTGTATTATCATGAGCTCATTGGGCAATTTATTCTTGAAAAAAAAAGAAAAGAATTGTGGCTCTGCGTTAGCTGAAAATGTTTTGCAAGAAGTCCTTTAGATCCTTTGTGATTTGCATGACCCCAACTTTTTTCAGGCTTTCACACTAATGACTGGAAAAGAAGGACTATTTTAAATTTATCAAGCTGTCCCAATGTCAGCCATCTCATAGAACACTAGGGAAAATGTGAATTTGCTGCGGTAAGCTGTCAAAGTGGGCAGACGTGGGTCTCAGACGGGGACCCCAATAGGACATCTACCCCAAGAAAACTTCCTGAGAGTTTCCTGTGCTCCTTCAGATTGGTGCGGGTGTCTTAGGATGCTAAAGAAAATAATGTTATGAACAGCCAATATTATCTGCTAGGCCAGTCAGGCAGCATGAGGCTTTAGGCTACTTCAAGGACCTGGATGAGAGCCCATAAGTGCATTTTTTTTCAATGTAAGCCTGAAAGTTTTTCAGAGGTGGGAAAAGACCTTTGAAGCACGAAGCTCTTGGAAAGTTATTTTTTAAGCTTTGAGGAGAGCTGTGCTGTTCACAGATATTTTGGGAAATGGTTGTCGGATTTCCCTGATTGATTGAAGCTCTTTGCATTTTGGCCCACTTTAGGGAGAGAATGATCCAGGAAATGGTTTAAAATTGCTAGAATATTTTATCCTAGGAAGCTGGCCAGTTTTATCACAACAACCAAACCAATGGTTGAGTCTTCATAAAGTTTGTCTCCCGAGACACTGTTTTTCAGGAGGTTAGGGAAGCTGGGTAAGAGAAACATTCAGCCTGCATCACTGTGCAATCGTGTTTCCTAATTCTGAACAGAAAATATTCCTCTTTAAGAAATGTCACGACGCGTGCCCATACCTGTGCAGATTTTCAGCATCATGAATAGTCTCAGGTAAAGTTTTCCCTTTGGTTTCAGGTAAGAGCAAAACCAGACCACCATCCACAAGACCAATGACAGCTTTAGGCACAGAAAAGAAACAGAAGGAACGATGTGACTCTTGTCATGGAGGTGGCACACTGACCATGCCTTTTCAGTCATTTAGTTGTGGATTAAGTAAAAATGCATTTTTTTTCCACCAAGACTTTAGATTTACTAAAATAACAATCAGAATTCAGACCAAACGTATCCTTTAAATATCACCACAAAAATTATATGAAGGAAAGAATTTCCAGACAAGTGCAAAAAAAAAAAAAAAAACCAGGAGCATGGATAGGCAGGTATTCATAATCCAGGCTTTTTTTCGCAATGAAAAATCTTAGGGAGCCTTCTTTTTAAAATAAATCCATAGGGAGTGCTTAGTTTGGCCTCTCATAGGGTCTCTTAAACAATGATATCAAGGTTTTTTTTTTAAGATTAACCAAGGACTGCCCTGTTCATTTGCCAGATTGGCTGACTCACAAAGGGTCACATAAGGGCAAGGGAGAAATTGGTTTTAAAATTGGTCTCTTCACTGGTGTGGCTTGTTATTATGCCAAAATTCAGGGCTGTGAGATGATAGGTCATTCTGATCTAACTCCTTGCCGTTTCTCATCATTCTTGTCCACGCAATTCTTCCTCCCTAGGTACCTTTAATGACATGCAGTGTCTTTCCTCTGCTTGGCAATGTTTATCTTTTTGCAGATGAACAGGGAAAAGTCCTGTTTGCAGCCAAGAGCCACATTATGTGAATCATTGATTAAGCTGAATTGCTTAATAGAACAAGATACAAATTCCATTGCCTTGACCCTGGGATTTAGAGATTTTTTTTTTTTTTAAGAGCTTGACCAGAAGTCCCCCAAGGCTGCACTGTTCTGCCAGGATACTTCTGAGACACAGGAAGAAATCTGAGACTTGCTATCACAGAAGCACAAATGGTGCCCTTATTCTCAATCACTCAAGAGAACAAAAGGTCATTCTTACCAAAGACAATAAGCGGAAGTTCGTGCCAAATGTTTGCCAGCCTATAGACAATGAACGGAGTTATGATTCCCCCAATATCACTCATGGAAGAGCAGACAAGAACCCCCAGGTTCCTTTAAAAAAGAAAAAAACACAGGAAAAAAACCTTTATCAATAGTGTGCTCAAAGGATTCCAAAACAATATGGATATATTTTTTTAATCAGCCATATTTCTCAGGCCAGTTCTTTCATTTTGCTTGGAGAATCTATCAAGCTTTTTTTTTGGGGGGGGGGGTAACACCATTCCCCTTAGCTTTTGAAACTAAATAATTGAGAAAAACGTTTATGAGCTTGGTATGCAGCAGAAGTTGGCTTTGAATATCAAAAGCTACTTGAGCAACAATAACAGAATAACAGAGTTGGAAGGGACCTTGGAGATCTTCTAGTCCAACCCTCTGCTCAAGCAGGAAATCCTATACCATTCCAGACAAATGGCTGTTCAGTCTCTTCTTGAAAACCTCCGATGATGGAGCAGAGGCAAGTCGTTCCACTGATTAATTGTTTTGTCAGGAAATTCCTCCTTAGTTCAAACCAACCAAACCAAAAAATGTCCAACAAGGTTCATCCCAACCCAACCCAACCCAACCCAGGATAACGGAAGAGGATTCACTCACCTGAGGAAGGTTGGATAGAGTTCTGCATTGACTAAGCAAACCATTTCATAGCACATTGTAATACCCAGCCTGCCAAAGCAAGCTGCAGTCATTTTTAGCCAATAGAGATCTGAAAAGATATTGAATGATATCCTCAGCTTCATCTTGTCTTTTAACTTCTTGGGAGGGGTTTGGTTTTGTGCCTTTTTTTTTTTTTATGAGTGGGGGATGCAAAAGTGGTCATACCTAATTAGGAATTCTACTTTATTTGATAAGTGATCACAACTCAAATAGCATGATATGATCAGGGAGGAAGGGATTAAGGGATAATATTATATAGGCGTAAACCCTCCAAATTGCATAGAAATAAATTGCCTTGTATTCTGGGTTTGGTGTGTTCTAGATGACCCAAGCAGCTGCTGTTTTCTTTGTATTTCTCTAAGTACATGCTTATATAATGGATATTTATATATTAGATAATAAAAGCGTATAGTACTTTGTGTACTCAGTGGTGTCTACTTGTCTGTGAGATCTGGCAGGAGACCAGATCTCTCTGTCTAGGAGAGAGAGGGCTGCTGCCTCTCAGGACCCAGGAAGAGGGTCTTTTCTGCCTTAATGCCTGCCTTCTAGATACCAAGACCCATGGCTGAAATTAGATGAGTCTTTCACAGAGCACTAAAAACCTGGCTTTTATCTTCAAACCTGGGGGGGGGGTCTGATAGCATGGGTAAGCTTAGTGTTTGTGACTCTTCTCAGCTCCTATTTTTATGTCATTTTTATGCTTTTTTTTTTTAAACTCTGGTTGTTTTTCCCCACTGTTTTTGTTCTGTTTTAACTGTGAGCTACCCAGAGTCATGTATATGAAATGTGGCAGCCTATAAAATTACTAAATAAATTAAAGAATCCAAAGCATGCACGGCATTTATACATAGGTCCAGGCTTCAAGAGTCAGGTTTACCCAACAGACATTGTGCAAAGCACATGCGGGGAGAGGGGGGGGCAACAATTTTGCATGTGTATGATACAAAAGGATGGATTTATACTTATAAAGCAATTGGGATGAAGGAAGGGTGGACAAAGAAATGTCTGCCTGATTCTTTCCTGATTGGACCACTTCATTTGCAGACTTGTCTCCAAATTCTATTTCCCCTTGCCCATGAGAGGGAGGGGAATGGTACAAGCTCTATGTATTATATTTTAGTAGAAAAAAGTAGCAAAGAATAGCATTGGATTAGGAGAGAAAACTGACATTCTGAACTTCTTCAACACGTTTCAGTTAGGAGTAGACAAATTGAGCACATCCAGGTGTCTTTGGGCTGCTTCCCCTTTCATTCCTCACCACTAGCCATGCTGGCTGGGGCTCATGGGTGTCAGAACTCAACCCAACTGGAAGGCCACTGTTGTTGACCCCTAGATTAGAGAGAAAAGGGGGCATACCCAATGTATCACTACAACACTCACCTTCAGGAACTAAGGCAGTAACGAGACAGGCAATTCCTGTCATAAAATTTGCCACAGCCCAGGGAGAACGGCGGCCTATACGGTCAACTGTGACTATGAGTATGATGGCAGCAGGGAATTCCACAAGAGCAGAATAGAAAAAGTCCAGGTAAATGTTGCCTCCACCAATTCCCAGATGCATGATGAGGCCCTGATACACTACAGCGCTGGTAAACCTAGGCAAAGAAGATGAAGCCATGCTTTGTTTTTGTTTTTTTGCAAAACGTTATTCAAGTCCTGTACTGTATTGCCTCATGCCATTTTCTAAAGCTGACAGTTTGAAATTAAACCTGAGTATAGTTTAATGCCAAAGAGCTTGAGAATTAATGCATATAAAGTGTACCTGGCTACCTATCGACATTAATGCCTGGACACATTGCATTATAAAAGCCGGTTTGCTTCACACCTCTTTAGCCATAATGTGGTTTGTTTCATTTCGGCTTAGCATATTGTTGGGTGAACCTAAGCACAGTGATTTGTAAAGCACATTTTGTGGCCTAAAACAGGGGTATCCAACCTTGGCAACTTTAAGACTTTTGGACTTCAACTCCCAGAATTGACAGTGGCTGGTTGACTGGTTGCGGCATTCTGGGAGTTGAAGTTCACAAGTCTTAAAGTTGCCAAGGTTGGACATCCCGGGCTTAGAATGTAAAATTTGCTAACTGAGATGAATCACTGAACTGTAGCTAACCAAACAATGGCTTACCACAATGTGTAAATCCAGTCAATTAACTAAAGAGCTCTGCTAAGTGTAGCTATTCTTCTCAAAAATTGTGGATGTGAGAGAAAATGGAAAAATTGAGCCAAAACATTCTGCTCAAGTAATAAAGGTTAGCCTTTTCCATTCCACAGTCAAAAGCTAAACAAGTAGCAGTTAATTAAATTAAATAAGTTGTTTAATTAAATAAAAGTTGCTGATTGATTCTATGTTTGATTTCAATGCTCTCTCTTCCGGTCTCCTATTGCCATTCTTACTATTTCTGCAGCTTCCCCCTCAGCTGGTCAGCTACATGGAGATGTCTTTGGACCTTTTTTAAAAAATGAACTTTTCTTACCAAGTGTACATTAAGATTAATGTATGTTTCCTTATCTGTGGTGTTCTCACCAGGTGTATAAAGGAAGGGCTAGGCTTATCGCTTATTTCTTCCTCAGGCCGAAGTTTCTAGGACAAAAAAAACAAAACATTTTTCACTGTTGGAGGTAGTTGAAATCATGGTATCAGAGATTCTGGTGAGAGGACTTAGCTTTTCAATTTTTTAAAGTAAAAAATACATAGAGAACACAGCAGTCAGCTATGACAAAAAAAGGGAATGTGTCCTATTTTGTAACTCAAATGTTTTTCTGTTCTCCATGTTCATTTCCTGGCTGACACCAATTGGAGTAAAGTCAAAGTGCCAATAAATGAGATGATTTTCTCATCCTCTCCTCATCACAACAGCCTAATCTTTCCACAAAGCATTTCCCAAAAGCTGTTGGACCCTCATGAATGGATTTGTACTGATCTGAGTAGGAGTGGAATCTCTGGAAATCAGACTTCTTATACACCTAGGGTGGAAAATAAATTTCCACCAGCCTCCTTCTACAGTCACTTCCTTGTGCAAAAGTCTTACCTAACCAGGGTTGTTTTTTTTTATCTTTCCATGCTGTTCATGATGATGTCCACATGGAAGCAATTCTGTTGGAATAACTTTTGCTTTGGGGTTACTAATATGTTGATCTTATTTATTTGCTATTATATTTATACTGCATTCTCCATTCAAGAAACTCTAAATAATGTACAGCAATATCTACTCACAGGCCACAGTAAGGTGAACTGAGGCAATATATCTGCAAAGAATACTTACAAATTACAAATCCTGTCCAGAATCCTGGCTTACCAAGTGGGATGCTAAATCCATATTTTGGAATGTTATCTGCACAGCATACCACTCCTGGGATAGCTTTGCAAGGAGATAGGTCTGATTACCTCCATGGATGGTGGCAGCGTCTTTTGGTTCCCCTTAGCCATACGTTTAATAATTTTCAGGGCTTTGTCATTTTCCTGCTGGGTTATCAACCATCTTGGGGATTCTGGAAGACACCTGTAAAACAGTGTATCTGTGTAACATTGATGGTAACACAAAATCAGGATGACATAGGACTTGTCTTGAATTGATTGAAATAAGATTCAACTTCTTTGTGTAAGTATGTAGTATCTGTCCAAGTTCCCTTTTGCACAAGTTCCCTTTTGTAATAGCTTGTCAAGTTCCCTTTCTGCAACATGATGAAACTTGTGATGATAGAGAATACACAGGTAGTCCTTGACTTATAACCATCTGTTTAATCTCTGTTCAAAGTGATGAAAAAAGTGACTTACAACTATCAGAGAGTCCCCATGGTCATGTGATCAGAATTTGAGCCCTTGGCAATCAACATGCATTTACAATGGTTGCAGTGTCCTGAGATCATATGATCACCATTTGTGTCCTTCCCAGCTGGCTTCCAACAACCAAAGTCGATAGAGAAAGTTGGATTCATTTATCAACCAGGTGCATCACTTAACAGCCACGGTGATTTGCTTACAAACCATAACAAAAGATGATGGTAAAATTTGGCCACGACTCATGCAACAATCATCTCACTTAACAATGGAAGTTCTGGGCCCAATTATGGTCATAAATCAAGGACTACCTGTATGTTATTCAGGGTTGGAGTGTCAGGAGTTGTCTGGGTTTGACCCACCAAGGTCATATCTGTCATAGAATGTAGTCTGGAGGAAGTGCATTTCAGAGGAGGAAGCAGCAACTCAGTTCAATTAGTTTGCATGAGAGAAAGAAGGTGAAGACAGCCACTCCCTAATGGTTCCCAAAGTATATGCTTCATATAGGGAGCAGTTTGCTTTAGTTTGGTAAAATTCTGTCTATAGGAGTGGAACAATAAAAATATCTACTTAGAAGAATCACTACGTGTCCTTCTTGGTTCTTGGAGCCTGACATATCTCAATGCTATGATTTTGGAGAAATGAGGTTTGTCGGTTAGCTGGGGAATGTATAGTGGTCTGCCCTATCAGGATTGTATGTGATTGGGTGAGTGTCACTGTTTTCCTTGTGATTGACATATTATTTAGTTCTTGTAATGTTGACGCAGTATCATCTGCTGCTCATCTGGGTGTTGTTTAAAGTTGCATCAGAAGACACTATAATAGGTGGCACCACATCAGTATAACAAAAATAGCTCAATAATCACATAGAAAACAATAAAATGCAGCAGCATAGACTATCCACTCCCATATAAGCAGTTTCCACAATAGGCAGCAAACCTCACTTCTCCAAGATCATAGCACTGAAGATGTTACCTAAGTAGGACATGAAACTTCCACAAATGAAAAGCCAGCTTAAACTCAACTCTTACAACAGTTCTTTTCTAAAATCTTCGCATGGATTAATATTGCCAATCTTGAATGCCCTTTCATAATTAAAGTATACTAACTTGGAAATAATTGACAAACTATATTTTGGAGTGCACAGAACCGTGAACACAGCACCTATATCTGCCGCTCTAAAGCACCAGGGCTTTTCACAGGATCACACAGCTGCCCTCTGTAGCTATCAAATGACTGCAAGGAAAACCATAGCTGTTTTAAAGATAATTGCTACATTCGTTACCCTTCAAGTTCTGAATCCAAAGTATTATACACATCCCTAAATTAACATCTTGGAATGTTAAATTTGGGTGATACAGTCAAAGCAAAACTGGCAACAAGGGCATTTTTTTCCTGGAAAAATAAAGTCTCTAGTTAGGCCCCAATTTAAGAACCTCCTCCCCCCAAAGGTTCTTCTTGGTAACAATATTTTATGTGCATTCTTGTTTTTCTTCTGTTTTAATTGGAAGGGCAGACTTACTTACCAATAATAGAGCAAAAAGAAGAAATTTGGCAATGTGACAGCAAGCTGAAGCCATCTCCAGTGAGGAATTCCATAAGCAACAGCAGCAAGTATGAGGAGTCCAACACTGAAGGCCACTTGATAAACAATACCAACTGTTCTTCTATAGTTCACACCAACAAACTCTGCAACTTTGAAAAGGCAGAGGAAACTAAACATAGCACTGTATCATCATCATCATCATCATTGGAAGGGAGCTCAATTTTAGTCTTCTACATGCAGTACTCAATTAGGAAATTTTCCATTTTTTTTAATGTACGAGATGCTATTCATCATTCAGAATTCAACTTCTGTAAAACGGGGAAGCACATCTTTCTATGACATCATCAAAAGTATTCAATATATTTCTGGAATTCTATGAACTTTCCCAAGATGAAAATGTGCACACTATCCCACCGAAGCTGTCCACAAGAGAATCAAAATATTCACAATTGTGGGACCTGAGCACCACCCCTTTTTAAGGTATGTCATGACATACTTTATGGAGGGGAGGGCTCAGATCTCATGGTTGTGGCCAACACCTTGGGTGCTTTGACTTCTCCCTGCAAATATTCCTACATCTCACATTATTATTTATTATGTATTAATACTTTATTAATTGTACAAAGCATCTTCTATGAACAGGGAGTAAGCAGCTTTCCATATTAGCAAAAGCTACTACTGGTACATTCTGAAATAATGAAAAAGCCTATATGGCAACTTTTAATTCAATAAATGAAAGGTGTACCCCATGTTGTTAGATGGAAATAGTAATTATTTTATTTTAATTAATTAACGTATAAGGGTAGGGTGAGAAGCATGCTTAATGTGCAATAGTATATTATGCAGTATTAATTGAATATTTAACACTCTTACTCAAGATATATCCTGTTAACCAGCCTCCTTTGCTGACCAATCCTTGTATCAAGCGAAAAATCATTACCCATGTGTAACTAGGGACAACAGCCACAAGAACACCGGAGATAGAATTTATTAGGATAGTAATTAGTAAGCACCGTTTTCGGCCAAACCTAGAGAGAAAAGACATTGCAGTCATTATTATGTACTTGAAAACTGGAAGGGAGATGAACAGTATTAATGTTATGGAAGACACAGAATTATTTTCCAATGAAACTCTAGATAATTTAAAAAAAAAACTCATTAATTTAGAACAGTCCTCTTGTTCGGGAGTGCTGTGATGTGGAAACATGTTGAAAAGATTGAGAGGTCAAAGGCCATCTATGTTCAGACTGGAGGCAATGCAATGCAGTATGTTATTGCTGGTGGCATTCACATGTCTCTTCTTCAGGTCTTCTTAAAACGTCCGTTCATAGATCTTGCAAAACCCCGCACAAGTTATCCAGCTCCAAAATCTTTAAAAAGTTGCTTAATTCAGAGGACTGGATTGGATTGGATTACTTCATTTACTGTAATTTAATATTTTTATTGTTTACCATGAACATTTACATTTATTACTATATGATTGTTAGGGTGTTGTTGTTGCTAATCTCCAGCTGTCCTTGGAGATTATGACAGCATGCAAATAATATTTACTTTTCTTTTGCCTTCAAGTCAGTGTTGACTCCTAGTAACCAGATGGACAAGTAAGTCTCTGTAGTTTTCTTGGCAAGATTTTCAGAAGCGATTAGCCATTGCTTCCTTCCTAGGGCTGAAAGAGAGGGCTGGCTTCGGGCCTAAGGATGAGAACAAACCCTCCCCCAGTTTCTAGCTTGATGCCTTATCTACTACACCAAACTGGCTAAGTAAAATTTATTAGCCAAACTAGCTAATAAAGTCTAATTGGTCATAAATCAGGGAAGGATGCCACAGGAAACAATAGGTCAGACCACTTTATTTCCTGTTGGTTGAATGGATTTTCTTTGAACAAAGTAATATTTAGATTGCATAGAATCTCTTTGGATCTAATGAAAGGGCAGATAAGGGCCAACTGCGAGAGCAAATATTCTCACTTGCTGAATACATAATACAACGTTCTGTTCCAAGTGTTAGTTTTCCAACAAAAGGCAACTTTGTTGTAAAGAATATCTCTGCAGCTTCCCCTTTTCTTCGGAATAGAGAAACAGTAAACACTACAATTCAACATGGAAAATCTTACTTACTTGTCTGCCAGGTAGCCAATGCTTACGCAACCAAGAAAAAAGCCCACATTCACGCATGACTGAAATAGATCTAGTTTCCAGGCATCTTTGCACACCAGGTTAAACTGAAAAGATAAAGGGTGCTGGTTAGAGAAAGTACATCAAAATTTATGCCATTGTTTCAAATATTTTACACAAAAGTAACTTTCTTTTTAAATTTAAGACAGAATAGCAAAAATATCTTTCCTTTTTTCTTGTTGGGTTTCGGGAAAAGGCCAGGAAATTGTGTTTATTCATGATTCAATTAAAAATCTGCCCCACCTTTTTTTGCTGTATATAATGTTCAGAGCATTTAACAATAACATACAGACATTAAAATTAAGACATTAAATCTTATAGTTTAAAACTACACTAGCATATCTAAGTTGTCCTGTTATGATCAATGAGTCTCCTTTAAACATGACAAAGGTTGAATCTTTGTCATGTAATTCCAAATTCATTCAAGGCAATTATTATTGTCTCATACCTCCTTCATTAATATTTGTCCTCTCTGAATACATTTAAACAATATCACCTCTATTTCCCATTTAACATCTGAGGGCTTTTAAAAAATACCTCTTTAAAACATTTATACAGGATACACCAAAAGTCAACTCCTTAGGCCAATCACAATATGTTTTATTAATTACAGGTAGTCTTTGATTTACGACTATAATTGATCCTGAATTTATGGTTGTAAGTTAAGGGGGTCATAATGTGCCTGATTTTATCACCTTTTCTGAGGTGATTGTTAACCTCAAACTCAGATGACTAGTGCATATTTTGCTTGATGTCTAAAAGATAATGTGAAAATAATCAGTAGATCTACCTTGGGATAGAGCTTGTCAGCTCTTTCATTCCAGAAGCCATCTGTCTAACTTCAAGAGGCAATAACATCTGGAGAAGAGAAGAGCCTTTGCTGTCCATCTCAGCTGGCCAAAATGGCTTAGCAGGGATTTAGCTCTTTACAGTAGCTTTATCACCTAGCAAGTAATTTATGATTATTGCAGGGATCTTACCTCAGTCACAATGGATGATCCATGGAAATCATAAATCCAACCGTCTTGGCATGCAACAACAGGAATGTGGCTGATATTGCTGTCAGCAGTGAAAAAATTAATTGGATTTGTGCAATTGAGCCCAGATACATTCCAATCCACATTGTATCTCTGGCACTGACTAATGAAAACATCCCCATGGGTTTCTTTCTTTGGAAGAGTATGATTCAGCTCCTCTTCAAGGCTCCAGCCACATCTGGCTGTTAATTCAGGAAGCCCAGCAGTCCGGCAACGATGCTCAGGAGTAAAACCTAAGAAAACGATACCAACATAGATGGGTGTGAAGGCAGCAGAGAGCAAACACAGGACAAAAAACGCTCTTTTCTGGTACAAGTCAAACTCTCCAATGTGCTCTAGAATATCATCTAAGGTTGGCATTCTTGCACCAGGAACAGGTCACCAAAAGTGACAGCCTCACATGCATCTCTCAACATTTTGTTGGCGGCAAAATTGCTTAAATTAACAAGGTGGATCAGACCAAAAGTCACAGGGAAACCATTAATTTACTTTGTAAATTGACAAACCATGCATGCAAGCTTCATTTTTAATCTGCTAATTCACATTATACTTGCAGGCTCACGTCCTACACGTTGGGTGATTTTTTTATTGTTAAAATTACCACTCCAGTATTAACTGTCTGATATAATCTTCCCTTCAACCAACAGCGTATATAATACAAAGATCTGCAGGAATGAAACATACACCTCTGGGAGGAGTCATTTAAGATGTACAAGATTTTGTGAATCTTCACAACCCAAGTCCAAACATATATTTTTTTGTATTTTGGTTTGGTTAAATGGACCTGGATTCTTCCATGGTGTCTGCTCATGGTCCCAGCCCATCCAGGATTAATAGGATCTACAATGAAGCTACATTGAAGGAGAACCAATAATTTGCATAGAAATGGAGTCTTGTGCTTTGCCCCAATTCCACGTATCATAGTGGACAACCCTGCATGGAGCATCATGGAAGGCCAAAATTTGAGTAAGTCGGGTGTTGTTGTAACGCAGGGGTGTCAAACTCGCAACGTCACATGATGTGTCATGACGTATCGTGACTTTTTTTCCCTTGCCGGCTATGATGCATCCGGCCCGCGGACCAGCAGTTTGACACTCCTGTTGTCAGGGGTTTTTGGTGATCCCCGAGCTTGGTTGTTTTCTTGCAGATGTTTCATTAGCCAAATAAGGTAACGTCATCAATGCACTTTTAGTGTTAGTCAACTTCTATTTAAGCTGTGATACAGCTTAAACTATAATTCCATAATGTACTATTTTTTTAAAATATAGCTAACATTTCCTATTCTGTGGGTGGAAGTCACATTTTTAATAAGAATGTGTGGCCATTCAGGGACTATAGCTCAGATGAAGAACGCCCCCAGGTTTGTATGAAAAATATCCCAGTCTTGATTGACTAAGAAATAGAGTCATCCACAAAGGTGGGTGGAAGTGCAAAAGGAGAAAGTAACATATGTAGTTTTTGTTTAGTGACCATAATTGGAACCAGCAATTCAGCTGTTAAGCAAAGTGGTCATTAAGTTACACCACAGCTGTTCTTATGACGTTACTTCAGCTCTTCTTTGCTTTATAGACCTGTAACATCCATATATGTGAGGACCGGTTGCAAAGTTACTTTTTCACCACTGTCATAAATGCAAATGATCACTATGTGAGGCAGTTGCTAAACGAGGTCTACCTGAATCACACTAATGCAATGCCAGCTCTCCCACTTCTATAGATGTGGATACCTCTGCTAAGAAAAACATTTCGCTGAAACATTGAAAAGCTACTGCAGTCCATGTAAGCAATACAGACTGGCTTCACACATGAGGCTAAAGAATGGTGCATACCATTTATTGAACATGCCAAGAAGCAATAAATAAACCCCCATTATGATTTAGCATGAAATGTGAACCAAATAATCGAATGAGACTAACCATTATTCTGATGACAATCGCCTTCTGTGCTCACAAGCAGGCAATGCCCAAGGTCAACACAGTTCATAAAGAAGGCATATTGATCTTTGCCGGAGAAAGAAGATGAAAGAACAGGGACTGTATGGGTCATAAAACAGAACCAAGCCCCATAGCCCCCAAGCCTCTATCCATGGACCCTGACCCTGACAGAAGCAGCAAAAGCATCTCTACCTCTGAGGGAATTGAGAAAAGGATGAATACCAGGTTGCCAGGAATGCCAGGTTATCATCTAGGGAATGAAAATGTACGTAGTTAGAAATAGGGCATTGCTTCTGAAGAGGCGACTTTCTCTAAGGGGGGAGTAGTAGCTTTCACCAAGCACATCAATACTGTGGACAGGTACATTAAATTCACATGGGAAGATGTCAAGGAGAATCGTCTAGCTTTCCTGGACTGTGTAGTACACATTAAGGAAGACAATAGCCTCAACATTGAGGTATACAGAAAACTGACACAGAGGCCAGTTTTTACATTTAGATTCTCCTTTTCTCTGATAAGAAACAAGAAAGTTCCAGATAGAAGATGACATCTGACCGCTATAAAAAACAGTGGCTAAATATGATGATAGCAACAGAAACATTTTATCTGGAAATCTCTCTGGGAACTGCAACCGTTATTGGAAAAAAAATTCTTCTGACCTTGCAAGACTTCTCCTTCTTCTTCAACAACTCCCTATGGCTAGAACTTTTAGACATGGGAACAGTCTTATGGATCATCTCTGTTTAATGTCATAGATGTCATCTATGCTATAAAGTCTTACTTACAATGCTATGAAGTCTTACTTACCCTATCTTATAGTGTACATGAAGGTTTGGTTCATGTATGATTTCATGAAATTGTGACAGAATGAGACCAATGAGACCAAAGACCAAGAAATTGAGAATAAGATGGAAAATAAGTGCACTCTCAAATTTGTTGAAGATCTCACACTGAAAGTCCCTTATGTATTTTGTAACTGTGATCACATCTATCACATTTTCTTCTTCTTAATACAATATTATTTTTGATGCTATTTGTTTTTTCTCTTCTTTAAACCATCAGATTGCTTTCGGAGTCTTTTATGTTAAAAACAAAGTTTAAACAACATCCTATTCGGGTGTATCTATTTCTGTCCCTTTAAGAGAAAGAACTATGATGACCTTAGGAGTTATTTTCTTAGTGAGAAAAGAATGCCTAGCAAATGGAAAGTATGTGGACTGATCATATAAAGTTTGTCCTTCTGTTATTTGTTGTTCTATTCTGTAGGGATGTCATCCCACAAAATATTATGAGGACGTTTCCTCTTGTAATTTTAATAAAAATGCAGCAACAAAAGCTACAAACAAGTAGAAAAAAACCCAGAGAGCAATAATTTATATATCTCTTCACTTCCTTTTTAAAAATATGTCAGTTTCTGAATCCAAGGAGCACCATTGCTCTCCAATTGCTTTCCATTAAATCTGGTTTCTTGGGAGCTGTTCTACTTTTATAATTAGTAACCCATCAGTCTATAAAAGAACACAATCTCACGGTTTCAGCAGGATGTGTTACATGCCTGAAGAGCACAAAGTACTCTTGTACTCTGCAATGTTAGCACTGAACAGGACAAGCAGATGTTGCTCCATTTCAGAGGATAAGAATTGCTGGATTTGTAACTGTTGCAGAAGGAAATGAAGGACAAGAAGGACTGGAATAGAATAAGGGGGCATTAGCAGCTGGTGGGTTTTGCACGGCCAAACTTTAAGGTGGCTTTGCTTGTAAATGTCTATGAAGATTCTCAATCATCCAGGTCATGGACTTGTCAAGAAAATCCAGTTGCCTTTTGAAAAGCACCTTTGGGGCTTCACTTGTAACCCAAACTGGAAAAGATACAAAACTTGACAAATCAAAATAATCACAGGTGTGAATAGAGGTCTGTGATGAATAGTTACAGTAAATGGACTTTTTCCCTTAGAAAAACACTGAATAGGGAGGATCTGATGACTGATAAAATATTGCATGGTATGGAAAAAGTGGCAGAGGGTTTAAAATATCACACTAAAAATATTAATTCCCAGGATCATCCAATAAGATGAATAGAGATATTCTGGCTTAATAAAAGGAAGTATTCCTTCTTAAGTAAAGTCTGAAGTAATGTCATGATGTAAAGATGCTTTTCAGCCAGAACAAAGAAGATTTGTTAACACGAATAAGGAAGGCTGTCAGGGGCTGTCTGTCATTATGATTATTTATCTTTTGTATTAGTTGCTGGGATTACAAGTGGGAGGTACTACTGACAGGTGTTGACAGGTTGCAGGGTACTATGTACTACTACATATTGTAGGCCTTTTATTCAGTGGTCCATTGATTTTTCTATCAGCTGCCATGGTTTT
This sequence comes from Azemiops feae, assembly GCA_023970755.1. Classification (NCBI taxonomy): domain Eukaryota; kingdom Metazoa; phylum Chordata; class Lepidosauria; order Squamata; family Viperidae; genus Azemiops; species Azemiops feae. Next base: position 1,254,188 of record JALGBA010004174.1, on the reverse strand, counting down.
CCTAAGTTTCCTACTTCTCTTTAGTTACATGGTCAAATAATAATAATTACATGCTCTATACCAGGGGTCTTCAAACTTGGCCCTTTTATGACTTGTGGACTTCAACTCCCAGAATTCCTCAGCCATACTGGCTGAGGAATTCTGGGAGTTGAAGTCCACAAGTCATAAAAGGGCCAAGTTTGAAGACCCCTGCTCTATACAATAGATATTATGATGTTTGATTTGGTTTGTCTCCTGAACAGCTACTGCATCATAGACAACAACCACTGGTGCCTCAGATCCTGCTCATGTCTCATTCCTTACAATCACAAGTGACTTACATCCAGTTCTGATTTCACTATACCTGAACATGACCACATTGTACCAGCCTTGGAGCCTTATATTTCTTTCCTTCACTTCCTTAATGAGCACAACTCTAAAACTAGTCAGCAGAAAATCCCATGCTTAGTGTAAAATTCTACTTGCTTTCCTTCCTGCCTCTGAAGGAACTTTGAACTTCCTGAAAAATACTGAAACCTGAATATTTAGGCCTGAAGTAAGTCTTAAAAAACTACTCTGTAAGCTTTCTCTTATTCTTTGAATTATCTTTCTTTTGGGGGTGGGGTATCAACAATCCTCCCCCCCCTTTTTTTTTTTTTAAAAAATACACTTGGCATAACTTCAGTCTTTACCACTCTTCATTTTAGTTCTGTGGCCCGTGAATTCATCGCTACCAATTAGTCTCTTGAACTCTCGTCCAACATGTTATGCAAAAGCATCTATGAACTTCTTGGGAGACTTTTGTCCTAGTAGCTAAGAGTCAGGCAAGCTAGCCAAGAAGGATTGTTTGCCACTACCTGAATTTAATTAGAATGTTCTCTTCTCAAGTAATCTTAACTGCAAAGCAAGCATTAAATCAAACACTTACTTTCAGAAGTAGCTTTGTTGTGTTGTAGGGCAGTGGAATGAGAAGGGAAACGTATTTGAACATTACCTTTTAATGTTTGCTTCTGCTATACTTATTTTTATTTGCTGTTTTATGATGTTGCCTCTTGTTTTCAGAGCCCAGTGAATTGTTTATAATCATCCAGCTACTTTTAAGTATATGCACCACTTACTCTCAACAGCTACTGTGTACAGCATGCCAATTAGGCCTGAATGAAAACTTTGGTTTTATTATTTGGTTTCTTTTTTCAAATTCATTTGTACTTCCACCAGAGAAAGCAACTCCTTTTTCATGATTTTTAAAAAAATGCTTGCTACTCATATTTATTCATTTTGTCTAGATTTAGAAATGGGTTTTACAATTTGCATTTTAAAGTATTTTTGGCTCCTGGATAGGAATATATATATTCTCTTAATTTCTTTTTTTTTCTTACTGTAGAAAATATGCAGCATTCAAGAATGAAAGACACAACTGGGGGCCAATTGCTCCTAGAGGTCCTACTTTTGGAAGGAAGTTTCAATAACTGAATTAGACCTCTTCATAAATAGGAACATGAGTACAGCTAAGGATTTTTGCTGAAGTTCCTAATTTGGCATCCTTTTCCAATTTGACCTTAGAAACAGGTACATCGTCATTGCTGTCTTGGTCTTCATCTAAAATAATGAACATATTTAAAGAAAAAAGAAAAAGATGAATCTCGTGATTTCATTTACATCCACCATTTTGATAAATAAAGATGCAAAAATCTTCAGTGCATTTCTTGCTTTTTTGTTTTTTTCAGAATAAACTCATAGGTCAAATATATTTATGGGCAAAGGTGAAATTTTTCCTGGTAGATTGCCAGATAGATGCTCAATATAATCTATGTTGTAGTTGTTGTTTGGTTGATCAATTAGTTCCAATTCTTCACAACTCCATGGATCATAGCACACACACGCACACACCCCACACACACACGTCCTCCACTGTCTCCTGGAGTTTGCCCAAATTCGTGTTCATTGCATCGATCTCATCAGAGGATCCTCTTCTCCTTTTGCCTTCAATTTTTCCCAACATCAGGGTCTTTTCCAAAGTGTAATTATACCATGAAACAAAGGTCAGCTTTCTTTCCACCTTTTCTTTTTGCCATAGCATATGCTGACAAAACCTTTGAGCTGAAAATTGATTTTTCTTTCTGAACTTTGATATAGATAAGAGAGAGAAAATATAAATCTTTATAATTCAATTGTACTGCATTAATAAAAGGCATGACTTTCTTTTTGAAAGTCAAGGTAATTTCCTTTGCCCCGTTTGTTGCCTTAATTATGAGACTGAAAGTCTATACACCCTGCTTTATGTCTTGCTCAAAGCGATCAGATTGTATATAGGTAGCCTAGTCTAATCAGCATGCTAGCTGTGGAATTCTGAGAATTGAAGGCCACTCATCTTAAAGTTACCAAGTTTTAAAAGCACTGATCTAAAGCAACATTGACATCATAACCCAGGGATTAAGTCTGTTCTTCAGATTAAATAAGGAAAACAAGCCCAATGAAGACATGGGGAGCAAGCAACAATTTAACTCTGGCAAGCTGGAAGTTGGGAAAGTCATCTAAACTCCATAGCCATTCTTGGATGAGTTTGTATTTCTCTGAAGAATCTGGTTTGGGTGGCAGAATATCATAAGCTCACTGCTGCTACGTATGGAAAGAAGAGTGGTGACTGCCAGTGTCCTGGAAAGCTGGTGACCTCAGGCTAATTTACCACCGTGGGAGCAGAACACTGGATCAGAGTCCTATTTTTTTTTTTTTTTTTTAAAAGAAGGATAAATAATTACGCTGTTTAAGGATTTACAGATCCTGTCTTTCTTGTTTCTAGGTATTTATACTACTGGAACACAAACATTTGTAAATGCAGAAGGATTTAAGATGTAGAAGAAATTAAATTGAAGATCTTGACATATGATGGCAAAAGGGGCACACACAAAACAGCTTTTGGTTTAGAGGAGATGAACAAATGTTTTGAAGAAATATGAAAAAAAGCATACGGGTCATTTTTAATTAAAAAAAAAACTTCTGCAAAACATTAATGGTTTTGAACTTAAACCCAGAAAAAGTACAGCTGCTTATAAAAGAAGAAATCAATGCAGCTGCGGCTCAATGCTAGCTTATCCATTAGGTCAAAGTATTTTGGGCAGAGCTCCTAATGAGCACTGTGGCTTTGACTTATATAGCCTGGTTTGTTGGGAAAGCTGATATATGAGTGGCCTGAACTCTGTCCAAGCTGTTCAGAGACCTGACTTACCCATTCATGCCTCATAAAGATAGCAATATCCTTCAATGAGAAAAAGGGAAATGTATGCACCTTCTTAGAAACCTTTGACTAGGCTGGTTTCTCATATCTTAATGCATCTCCATTTGCCAACTATTTCTATGTGACAATTCTACTAATGAGAGAGTAGTAGAGTAGAGTAATTCTCCTCTAGCACTGATGAGGTTACCTACTTTGGGTAACAAAACGTCTGCAAGAAAACAAGCAAGCTCAGAGAGCACCAAGGACTCCTCAGGTCAACCTTGAGCTACAAATATTCTCCTCTACTAATGTGTCCCCGAGGCAATCTCACTGGTCTTTGAGCAATTTAACAATGATTGCTTGATTAATTATCACTGGATCCCACTTTTCACTTGAGAGCTCACTACTTGGGGAATAGGCCTGCCTTCACATTTTATCCCCACCACACAACCCTGTGAGATATGTTGGGCTGAGAGATAGTAATTGAGCCAAAGATATCAAGGTATTCCTACATTTTAAACACAGGAAAAACTAAAGAGATCATTGTCAATTTCAGAAAAGCAACAAGGGAACAAGGGAAGCAACAAGGAACAAGAGGCCATTTCTCTTTTCTCACTCAAAACAAGGTTCTAGTAAAGCAAAGGAAAAGGAACCAGTAACACTATCAAGAGATTTTGAATGTATCAATAGGAATCTGCAGAGGGCCTCACAGTTTCTTAGGAAGGACCCAGTCATCCCAGATATGGTCCTCGTTCTTCTGCTGATTTGCTGCAGTGCCTAAATGAATGTACAGGGAAAGGAGCAGCAGACTGAAAAAGCTGCTATCCCGGATTCTCTTTTCCTAGTTAATGCTTGTTTGGATTGTTCCTTCCCTGAATGAAATCAGTGGATCTTGGCCACTGCAGCAAGGAGAAGGTGGGCCTTGACTCAGAGAAGGAAGCAGACCAAGAGCACCTGGCCAAACACCTTCTAAAATCAGGAATTGACACAGGCAGCAGGGAAAAGTTAGGGAAGGACCAATAGTTGTCTAAGTCATCCCAATGGCAAGTCGGACCAAGACACAGTAAGAGGAAGGCTGTAACTCAACAAGAGTCTGTTTTTGGAGGGAGGATTTTTTTTTTCTGTATAGTTCCCTGGTTAATTTTTGTGTGTGTGTCTCCATAAAAGAACAGTGACTTGCCCTCTTTAGTCATAGGGCAGATCTGCTTGGCCCATCACCAGTTAGGCCATTCACCAATTCCTGACTGAAGAAACAAATGTTATTATCTTACTCCCACTCACAGCCTATTGCAAATGATCCCCACATCCACGTTTTGATGCAAAGCTGCTGTTTCCCAACCTGAGCTGCTCTTCAGAGCAGATGATCCCAAGGCTTCATTTCATTCTTGCAGCAGCCACAACTCCTACTGGTGGCAGAGCCTGGCATGGCCCTTTACCTCTAGTGGCTGGTAGCTGCCCAAGCAGTTATTTTGTCCAGAGCTGCCAGGATTCTGTATTCTCTGCTGGTCAGCAGTTGCTTTTTCAAAAATAAGCTTGTGACTGATCCAGTGTGGTCTGTTAAGTCAGTGAACTATCCTCAACTCATGCTCTAGTCCAGGGCTGTCAAACTTGCCACATCACATGACGTGTTGTGACATGTCACGACTTTTTTCCCCTTACTGGAGTTGGGGTGGGTGGATGCATCTGCGTGATGCATCCAGCCGGCGGTCTGGCAGTTTGACTGCTCTAGTCAATCCTTACATCTCCCAGTGGGCACCTTTCTTCGATTTCTGCCCAAGCTGAGGAAGGCATGCTCTCATTGCTTCCCCTTCCCCTTCCCCTCCCTTTCCTTCCCCCCCCTCAAAAAATATTTAACTTGCAAGATAAGTTACTACAGGTAGACAGACTTTTGACTTTCATTTAATGACAGTTTCAAATTACAAAATGATTTATGACCTGTACTTGCATTGACAACCGTTGTATCACCTCCACACTCATGTGGTTGCAATTTGGGTGTTAGGCAGTTGGCTTGCATTTACAACTGGTTACAGCATTCTGCCGTCATATGATTGAGATTTGCGATCTTTTGTTGCTTATTTCCAGCAAAAAACAGCCATTGGGGAGGTTGGATTTCTTAAAGACCACAAAATGTTGTCATAAAATTGGATGCAACTCAATTTACGTCTGCAATGATCTACGTTGAAATTCTGGTCCCAGTTATGTCTGTAAGTAGAGGACTAATTGTACTTTGGTTCCATGAAGCTGAACTATCAGTTGTGCTTCTTTATTTCCATTAGTTTCCATGGATCTACAGAGGAATTTATAAAGAACAATCTGTTCCCTATTGCTTTGATTATTGTATCACAAAGGGGAAAAAAGAAAAAGCCTTTGTATTAGTGTCAAGTGAGATATGTGGGAAGGGAGTGTGAAAGCACCCATGTGTGCAAACATTTTGGAACGCAAAGAAAAGGCTTGGGGACTAGTGAAGAGCAAACAATACATAAAAAGAAAAGGCCGACACTGGTAGGCCAGTCCACACAGGAGCCAGCTCGTGAGGCTAGCCTTTCTGCATACATAAGAAGCGCTAGAAGCAGAGGAATAACCCAGGAGGTCTTGTGGTGACCAGAGTCTAAACCGAGCTGTCCCAAGGCAATTCAGACTGGAATTTCTAAACCTAGTTTAAGAAACAGCCTGGAGTAGCATGGGAAACAAATTGCTCAGGCTGGGGTGGAATTATCCATGGACGAAAGCAGTGGTGGGATTCAAATAACTGAACAACCAGTTCTCTGCATGGATGCAGGTCTGGGCCTCTGAGGCCTAGAATGGACTTCCGGAAGTGGCATCCATGCACTTCCGGCGGGCCATTCTAGGCCTGGGAGGCTTCCTCCAGGCCTCCGAGGCCTAGAACGGACTTCCGGAAGCAGTGTACATTTAGCCGGTTCTCCAAACTCAACAAAATTTAGCTACTGAACTGGTGCGAACCAGCTGAATCCCACCACTGGACGGAAGGATATAAATCAAATGAATTTATATAGGATAGTGTTCCTTGGTTTTTCCTGCAGAGTGCAGATCAAAATGTGGAAATGTTTTGGAAAGGCAAAGAACACAGACTTAAGAGTAGATGTTCAGCGATACTCCACAGAGATTTACAGAAGAACAATTAAATCCTCCCCATCTTTCCACAAAAGCCCTTCTTGAATGGACCTTCAATGCCTACCTGCTTTACATTGTGCTTGTCTTTCTCCCATCGCCATGGTGTCCAAATATGAAGGATCGTTATGTTTCTCACAAATGGGAAAAAAATGTACTCATGCTTTAAATTTCTAAGAACTGTGTGGCATGGGAGGTCTATGCTATTTCTATCCCCAGAGACAGTAAGTCGCTGAGTTGGGGGAGTTGTCTTGCTACCTGAATTTTCTAGAACCTTCTGCTTACCATTGAGAGAAGGGGGCTGGACAAGATAAATTTTCCCCTATCTTGTATTTAAATGGAAGTTATGAATGAATGCAGATAGTCTTTAGTTTGCAAGCATTTGTTTAATGGCCATTCAAAGTTATGATGACATTGAAAAATAGTGACATGACCAGTTTTCATACTTATGACCGTTGCAGGATCCCCACAGTCACGTGATCAAACTTTGGGTGCTTGACAACCGGCATCTATTAATGATGGTTGCAGCATCCTGGGATCCTGGAATTGTCATTGGCAACCTTCCTGGGGAGCTCCTGATAGCAAAGCCAATGGGGGAAGCAGGATTCACTTAGAGACTGCATGATTCACTTAACAACTGTAGTGATTCGTTTAACAACCATGGTAAAAAAAAGTCATAAAACAGGGCATGACTCCCTTAACTGCCTTGCTTAGCAATAGAAATTTGGTGCTCAATTACGGTGTTAAATCAAGGACTGCCTGTACTGAATAAGTACTGTATTCAAAAATATTATAGATTTTTTAAAAAATTCAGCTCTAGATGTGTAAGAATTATAGAATCAGTCTCAGGATGTTGCTACTTTCCATATCTTTCAGTAGCAAAAGATGCCTATATTTTTCAGTTTCAGTTAATAATTTTTCCTGCTATTATCAGTTTGCTTTATATTGACAAATTTCATGTATATGAATGGTATTTTCATGGAGAGAGAGAAAGAGGGAGGGAAAGAGGGAGGGAGGGAGGGAGGGAGGAGAGAGAGAGAGAGAGAGAGAGATCATAACTCAGTGTCATAGCACATATCGTTTGATGCGATGTTTCCAGACTTAGAAAAATAGAACCTATCAGTGTACATAATACAGGACTAAATGGACCAGTTATTTAATACAGTATAAAGCAGCATCAACATTTGCTGAATGTAAAAGATACAAAGTAGAAACTTCTGTGTTATGTCTGAGCCCCAGAACTTGTAATTGTCATGCATCACTGTCTGTCTGGCAGCCATCTGCTTAACCGGAACTTCTGAGGTTTCTTTCTTTGGGTCAGACTTTTTTTCTCAAAACACATTATTTAAACTAGCCTTTTCTCCCTTGGGGCTTGCCAGATACATTGCAATCTAATTCCTGTTGGCCCTATAAAACAGAGCAGAACAAGAGATCCATGTCATATGGGTTTTGTGGCATATGGTTTTTAGTGGCCTGGCCTGGCCGTGCTGGTGGGAGTCAGCAAAGGGAATGTGAAAAGGAGAGGAGAAAGCTCAGTTCTGGTCTTGCAAGGCAGCTGTGCTGTCACAAGGCAGACGAACTGACCTGGCTGCTAATCAGGGCGGTTGTGGGAGATGTCGACATAGCAGTCCTATTGTTCCAGCCTGATATTCAAGTGTGGGAGGAAGCTGAGGAGAGAGAGGGAGGGAGGGAGGGGAGGAGAGAGAGAGAGAGAGAGAGAGAGAGAGAGAGAGAGAGATTGCAAAATGGAGTGGCTGAGAGAAAAGTTGGAGAATGAAATTACATGAATGTGTAGAACAGCTGGTGCTTCCTGGTCAGGGAAGGGAGAAGAAAGGTCCATGGGTAGCTTCCCTGGAAGAATGAGAGTGAAGACCCAGAGAGAAGACATCTTCACCCAAGACAGGAAAATGGAGCCAGCTGGCTGCAGACAGCATCTTCACCTTTCAAGGCCCAAGATAGAAAGGAGAGGTTTGTTGGTCATTGGCAAAGCCCTGGTCTCCGAGGAAGGACTGGGCCGAAGACCCTGAGAGAGGTTCTTTCCTCAGTGAAGAAGCAGTGGATGTTTGGCTGAGCAGATCCAGGAGAAAGTCAACTTGTGCTGAGCACACTACAGTAAATCCAGCTGTTCCTTTCTTCTCCCTCTCTCTTGATAAGCCAGAAACAAGGGAAGCAAGATGAGGTAAAAGTGGAAGAGAGCAAGAGAGGCATAGGCTCTGGGAGAAAGACCTAGGATGCTATTTGACACTGGGTGAACCTCAGGATTGTATATACCCCGGGAAAACATGTTGTAAATAACCTCACCATACAAGTAGTCAGGTACGACCACAATTGAGCCCAAAATTTCTGTTGCCAAGCAAGACATTGTTAGGTGAGCATTGACCTGGGTTCATAATTTGATTGTCATAGATCTCTTCATTAAATAGCCAGTTTTGGGATTTCTCCACAGGACTTTTAGGCCAACGTCTTTTTGAGAATTGACACTCACAGAAGGAATAACAGGAAGAGAACATCTGGTAACAGCAACAGTAAGAGAATGAAAACATCTTTTGGAGGATAGAAACTGCTAAAAAAAATATCTGTGACCATATATGGTCCCTTTTTTCACATTACCCAAACAGCCTCATTATAACGTTTGATGTTTGTCATATGCTATCCAGCTGGGCAATTTAACTCCAGTGTTTTAAACAAAAAGCTAAATAAAATCAAAACCAATCATTTAAAGCTCAAAGAAAATATTGTCATTTTCCAAAATAATAAATTGTGAACTTATCAGAAATTAATGTCACAATTATTTGTGCACTGCAGGTATTAGAGTAAATTAATATGCTGGGAAATGCAAGATCAGTTTAACTCAGAGCAATTTCAGAGAGGCTAATGTAGTCTTTTAGTCTACAATATGTCTAATACGCTAATATGTCTGATTAGCAAACACACACAAACAAATAAATATGATTCAAAATGCATTTCAGAAAAGCAAGCAGAATAACAAGCAATCATCATTATCATCATCTGATCATCATCATACTGAGTGTTGTGAGTGTCTAGAGTCACCTTTGGAGAGATGGGCAAAGGTGACTCTAGACACTCACAACACTCAGTATGATATATATAACAAGTTCAATAAATAAACCCCAAAACCTCATTCTAAAGATACCATTACTGAAAAACTGCAGAAAAATTAAGCATTAGGTATTACACATTAATAATTGCTTATACTAGTAGATTTTTTAAAATATATATTATAAGCAATTATTAATGTGTAATAATTCTGTAATCATTCTGATGCAATCAATGCCATGGTTGCAGAAATAAGTACTGAGAAAAAAAGTGAATGGACAACTACAAAATGTGTTTTCAGAACATCATATGTTGAATTGCAAAAGATAACTTTCCGAGAAGAGTCCAAAAGTGAAATGCAAGATTCCTACTGGGATTAGAAATCCAAAGAAATGAAAGTCAGAAAGCCAGAAAATATCTGTCCAAGTACTGCAAGGAAATGTAGTGCTAATTTCATCGTTGGGATTCATACAATCAGATAACTCCTTCTAAAATGAAACAAGAAAGGAAGCTACTTTCAAAATAAGTTGGGGCAGATTGAGAAGGATGATGAGCAGTGATGTCCTAAACAACTCATTAATGTATCTTCATGCAGGGACAAACAAGGAATGAACTGAGCCTCCAGGCATTGCACCAGCACATCTAGCTAACAGCAAACAAAGACTGTCATTTTTAAATGGATGATGCTGTTGTTGGAAATAAACAACAACATTGGAACAGAATTTCTAACCTCTTTCCATATTAATAGAGAAGAATCCCTTTAAATAACAAAAGCTTAACAAGAGAACACTGAATTTATTCTATTCTATTCTATTCTATTCTATTCTATTCTATTCTATTCTATTCTATTCTATTCTATTCTATTCTATTCTATTCTATTCTATTCTATTCTATTCTATATTATTATTTCCTCAAGAAACTAGCATGATACTCTGCCAACAAATGGTGCTTCTGAACAATTTGGCTCCAACCTATCCCTGAATATCTTCATTCCTAGGGCAAAAGTACAGGAAATGTTGAAGGAAAAGTCTTCATCATGGTTCAGTCCAAGCAGGGAATAAACAACATGGTGACTGCTTTAGAAAGAAGGTTGTAGTTTATTGAAGAGGAGAGCCAGACAGAAAGATGACTCTGGAAGAAAAGAGAGACAGCACATGTAGGGAATGGGTTTTTATACCCTCTGGGGCTCTTGAGGTTGTTTCAGGAAAAGTCTTCATCAATACCATGACAACACAACCAAACAATATGAAACTCTTGACTCTCCAGCATCTGGGAATGTGTGAGATTTCAGTGAACAGAATGAAATAAAAATAGCCAGCTTGACAAGGGGATTACCCAAATGTTCCAAACATTTTTGTAACCACTATAATAAGAAGCTTTCAAAATGCAAACACTTCTCATTTCATTATATCCAATGACATACTTGAAATCTTCAGAAGCAGAAAACCAAAGGTTTACTTAATTTGACAGTGGAACTAGATCCCTAGATACCGCACATGTGCAAGTTTGCTCTCCTGCCACTCACTTCCAGCTGTGTGGCCTGGTTCCTAACAGGCCACAGACCGGTACCGGTCCGTGGCCCGGGGGTTGGGGACCCCTGCTTTAAGGTAAATTGGCACAGGATTGCAGTCTTATTAAACTAGATTTAGATGCCATATCCAGATAACCAGGGAAGATCAGGGTTGTAGATAGACTCAGATTTAAAAATCAAAAGTCAAAAATCAGAAGTCAGTAGTAAACAATTGCTACATCGTTGCCAAGAACAAAACATGGATGTGCCCTTTCAGTCTTTAGGAGTCCTGCTCAGGTCAAAAGAAACTTCCCCTTTATTGGGGAACCCACTTGATCCAAGTTCTACTTCTTAGGGAGTCTAGAGAAATACTGTAGCCTTATTCTCCATTAATATGGAGGCTATGAGCCTGAAAGGTAGCTGGTATGTGATTGTTGGGTGAGGCTAAATTAGACATACTTCAATAACAGGAGACAATTGACATTGATACTGTGTGCTTTTCTGGCTGAAAAAAAATGATACCAACAAATATAATAATATTGATTCTCTGTCAAATTTATAAAAGTCTGAAGAAGTCACTTCATTTTCACATCTAAATAAGCATTTTAAAATCAGAAGCTCTAACTAGAGATATTTTAAAAATGTGAATCTCACTGCATATTCAGTGGTAATTCTCAAGAAAAGTTAAGCATGATCAGACCTGGTTGACACTTAGATGAGTGATCATCAAGGAATTTCTGAACTTTCCAGGGAAAGGATGACCATCAGGGAATTCCAAAACACTTCCATATTTTGCTGAGAAAAATGCACGGAACGGGTTCTTCCTCACACCTACGTTAGTTTTCCCCCAATCTTTCAGCAGGCAGAAAACTCCACTAGCATAAATTTTGCTGCCCCATTAATTTATGATAAGGATAAGGATTACTAGATTTTCACTGCTTTGTTTTCCTCCCCATCCCCCCCCATCCTATCTTAACTTCTTAATGGATGATGGGACTGGCACTAAGAAAGAGATTCGGGACGAAGTTAATTTTGAGAGATGACTAAGCCAGCAGGTTTATCCTTCTTCCAAAATTTACTCAGGTCAGCTACAAGTGTTTTGTGTGGGCAGTGGTGGGATTCAGCCAGTTCACAACAGTTCGGCAGAACCGGTAGCTAATTTTTTGTTGCCCAGGCCCAGAATGGACTTCCAGAAGCGGCATCCACACAGATGTTCACATATTTGAATCCCACTACTGTGTGGGGGGTATACTGATACTGAGCCCCACCATCAGCCAATGTCAGTTGGCGATCAGATTCCTTTCCAGAATAACAATATTTTCGAATAGCACTATTCAACTTTTGTTCAACCTTTGCTCTTTATCCAAAAGACTTATTGTCCTTTTTAGAAATCTCTCAAAACGTGGTTTTCCAACAAGCCAGGGGATTCCTTGGAAATAGGGAGAGGTGACATGGCTTTACAGTATTCTGTGTGAGTTAAACACTCTCCAGCAGTTTTACTTCTAGGTGTGTTTTGTTGTTTTTAACGATTAAGAAGGTTTTATTGTTTTGTCTTATCTTATGTCACCCAGAGCCTCATTTGTAGATGGCTGTATAAATAAATAAAAATTAAGTCCAGTGATGAGCTGGTACCAGCTGATTCTCAAGCTCCTTTTGAGTAAAGTTTGAAAGCTGTGAGGGAAGAGCACTAAAAGGAGGCCAAGGAGTCACTGGCAGATGTAAGCAGAGTTGTGTTATGAAGCAACTGAGATCCTTTTGATTTTACAGTGTTGCTCTCCCCTTCTGCTGCTGGTCAGAGTGATGCAGGTATCTGACCTGGCGATTGGTTTGAAACCTGACAGGTACATAGGAGAACCTGTTTCAAAGAAATAGACATTCCTGCTACAAAAATAGTCCTAGAAGATGATGCCTTGAGACTTCAGGAGGGCGGCTGAGACCTGAACCAGCCTGAACCAGCCAATGGGTGTTGGGTAACCTTCCCATTTGCCACCCATAAAATAGTCAGTGATGTGCATCAAATTGAACTCATGTATTGGGATAAATGGGAAAGCGCTACTTTAAGCACTACGTATGCCTGTATCGAAAGCAGCCTTGTAGAGGGTGACATTAACCTTTTAACTCTTATGCATTTGGATTGCACATACTAATTTAAATACTTAATAAGCCAGTTTTTCCTACTGGTAAATAAAAAAATCTTGAATGTTAATAATTTAATTGTATAACCTAACATGAAGATCTCTCTCTCTCTCTCTCTCTCTCTCTCTCTCTCTCTATCTATCTATCTATCTATCTATCTATCTATCTATCTATCTATCTATCTATCTATCTATCTATCTATCTATCTATCTATCTATCTATCTATCTATCTATCTATCTATCTATCTATCTACACACACATACATACATAGAAACACACACACACACATATATATATAGACTCACACATGACATGAAGATATATGTATTGTAGTTGACTTTCTTTTTGCAATTGCTTGTATACAATAAACATAAATGTAAAAGAATCATTAACTTCATTCAACTTCAAAAAAACCTTTTTCCTAATTTAAATTAATTTTGATTCTACTTATTATTTTAAATATTTTATCCATCCATCCAGAAATGTGTGTCAAGTACCTTTCTTCAAACCAAGTTTTCTTATTATGGCTGTTCGCTATATTTATGCAGCTTGCATTTATAATGAAGAAATAGTTTTAAAAATGTTTTAGATTGACGGAAACACTGATGCACATCACATAAAGTTTTTTTCACGCTTCCCAAAGATTGGAACCCTGTGGATAGGATGTAGCAGATGGGATAAATGACATTTCCCATGACTCAGGGCTAATGTGCAAGCTGTCAGTTGACCCTGGAAGTCTGGGAAATGCTTAATAAATCTATCAAGTGTTGCCACCTTTTGGAAAAGAAAGGAAAAGAGAAAAGGAAACCATACAAAGAGAAGAGACGCAAATATAAATTTTATACACACACACACAAACACACACACACACATCCTTTATAACACTAAAAATGCGAATCCTGGGAATATACATATTAATAAAATTTACAAGAAAAAGCGAACACCAGGATCAAAGTAAACAAGACTGTTTAATATAAACAAGCCTGTAAATAAAAAAGCACTAAGCTTTCGTCGGCCAGACTGCCGACGTCGTCAGAGTTGGAATAGAAGGCGATCTGGGAGCTGGCCTATATAGCCGCCTGCCTCTGCGCCCGGCTTCTCGAGTGCGTCATCGGCCCATTGGTTGTATTAGTCCGCAATGCGCTGAGTTGATCCGCACCTGGCAATCTGCCAGTGGCCCCGATGGTTGCCTTCCGATGGTTGCCTTCCGATTCTCCTTCGCTTTTCTAGCATGTGTACGGGCGCTCGGGGGGTGGCTGTCCAGCTGCCTTTGCTCCTTATCTCCCTCCCCTCCCATTTTGGAGCGATCTCTCAACCTGCAATTCAGACGCCCTGTGAGGCTGTCGTCCTCCCCCAAGGCCGCCGTTGTCTCGCCCGTAGCTCCCTCGCCCCAACCTTGCGAAGGACAGCCATTCGGGCATTCCTGCTCTCTGTTTCCCCCCCCCCTTTACTCTTTCCAAGCTGTTTCCGTATGTCCGTTTCCAACACCCGATTGTGACACCTCGTTAGTCTATCGTCTCCTCCCATGGAAGTCATTGCCGCCTTACCTGTAGCCCTATCGCCCCAATCCTACAGGGAGTTATCCCATTGTTGTGACTCCTGGTCCCCCACCCCTTTTTTTACCGGTTCGCTGTCCTCTCTGAGGATCGCCGCTTCCGCATTTGTAATTCCATCGCCCTGCTTTTGCAAAGGGCAGGCTGACCGTCTGCTCTGTGGATCGCAGCGTTGTCTCTCCCACCTTCTGAGGGTCTGGTAAGCCGGTAGGAGATCTATAGGCCGGTTAATGGAGTTCTCATCAGAGAGCCAGGCTTCTTTAAGAAGGTGGCCACCCTTGATGGTCTCATGAGATATGGCCTGCGCATTGTCCAGATCGAATGTATGATCAAGGCTGGCCATATGGGCCCACACTTGTGAGCGCTGCTCCTGCCTTTTAATTGCCAGTTAATGTTCATGGACCCTAGTCCTTAGCCTTTTGGTTGTTTCCCCAATGTAATTGCAAGGGCAGTTTTTGCAAATGATTCTGTAAACTATCGAAGATCTTTCCTCATTGGGGAGTGGCTCTTTGGGATGCATGATCTTAGTTCTTAGGATCTGCTCTGGTCTATGGGCAATGCTCACATTGTGGGGGGCCAGCAGATGTGCCGTGGCCTCAGAAACACCACAGATGTAAGGAAAAGTTATGTGTGTGGCCGATGTTGTTGTTGCCCCAGAATGTTGGACCCTGTGAGGTTGGTGTGGTCTGCTATAACATCTCACAAATTCTGTGGGGTAGCCATTGAGCCTGAGGATGCGATACAGATGTTTTTTCTCTTCAATTTTGGCTCTACCTGTGCTGCAGTGGGAATTGACTCGTTTGAATAAAGTCCTGACACAGCTAATTTTATGTGCTACAGGATGATTGCTCCTGTAGTGTAGTGTTCTGTCAGTGTGAGTGGGTTTACGATAAACGGACGTGCATAGTGAGCAGTTAGGCTAACAAGTACATCCAGAAAGGCAAGTGCCTTGGGTCTCTTCTTCTGCCATAAAATGGATGTCTGGAAATACAGAGTTCAATTGTCCCAAGAATTTGGAACTATCTCGTCTTTTGATGATTACAAAAGTATCATCCACATAGCGTGCCCAAAATTTGGGGTGGTACTTAGCCATAACTATCGTCTCCAACCGCTGTAACACCGCCTCCGCAATAATGCCTGAGATGGGGGATCCCATCGGCGTCCCTTTTATTTGTTCGTATGTGATGCCCTGGAAGGTAAAGTATGTTTTCAGGCATAAGGATAGCAACTGTACCAAGTTGTCAGTATGGAGAGAATCTGGATGCTGTTCTTGCTCCTCTTGTAGGTGGTCCTTTATTACCGTGACCGCCAGATCTTGGGGGATGGAGGTGAAGAGTAAGGTAACGTCAAACGAGATCATTACCTCATCTTTCTCTATCCTTAGGGGCTTTATTCTCTCAAGGAACTCCTCAGCGGATTTCACCATGGTCTCGTTGTTATCGACCAGGTGACCAATGCAACTGCTAAGCCCTCAGGACTAGCCAAATGGAAATGGACGTACGGAAATGGCTTGGAAAGAGTAAAGGGGGGGAAACAGAGAGCAGGAATGCCCGAATGGCTGTCCTTCGCAAGGTTGGGGCGAGGGAGCTACGGGCGAGACAACGGTGGCCTTGGGGGAGGATAACAGCCTCACAGGGCATCTGAATTGCAGGTTGAGAGATCGCTCCAAAACGGGAGGGGAGGGAGATAAGGAGCAAAGGCAGCTGGACAGCCACCCCCCGAGCACCCATATGTGCGCTAGAAAAGCAAAGGAGGATCGGAAGGCAACCATCGGGGCCACTGGCAGATTGCCAGGTGCGGATCAACTCAGCGCATTGTGGACTAATACAACCAATGGACCGATGATGCGCTTGAAAAGCCGGGCGCAGAGGCAGGCGGCTATATAGGCCAGCTCCCAGATCGCCTTCTATTCCAACTCTGACGACGTCGGCAGTCTGGCCGACGAAAGCTTAGTGCTTTTTTATTTACAGGCTTGTTTATATTAAACAGTCTTGTTTACTTTTATCCTGGTGTTCGCTTTTTCTTGTAAATTTTATTTTTATATATACAACAACTCTATGAGGAAAATTAAGAAATATTGACTGGCCCAAAGCCACCAAGGGAACTCATGTGGCTAGAAGTGGACCTGAATCATGGGCTCCCCGGTCCTAGTTCAATACCTTAGTAAGTATACCACATTCAAACCCTGCCTGTTCAATTCAATGGGTTGTGCAACCCATAGACAGGATTCTTTAATGATTCTTCAAGAAGTGAGGCCAATATATACATTTGCCTATTCTGAGTAAACAACACAGTCGGAAGTGGATTGGCTGAATGGGTGGCTGAAATGATAAATGCCTCACTACAAGAGATAGATCTTGCAAGAATCTATGATAGATTTATTAAAGAACATTCTCCTGAAGGATACTTGACCATTCCCTAATATTCCATTTTTGAGATTCTTGCTCATGAAATAATTTCTCTACTTCAGATTGAATGAAATGGTCTCCTCTCTTTTAAAAGGTGAGCGCCTCATTTGGGATTTTTTTTCTAAACATGACCCAGATGTTGAGAGTATCCAGGAGGCCAGTATTCAGGAGGGCCCTTTCCTAAAATATGCAGATCTAGTCAACATGACACTTACATATTATGTAATATCACTACAAAACTGGATTCTTACAGTGCACTTCACACAGCACTGCCTTTAAATTCTTTGGAAACAACTGCCTAAAAAATATTGTGCAAGCATCCATACGTTAACAAATCGTCATGGAGGACAGATCGTCATGGAGAAAATCTATTTATGTGTCTACTAAGAATTGACACCAACTTGATGGCACATAATCATTCAATACTTTAACAAGGCCAACTATAGAAAGCAGACTCTCTTCCAGAAAGAGCTATCTTAGCTTCCAGAGTAAACACTAACCACTGGTTATGACCTTTACAGCTCTGAATGATTTAGGACTATGATATTTTAATGACTAGCTTATCTCATACGATCATGTTCAGAAGCTCTCTTGTTACACCCAACAATTTTTGAGATTCATTTTGAAGAGGATCATTTATGCCTAAGCTTTGGAATATCCTTCTCAGGTCTGTTTCACTTCTTCATAACAATTTTTCAGAAGCAAACAATACAGCTTTATAGAAAGGCCTTTGTTGTTTATTCCTCCCTGTTATTTGTGTTCTGGGGTTGTTTTTTTAGTTACTGCTTTGTGTTTTCTGTGTTTATGCACTAAAGTCATTTTAAAAAATCTTTTTTTTAAAGAGCTTCCTAGAACTGTAGAGACTTTGTGGAGTGTACAGTAAAAAAAAAAAAACACAATAAACTGCAAAAACCAAAGCTTAATATTTGTTATTCCTAATCCTTACAACACTTAAGAGATTTATCTATGACGTCAACTTTTAAATAGTAACGATTGATTAAACTGCAAGTTTCAGTTCCATTGTTTATTTGATCATAAACTGGAAATTATAAAGTCCACTTCATAAATACTATCCAGAGAGCATAAAGAAGTATTGCAAACTAAATAACATTTTTATAACCAAGAAGAGTTCAGAATACATCAGCTACACTTAAATAGTTCACAACCAAACTTTGGCCCAGCTACTTTACGGCAGGGGAAACTGAGACTGAGGGGGATGATGTGGTAGTTCCAAAGCCCATACAAGAGATGAGCTACACTCCAAACACAGAACTCTGATCAGAAGCCTTTTGAGAAATTGTTAATTAATTGAGCTTCTGCCCACAAGAACTCTAATTCTAATTCTAATTGGTGAATTCAAGCTTCCTGGGTGTAGGAGGTAGAAAAGAAAGTTGCAGGATCCAATCTGGGTTGGTCACTGGGACCAGACCCAGTGACTGGTGACCAACCCACATTGAATCCTGCAACATTATCCTGGGACACATATATTCGCTTTCATTCGCAAGAAAAGAAAGTGCTTAGATTGGGTTTGTCTCTCAGATGCTTCTGAGGTTGGGATAACAAGAAGCTAGAACAAAGGATAATTGATAATAACAGAGAGATAGATAACAATAGAATTCCTACAAATATAATAATTGGAAATAGGAATTTCAACCCCAAGTTGGAATCACTCTTTATAATAAAGTGTTGTATGACATTTACTCTGATATATTCTAATATTGTTCACTCAGTAATTCCAAAAGACAAATGCAAAAAAAAAAAAAGGGTGGTGGTGGTGGTGATGGTATTGTGGATGGAGTGTAATTGAAACTCTGATTTATGTCTTTCTATATTCTTCATTTCATTTTCACAATATGTTTTGAACCCTATAATTTGCAAAATCTCTGTCGGCTGAGAAGATCTTTATTTTATGTGTGGATTCAAATTCTAAAGCAGCATGCCAGATCACAAAATTCTATTGGGCTCTTTAGGGAATAGCGAAGTGTAATGAAATACTGCAGAAAAAACATCATATTTTTATTATTTTATTTATTAAAAATTTTATACCGCCTAGCTCTCCTATAAAATGACTTTGGGTGGCTTACAAGTTATATAAGTTCTTTAACATTATGTTACTTAACTGTATTTGAGTTTGATTTTGTTGTCTAAATTGTCTGTTTAAGGGGTGAACTTGAATACTGATTACTGACCAATACTTCATAGATTCTGGAGGTGTAGCTGGGTAAATTACTATAAAAATGTAATTAATGTCCTCTCCCAAGGAAAGAATTTTATTCTGGGCATCTCCTCTGAAAACCATAATCCTTTCATTGTCTTTGAACGCAGGGAAGGAAGAAATATTGATTTGTATAGACTTAATAGATTTCTATGGATTCTTTTCATAATTTTTGTATTATCCTATGACATGTTGGCATTGCCTTTTGGGCATATTGGCTGAATCTTCAGTTCTGCTTTAAATCCCCTGTTTACTAATTATTGTTTACTAAAGTGTTAAGAGTTTTTAATGTGTAATCTCTTGGGGAAAATATAGTCCTTTTGGGGACTGTAGGTGTGCCAAATTCATCGCAAAATCCTAAATTGTGCTGTGTACACATTGTGCCAGAGTAACATAATAACTGCGCGTGCACATGTGTGGATGTGTGTGAGTCTTTCAGAACGAAAGAAAAAAAGAGGAGGGAGTGAAACTTTGATCTGTCCCAGCTTTGCTTATATTACTTCGTGACATTTGTGAGGAAGGCAGAATGAGAGAGAGGGAGGGAGAGAGGGGGAAAGACAGAGAGAGAAAGAGAATGTATGAGTTATAGCAAATGCTCTTTATATAGTCACAAAGTTGGAAGAAAGTTACCACCGCTATCATTTGGAGTCATCCAATTATAGT
This sequence comes from Azemiops feae, assembly GCA_023970755.1. Taxonomy (NCBI): domain Eukaryota; kingdom Metazoa; phylum Chordata; class Lepidosauria; order Squamata; family Viperidae; genus Azemiops; species Azemiops feae. Next base: position 1,234,323 of record JALGBA010004174.1, on the reverse strand, counting down.
GCCGTGTGTGTGTGTGTGTGTAGAAAACAACTAGTGTTTACAATGCCGTCTTTTGATGAGGTTTTAAAACAGGCTGGAGACTTTGGAAAGTTTCAAAAGAAGGTCTTCCTCCTCCTCTGCCAGACTGGCATTACCTTCTCCTTTCTATTTGTTGGGATTGTATTTCTGGGACGAGATCCCGAGCAATATTGGTGCAGGATCCCTGGTGTATCTGAATTGAAGAAGCAGTGTGAATGGACACTTGAAGAGGAATACAACATTACCATTCAAGCCTCAAGCCTGGTGAATTCTTCGCAATGTAAGAGGCATGACATAAAGTGGAATAACACCAGGCATAATTGTACGTATCCACCGGCTCATCTTACCAACAACTTTGCCGATGAGTCATTTACTACATGCCAGGATGGCTGGTTATTCAAAAAACCTCACTCAACTATTGCCAGTGAGGTAAGTAAAGGCAATGTTATCCAGAAAATTACGTTTATTTGCATAAGGATATGAAATAAATGTTTATTATTAATGCAAGTCAATAAATTGTATAGATATACAGTATATAAAGTAATACATTGTAGAGTGTAAAAATAAATTTGATATTTGGATTAAACAGGGTTCATTTCCTATTTTCTACACAGTGCAAAAGTGTCGTGGATAATATTAGCCTTGTTTCATTGCCTTTTTGAAATAAGTTATATCTGGAGAGAAAGAGAGAGAGAGAGACAGAGAGAAAAAGACAGAAGAATGGAGGAATGCTATTATAGATGTTGGTTTGAATATAGGAATGGGAACAACTTTGAAAATTGAACATAGTTGCACTGACAGACAATACTGTCTCAGTTACAGAGTTGTGCCTTGGTCCTCCAGATAAATCAGATATAATTTTTCATTTGAATACATTTTTTTTTAAATGTATCCCATTGACGGAGCAGGTCAAAGGTAATAGATTCTTTCCCCAGCATCTCCCTTTTAGGAGGTTCCATGTAGTATAACAGGTGAGATCTTTTCCTTGAGTCTATAGAAGAACATACTGATTGAGCTAAGTGAACAGCTAGCCTTAGCTAGACTAAAGCCATTTTCTTTTAGTTTTTAAATTCCCACCAAATTTCAGGGCAGTTCAGTAGCATTTATTTTAGTGCAATCTTGGCAAAAATATGAGGTGGGAAGAAACAGGAAGCAACAGCTAATAGCCAATGCATTTTCAAGACATAACTAGTGTGCCTAGCACAAACTATTACTTAAAACTACCTAGGCAGTTTACACAAAACCAAATTTATAGTAGCAGCTCAGTTGTTTGGCATGGACTGAAAGTCAACAAATCTTTTTTTTCCCCAACAAGTTTTATTGGTATTTTTAGTTTTACATCAATGTGCCTTAAGAATCTCCGTGGAGATAGGGTGATCAATCATCCAAAAAAACAACAATATAATCAAACATAGATAATTCAATAATTCCTTAACATTACTTCTCTGTTTCCCTCAAGCTAAAACCTAATATTAATACATATCTAGATAAAATTCAATCATTATATATAAAAAACAAAAATGTCGCTAGTAATTCACATATCAATCAAAATCCTGTTTTTAGGTTGAACTATTTTAAAACCATTTTACATTTTAGCCTAAAATAAACACATAAGTTACATTTCGGGTCCCTCAATTTCCCATAGAACAATAACAATTTCTAAAACACATATATAGTATAACTATTATATTTTAATACTTCTCTCTTATATTCTATTAAATATATATTTTATAAGTCAATCCAAATCTCTAAAAGTTCCTCAATTATTTTAACCTAGTTAGATTAATGCATTTCTAGTTAACATTCAATCATTGTAAATAAAAATAACAGTAAAGTCACCAAATCTTGAAACAGATTTTGAGTGTGAAGAAATACATAATCAGGTGTTAAATGGCTGGAGGGGGAAGGAAAGTAAGAGAAGAGAAAAAAGAGGGGCTGCTCATATGAGCTATGATGGAAACGCATTTGCTCTTTATGGATGGTCATTAATTCAGGAGATTCACAGACTACTAAAATTGCAGAACTGAGTTCAATTAACTAGGGAAGACCCTTCAGATAAGGGTCTTATGTCGGCCTTATGGGTAAACTAGATAGGAATCACAGCCAGGTAAGCTAATTTTACTTTATTTAAAGCAACATTGATGGAATCTTGCAAATCTGAAAGTACAATCCTCTCTTCTGTCTCCTTTACAGTCCTGAGTGGGAGGGTCTCTTCTAAGCCTCTTGCCCCACCTACTCTACAAATGTAGGCTATGCTGTCTCTTATCTGACCGTTCCCTTGGCAGCATTTCTTGGCCCAGTTTCTCAAGGTCTTTCCCACATACCATTACACTCGGTGACCTCAAAAGTAAGTCTAACTGAATGCATTGGGGCTTACTTTTAAGTAGGCTTGTATCAGATTGCGCAGAAGATTGGGCTACACGCCAAACCACATGGTGATAAAAAAAAGCAATAACTCTTTTCATTAAAAAAAAAATAGAAATAGTAGCTATTGACCTGCCCAGCTATGACTGGTGCACAGAGGATCCTCATGAGATGCAAGAAGAAAGCATGGCAGTCTATATATTATACACTGCATCTTTCTCTTAGGCAGAAACTTCACAAAATGTCTTAAAAACATAATGGACTAACAGAATAATGAAAAGAATTGCTTTATAAGCAACATCCAAAATAAACCCTATCAGCACCATACAAAACCAAAACCAGTGCAGCCATAAAAGATATAGTAAGTAGAAAGAAAATTGCAGGAAGCTACTGGGTAAAATATGCAGGTTATTCCACTAATCTTATTTGTAATTTGAAAAACAACTATCATAAATGCATGCTTCCTAGGTCCCATGACAAAGTTTACAAGAAGGAAGCATGGAGCATGCCCTCCCAATGAAACAGGCAATGTTCTTGGAAAGGCAGTCCTTCAAGTACTTATGTACCCATTACTACTCACATCCTGCCTTCTGGACCTACTGAAGCTTCCAGATGGTCTTCAAGGGTAGCCCCAAGTACAGCATATGGTAATAATACAGTCAGGAGATGAGAAAGGCATGAGTGACCATGAACAGAGCTTCCCAGCCCCCCAAAATGAGCACAACTGGTATAAAAGAAGCCATTGTGCAAAGCCCCCCCTCCCACATTACAGATGAAACCTGCTCTTCAAGCATGAGTCAGGAGTCCAGCATGAGTCCAGATTGTGCATCAAATTTGAATGGGGCACTGCCACCTCATGCAGAAGCAAAGGTGGGGACACTTTAGATCCCAGATCCAGGGGATTCATAAGCATTTATTCTTGGCAAGGCTGAACCACAGCCTCTTCTTCCCCTCTCAGATTCTTACAGCCTCCAGACACTGGGACAGAATAAAAGTAATGAAAGATTCAATCCTATCATATTACATTTGTGGTTATTGACTAAAGCCATTTTTTTTTGTATGGGAACAAATGTACATGTGTATATTTATATTATTTTGTGTAAATATTACTTCTTGTACTTTACTTCTTATTCCTGCCAATGCATGCTTTAGATAAATAAAGTAGTAGCAGTTTTACGGGAACAATCCAGCTGTGAGTGGGGTTAGAAAAGTGGGCAAGTGAAACTCATCTTTTCAAGTCTTATTGTGGTCCTTTCTGCTATTATTGTGTCAATTATTAATACAGAACTGAGGCAGCCAAAGATTTATTTAAAAGAAAAGATTGAGGTGTTAAAAGCAGTTACTTTTCTAGTGCGGCCTTCCCCCCACCTTGGCACCCTTTGGGATTGTTAGTTGTTCCCACCTTTCTGGTCTAAAGTCTGTGGCATCTTAAGAACAAACCTAGATCAGCTAAGTTTTAGCCATAATCTCAAGCCAACCCCACTGTAACACTCTGACTGAGATCATTTTGAGGCTGTGAACTCAGGAAAGCTGTTCTATCAGCATTAGAAAGATCAACTACCTTAAGCTAAACCAGACCATTCATTTATTTAGCTCTGTATTATTTCACAAAATTGTAGATGGACATCCTTTCCTGCAATTCCTGGAAAACGATAGGAACTGAACTCCTGGCCTTTCATGCACATGGACTCAGGGACTTGGCTTGTGACAGCAGCTCTAACCCTGACCTAAATAAACATCTCTAGTAAGGCAATGGGTCAGTTACTATGCACCAATAGGATTTCCTCTGTATGGGTGTTTTATTTATTTATTTATTTAAATTTCAGTTTAGCTCATGCAATGAAAGTCCCTCTCAATAGTGATTTTTTTTTTTAATGAAATAAACCTTCTGCTGGGAGGATTCAAAAACTGTCAGCGCAATTCTACGTGGTCCCAATTTTTGTCTCTTTCTCAGTGATTTATGGCTACTGATATTCATGCAAGAGAAAAGAAGAGGAAAGCCAGCTTGAATCATAGTTTAAGAAGATCAAATTAGGAAGTAAATCTGACATTGCCAGGCCATTCTGGTGACGCTGTAAATAACCAGTGCATCCTCTTCTCTCTTTTTTTGCAAGTTTATTTTTTTAGGGAATCCTCATTACATACACCTTTCATTAAAACATGTAAAACACAGAGCACAATCACAACACCAGGTGTGATGGCACAACAGATAGCTGTAATTGGACAAATTTGCATCATATGCTGGACAAGTTATTCATTTTGTTTTGCTGTAAAATGTTATTATGAATGTTTTATGACTTCATAATGATTCATCAACATAATTCCACTACCCTACTCTATTAACATTCATTGAAAAATCAGACAGCTAGGTGATCTTATAAAAATAAAACAATAAAAAAATCCTGAGGATTTCGTCAGGACATAACTCTCCCAGGACGTTGCATCAAATCCTGAGCTCAGATCCAGCCTCCTGGAATAATATCAGTTGTTTCCCCATTTTTCCTAATGAGAAGCAAGAAACATTTGTGAGAAAAGAGGAATTATTGCAACACGTGTTCCTGGCTTGTATTCCTACATCATCTGTATTTCCTTAATGCAGCTTCCCTATCATTCCATATCATAAAGGTAAACAATATACAGCTTACAGGTGGTCTTCCAGCCTTACTTTTTCAGCCATAACAGCACTCTCAGATTGTGCTGTCCATTATTAAGAGCAGAAATGTGATTATTGATAGCAGATGACTGAGCTCTGCATTTTTTTGCATATTTAGAGGAGCCAAAATAAGAGTATGAAGGTTGTGCCTGTCTTCTTTTGGTTTGCAATGTGTGCAGTTTGCATACTGTCATCTTCTATTGCTCTAACAAAGTCATTGGCTTAATTTTAACACAATGAAAAGTTATTTAATCTCAAATGTAGTAAGATTACTGCACAGTGTGGAGGTCTTTGTGGTATGCACACAGATATCTGACAGGCATGAGTGTGCCCAGCCCTTAACTCATGCCCCGGCAGATATATCAACCATCAATGACTCTGGAATGGCTTTAAGAGATCAGGGAAGGAACAAATCCTTTTTAGATGTTAATTCTCACGGAGGCATTCTCACTGGGGTGTTATTGTGATGCATTCTTAATTATCTTTTTTTTAATTTACTCTCTTGTCTCTCTCTTATCCTGGAAGACTGGAACATCACTTTGCAAAGCGATGCATGTGCTGAAGCTCATGAGTTCAGTATGATAAGTGGATGACAAATGGTTCATCTCTAAGAAAAGGGAGTGGGGAAGGGAAGAGAGCAGCATTAGATACATAAAGCAACAATAACACTATTACTTTTTTTTTCAAGACCTAAAACCCATTGTCCCTCTACTGAAACTTACAGTACTTTTACGCTTCCTTTTGCAGTATGACCTTGTCTGTGAGAACAAGTGGCTAATAGACATGACTCAGTCTATACTCAACATGGGATTTCTGGTAGGAGGGTTTGTTCTGGGATACGCTGCGGACAGGTAACATTTGCCTTTTGAACTATGACCTATGAACTATGACCTATGGACTGTATGGTCTTCCATGGCAAATAAGGCTATGTCGTGCAATATGTAGATGGAGAGAGAAATACTTTACAGATAGTCTTCCATTTATGACAGACAGTTGGCAAGTCAGTTTGGCCCCATTTTATGACCTTTCTTGCCACAGTGGTTAAGTGAATCATTGCAGTTGCTAAGTTAGTAACATGGTTATTATGTGAACCTGGTTTCCCCATTGACTTTGCTTATCAGAAGTTCACAAAAAGGGGATCACATGACCCCGGGACACAGCTGCCGTCATAAATATGAACCAATTAACAATCATCCGAATTTTGATCATATGATCACGGGGAGGCTGCAACAGTCGCAAGTGTGAAAACCGGTCATAATTCACTTATTTTCAATGCCATTGTAGCTCTGAACGGTCATTAAATGAATGATGGTAAATCGAGGACTACCTGTGTGTACTGCATGCTCCTCTTTCCCTCCCTCACACTCAAACTTGAGGAAAGGACTTTGAAAGCTTGCATTCATGTTTTGCAATAAAACGTATTTTTCTTTATTGTTCAAATAGGGAAAAGTGTGGTTTCTGCCCGTTGCAGTTTGCTAAGAAACCAAAGTATCCAAGCATTACCCTAGTCAGGGGTGGGCAACTATGGCCCCTTTACATCCGGATGGGAGTTGAAGTCCACAGGTCATAAAGGGGCCATAGTTGCCCACCTCTGATCTGACTGATGGACAGAGATTTCCACACTCTGGAGGCAAATTCAGACATAAAACAGATGGTCTGCTTTTCTGGTTCTTGTTCTGACAGCTACAAGTATTTAAATATAGAGGAGTAGAATTAAGCAAGATTGTGATGCTGCATAAGCTTTTGTCAAAGTTTTGTGCACTTTGACTCTAGTCTCTTGTTCCAAAGCCTTCCCTGATCTAAGAGATGTGGGCTACCAAAAGGTAACAAAGATGGCCAAAAACAAAATGTTTTTAGGGATTTATTGATTGTCATAGTATGTGGCATTAGTCATTCTACTAATATCTGGCAGTGCTTCTAGTCATTCTGGGACTCCTGACTATGTTTTCATCGTTTTCAGAGGTCCCAAGTCATAATTTTGAACCCTTAAGGCCCAAAGCAACAACAAAATAAATAGCTTTTGAGTATTTGACTAAAATACTAAAGGATAAAAACTTCCAACCCGCTGTGCTCCTTGTATGATAAATAGACAGTGTTAATTACAATCATTCATAGGTAGAAGAATGGATGTAATTTTCACATCCCCCATCTTCAACTTCTTACAGTTTAAAAGTGTAATCATTTTAAGGCACTTATCTTCACTAGTACAATCCTGATCTCTTCCAAAGACATGCACACACCCAGGATGTTGCAGTAATTAATACGTGGGAGGAGTAGAACTGGTGTGAGATACCTTAGCATTCAACTAAGAATTATTCATATTTAGAAGATCTAGTTCTATAGCAGTAACAGAATCCTATGCATGTTTATGCAGAAGATATTCCCAAATAGTTTTATGAAACAACCTAAGAAGTTAATCTAATAAAGGGAGTAGCAATGAACCACGTTGATTGAAGACCATGGAGCTTGTAATTGAATGTATCTGGGCAAACGTAGTAGAGCGTCTATAATCTGGGGGAAGAAGAGAAATTTCACGAGTGATTTTTAAAGTTATCTTTGCCTCCTCTTGGCTCCATTTCTTCTTTATTTATTCATTTATTTTGCTTCCCTTGACAGATTTGGCAGAATCACCATTTATCTCTTTTCTTGCTTTGGGGCAGGACTATGTGGCCTAATAGTGGCTTTTGCACCAAACATTATTGTATTTTCAATATTTCGCTTTCTACAAGGAATCTTTGGAAAGGGAACCTGGATGACAAGCTTTGTATTGGGTAAGGCATGGTGTGTTTTCCGTTGTTTCCCAATGCAGCTGGGGCAAAGTACAGAAGCCGAATAGCTTCATTGGATTTTATTGTAGAATTTGCTATAACATCATTCTGATGATGAAGGTTGGCTTCCTATCTTTTCTGCTGGAAGCACAGCTTGACTTGCGCAAGTGGCAGGAGGGTGCACATGTGCACATATGAGTGCCAGCCTACTGCTTGCGCAGGCCGGTTCCCCTCTCCCTCTCCCGGGCTGCCAAGCCATAAAGGTTGGGGATCGCTGACATAAGACGCTGGGAAAAAAATGTGCTATTACTTCAGTTATGATTTTTTTTATAATGGATCTCTTGTTTTCTTTCAAAGTTTTTTGTTTGTCTTTTTGTCAATTCAGTAACAGAGCTGGTTGGTTCAGATCACCGACGGGTTGTTGGAATTGTAATACAGATGTTCTTCACACTTGGAGTTGTGATTCTTCCTGGAATTGCTTACGTGATTCCCACATGGCAGGGGATTCAACTAGTTACCACACTTCCCAACTTTCTTTTCCTGTTCTATTACTGGTAACTCTGCCATTACTTTCCTTTTTCTCCCCCCACCCCCACAGTTATTTTTTCATGCGTTCATGATGAGTCCTATTTAAAGCAAGTAGCAGCTGTTTCTTGCAACAGAGCCTTTCCCAACTTAGTCTTTTCTAGAAGTTGAACTCTCAATGTATCTTCAGAGAAGTACATCCCAAAAATTATGAAAATCATGAGTCTAACACTTATTAATGGCACTAGATGGAGGAAAGCTAAAATGAGTTATTGTAATAAGCTGAGAATCATTTTTGTGTTGTGATTAAGACAATTTCTCTGTCTAAATCTCAGTCATTAGATAAGCTCTTATGACATCTACATTATGGGAGCAACAATAATGCTGACCTATATTTTGGAGTTGTTATATAGACTATTAATTTATATAAGTTTGAAATCTATAAAAATAATGCTTATCATTATTAATGAATAGCCATAAGTCATCATCCTTACTATGCCATGACTATACTCTATTAATATAATTGCTGTTCTTAATAATAAGATAATTAATGCGATCAGTTTAAAACAATCCTAATACCTAGTAAAAATGGGAGTACGTTTAAATATAAAGAAAATCAAATTCATGACAACAAGTACAGCAATCAGGTTTAAGATTTACAATGAAGTGGTGATTATCTTCAATCTTCTAAGATCATCTATCAAGAGGAAAGAAACTAGCAGTTAACAAATATGCTGCAGACTAGCAATTGATATAATAGCAATGAAGGCCATGGAAAATATATTCAGATGTTGGGATGTATCTTATATCCACAGAATTAGAACCATGGAAAAAATGTTCCCCCCCCCCATTTTCTTCTATGGAAGTAGTTTTCTTTTATGGAAGTGAAATCTGGACAGGGAAGAAGCAGGATAGAAAGAGGGTTTATGCTTTTGAACGTTGATATTGGAGTAAACTCCTGAGAAAAGCACAGCCAAGGGTCATTAAACAAATCAACTCAGAGATCTCACTTGAGGCACAGACTTAAATGATCAAACCCACCATCCGGTCAGAGCTGAAGAAGCTTCTCGGATGAGAAGTGAAGCGTCTTCAAAGAAAAACAAGAAAGTCCAGTTGCCTCTTGAAAAAAAGCATCTTTGGGACAACCATGACCTGAATCTCTATAGACATCTAGAGAAACTATCTATATGATCACAAGGAGTTGACACACACTTGATTGCATATAATCAAACTTGTTGATTATAAAGTGTTTGTAAGCCCTAGGTCAGGGGTAGGCAACCTTGGCTCTTTTATGCTGGCTCAGGAATTCTGGGAGTTGAAGTCCACGAGTCATAAAAGAGCCAAGGTTGCCTACCCCTGACCTAGGTAGAATTTCAGAGCCATCAAATTATGGGTATGAGTCACCTAATAATCAATAACAACTTCTAGCTTATTGTTGGAATGATTAGATTCATTAGTTTCACTGAGTTCAATTGCGCTGGACCTCTTGTTTCCTTATCATATGCAATATTGTTTATTGGCTCAGGAAAAAGTCCACAACATAATTAACCATCTCAACCAAACTAACACAAAAGAGTATGAAAGCTTTTGGAAGGATATTCCAAAAAGCAGGGGAGGGGGCTGAATTGCAAGAGTCATTTTCCCCAGCAAAAGAAGTTTTCAGGAGGGAGAAGGAAACTCTTGAGTGCCAGGAAAGAAGTGAAAGGCCTAAGAACTCATTAAGATGCTGATGAAGTTTTGGCATTCTTGCAGGCAATAAATCTAACCTGCTGACAGCTTGCCAACTCTTCCTCATTGGTCTCTCTTTTTTTTTTGGCAGGCTGGTCCCTGAATCTCCACGGTGGCTGATCACTCGCAAAAAAGGCAAGAAGGCCCTGCAGATTGTGCAGTCCGTTGCCAAGGAAAATGGACAAAGCCTCCCAGAGCATTTTTTAGAGGTACGGACTTTAATTTAATTTGTAAAATGTAATGTTATTGCATTACAACCCAGGGTGGTGTACGATACACTAAATTTAAAGTAAAACGATCCATGCAATAGACAAAGGGTGTCTGGAAGAAACAAACCACCATCTCACAAATCAAGCAACCCGCTGTAGCCCAAGGTCTGGGAAAAGAGCCAGAGCTTAAGGACTCATCTAAATATGGTCAAAGTGGGAGCCAAACAGATCTCTGGGGAGGGGAGCAATGTCATTCCAGAGGGCAAGTGCTATAACCGCAACAATGGCTAAAAAATGTTTACCGCTGTATCTTAAAGAAAGTATTCTGTAAAAATATCTCTTGTCACTTATTTAGACAAAGTCTTCCTATAAACCCACAGGCTGAGCCCTGCAGGGTTTCAAAGCATAGCATCCCCTCAGCACAGAAGTCCCGTAGTCAAAGCAAGAATGGCTTGTAGGTCACATGTGTATGTGATGCTAGCAGCCATCAAATTTCTTTGAGGTGTTACACCACCTAGCATTTAGGGAAAACTCCCCACCCACCCCCCTTCTGTTTTTTCCGTGGCTTTGAGCTGCCTCCCATTTCTCCTAGATTCCAGTTCAAATGGGAGAGCAAACTGAATGCCACTTGTAGCAGTGTTTTGATTCCCTTCCTCTGTCTCTTGCCTCTAACCAAAGCAGATGTTTATTAACAGAGCCCCACAGCGATTTCTTCTTACTCTTCTGGTTATGTCCTCACATGTTTTCTATACGCAGCTTAACCATTCTACAGTTGTAAATTCATTAATAAGATTACTCTCAATGGTTCTCTTCCTTTCATGATGGATTTTCTCAGTGAGATGGATTTTTCACACACACAGACACACACACACAGAGATACACACAGAGAGACACAGTTGTTGTTGTTAGTTGCGAAGTCGTGTCCGACCCATCGCAACGCCATGGACAATGTTCCTCCAGGTCTTCCTGTCCTCTACCATCTTCTGGAGTCCATGTAAGCTCAGAGAGACACAGAGAAATACATAATTCTCAATCTTGGTGATCCAGCTTCCTTCTAAGTACAAATAGGCAACTTCAAGAAGTCAGTTTCATTCGGTCCACTGCAAGATGAAAGGATTAATGTGATAGGGGTCTTTCCAACAACTACTTCTGTTTTTACTAACGTGGATGTCCTTGGCCAGAACTTGAAGGATTTGTTAAACTTTTCAGCAGAACATAGGCAGAGTGAATCCTTTTCCAAAGAAATGGAACTTGTCTGTTTTCAGAGAAGAAGGTGCAAGGATTTAAAATTCTGTTGTTGCTTTTTATGGAAAACATTGTTTTAGACAACATTTAACGATTTTTGGATAAACCCTAACAGACTTTAGATCACAAAGGAGTCTTGACAGATTGTGAAGGAAACATTTGCCAGAATCTCCCCATCAACAATCCCTCCCCAACAATTCTTGAACAACATTTATGAAAATAATAGACATTATACAGGCATCACTTGTCTTCTAAGAAAAAAAACCTTCTAAATTATAGTTAGTTTGTTCTAACTATAATTTCTAACTCAGTTCTAACTCCTATAGTTAGAAATTTATGGTATAGTTTGAGCAAGCCACTATCAAATTAAATTTTGGATTTTCCCCATTCCTAATAGTATATAATATTTCAAAAGGAGAGGGTTTATGAGCCTGCATTATCTGTCATTATATCTTAGTTTATCTTGTACAGTGCACTTAATTCCTTGCTTGGAAAATGTTGATAGTAAACTAAACTATTTTTTTTTAAAGAGAAATGGAATGGAAAGTTGGCTATTTTTGCAGTCTCTTAAAACAGCAAAATTATGGTCCATCCCACATTTCCAAGAAGAATGTACTAAAACTTCATAAATCACTTATAAAGAGATTTTCCAACTTTTCATAATACTTGAACAGCACTACATGAAAGAGTCTCTTTCGACATAAATGTATTGTGCATAATTAAGTATATTTATATATAAGGTCAGATTAAAAATAATGAACAAAAATTGATGCTGGGGAGGGCATCAATCAGTTTATATTAAATTCAGTTTGTTCAACCACAATATTTTTAGAACTTTAACCTTGGCTTCCAGATTGTATTACTTTTCCTGCGTCATTTCAAAAATGTTAGTCTAAAGTTTCGAGCTAGTGTTCTCAGCCACAATCATAATTTATTGACAGCTGCACCTGGTTAGTTTTCAGTCATATCTACATATCTAAAGTGCACTTTGGCTCTTTTCCAAAGTCCTTTTGGATACACAAATCCAGTCATTCTTGAGTCTGTGCCAGCAAAGCGCACGATGCTTCCGGAAGTACTATGATGGGAACATCAAATGCATTTTACATTCTGTACTCTCAGTGGAGTTTCTCCCTAGGTTTTGTAGCTCCAATTTCCAAAGGAAGGTTGAGGCTGGGGAGACAATTACATCCCAACAACTAAGTGTAGCAAACACCTTCTAGTGCTAGGCTTGTAACAGTATAACAACAGAAAAGGATTGTGTTATTTAACACCCTATCATTGGTAGAAATAAGTTGGCGCATTTCTTTTGGGGAAAAAATGATTTGAAAACATTTCAAATCATTATCTATGTAAGACCTGGAAGAAAAGAGCAGTATGGGAGATACTAACCCTTCCCCTCCTTGGATAAAGGATGCCAAGATGCCCTGATAATATATATTTTCTTCCATGCTCCCATGACTCCATCTTCAGCTTGTTCTCTGCCCATGAATGAGATAGCCATAAGTTATTTTGGCTGTACCAGTATTGCTTTTCTCTTTATGCCAACAGTATCAAGCATCAATAGGAAAATACATAATTGAATTTTCTTTCCTACCCATTGTGCCAGTTGACAAATAGTAAGTGGAATTGGGCTGGTGCTGTGGACCATCTCATGCAGGTGTGCCTGTTCTCTGGTCCCTGATAAGACTCCTATTCCACCATTTTGCAATTCTCTCTCTAAAGAGCTGATTAGATGTATTTTGCTGCTGCTCTATCAGAATAGACTATTCAAGCAAAACAGTAGGTGTCCCAAAAGTTCAGTGAATACTTTAGTATTAAGATCAAAGATCAAAACTTTTCTCATATCATAAAATAATTCAGGGCATTTTGCAACTGTTCATCAATGTGGGGCTTAGCGTTTGTACAGTTTAAGCAATCGTGTGTTCATGGCATTTTAAAGGCCATATTTAACCTTGATACAAACTTTTCCCCCCTCATCTTTAAGATTTATCAAAGTCACCACAGTGTTAAGAATAAAAAGCATAAAATTGTATAAAATGTAGCTGGCTAGTTTGTGTTCAGTCTGTTGTACAAACTTAAGTATTAAGTAATGTTCATTCTAACCTGGTAATTGTTAGCTCTAAGCTAAAAATAAAAGTCACTTTGGGTAGTGAGATGGATGGCATATACATTTAATAAATAATAGGTGGGGTGGGGCGGTACAAAACAAAACAGAACAAAACAGAACAAAACAGAACAAAACAGAACAGAACAGAACAGAACAGAACAGAACAGAACAGAACAGAACAGAACAGAATAGAACAGAACAGAACAGAACAGAACAGAACAGAACAGAATAGAACAGAATACATTGTAGTAGATTGAACATTTGTGGGGGTATATCCAACTGTACTCTGTTCACAGGGATGCAGCCATGTAGTTTAGAGAAGACACATATACCATGGAAAGGAAAAAATGAAAAAATATTAAGATGAAATGTGTTGGCTTATTAACAACTCTTTCATCATCCCTCTTGCCAACTTGCCTTTTGTTTTTAAAATTAAAACTAGTGCATTTCAAAAGTAGAACACTTTCCCCCAAAACTATTTCTTTGCTGTTATTGGGAATATGAACTCTGCCTCTCTTACTTCTTAGATCAAGGTCTCTGATGAAGAGGTGAGCAACCCCTCTCTGTTTGATCTGGTTAGAACTCCACAGATGAGAAAATTCACTTTGATTCTCATGTATGCCTGGTAGGTATCTCGCAGATGCACTGCGGCTATGCCTGTCACGTTTGATATTTCCCAGGCAATCCTGGAGGCCCCACTGTTTCTTGTTTTGTCTTGCTCTTCAAGGTTCACCAGCGCAGTAGTTTATCAAGGGCTGGTGTTGCGCCTGGGACTCATAGAAGGGAATCTGTATTTGGAGTTCTTCATCTCTGCGGTGATAGAGTTGCCTTCGGCTTTCTTAATCTTAGCGACCATTGACCGACTTGGGCGGCGTCCTCTGTTTGCCTCAGGAACCCTTGTGGCAGGGGCCGCCTGCTTAATCACAGCATTTTTACCAAAAGGTAACTAGATGGCTTCATTTTTCTTTTTCTTTTCCCTTTGTTATCTCACTTGTCTCTCAAAGCACTCAATTTAAGTACAAAAGTGCTTTTTAAAAACAGGTTCAAATATTTCAGTTGGGTGAAATGGGACTGTGTGATGCTCTTTCAAAAGAAATGCACTGCTTTTTGGAACATGATGGAAAATAATACAAGAGGTGGCAGCATTCAGCAGTAACACACAAGGCGTTGATACCAATCTAGCCTGGAGGCCATATTGGGGGATTCCTGTTATTTGCCCTCCCTGAACAGCTGATTTTCCTCAAGATTTTCTGTGGTGTAAAGCTCACCTTTTGCACTTTGTGACTCATATTGGAGTTACCTATTGGAGTTAATATAGGGGGTTGTTTGCTGAGCAAATGGAAAACAGATGGAGGCTAACTTCAAAACACCTTAGAGGTATTGTGGAGTGACCCAAAACCAACAAGTAGAAATGTCATAGTTTCCAACAGTGCCTGATTCTTATTTGTTGTATGATCGAGTATATGTTTAAGTGACAATAGTACTGTGAAACTCTGTAATATAAAATAATGAGAAATCAATGAAGGCCACTGGGCTTGTTTCCCAAGTTTCTCACAGTTTCCCAAGACTTTTGCTTCAGACTTATTAGTCAGCTTTCATTAATTCGCTATTTATCTAAGCACGGATGCTGTGTAAGCACAGAAGGATGTGATTTGCCCGTCATTTATAATCTGAGTTCTCAGCTCAGGCTTCTGAGAACACTTATCAGGTGATTCGTCATCAACCCGTCATCCTGATCAGAGTATCTAGAACCTGTTCTAGCTAGACCTGCCCTGAACTACAGAGAGAAAAGGGATCATTGGAGTCATGAATGGGATATGAACTTGCAGAGCTAAAAGGAGCCTTGTAAAGAAGCCTGAGAAATATCGCTTTGATTAATTATAATTATGATCCCTCTCAACCTTTAGGCCAGAAGGATCCTTAAACTTTAAGCAAAGTCCACAAAGAACAAGAGATATTGAGGATGGGGGCATGCAGGAGATTTTTGGAGCACATTGTGAATATCTTCTGAAATAAATTTCACTAAGGAAATTTACACACACACAACATAGTTGTGTAGAGGGTAGAAAGCTCCTCATTTTGATTTTTATATCCCCAGAATGTTCCTTGCTATTTACAGGTTACTTTTATTATTTTTCTGAGCAGGTTGGCATACTTCCAGACCAAACCCTAGATTGCAACGTGCAGCCATCTTTGTTTTGCAGGAAAGTTTATTGTATTCAAAGGCATAAAGATGATGTGGCAGGCTGGGATTCCATTTTGTGGAGTGTCGTCTTTTCATTTAGCTCTTTTTAAAAAAGTAAATACATGCTGGCTGGGGAATTCTGGAAGTAGAGGTCCATATACTTTAAAGTTGACAGGGTTCACTGATATAGAAAGCTACAGTAGGTGGGGAAGGGAGCCTGAAAGAATAGACTCATAGATGTATAAGTGCTTATAGATGTATAAGTGCCTTAGACACCAGATAGTGGGGGGCAAGAATACACCTTACAAATACATTCCATTCATTGGTTATTTCTCTTCCCCTGAAAGAATAAAAAACTGATGCAATCCATTAAGATTGGAACAAATCTTTCTCTTTGCTGGAATATTGAAAGGGGTTTGTTTTTTCTATAAGATCAATTTAATTAAAAGGGATCATGGTCCTGTTTTCTCCTTGGGAAACAAGGAATCACACACATCTGCCCACCATTGCCTGCAGCTCAGGAGTCCAAGCCATATAATCATTGTATTGCAAAGATTTGAGATCAATAATGGCAAAGGATAGAAAAACTAAGTAGTTTTTTTTTCCTGGATTTTTATTTGCTGACCTCACAATACACTAGAAGTTAGGCAAGTTTTTCCATTCTGCCCCTTTTAATGAGATGCTTGGGCACCATTGGCAAATAATTCATCTTATCAGGTTTTTTTAAAGACTTTAGACTTTCTCCATTGGGCAAAAGGGGGCATTGCTTTCCAATTCTACAATCAGACACACCGTGTCCATGATCACACCCTATTACCTAATGGTGAGGATTGCCACGTGACATTATCAGGCTGCCTTATTGGCATCCAAATTAACTATAATGCATAGGCTAAAGCTAAACTATATTCATTGATGTTTCTGTGATCATTCAAGAGAGATCCATTATCATTTTTAGGTACAGTTGAGGGAATAGAGAGGATGCCAAGGGCAAAACGGCCTGTCTCTTTTTGTCTGCAATGACAAAAAGTTTCAAATACTTCCAGAGACCTGTTGATTAAATCCAAAAGCAACAGTTGCTGGGCAATACGCTTGAGTGAAGCTTAACTCCTGCGGATTTCCTTGGCAGCATTATGGAAGTGGCTTGCTACTGTCTGTTTGCAATACTGTATTTCTTTTTTCCTCTCTAATTCTCAGTCAAACCAACAGCCCCAGATCAACTGCAGGTGGCTCAGTGCTGCCATCTACTGCAGTAAAATCAACAGTACAAGCGGAGTGATTTGGATCTGTCCCTTAATGCAATCTGGAAATAATGGGCCCTATGAAAACAAAGACTAGAACTCAAGGGGAAAACAAAAAAACAAAAAACAAAATAATTCTTCTATATTTTTAGTAAAGCTTGTCAGTTCCCTTTGGGGCAAACCTGAGAGTTTACGCATTTTAACAATAATGCTATTTGCAGCAAGAACAAGGATCCTTAACAGGATAACAATACATAGTTATTGAAAAGTAAATTTCAGCAGGACCAGTATTCTTCCTCTCTACCCAAAATGAGCAATTTACGGTTATATTTTCTCCCCCCCTTTTTTCAAATACCGCGGTCTTTTAAGCTGCAATTACAAGGGGGGGGGGAGATTCATTTGATGTTTCTTTCTGTCATGCGGATGGTAAAAGTTATTCCTCTCAGCTAAAAATGATTTGCATCAAGTTTTTAAGGGGGCAGGTGAAGGTTCATATATTTATTGTATTAACATACTGTGATGGCTTTGTTGGAATAAAGCTTATATGTATTCATGTATATTTGGGAATATTATGTGAATACAGGTGATTCTCAACTTTTGACCACAATTGTGACTGGAATTTCCATTATACGTTAGTGTGGGTGTGAACCAAGTCATCCTATGACAGGACCCAATTTTTTGACCATTTTTACCACTGTTATTAAATGACTCACACAGTCATTAAATGAATTCAGATTTCCCAATTGACTTTGTTTGTCAGATGCTAGCTTGGATATTCTCAAATCATGATCACATGACTGCAAGCTAACAAAATAACAGAACCAGAGTTGGAAGGGACCTTGGAGGTCTTCTACTCCAATCTCCTGCTCACGAAGGAGACCCTATACCATTCCAGAGAAGTGGCTGTCCAGTTTCTTCTTAAAAGCCTCCAGTGATGGAGCACCCACAATTTCTGAAGGCGAGCTGTTCCACTGGATAATTGTTCTTACTGTTAGGAAGTTTTCCCTTAGTTCTACATTGGTTCTCTCTTTGATTAGTTTCCAGCCATTGCTTCTGTTCTGCCTTCAGCTGTTTTGTACAGTAGATTGACTCCCTCTTCTTTGTGGCAGCCAGTGGTGGGATTCAAATATGTGAACCACCGGTTCTCTGTGTGGATGCCACTTCCAGAAGTCCATTCTGGGCCTGGGCAACAAAAAATTAGCTACCGGTTCTGCCGAAGTGGTGTGAACTGGCTGAATCCCACCCCTGGTGGCAGCCCCTTGCAGATGCTGCAACCGTCGTAAATACGAGACAGTTGCCAAGATCCTGAATTGCAATCATGTGATCGGGGTGGTGGTGGGTGGTGCGACAGTCACAAGTTAAGGGTGATCTCTCTCTTTTATATGTACTGGGTTTTTAAAAATTTGTAATCCACCCAGAATCATGAAGAAATTGAGCAGCCTTGAGCCTGGATAGTAAATACTTAAATGACGCTAAAATCAATCTCTTTGGCTAATTTATTTGGAAGATGATTCGTGAAATAACAATTGTCAGACACCAAGATAATAAAATCAGTTAAGGTATAGCATCTTGATGCCTGGGTCCCAAGTTAAGTGAATTTTTTAAACATTTCCTTTCTGCATGCTGTGTATCTCAACAGATATACCATGGTTAAGTACAGCAGTAGCCATCTTGGCAAGATTGGGGATCACCATCACTTTTGAACTTGTGTATCTCGTGAATAGCGAACTGTATCCTACAGTTTTCAGGTAAGTGGAATCTACATGTTGAGCAATTTTCACAAGATCACAGAAAAAAAATCAGCTTTTTCTCTGAAGGCATTTTAAAAGTAAGAAATAATATTTAACAAGAAAGTGGCTCATAGAGTTGCAGGGCAATCCTAAAGTCTATACATATTGAGAAGTGAACCCTATTGTATTCAATATGATGTAGTCATCAATAAATGTATAAAAGATTGGGACTCTAGAGAAGAGGCAATTCACAGGTCATGAGCTATATGCAACTGCCAATACCCTATTTAAATCAGCTTACAACATCCCCTAAATCAAAACAAATTTTCCTTAAGAGATAGGTTTATTTCTCAGCCTTTCTGTCACTTTTCCAGAAGTGGGGGAAATATTTTCCTACTTTAATGTCATTATGTTTCACCAAGCAATGTAAAAGGCCATTGATTAAACTAATGACACTTAAGTATAAATTTCTAATTCTTACAAATTAAGACATTTAATGAAACTTATCTGGAAAATGTCTGATTCCCTCCAGTTCTGAATGCTTGGACACTTCCATACAAAGGTTTATGTGAAAGTGTTTGTGATCCACTATTTGTAATGGTGTGTATTAAACTTTGTGGCAAAATTGGTCTTTTTTTTTTGAAAATACCAGTTTTCTAGAACTTTTTAGTGGCCTCTGTTTTGCCATTTGTAGGAGGTCTTCCTTATTCAGATCCAGCCTTCAGGGCTTCATGTGCTCTAGCAGCAAGAGAAATTTGCATTTCCCCTCGAAGGAGCTTTTTCTTTCCTTCCTTCCTTCCTTCCTTCCTTCCTTCCTTCCTTCCTTCCTTCCTTCCTTCCTTCCTTCCTTCCTTCCTTCCTTCCTTCCTTCCCTTCCATCCATCCATCCATCCATCCCTTCTTCCTTCCTTCGCTTCCTCGCTTCCTCCCTCCCTCCCTCCTTCCCTTCCCTTCCTTTTTGTTTTAATTCCATTTATTTTAAAGATTTATAAAGCTGCCTATCTTATGCAATGTAACTTTGGACAGTTCGCGAACACAAACACAGATAATTCTCTCCCCTCCAATCCATTCTTTCCTCCATTCCAAATGTTCAATGTAGTTGAATGGTTATTTGCAAAATATTTCAAGTGGTTGTTTTGACCAAACATGTCCTGAATGAAAAACCAGCTTCCTTCTTTTGCACTGAAAAGCCTTTTATGAGGTATCAGATATTTTGCAGCTAGGTACTTTTCCTGATACAGTACCTCCACCCATGCTTGCATGCTGCTATGGAGGATGGAGTGGGTTGAGGGGAAGGTATTTTTCTAAAGATTGCCTATAACCAGACATTAAGAGAAGATGCCGAAGCCCTGAGAGAAGGAGAGATTAATGGTTGCTTTGGAACCTACAGCCAGGAGATGGAATAAGACAAAGTGCTCATCGGTGGGATTATGAGCCACCAATAAGAGCTCAAGAGCTTCTGTTTTGCAACTGGAAAGCTAATCTTTCCTAGTCTTCTGGATACACCACAGTTGAGTCAAAGACAAGTAGGTAGCAAGCAAAGGACCACATACGTGATAGATACCTTGCACACCTATGGGAAAATTCCTTGTATATGGTGAAAAGGAGTAAATATGCTCATCTGAAACTCAAAACTATACGTGATAAGTAAGATGTTTTCTTTTCTTTTCCTTACAGAAATTTTGGTGTTTCACTATGTTCAGGAATGTGTGATATAGGGGGCACGGTAGCCCCATTTCTGCTTTACCGATTAGCAGCCATCTGGTCAGAGCTTCCTCTGATTGTCTACTGTAAGAAATTATCTCAAAATTTGCTTTTCTTTTGCCAGTTTGGAAGAAAGATCAAGGCTGATGCTACCTCAGAACTAAAAAAACATATAATACAATGAGCAAATGCACACACCGACACCTGTGTTTAAGCCAACTTTGAAAGGGAGTTTTCAGCAAACAGGGTAGGGGGTGTGGGAAGCAATGTGTATTATCTGTACGGTACCCTCCTTCTTTGTACATTCATTGTACAATATCTTTACAAAGATACAAACACATCTGGAATTCTGCATAAAGGCAAGTAGTTTGGAGGAGAGGAAGTTGCAGGAATGGCAGATGGGGATGGGATTTAATTTCTTTTGTTAGTACTTTCCATGGAAATGACTTCCTTTCCAAAGTCAAATCACAATACACAATCAGTGTTTAGGTGCATGTTTGCATAAAAAGTGAGCTTTGTACTCAGGGTGATGATGAATCTACAATACAGGTAGTGTTCAACTTACAGGCATTTGGTTAGTGACTTTTGAAGTTACAATGGCACTGAAAAAAGTGACTTAGGATGGGTTTTTATATGACTTTCGCAGCATCCCCTTGGTCACAAGATCAACTATCAAGTTCTAATGGGGAAAGTCAGATTAGCTTAATAACTACAATGATTCACTTAACTGTGGTAAAAAAAAAAGGTTATAACATGGGGCAAAATTCACTTTAACAACTGCCTTGCTTAGCAATGGAAATTTGGGGCTCAACTGTAGTTGTAAATTGAGAATGGGGGCTAGACTAGAAGACCTCCAAGGTCCCTTCCAGCTCTATTCTGATTCTGAGAAGTACCCCTATTTTATTTTATTTTTGTCCAGGAATTTAGTTTCCTGTAAGAATACTGTGCATTTCAAAAAACACCTCCATGTTGGTGATCTCACCACATTCATTTTTATATACTCTCAGTTAAAGAAGAGAATAAACTGTGTTGAGGACTGGAATTTATTTTTAATTGAATTCATCTCTGACTGAGACCACTGTTTTACAATGGAATCAAAACAAATGGTTATACTATTCCTTAAATAAAATAATTATATTAACTGATCCTTATATTTTAATCCACCTTTCTAAGTGCAACAGCTGGTCCTGAAATCATAATGAACCAGAAAAGCTTAAATTATAGCGTTCTTGCTAGGAAAACACAATAACAAATCACATCCATATTGTTGTCAAGAAAACGGTGTGGTTGTACCTATGTAGTCAGTAGGAGTTGAGCTCAGCTCGAATAACCTGACCCTACATCTTCCCAAGTATCATTTCCAACAAATATGATCCTAATAAGTATGGAATTCATAATCCATCATATCTGTGGAACTCTGGCTTGGGAAAAATTGATTTGTGGATCACCATCTATAGGGCTATGACAGGATTCTATTTCAGGTCTGCCTCTTATATATGCACCATGTCTGCTAGAACAATTCATTGTCAAGACTGAATTGTTTGGCCCAAATCCTAATTCTGATGCAACTGGATAAATTATATTTTAAATATATAAGATGCTGCCTCAATGTAATATTTCATGGGATTGGATGAATTCTTTAATCAGCTTATTTAGACCTTTTCTTGCTCCTTACATAAAAAAAAAACCTATTTAAACTGTAGCTTTTTTTTTCCCCCAGCACAAACAGTAGAATTACAAGAAAATTCCAGGACAAATGTCTAATGCCTGATATATTTCTCACTTCACTTTTTCATAGGCATACTTTCTCTTCTCTGTGGGATTCTGGTGCTACTTTTACCTGAGACCAAGGGGCAGCCCTTACCAGAGACAGTGGAAGACGTAGAGAAAATGTCAAGGTACTGACTAAGTATCCTTAGAAGAGAATATATGTATCCTTAGATATTCTTGCATACCCGCTGGAAAATTCAGCCTTCCAATGATTAATTCTAGACTTTAGGTCTAGTTCAGGGGTAGGCAACCTTGGGTCTTTTATGACTCGTGGACTTCAACTCCCAGAATTCCTGAGCCAGCATGAAGTCCACGTTGAAGTCCACGAGTCATAAAAGAGCCAAGCTTGCCTACCCCTGGTCTAGTTCAACAATTTTTGAGAGACTTAGCACAAACTCTACACTAAATACATATGCATCTGTATGTGTGTGAAGTCATGCACCTAAACATCCATGTATGCTTTTTTTTCTTAAAAAAAAAAGACATGGCAATGAGCAGTTTGGACTAGAAGCAGCATAGGAGCAGAGGGAATTAATCTCCCCTCCCTCCCACAGCATGAGTAAAAATTGTCTTAGCACAGATTTAAGCTGGTTATGACATGCAAATTTTACCTTCTTCTAAGAAAATGAAAGCAGCATTTGTTTTCAACCATCACCATTCTAATTATCACAATTATTCAAAATAGGTTAGGCTAAATATAATAGATCAGTTTGTACTCACATTAAGCTATTATTTTTATATGATTTGGTGATTAAGCCATAAAAGCTAGGTTCAACTAAGCCAGAGTGGCTGAATTCACACAACATGCTAAGCCAAAATAAGTCACATTATACTTATGGCATCATGCTAGATGAGTCGGACTTGCAATGTTATCTCCTTGGTTTATAGTCTGACCACAGCACCCCTAATTTAGGAGAGAGGAGAATCAATATTCATCGGTTCACTGGTACAGGAGGAAATTCATTTGTAACTTCATTCATGAGCCCAGTCTAAATTTGGCCCTCTTGAGCTGCCTATTTTAAAACATGCCAGTGCACATTATAAAGTAAGATTCAGTCTCAAAAATTAATTACTTTAAAGAAACAGCATTTCTGTTTAAATCAGTCTGCCCAATAAAGTTAATTGCTTATAAACTTTTTTTTTCTTCTCTACACAGTTTCAATGGCTGTTGTGAAAAAAAACAAGCAGCAAAATTCCAGCAAAGAAATTTGATCTTTTGTTAATACTGCAAAGCCTCATGAGCTACCCGGTTTTCAAATTCATGATTGCTGGACACCGTCTTCTTTTTGGAGGAGATGGATTCAATTGTGTCATAAGCCCTAAAAGAACCTTTTTATAAAGTAAGCATAGAATTTTTCTATGGGATAAATATGAACATATTTTCAGAACCTATTGTTTCCAGATAGGGAACTATTATAAATGGCTCTCATAGAAGAGTAATCACTTTCATTAAATATTTTGTTTTACTACAGGATTTTGGTTTTTTTTAAATATATATATATATATATGCCTGGCCTATCTCCTTTCTCTTTACTAATTTGCAACACAGGTTTTTTTGTTCTTCAAAGTATTGTCAGCTTACATGGAATCAACCAAAAGCCATTCATTTCATTCATTGGAACAGGATCAGAATGGAATTTTAAAAACATTTTCAAAGAAATATGTTCCTTATTTCAAAGGTACATATGAATAAAGACATTTTTACAAGAAGTGTAGGAATTAACTCTGCTTCCTATGGATTCAGAACAACAAGTGTATCACCTTTATCCTCACAATAATGCTGTGGTGTGAATAAGACTATAAAATTGTTTCTTGATGCAGACTCAACATGGACTTTCAAGTTGGCCTGGGGATTAGAAATTAGCTTTCTATTAGAAACAGCTTTCTATGAAACAGCACAGTTAGCATAACGAGCTGGTATTAAATTGTTAACCTATCTCCAGAGATTAGCCCAGCCACAGTTAAAGAAGTTAAAGATGCAGGTGCTGTTAATACTTAAGTTTACTGAAGTTCTTGATATGAATGAAGGTGAATATATGTGTCCCAGGATAATGTTGCAGGATCCAATCTGGGTTGGTCACTGGGACCAAAGGTTTAGTCTTCTGAGCTTTTGGACTTGTGCTGGATTTGGATCAGACAGACATCAGGCTCACATAGTAGATATGAAGAAGGAAATTCACTCTTTAGGTTTTTTTTTACCATCCTCCAGAGGAAATTCCTTCCTTTGATGGTTTTAGTTGCTTTGGGTAAAAGTTCCTCCTGAAGCAAAAGCCATTTCAAATTCAAATGTATATATAACTAACATAACATTGCTTGCTTTATAGCTGTGCGTTGAATATAAAGCCAGATTAAATCTCTTCTCTGATTTCTCTCTGAAGATAGATTTATGGGCCCGTTGTTTTCTCCTCCCACACCCAGCAACTGGTCAGAAATTATAAACTGATGATCAACTGACTTTGCCTGGAGAAAAGTAGCTGGCTAAGCACTGTGTCTACAAGGATGTAATCTTAAATACTGAATAAAAGAAAAAGAGTAAATTTTAGACTGCAATTTAAATGCTTTTGAACAAAATGAATGAAAAAACTTAGCAACTTTAAGACTTGTGGACTTCAACTCCCAGAATTCCCCAGCCAGCATGACTGGCTGAGGAATTCTGGGAGTTGAAGTTCACAAGTCTTAAAGTTGCCAAGTTTGGAGACCCCCTCCCCCAGATTTAAGCAATAACCATTTTAAGTTCTATTAGAATCTAAACAGTGGTCTCAGTCCAGCAAATAAAATGTTTCTTGTAGTTGCACTGAATCAGAAACAGGCTACTTTTCCATTTAATATAATGAAGAGTAAAATGAAGAGGAACAACCTCCCCATAGAGGCACTCCAAGTCCCTTGAACAATGTTTCCCCTTCTATCAGCTTGCAGAATCAGCTATAAGGCAGGTTTTACTCCTCTCCTGGGTAACTTTGTCTCTCATCCACCGGAGGAGGTCTCTATGAAGGCATGCACTGAAGGCAGATGTCTGCTTTAGCATCCATGTTAGAGTAATGATCCACATTGAATAGGCCAAATGCATCCTTTGTGTGCCTAAGAATCTCTCTCCCATCTAGACCAACCAACTTCTCTACTCTAGCTTAATGTCATGAAACTTTTTGAAGCACCGAGCAGAATATCCTGTTCTTTGGTCTTTGCTTTTAAAAGCTAAACTTGTTTATTTTCTAGAACACACTTTATTTTTTAAATTCATTTCTTGTATGCCAGATTTTTTTCTACACTCCTTTTCCAAATAAATGAGTTTTTTTGTAGTACACAATGACCTGTTTTGCACTGGGTTGTTCAGAAGTCTTGTTACAAACACAAAAGCTGACTCAATAATTCTACACCAAACCAATAATTTGGATTATTAGATCTGAACTGAAAAAAATTCAGACAATCACTAGATGACAGCAGAAGGATCTAGAACAGGGGTAGGCAACCTTGGCTCTTTTATGACTCGTGGACTTCAACTCCCAGAATTCCTGAGCCAGCCATGCTAAGGGAAAAGGGAGAGGTTTCCAAGCTGAGCCATGCTGGCTCAGGAATTCTGGGAATTGAAGTCCACGAGTCATAAAAGAGCCAAGGTTGCCTACCCCTGATCTAGAATACTCTTGCTCTCTGCTCCTGATTAACTGCTTTGAAGCTCAGACTTCATAACCCCATTATAGGAGGCAATACTAAGATCAAAACTAGCATTCCCTTAAAACTTCCCTTAGATTTTAACACTTTTTCTTGAAGCAAAAGCCATTTCAATTTTTTCACACATACATAACTAACATTACTTGCATTATAATTCAGCACTGAATATAAAGCCAGATTAAATCTCCTATTTGGTTTCTCTCTGGTCAGTGACAGGGTCCACACATTATACTGGGCCAGGCTTTCTTTTTAGCCATGGTTTTAGATGCACTCTAAAAGTGACTCAAAGCAAATCAGACAAAATAATATATAAAACACAAATAGTCAGAGAGGAATGTTGTACATGCATATTCAGTTATAACTTGGAGAAACATTTCTTGGTGAATTTTCACTCATGGTGCTCATGAAACAGAATGAGCAATGAATGTAAGGCAGCATTAAAGATGATGCCATTTGTAGAAAGAATTGAATCTGAGCCTTCCACCATCATAGCCATCCAACAATGCTGTACAGAAATTTTGTAGAAATCCTTCTCCATCTCATCTTAAGAAAGTGTCTTTCCTTTTAGAGCCACATTGTATTCTTCTGGATACTAGGTAGGTAGATTGGTAGGTAAGTAGATTAGATAGATGATGATGATGATGATGGAGGAGGAGGAGGACAAGGAGGACTGGGAGGAGGAGGACGAGGAGGATTGATGAATGGATGGATGACCTAGATGGATGGATGGATGCATGATAGATAGACAGACAGATAGATAGATAGACAGATAGAGATTAGAGATAGCAATAGCAATAGCACTTAGACTTATATACTACTGCACAGTGCTTTACAGTCCTCTCTAAGCGGTTTACAGAATAGCATATTGCCCCCAACAATCTGGGTCTTCATTTTACCAACCTCGGAAGGATGGAAGGCTGAGTCAACCTTGAGCCGGTCAGGACTGAATTGCTGGCAGTGAGCAGTAAGTTAGCTTGCAATACTGCATTCTACCACTGCTCCTGATAGAAAGATGATCAGACAGAAAGACAGACAGGCAGATGATAGACAGACAGACAGACAGACAGACAGACAGACAGACAGACAGACAGACAGATGACCTAGATGCCATGTGTCCCACAGATCAAAAGTCACGTTATAATACCAAAAGGTTTCCTCCTTCAGTGGCTATTAATCCTGCCAAATGCCAGTGATTCAATTTCCTCAGATTTTCTATATCATAACTAACACAGCTTACTGCTCCACAAACTCAGGCATCTTGTAAATCAGTGTTAACAAACCAACAAAGAAAAGGATGCTTACAGGATATTCATATTTATTTTACATTCATGTAAATGATTTCATTATATTGCACTTCACTTCTACTTATTCTTCTTTCTCTTTGTTGATTTCGGCAAGAGGTTATGGGCAGCTCAATTTTCACTCAGTATGCTTTGGATCCATGGAATAAAGCGAGACACTCGCACATAAACGCCAGGTTTCATGGGCTGGGCACAGCCCAGACCCCAGGAGGTGACTCCATGTAGCACATATCGTCCTTGCTCTTCACAGACCAGAGGTCCCCCACTGTCACCCTGGAACCAAGTGTTTAGAAAAATGAAACAGGAGTGCAAGAGAAATCAACATAGCCCTAAGACAAGTTACACATCGTTCTCACTGGATGACTTTTATTGCCTGACAATCTCTTACCAAGCTAATCATAAAAAGGACTTCATGAGGGTCAAACTAGACCCAAAGGGGGGATGTTATACAAAGTCATGTTATACAAATATCATGAACTGGATGGGTTCTTTTTTTTTTTTTTTTTTTTTTTTTAAATATATTTTATTAGATTTTATAGGGGTGCAGGGATAACATTAAGGTGCTTAGGAACCACCATGGAGGTGGGTATATTAAACATCCAAAAAAAAGAAAAACAATCACAGATATATAAGTCAACTCAAGTCTTTTAAGCTTCCCTCTCTAATTCCCTCATTTAATTTTACATATTCAAATTAATAAATTCTATATAAGTTTCAAACGGTCCTATCAAATATCAGTTACATTTCAATTCTAAAAAATCCAAATCCTGTTTTTAAGCTTTACTAACTTACAATTACTATATTTCAATTAGCCTTAAATAGACATGTTATTAACACTTCGGGTGCCCTTTTTTTTTTTTTTTACATAATTATATCTGGTATATTGTTCTTACAACAACATTCTCATATCTTCTTCATTGATACCATTTTTTTTCTCTTATCACCCATCCCTCTTATTCTCCTTTTATTTCCAAATAATTCTCTTAAAATAAAGATATCAGGCCAACAAATAAATTTCTATCTAATTTAAATATATATTCCATCAATGCCTCTATATCTATAAAAATCTTTTTAAACCAGTAAATAAAGTTTACTTCTCCAATATATATCACATCTAAAACAGAGTAATATTACAAAGGGTATCCTCTTAAAAATTTCACGTATTCCATTAGTTGTTAAGTCAGTCCAGAAATCAAAGCCTTTTTAATCCCATTAAATAAAACTTTAAAATATATTTTTAAATCTAACTCTAGGCTTCTTTCTATGCCATAGTGGTTTCCATAGTGAGGTTCCTACATAATCAAACCACACTATTAAAAGGTCCATATTCTTTAACGCTTCAAATTGGTCAAAGTTCTCTTTCCTTTCTTCTAATAGCCTTTGGATGGTAAAAGCTGTTTTATTCCATGTTATATTTGCCAATTGTTTATCCACCTTTTCTCGATTTTCAATAAGTTGTATCTGAGTGTCAGTCTCTGTTGATGTTGGTATTGATGCTTCAGACATCTCTGTTGAAGTTGTTGTATAGTCATCAGACTTCTCGATAGGTTGTGTTGGAAGTTGAATAAAATTAGTTTGTTTTGTGGTTTCCACAGTTTCTCTCAGTGTAGGGAAAAGGGATTGAAAATAGGAGCTCACATCCTTTGCAGCTTCTAAAATTGTTTCCAATATAAGTTCATAGTCCAGTTGTGTATTAAGTTCCATATCGATAATAATAAGGCTTTTTAATCTTTAATCTTTAAGAAAGGCTCTGCTTCATAAGAATCAAGCAAGCATTCACCTTCAATTTTCAATAGGCCAGCTGCATCGTTATCTTGTAGTTATGACTCTTTCAGGGTCATAGCCATTCCCAGTCATAAAAAAAAATATAGTTGCAGTACCACTTTTCGACACAAGATGTCCTCAGCAAACCAAAAAATCCTTTTTTTCTTTCCAAATAATAGATTTTTTATTTTTCGTATTAAAAAAGATGAAGAAAGGGTTCAAAATAATGAATACGTAGTTGTAACAATAATAGTCAAAAATAAAATGTTTTCAGGTCCCCTCAGTATTCCAAAATTTAAATAGTATCAAAATTAACTGGTTTTTATTTATATTTTTTTTTTTCCAACGCTGTTTTTCCCCATTGCTCACACGCTGCTTCCTCACGACAGGGAAATAATTCAAAGAAAGCTTTTAACAGGAAAGTAGTTAGGGAAAAAAAAAAAAGGGGGTAGGAAAGGTCTCACCCGGATTCTCCACGGGGGTTCTTTACGCTTAGATGTTCTTCTGGCTTTCAGCTGGTGCGACGAAGTGATCGTCCATTTTGTAGGACGATCTTTTCCTCCAGCGGCCCTAAGGAGAAAGCTCGAACTGGGGAGAGCCGCCGCTCTTCCCCAGTCGAGCAGGAGCCTCCTCTAACGGTGGTCGCCTCTACGGGGCGACTTTCGACCCGATTAAGGGTCTACCGACGGAGGGAAACCAGCCGGTGGGAGAGAGAGATCTCTCCGTGCGACTGCTGGTGTCGCGATCCGGAACCGGAAGCCTGGATGGGTTCTTAAGTCAGAGGATCACAGCAGATATTTATTTAATTAATTGGTTGGTTTATCTAGCCACCCATCTCAGCATGTGCCTCTGGATGGCTCACAACATTAAAAGAAATAAAAGTACACACAAAGATAAAATAAACAAGAAATAAAGCAAACAGTACTGGAGAATCATAAAAACATCCTCAATATAGCCTGGAAACGCGGTTTCGGGATACATATGGAGATAAATCTTTTCTTCACTTGCTGTAATAATGAGAGGGAAAAGCCCTCTGAAGGTGGCATTTTCACTGGGAAAAACATTGAAATATCCTTGGGTTTATCTACAAAGCCAACATATAATACTAAAAGGTTTCCTCCTTCAGTGGTAGGATGGAAACATATCTTACCTGACAGCTATCAGATATGCCATCAATATTACCAGCACAAAGTTCATGGTTACCGACTCTGTTATTTAGAAACTCAGGCCGATTACACACTTTATTTTCAATGACAGGGAAGCCAGTCTCTTTAAGGAAGCCTTCTCCACCAGTTCCTTTGAAAAGCAGAGTGGAGGGAGGAAATTATGAAAGGAAAACCCATACAGGATAATGTACGTTTCCTGATCTGGTAAGAATGAGAGCAGATATATTCTTCTAGCTTGTTTGTTTGTTTGTTAATGGAAATGTTACTTCAGGATGCAGGCATGATTTGTCCAGGGTATAAAACAAAACCAATAATATTCTAATATGCTGAGGGAAGCATCATCATCACCAAATATGGCACTATATAAAAAACTCCCTTTTTACCACCCTGTTATTCCCTAAAAATTCCATATGACTGCTAACAGGCAGCTCAGAAAATTAAAAAAAAAAGTATAATTCTTTGCTGCCATCTGGTGGTCATATGGATTTTGCAATCCAAATCTAGTTCAGGAAATCCTCATTTAGCAATCACAAGTGAAACCACCACAGTACTTATGATCTTACTTCAGCTTTACAGATCTGTGAAGGTCATAAATGTGAGCACTTGTCACAAAGTTACTTTTTCATCACCGTCATAACTGCAAATGGTCACTATTACTCTTAACCAAGTGTTTTGTAAAATATGTTCTTATTAAAATTATATGGCTGCCCATGTTAAAAACAGAAATGTGTCTAATTTGTGTGGGGTTGTATAGTCTCTAATACAAGTAGAACTCCTTTCCTTGTTAAATTAATACTGATCTCTATCGTAGCCATCACTGTGATGGAATTTACCCATCCAAGAACCATCCAGAAGCCTGAAACATCCTATTGTAAAGTACACCCCATTAATAAAGATTTTTCTTCCCCAAATTTCCCATAGTGACTAAATTGTGTTGTGTCCAGATAATAAATATAAAAGCATTCATTCATTTTCATTCATTCATTCATTCATTCATTCATTCATTCATTCATTCATTCATTCATTCATTCATTCATTCCAAGTCTCCCCAGATGTATAAAAGATAAAATCCATCGATAAAAACTGATAAAAAAGATGGGAAGAGGAATGGAAGAAATGTAGTAACAGAATGGTGGATATTTTGGTTTTTTTAGCCTTTCTGAGGTTACTCACCTTTTGTGTCACCCCATCCTGTGACATAACATTCTGCCCCACCTGATACAACAGCATTTGCTGAAGGCAAGCAGACCGGAATGACTTCATTGGTGATCGTTATTGGGCTGGAAAAAAAATGACATTGCCCCTCTTTTCATTCTAGTCACTCTATTATATTACACTATGTGTTTGTGTGTGTCCCACCTTTATAATTTTTTTGCAAATAACCCACCGTGGCGAAACACATCCAACACACTGCCCCACAACAAAAACAACCCTGTGAGGTGAGCTGAGGCTGAGAGAAGGGAGTGACTGTCCCAAAGTCACCCAGCTGGCTCTCAGGGCTGAGGCAGGACTTGAACTCATGGTCTGTTGCTTTCTAGTCTTGTGCCTTAACCACTAGACCAAACTGGCTTAGTAGCCGCTGATTGGTTAGTCACTGGATAATTTTTTAAACAAAACATTCCTAGGAGGCTAAAGTTTACACCTTGTGAAGTTAGCTCACTTGCCAGTTCCTTAAGCACATGAAACTTCAGAATTTAATCTCTAAAAGGAATATAAACATAACGTTTACATAAATGCAGTAGCTGTAATTGAGCATTGTATGGTATGACCGCATATATATCTCCCTGTCTCAGCTAGTCTGTTCTGCAAGTCAAACAACTCTGGCTACTATAGTCACTTTCTGAAAGAAAGATAATCTCGCATAACAGGTAAGAGGGTTGCACTTCACAATTAGCTTTGAGCCATCCTTCGTAAAAGCGCTGTCTCCAGGAGACAATCCTTGATATAACAGAACTGAATCTTAACGTTGTATGAATAAAGAACTAGAAACTATTAACTAGTTTCAGCATCATTGTAGTCTCTAGTGCAGTGTTTCTCAACCGTGGCAACTTTAAGATGTGGGCTTCAACTCCCAACTCCCAGGCTGGCTGGGGAATTCTGAGAGTTAAAATCCACCCATCTTAAAGTTGAGGAACACTGCTCTACTGTGGCTCTTTTGTGAAGTCAGCCTGTTTTCATGCTATTCCACATTGTCAGCTATTTTCCAGCAAAAAACCCACAAATACCTCAAACGGATCTTCCCAAGCGGGTTGAAAAAAGCCTGGGTTTTGAAATGAGATACAGCTGGTCCTGGACTTGCAGCCACAATAGAGTCCAAATGTTCTGTTGCTAAGCAAGGCAGTTGTTAGGTGAGTTTTGCCCCACTTTACGACCTTTATTGCTACAGTTGTTAAGTGAATCACTGTCGTTGTTAAGATAGTAACGCGGTTGTTAAGTGAATCTGGCTTCCCCATTGACTTTGTTTGTGAGAAGGTCGCAAAAGATGATCACATGACCCCAGGACACTGCAACCGTCATAAATATAAATCAGTTGCCCAGCATCATGTGACCATGGGGATGCCACAATGGTCGTTAAGGGTAAAAAATGGTCATAAGTCACTTTTTTCAGTGCCATTGTAAATTTGAACAGTCACTAAACGGACTGCTGTAAGTAGAGGACTACCTGTCTTTACACTTCTCTGGAAGCAAAGCAGCTAGAAGGGGTATCAAGCTTGGTGGGGGGGGGAGAGGTTAAGAAAGAAGAAAAGAAAAATAGTAGAAATTTCCCAAATTTAAGCTGGAATCTAGCCAAAGACAAAGTTTCCAGGAAGTGCATTGTCTGTTGCAGGATGAGTTTACTCGTACTCATATTTCTCATACTTGGCAATTTTAAGATGTGTGGACTTCAATTTTCAGAATTCTGGAAATGACTTCTGGGAGTTGAAGTCCATGCATAAGTTACCAAGTTTGAGAAACATTACTTTAGACAAACTGAGATCAGATAACCAAAAACTTGAAAAACATAAACTTGTGTGGAGGGAGTGTTATGCATACCACCTTGAACTTTTGGAAGAATGGAAGGACATAAATCTAAGAAACAAGTAATACAAATAAATCATCTGGTAGAAGAACTCTGCATTTTTATCATTAGTGGACCCAAACTTCGATTCTCATGCATCAAAAGCACCAAGTACTGTGTACTGTTGTTATAGATTGCTGGTTATATTTGTTTCATATATATTTATTGCTGAAGCCAAATTTAAAATTAGCATTCTTACTCCTAAATCGTACATAAACCAATCTATATCAATTTTTTTTTAAAAAGAACTATATGGATATTCTTCCATGCCAGAAACTTACCCCAGTTACAATGATTTTGTCCATAACTACAATGCCACTACCTGAAAACAAGAGGCACAGTGTGCACCAATAAATTTGGAAAATACTTCAGACAACTACTGGCCCATAATGAAATTGGATCAATTCAAATGTCATGTTAAGCAATGTTAGTATATTCACAGCAAGGAGTTTTGGAATGGAGGGTAGAGAGATTATTAAAGATAAATATTGTAGCCCAAAGGATACCTGCTTAATTTCAGCAAGGCAATGTCTGCCCTATGTGGTTCTTTGAATATTTTCTGAACATTGCGATGCTGGGCAGATGGTTCAGAAGCTGCCTCCATGTGCAGGCCAAGCGACACTTTGTAAAAGGTAGGACTGGGTGACCTAAAAAAAACCAAATTTCCCAGGTGAGAATATCTTCATAGATCCACAACTCAAGTTAGATAAGAAGAGAACAATTCAATGAGAATTTCTGAAGACTGGAACCATAGCTGGATCTGTGTTATGTAAGTCTGCAGGTAGGACAAATTGGGCCAGGCTAGCTCTGAGAACTGTGAAAAAAATGCGCTGGACTTAACAAGCTAAATGACTAGAATTCACTGTTTCAGTGGGAACATTTGGGGGAATTATGGAAAACCAGAATATCAGATACCAGGCATCAGATGCCAATGGTTATTTAATTATATTCACTTACTAAATGGCATTAATTGCTGTTAATCTACAATGTATACATCATTGGTCAAAGTTATTTGTTCTTTATCGAGAAACAAAGGAATGTCCATGGAGATTCTCAGTCATCCAGGTCATAGTTATCCCAAAGGAGCTTTTTCCACGAGGCAACTGGACTTTCTTGTTTTTCTTTGAAGGCGTTTCGCTTCTCATCCAAGAAGCTTCTTCAGCTCTGACTGGATGGTGGACAATGGAAAGATTTATACTCCTGCAGACAGCTGTTTATCGTTAAAAGAATGCAAATGAACAGCTGTCTGCAGGAGTATAAATCTTTCCATTCCCCACCATCCAGTCAGAGCTGAAGAAGCTTCTTGGATGAGAAGCGAAACGCCTTCAAAGAAAAACAAGAAAGTCCAGTTGTCTCATGAAAAAGCATCTTTGGGAGAAACAAAGTAAGCTGAAACACGAAGCCAGACCACTATTCCATACTGTACAGCTCAGTATTACCACTCTGCCACTTGGCAAGTGGTTTCCAAAGCTTTAGATCAGCGGCTCCCAACCTTTTCTATACCCTGCACCCCTAGAACACTTCTGATATATTCTTACAAAAGTCCGAAATAACGGCAATGAATCATGCAAATACACTATAATTTTGAAAACCCAAGTTTTTGCACCCCTTGGAATATCGTCTCGCACCCCCGGTTGGGAACCCCTGCTTTAGATGCAGGACCTTGCCAGCCCTGGACAGAGAGGCCAATTAAGTAGGCCAATTAGGCTGGCTTTTTCTGTATCCAAAGCAGGATCTTCTGATCCTGGACCTACAGCTTGTTTTCCTTGTGCAATTTACTCAGAGAAAGTAGCTGAGGAAGAGAGAAAATATATGAGGGGTCCTTGGTGTTCTCTGAGCTTGGTTGGCTTCTTGCAGACGTTTCATTGACCAAACTAGGTAACATCATTACTGCTAGTAAGGAGTGGGGTTTGTTCTTAGTTTATATTCTAGTGACTTGCCCTGTTAGGGTTGGGGGTGGGGCTGGTCTTGGAAGTTATTTGGTTGGGCTGTTTACTGTTAGCTAGTTTGGCAGTTCCTTGATTGGGGTATTGTTTATTTCTTGATTGTTAATCTCTCTGTTAATCTACGCTCATCTGGGTAGTGACTTCTGGTGGAGAGGTGTTTTGGGTTGTTTTTTTTAATTCCCTTTTTGGTTTGTTGATTGTCTCTTCTGCATAGTATATAGATATTGATTGTGTCTATATATCTATTTTAGAGAAAACATAGTCTGTCCTTTTTGCCATCAGGTTCTTCTGGGAACCCATTTGGCAGGTATGCCAGGCCACAATGGAGACGTTTGCACAACATGACAAAGCCAGATCCAAACAAATCGTATTTGGAACAAACTGCGAACTAGCCACAATTTGTTATCTATAAGGAGGTTTTGCTGTCATTCGGTCATTTCCAATGGAAAGCTCCCCAGCTCTGTTGACAATGTATTAATTCTCAGAAATTACACATTGCTTTTTTCTACTGATTTCTGCTACTTGTTTTCCTTCCCCCCCCCAAATAATTTCCTAAGAGCTGACAATCTTGTATAACATTGAAATTTCTAGTGTTACGGTGAGATGTCTGTACATCCAACAGATTGCCAGCTGCAAACAGATTAGAAACTTCTGTTCTCAGAACTGTGTTGAAGGATGGGATATAAATCACTTAGATAATCAAGAGTGAATTAAACTCTGAGCATGGCTAACGCTAAACTAAATGGCATATTTATCAGAATGGCAAAATGGCAGATCTGCCATAATCTGACAAATACCTGCTAGGGTTAATATAATGGGCCCAAAATGATCCAGGTTACCACAGAATGGTCCCAAACAGACCCAGAAAGCTCTAACTCTTTGCTGCCAACTGACGGTCAACTGAATTTCTGCAACCCAGGTACTGCATCCTGGTGTTTTCTACCTGTGGAGTGACCGCAACTTCCAGAATTCCCAGGTGGTGAATTTTGCCGGTTGACATTTCAACCCATTCAACCAACAGCATTGGATTTGGAAAATCTGGTCTCTTGCCCAAGGAAAGTTTTATTTTTTATTTACTTATCCTATTTTGAAGCTGCCCATCTCCCTCAAAGAAGGACTCTGGGCAGTGTACAAATAAAGGTTTTACCGGTCTAAGCAGTGAGTTGCCGTCAGAACCCATTGTGGATGTATTAATGTGCCACCACAAAAATGTAGATTGCTGTAACTGAAAGAAAAGAAAAGAAAACAGAAGATTAATTTTACAGTAAATAATTCACATAGAAATCAGAGGCTGTCCATTCTTCATTCAATCTCCTCATTCTCAAGCATTACACAGAGCTAACACCAGCATTCATGAAATGGTTTAAATTTACACAGTTCATAGCAAACTGAATGGCATTTCTTTTCTTGCTTCTTTTTGACTAATAAATTTAGAAAGTGAAGCCATGTTTGCACAGCAAGGTCTTGTACTACCTTAAGTACAAGATTTATTATGGCTTTCGGCTTTGCGGATCAATCATGCAAAGGGATATCTAAATTAACAATGTATTTGCAAGTAGACGAGAAACAAATGTGAACCATTAGGGAAAGCAACAATAGAATGCAAAAAGCACTGTTTCAATAGTACAAGGTAAATGTGAAGACGATATTAATTGCTCATGACACTGTTCCAAATAAGGATAGAGTTGGCTAGTGCTAGGATGGGAGACCAGATGGAGATCTCACAGTTGCATGCTAGACTTGGAAGTTGAAGGCATTGGCAAACCACTTCCAGGTATTACGACTAAGTCATGGATATATAGTTCCCAGGAGTCAAATGTTATTTGAGAGAGCCTTTACATCTTTATTATTATTGTTAGTTTATTATTATTGTTGTTGTTACTAGTACTATTATTTTGAATGCACTGTATACAGTGAGTCCTTTCACCACTGCTGAATTGAAGTGCTGCTATCCACTAATCAATGATTTGAAAAAATACTATACCAGCATGAAAATTGTAGCCAATCCCAGGCCTACCTCTACTGTTACCTCTATTGAAGTCAACATAACCAGTTGACTCTCTTCCAGAGAGGTGAGTGACAAAGTCCAGGATATTTTATACCCTTTCAGGCTACTTTGTGGCACTATCACAATAAGAGAAGAAATACTATTTTAATAAAGTTGTAGTTAAAGGCAATTTAGGCCTGTCTCACTCACGGGCTGGGGAGAAGCTATGAAACCAACATCATGGGATGGTGGCGGAAATGATGTTGCCATTGTATGTTTGTGGATAGAAGCAACTGGGGAAAGATCCTGAGTGATATAACATTGCACAATTAACTTCTCTCTTCCTCATTCAAAATGATGTCTGGAGATAACTGTATCTGCATGTGAGCCACATAAGAGAAGGCTCGGAGAAGGAATGCAAACATGGGAACATCTGGCACCAAGGTTTAGTGAGAGGATAAAGCACGGGTGTCAAACTCGATCGCATCATGTGATGTATCGTGACGTATCGCAGTGTTTTTTCCTTTGTGGAGCTGGGGTGGGCATGGCCTGCGCGTGACGCATCCGGCCCACGGGCCGCCAGTTTGACACCCCTGGGATAAAGGCTTTACTGCTTGCCTGGAAGCAAAATTCAAGCTAATTTCACCCATGTGGAATAATATATTTTGTCTGCTCTCAATAGCTAGGGTATACAGATAGTCCTCAACTTATAACCATAATTGAGCCACAAGTCGTAGTGACCATAAAGAAGGTCACCACATGATCTGATTTGACATTATTTGACATTCCTAGTTTACTCAGGTGTGGTCATTAAATGGATGGAGCAAAAGAACTGTCTGCTGAAGCTCTCCCCTTCTTGGGCAGAAGAGAACAGCAGCAATGAGCTGGAGAAAAGAGCTTGGATTTTCATGATTCAATTTCTTCGAGCTTCTCTTCTCCACCTCAGTGCTGCAATTCCCCTTCTGCCTGCCAGAGAACTCTGCCCCAAGCGGGCTGAAATCAATCCATCAGGCTCTCAATGAGGCTGAATGAAGAAGTCCCTTCATGACAGATCATCCAACCCCTCTGAGAGCAAAAATGCTGCCTGATGGTGAGGCTCGGCCTCTCTGGCAAGCAGCATTTTTTGCTCGTAAAGAGCCTGGCTGAAAAAGGTCTGGAAATCCGGAAATCCAGGCAGAAATCCAAGCTTGGATTTCAGGATGGGACTTTTTCAGCCAGCCTCCTGGAAGCAGCCAGGTGGCAACAGCTTGCGGCTTTTTCTTCCGGCTTCCCTAGTGACTTCCTGGGGAAGCCAGCAGGGAAGACTATGAACAGTGATCACAGGATCATGAGGCACTTGGCAATTTGTCATAAGTATGAATGCTTGCCAAATGCGTAGATCACAATTATGTGGCTGTGGGGGTCCTGCAAGCTCAGGTGTAAGTAATCAGTCCCTTTGTTCAGCACAGTTGTAAGTTCGAATGGTTGCTGAAATGGTCATTAAGCAAGGACAAACTGTATAGAGAAAAAAGCTTTGGAAAGGAAAGATGTGCTGCTATTTAGAACTTTGGAGGAAATAATCTGGTCCTTTAAAAAAAGATCTATAAACAAGTTCATTGTAAAGTTTCAAATAAGGAAGGTACAAGCCCTGAGTGATAAATAGAAGAATAAATGCACAATAAAAATAGCAAATCCAATAGAACATGGGAGAAAAATCACAATCCAAGTCCAGAATATAACAACAGAGAAAGATTTTTGCTTATTAAGTAGATGAGAAATATAATAAATAATCCTATTATTTATTTATATCCCACCTTTATTATTTTTATAAATAGTTCAAGGTAGCCAACGTACCAAATATTCCTTCCTCCTCCTATTTTACCTACAACTGCAGTATGTAAGATATTTATATTATATATTATATTTAATACCGAACACGGAGACTGATTTGCCAGGGCCAGGAATGGGGATTTGAAACGCAGCCACCGACAACTCTTCCAAAACAAAGAAAGGGTGGATATTTGGCTTTTCCACATCCATCATCAGGAACAGCTGAAATATGAATGGGAGAGATGTAAGTTAGGCGTACTTCAGCAAATGTTCAATAATTTATTTCCTTTAGTATGAATTTCCATTGTTTCTGGGGGAATAGGTCCAAAGCTTAAAGAGTTAATAATTTCATCAATAGCTGAAGCCTGAAATAGTTCAGTTGGGGGTATCTGAAGAGAGCCATGTGCACCGTGTGTTTGCATATGATGGGGCAAGCACAGGGAATTAGAGATGGCTACTGTTATTAAAAACAACCTTAAGCTATTTAGTTCAGCATGAAAAACTCTTTGGAATTTTTTTAGTGTAAACCACTGAAATACTTTGATTGTCATAGTACATCAAGATCACAGACAGACAGGAGGTTGGATGGTAGATCAATATAGATAGTCGATAGATTAGATGATAGATGTTAGATGATAGAAAATTGATGGATATAGATCAGACATGTCAAACTCACGACGTCACGTGACGTCGCGCAACGTATCAGAGCTTTTTCCCCATTGCTGGCAGTGGGGTGGGCACGGTTTCCTGGTGATGCGTCTGGCCTACAGGCCGGCAGTTTGACACCCCTGATATAGATGGAAAGATAGAGATAGATGATAAATAGATCTACTGTAGACAGATACAGATAGATAGATGAGAGAAAGAGAGAGAGAGAGAGAGAGAGAGAGAGAGAGAGAGAGAGAGAGAGAGAGAGAGAGAGGGGATATAAAACCTTTTAAATGAAATATAACAAAATTGAGAAGTCAGCAATGGGAACCAGCAGTCTAATTTCTGGCTGCAGCCTTTATCGTCTTCAGCAAATTAATCATTAAGAAAAATAAGTATGTGTTTAGGACATCAAGGGCAGTGGGGGGAGGGGCAACATAGAATCTCCCCCCCCCCCCAGTTATCTTGCTCTCAATTCTTTCACTGCAACATTTAAACTTTACTTTTATTGAGTAATGTCTTGTCAGTTAAACAACGGAAGGGCAGAGGGGCATCACTGTTGGGCTATGCTTAGGACATCCACTGGCCTTAATCTGGCCCTCCCTTACATCTAAATTACTCAACTGAATGTGGGGAGAAGAATTTTGGGCAGGGAGAGTAAATTCTATAGTGAAAAGCAGCAGAAGAGAAGATGATAAAAATTAAATAGTCATTGCCAGTTCTGGTTATCCCACTGTGGCCCCATCCATCATTGTTTCTCACTAAAAAAGGATTTCTCACCCTCAGAATAATAACGCATTTATGAATAGTGTACTTACGGCATTGTGGAACATCACAGTATTCCCAGCCTTTATTTTTATCTGTTGTATAGCACCAAGGACCATTTGTATCACCATCAGGACTTCTGCAATACTGTAAAGAAATAAAGTAATAAGACTGGACTACATTTAGCCTCACTAGTTTAAAAAATGCAGCCAAAGTAAATGTTGGCATAATAAAATGAATATAGTTATGGGAATATGAGGTGAAATAGTAGTCATTTATTTATATATAGTACCGACATGATATTGCCTTGCCCAGAAATCATGGTCTGCCATTCAAGAGTGAGTCCTCTTGCTACCTTCTGTTTCTCCTATCACAAACACAAATCTTTACACTTCTTTCAGTAGCCTTAACAATAATTCAGTAACCTCCACTGTGTCTGAGTTTTGCAGTATGTCCTTTTCAATTAGGTTATGCAAATAACCTAAGAGACTAAGAAGCTAAAGATCCAGTTTGGTCTAGTGGTTAAAGCACCAGGCTAGAAACTAGGAGACTGTGAGTTCTACTCCTGCCTTAAGCATGAAAGCTGGCTGGATGACTTTGGGCCAATCTCTCAGCCCAGGGATCTTCAAAGTTGTCAGCTTTAAGACTTGTGGACTTCAACTCCGCATGGCTGGCTGAGGAATTCTGGGAGTTGAAGTCCACAAGTCTTAAAGCTGACAAGTTTGGAGACCCCTGTCTCAGCCCAACCCATCTCACAGGAATTCTGGGAGTTGAAGTCCACAAGTCTTAAAGCTGTCAAGTTTGGAGACTCCTGTCTCAGCCCAACCCACCTCACAGGCTTGTTGTGGTAGGAAAAATAGGAGGAAGGAGCATTAGGTATGTTAGCCACCTTGAATTATTTATAAAAATAATAAAGGCAGGATAGAAAAATATTTAAAAACATACATTGTAATAAGTGATTTCAATTTACTACAGTGTCGTGTTTTCTAATTAAATAAATTTTAGAGCAAGATATAGAATATTGATAGAGGAGAAGGGAAGGATAGAAATAACAGGGAAAAGAAGAAGAAATCATGTCCAAGAACAAGAGATATTGATGGGGAAAGGACACTTTTATAATTCCTGTCACAAACCTGAAC
The DNA here is from genome assembly GCA_023970755.1 of Azemiops feae. Classification (NCBI taxonomy): domain Eukaryota; kingdom Metazoa; phylum Chordata; class Lepidosauria; order Squamata; family Viperidae; genus Azemiops; species Azemiops feae. The sequence goes on along the minus strand of JALGBA010004174.1, from coordinate 1,192,830 downwards.
ATAAACGTGTCTGATAATATTGTTATTATTATAGTTGGTCACATAGTCAGCTGTTTAGATGGAATTTGGCAATTGTATCTGCTTATCAATGCTGGTGGTATGCAGCAGATATTTTGGGATTGTATACTAGGTGTCTATTATTATTGGTACTATCTTTGTTTTCTTTCTTTTGCCATAGTCCTTCTACTTCTATTTACAGGTCTTTGTATATTGTGATTTTTCTCCAGTTCTTTCTCTTCTCTTTTCCCGTCTCCAGGTACTACCATGTCCATTATTCAGACTTTTTCTTTGTCTTTCTTATTGACAATTGTTAAGTCGAGGATCTGATTCTTGTGGCCAATGGTACTTACATTTTTCTCCAGTCCTGACCTTGGGTGAGTTTCTGGTGTGAAAGAAGTATGTTCATGAGGGACCTGTGCTTGCCATTCTTGGCAGGTCCTACCAGTCCCTGTGGTTGCAATATGTCCACGATAGTCTCTACCACTTCCAACCCTACAGTCTTTAAAGAGGGAAAAGGATGAATTAGAATTTGCTATTATATAGGATACAGATTTATTTCAGCACAGGTTGAATAGCTATTTCCTTTTATGAGAAATTCTGGGAGCTGCCATTGTATGCCATTAGAGTTATTAATGAAAGGTCCTTGGTGCTCTCTTGCAGATGTTTCTTTACCCAACCTAGGTAACATCATCAGTGCTAGTAATGAGTGCAGTTTGCTGTCAAGAAACTGCCAAAGAAGCCAACAGCAATCAGCCCAACCAAGGAATCTCTAAGACCACCCCCACCAAGACTGACAGGGCAAGCCATCAGAATATAAACTGACAGCACGCTGCACTCCTTACTAGCACTGATGATATTATTACCTAGGTTGGGTAATAAAATGTCTGCAAGAAAAAAAGCAAGCTCAGAGAGCACCACGTCAACCATGACCTACAAATATCCTCCTTTATTAGTTGTTAATTTTACCAGTAGCTGTGGCCTGAAATAGCAACATTTGGGCTATCTGAAGAGAATAGTGAGGGCAAGACTTTTCATGTTGCAAGAAGTGAAGCCCAGATTACTTCTGAATGTTTTAGTTTCTGACATTCTCTGGACTGTAACCCCAAAGGGCCTTAAAAGCAATTCAACATTCATGTGGTAGATGCTGGATTTAAGGTGAAAGGGCCCAACTTTTCCAGGCCTTTCTGATAGATCTGCAGGGATGGCTAATCTGAAGAAAAAGGGGAATGAATAATTTTACAATCTCAGAAATGAGAATTAAGAATCACCTGAGGTTTATGAGTAGAAACAAAAGGAATAGATGATATAAAGCAAAATAGATTGAAATAAACTAGGAAAGAAGGAAGACTCAGATCAGGATCCAATCTGGGATGCTCACTGGGACCAGAGGTTTAGTCTTTTGAGCTTTTGGACTTATGTAGAGCCCATCCTCGGGAACTTCTCTCTAGCAGTGTGTGTGCTTTGGACTATTCTGTGTGTGGTATTTATATGGTACCTGTTTATGTATGGCTTTTTAGTTGTCAGAACAACTCAGAATAATCTTATTGTGGATTTCAAGAGTGATAGGACTGTAAGACCAAAAAGACTTTACATAGCAAAGAGAAGACATATATAGCTCTGGTAACTCCATGATTCTTTGACAGAATTCTTGATGAGATTTCAATATGAAACCTGAGCACCAATGTTATATGCGATGACTCAAAAAACTGACCACCAAGTTCAATGAAACTTACTTATTCAGTCCTATATCTATTTATCTTGAAATAAGTTTCTCAGATGAGCTTAATTATCTAATTGTCACTGAAAATTCATCAAAATGGAGTATGACTTCTATTGAAGTATAGACAAAGATTAAACAAAGTTTTGGAAGAAAAGGTTGATATTAAGAATAAAGTATGGAGTGATGGTAAAATACCCAAAGCTGCACGTTAATAAAAAAAAAAAAAATCAAAATTAAGTGAGGGGAGAGGTAGGAAATAGCCCAATCTCTCAGAACTCTAAGTCCTAATCATCTGCTCCTCTGCTCTTATGCATAATTTTTTCAGAAATAATTATCTGAAAAATTAATAGAACATAATAGAAAGAACAAGGAACTTGGCTATGGATTGCTAATGGTCCCTTAAAAACCTCATGGCTTGAGGTGGAGTTATCTCCAGCCACTGAGCCACTCTTTTCTGCATTGAAAACAGTGTCATTCACAGTTTAAGATTAGCTTTTGCTTGGTTGCTTGTTCTAGGAGAAGAGGAGAAGTCATACCAATGTTTAGTGTCAATGTCTGCGAAGTTTCCGGTTTAGCACACTTCTGTAGATTGCAGTAGTCCCACCTTGTCTCAGGATCAGTAGTATAACACCAGGGTGCTTTGTCACCATCAGGATTTCGGCAAAAGTTCCTTCTCAAATCCCTATTAATAAATGCATAAAGTGGGTTAAATGTTATGTTATGGAGCAGAGGAGGGCAACTTGGGGATGGAAGTCCATCGTGAATATTTCTTGGGATGCTGAGAATATCCATAGACAAAGAATGAATTATGTTTAGAAAGGCATCTCTCATTATCTCAGAACAATATTCTACAAGTTCTGGTTGTTTGCCATCTAATACTTGTTTATATCTTTATAATAAGTCATATTAAATATTTCTTTCAATTGTAGGGGCAAAAAGTTTTTTCCTATCAAACTTTCCGATAAAACTGCCAACAAATCTCCATGTTCTGATAGATGTGCGGCTTCCCCTTTGTCCCATATTGTTCCCTTTTTCTTAAGTATTACATAGTTATAAAAATATATAGAACACTATCTCATCACCCTGCAGGTTTTATCACACCCATGTTTGTTGTTGTTCAGTTGCTATGTCATGTCTGACTCTTTGTGGTCCCGTGGACCTTAGCACACTAGGCCACCCTGCCCTCCACTCTCTCCCCAGGGTTGCCCAAATTCATGTTCATTGCATCAATGACACTATCTAACCATCTCCCCCTCTGCCATCCCCTTCTCCTTTTGCCTTCAATCCTTCCCAACATCAGGGTCTTTTCCAATGAGTCTTTTCTTCTCATTTGGGGCCAAAGTATTTGAGCTTTGTGCTTGATCACACTCATAAGAAGTTCCATTCTATCCAAAGTGAAGTGGAAGAACAATCAAGTGGAAGAACAATCAAGAAGAATCAAGTTCTTCCTCTCTGTAGATAGGGCTGGAGCATCTCTGAGATGCTGTCTGCCCAAGTGCACAGCATGATTGCTCATGGAAAGGATCTGTAATAGATCTCTCGACATGGAGATCAGCTACATACTGAGATCACTTGGAGAGAGGAGAGACAGTTCACTGCTCCTGTTGTGTATTACCCGAACAAGGCTATTTTGTACCCAGGGGAATTTTGACATTGAATGGCCAGCACACACAACAGATAACGAACACTTCAAGAAACCTACGCATCTGGGAATGCAGATGGTGTCTTGGAGTGACGATGGGGCCGCATAGAAATCCATGCTTGGCATTTTTTCCCTGTGGTAGTCACTGCTGCAGTACCCCGATAATTTGAGCCGTTGTCATAATAGCAATCATCAACCTGTTGAGGTACCTGTTGAGGTACTTGTGGAGGTATTTGGGGAGGAACAGCAGGGACAGCAGCTACATTAAAGGAAAAAAGCAGAAATAAAAACAACTTGTGGGAAATCATAGTATCTTCTTTGTTTCCAAAAGCTGTATTATCAATGTCCCATTCTCACATAATTGTATAGTAAAAACAGAGCAAGCCTTCCTATTTTTGTTATAGATCGGTGACAATATATTATTTATTTGCTAATATGTAGTCAATTCTGTTTTACAAGTGTGTAGTAGTTGCACTATCCAAAATATTTTAACCAGAAAAAAATTCTTCTCACAGTCCTCTTAATAGCTGACTATTTCTAAAATTAGAAGACTTCTATCAAAATTTCGAACCGATCCTGTCATTTTATGTAAATAAGCCCTAATATGAAATAGATATAAGCATAACAACATTTGCATTTAAAACATGCTGAATTCATTTAAATCATATTGAATTCACTCAATTTGCCCAGTCTATTTCTATTGCCTATTCCTCAACTTTATTTTAGTTTTGCACCTTTAATTTCCTAGAGTTTTGTTTAAAAGTTCAAAACATTTTAGTTACTTCGTCCCTTTCTCAATTACACAAATATAAATATTCTTACCAGTAACTGTGATGACATCATCACATTGAGTAGCAATGTTGCAGTATTCCCATCGAGTATTTGGGTCAGTTGTATAGCACCAAGGCTTAGTCTCTCCATCAGGGTTTCTACAATAGTTTTTTTCTAAACCTCTGAAATAAAATGTGCATAAAAGCAAGAAATGTTTAAGGGAACAAGAGAGAGGTAAACATTACTATAACATGAAGTCTGAGTTACTAGCTTGAAAACAGGTATTGAACAAAGCAAAAGTCTCCATTAAGTTTCAGATGTTAATTTGATTCTGCACCCATTTTTAATGCAATGGTTGGGTCCATAACAAGGATTTTTCAATGAGAGTTTGTTAAGGAAGCCATAGGGGGATGCTTCATGTATAATTTGTTATTTGTTAGAAATTTTTCCACAGTCGCTCCCCCTTTATGGGACATCCTTTGGAGATTAGAATGGCCCCAATCTTGTTAGCTTTTTGTAAGGCTCTAAAAATTTGGCTATGTTCCCATTCCTGAGGCACTGAATGTATTAAGGGGACCGTTTCCTGGCTGTATTGCTAACTGACCAAGTATCCTGGCTGCTATGTATATTTATTTTGGATGCTTCTATTATTTTTATTATTTTTTATTGTTTTAAAATATTTTTTAATATTTTTACTGTAATTTTTTTAATTGTAAGCCCACCAGAGTCATTATCTATGATGGGCATTTATAGAATTGAATGAATTAATGAACGACTAATGATATGCCGTGATTGAAAGATGCATGCATCAAACTAAGCCAACAATAAATAAATAAGTAAGCCATGTTGTAGGTTGGCACAATATGGAACTACTTATTATTTGAAAGATGCTAAGTAAGACTATGTCCCTTAAACAGTTTTGGGCAGCATTAGCTTCGTAGACCAAGCCTTCCCCAAATTAAGGTCAATGTGAAGCCTTCCTTCAGACGAACTTGACCCCTGACTATATCAACACATCCATTTGGGCCATTTTTAGCAACACTAAAATCATGAACGCCTTCCAGTATTTGGGAGGATGGAAGAGAAAGGGAGACACCTTGGGATTTCTTAGTGGTTTTCCATCCAAATACTAAGCAGGTCAAGCCTACTTAGCTTTTATGAGATCTACCACCTCTAAATGAATTCAGCTTCGATACTTACAATAATCAGCTGGCACCAACTGGAAGCCTTCAATATGAGGAAAGCCAATTCGTTTTTAAGATGCCTAATACAAGTTGCATACTAGTTGGCAGATATGATATCTCTGCCAAGTTCTGAGGTAGCAGAATGAACCTGAGACTGAATTTCGAACAGAATTCTCTGGTTGAAATTTGTTTAACTCACGAACCTTCACCCTCATCCTACACCCGATATTCGCCATTACTGCAGAATGCAGTATCGCAGGCTAACTTACTGCTCACTGCCAGCAGTTTGATCCTGACTGGCTCAAGGTTGACTCAGTCTTCCATCCTTCTGAGGCCGGTAAAATGAGGACCCAAATTGTTGGGGGCAACATGCTGACTCTATAAACCACTTAGAGAGAGCTGTAAAGCACTGTGAAGCGGTATATTGCTATTGTTATCTGAGAAGCAAAATAACCGAACTGTTGTTTGTTTCTGGATGCCTTGCCTTTTTCTTTACCATAGCAACAAGGTGATGACAGAGTTGTTTAACATACTTGCAAGGGTAGTTTTCTGGACTTCTTGCATGGGCATGAGGTTCTTGGGATGTCCATGATTGACAGGTTTTTCCTGTTTCGGTCACTCCTACATTTCCTCGATAATCTTCTCCATTTCCTACAAGGCACTGTTGGCCCGTAATAGCTGGCAGAGGTGTAGCTATATCCGCAAAGGTAATGCAAAATAAATCAGCACCTTCAGACTCTGTATGCTAAAAATTGTAAGGTCCTGGCAATCCAGAGGGGAAAAGCCAAAAAAGCTACTGCATATGGAAAAAAAAAATCACAGGTAGTTCTCGTTTAGTGACTGCCTCATTTAGTGACCATTTGCACTTACCACAATGATAAAAAAGTAACTTTGTGAACAATCCTTGGACCTTTTCAGGTCTGTAAAGCAAAGGAAAGCTGTAGAAAATCACAAGCAGTTTCACTTAGCAACCACTTAATTAACAACAATTGCTGGTCCCAATTGTTGTTACTAAATGAGGACTACTTTGAAAATATAGACATAGAATATATATGCTATCTAGACAAATAGAATATATGTGCTATTTTCTTAAAAGCCACGTGTATATGTTTTACATTTATAAAAGAGAGATCACAGAATAACAAGATGCACTGAATTGGAATGCATGGATTATAGCATAGAATAATAAAGTTCAAGCTACATGGTATATTGTGATACCTTAATTAAAGTATAGCTAATAGCCAGCTATTAAAGTGAATATTCAATAATTGTTTGCCTGTTATCAAAATATTTATTACTAGATTAATATTTCACTTGAACTAAGCTACAATCCTGATGATTTGATGGTTGTATGACTTAATATCTGTTCATATTTCTGTGAAAGTGAGAAAAAAAATAACCCACATGTGGTGCCCGCTATAAATCTGCTTGGGAACTTACTTTTATTTTCCGAATTATATTTTTCCCCCTGAGCAGCATTAACGATGCCTTTTTTGAAACTGGTTGAGTTTGTCAATTATGTGAGGCTCGACACTCAGTTTATCCCATTTTAAAAAGCTACAGCCAATTTTATAAGATTAAAAGGAATCCCCCCAAACTCTCTTACTTGAATTAAAACATTGTTTTCTCCACAGAATTGTTACTATATTGTGATTATTGCAGGTCAGTAATTACATAAATGATACTTACCGCACCGTGGTATATGACAGAATTCCCAGCGTTTCGTCAGGAGGGAGGTGAAACACCAAGGACGTGGCTCACCATCAGGATTACGGCAATAGTTTGATATCAAATTCTTTTCTGGGAATCTGAATATTGGATGAAAAGGTAGAAATGTCTTCCTAACCATCTCTTGACAGGTTAGAGTTGAACCCAATGGTGTTTCAATTTGAACCCAATGGTGTTTCAATGTTGACAGAATGGTGTTCACCCAAGATAATGTATTCCTGTATTCCTCTTTCACAATACCACATTCCATGATCTCAAATATCTTCCTGTTAATCTCTTCTGGTAGTTCAGAGATTACTCAGAGCAGATTTGATGTGTGGGAAATAAAGGCAGAGGAGAAAAAGGAAAAACTCCTTTTGAATCCCCAGAATTTCCTTTGGATGTAGCCCAATATTACCTCAGAAAACTATGTAAACGTGGGTGTTGGGGAGTATGTGTGTGTGTGTGTGTGTGTGTGTGTGTCAAAATCCAAGACAGTAAGGCTAATGTGACTGAATGCATCGATGGTAATGTGTAAAAAGGGACAATGACTTTTATTTTATTTACACCTAGTATCTTGACTTTTTTTTAACCACCTGCCCTCTGGGCAGATATCTCTGCATGTTAAATTACATTATTTCTATTCAGACCACATATCTAAGCTAAAAAAAAACAAAAAAGCAACCAAAAACTTATTTATTAGATGCCAAAACATTTAGTTATGATATAGAGGAAAAAAATGCTACTTTCAGTCACCCTTAATGAAATTTGGAGTAAAAGACTTTCCAGTGAACCAGGTGTGCTGCTTAATACATTACATTAAAAAATAATGTATGCTGTTATTTTCCTTTTCAAGGACAACAGTTACCTGAAATGATTTGTTTCCCACACACACTTTCACTTCTCCCCATATGTGACCAATAAGGGTTCATGAGTGAAACTGAGGCTTGTAGACTTACTTTGAAGGAATGTACCCGTGAGCATGGGGCTCTTGGGAAGCCCACGCCTGGCACGTGAGCCCAGATTCCGTGGTGGAAGCTTTGCCTCGATAGTTTTCCCCACTGCAGTGCATACACTTCTCTGTAAGGATAAATATCCATGAGTCAAGCAGGTTTATCCTACTAGATATATTTTTTTCCTGCCCTCTGGATGGTAGGAATCATGATGCCCAAGTGTTCTTCTGTCTGAAATGGGATTTGTTATCCTAGGTTGCTCAGCGATCAGATTTCTCCTTTTATAAGGAATCGAGAATGGTCAGGACGTGTTCTTGAACTTGCTTTGAGCTAAGTCAATCTAAACAAAAATTAAACATGAATCTTTTTATTTTGTCTTTATAGATGCTTAATTTACGCTATGATGAGAGCCAGTTTGGTGTAATGTGAAGGCATCAGGTAAGGTTAGAAACCAAGAGGTTGTGAGTTCTAGGCCTTACACACAAACACACCTATTGACAATGTGTTTTGATTTATGGAATGATTTTTCTTGTTTTTATCTTAAGGGAATCACATTTGGGGGTGATCAGATATGATACACAATTTTTCTTTGCTAATTTATTTATTGTTTTATTTTTTTCATGCGCTAAATCTCTCAAGGGACCATGATGATCTTTAGCACCTTGCAAGTGATTTGCCAAATCCTTAAAAGATATTACAATAGGACAAATGGGGAGCTTTTCTCCAGTGTATTACAAAGTTTATATGACACTGTTCACAGAAATTTTCACTTTGCTCAGTGCTTTGCAAACTTCTGCCTAAGTCTGGCATCTGTGTAGACATGCATTGATGTAAATGGACCAATTGGTGCCTAGAGAGAATGCACTGAAATAAAGTTCATCTCCATCATACAATACTTTTGTCTTTAAAAAAAAAGGAGGCATTTACAAACAAAAGAACATCAAACTATTGACTAATAATAGCTTAAACATAACAATAACTTTTAAATATAACAACATTTGAATCATCCTAGGTTTGCAAATGTTTCAACTCCTGTTAGTTGTAAATGTTTTAAAACATTACCATTTTCATTATTATCAAACTATTTCTATTTATGAAATGCTATTGTTAGAGAAATTACACGATTCTCGAGAATAAATCTATTGCAATTTAATATAACCTGCTCTATATCATGAAGCATACATAGATTAATTAGATTTAAGTAATTATCATTCCACCTTGATAACTTCAACGATATTGTTATAATTATGTTCACACTTTATTTTATTTGAAATAGAAAACAAACATTTGTTTATTTTCTTTGTGATCCTGGTTAGTGACCATAAAAAAAGAATGAAATAACATCATGTCTAGTGGGCACTTACTCGGAATACTACTACTACTACTACTACTACTACTACTACTACTACTACTAATAATAATAAAGTTGGAAGGGACCTTGGAGGTCATCTAGTCCAACCCCCTGCTCAGGCAGGAAACCCTATACCATTTCAGACAAATGGTTGTCCTGTCTCTTCTTAAAAACTTCCAGTGTTGGAGCATTCACAGCTTCTGAAGGCAGGTTGTTCCACTGATTAATTGTTCTATTCAGTTATCAGTTGTTGAATAAATGCCTAGCATTATTTCATGTTCTCTTTTATACTTGAATAAGAAAGTGCTACTCCAATGTTTAGTTTTTTTCTAAATATTTTTTCTAAATATTGTACAGCAGACATGTCAAACTTGTGCCGTCACGTGACGTCGCGCGACATATCGGAGCTTTTTCCCCATTGCCGGTTTCCTTGTGACGCGTCCGGCCCGCAGGCCGGCAGTTTGACACCCCTGTTGTACAGTGTATAGGTTGTCTACCTATACATCATTAAAAAGAACAATACTTTGCATTCAAAATGTTCTTGAGGAACTAAAATTCCATTGTGTGCAATTCTACCTTCGCATTCAGGAATGTTGCAATAATCAAATCTGGTTTCAGGATCTGTTGTATAGCACCAGGGACCTGTCCCATCATGATCCGGATTTCTGCAGTAGTTTTCTTCTAATGAAGCATTAGGGTGAAGAAACGGTGTATAACTAATAAAAACAAAAGACAAGACTATTGTTACATAAGTCATACTTTTTTTTCTTAGAGATTCAAAAGATTAAGTTATATTAGACAACCTTGTGACTCATTTAATCATCCTTTGGGAGAAAGGTAGTGAAGTCTGATTTGACCAGAATGAACATTAATTTTTTTATGGCATTGCTATCGTTTTGCTTTGAAAACTAAAGAAGAAAACATCAGTTTATTAAAGAAGAAAGACCTAAACAGATAAACAGAATGATCACAGGCAGGCAAAAAAGCAGCCAGAGTGGGGGCAACTTCTGACTTCCTGTAGGCTTCCCCATTGACTTTTCTTGGGGGAAGCTGACAGAGAGCATCATAAATCATGATCATATGACCCCAGAGATGCTGCAATGGCCACAACTTTGCAAATAAAACTGATCTGAATGTGGACGTTTCAATTTCACTGGAGTAAATGGGTCCTAGATTTTTTACACATTCTTTGAATAACGTTAGGGTTAGACAAAGAAATGTTAACAGGACACAGTCAATAAGTGTTTAACTTGTTAAGGCTTCCAGTACTCTAAACAGGAGAGGACACTAGAGTTGAAATTGCTCACCTTTTCCCCATCCCAACTAGGGGAAAGGAGGGGAGAGTTTTAAGGGAAAGACAGCTGCCTGTCTTTGGAGATTTCACATACGTAAAAGCATTTATTTCTTGCTTATACTATTGCTTTCACCAATATTCTACATAGGTAATTGCAGCATACTACCTGGGGAATTCTGAGAGTTGAAGTCCACACATCTTAAATTTACCAAGTTTGAAAAGCACTAAATTATGCCATATACCGTTGTTGATATATCTCTCAAATTGTCCTCCAAGTCAAACTTCAGTAAGCACTGTCTTGCAACTTTTAACTACTTGGAACAATGTCATTTAACAACAGCAACAACCTCAACAGCAACATCATGCTCATCCACTGTATGAAGTTTTCCTGGCAATGATTCAGAAATGGTTTTAGCTTTTTTTCAAGATCAGAAAGAATTGGCCAGAAGCCATTGCTCACTATGATAATTTTGTAATAAGTGAATAAGAGAGCGATAAAATAAAAAAAAGTATTTTAAAAGGTATTGAACATGTACTAATTCAAAACTTTTGGGGATAGCTTTAAAAAAAAACAGTAACAGCTACTTCATACAGCTGGTGTTCAGATATATTAGCATTTAACCATATTTTCTGCAGCATGTGGCAATAGAGAGAAGCCAATGGAAATTCTAGTTGAGGCACACTAATATGCTTCACTGTATTCTATGCACTTCCAGAAAACTGTCTGTTCAGTAAACCTGCTCCTATTAATGGGACAAGAAAGCAAATCCTAGAGTCACCTCAGCGAGATGGGTGGCTTAGAAGCTTAATTACAAATTTTTTTTAAAAAAATCTCTAGTCAGAAGGCCCTATTGAATTCAATATAGCTAGTTCCTTTCAGGTAAGCAAGCAGAAGATTGCAGCCTTAGCCATGGCTCATTTTTGCTGAATTGTGCTATACACATTTCCTACAAAAATTCAGGTCAAATCATTCTAAATTCATATGGCTATAGAAAACCGAAGGCCGTTTTACTGAGATAGGAAAAGGTCATACTTGGGTATATGAGGACTGTTCTCAGTCCATTTCTGACATAGTACACCATTCCGTGTTTTTGATTCTGTTCCTCTGTAGTCCACTCCATTTCCAATTCTGCATTCCAGGAGATACACTGAAAGAAAATGTGGTTATTAAAAATCGCTATTGTTATCACAGAGCACCCTTCCACCAAAGAAAAATAATTGTTTACAGATGGACCTCCACCCAGGTGTGATCAGGTTGAACACTTTAATATGTGGCCTTCACGTTCAGTTTAATTAGGCGATCACAACCTGAGATCATGGAATTGCAAACCTTGGATTACAAGCAAATGTTTAACAAACTTAATTTAAAAGGTAAAGATTCTCTCAAGCTGAGCTTGATTTTTAAGGACCACATGGCTACAACATCATTACCTTCTTCTGCTTTTTTTTTTTAATTTGCCAATCGAGATTGCAATCCAGAGATTTTCTGGTGGTCTCCCATCTAAATGCTGGACCTAATGATGGTTAGCTTTTTTTTCAGCTCTGCCAAGGTTGGTTAGCTTCTACCTCTAGCTATGGTCTCAAAATTATTATCAGATGGGTATTTTAATTATGATAGTTCAGGGGGAATGCAATGTGAAATCCGTGACTAGAGAATAAGTATATTAAATCAGTTTTAATATTAATTCAACATAAAGGTAAACCAAACCAAATTTACGTGTTTTTTTTTTAATACTTTGATTTCCTGATGCTCATTCTCTGAGCACAGAATAGAAAATTGAGCTGAGCATCCAAATGAAATGAAGGGCTGCTTTAATAACAACATTGGTGACTACATCAGCTTCTCTTTCCAATTGCAAATATAGTAAGGGGCATATAGGACACCAAGAAAAACAAACATATAGAGGGTGACTGTCAGTTTTGATCAAGAGGACCATTTCCTCCTCTGTTGTAGCCTCCTATGCTCCTTAAAACTAATTCATGGAGTATCCCAATCTCACGAAATAGTATTGGACTGGGGGGGTGGGGTTGAGACACTGAAAAAGAGGGGGCAAACGATGTCATTTTGTTGGCAGTCAGATATCACTGAACAAAACTACAGGTAGTCCTCGACTTACGACCACAATTTAGCTCAGAATTTATGTTGCTAAATCGAGGACTACCTGTGCATGTGGATCAGTCAGAAACCCCATCAACATCTTGCATTCATCCACGACAATCTTGTAATGTGTTCTGCATTTTTCAACTTACATGGGCTACTGATGGGTAAATCTTACATGGCTGTTGATTGTAAATCTTACACGGCTACTGATTGGTTTATATATAGCTGGGCTTTGAAACAACTGCAGATAAACAATTTCTTGCTTGGCTCCATGTTTTACCATATCACAACCAATACCTTGAATTGAATCACCTTATAGTCTTTTCTCCTGAAATCAAGATTCCCTGGACATCACCTGCAAAATTCATACTACCCCAACTAACAATTCTTCCAAATTTCATGAATCGTTACGTCGCATAAGGAACTGCAAAAGGCATAATATCCAAAAGTGTACACTTACTTCGTTTTTCAAAGAGAATGGCCCCTGCTTTTCTGAGCACAGCCCCTGTTTTAGTATTGTCGCCCAGTGTAATGCATTGTTGCTCTTTCGCTGTAAATAGAAACGCCCTGTGGAAAGGGCAGAGAAGAGGGACGCTGTCACTTTTAAGTGTTGGTTTGCATTTTATTTAGAAGCATAATTTGCCCAGTTTGGAGGCACATTCCAACTTACCATAAAAATAACAGAAATAAAATACATGAAAAGCAAAAGAATGTCGACAATCATAACACAGCAGCATTAAACCTAACCTAGATCAGATAAACTGTAAGGGCTCTCCTCTTCTTCTGTATCCCCCAGGGGTAGGCAACCTTGGCTCTTTTATGACTCGTGGACTTCAACTCCCAGAATTCCTGAGTCAGCTATGCTGACTCAGGAATTCTGGGAATTGAAGTCCACGAGTCATAAAAGAGCCAAGGTTGCCTACCCCTGCCTTATACCTTCACTAAATCTACTTGGAAATCTAGATTTGGAGCAGAGGAAGAATTGCTAAGGAGCAAAAGAATCTCCTCCTTTTGCTGGTTCACGCTATGATGGAGGAGGTAGTTGGATCCAGTCCTAATGGAGTAGCAGATTAAATGCCAATACTTAATGCATAATTCTGAGGATTCATTTACTAATTTTTACTAATGCGGTACCTGAAAAAGAAGAGCCATATTTAAAAAGTCATGAGATTGTTATTATGTCAAAACATAGTTGCATAGTGGTATCTACTACCAGAAACCAATCACAATTCAATACAAAAATCACAAGGGTCCTTAATACAGGTAGCCCTCAATTTACAACCATTCATTTAGTAACCATTCAAAGGTACACCAGCACTGGAAAAAGTGACTTATGACTTTTTCACACTTAGGACCATTGCAGCATCCGCATGATCACGTGATCAAAATTCAGCCGCTTGGCAACTGACATGTATTTATGACGGTTGCAGTGTCCCAGAGGCATGAGATCCTCTTTTGCGGCCTTTTGACCAGCAAAGTCAATGGGGAAGACCGATTCACTTAACAACCATGTTACTAACTTAACAACTATGGCAAGAAAGGTCGTAAAATGGGGCAAAACTCACTTAACAACTGTCATTAGTCTCTAAGGGAGCTTTCAGATAATCAGCAACAATCAAAACATTCGAGCAACTTTCATAAAATGTGGAAATACTATGATTACCTGCAGGTAAATGCTGTTTCAGTTTCACATTTCAAACCACAACCTGTTTTAGTTAAAGTTCTATAGGTGGTGGATTCTTGACTAATAATCCAAGCACCATCTGTCCTTACATAATCATCCAGAATATCTCCTTGAACTGAAAGGAAAAAAAAGTGAGACGAGTTGAGATAGTAAAAACACCAAACACATACTTTTCACCAGATGACAAGCTTCCTTCTTCTACATGCAGGGAAGTATATATACCAGAACGTAAAGTCTGCAGATTGCCTGAATATGTAAGAATTACATTAGTGCAGAGGGTTAAATTAACACTCGGGAAAAACTTTAATTATTCCAGTGGCAAGTGTAAAAGAAGTTTCACCAAAAATTATTATATGGTGATCTGAGTGGCAGAATAAGAGTGCTTGTGAGAGGGTGACATTCCTGGAACTGGAATCATGGCCCCAGAACTAGAATAACAGGCCAGCAGATGAACGTTTGATCCCCCCAAAGCAAGGGATGATAAATATGCAAATGGAATGACAATTCCTAGCTTTCTTATGAAAATGACAGAGTAGGGCTACAGTGAATGGAATGATTACGGCAAAGGAAGACCCTGAGATTATGCCCCATTTTTCTGTAGTACTTGATATGGAACCCTTCTAAACAATTCTGCTGGTTTTATAAGTGTGTCTATTGAGATAAACTCACTACCAGGGAAGCACCGAGTTAGATAAAAAATAATTGCCTCTGGCACCAAATAAGTGTATGTATATTTGCGAGAGAAATAATGCCAGCACACCCTTTCTTTCTTGTTTAGTTTTGGTTTAACTCGCCTTTATTATTTTTATAAATAACTCAAGATGGTGAACATACTAATACTCCTTCCTCCTATTTCCCCCACCAAAAAACCCCCCTGCAAGGTGAGTTGGGCTGAGAGTGAATGACAGGCCCAAAGTCCCCCAGCCCCTTTCATGCCTAAGGCAGTACTAGAATTCCCAGTGTCCTGTTTTCTAGCATGGTGCCTTAACCACTAGACTAGACCAAACTGGCTCTCTTCTTGAGTTCCTGCACTTCCTTATGTAGTTATCTCTCTTTTGAAGAAGCAACAGTACTTAGATGCCGTCTTTTCTGAAAACCAGCTGCTGCCTCAGGTGAAGTGAGGGGCATTCTATCTCCTTTACAAGAGTCTTGATAATCTTCACTTTCCAGGCCAGGAGATAAAATGGGGAAGAGACTGCAAACCATCTTTTTCAAGGCAGTGCCTCAAAGTTGTGCCATCATCAGGCTCATTGCTAACTTTTTGTCCCAAGAGCACTTTCATAAATTTATCCAAGGGGAAAAGTAGAGATTGTGAGACTTTGAGTCCCAGTATGCTATTGTTTGTTTCACTGTTAAGTGTACTTTGCAAAATCAAGTCCTTTCTCCGCTGGCTTGATTTTGGCTACGTTTTAAGCAATGTCTCCAGTAAACCTTATGCAACTGCAAACTGTTGAGCCATTGTTGAGCCAAATAAAAGGTCACCTTGGGGAAATTAATATTTGTTTTGTTTCTGCCTTTCTTCTCTGGTGGAACTCGGGTATGAATGATATGTCTTAGGCATTTTCTATTTAAGCAGGAGAAGGCCTAGGTCTTAACAGGCTTAGAAGAGCAAAGCTGTTGTTTATTTCCAGCCTCCAGAATCCTCCTTATCCATTCTTGTTGCTAGTGGACTTCAGCACCTGACACTGTAGTGAATTGGTGATTGGAAGCTACTGATACGGGGAGAGGAAAAAACCTAAGTGATAGAAACCTTGTCCATCTGGAATATTTAACAACCTGCTAAATAAAGTCAAAACACAATTATGGTGACTTGAAAATTATCGTATAATGGAAGTTCTAGCTTCTTTCTGGTTTAGGATGAAGAACGGCTCTAATGGCCATTAAAATAGCTGCTGAATTACTGTAGTCACATGTTCCTGCTGTCAGCTTTGTTGTATTCAAAAGCATTTTAAGTCCCTTTTAAGAAAGTATTGTCTAGCTAGAAAACTTACCTAGAACTTGTTTGTAATATGAAACATACTTAGCTTGTGCCTCTTCTGCAACAATTTGCGTTTTTTGACAAAAGATGGAGTTGCCCCACCATTAATTAAATCTAGCCCTGTAACCTGCCTGCCCAGTAACATTATTTTTAAACAACCCAGAGACATATAGAGGAAGAGAAATATAATCCAAGAGTAATAAATATTAATAGAAGATGCAATACGATATATGATATTAAATTTTCATAGACAATATGATATGTATGCTCACTTTATATGAGTGGTTCCTAGATTACTGAACATTACATAGCATACAGGACCCAATTTGCAAAATTTTAGGTACAGAAAATCTCACATCTCATTTTACATTAAATTGGGCAGTCAGTTTCTCTTAGCACCATTAGTTCCTGGGACTGTAAAACATTTAGCAAAATCAGATTTTATTGTAATGTAAGGTTTTAGAAACAGAAATGTAATTATTTAGTATTTTATATATAAAGTTAGTAACATCAAGCATTTATCAAGTGTATGTCCATTCAAACTTCCAAGGTTAAGTCCAACACTCATTAAATATGATAATATTTCTGAGAGTTCTATTATCTCAATTCTTCTGAAAAGCAGCAAAAAAGAAACATACCTGTGTAGAGAAAGAAAACTAATCCAAAAATATATTTGCAGCACTTCATTTTGGGACAGGCAAGTTGTGTGCTGAGAGCTGTGTGTGTCTGCGGACAAAGTTTTATTGACTTAGTTTAGTTAGACAAGCCTCAAGCAAAGGAGATTATCCAAATTGGGTTAAATATTCTCTCAGTACTTTGGTCCTCTCTTGTCTGGATGAAATGTTCAAACATTACCTTGAATTCATGATCTTACAAAATAACATCTAAATGTTTGAATTGATGAAACAGAAAGGTAGATATTTCCCTAGATTTATTATTTTGAAATTCTCCTTTACTTAATCAAAAATGAAGTATTATTAAGAAATATAGGTAGATAGACAGACAGACTGGATAGGATAGGATGGGATAGGATGGGATGGGATAGGATAGGATAGGATAGGATAGGATAGGATAGGATATGACAGGACAGAACAGGACAGGACAGGACAGGTAGAGTGGGAGGGAAGGAGAGGAGAGGAATATATAAATTCATATACAGCTTCTTGCAACCATTTTCAAGATATGGCACTGAAGGGAAATCCTAACTCAGGCTGATTTCTAGCTATTATAGGATGTATTTGTTGGTTGTGTACATCTGAAGTTATGCACTGGATTTAACTTTTGGATATATAAGCGACAACTCTCCTAGTGTGGCACAACCCAATCCAACATATGGCAGCAAATGAGTAAATGTCACCACAAGGTTGGAAATCTGCCTTTCAAATGACAGAGCTTTAAAATATTAACTTGGGCTCCATTTATGCGTATAGATTTCTTGCTCCAGCCAATACTCAAGAATATTGTCATCTGGTAAAACATAAGGTAGGAATCAGGTATTTGGGGTATTTGTAGTGTTACATTCAGTTCCTAGTACAGAAAAGATTAAATCATGATTATTAACCATTGTTGAAATTCTTCCTTTAAGAAAGCCTATGTATTCCCATAGCACCTTTTTGACTAAATATACACCTAACCCTTCTTAATAATCAAAACTTGATTTTCAGTCCCCGTGTAATCCTGAACATTCCATTAGAGAGAAGTTCCCTGAGGGTGGGCTCCAGCACAAGTCCAAAAGCTTGGAAGACTAAACTTCTGGTCCCAGTGACCGACCCAGGTTGGATCCTGCAACATTATCCTGGGACACATATATTTGCCTTCATTCGTAATCCTAAATTCACTAAGTATAAGATTTTCTCTAAATGGGCAAGTTGTATAGATAACTGGGAAAGGATTAACCTTACTAGAGCAGAAGAGATTGGAATACTTAACAGAATACTCAGAGTAACAGAGTTGGAAGGGACCTTGGAGGTCTTCTAGTCCAACCCCCTGCTCAGGCAGGAAACCCTATACCATTTCAGACAAATTGTTGTCCAATCTCTTCTTAAAAACGTCCAATGTTGGAGCAATCACAACTTCTGGAGTCAAGTCGTCCCACTGATTAATTGTTCCAATTGTCAAGAAATTTCTCGTAGTTCTAGGTCAGTGATGGCGAACCTTTTAGAGACCGAGTGCCCAAACTGCAACCCAAAACCCACTTATTTATCGCCGGGTGCCAGGTGGGTGTGGCCCACTGGGTAGGCGTGGCTGTGGTGGTCATGGCAGACTGGGTGGGTGTGGCCAAGGTCAACTCGATGTTGCCCTATGGGGGCCGGGCAGGGTTGGGGGAGATCCAGGGGGTCTCTGGCAGGTGTGGTGGTGGGCAGGAGGCTCGTCCTGCGGGGTGAGGCGAGGGAAGGCGAGGCAGGGCAGGGGTGCCATTATCACAGGGCAAGGCAAGGCAGGGGCTGGGGTGGCTGCTGCCTGACACCATTGGCCCCCGCACACAGAGGCCAGCGAGCGCATGGGGGCCAACAGTGTCCCATCAGCAGCCACAGCCTGCTGGCCCCTCGACCGGTGCACTCTGGGGCTTCGCAGCCCACCACCAGCAGTTCAGAGAAGTGCCCACAGAGAGGGCTCTGAGTGCCGCCTCTGGCACGCGTGCCATAGGTTCACCACCACTGTTCTAGGTTGTTTCTCTTCTTGATTAGTTTCCATCCATTGCTTCTTGTCCTGTCTTCAGGTGCTTTGGCGAATAGATTGATTCCTTCTTCTTTGTGGCAACCCCTTAGATATTGGAACACTGCTAACATGTCATCCCTACTCCTTCTTTTTATTAAACTAGACATACCCAAATCCTGCAACCGTTCTTTATGTGTTTTAGCCTCCAGTCCCCTAATCATCTTTGTTGCACTTGTCTGCTAGCTTCTTTCTATGGCCTCTTTGCATACTGTCTTTTTATTTAACAACATGACAATCTTCATCTGGAGGCTGGAACTACTAAGATGCTGACAGTGCACTGCATGTTAAGGATGCTTTGGCTTGTAAATAGGAAGGAGCTCCTACTAATGCTGCTTCCTCCTTATCATGTATGTTGACTGAATCTCATCATCTTTGTGGACCTGTTGATCTAGTCATGTTTGCCCTCTTTGATACACTCAGAGGTTTACCTAGAGGAGTGTGTTTGTTGGAGATAATTCAGCGCTGGCCCTTTAGTTAGCATAGTGGTTAAATTGTAATCAGCTGCAGAACACATTTAAGTAGCAGTGTACCACTGAAGGTTTCCTCTCATGTGACCACACGTTACCTACTAGCATAGAAATCATTTTGGTTAATGCTGTTGTCTATAAATTTAGGTCATTCTTGAATGTTGGGGGAAGTCCCAAAATTACAACTCTGAAATCATTGACAAAATTATTTGCAAAACTCAGAAGGCAAGAAGTGATATAGAAAGAATTGGACAAAGGCCAAACTACCAGAGGCTAACCAAGCTGATGGCAAAAGACTGATATGCAAGTTTTTTAAATGCTAGGTCAATGGTGAACAAGTCTCCTGATCATTCCTGTTGTCTTTCTCTGAAGCTGTTCCCATGTGAATCCCATCACTGGACAAAATGCTTGAATTTGACCAGAGTAGAATAAAATGGAACAATTACTTTCTGCAGTTTAAAATTATATTTCTGATAATGGATTGATGATCCAAAAGATGGAAATTCTTTGCTGCCACCATATGCTGATGACTCATGCTCAGTTTGCAATCAACTATTAATCCAAGGCCTGTTTTATGCATATTATTGCCAAGCCAAAGATCCCCAATGATTTCAGTGTCCTAAGTGAATAATTTTGTATTTGTCTGGTACATTTTGTTCTGTTGACTTCAAGTTTTATTTCTGACTAAACCACCCACTTTTATTATTTGCAAGTTTGAGATGCATTCCCTCCCTGTTTCATCCCAACTATTAATAAAAAAGCGAATTAGCCAAATTCTATTCTAACTCAAAAATAAGGCTGGCAAGTGGTGCTATCCTTAAAGGTATTAATACAGGATAAGTTAACAAAAGAGACTGGTAGATTCTCCTAGAATTCATTTTCCCTTCTCACCAAGCATTACTTGCCAATTGGAAAAGTAATCACCAATTCCTCACCTTCGTGGGGAAGGGAGAAGAGGCAGGAATAGTTTGAGAGGGGCGAATGAAGGCAGATCCATAGGATAGCTAATTTAGGAACCCTCAAATGTTCTTTGGACTCACTAAGAAATACAATGTGGGAAGGGAAGATCAGGAGAAAGAGCCAGCATTGTTGCAGTAGGGGACGGGGGTGTCTGAGGTGATACTGATAATTGTCTCTCGCTTGTCTGTCCTTTTGGTGCAGCTGGCTGCAGTAAAGAAGTCTTGAGGTAGCTTATGTGGGTCCAAGGAGAGCAAGATGGCTGGCAAAGGGAACCCAGGAAACAAAAGGCTGCCTCTCTCCATCTTTGGTCTTTCTTCTATTCAGGAATGGAGGGAATGTAGCCTGCCAGTTCTAGGTGGAATCCAAGATATATTGGGGAGACGAGTGAAGCCAAGTCACAAAGCACCCTCGCTGATAGCTGACCAGAGACTATTAAGGGACAACCCATGTCAAGAACGTAGTTGTGAGACCTGCCTGGTTCAGTGACCTGCCAGCCACATTTCGTCCATAGTCCAGTGAACCCAATGCACTTGCCCACCTGGGCATTAATTAAGCACATCCATGGGGCTTTGCGGTCAGCAGTAGGCTTGTTTGTCACTGCACTCAATGGCTCTTGCTTCCAAGCAAGGACGGGCTGCCTGAGGCTGCATTCTGTTACATGTTTATCTAGCAGTAAACTTGGTAAAAGAACTGAAGCTGCCTGATCAATAGGTGTTTTCCTTCCCCTCACACAATTGTTGCCAACAATATGTGAATGAATCACCTTGTCACCCACAACTTCTCCCTTTCCCTCACTCTTACAAACATACTGTATATGCAGAATACAGGTGTGTTCGTGGCAATTTACTGGAGAGTTTTCTCTGTCTCTCTAAATCCCCTGATGCTTATTTGCTGCATCAAAGAAGAAAACTGGGTAGGGATTTCTAGTTCAAGCTTTTTTCCATCTTCAGCTTCAGCATTGTGGGCTGTTTCTTTTCCTGGTATCACTTGATTCCTCAGAAACATTCTTTTCTACTTATTTCAGAGCCTTGGCTAAAGAATTGTAGTCTTCTGCAGGATTGTACAAGCAAGGAAATGGAAAGCGTTTGCAGATTGCTGGGAGTGTCTTCTTCACCCAGAAACAAAATCAAGGAGAAGTGTTACAGAATAACAGAATACAGACTTGGAAGGGACCTTGGAGGTCTTCTAGTCCAATCCGCTGCTCAAGCAGGAGACTTCATACCATCTATTCAGAGAAGTGGATGTCCAGTCTCTTCTTAAAAGCCTCCAGAGATGGCGCACGCGCAACTTCTGAGGGCAAGGTGTTCCATTGGTTAATTGTTCTCACTCTTGGGACATTTCTCCTTAGTTCTAGGTTGCTTGTCTCCTGGATTTGTTTCCATCAATTGTTTCTTGTCTTGCCTTCTGGTGCTTCTTGGATTTCTTTCTTACCTCTTCTTCTTTCCCATTGTTTAGTTAATGCTTCTTGCATTCCTTCTTCAAAGTCACCTCTGTATTCTTGTACAGTGAATGCCTCCACAGAGGCTAGGCCTTTCCTGATCTATTAGAAGGGAATACGGTAGAGAAAATATATTAAAAATATGTCTATGAGGAGAAGTTGAAATAGTGACTTCAGTTACAACTTCAGCTCAAGATACCCCACAGGCTTGATGCTGTGAGGAAAAGTAGGAGGAAGGAGCGTTACATTTGCTGTCTTGAGCTCCTGTGCAGCAGTTGGAATATAAATCTAATAAAACAAACAAAGCAATGTACTTGAAGATTCATACAAATTTTCATGTATATATTTTCTTTGCTGGCTTTGCAAATTAATGAAGGAAAGACGTAAAACCTTAGCAATGGATTCACCCATCCACAATGAGACCCATTTGAGTAATTATAGTATATTATTCTGATTCTAAACAAATAACATGCAGAGAAAGATTTAAGAGCATATCTATTTGTGAGTCACACTAGTTCATTGAGAATTTTAGAATGGAATTTTCAGCCTGCATCTGGCTTAGGGAGGAGTTAAGTTTTACATAAGCTAAAAATAGCACCACTGTATGTGACACATTTTTCAATACCAGTCATCCACAACATATATTTTGACACCAGTGAAATTCCTCCCATTTTTAGGGAATAGGCAAACTTAAGAGCTAACTGGGAAGGCTTTGACTCAAATATTATTCATCCTCCTTGAGTGATCTTAGGCACATCAGAACTTCATTCTGAAGATGATCAGAGAAGTCAGAACAGACATTTTGCACTTTAAGCCTAAAAATTATGATTATAATTATACAGGACCTTTTAGTCATTCCTTAGGTAAGCTTTCATTCAACATACAGTACACATTTGGATAATGTATTCTCTATTGTATAAAATGTATTATGGACCTAATTGTGCAATACATTTTTAAAATCTAGTATTACTTGATTTGGAAAAGCAACTATGTAAACTATATAATTATATAACATATATGTATATTTAATTATGAACATGAGTATTGAAGTCCCACTCCAAAATTCAGATCTGTAATTCTGCATATATATTAGAGCAATTCATTTTTTCTATTCTATCTTTACAATTAACATTTCATATTATGATATATTATACTTTTCATCATTTAAGCAAGAAAAGAAAACCAATTTACCCAGTTAAAAGGTCAAAAAGTGTGAATCTTATTAAGATATCCTCTGGGTTGAGGATGGACAATTGAAACAGCACTAGTACTCACTTTGATTTATCAAAGAAGCTTTCATTTAACCTTTTTGTTCTGTACTCTAGGTTGAATTATTGGTCAGTTTTGCTGTTCTTTGCCCCCACCCAAATCATCATTCAGTCTTATACACTATCCAACTCAAATGAATATCAAAAGAAAGAATACAAGTGTTTGGACCTGTCTTTGTTACTAAAAGCTTGGTCTTTTTGATTGTCCCAAATTACATTTTATTTACATAAAGGTAGATAAGTTATCACTCTCCAAATGTTGTTTAATAATTTGTATAGATGTCAACCTAACAGGTCTATAGTTTCCTGGGTCCTTATGCTTTTCTTTCTTTAAAACGGGTGGTGGTGATGATCAGTATTTGGCCTAGTCCAATTTTCTGAGACCTCACCAGTCTTTTACAAGTTTTCAAAATTTACCAAGAGTTGTTCTGTAATATGCTTGGCTGGTTAAGTGCCCTGAGATATAATCTATTTGCCCCTATAGATTACATCCCAATTGGCATTTTAATTCTGAAATGTGCTAGTCTATGGAGATTCTCAGTCATCCAGTTCATGTCTGTCCCAAAGGCAACTGGACTTTCTTGTTTTTTCTTTGAAGATGTTTCGCTCCTCATCCAAGAAGCTTCTTCAGCTTCTGAAATGTGCTGTTTGCCATAACTGTCTCCTGAAAAGCCTAAAACGACTGGGATAAATGACCATCCCCAAACAGCAAACCTATTCTTTCTTGGGGAGAGCAACCCTATCCAAAATAGGTTCCACACAGTTCACAAGTTTTCCTTTCCAGCAGCCCTTCTTGCTTTTCTGGATTTAATTTCAACTTGTTCTCTCTCACCCAGTCCTTAATGAGTTTAATCAGTGCTCAAGGATACTGAGTACTTTCTTGGCATTAGACAGCAAGTAGCAGTAGAACTGGGAAACATCTGCATACTCCAAAGGAACAAACAGTACCCAACAGTTTCATATAGATCAGTGATGGTGAACCTTTTAGAGACCGAGTGCCCAAACTGCAACCCAAAACTCACTTATGCATCGTCGAGTGCCGGGTGTGTGTGGCCCATTGGGTGGGCATGGCTGCGGTGGTAACGGCATACTGGGTGGGACTAAAAAGTTCAATCAATCAATTCCAACTTTGCAAGATCTTTTTTTTTCCCACGAGAAGTTGAAATTGACTGATTGAACCTTTTTTTTTTTGCACACGGCGGCAGAGGCCTAAAGCGAAAAGGTTTTATAAAACCCAGCTGAAGGCCTAGGACCGGGGCGACGGTGTGCGTGCCCACAGAGAGGGCTCTGAGTGCCGCCTCTGGCACCCGTGCCATAGGTTTGCCACCACTGATATAGATGGTAAACCTGACAACATGGCTCCATTACCTAAGTGGCTAACAATAGTCCACAGCACTACTTTCAGCATGCACCATAACAAGGACTAAAACCATAGTAAAAAAAATGTGTTCAAGGGACCTCCTGGCCCAAAAGGATACCATGGTTGACTGCACCGAAAAAATAGCAAATTGACTACCCCAACCCACAGTGCCTGGATTGTTTGTCTCCTAAGATATCTCTAGTGTATGCTTGGCCCAATCTGACAGAGTTGGTGTGCTCCAGGTTCCATCTATTAAAGAATGCCACCTATCATGACCTCCTCTATAGCAGCTCCTCCTGTCTGAATTAACATTCCCACAAGACTGAAACTGTCCCATCCTACAGATATTTCTAATGGTCCTAAAACGTGGTCCTGTGAGGACAAATGATGCCTCTTTCTTCTTTTCCTTGTTCCCTTCTGGATTGGTTTTCTGTTCCATCATTCTTTTGTTTTCTGCTATTTTCATGTTTTTGAGCACATGAACAAATCTGTGCAGTTTCCTGGCAACAGTACAGAAGCAGTTTGCCAATTGTTTTTTGATTTCCACCTAGTCTTGGGATATCTTAGGGGTCTTCCAAGTGGTAATGCTTTTTCAGGATTGTCTAGTGCTAAATAGTGTTACTTATTGACCTGTGTTTTTGTATTTGTTCTGGCTAGTAATTTTAAGATTCTATTGCCTGCACTGCGCTTTATTGCACAATATTTGCCTATTTTAGGCTGTGTTGATTTTTAGATCTATTGCAGGAGTTTTTATAGCAGTGTTATGATGTTTATGGAATATGCAACATTAGAATATCTGTTTTATAATGCATCTAGTATAATAATTAAAGAAATTTTAAGATAACACAGTTCTAATATCATATATCTACTAGTATCCATGTATATATCGAGACAAGCAAGAAAACTGCTGGGTGTAAACCTTCTAACATTTTGGATTCTGATTTGACCAGAGGAAATAAGGCTAACGCTTTTCAAGATATATACAAAAATCTAGTAACTAAACCAAAATGGTATCATAGCAGTGAATGTTAAAGCAACATGCCAATTGTCTCACATTCATACATGTTCCTAACATGATGATGCTATTGCCAAAACATACATTATGAGATCACAAAACAAGCTCCACCTTTTGGTATTTGAATCATGGCATTGCACATAAATACTTAAGAGTTTGTCACAATCCATGTTTTGCCACTTGCACCGCCAGGGTAAAAGCTGCAGACATAGTGAACGTATGTGAACAATTTGTCTCATTTCCATGCAAATATGCAAGGCCAAGTCTACACTGGTTACATACTGTTCAACTCTGGATTCTGAAAGATTTTTCTAGAAGTGCTCAGCATTCTCCAATAAAACTGCAATTCTCTCTGAAGAAGGGCTTTAAACCAATTGAAATGTGTGGCCAGAAATGTCTCTGGAATACCAGCAGATGGAAAGCCCTTCTTAACTATAGTCATTTTTATGTGAAAGCCAGACTATACAGTAATCCACAAGTATACAAACAGCAGACTTACAATGGGAAAATAGATGGTCATATTAAGAGAATGTTTACTTAGCCAGAGGCAGATTAGTGGTATCACTGCTTTATCATTTTACCAGACATAATGTTGCCTAGAAGCCTTCCAAAGACAGTCCTCAGTTGATCTTACTTTAAATTAGAGCTAGTGCTAAATTAGAATATTCAAAGAATCTTTAGCAACTCCAGTGGTAAATGACCATTTATAAGACATAAACCAGATCTAATTGGACAATCTCAAAGTACCACTGGGTTGAAGCCATTCTAGCAAAATGCAACTCCAAGAAAATGTTGATATTTTCCACAAATTCTGCAGGCATTCTTGAAGAGTAATTCACATTCACTATCATTGAAACATTTGATTTCCCCATTGTGCCAAAGAACCAAAAAACTGCAAAGTGAGCTCTATCAATGTCACATATAAAAAAGAGGTAGATCACTGTTGATACCACTGCTGTAGCTGCTAACGTGACTTTTTTGACCATACCCTATGGGTGACTCTGATTAATAGAAGAACAGGGAACAAAGTAAGAAGGTGCAGGCTGTATATGGTCCCTACAGTTTGAGTGGGTCTAAAATCTAGGTGACCATTTTTAATTGTATTTGTGTCTGTGGGAGGTGGGTGAATGGAAAGTACCTGACCGGTGCTTTAGTATTTGTTCTTGCAATGAGAACAAAATAAGTCTACTGGCCATTCTACTGAAGTTATGACATCCTCAGCCATTATTTCTATGGTTCCCTTCCCTTTTCAGGCTAACAATGTTGGCAATATCAATAACTGATAAGTAATGAATGATGATTTATAATCCTTAAGTGTCTGGTTCATGCAACAGGCTAACCCAAAACCATATATTAGCTTAGCTATTTGTATAAATGAGATCATAACTCAACATTATTCAGATATCATTAAACTCAACTAGTGACTAACCTGCATAATATCAGTATCTATTCATAAGTCATCTACTCCTAATACCTTTGGCGTGTTAAACACAAGCATTTATTAAACCATTTATAAAATGTAACTCCCACATTTTCATTTTTTTTTCTTTTTAATAAATTTTGATACATTTCACATCAGGCACACATTCCATAATCCTAGCAAGCATGCCCAATGTCTATGGTGATTATGATGATTGAATTGCAATTCAATTGAAGAGTACCGAATTGCATTAACCCTGGTTGTACAATCCGAGCCTTTGGCAAGAAACAATTTATCGCGGATTTACTGCACTAAAAATACGTTTTTCAAACTTTCTAGGAACATATTAGATATCCCACTTGATTACTACCCTACCTTCCGCTAGAGAAGAAGCGCAGGTCAATCGCAGGTACTTAGCTCCGACCTCACATTATTTTTTGGGAAGCTGGAGCAACAGGGCTGCGCTTTGAAGAGCTCCCAAAAGAGGGCAGCCTTCTCTAGCGCCTGTTGGCCTCTTTTCCCAAAGTCACTCATCCGCTGAGATGCTACAATCTGGAGAGCCTCTCCCTCGGGGCCGCGCCTTCTCCAACGCCGCCTCATGCTGGCAACCCAGTGGCTTGATCGCCTCCTTTCCGCCAAAACAAGAAGCGGAAGGAAAAGGAAAGATCCCCAAGCTGGCTGCGGCTTCTCCCCCGCCCTGGAGGACGCGAGGTAGGAGGTGCAGAATTGCGCAAACCCTCGGCTGAGCCGAAGAAGCTGCTTGTTGCCTTCCGACCAAGGCCGCGTGGGAACATCGCAGGCGTCCTTTCTCCATTGTTCTCTGGTCTTTCCCAAACGGGAAGACTATGGGTGTAACGCCAGCGCGGCAGTGGGTTTCTAGCAGCTCTTCTGATCCGCGGTGGAAAACTGGATGATTAGCGGATGCAAGTAAGGCATATTTACCTTCATCATCTTCTGTATTGCTTTCTTGGAAAGGAACGGTTGCAAAAAAAAAAAAGGTTTTAACACCCAGGGGGTCCTCACGGCCCCATAAATATTCGGGCTGCAATCCTAAACACGTTGGACCCCACGGGATTTGCAACTTTCGAGGAAAGTAGGCTGCTCGAAATGGCAGGTAGCAATCCTGTAGGCGTGGAGATACTTCATTGCGTTCAGGGGGACATTTCCTTTATGTGTAATTTTTATTAAGAATTTTAAACCGAAGTTAAAGACTTAACAAGAACTAATACGAAGTAACAGTGAAAGAAACAAGGGAAAAGTCAAAAGAGCAAAAAGATAAATTAGAAGTCACTTTGGATTTCCTTTACAGCAAGTATAATTACAAATACAAAACTACCTGTAACTCTATGGTTACAAAAACAAACGCTCTTTTTTTTCCTATTTATTTTTCTTCTAGTCATCAAAACTTCAGCCCCCCCCCCCCCATTGTATCTGCTGCCTTGCATTTCAGCCATGCCACCTTTCTTGGCATTACTGATTTCCTCGTCTTTTTTTGGAAAAATTGTTGCGCTAGGGAATAGGAAAGAGTTCACAGATGAAAGAGAATATCTCTCAGGCCAATTGCCAGGTAAAAGCTTTTTCTGGCATACCCTCACCATCATGCACTTGTCACTTTGTGCCATGAGCCATCAGTGTGTGTCCTTCTGATGGCCCTCTGCAACAGAACAGTTTCTGCATAGGCCATTGTGGGAAAACTTTTGTTTTAATAGGTAGTGTGTCAGCCCTTAAATACAGAAATGGCACAGCAACAACTTCAATTTGATTTTCCAGAAATATGTTATCTGTAAAGAGGCTTGTATATATTTGGAGGTATATAAATTGCCTTGTATCCATTCTTCTCTGCCTGGTTGAAACATCTGAATTGTTATGGGTGGCAGACTTTTCCTGCCATACTTTGGAAATGCTGGTATTTGAATTTGGAAGTATTTGCTTGTCAAACATATTGCTGAACTAAAACGCTTCCATAAGCTAATTTTGAACTATTTGGAGTAAGTATGCTGTGAATTTAGCCCAAAATCTAGGTGCTTTTTTTCTGGGAGTTCCTGGAGTTTATTTTAAGGTAATTTATCCCAAAAGTAGAGTTGATTTTTTATTTTATTTGCCAGTAATACTTGCACTTTAGAGATAAATTGTCTTAGATTTGCTGAGGATTTAGTGCTATTACCCTTGGGCTGGTAAGCATCTTAAAATCAAGGTTTCCTTTCCTCACTTTCCTTTTATGTAAATATAACATGCATAAGCAGTATTGTAGGTGTAGAGCCTTGATCCTGTGTTTTTTTTTCATAAAGATAATTGAATGAAGTTTAATTTCTAAGTACATGTAGGATTGTAGTCTGGTTCTAACAATACTTTTTTCAGTAGAGTTCCACTTTTTTTCAATAAGAACTGCTTCTTGGTAAATGGGAATGTACCTAGGATTGACACCTTACTGTGCACAAATATTTTAGATGTTGCAGAATTTATATCTTGTTTTAAACACAGAGAGAGTTGGTTAAGGAGATGACGTTACTAGTAGTCAATTCTAGAATACAGATGTTGTCAGCAAAGTTAAATTACCTTTATATAAAATACATATTTACATGTCCAGATTAGATTGCTGGCTGCCTGGATTACATTGAGAACAAAGGAAGGCTGAGCTGTGTATTTGGTGTTAAATCTTCTGTTTGGCACTTGGAAGAATTGATAGATAATTTTTAAGACTGCATGACTGAAAGGTTTGAACCATTATGTGTTTTATACCTAGGCTTCCTGCATTTATTTAATTCTGTTTATCACATTTGTAAAGTGATTGTGCCCATTTCACATCCAACTACTGAGTTCTAGAAGATGAACATTTTGAATTGAATTGTCTTTCAATCAATATGTCTTTCTTGCTATGCTCTGTCTTTACATTGCAAAGATACTGTAATTTGCTGTGGCTGGCTGTGATCATTTGCTGTGGCTAATAGGATCTCATATATCACTCAACAGCTCTTAGGGAAGGGTCAAAAAATCATCTGCAGCTGGCAGGAGGTCTTGAAGATTGATCCTCTGGCATACTCAAAAGCCTACTGTCCATATTTGTTATCTAGCATCATACGGTTTACCCTAATTGGGCAAAATCTCTGAATATGTGCTGGATTCAAATATGCTAAGCTGTGGTTTGTTTTAACCATGGTTTGATGAAAAAGTCCAGTTTATATATACTGCTCCATGATAAACTGTGGTTCACAAATCATACTGAGCACAAACTAACAGTCCACGTAACAGTTCAGCATGAAACCAGCTACTACTGCAACCATGGAGAGCTATATTCAGGAACTACGCTTGCCCTTTTGTAATAATACATCCAAAATTGCTGAAAATTTGTGGTTAATACATTTACTGGAGCACCACATTAAGTGGAGCAATATTCGCTTTGGGTAGGTTGGGAGGTGTTTCTGCAGAAAGCTGTCATTTAACATAACTCAGGTATATATGAACTTTATGTCAGAGTTGTTGAATAATTTTCTAGAGCAACCTGATTATGGACTAGATAGCTGGATTTGTACAATGTTCTAAGTCAACTCATACTTTAGTGTGATTTAGTGTGATGACTTCTTCAACAAACCAGAGTTAGCAAATAAATTTATTAAATTCCTGGTGACCAAGTTCTCATCCTCTGAGGAAAAGTTGAAAGTGTTAGATGTAATTAACTAGGAGAAACAGACAGTTTGATAAGCTTGTTATGTTGAAGATAGCACAAATTTATTTTTCTTACATTTGGGAGTAGGGCCTAGGCCAACCTGGTGAGGGAAAGTTGGATCTGCTCTGTCTTATTTTGGCACAAATATTGTGGTAGTTACAGATGCAAAGTTTTGCAGGAATTTCTTTTAGAGACAATTTGCTATAGTAACCTAGGCGGCTGAGATAGGTGAGTAAATTAACATACCTTGTACTATATAGCATACGAGAAAGAAAAGGCATGGCAATGAAGTACCCCAAAAATAAGCCCTAGCTTGATTTTGGGGGGTGGGCCTAATATAAGCCCTACCCCCAAAAATAAGCCCTAGTTTTGGGATGAGGCACACACTTAAAAATCAAGCTGGGGTAAGGGGTGTTGACCTACCTACTTACCTTGCAGCCAAGCCTCTCCTCGCCGGCCCACTTCTTCTGCGGTCTCTTCTGCAGCCAGGCCTGCATTTCGCAGTCACAAGCCTTTCCAGAAGGCTTGTGCAGTCAAAAACCAAGCTATGGATTCAATCCATAGCTTGGTTCTGCAAGACCTCTGCAGCCGAGGACCGAGCTATGGATTCAATCCATAGATCGGTTCTCGGCTGCAGAGACCTTCTGGAAAGGCCTGATTGCAAAATGCAGGCTGGAATGCAGTTGCAGATTGAAGCTGCTTCTTCGGGCCCAGAACAAGTGGACCTGCTGGGCGGTGCTGTCGGTGAGTATAAAAGACATCCCCCGAAAATAAGAAAAAATAATAAGAAAAAAATAAGACCCTGTCTTATTTTCAGGGAAACACGGGTAGTACTGATGTAAAAAAGAAAAAGAAAAACTAGCCAGAACATAAAGGTTAAAAAGAAGATAAAAATCTATTTATACGTAAACTAATACTTTTGTCCCATGAAATGAATCTGAAGCAATCATTGGACATGTGAAAGTGCAATCCTCCACATATTTGGTCTGAAGCAAGTACAGGATGTAAATGAGTAAAGGCTTTCTTGAACTGAGCTGAATTCCTGGTGACATTCATGTTCGTTTCTCAGCTGCAATATGGAAAATGTTCCATTCATTGCGAATTAGATGTCCTTCATCACATGAACTTAAAACCATTTCCCATTCTTTCCCCAAATAGCTGACATTTATTCTGCTCTATGGAAAGAACCCTTAGTTCTTTGTAGAAGGTGGAAAAATGCAAAGGGAAACCAGAGAAATTGGGCTTTAAGACCACAAGGCTGACTTCCTCTCTCACTTGCAGAAACCCAGATGTAATGTTTTTGAAAAGGTTTTTTTTTATATCCTCCTCTCTCCTCTCTGCCTGTTTTCAAGCATCATAATTATTATTAAACAATACAATATTGACCCTTTTGAAGATTATCGGATACTTCTCAAAGTGGGATAAACCACAGAGAAGTCGCCCTTTTAATTCTTGCAGATTTCCAAATTGCAGCCTCATTTAATCTCTTTGTGGATGTATACTCTGTTACATACAAGAACAGAACAAGATAAAGGATTTGTGTCTATAATTAAGCTTATTGTACAAGCTCATGCCTATTATGAAACTTCTAGTCCTTGGTGTTTTAGCTTTCATCCTGTTTTTGACTACTGTGCCTCCTGTAACTTCTTCCCCCTTCTCTAATTCTCCCTACATCTGGAACTGCTTTTTTTCGCCGTGTTGCTTAGTTCTTTTCCATTTTTATAAAAGCTGTGCTAGTTCTGTTAGACTCAGTAATTGAGCAAAGGCTCACAGACACAAGCAACCTAAATTCCACATCTTAACACAAATATTTCCAGTAAAATATCCTAAGAAACAAAAAATAAATGAAATATTAATATATACACATGCTGTTTCTATGCAGTCTAATTTTATCAGACCTTTGTGGATTAATTACAGGGAAAAGCAAGCCTCTTCTTCAATTTGGATGTCATTTTATAGCAACCTAATTAAAAATCCTGATTGCTGTTTACAGTCCGATTCCCTGAATATGAAGTTGGTAATGAGGAGCAGCTTCTTGCCTGCGTTCGGTGACATTAAAATTTCTGCTTCTGTTTTTGTGATAGTGCCAAGCTGCTGCTAAGATTTGACTAAAATTGAACTTGTGTTTTGCAATTTCTTCCCTCATTTCCAATTATTGTGTTCTATGATTTCTGAAGTTTGAGGATATTGATTTTTAAAATGGGATCCTTCTGAGGCTGAGTTCACTTGAACCCATTTCATTATCTTAATATGTGGGTTCTTGTGGCCTAATGTTGCAAAAAAATATATTGAATATAATTTTTTCCCCTATTTCAGATCATATTTATATTTAAATTTTCAGCATTAAAATGATTACAGCTTGAACCTTGAGTACCGTGGACAGGAAACACAGACATGGTTGTTTATATTCATGGGATTTGGGAATTGGATTAATAACACATTTGGCATGTAAAGCATGCAACTGGATTCATAGTGTCCAGTACTTGGTGTGTAGCATGTGCATTCAAGTACCCTTTCCATTCCACGTTAAGTGAGAAATTTTCAGTGAGATAGATAGGCCTGCAGCATTGGATTTCATTCAACATTAGTCTTCATACAATGGAAGAACTTGGTACTTAGACCCAGCAAAGACACCTACCTATTATGGAGCTAGCATTTGTGAGTCATCATGTCAGTGGTGCCCTTGAAACAAATACTCTTTAAATTACTTTTGTAAGCCACCGAGAATCACTGAGAGTGAGTTGGGCGGCCGTATAAATGTTCTTAAATAAATAAACTGTGGACAATTGTTCCTGAGTCCTGTTCCACTTCTTACATAGCCACTCCAGGTCAGGAAGAGATGAAGTCTTATACAACATTGGACAATTTAGCTCAGTTCCCCCTGCCCCCGCCTCCCATCCGCCTCATATTAATGTTCTCCATCAGTGGTCAGGTTGGGTATTGGTGACAGGAGCTGTAGAGTCCGTGGTGGTCTCTGAGTTTGGTTGTTTGCTTGCAGACATTTCGTTACCCAAATAGGTAACATCCTCAGCACTAGGGAGTGTGGATTTCCTGAGAAAAGAAAAAGAAAAGTCCAAACCTAAGAACTGAACTGAAAAGTAATGCTCTGAAAGTAAAAAAATAATAATGTCCAAGCAATGCATACAGTATGGTAAAGCTATTCATGAAACAATCTGAAGTTTATAGACAATTTGTTTCCTTTAAGACATTGTATTGCTACAGTTCCTTTAATGTTTACATTTTAGAAAGGAGAAAAATATTTAAAATGTACAGTGCAGTTATTTTCAGGTGGCTCAAGCAATAACACATTGATCACTTGAATTTACTTCCACTTGTGATTATTTGTACAGATAGTCCCTGACTTATGACCACAATGGAGCCCAAAATTTCTGTTGCTAAGTGAAATAGTTGTTAAGTGAGTTTTGCCCCATTTTACGACCTTTCTTGCCTTTGGTTGCAACCATCATAAATATGAGCCAGTTGCCAAGGGTCCGAATTTTGATCATGTGATCACAGGGAATGCTGCCATGATTGTAAGTGTAAAAAACAGCCACAAGTCACTTTTTTCAGTACCGTTATAACTTTGAACGGTTACTAAATGAATGGTTGTAAGTCGAGAACTATTTGTATACATTGACAGATAGCAATACTTTTTCCACCACTGTTTCCCTGTGGGATGCCAATGATTGAAGAACAGTTTTGACACCCTTCTCTGCTCGGATATTCTTCAGGTATATTGATATTGTAACATCAAGAATTCTCAACCTACATGACTATCCGTTACAGTCCCCAAACAACTGGAAAATACCAGATAGGTGCAGGCTAAGCTAGAAATATGGGAAATCTGTCAGCCAGGGAAGAGGATACAGCAGTTGTTAATGTTATGGTAATACAACTGCATGAGCTGTTGTTTTCTTATGTCGGTTGCCTCTTTGGTGTTTGCATGAGTCATTATTCAAGACTTGCCTTCTTCCAGTCAGGAGGCATGCCTAGATCAGTGATTCATACCAACATGTTGGAGGTAAAAACATGGGAAGGTGAACTGGAGTTGTTCAGACAAACTGTATTTCATCCATAATTTGTTTTCTCTGACTGGCAGAAACCTTTTGCATTAACTGTCAACTGTTTGGAGAAAAAGAGAACAGTAGGTTTATCTCCCCAAATTTCTCCAGTGTTGAGGGTCTTGGATTGTTTGCTTGAGGTTCCTAAAGCAATCATTCATCTTGCTCTACGTAGAAAGATGTATTTGATCTTCTGGTGTGTATTCCTAGCATACAGAGCCTCTCAGTGCATCAGGTATTAGATTCTTTTTGTTTGGTGTATATTTTGGACAGGACAGGGAAGAGAACTTCTAAGAAATCTGATGTAATATTACAGATTTCTGTCTGTGATTATGTATTCCCACATAATTTATTTTGAGAAAAAGAGAGGTAGGGATTATATAAAGACAAGGTTTGCTTAACTGCAGCTTGTTGAATAAACACTGACTGGCTGTATTCACACATGATTAAACCATAAATTTTGGTTAACAGAGCACAAAATGGCTGGGTTTACCCAAACCAGCAAAACTACAGTCTGTCTGTCTGTCTGTCTGTCTGTCTGTCTGTGTCTGTCTGTCTGTCTGTCTGTCTGTCTGTCTGTCTGTCTGTCTGTCTGTCTGTCTGTCTCTCCCTCCCTCCCTCTCATACAGCCACCCATCTCCCCAATGTCAACTCTAGGCAGCACACAATATAGTTTACAATAGAATAGAATATTAGTGGCTTATGGTTGAACTAGGGCTGAATCCTTAGTGCTCTCTGAGTTTGGTTATTTGCTTGCAGGCCTTACATTACCCAACTAGATAACATCATCAGTGCTAATGAGTGTGAAATTTGCTCCCTGTATATATACAGTTGCCAGTGTTGATGGGAGGGTGGTTTTTCTCCTTTGTAATTCCTTGATTTGAATATTGTTTTCTGTTTGATTGTTTAAGCTACAATAGCTTAATTTGTAAATCCAGTTGTACTTGTAATTACTCTTTATTTAATATAAATCATAGGGGCTGGAGTATTTAGAAAGTATTGCCCCTATTATTGTATTTGATTGTTTTCCTTTCTTTAATAAAGGGGCAAGGAACATATAGCAGTCATTAAAAGACGAGTTTAATCTTCAAGTTGATATCTATTTAACTGGAAGCCTTACCTCTTAATTCTTGGTTGCTTTTTAGAAATGAAACCCTGCATGTGATGCCTTTTAGTCCAGAAAAGGAATAAAGCAAAGCAAGGAAATGAAGGAGCAAAGTGTGTTTGTGACTATAGCTGGTAGGAGGAAACATTCTGATCCATGTTTTGTGTCTATGACAGCCATTTTATGAATGGGCAGGTTTCCTTCCATAAGCTATTTTATGAAAGCACCACAGCTTGATTCCAAAATATCAAATATTCCCATCAGCTGAGAAGAGTCTGGGGCCCTGGTGGAAGCTGCTTCTACTGCTCCAATTTTCTCTTATTTATAAACACATTTCTGTCAGCTTTTGAAACTCATTAAAAAAAAGTACTATTATGATAAGTTCTACTGTTTCTAGAAAGATGCAATCATATTAGCATCCTGGGAAATAGAGTTGAACAGAGGTGAAGAGAAGCTTGTCTACAAAGCAGGAAGACTAAGTTTGAATGCCATATACCAATCCACATGGAAGCCTTGATAGCTTGTGCCTCTAAGGTTGGAAGGAGCAAAAAAGGGGGCAGATTCAGATCCCTTCTAGTCCCCAGACATCTGCCTATCTAGTTGCAAGTTGAGGGAAATTCTACATGGAACCAAAGACAGAATAAGCTCTTCCCTCCCTTCTATTTCAGTAGCACAAGCCCAATAGGACTCTGGATGTGGTGGCACCTCCATTTTTCTGCTGCCGACCGAATCACTCTGTCCAACTTCTTAAGTCCAAGTGAAGTCAGTAGTATTTCAGTAGCAAAATTGTGACCAGGGTTTCAGCCTTTGGGTGGAATTGGGTTCCTTGAAGTCTACATTTTCTGGAAGAAAAGTTAGAATGGTTATGCCCTAAATAAAATACGGATTATTAGACTTTGTATAATCTTTTCAATTTATGTAGATTTTAGTAACATTTTAAGGAATTTGGAAAAATATAATTTCTGTTCTTGTGTGGTTTAGAGCTGAGCAGTTTCTCATAAAGAGGTTGATCCAAACGTTAGAGCAGCTAAACTTAGACTGACTCTATCTTAAAATCCCTAATTAGGGAGCTGGATGATAAATAGTTGCATGACCTCATGCAGCCATGATACAGTTATGTAACTTTGGCACAGAACTTTGCAACCAATCATATCTAATGCCTATTATAGACAGGTTTGTCAGCAATCATTTTCTCACTGCTAGAAGGATAACACTGGTCCTCTTTAAAATGGTTGTTGAACCCAAGTGAGTATGAATGATGAGTGAGTGATGAATGTACATGGAGACTCCTCAAGAATTTGGTGAGATTTTCCAGAATAATTAAACAAGCTTCTTTTAAATTGGGGTTTCTCTCACTACCATTCTCTCAACTGATTTAATTTTGTTGCTTATTTATATAGAGGTAGATTATTATTGATATTATTTGCCTTTCAACTAAATGTTCATGATGATATAAAACAGTTAAAATATATTCTTTTTTTAAAAAAACAGGAAATTAAAATAAGATGAATTTATCTTTCTCAAACTCTGAAATCAGTTTTATTTGTTTTTGAGGGATAATTAGTGATTTAGATAGTTTATTTATGCTACATATCATTCTAGGATCTCAGTTGGAAAGTTTAAAAGGTTTGTTTCAAAAACGTCAGCTTTTCTGAATTGGATTCTTCATTATAGTGATGGTATCTTTGAAATCTCAGCTTTGATGGCCTGAGGTAGAGGAAGAACAATAGTTTTATGAAGTCAGTTCTCAAATGAAAGAAATTAGTGTCTTCTGTTCACTGGCTTTTAAGACTGAGATCCACAAAGCTCCATTCTAGCTGCAATCCTGCTTAACTTCCTTTGGAAATGATTGCTTAGATTTGATCTTCAGTGATGTAAGGATGCTGGTAATAAAAGGTGAGAGAGGCATGCTTAGGTACAATGGGACATTTCAATTATCCTGGCATCTGGTGAAAATCTAACTCTGACAAGACTCACAGGTCCAGCAGATTCAGAGGGTAAGAGAGATTTTTGCTAATTTAAGCTAACTTGGGTCTCTGGGCCAGAGAGATTTTCAACCCAGGATATTGAATGAACTAGCAGAGGTGATTATAGAATAGCTGTCAGGAAATTGTTGAGAATGTCTGTTGGATTGGCAAGGTCCCAGAAGGCTGGGGAAGAGCAAATGTTGTCCCCATTTTCAAGTAAGGAAACTACAGTTTGATGCCTATACTGGGCGAGATCCTCAAACAGATTATTAAAAAGCATTTGTGAGCCCTTGGGTAGGCATGCTGCAATTAACAGAAGCCAGTCTAGGTTTCTCATAAACAAATCTTGCCAGACTAACTTCAGCTCTTATAACTACAGTAATTTAGTAGAGCATGAAATACCATGGAAACGATGCACCTAGACCTCAGTAAAGCCTTTGACAGTCTTTTGCAAGATTTTTTGTTAATAAAATGAGAAAATAAAGGCTAGAGAGAAGATTTAGGGAGACCCAAACAGGTTTGAACAATTTGCTGAAATGAAAAGAATGGAATTTAACTGGGAAAATTTAATGCTCTGCATTTGAGTAAGAAAATATATAGCATGGAGAGACTTGGCTTAGCAGCAATATATATATAATAGATTTGGGGAGCCTGTTGATCGCAAATTAAACATGAGCCAGTGGTGTAAAGCAGCTGCTAGGAAGACAAATACCTATTGCAGAATATATTAATAGGACTATAATGTCCAGATGATGGAAGAAATTGTTCAATTCAATTGCTCAGTTCCATTCTGTCCTTATCAGACCCTATTTGAAATATTTTGCCCAATTCTGGGCACCACAGTTGAAAAAGAACCATGATAAATTAGAACAAGGAAAGGATGGTCAAAATGGTAAAGGCTCTTGAAAATAAATCTTAGGAGAAATAGTGAAAGAATCTGAGCATGTTTAATTTACAGAAAGGACTAAGGGATGATATGATAGTAGTCTTCAAATACTTGAAGATGTATTCTCTATTGTCCCAGAGAACTGAACCAGAGTCCACAAGGAAGGAGTTTCAGGCTAGATATTAGGAGGAACTTCCTGTCTGTACAAGCTGTTAACCAGTGGGACACACTGACACATGAAGTGGTGAGTTCTCCTTCATTGGAGGTTTTCAAACAATCTATTATAGCTTTGTATTGTTTATGTCTTATATTAAATACATTGTAAACCACCTAGAGTCATTGTAAGCCACCAGTTAGAATGAGGAGGTGTATTCATTGCAAATAAATGAATAAAAATGCTCTAGTGCAGGGGTGGGGAACAGTGGCCCTTATATGACTTGTGGACTTCAACTCCCAGAATTCCAGAGCCAGCCAGCCAATTCTGGGAATTGAAGTCCACAAGTCATAAAGGGGCCATTGTTCCCCACCCTTGCTCTAGTGCAGGGGTGTCAAACTGCCGGCCCGTGGACCGGTTGCATCATGCAGAGGCCGCGCCCACCCCAGCTCCGGTAATGCAAAAAAAGTTGTGATACGTCACAACACGTCATGTGATGCGGTGAGTTTGACACCTGTGCTCTAGAGCAGGGCTTTTCAACCTTTTCAACGATTGTACCACTTTTAGGATATGGCAATATTCGAGTACCACCTAGCAAGGTGTCAAAAACTTGATGACCAAAAAGAAAACCCTGTTCAAAGTTGCAATTGCACTGAAATGACTTATGACCATTTTCACACTTATGACCATTGCAGCATGCCCAGGGTCATGTGATTTATATTTGGATGCTTGGCAACTGATTCATATTTATGATGGTCACAGTGTCCCAGGGTCATGTGATCCCCTTTTGCAACCTTTTGACAAGTAAAGTCAATGGCAGGGCTGCTGGTGGCCAAGTGCTAAGGCAGGACTTCCCTCCCTCCCTCCTTCCCTGCCTCCCTCTTTCTCATACCCACCTCCTTCTGAAGGAAGAATTTGAAAAAAAACCACCATATTTTTTCTCTTCCATATATTCATCAAACAAGGAAAAGCCTCCAGAAACAGAAAAGACAAACTGCTGAGTGAACTAGCTTAAAAAGGCACATTTCCCTTTAAGAATTAGCTACTGGCTAGAAAGGAAAGTAAGGAAGAAGAAAAAATGTAGTAAGTATTGGCTGCCAGCTAAGGCAGCCTCCCCAAATGGCTCCATTCATAAGTAAAAGAATCTACAGGCAAAATCCATTCAGGAGAAAAATACTTCCAAAATCCCTTGCAGCAAAACTTACAGCTAGCAATAGCAGAGCAATAGAAGCTAACAGGAGACATCAGCCATCAGCCAAATAGAAATTGCCAAACACTCCTTAAGAACACAAAGCCCACATTGCACAAATCCCAGAACTTCAAAGTCACAAAAGCACATAAGAATCCTTCCACTCTCCATCTCCTCCCTCTTATATTACTCTCTCTTATTTCTGAGTCTAGACATTTGGTGGACATCCTAACTAAGTTAGTTTACTAGGATCAGTGGAGAAAAACCCAAACTTATTAATTCAATTTACTAAAGGTTCTCTTGGGATTTATAGCCAATCTGGAAATGGATTTTCAGTTTGTTGTGGCTTCAGTTTGCACTTCTCCCTAAATAAAAGGTTCACAGAGTGGAAATGTGCCAGTCTCTAGCTTTGCACTTGCATAACCATGTAGCAGCAATTTCCCATTACTTTTGCATAAATTCAGTTACTGTGTTGACTATTTTCCTGGTAAAACAGAGGTTGCCTTGGTAACTTCCTGCTTAAACGACTTAAATACATTCTCTGTAAAGATGCATTGGGAAAAAGCTGCTATTCTGTGTGAGAGCTTCTTTTGAACTTCAATTGATGCAAAATGAAGATTTGTATCTTCACAGCACTAATTCTTTTTGGATGATCTTTTGAATCTAGGTAGTCTTCTCATAGCGATTTTGTGCCAATGGCAAGAAACTCTTCTGTCCCAGGAGTTGTTTCCTTTCTCAATTTTTAATAGAACATCTGTCAAGACAAAAGGGTTTGCTCCATCTTTTTGCTATCACTGAAAACTTCTTACTTCTTTTTTAATCATCTTCATTGCTGTGAAACAGTGCTGTGCAATTAAGGAGGTGGACAAACTCTCCCTATTACAGATTTTAGCACGGTTGCTGACTACCAACACCCATTAATGCCTTGATCTGACAGTGGAATTAATCTGTGATTTAAGACATAGTGCTAGAGTGTTGAATAATCTTATACCTTTTGTTCACAGCCTGTTTATCATGATTTATGACATTCAGATCAAAGACAAACTATTTCGGTAGTCTCCATGTTTTTTACGTAGACATTTATTGCATATTCACTCTTTCTTAGAAATTGTCAAGGAGTCAGGAGTTTCTAATCTTCCACATATAGTCTTTCCAGGTTTTTTCATGCCCCGGAAGTGAAAAGTGGGAGATGCTAAACAGAAAAATCTGTTCAGTAAGTTTGGACTTACTGTGATAAGTAACTCTTGTTAAATGAATTAGTCACAGTGTGTGGAGCTTCATCTTTTCTGGATATATCCTCCTGTGCTGAAGCCAGTGTGAGCTGGGGATGTACTATTTGGATTCAAATGTTTCTTCAGGCACGAAGCTTATATAGAGGATGAAGGACCAATTACAGGTAATCCGTGACTTACGACCACAATTGAGCCCCCGTTTTCTGTTGCTAAGCAAAACAGTTGTTAAGTGAGTTTTGTCCCATTTTATAATCTTTCTTGCCATAGTTGTTAAGTGAATCACTGCAGTTGTTAAATTAGTAGCACAGTTGTTAAGTGAATCTACCTTCCCCATTGACCTGGCTTGTCAGAAGGTCGCAAAAGGTGATCACATGACCCCACAGGACATTGCAACCATCATAAATACATGCCAGTTGCCAAGCAACTGAATTTTGATCACATGACCATGGGGATGCTGCAATAATTGAGAAACAGTCATAAGTCATTTTTTTCAGTGCCATTGTAACTTCGAATGGTCATTAAACAAATGTAAGTCAAGGACTACCTGTACTGCTAAACATATGTGACACATTTGATATGCTTCATGAATACAACAGTTATGTATAAAAAAATGACTTGGCATCTCAAATTACCTTGGAGTCTTGCTCTTCTGCTATGCATAGCACCCTCAGGGATATAGATGTATTTATATATATATATACACATATATACATACATACACATACTACCACACTAATCCTTCTGGAATAAGCGACAGTATGCAAAAAAGCATAGAAAATGAGAAAAACAAATTAAAGGGAAGAGATAACAGCAAAGGAATTCTGTTTACATCGTTTACACTAAAATCTTTCCATGTTTTACTGTCTTTATTTCCCCCTTGCCATCTTTTGTTTTTTTAAAATTGTAACATTTGTGGATCTCTTCAACATTTGTATTTCTGTCTGTCTGTCTGTCTGTCTACCTTCCTACTATCTATCTACCTTCCTACTACCTACCTATTTACCTACCTGCCTAGCTTCATCCATCGATCCATCCATGATTTTCTTCCCCTTTCTCTCAACTAATTCACGCTTCTTTCTTATATATATTCGGGCATTCAATCCTAAAAACTTTAAGGTGTTGTCAGGAAAGCTTTGGAATCAGATCTTTGGTATTTATACCATAATATTTACATGACTTTATCTGCCAATAAAAATTAGAAACAGCTATTATATAAGAAGGCGAGATGTACTGTTATTTATAATAGCTTTTTAAGACAGGAAATAGGGGCAAATTCATTAGCTGGCAGAAGCAAGAGAGGATGAGGCTCAAGAATGTCTCTGACCTTATGGTACTATGTTTTAAAGTCTCCCAGAATAGCAGTGACTTAATAGCACTCAGATTTGATATGGAGGGAGTAAGTTGAAAGTACTAAGACAAAAATATCCTTTCTGTCAAAGGTTTTTCTTGATGTGTAATGTAGGCTCAGAGTTAAAATTTTGCAGGTATGGCAATAGTAGCTTTCAGGAAAGAATGTGTTGCAGCAGAAATGCCTAATTGAAGAAAGATGTATTCATTTAGAATTATTTAGAAAATGTATATGGCTGCACCGCTTAAACAAATAACTGCAGGTGATTAATAACTAGTTCACATGGCAATTGCAGTGTCCAGGGGTCATGTGATCACCTTTTGCGACCTTCTGAGACTCAAAGTCCATTGGGAAAGGACATTCACTTACTAACTTAACTGCAGTGATTCACTCAACAACTGTGGCAAGAAAGGTTGTAAAATGAGGCAAAATTCACTTAATAATTGTCACATTTAACAACAGAAATTTTGGGCTCAGTTGTGGTCGTATGTCGAGGACTACCTTTACTGAGAAAAGGAGGCAGCCATGTAATAACAAGCACCTAGAATTGTAAATGGAAGCCTAATGGAAGCTAGGGCAGCTGGATGGTGTTGTTACATAGGTGAACCTTGCTCAAAGCTGCGTATGCCACTGTATTCTGGACCAGCTGAAGCTTCTGAATGTTTTTTAGGGCATTCCCACGTAGAGCACATTGCTGTAGGCTAAATGGGAAGTGACTAAGGCATCATATATTGTTAAATGATTTTAATGATAGGTTAATTTATTTTAATTATATTAGGTTTTATGTCGTATTTTGTATTTTTTTATTGTTGTAAAATGTTTGGTGGGTTTGGAAAAGCAGAAGAGTGGGGTATCTGTTTAATAATAAATAAATACTTTGAGGTGGCAGTTTATGGTATCCCAGATATTTCTGGACTGCAGTGCCCATACTTCTTAATCTGGTTGCCATGCTGAATGAACTTTAGAAGAGTCAAAGGTTAATAGTATCCTGAGGGCAACTCATTATCTGTTCCTGCTTATTACACACACACGCACACACAGGACCTGCCACCAAAACCTATGTGAACTCTTGTTATCTGGGCAGAGAACATTGTGTGACACTGAGTATAGTCAGTCTTTGTGCTTGCTTGGCTTTAAAAAAAAAAAAAGAATAGTGCCATTTGAACTGTTTTAAAACATTCATTGGATGTATTATCTTACTATTCCACTAAGAAGTCAAAATAATACATTTATTTCAAAAATTGAAGAAAGAGCTGGGACCTCATAACAAAACAACACATCAATCACTAGTGTCTTTTCAGTCATCCAGGTCATGGTTGTCCCAAAGGTGTTTTTCAAAAGGCAACTGGATTTTGTTTTTCTTTGAAGACATTTTGCTTCTTATCCAAGAAGCTTCTTCAGTTCTGATTGAATGGTGGAG
Organism: Azemiops feae; assembly: GCA_023970755.1. NCBI lineage: Eukaryota > Metazoa > Chordata > Lepidosauria > Squamata > Viperidae > Azemiops > Azemiops feae. The sequence goes on along the minus strand of JALGBA010004174.1, from coordinate 1,148,773 downwards.
GATGGATTTATATTCCTTGCAGTCATCTGGTTGTTGGCACTTTTTCTGAGAGTCATTAAGGCAACTTGGAGATTTATCTGTGCCCTCAGGATCACCTGAATAGTGCAAATGGGTGTGGAATCTTTTTGGAGCTGCTGAAAGGACAGTGTTGTGAACTGGAGATAGGTGGTGTTGTATCCTTCCCTCTCTGTTGAGAGAGGGCTGTTAGTGCTACCCAAACGTGTTGGATAATTGAAAAAACAAAGGGTACCTCCACATGTGATGTTTGTGGCATTCCTAGATCAGTCCCACTCTTATGAGGTCTTCCAATATAGTCTCTGCTAGGCAGGCAAGCCATTTTAGTTCCACTTGAGGTGCAGTTTAAGACGAAGGAAAGTCATGGAGGACAAGAAAACTCACTCTTGATTTCTTCAGAGTTTTGAGGACGGACCTGTTTTCTACTGGTGGGAAACATTGCCTTACTGCCCCCAGTGCTTACGTCACTGTTTGCACTGTTTTTCTCTTCTGCTATTTTAATACTGAACTCTTGAGCAGACATACTGTATATGGTACTTAGGCTGCCTTGCAGTTAACCGGGATGATAAAATACCTTTTAAATCCCAAACAAAATACAGTGAAATGGTTCAATGCCATTTCTTTGCAGTCTCTTAGGCAGCTGGAGATTGACTGCATTGATTGTCCCATCTGTTTTGAGCCAGCTGTGGGGAACATGACTGGGGGTTGGCTTGAAACTGTTTCTCAGAATGGTGGCAGAATGGATGAGACCAAAGGCAAGAGGTTTTTTTCTTCTACTATTCAATTGTGGCCAATTCTCAGAAATTTTCTAGAGAAGTCCCTGCAGGTTTTTTGGTGAGCTTTTTCAGAAGTGGTTTGCTATTGCCTCCTTCCTAAGGCTGAAAGTGATTGGCCCAATCACCTACCTGGCTTAATGCCTAAGGTGAAACTAGAACTCACGGTCTCCCAGTTTCTAGCCTGATGCCTTAACCACTACACCAAACTCAAAGATAGGAATACCTACTCTTAAACATGTTTAAAAAGATGAGAATTTTAGAAATAAAAGTGCAACCAGTCTGCATGCAAATTAAAGAGCATGTCCGTTATCTCTTTTCTGTTTTTCCAATACACAATCGGCATGTTATGTTGATTCATCAGGTTTAATCACTTCTGTTGGTCTTTTGGAGATTCCCCACCACCCTTTTACTTTTTTCTTACATATTTTTGTATTTTGCTCTGCAAGCGGGGTGATCCTCCTATTCCACCCCTTTTTGCTGCTTTGCATTGCTTCAGTACAGCTTCCTGTGAAATCCTACCTCAAGTGATTTTGGGTCAGTCACTTTGTTTCCAGGGTTGTTGCTGTGAGGAAAATTAAAAGGAGGAAGAGTACTTATACTACCTTGAGCTTATGAAGGAAAGACAGAATATTATTCTAAAAAAATCATTAAAATGAAATAGAATAATTTGTGAATTGATATAGTGACTAGAATATTGATCATAAACCATGGACCACTTAGTTGGAATCCATGTTTACCTTTATGCTTTTTGAATAAATCAAATACCATTCATTTTCCCTAAATTCAGTTTACACACACCCATTTTGCTCATTTGTTTAACTCCATAGCTCTTTCTAAGAAAGTTTGATGGCTTTTAAAATGTCAGCACTTCTTTAATGTTTGTGTACAGCAGTAATTGTTTGCCAATTTGTTTTTAGATACCAAGCTGCCAGAATAACACACGGCATAGATTTTTCCAAAATAACTATGTGTTGACCTATAACAACATTACACTTTATTTTATAATTAACTGCTGGCGCAGAGAAGTACATTGAAGCTCACTACACAACTGTTTCATAATGACACATTAGGAAGGCATGAAATGTTGGTGGCTGATACAGTGTTTGAACCTTGGCAGGAAACAAGCATACCATCAGATAATCCCTGGATAAAACTTCTGATCAATGGTTTTACTAACAAAGAATATTTTTGGTCTTTAGAGTCTTTTTTAGTTTTACAACTCTCTACACACCTTTCACTTTCAGTGTGCTTTAATAACATCTTGTCCTGAGCTGAACTTCCTGTATTTTAGAATAACTCACCTTTGGGCATTTGGCATTTCCTCTTCAAGACTGAGCAGCTATGGTGTCCCTTCTGGGAGTGATAGTAAATCTTAATCTTTTGATTTTAGTATCAACTGGAAACCTCTTCTGATCTAATAATTCCTTTAAAGAGCTATTACCATCGTAGGGTATTCACAATGATTTATACAAAAATAATAATTGTAATGAGTTATTACAATAGGAGCTTCTTTTCCTGTCGTTTGAAATGTCTGCAGCTATCCTTCAGGAAAACAGGAAGCAACTGGATTTAGTAAACCATAATGTGGCTTGTACAGTTATAGCTAAGCATGTTGCACGATCCCACCTATTGTGGTTTGGTTTATGGCTTTGTAGTTATGAACCAAGTTGTTGTGTCTTGTTCAACAAATTATGATTAAAACAAACTATGTCTTTGTATGCTGTATAGGTTAATGACTTATATAATTGAGTATAACCAACATGAACAGGCATAATTTTCCAAGGGTGCTGGTTAAGTTGCTCTTATTCTCCCCTTCTTGCAAATTATATATTTGAGAGTCTGATATAGTAGTAGATTTGTATAAATTTAGACAGAAAGTCATATCCACATTTTTTGTTGTTTGGGGTTTATTTTTATTTATATGAACATTCAATCCTTGCTCTGCAGTAAGGATGAAAGATTGAAAGCTTCCATTAGTTTGACATTGTAATGTAAAATGAACGTAATAAAAATAATCATAATCTATAATCACATTGATTTAAATAAAGAGGCAGTCATGTTTCTTTAACAAAAGGTTTCTTTGTGAATTACCTTATTCTACTGCCAATAAAAAGGGATACTTTTAATTATTTGAAAGATCATCTATGATCTACTTAATGGATTTCACATTAAACCAAATTTCAACCTAGTGATAGAAACATGTCATAGGTACAGTAAGGCTTTTTTTTTTTTTTTTTTAAAGCCCAAACTAGTAGAAATTGAGAGTACAAGGCAATATCCTTAAAGGTGAGAGGAAATACAAAAAGGCATTTGATTGGATGATATCAGAGAGCCAATTTAGTGTAGTGTTTTGGCACTGGATTAGAAGTAGAAGCTCAGGTTCTAGTTTAACCTCAGTTACAGGCACTCATTGGGTCACTTTTAGCCAATCATACTATCTTAGTCCAGTGGCAGCCTACCTCATAAAATTACAGTTGTGGAATAAAATGGAGACAGCCTTCCCCCCACCTTGACTTATATATAAAAATAATAAGAGGTGGGATAGTCTTTTTTAAAAATGCATCATAACATTTACTAAGAGATATTCCTTTGCATAAAAACAAAAATTGGATCTCCTATTTCATTGTTTCACCATTATATCAAAGGTGTTAATCAGGTATTCACCTCACTTCCATCTGTTTCAGTTTACAGAAAAAGGCTTTTGAAAGAAGCAAGGATAAAAACTGAATTGTTATGCTCATTGAAATGATTGCATGATTTCATTAGTCTGCAGCTGAGGTCAGTAATTTGTGTGTTAGTGTGCATAAATAGATTTTTAATCCCTGTTGAACTATATATGCGCTTTACTTTTTCTCAGTTTGGTAAATTTAGGATCCGCAAAACTACGATTTTCAAAGTCCTGGGCAAGATTGAGATTACAGTTCCAGGACATTTGAAGGACATCAGGTTGGGAAAGTGCAATAATTCCTGTAGTAACAGGATAATTTTTCATGGTCATGCATATTAAGAAGTAACTAGGGCTGTTTGCTTGTTCAGTACGTTATGTACATTATTTTAAAAAAAGCCTTAAATGTGCATTTATTTTTTTAAACATCTAAGGGATGTTTGATGGTACTTTAGATCCCATAATCGAATGGGCTAAGATATAGATTATTCTACGTAATATTGAGTGGCGTGTTTTGTGCTTACTCTTAACAAGAAAACCCCAATGCGTCCAAGCAGGTAACTTGTTCAGCGGTATCAATGAGTAAGCCTTGCTGAGGTCAATGATGTTGCCTCTGAGTAAATGAGGCAAGCATTGATTTGCAAGGATATGACGCTTACCTGATTTTTTTTTCCCCACTGCTGTCCTCCAATAAATGAATAAGTAAAATCCCCGTCTCCTGTCTATACCACTTATTCTACTTCTAGTATTACATGGCTGTCCTTATCCCTGAGATAAGGAAAGCCTTCTCCCAGACACCAGCCCAGCCATCAGCAGCGCGCGGCTGCAACAGCAATCCTTCGGTAGGCACTGCGCACGGCGAGGCTGCAGTCAGGAATTTGCAAAAGGAAGGAATTCCGAGCGGAGCAGAGGTCCAGTCCTCCTCCTAGGCGCGCGCCGCCTCGTCTCCGCTCCTGCATGGGACGTTCCCTTCCTCTTCCTTCCGGGTGGCGTCCCGTTCCTCTTGCTGCTCGGAGGAGCGAATGAGAGCGCCCGTGGAGGGCTTTGTCCCTAGACGCTCTCCGTACTAGCGATGCTCCCGGCTTCGCTCCTCTTGGAGCCTCTTTCCAAGATGGCGGCTGCACGGCCAGCTCTGCGCCGTTGGGTCTTTGCAGCCGGGTCGTGAGTGAGTGACATCGCTTCTTTTTGTTGGTCGGCTGCCCCTCCGCGCTCCTCCGCTCTCATCGCCTGGCCGGGCTGCAGAAGAGCTCCTGTTGTTGCCATGCCTGCCCTGGTGCACGCATGAAAGACGCCGCCGCCGCCTCCGTCAGAGCCATGGAGGAGCCAAAGCCGGAGTGCAGCTGCTCGGCAAGCAGGTCAGACTCCGATGGGGCTGCCAAAAATTAATGCATTAGCAAGAGAGAAAGTTGCTCAGTTTTTTCTCCTCCTCCCTTTCCTACAGCTGCCTTGTCTGCCTTTTCAGTAACTTTTTCTTTCTGTAGCTTCCGCCTGTCTTGCTGTTTCTGCAAGAGGGGTTGCTTTAGATGCTCTTTTGGTAAAGTAGGCTAAGTAACTCCTTTGCCAACCAAAAGCACTCTTGTTACCATTGCTCTGCGCTCAGCCAACTGGGTTGCTTGAATCGATTTTTGTAGAACGTAAATCTTAGGTTTGCCTTTGCAGAACAGGGATTCCAAAAATGGGCAGTTACTTATTATCCTCTTGCAACGAATGTTTGCTGTAAAGAAATGCATTGAAACCAGTACTTTTACCTCCGCCGGAAGATCTTTTCCAGGCTCGTTTTTGCATTATTCATATGGTAAATAACATTTCAACATGCCACAGCTCCATCCTGTGTGAGCTTATTCAGAAGTTCAGTGGGTCATAGTCTAAAGGCAGAGTGCAACAGATCAGGGGTGTAGTTCTTGTGCTCTTTTAGCATGAAAATCCCTCAATCTCTGCTTTACTTTTTCTCTACAAGGGAAAATTCTGAAGCTAATACATTTTCTAGTGGTTGGGGCAGGCGTTTGCTGCAACAGTGATAATTGCATTGAGGGTGGTGATGCAGGTTTCCATTAAATGTGGTTGGGTTGCAGTATAGATTGCATAAATGGATTTAAATGAATTCTTCAGCTCTAAAGTGCTACTGAGAAAATAAATTGAAATGTGAATATTTGGATAAAGAGGAAAAAGGTCTTCATTATTTTGAAATTTCATTGATGCAATAATTAATGCTTATGTTACAAAAACGTAATTGTATTAAATATGTTAATTGGATCTAGCATAGTGCTTTGTAAATAAGTTTACATTCAAATTTTTATGAATTTATTTGATCTCTCTTTGCCAGATTAACTAATTTCCCACTCTTCATATCTTTTGTTCATATGCCTCTGTAATGCAGTTTTCACTAAATATTGCAGTAACAGAATGATACTTTGCATTTTGTATCAAGTACAGTTCTGACAGAAGTGCAAATAACTGGTTAATTCCCCCACCAAGTTTCAATAGGTAGGAAAAAAATGCAAAAAACTGAAGTAGTTGAAAAAAAGTACACCATTTTTTTCTGCTTTTTAAAGCAGGGTGTTGGAAACACAGTCTAAAAGATATTCAGAAAATGACATTCAAACGGTGTGTTTAGTTATTTGGAAAGAAGAAAAGAAATTAGTCTCAAGAACTTAGAACAGTCTATACAAAGTGAATCTGCTCTTCTGTTTTCAATGTTTGCTCTTCTAATTTGGATTCTTACATCAATCTATCACTATAAAAAGGATATATTTGCCATGCAGGCTACTGATTTCACCTGAACTCTCTTTGTTTCTTGAAAATGTGTGGTGCTTCATTGTTTATAGTTCCAGATTTTCTGTAAGAAAATATTAATCAGTTCATATTTTATTCTATGCACACTGCACAGCCACATTGTATGAAATGATTAAGGCAGCTCTGTGAACTTCCATGGCTGGAGAGGGAAATTAATATTAATTTGTACTATTTAATCTTAGAATCAGTTATCTCTACTGAAGAAGATCTGAAATTGGTAAGATAATCTTTTCTTATAAAGCAAACCAGTACTTCAGTAACTAAGATATGTATTATGGATTGCTTGAAACTACTGTTTTCTGGAATCTAATTGTAAACTCCATGTAATCATTACTTTGCACTGTATTGTGTTGCATAACTAATGTACATTAGTTGGAAGGTGAGAATGAAAATTATTTCATGGCTCTGATATTTTCAGATTTCCAACTGTCTGTCAAAGTGCTACATTACTCTCTGTAATTCCCAAGCAATTATTTTTCTCACTTGGATAACATCCTGTTGATTCATGTTACTTCTCACCAGCAGGTACTCAGGAAATGCCTTCTTTTTAAGAATCCAGCATTGTACACTCTCAATACAGGATGGATTATAAAATAAGTAGTTACATTTTGAGAAAAGAAAGAAAGGTGGACCTGTTGTATGTATGATTTACCTTTGTACCCCTTAAGAAGCCATTTCTGTATCCAATTTGGACAGTTTTCATCCAGTCTCCAACTTTCCCTTCTTAGTTGTTGTGAAGGTGACTGAGCATGCAATTCCATAGGAGTCAGGAGGAAACAGATTATCTGAACCCATTTCAGTTGGGTTTCAGACAAGGATATCTTACAAACACAGCATCAATCCTGTTTTTGATGTCCTTTGATGGAGCTGGGATGAAGATGGTGCGTCTTTCCTGGCTCTGTTTTCTCAGTAGCTTTTGATATCATGAGTGGTAATACCTTTCTGGACTATCCAAGTGGAATGGGTGTGGAGAGGGGTCTCTATTGTGCCAGAAGGTGTGTGTTCATAATCCCTTTAATTAAACAGTAAACTTTTAACAGGACCCAGGAAACATTCTTTTTCTATCACAGCACCTGCCTCTTCTGGAACATCAACCCCCCTCCCCCAAGATTTACCTGAATTCCACCTTGATAATGTTCAAGAGATTTTTGAAAACCTGGCTGTTCTCCCAGACCTTGGGTTAGGCTGGATTTTGGGAGAAGGATTTTCTCTGAGGGACTGTTTTTTTTCTGGATGCACATGGCTTGTATTCTTTTTGTTTTATTGCTGTATTTTAATGTTTGCAAACCACCTAAAGTCATTTGGAGTTAGGCAGCGAGTAAACCAATCAATTTAATGCTAGCTCAGTCATGGTGTTCTCCTTTATCAAGTGCTTGAAAAGGAGCCAATTTGTTTTTTTCTGATAGATTGGATCTACTTAGCATATTGCTGGTGATGTTTTTGATGTTGAGTGATTGAAAGTGATGCAAATATTTGAACTGTGTCAGAAATAATAAGTCAGGTTGTTTTCAGACCTGCCTTCCTATGAAGGAAGGAAATGTTGTTGTGGCAAAGTTTCACAAATCTATGAGAAAGAATGCTTAATGGATGCCCAGCCCTGCATGCAGTCCAATCAATCCATATGTGGAGATTCCCTGAACCTCTCCCCCAGTTCTCTGCAGATTGTAATCTCTATCATGATTGTAAAAACAATCAGCTACATAAGGAATGATAATGTTAACTGTAATCAGTTAATTTAATTTCATTCAATTTGAATAGAAATTAAATCATATTAACTTACTACCCTTGTTCCATTCACCTTTTTTTTGTCTTGATTCTTATCATGTTTTGATTTAACCCTCACCCCAAGCACACTGCAGGGGAATTTGCATATCCTTATTTTATGGCTGTGCTTTTATTTTTATTAATCACAGGATGGGAATTAAAAATTAGAAGAGAAATAGCTACAGGTTTTTTAGACTTAAATCTTCAGCAGCAGTGGCATTATTTATTTTTTAGCTATTTATTAATGAAATTTACATGGTTGCTCATTTCATGGAAAGTGATTCTGGTTAGTATACAACAATCCAATAAAACAATAAATATATAAAACAATCATAACCTAAAACCATTTTACAATTTGTTATATAGCTGTAGAGCAGGGGTCCCCAAACCCCGGTCTGGGGACCAGTACCGGGCCGCGGCATGCCAGGAACCGGTCTGCACAAACAAGCAAAGCCCCATCTGCGGGATGCAGGCAGCACACAATACCACTCCCCCTCCGGTCTGTGGAAAAACTTCTCTCCACATAATCGGTCCCTGGTGCCCAAAAGGTTGGAGACCTCTGCTGTAGAGTATAATTATTAGTTGCATGTACAGGTGGTCCTCAACATCCACAATTGGGGCAGCAACCTTTGTCACTAAGTGGTGCATGATTGTGACTTAAAATTTTACTTCCAGCTTTTCCATTGACTTGCTTGTTGGAAGCTGGCTATGAAGCGGCATATGGTGATCGTGCGACACAGTGACAGTCATAAATGCCTGCTGGTTAAATAGTGCCCAAATCTTGATTACCAGTAGGAAATGCTTTCGTTTAGCTTTGGAAGAGGCACTTTATTTAGAATGTGTGTGAGTACAAATACAGCACCTGTCTGCACCTTATTAAAGGAGACTTGTCTTTCACAGCAGCACAGTCCTGTAGACAGTGTATTTCAGTGAGTCACAAATGAGTGTTATGGTCGTGATTCTGCACATGCTGAAGCATTGCAAAGCCCTATTAGATAGTCCTATCCTGCATATTGTTCTTCAGAAACAAATTTCACTGAAACACTCTTAATTACTAGCAGAGAGAATTGCAGCTTTAGTGAAGTAGTACAGTATTTTTATTGCTCCCCTAAAAATCTATACAGTATTGGATCACTTAGCAGACTTCTGCCAAACCAATCAAAGGATTCTTATTTCCAATGTAGATCAGGCATGTTCTTCTGAGGAACCCATAAGCTTCTGAAAAGCCCATAAGAGAACGTGATGGCAGCAGGACAAAATTCAACAATTGACATTTATTGACATATTTTCTCACAATATGGATTGGCCACAATGATCATGGCCAGGAGCCATTGATAAACTTCTGTGAACTAAATTCAGCTTGTGACATACTTTGTGTGCCAGCAATTTCCATAGGTTAATCATGCAGTTGTTGTGTAAAGAAGTGCTCTTTGTCCGTGACTATTGTACATCAGTTGGATAGGATGATTCAGGGTTCTAATATTAGTGCACCTGGTCCACAAAAGATTTGTGCAACTGTGCTTGCAGTATACTTTTTCAGAGAAGCTGGCTGGTAAGAGAGCAAGATGTTATTGCTTAGTAACTTCCTAATAGTTACTCAATGATTATTTCGCAGATGAGAAAGACTAGTCTTGGAAACCAATTTCATGTTTCTTAGCTGGCTTAGTTCCTAAACATTTGGAGCCTGATAAATCATGAAACTATAATTGATGCTTGTGTAACTACAAATTGGGAATGTAAATGGATGGGTGTTTAGACTTATATAATAAAATCTGTAGCGAGATACTAATCATCTTGCATACTAGGCGATTTGTTTTCAGTGGTGGATAACAGTGACACAAATTTTGGAGAAACTTTTGAATTTTTCTTTAAGTTCTTCATTTATTTGATTTATATTGTCACCCATCTTATGTACTATAAATCTGGGTGGCTCACAAAAAACAGCAAAAAAAAAAGCATAAAGAGACAATAGAACCAGTATCAAAAGTTCCTGGCACCCTGAAAACAAATACTCCTCCATACAACAGCATTTAAATTGATTAGACTCCATCCTCACCCTAACCCTATGGTTGGGAGGGGTAAGCCTGCTCTTCAAGCTTTCTGGAAGGCTAGGAGGGTAGGGGACCTGCAGGAATTCGGTGTGGAAGATCTTCTACACAGAACTGAGGCTGCTACAGAGGACATGTGCTTCCTAAGTCCTACCAAATGTCATTTAAGGTAATGAACCTAGAGTGTTTCTATCCCATCTGATGTGGTAAATGAGCAGATACTCTCAGGGAGAGGCAGTCCTGCAAATAGTTTGGCCCTGTCATTCAGGCTTTTAAAGTTGATAAGCAGCATCTTGAATTGTAGCTGGAAAGAAACTGGAAGCCCATGCAGCTCACAGAGCAGCAAGCAGCAGCGCAGTATGAGTGAATCATGGGTGTCCATAAGTGTGCCTACCACTGCATTCTGGACCTGCTGTAACTTCCAGATCAGCTTCAAGAGCAATTGAAGCTGTAATTATCCAAATGGAAAGCAACCAGTGCATGACTGGCTATGAACAAGGTATCCTAATCCAGGAAAGGGCACCATTGGTACAAAAGATTGATCTATACAAAGGCTCACTTAGCCACGGCTGCCACTGTTCTTCAAACATATGATAGGAGTCCCAGAGTGTCCCCAAATTATACAAGCTCTGACCAGGGAAGTGCCACCCTGTCAAGAGTCAAAGATGACCTCTTACCATATCTGGGCAGCAAAACCCCAAAGTGTCTCTGTCATGATTAGAAGTTAGAGCTGGGGTTCTCCCTGTGCAGACCCTCACAGCCTCCAGGCATTGGGACAACATTTGAATGGTATCACTTGGCTGACCAGGGGTATGAATGTATAACTGAGTATCATCATCATGCTGAAGATACTGTGCCATCGATTAACTTCCCCCAGTGGTCTCATGTAGATATTAAAGAGAAGTAAAGAGAAACCCAAGCCCTGAGGCACACTACATCATAGGAGTCTAGGGCTACAGGCAATGTAAGTAGTGAATGAGGTGGGCTTTATTCTAGATTAGCCTGGCATTAAATAGTAATAGCTGGAGTCCAGAGCAGCCCAAATTGAAGGTCTTAAGGGTGAGCATTGGTGGCAGATGTTAAACATTGTCTCTTGCCATACCTCCTCATGACCATCTTCACAATATCCAAGGTCTAATTCCCCCTACGCATCTTCCCACTGTCAAGCCTAAGGGGCCCATTCTAATCATGAGAAACAGAATACGGCAAAGACCCAATTACCAGCACTTCTCTAAACTGCTCAGCACACACACCATCAAACCCTCATCCCACTAAGTAAAATATTTGATCGGGGGGGGGGGGGGAGCCTAGGCTACATTGATGGAAACCATGGCAATGAACTCAATGGGTTCTTGTATAAAATTATCTTTAGTATTATTTCTTATTAGTTATGTGATTGGACATGGGTGGTATAGCAACAAATAGTGTTGAACTGAATAGGCATTTGATCTGATCCTGTGAGATATTATTCTAGTATTTAAAAGAACTGTATTTTATATGATATTTTCAGTGCTTATTAATAATTTGCTTTAGAAGTTGAGTATTTTCTGTATTATGTGTGGACATTGTTTTGTCCAAGAAGACATTAGTGATAGCTGGGGTGTATGTATAGTTATAGTTTAGGCCGGATATTTCTGGAGGATTCATGAACATTCATATTCCAAAAAGATCGCTATCATTCTTCTTGACTGTCCAAAAAGTACTTGTCTGTGTTGTTGGCAAATGAAATATTTTCTAGCATTCTCAAACATAATTTTTTTTCAATATTATATCCATATTCTTATATGTATATATGTGGAATGTCTGGTGAGTTTTCATATAATTTGTGAAACCAGTTTTAAAAGTTGGATAAAATACATTCATAAACTAGAATGATGGAACATAATTTATTATGTACATGATGTAGTAGACTGATAATTTTAATAACTTTGGAAGTTGACCTTTAGAGTAACATATTTAAATGTATATAATTAGAGACTGACATATGCTTCGCAGTTTGAGTTTTTATTAAAATATCTTAATGCATCCCCCTCCCTCCTTGTTCAGTGTCTCATTGTTACTTATATCCTTACACAATGAGATCAGTGTTGTGTTGGCATTAGCCCATTGAACTCATCCAGTTTCTGTTCTTTCCTTCTCGACTGCTTCTCTGAAGCAGTAGCCAAACAAACTGCTGTCATCCTAATGCTCCAGAGAAGGAATGGGGGTGTAGGAGGCTTGGTGGTTTGGCTATGCCAAGGGTCGGCAACCTTAAACACTCAAAGAGCCACTTGGACCCATTTCCCAGAGAAAAGAAAACACTGGGAGCTGCAAAACTTGCACGCTCGCGCGTGCGCGAGGGGAGTGGAGCTTGATTGAAGAGTTTAATTAAAAAGAAATAGAGGCTGCTGTGCATGAGTTCTCTCTCTCTCCCCCCCCTCTCTCCCTCTCTCCGATCTTCTGCTCACCTGGCAAGCTGGCTTCACGCTGTTCTCAGAGAGAGAGAGAGAGAGAGAGAGAGAGAGAGAGAGAGATGCTGCTTTCTGCTTTGTGCTGCTTCCTGCTTAGATGCAGCAAAGACAGGAGCCCTGCCCAATAAGCTTGTCAGCTTGTCCGAGAACAGCGTGAGGCCACTCTCTTTTTTACACAGAGAGAGAGAGAGAGAGAGAGAGAGAGAGAGAGAGAGAGAGAGAGAGAGAGAGAGAGAGAGAGAGAGAGAGCGCAAATGCCTCTCTGTCTCTGTCTCTCTGCAAATGGCGAAGGAGGCTGGGAGCCGCAGGAGAAGGCTGAAAGAGCCATATGTGGCTCCGGAGCTGCAGGTCGCCGACCCGTGGGCTATGCATACTCAAAATATTTTGACTGTCCTGATCATAAAGCTCAACTGCTAGGATGATTTCCACCTACTTCTTCACATTATTCAAGTCAGAAGGTGATGCCTTAGTTACCATAGCACATATATTGCAATAATAAAAATATGGAAGTTTGTCATCCAGGTCCTGCCAGTAGCACAAATATGGCATATTTTGACCCTTTGTGTATATGGCTGGATACATCTCAAGAAGATCACAGAGAGGGGGGGAAAATGGGGCATCTGATGCTCATATTATGAATGTATTTTTCATTATATCTGAACTCACTGATAAAGCTGGCACCTTGTGTCTGCACCAGGTGTTTTCAGTTCTAGAATTAGATTGTATAAATGTTTATAGAAGTGTTAAAGATGGCTTTCTGCAACACCTTGTGTCCTGTTCCCTATTCTGCTGGGTAAGTGCTTACATGGGTTTAGAGCTGTTTTAAGAGCATGTCATTATTTTCAGTGTGTACAGGAAGGATTAGAGTTAGGTTTACATTTATAAATATTAAACTACAGCAGTATTACTTTTGCATTTTGAACTTATATACAGAATGGTGTTTGAGCATTACATAATTCAGAATTATGTAATGCTTTTAAGTAATTTTTTAGCAGATGTTCTAACATTTCTTATTAGTTCATTCTGTACTTACCTGAAATAATGATAGCTTTAACACTGCTGCTGTGACCAAATGTCATGGGGTTTATTCATCACAAATTTTATTTATTGTAAAGTTCTTCATCACTAACCTACTTCACATATAGAAGTACTCAAATGAAAGATATAGATATGATAAATAAAATGAGTGCACAGATGTTAGCCAAGCATGTTCAGTAGGAATATATTTTCAGAATCACGTCATATGTAAAACCAGTTTATTACACTGGCAGTTATATTAACTGATAATATTAAATACTGTTTATATATAAAGGCTTTACTTGACAACAGATTGTATGATATAGGTGTTGAGAGTTATGTATGTTAGATTTCAGCTTCATTGACTTCAGTACTTGTTAAACATTTTTTCAAGTGTTATACTTTTATTTTCTAATTTCCAGTTGCTAGGATAAATATTTGGTCATATGCAATAAAGAAAAAAGATGATCTTAAACTGTCTCTGAATTGACAGTTTAGAAAATTGGGTTATAAATAGTTTGTGTTTATAATTTACTTGGCTTATGTACAGTTCCAGTCATACCTGACTATAAGTGATTTATAGATCTAGTAGTAGTAGTAGTTAAATAACTTTTAAAAATACCCATAACAATAACATCCCAACGTAGAATACTGACCTGCATGTATGGAAAAGTTCTTAGGAGGAACCAGAACACAAAACTCAGAGCCCAAAGATTTGGTGAAAAGCTAGTTCTTGGGAGTTCTGTGAAACTTCAGGAGAGTTGAAGCCTGTCTGATGTCAGCAGAATGGCTATTCTATGACAATTTGCTACAGCCAACTTGTCACAGCCAACTCACTATGGGACAACTCACTGTGGGACAAGAGTTACACTAATATCAAAGAAATGGTGGGACAAAATGACATGTGAATGACAAAAATTAAAATATTTTTTTATTTTAAATTGAATTGTTAAATTGTCATGCGGCAAGTTGTCCTGCGGCGAGTTGGCCGTGGCAAATTGTCCCACGGAGAGTTGGCTGCAGTGAGTTGGCCGTGGCGAGTTGTCCCATTCCGGTTCTAGAAACCATGGCCAAAAAGGTCCAAATCCAAGATTTCAAATTCAGACACTTGTTAAGGGATGGAATCTAGAAAGCTCTTCAATGGCTTGGCAGAAACCCCTGCAAGTAGATAATTTAATACCTACTCAGGTCCCGAACCATAAAAGCTTTTAAAGATGAGAACCAGCATCTTAAATTGCACTAGGAAGCATCCAACCACTTCAGCTCTTAAAGCAAAAATGTTATACGGTCAGATTGACTAGTGCTTATAACTGCTTGAGCTGCTGTATTCTGGAGCATTTGGAACCACTGAGTGGTCTTCAGGGTAGTCCTGCGTGGCTTCCATTGCAGAAATCCAAATAGGAGGTGACCAAGGTCTCCTGTTCCGTAGAAGATAGGTCTTAACTGTGTTCAGTCAGATTTTTGGCCAGCAGCATTCTAGAAGTCTCTTTTATCAACCTTTTTGAATTCTTCAGTAAATCAAGGAGCAACTGCAGATTGGATAAAGAGGAGAGGCTACTCAGGTATCTGGCTACCTTATTATTTCAGTGTGTAAATAAGCTTAGCAGGATTGCCAATCATGCTTCTGGAAAATTTTCCAGCACCCTATGGAAACCAAACAGATTCATTAGGTATCTGAGGCAGTCCAATCAAACAGGTCTTCCCTCCTTGCAGAGGCTTGTAGCACCAATCAACTTCATAGCAGAGTGATCTTATCATTTCCCAGCCTCAGATCATGTCACATCTGTTCCAAGATGAAAAATGGATCTAACTTGTGGATTTTTAATAAGTTGGGCCCTTAATGACCTGGGACAAGTCCAGTCTTATCATGATAGCCATGAAATTTCAAGTTGCCCAAGAAGGCAGCTGGAAATCCCCCAGCACCATTGCTTTAGGGCAATGAACACAATGATCTCAGTTCTAATGGGCACAATATCCTAATATGTAAGCTACATGCAATCTTGCAGGGCATTTAGAATTCCTCTAATCTTGGAACTGATCTGAAAATTAAGCTTAATTTTAATTAGCATGTTCCATATTTGGCATAATAAATAATGGATGGCCTGTGAAAAGAATTAAGATAATTATTTTCCTGGAAAAGTAGATCCGTAGATTCATTAAGTTGGATTGCTTTAAAGATCCGAAGGACAAGCATTCAGTGTTTGTACGCTGTTTTGTCCATGTGTAGTATAAGATCTTTATTGCTAGTCCACTCCATGCTGTTGCCTAATAGGTATTTGCTTTGTGTGGTGGTTGTTTAGTTGTTTTCATGTATGCTAATTGACAGTGTCTAAGCTGTTTATATTGTTATGTAACCTAGAAATATTGGCCTTTGTGGAATGTTTACTACGATTTGGTGACAGTACAATCTCTTGTCTCTGTTTAGGAGGATGTTTTGGGTGAACGGCAACAGAAATTTATATTGAAGAGCAAGATTGTGAGATGGAATTAAAATTGTAAAAGTTGATTACACTGAATTGCATATACATTAAAATAACTTGTATACTTTGTAATCCATGATTGCTTATATAAATTATATAAATAAAAATCAGTGATAAGCTTTTTGTATGAAATTCCGAAATATATGGAAGAAGATTGAATGGCCAAATTTCTAGAATGTTTATTTCTTGTACTTTTAACCTTCTCAGCAACAGTGTTCTCTGTACCTCAATTTAGCCCCAATGAGGTATGTTTTGTATTTATGTGTGGGTTTTTTTATAGTAAAATTAGCATGTGCACCTTAGTCACATTGCACACATATGTATTTGCTTGAAATATTCCTGTATGAAAATTCAACAATTTTCACACAGAGAACATAATTTTCTTTGAAGGATATCTTTTCCTTTGTACAGATCATAAAAGCTCATTTTTAAACAAGCTATTTTATTAATTCAGTAAAATATGTTTTATTTGGTAAAATTTATGAAGTTTTATCATGTTGTTTGTTCAGTTTGGATTTCTTTCATCTTGCCTGATTTCCTTTATGTTTGAAATTCACATAGCTAAATTACTTTCCCTTTCAAATAGAAACAGAGCCATCAGGTTTGGAAAATAGTTTTAAGTATATATGAAGTATATATAACTGCAAAAACTCTAGAGGAAGGCCCAGAATAGTATAATCAATGCTAAGTTAATTAGTGGGCATGTGATACTAATAAACTGTTAGAAGAGTTAAAAAAGAAAACTGGTTGGACATAGGCCATTCTTTTTCTATTTTTATTTCTATTGTGGCAGGCAGCACAGCTGACTGGCATGACAGATTCCTCCTCTACATCAGTTTTCAGTTGCAGATCAACTTTCTTCCATACATATTGCAATAATAATCTAGTAATCTCAGCAGCTGGCAATACATAGTTGACCTTGTCTAATCTTGAAAAGCAAAACAAACTTGGGCCTGGTTAGTAGTTGGATTTTTTTTTATAGCGTCATATTCAATAAGAAATGTCCTGATAATGTGATTGCTGCTAAAAAGCTGTGCTATGAAATCCTCTCTTCTTGTCCTGTAAATGGTATGATCTTCAGTGGACAACAGAAGCTAATGGTGTTAAACCATGGCTCTGTCTACAGAATTAGTGAAACAAAGAGCAGTCTGCCCTGTCAGCTTTTAAGGGAGTGTCACGAAGAGGCCTAGAGGGGTGAGGAACATCTGGTGGTGAAAGGGCTTTGAGAAATGCACCCAGTGGTTCTGCTTCTCTTGAAGTTGCATCTGATGCTCTGCTTTGTGGATTATAAATTGATACAGTTGTAATTCCTTGCAATAGGATCTATAGTGAAGGGGGTGAGCAGTTGTTGCTCCTGTAACATCTGAAGCTTTTGTGTTAAAGAATTTGGGGATAGAACATTGTTTCTTTGGTTGTTGTTGTTTTTTTGCAGAATTGTAGCTGTAAATCTTGCTAGCTTTTTGATAATCCCCAGATCTGTTGACTTGAAATATTAAATATGTTCACAACAACAGAAGAAATGGAAACCAGTGAAAAAAACAGTTGCTGGTTTTACTGGAAAGCTGGTTCTTGCTTAACCTTAATTGAAGATTGCAATTGCCTCCTGGGTTGCTAAGAAGCTCTTTCTCCTTCAAGGCCTCTTTTTTAATCAAGAAAAGGATGTTTTCCTGGGCATTGAACCCTGGTCACTAAAGAACTTAGAAACATTAAGACTTAAAAACAATGTCAAATTTCACTTTTCCCTCAGTATCAATATTAAGTTCCATCTCTCTCTCTTTTTTTTTTAAGTTTGTGGACCTAATGGCAAGGACTTTCTTATTTTTATTACTCTGTAAAGTGGATCTGGAAGCCTTTTGGCTGAAGAATGAGCATAAGGGTTTGAAATAAATTGTTTTATAGTGAAGTTCAAACTATGTTGGAAATCTATTAAGGACAAATTTTGTATTCATCAATTTCTAATTATACTTGTTAGAAAGAACTAAGAGTTCTGATGTTTTGAGAAAAATGAAAACTTTCCAGAAATGCTAAAGGCTTCATTTTTAAAAAATTGGTGATCTCCACAGGCACAGAAATCTGTTAAATATTTAAGTAGCTTAAGAATTGTGTTTAGGATATGAATTAGGACACTGTTCTTTTCCTCTTAGATTCAAGGAGAAGGTAAAATGGTCCTTGGTTAATGGCCATTTGTTCAGTGGCTATCCAAAGTTACAATGGTGTTGAACAAGAAGACTTTCTAGTGGTCTTCAAAATTGCAACTGTTGAGCGTCCCTATGGTCATGCGATCGCAATTTAGGCGCTTGGCAACCAGCTAACAACTACAGTGGTCACAGCATCTCACAGTTACATGATCACTATTTGTGACCTTCATTGCCAGCTTCTGACAGTCCATGGACAAGCTAGTAGAGGTTGTAAATGACACATGACATTGAGTTTTACAACTCACACAACGAACTGCAACTGGAACTGCTAGAGCTGCCATTGTAAGTTGGTGCAGTCACATGATGTTGCACTTTACAATGTCATGTGTCACTTAACAGTGGAGCTACCAGTCCCAATTACCTTACTCCCAATTACTTTAGGACTACCGGACTACATTTTTTACTGACTTTTTTTTTTTAACCATGTCACCTTCTGAGTCTATCAAACACTCAAAAATTGTTTCATATGTGTGTACAAAATGGCTTTGGCTCTGGGTTAGTCTTGATTCCTGACTACTGCCTACACAAGTCTCTCCAGTTTTCTTGGCAACATTCTTGAAAGTGGTTTGCCATTGCCTTCTTCCTAGAAGAAAGAGTGACTGTCCCTAAATCACCCAGCTGGTTTTGTGGCTAAAGCAGGGCTAGAACTCAACCTTCTGGTTTCTAATCTGATGCCTTGAAATACTACACCAAGCTGACTTTCAGTAATAGAGTGAAAAAAGTTTAATTGCCTCCAGATTTTTTTTTTAATCTTATCTATCCTGGACCAGGGGAACTTCCTTCCTTCCTTCCTTCCTTCCTTCCTTCCTTCCTTCCTTCCTTCCTTCCTTCCTTCCTTCCTTCCTTCCTTCCTTCCTTCCTTCCTTCCTTCCTTCCTTCCTTCCTTCCTTCCTTCCTTCCAAAATGATTATTAAAGATCTAAAAGTTTGAAAATGTTTGAGGAAAGGAGATATGCCTTCACAGATTTTTCACACCTAAATAATATGGGCACCAAATGCAACTGCCATGTATAATCTGGCATGGATGGAGGAGAAAGCCTTCCTCTCAATACCACATGAATGAACATGTGATAAAGGAACAGGTCAGAAGAAGTCTTCTTGCAGATTTGGACAGATTTATAACAGTGTCTTTTAGATATTCAAACTCTACATTATTGGAGGTTTAAAATTTACTAGCAAATTCTTAAACTGTGCCTGATAAATAATGATCAACTAGTGCAATTTTTTCCTGATAGGTATCTTATCTCTTTGCTACCACTGTTAGGTAACCAAGCTACCACACTTTTCACTAATTGCAATTTTAAGGTACCTTTAAAGGATAGCATCTTGTGATACATATTTGTAGAGGGCATAAATAATGGCCTTGAAGGAAAGTGGTAAGATCCTTACTTTCAGAAGGAGTATATCATCAAAAAAAGCTGATTCTCGGTCCAGTTTCCTGTTTAACTAATGATCAGTTAAGTGTGGCTTAAGTCCAATCCAAAAAACTAGTTTGAGAAAATGTCTTAGACAGACCCCTCCTTAATTCACATGAAGATAAAGTGAGGGAGAAGGAAAGCACAAGATGTTGGTCCATCTACCTGATAGAGATGACAATATTGACAATAAATAACAATAAAAGGCAGAATAGGATGCAATCAATTCTTGGATAACTTTTCCTTAATCCATTCAACCTAAGAAACAGCTGCAACTGGGACAGCTATAATTGTGCAAATATTCAGCTTTCCATAGTTGCTATTTGTGAATCAAATGACAGCTGATCATCAAGGGCATTTCTAGATGGAAAACCTGCTCTTTCAGATGGAACTGCAACTCCATCAAAAAAATAAGATAAATCTCAGTCCAATTTCTTATTTAACCAAGAGTGCTGATTTAATTTCAGCTTCATCCAACTCATTAGATAGGTTATTGTATATTTTGGAAAACAGATTAGCTCCTTGAAGTTGAATGGTAGCTATAGCAGGCTTGATTATCATCACCTTACAAAGCTTTGAATTATTGTTCCTTGTGATTTTGTGTAGGTATTTGTTACCATTGGAGTCAAGCTGAATTCTATAGGATATCACAATCGACAAGCTTAGACATTAAATAGTGGAACCCTAGTGACACAGCTCTGCAAGCAGGCTCAGTCTTTCCAGGTAGAGCAAATTATATTGAAATTTCCTGAGATAAAAATTAACAGGGCTTTACTTCCCACATTTAGTTTCTAGCATAGATTGCAGTACTATATTCTGGCTGAAAGTCCAATTGAGATGGGTTCAAATAATTGATATTATCAAGATGCATCTGGAGCTATGCTTTTTCAATCACTTTTCTCAGAAATAGAATATTTGACTATAGATTATAATTGCACAGATCTCTTGGAGTTAATCAAGGAGTTAATTTGGATATATAGCAACAGAAACAGTTTAAAATGACTTATTGTGTTTCCCTGAAAATAAGACACAGTCTTTTTTTTTTTTTGCCTCCAAAAGAGGCATCAGGTCTTATTTTCGGGGGGGGGAGGTCTTTTCCACTCACCTCATGGTGGCGGCACCGACAGCCCCTCCCAGCTGGCCCACTTCTCCGACCAAAGGAGCAGCTTCATTCTGCAGCTGAGAATGGAGCTCCGGCCTGCATTTCGCCATGAGAGGCCTTTCCAGAAGGCCTATGCAGCCGAAAACCGAGCTATGGATACATAGCTCGGTTCTCGGCTGCACAGGCCTTCCGGAAAGGCCTCTGACAGTGCTGCAGAATGAAGCTGCTCCTTCAACTGCAGAAGAAGTGGGCCGGCGGGGCAAGTGTCAATCCATGGGAGGCCTGGCTGCAAGGGTAAGCTCCACTCCCGCCCTAGCTTGATTTTTAGGCGTGCGCCTCGCTCCGAAACTAGGGCTTATTTTGGGGGTAGGGCATATATTAGGCCCACCCCCCAAAATCAAGCGAGGGCTTATTTTCGGGGTAGGTCTTACTTTCGGGGAAACACAGTACTTAGCCATATTTTGATCCAAACAGCTCTCAACTGAAAACAGCCACAAAAATCCCTACAATGAAATAAAGAGAGAGACAAAGAGAATGGTCTCTGTGGTTTACAAACCTTAAATAGAAGGAACATTAAAGGAAATGTAGCAGTATAAGCAAAATAATATAGTTAAATAACATTCCACATGCATTACATCATCCATAACACCATCCTCAGCAAGAGAAATAAAAATAATTCCATCAGACTCCAAAGGCACTCCAGAATAGGCAAATCTTATTGGCTTTGCAAAAATAATAGGGCTGGGGATCTTAAGAGTTTAGATCTGATCTCGGGATCCTTGCTGATGAGATTCCTTAAGGGATAGGGACCAGAAAAAGTCTCTTCCTCCATGTTCCAGTAGAGGGGAGTGACCACCAAAAGAGACAAGATTCTTAGGGCTGAACTATTATGTTGGAGCATTTTGTGCTCTGCAATTTTGAAAATGCAAGCCAAATAAATTTCATTCCCATTTTTGCAGATATTAGCATTGGGTTGACTAGCCAAGTGTGGAATAAAAGATAATTTGCTGAATGTCTATTCTCATTCTGGGTTAATTGGTAATTCCTTCAGAACAGACATCTTTCTATTTCAGATCAGCCTGTTTCTCAGCTGCAGATATGCTTTGTGCTTAGAGATTCTTATTACTTCTGAACTGATTTTATCATGATGGATGAGGTACATTTTTCTCCCTTATTCATTAGTTTGACAGATGGTGACATTACAAATCAGTTCTTTTTACCTTGTACATAAAACAACTTGCTCTTTTAGCTGTTTTTCTTGGCTTAAATGTAATAATATTTTAAATGTCAGTAGTGATATTTTGCAAGGATTATAGTCATTTACCAGTTAACATTACATTAAAGTTGGTTCTTGGAGAGAGTTTTTCTCCTGCTAAATCAGCATTATTTAAAGATATATATATTATAAATGCTTATCTAAATAACCAAAATATTTTAATTTTAAGAATTAAAGGTAAATGTTATGCTTTTAATCATCAAAAATAATTATTTAAAATTCCTTAAGGGGTCTAGACAAATTAACAATGTTTTCTCTCTGTCAGTTAAAAGATAAGTAATTTTAAAAAAATGTTGCGATATTTCCTTCAGGTAAATAGTTCTTGTTCCTGCCATTTGTTCTTTTTTAAATGGGTGTTAGATGCATAATATAGTGTTCCTTATTTTTGTTGAAATTCTACTTTTGAATAATTTCATTGAATCATTGAATAAAATGTAAGTTTAGTAATTTGAGGTGATTATTTTACTGAAAGATGCAATAATGCCATTTATATTACTAAAATGTTTCAATTTTAGTTAGTTCTACATCTGTGAAGATCTTGTTTGTATCCCATCTTGATTGCATTTTAATCTCATTTAAAATTCTGCAACTACTCAGTATGATGTACTAAATATTTATAGCTTCATCGCTTTTTTTGTAGTGGGAGAGCCTAGTATTGTCTCTCAGAAATTAACATCTTGTTTTAACTTAAATACATGGAATTTGGAATGTAGGCAAGCATGGCTTTTCTTGTCTCATAGCCACAAGAAGTACAGCAGGAAAAGTATACCATTCCATTTGTGTATTGGGCTTTATTTTCTCCAGCATGAAGAATGGAGAATCCACCAATGGGTTAATTCTGACCTCCTGCCCAAGTAGACCAAGTCAGTCAAAGCTGCCACGCCCGTCTGGCTGAGGACACGCCCCCAGTTTCGATTTGGTCTTCAGCCCAGACAGACGTGGTAGATTTGGCTCCCAGCTACTTGAGAACAGCAGGTTTTATTAAGTTTATTCCATTCGTGGATTCTTCCCTTTCTTTTATCATCTGATCAGCGCTGGAATCAGCACTGTTCCAGATTGGTAAATTTCTTTATTGTAATTTTTTTTTTGTTGATTTTCGTGCCTCTCCCCCTCTCTCTCTATTTCGTTATTGTCAATACTGATTTCTTGCTTATACTGAACCTTTTGGGGGAAAAAGAGTGTTCCCCGTTCTTCAGGCCTTGAAAATTACTCGGCCGATCCGGCTCCTTATAGTCATTACTCGTAATTACTGATTTATCTTTTAAAGAGAGCAGTTTGGGGAAAGGGAGTGCTCCCTGTTACCTAGGCTGCCTTGGGCCTTGAAATTATTTAGCCGATTGTTGTGGGCGCCGCGTGGCGAACGGCCCATTTCTCCTTTGATTTATTCTCTCTTCAGAGGACCAAAAGGGAGGCTTGGCAGCTCTTAACCAGGATTCAAGGAAAACTGTCTTTTCCTGGACAAAGCGACTAAATCAGCTTACTTTCATTTTCCCCTGGTCTGGATTGCTGGCGGCCGCCATTTTAGTCTGCAGCATGCAGTCAAGGCCTTGAATTCCGGACGGAGCAGGGGAGGGAGTAATCCAAAAGGCCACTCATTTGCATTCCTCCTGTTGGAATCATTATTCAGTGTGTGTCAGGGGATTTTGATTCTAATCAGGCCTTTGGTTGCTTGCCATTTTAGGCCTTACTTGCTGCTGGCCACGAGGGCTCTGCTTGACCCTATATTGCAGCACGGATACTATGGTCCCCTGTATTTGTACACACCAGGCCTAACAAAATTGGAGCCAGCATCAGTTGCTCTCTTCTAACAATCATCACTCAACGCTCATTTGGGCCTTGCCAGTTATAGCCTGTTGCCATAGTCTGCATCTAGTGAATGGTCAATACTGAGCTTGCCGTCACTAAGTGAGACGTGTGATCCCGTCACTAAACGCAAACTTGGCCTCAACGATAGGTCTCCCACGCTCAGTTTCATCATCGCTAAGTGACGTGCGACATCCGTCGCTAAGTGTGACTCCGTGCTTGCCGGTGGACCGGACTATCACAGATCCACGTGCAGGCCGGTCCCACCTTGGTGGTTAACAGCCGCATCTCTTGCAGACCGAGACGCTTCAGCACCCCACTGAAAACTCTCGCTTTACAATGGCAGATAACACCGAGCCACAGGCTTCCACTTCAGGTGGACACACAAAGCGTAAATCCTCTAGTCAGGAGGCAGCTGCAAAAATCAAGGCCAAAACTAAGGCCGGCTCAAACAAGCGAGCCTCCAAGGCGGCCGACAAACAGGCCAGCCACAGGCATCGTGCCTTGGAGAAACAGTTCTCCCGTGCACAAAAACTGGCTGTAGGGGAGACGGTCAATCCGCCCCCTACCACAATGGCGACACTGCCTTGTGGCCCACACCCTGAGCCCCCCGCACCCGTATGGTCCCCAGAACGGGACTCCAAAGGGGCTTTTTCAACTGGCCATTATCAGGAGCACTTTTCCCTCTTTGAAGAGGAACAGGGGCCTCAGGATCCTAAGTCACCAGAAGCCACATTTACTCCAACTGCAGCGGGGCTTCGACCGTTTGAGGGATCGTCCTTCACGGGCCAAATGCAGGCTCCAACTGCCACTTTTACCCCCACAGCAGCGGGGCTTCGCGATCTGGAGGACCCATTCTTCAAAGCTCATCTACAGGCTATGGTTTCCCAGGCAGTTGCTCAGGCTATGACGCCCACGGGGCGTACACAAGTGGCCTCTGCTCCCATGGTCTCCACGGCATCACCAGACCTCTCGAGGTCCGGCGCTCTCCAATACCCAGAATCAGATTCACCACCTCACTCCTTTGCCAGTGGTGTCTCAGAATACGCGGAGGGGCAGTGGTCGGACGATGAGGAACCTCCTCAGGAACCTCCTCCTCTCGTAGGCTTGTTTAATCCCGCGCTCTTTCCATCCCTGCTCCGCAAGGCCTGTGCGACCGGTAAGATAAATCCAGTTCAGCCATCGGTACCTGAACAGGTACCTGAACAGGCTCCTAGCCAGGACACGGACCCGTTGTTTTCTGAACCGGTTGTGATACACAAACAAATCCCTTGCCCTCCCATATTCTTGAAATCCATTCAGGGGCAATGGGAGTCCCCAGGTGCTTTTCCCTCAATAGGGGGAATCGACCGTAAGTTGATTGATACGGTGCCGGTCTTGAATGAGGAACTGGAAGTGCCTGAGGTGGATGAGTCCTTAAACCCTTTATTTTCTGATTCCAAGGTGCCAGGGGATATGGCGGAGGCGTTGAAGCCCGAGGATAAGAAATCCGAAGCTTCTCTCCACAGGACACACCAGGCTTCGGCATGGGCAGTAAGAGTGTCCACCTCAACCTCATTCTTCGCAAGGGTCTCTCTTATCTGGCTCCGTCAATTACAGACCAGAATTCCCCCAGAGCAGGTAAGAGTCCATCAGGACTTAATGAAATTAATGGCGGCATCATAGTACATGGCAGACGTGTCTCTGCAGGCCGCCAGATTCTCGGCCCGTGCCATAGCATCCAACGTCACTGCATACCGGTTGCTATGGCTCAGGAATTGGAAGGCCGAGGTTAAACACAAATGGCGCGTGGCTTCCGCCCTGTACCGTGGCGCCCGCCTTTTTGGGGAGGCCCTAGCTCCCTATTTAATTGAGAACAGGGAGAAACGGAGGGTCATTTACCACCTTTCCCGAAGGCCGAGCCGATGGTTCTCCCCGTACACCTGCCGGCAGCCATTTCGGCCCGGATCAGATTCGGCCTCAGCGCAAGTCTCCCGGCCATTTCCTGCAGGTCCGGACCGTTCCTTTGTTCGGTCTGGCTACAGAGACAGATACAGACAACAGGCTCAGGGTAAGCGGTCCTTTCGAGGCAGGGGAGGCCATTCCTTTCGTAAATCCAAGTGACTCAGGGAGGGACTCTCCCATAGGTGGCAGACTAACTTACTTTCTCCACCAATGGGAGACCATGACCACGGACTCTTGGGTGCTAAGCACCATCAGGGACGATCTGTCTCGAGTTCGTGACCAGGCCACCTCGACGCTTTATTTCCTGTCCCCCTCTAAGGAACCCAGTCAAGAAGAGCCTTCTGAGGGAGGCCATTCAACACCTGTTAAACATAAGAGCCATAGAAAGGGTGCCATCCGACCAACTAAGACAAGGTTTTTACTCCATCCTATTCGTTGTCCCGAAGGCCTCAGGGGGATGGAGGTCGATACTCGACCTCAAGGGCCTAAACTCCCACCTGTCGTACCGAAAGTTCAAGATGCAGACGCTCCAGTACATCTTGGGCAGCGTCAGACGAGGGGACTTCATGACGTCCATAGATCTTACGGAGGCGTACCTCCACATCCCCATACATCCAAACCACCGACAATATCTCAGGTTTTGCTATTCCAACAGCCACTATCAATACAAAGCCCTGCCGTTCGGCCTCTCGTCGGCTCCCAGGGTTTTCACCAAGATCTTGGCGGTACTCGCCGCTCACCTACGGTTGGTGCCGGTGCGCATCCAATGCTACCTGGACGACATCCTCATCCAGTCGTCCTCTGCTCTGGCCGCCCAGGCGGAGCTGGCCCTCACTATAAGGACACTTCAGGACCATGGTTTTTCAGTCAACTTTCAAAAGAGTCAGCTGATTCCCTCAACCCGCCTTCTACACTTGGGCACGGTGATAGACACAGACCTTTGCCGGGTCTATCTGTCTCGGGAACGTCAAAACAGCATTCGAGACATGGTCCTCAAGGTCCGCAGGGAGCGTGTAGTGGCACTGGCTATACTCTCCCAACTACTGGGCAAGATGATATCATGATAGCGATAGTGCCTTGGGCCAGACTACACTCCAGAAACCTTCAATGGTTCTTGCTCCCATTTCTACGACTGGGCACAAGCTCTTCCAACCAAAGGGTACGGGTCCCATTCCAAACCCTAGGATCCCTTCTGTGGTGGACCTCCCCAGCGGTAGCCAGGGGGTCACTGTTCAAGGACCCCAGCAGGCTAACCATGACTACAGACGCCAGTCTGTTTGGCTGGGGAGCGCACTTCCAGTCTCAATTGGCTCAGGGCCGGTGGTCCTGGGCAGACCTGAAGCACAATATCAATTGGCTGGAACTCAGAGCTATTCATCTGGCCCTCCGCCACTTCCGCAACAAGATTGCGAGGCAACACGTGCTGGTCCTCACGGACAACATGGCGGCAAAAGCCCATGTGAACCGTCAAGGCGGTACCCAATCCCGGTCTCTCATGGCCGAGGCCAAGTTATTGGGATCCTGGGCAGAAAACAATCTCCTCTCCCTGAAGGCCGAGTACATCTCGGGAGAGGCGAATCGTCAGGCGGATTACTTAAGCCGGGCGACAGTAGACCATTCAGAATGGAGTTTACACCTGGATCTCTTCAGGGAGATATCGGAGAGGTTCTGGCAACCGGTTCTGGTCTTGTTCGCCTCTCCGGCGAACTCCCAGCTTTCAAGATTCTTTTCCCGGTTCCCCTCTCCGGGGGCGGAGAGGGCGGACGCCCTTTGCAGCCCATGGCCAAGGGGCCTGATGTACGCCTTTCCGCCTCTCCCTCTGATCCCGGCAGTCATCAGAAAAGCACTGCAGGAACGGGCAGAGCTCATTCATTGCTCCGCACTGGCCGAGGCGACCGTGGTTTGCCGACCTCGTGAGTCTCTGTGGCCCCTCCGTGGAGGATCCCTCCAGATCAGATAAGGCTCATACAGGGAGTCATACAACACCCGGAGCCTCAGTGGCTCCAGTTAACCGCTTGGCACTTGAACGCCGGATCTTGACCAGAGAATCCTACTCATCGGGAGTGATCTCCATGATTCAAGCCTCCTGAAGGCCGGCGACCAATCGCATTTATGACTCCACATGGAGGAATTTCTGCCGTTGGTGCGACAGCAACCACTTGGCTCTCTCAGAAGTGACTATTCCACGGCTCTTGGACTATCTGTTGGAGGTGTTGATAAAGGATTGGCGCCCAACACTATACGCCGACAGGTCGCGGCTCTGGCCATGGTGTTTACCTATGGCAATTTGGAACCACTGGCTCAACACCCCATGGTCCGCTCCTTCATCAAAGGGGTCACCAACAGTAAACCACCCGTGGTACATAGGTATCCCACTTGGGAGTTGCCACGGGTCTTGCAGGCCCTTATCAAGTCACCCTTTGAACCTGTTAGGACCTGCAACCTTAGGTCCTTGTCTCTTAAGGTTGCCTTCTTGGTTGCAGTTACCTCGGCTAGGCGTATCTCAGAACTGGCAGCTCTTTCTGTCAGGGAGGACTTGTGTGTTTTCACACGAACAGAGTGGTCCTGTGTTTGGACCCCTCATTCGTTCCCAAGGTTAATACCTTATTTCACAGGGCACAAGAGATCGTGTTACCGGACTTTTGCCCTAACCCGTCTCATGCCCTGGAACGGCAATGGCACACTCTCGATGTCTGCAGGGTGTTACGCTATTACATCAAGCAGACGGGCGCCTTTTCGCAGGTCTGAAGCCCTTTTTGTTTCCTTCCACCCGGCTTCCAAGGGTCAGAAAGTGTCTTCTTCTACCATTGGCAGGTGGATTAGGACCTGTATTTCGGAGGCCTATCAGGCATCCTCCTTAGCGATTCCAGGTCATTTGACGGCACATTCCACTCGCAGTGTTGCTACCTCTGCAGCATGGGCTACACAGGCCACCATAGATGACATTTGCAGGGCGGTGACGTGGTCTTCGCCTTCCCCTTTTGTGCGCCATTATAGACTTGATAAGTTTGCCTCGGCGGAGGCCTCTTTTGGCCGCAGGGTACTGCAACAGGTGGTGCCGGCGGCAGGGACACTGGCCCAGTCTGCTTCCCCCCCATAGGGACAGAAGGGCTTTGGTATGTCCCATTGGTGGATTCTCCATTCTTCATGCTGGAGAAGGGGCGTTGTCTTACCTGAACGCCTTTTCTCAGCATAATGAATGGAGAATCCACACCCATCCCTTATGCGCAGTCCGGTCCAGTGTTAGGGATCTGGAAGCCAACACGTCATACAGTCATTGGCTTCGCCCTCTTCGAAACTGGGGGCGTGTCCTCAGCCAGACGGGCGTGGCAGCTTTGACTGACTTGGTCTACTTGGGCAGGAGGTCAGAATTAACCCATTGGTGGATTCTCCATTCATCATGCTGAGAAAAGGCGTTCAGGTAAGACAACGCCCCTTTTCTGCTACTAAGCCAATGACACCAGCTCTTTCAGTTTCAGTAGTTGCAGTAAAACAGGAGTAGCTGTGTTTTAGAAATGGACATTTATTAGCATTTTGCCATTATCTTGTGTTGGCTGTTATTTTAGAAATGACTAAAGACAGTATGAGATTTAGACTGAAATGAGATTAATCTTTGTTCTTATGAGTTGGATTGATTTAATTTCTAACTCTGTGTGCATGCTTTTGTGTATGCGCATGCATATGCACACCCACACATACGCACACATAATCACATCACAGAAGTGCTAAGGATTTTTCCAAGAAATCTTCATTATGTCAGGGTGGCAATCACTTTCATATCCGATGTTTTAAATTCTTTAGAACAGGGGTGTCAAACTCAATTTCATTGAGGGCCACATCAGCATTGTGATTGCTCTCTCGGGGGGGCGGGTGGGTGTGGCCAGGGTGGGCACGGCCTATTGAGTTGGCATGACTGGGGTGGGTGTGGCCTACTGAGTGGGCATGGCCAGCTCGACATCGCTTGCGTCAGGGGTGCCTGGGCAGGACTGGGGCAGATCCTAGGGTCTCTGGTAGAGGGGGGTGGGACAGGAGCGAGTGCCAGGGCATGGTCCACTGGAGGAGCCTCATTGTCCCTCTCAGGCCATGCAGGGGGAGGCTGGACAGTGGCGTAGGCTGCCCAGAGCCCTGGGCAGCAGAGGTCAAATGCCCAGCCCGGCGCTTGAGCTCCCGCGGCACCTAGCCCAGCCCCACTTCCCCAAAGGGGTGCCCAACTGCGCTTACCTCCTCCTCAAGGCTGCTGCTGCTGTGCTCACTCTCTTTAGCCAGGTTGCTCATGGTAGATGCAAGAGGGCAAAGTGAGTGGGTCAGAGGGAGGCCCACTCCCTCTCCATGCGAGGAGAGCCGGCTTTGTAACCAAAGCATCCTTAGCGATAGGATGGGAGATCCCTAGGATAGGCCAGGAGGAGGGGGCAAGGGGATGGTGAAAGGGCAGCAGGGCAGGACTAAGGCAGGACTTCCCTCAGACCCTCCCTCTCATTCCAGTCTCCTTCCTTCCTTCCTTCCTTCCTTCCTTCCTTCCTTCCTTCCTTCCTTCCCTTCCTTCCTTCCTTCCTTCCTTCCTTCCTTCCTTCCTTCCTTCCTTCCTTCCTTCCTTCCTGTTTCCCTCCCTCCATCCTTCCCTGCCTCTTTCTTATTCCCATCTCCTTCCTTCTCTTCCTTCCCTCCCTCCTTTCCTTCCGAATAGAGTGGCAGGAAAATATTTGAGATTCACTTACCAACTGTGGCAAGAAAGGTCATAAAATGAAACAAAATTCATTTTAACAACTGTCTCACTTAGCAACAGAAATGTTGGGCTCAGTTGTGGTTGTAAGTCAAGGACTATCTGTATTCTTAACTTTGAAGGGCCTTTGAAGTTCATACAATCTACCGTAATACCAACCCATCTAGTGGTTTAACTATTACTACCTGTAATTCAGTACAGGGCCACTTGAGGCCCTGATACTGCACTGAGGTAAATATTACGTAGTAGGAGGGCTCCCTAGAGAAGCACTGATATACATGGGAATTGGAATTCTCCAATGCTGGAGACTATTCAAAATTTGTAAATGTTTTCATGTAAGTAAAAACTGTTTCTTAAAAAGTGTTTCACTTCTGTAGAAATCCTCTCGAAAGGTTTTCCACAGTATTTTTTTTTCCAGTTGTAAAAC
Source organism: Azemiops feae (assembly GCA_023970755.1). Taxonomy (NCBI): domain Eukaryota; kingdom Metazoa; phylum Chordata; class Lepidosauria; order Squamata; family Viperidae; genus Azemiops; species Azemiops feae. The sequence continues at coordinate 1,117,881 of JALGBA010004174.1, read as the reverse complement.
CACAAATTTGTTTCTGTAGAAACATACCTTAAACATTCTTAAATTTATAGAAGATGATGGTCTTCGTAATGTGTGTGTGTTACCTTTCTCAATGAGACAAAAAACCCTGTATTGCATGTATATAGAAATTAGTGGCCTGTTAATGGTTTGCTCACCAATTAATATGGCATTGGTGTCCACATAATTGGTGGAAGAGGGATCAAATGATGAAATGTCCCTCATAGGGTTGCAATAGCGCTTTATTACAATGCACATTTGACAAAAGTTTGCTACAGATGCTGTGTAATGGAGTTATGCATAAAGTATTTCAACATGTATGCACAATTCTTTGTGCTGTTGCATGGTTCACTTTTTAATAGATGCAAATGTATACATGTCACTTTTTATGATGTAATGATGTAATTCTGGCAATTCTACCAGTTTGTACATATTTTTTTTTCTCCTGTTAAATGATCATGGGGGCTACTTTTAAAAAATGCAATCTACAAGGTTTTCCAACCAAAGATATAAAAGCGATGCACTAGTATTTGAGAGAGAAAAAACAACTGCTTTAGAAGAGCCGCTATGTACCTTACTGGAATGGCAAAGATACAAAAAGATCATGACACTTAGATGAAAACATTTGATTTGGGTAGGTTGGGGGGGGGGGCAGGGATTGTAAACCTGTAATTCTTAATTTCTTTCATTGCTTATACTTAGGCACGAGTGCAAATTTGAAGATGCTGCTTGCAAGATACCTGAATCTGATACTGAAGACTTATCTGATGAAGCAAATACTGAAACTTTCTATGGAACCTCCCCTCCTAGCACACCACGGCAGATGAAACGCCTGTCAACAAAACATCTGAAAAGTAACGTTGGCAAACCTACCAATCGTTCTGCTTCTAAAGGTACGTAAGAATTTTTCAGGATTGCAAAAACTAAAGTAAGTCAGCAGTGAGTAACTTGGTATTTTCTGCTTGAAATCTACTGTCGTTTTCCCAGTATGTTTATGTTAGACAGATAAAGTGGAAACTTTCATCCAATGCAGAGGAAATTGAGAAATGAGTTGCTTCTGTAGGGAGGGAGGGAAGATAATTGATGGAGCCCCTTCCTTTCTGCTAAAAGTGCAGAAATCTTCCATTCCCCTTTTTCCCATTTGAGGAAGAATGAATGGCCAAGCTTACATCCACGGAACCTACTGTTCTGCCACTCCTGATACAGAATGGCTAAGGATTAGTGGGAAGATCAAAGGGCCTCAGATTTCTGTCTCATCACCTGCTCTTTTGCAATACAACTGGCACAGCAGAGTAGCAGGATCAAGAGGTTAATTCGTTACCAAGTATATTAAGAACAGTTAGAAATGGGAAGAAAAGAGCATTGTGGATAGTCACTTTGTCCCAAGGTTGTCTAATTTTCTATTTAGCTTAGTATTATCTATTCTGCCAGGCAATGATTGTCCAAGGTTGTCTGATACAGAGAAAGGACATTTTTACCACTCTGAACTATTCAACTGTTTCATCTTTTTTAAGCAAGGCAGGTGCTCTATAGATCTGCATGGGCTTATGTAAGCAAGATAGCGCAGAGGGAGAAGTCATGTATCTTGAATGCATATTTATTATTTTGACAAATAGGCATGATTATTCTCATGGAAATAAAATCATCTACTGAGTTTTTATTTTGCAAAATGTTATTTTCACTTTCTCTAAACAACAGTATAATTGTCTTTTATTGAGAGCTAGTTTGGTGTAGTGGTAAAGGCACTGAGGTAGCACCAAGGATACTGGCTGGATGACCTTGGGGGAATCATAACCCTTTTAGCCCTAGAAGCAGGCAAACTACTTCTGAAATTATGTCAAGAAAATTGCAGGGATTTGTCCACCAGGGATAATCACCAAGAATCAGCCTTGACTTGGAGGCACCAAAAAAAAAAGAAAAAGTAAAACTTTTATTACATCAATCTGCTTGTGCTATATTAGTATTGGCAATATACTTTGCAAAATATATGAATATTGTCAAAAGCTAGGAATTTTCTTCATGCTATACAAAATGTATAGGATCTTATTTAGCAGAATTTCAAGAGTACTGAAATTATGAGTTTATTAAATAATTCTCTTTTTCTGCTGCTTTTTTATTGTAGAAGAGATTCATAAAAGGATGTAGAACTTTAAAAATATCCCACATTTTATTGTCCTTAAAATAGCTTGGAAACCTCTCCCTTTCCCCTCAGCATGGCTGGCTCAGGAATTCTGGGAGTTGAAGTCCACGAGTCATAAAAGAGACAAGGTTGCCTACCCCTGGTTTATACCTTCACCTTGACTGTATATGAACCAGGAGTGACTGAATAAACCATATATAATATGTTCATAGTTTCCCCTCAGAAAAGTTGCAGTCAGAATTTTCACTTCCATATTTTGTATTAACTTTCTGGATTGTTTTAGGGGTAGTTCTGTGTATAATACATTACATAATAGTAATATAAATGAAAAGCTGTAAGGTCCATAGCTGGTATACATCACCAACCTATGTTAGTAAAATACACTTTGTACTACAGAGGACACTTGGATCTTTAGTGACCAAAAGAACACTCAAAATGTGAAACTGATCTTTTTAAGAGTTGTAGAGCCCTTTCCAGAATAAGGTTCCAAAAATGCTGGACAGACAGACAAGACAAGACAGAAGTTGTTAGCCCTTATCCAGCCCATTAATGTGGCCAGCACCGAATCAATATTTCTGCTTCACCTGAAGCTAATGAAAACAGACGGCTGTGTGTCATCAGCAAAGTGATGACGTTTTATTCTTAATCTCCAAATAATCTCACTCAGCAGCTTCATGTAGATGGGAAACAGCATGGGGGATAAAATGCAACCTTGCAGAATCCTGCAGCACCATTTTCAGGAGATGGCCACGCTTCACAAGCAGGGCCATGCAGAGCAGTTCCCTTTCATCTAACTTGGACAACCTCTCCAGAAGGACGTCATGATCAGTATTTCAAAAGCCACTGAGAGGTTCAACAGAATCATCAGTCACCCTTCATGTTCTTTTTCTCAGTTAAGAGAGATTAAGATGATTAAGGGTTATTACGTTAGCCTCAATGGAAAGACCAGGCTTAAATTAACTAAAATTAACAAAAGCAGTTAAGGGGATGTTACATCAATTTGAATGAAATTATGCATCAATGAAATTAATTTTGCATTTTAGATCTTATGCAATAGTGTATACATTTTTAGAAAGATTTAATCAGGAGTTTTAAGGAAAAAAATGTGATTTGCTTCCATTCCATCAAGGCTTATGCTCTGAAGACTTCTGTTTAGTCACTGGTTCCAGCTGCTATGTACAGTAAAAGATATCATTGTAATGAGAAGTCACTTCTTATGATTACAATTAGTACAATTGAATGTTTCCATTAGCCCTGTTATTTTAAAAGCTCCACAATATAATTATAATGCCCTTGGGTACAAAATGACTCACTGTGCCTTGAATTTTGAGTGAAGTATGATTCAAAGAGCTCTTTGGTGTGGTTATCAATTATTACTACTTACACATTCATGATCATTTCTAAAATATGGTTTTTTCATTCTCATGTTAGATTGTGGTTTAAGTTGAATGACTAGGAAGGCATAATAAGAAGAGATACAGAAATTATGATAACCAAATCAGATAACTGAGGTTTATCTCATTGTTTAAAAATAGCAGTAACAAAGAAACTGAAGTTTTAAGTAAAAAGTTAATTTGGTATGTGGTTTTGTAATGACAGGAACCTAATAATTCAGAGTTTCACAAACCGACTGCAGATAATTTTAGATGTAATTGCTGAAGCATCAGTGCGTTATGGTTGAATGAGTGGGATATGACTATCCTGTTGCCATTCCCATAACTACTAAGACATTTTATCATCTTAATTTGTGGGCATAGCTAAGTACCAGCTAACAATCTGTACTGTATGGATATCATAGGGAAAGCAGATGGAGAATGATGTCACATATCTTATGATGTCATCACATAAATAGTGCACATTCTGTACTGTAGTACCATCTGCATCATGATTTGACTGAGCCAAATTACATAATTTGCATAATTCACATGATGTTATGATATGTTTGGCATCAATGTGGTTTCTATTGGATGCCTGTGTTCCAGTGTTTCATAAACTGTGACGCTAGACCTAAAAACATGGGCAAAGAATTTGAGTGGCATTTGAATTATGTGTGAAATCTATTAGGTTCTCAACCTTTTACATAATTTTAAGGGACTGTCATGAATGTGTCATGGTATATTTAGCTTACAACAAAACTGAACACTTATGGAGTGGAAGAAATAAATAAAATTAGTATAAGTAGGTTTTTTTGGGGGGGGAAGCATGTTTTTCTTTAGATGTGAAAAAAAAATGTGTTTTGTGTTATGATTTCAGAGAAAATGAGCTCACCCAACCAGCTGCCTAACAAAGATAATATTAAAATCTCCGAGAACTCAGAAGAGCACAGCTATAAGCAGGGGAAAAAGCTCCGAGCCACCTTAAGGACAACTGAGAGGGATCATAAGAAAAACGTACAGTGTTCGTTCATGTTGGACTCGGTCAGTGGGTCCTTACCAAAAAAGTCAATTCCGGATGTTGATCTCAATAAGCCTTACCTCAGCCTTGGCTGCAGCAATGCTAAGCCTCCAGTATCTGTACCCGTGCCTATAGCCAAAACTACACGCCAGACGTCTCGTACCGATTACCCAGCAGACCGCTTAAAATTTTTTGAGACCCTGCGGCTGTTGTTAAAACTTACCTCAGTTTCCAAGAAAAAGGACAAAGAGCAGAAAGGCCAGGAAAGCACTTCCTCTGTTGAATTAAACCGATCCAACGAACTAATCTGGCTTGAGCTGCAGGCGTGGCACGCAGGGCGGACTATTAAGGACCAAGACTTCTACTTGTACACAGCTCGTCAAGCCATCCCTGATATTATTAATGAAATTTTTACTTTCAAGGTAAACTATCGGAACTTCTCCTGTGTGGGAAATGGAGCTAGTCTTAATGGTACGTCGGCAAGACAATGTAAAGCAGCCCATGGAGCTAATGTAATGGGCTACTCAAGCTATCACGAGCACCTCCATCGCCAGCGGGTCTCTTTTGAACAGGTAAAGCGGATAATGGAGCTGCTAGAATACGTAGAAGCACTTTATCCATCTCTGAAGGCCCTTCAAAGTGACTATGAAAAATATGCTGCAAGGGATTTTCAGGACAGGGTGCAGGCACTTTGTCTTTGGTTAAACATTACAAAAGATTTAAATCAGAAACTAAGGATTATGGGGACTGTTTTGGGCATCAAGGATCTTTCTGTCATTGGCTGGCCAGTGTTTGAAATCCCTTCTCCTCGTTCGTTCAGGGACAATGATCTAGAGGATGAAGTTTACGATGAAGACGACGATGATGATAGGGTAACCTCAGGTGCGTGCACAGAGGAAAGTGAAGATGAAGAACAAATCTCTGAGGAGAATGTGGAGGAACTTAGACAAGCCATCCGAAATAATCTTGCCAATAAGGCAAATTTTGATTTTGAGGCACAGGACCATTTGTCAAGAAAGCTTGATAGGCTTGAATCTGAAGATGACTCAACCTGCTGGGCAGTTACAGAGTGCAGCGGAGAGACAGGCTGCGGCAGACATTGTTTGACCTCTATTTATAGGCCATTTGTAGATAAAGCACTGAAACAGATGGGGTTGAGGAAGCTCATTTTAAGACTGCACAAGTTAATGCATGGCTCCTTGCAGAGGGCCCGAATGGCATTGATAAAGAACGATCAGCAGCTGGAGGTAGGTTTGGGGAGGCAGGTGGAATGGATAATGCTTAAGCAATAGTCCTTTTAAGCTGTGTTTTTCTTCAAAAAGTTTTTCTATGTAAAATGTATATATAGTTTGAGACATGCTGAACCATGTTGACTTACTTTAATAATGGTAACATATCAGGTGAAACATATGTAATATATATGTGGTCTTTCCTTGTCAGTTCTGTGTCTGGCATAACACAGCCTGTACAGGTAGTCCTTGACTTACAACCATTTGTTTAGTGACTGTTCAGAATTACAACGGCAGTGTAAAAAGTGACTTACGATCACTTTTCACACTTAACAACCCTTGCAGCAGCCTCTTGGTCACATGATCATAATTTGGGCTCTTTGCAACAGGCATGTATTTATGACAGTTGCACTGTTGCGGGGTCGTATGATCACTATTTGTAACCTTCCTAGCCGGCTTCCGACAAGCAATGTCAATGGACTAAGCCAGATTCTCTTAATGGCTGCATGATTCGCTTAATAACCACTGTTGTGGCAGAAAAGGTTATAAAATGGGGCAAAATTCACTTAACTGCCTTGCTTAGCAACTGCCTTGCTTAGCAACAGAAATTTTGGGCTCAATTGTGGTCATAAGTTGAGGACTACCTGTATTAATTTCCTGACAGTTAAACGATAGTGGGGATACACTAGATCAGGGTTCCCCAACCCCTGGTCCATGGACTGGCACCGGTCCACAGCATGCCAGAAACCGGACTGCACTGTTCTGTCCCAGCCTACGTGAGTCCTTGTTAACTCAAACCCCTCTTTTAACAAGTAGGCTGGAAATGCAGGGAAAACAAACCTCTTTTATTAATTATGTACAGACCTGCAAAATGTCCCAAAAGCAAAGGCAAACAAAACACGATGCAAACGGAGAATTGTTCAAAGGCAAACAGAACACGATTCAAATGGAGAATTGTTCACAGGCAAGGCAAACAGAATATGATTCCATGAAACTTGAGTCCTTTGCAAATGGTTGCCTTCAGCAACCAGCACCGCCCACACCTTCCCTTTTTATTATGCAGCCCCAAGGCGTGGCTTCTCAATGCCTTCTCCTCCTCCCTTGGAGTCGCCCCATTGCCTCCCTCTGTCCTGCTCTTGTTGCCTGTCTGCGTTTGCGAGCGTCTATGATGTCTTCCAGCTGTGAGTCCTCAGAGTCTGACTCAGCTTCTCCGCACAGCTGGGTCTCAGCCTGAGCACGATTGGAGGGGCCAGGCTCTTCATCAGATTGTAAATCCTGGAGCTCATCAGAGCCTTCCTCCGACTCTGATGGCTCTCCAGGCCCCTCTTCCTCCTCCTCTGATTCCCCAGATTCAGCTGCCGGGTCCACTGGCTGGAACGTATTCACAACATGCACAAACAAGCGAAACCCCATCCACAGGATGCAGGCAGCACGTGAAACCATGCCCCCTCTGGTCCAGGGAAAAACCTCTCTCCACAGAAACAGTCCCTGATGCCCAAAAGATTGGGGGCCACTGCACTAGATATTCACTTTATCCCATTTCCTCCTCCTTTCTTAATGATATTAATGGCCCTATAACATGGGACAGGCCTTATTGGAGTAATAATGGGCAAGTGCTAGATGTGAAAGTTTCTTCACAGAATATTATCTATGCAACTGTTTTCTGATGTGATGTTGATTGTGGGAGAAAGGATATTCTTTAGATTGAAACATAATTTTGTACAAAATGAAAAAAAGAAAGAATAGGTTTTCCAATCCTTCTGAAATTTAGGGAATAAAAATTGCCAGGAAGTCCTGTGAGAGCTAAGATACAGTAAACTGAATATTTTAAATACACTTAGGATGTTTTCAACATTCAAAATAATTAATATAAAAACGTTATATATTGCCGTATTTATATTCTGCTCTTTCTCCAAGTAGCTCTAGAAGACTGCCTCTCCTGTTTATTCTCACAAGAATTTTGTGAAGAAGATTATGCTGGATGAGAGTAGCTAACCAAAATCTTCCAGTTATTTTAATGATTTTCAGGAGAATTGCATTTATGGTATCCCAGTCTTGTCTTACACTCTTAACTCCCCCAAACCCATCCTCATTCATTACATTTTTGGGGGGTTCACATGTTTCAGAAGTTCTCCACCATATAGCCTACAGGTTGGATGAGTAGAGAGGGTGCATTCAAATGTTATATCAGTGTCAGATTCCTGGGAATAATTTTGATATGGAAGAAGTCTTACCAGTTCTTTTCTTGTTATGATAAAAACTCAAATATTATATTTATATTGTATAATTTACATGATTATCATATAAAGTTCCATATATATGATGAATGTGTTGTTATGCCTTGTCTTGCAAATTTGTTTTTTTTTTTTTAAGTTTAATAATCGCGTTGTAATTTCGAACCAACCATAAAGTAGAATTACTTCTACTGAAACTATCATAAAGCAAATAGTGTCTTGAAGCAGAGTTTTTAACCTCTAAATGTTGTAGGTGGAGAAAGAAATGCTGCTACCTTTCTATGTAAATTCCTCCGTAGACATAATAATTTGATTGTTTTTCCTGGTATCTGATCTGTTTCACCCCCCTATTTTGATAATGTGGATAAAGGAAGGTTATTTTAACTTGTGTGGTTTTTAACAACTTTACAGAGTGTTAAATTATTGTCTTGTTTTTATAAAGAATTGCAAATATTTAGGAAAACAAAATTCTAAGGGATCTGACTGGGAATTTTTTAGAAAAGGTTTTGACTGGGTCCATATTGCAGAATAATATATCCTTAGTTCCTGGGATTGGGGTAAAACCTACTTTTATTTAAATTTTTAGACATGATAGTTGGAGAAGACTCTTAAGACAGGTAAGTCTGCTTCTCTTTTTTATAGCATTCTCTCTGTATATTTTCATTCCCTCAGCGAATGGCAGTGCTGGCCAATGAAGACTAGGTTTGGGAGCTAAGTAAAGTTGGGGATGGTTAGGATGAGAGCCCCACCCTCCCCTCAGACTGCTGGGTCAACTGGGCAGTCAGAAAATATCCCAGAAGAAAACAGGCCATACTTATCAGGCCCAGTTCAAGGGAAACTTTTCCTTTGTCTGATGTTTTGCAAATGCTTTGGTTGGTTATGCATGGCGATGAATGCCGTCACATTTTATCAGTAGTTTGTTACTGTTATGGAGTAGGATGTGAAAATTGGCAAGAGCTTTCGTCGTATTAATCTTTTATCATCAACATCTGGCATGCTGGGACATGTGCTGGAGCCTCAATGGCTCAGCTCCCCAGCATTTCCCTGTATTGTCCAGGTATTCTGGTTCACTGGTCTCTTGTTTTAATTTCCCATCACGCTGTATAATGATACCATCCCAAGTCCAGAGTGAAAATAGCAGCTACCAGCCACCTCTGTGGTTCTCTTACGTAGGCCCAAGAAAGACAGGCCTAAAGATATTTAGATGTTGCTGGTATTTTAATAATTGATGTATCTATTCCTTTATCTCATTGGCATTTTAATTTTAGATGGATTTCTGTTAAAAACAATTTTCCTTGAGTAAAGCTGCCAGACGTGTATTAGAAAATGTGTTTCTTGTAAATCTAGCAACCATGCTGGTTATGTATCATTGCTACAAGCCTGATTACTCCTATGTTGCTACTTTTCTGGAGCAAGCAGTTGTTTAGTCCCAATCTAATTCCCATGCTGGCACCAAAAGGGATTTTTTTTATTGGGGGAGGAGAGGTAGCATGCTTTGAATATCAGCATCTATGCTGTACAGCAGAGCTTTCTTGAAACATTTTATCTGCCAGGATAGGATACAATTTAAACATAAGGTGGTTTTGCTTCATGTATTTTGAGCGGTTGTTTTTAAAGTTAATATCTAGTTTCTAAAATGTACTGTCCCAAAGAAGAGAAGAAATTAATCACCAAATTCTCTTTCTCTCTTTTATTGCTGTTAGTTTTCTGAATACCCAGATCCCATTTTATGTTCAGATTATGTGCAGTTGTCAAATTCTCCAGCTTCTTCAGATCAAAAATGCAGTACTGTATCATGGGAAGAGTTGAAATTTATGGATTTGCCATCTTTCGAACCTGCCTTTCTGGTTCTTTGCCGAGTTCTTCTCAATGTCATCCACGAGTGTCTCAAATTAAGATTGGAACAGCGGCCTGCTGGGGAGCCATCCCTCCTGAGTATTAAGCAGGTTTGCCTGTCATATTTATTTTATTTCGTTCTGTAATACTAGGGTAGCGGCATGTAAAAATTTACGTTCTTTTCATTATTGACAATTCTTTCCAGTAGCACAGATGCTGCTCACAAGATAATGAACTAGAATATTGCTTGTGACAAATACTCATCTCTTGCAAATAATTATTTCATCAACAGTAACAAAAAATGATGTCTTATGCAACTTCTAAATTGTATACGAATGATAAGCGCTTCAGGAGAACGGCTAGGTCAGGGGTAGGCAACCTTGGCTCTTTTATGACTCGTGGACTTCAACTCCCAGAATTCCTGAGCCAGCTATGCTGGCTCAGGAATTCTGGGAGTTGAAGTCCACGAGTCATAAAAGAGCCAAGGTGTTGCCTACCCCTGAGCTAGGTCAATGTTGATTTTTATGTTTTGAAAAAAAGAGAGGACAGAAGATTCTGCGGAGGGCATAAAAGTAATCTCTCTATTTCCCCCCCCCCCCAAATTAAATAAAATGGCTTCTTATTAAAACCATTCACATGTTTTCTTACTTTGGAGAAATTATGCTGTAATTATGCTGCAGATGAAAATGTACCTGCTGCATAATGTTTACAAATATCAACATAATATGTATGAATATTATATAGTTATAAATAATTGACTAATTTATATATTTATAAGTGGTTAACTAATTAAGGGCTAATCCCACCTTCCCCCCCCCCCCCAATGTATTGGGCTCCCTCCTCTTCCTCCATCTTGGGGTAATGATTTTATTTTGTCCGCATTGTCATTTTATACTTGATGATGTTAATGTTTTTATTCTGTAAGCCACCCAAAGTTGTTTGAAACGAGATGGGCGGGCAAATACATTTAATAGTAATAACGAATAAAAATAAATGTCTATTATTTCTATGTCATTTAATAATCAAAAATACTTAGGCTGATAACAAAAATGGCATTTTGATATAGATGGTACCAATAATCCACAATCAATATCCTCCAAGAAAAAAAAATTAAATGTAGCCAATACTATACTGCTGTGATTCTCCGTAGTATGCTGAATATAGATATATATAAAGGAAATAACTCAATAATCATCTCTGCATGTTTTAAAGAAGCATATATGATTAGCTGGTTATTGACAAATTATAACTGCTTTGGTCTTAAATGAAAGCCACAACTATTCAGTAGTCAAGCAAATATTAAAAAAATGCAGAAGGTAGAGGGATAATAGTACTTGCTGAATTCCATGAGACAAAACGTTATAGCAGGAGGCCTTGTGAAGATGGAAAACGGATAACAGAGGGCTTAGATTCATACTCTGTAGAAATCAGCTGTTCTACCAATTTGGGTTTTATTTTGCATCACCCTTTTTGTGGGGTATTTATCTCATGTACTAGCTAGCAGAACTGAAGACGACAAATATTTATAGAATTTGCTCTTTAGAAACATCTTTGCATTTTGCAGCATGAAAACACCAGATTGATCAGTGTGCTATTTCTCTTGCAGCTCGTGCGAGAGTGTAAAGAGGTTCTAAAAGGTGGCCTCCTGATGAAGCAATATTATCAGTTTATGTTACGTGAGGTTGTAGATGACCTTCAGAAACACTGCAACATTGACTCTTTCGAAGAAGACTTGCATAAGATGTTAATGGTAACTAACAATTCAATGTAATATCCGATGATTTGAGTTCCATTTGGTTATTTTTAGATTGTTTCGATTAGCAAAGAACTTTCCTAGCCTGCAAAAACCTGCATTTTGTATTTCAACCATATATATATAATGGGGAATGCTCTAACTATGTGCTACCTATTCTGTAGACTACATGAGACAGTGAAGCAGGACTATCAGAAAATAAAGTAGGTGCTTCTTCTATATTTGAAGCATACCCTTGATATATTATTTTATACATTGCCTGCTACTCTGAGACTGCAGATCTGAAGAGAGAGATATTCTGGCTTCTTCCCTTTGTCTAAGAACCTTTAAGGGTTTGCTTGTTTATATTTAGTAAATATATATATATAGCCACCCTGTTGAAAACAATCAAAGTAAAGAATAACAACAATAGGGAGCAAACAGTCATAAAATGCAATAAATCATGGCAAATTATTCCACGGATATTTAGCCATTGTAAAACTCAAACCAGACAGGTTGACAAATTTGATCATGTACCTATGAGAAAAACTAGGTCTTCCAAGCCTTAAAAAGTGCAGGCAGGATCAAGACCATCTGGGATTCAAAAGGAAATAATCATTTCAAAGGCAGAGCACAGTGACAGAAAGCATGATTGGAACCATGTATGCTTTCTAGGAAGGACGTTGTGATGACAAGTTAACATGACCCCATCCAAAAAGAGCAGGGAGCTTACCCTTTGCTGATTTTCCTGGCCCTGCAGAATTGAAGGAACGCACATTATCTTCTGTCATCTGCCAGGATAACTAGTCCCACAGAGAAAGAGATGTCTTTTTCTCCCAGGCAAGGAACAGATAAATCTTCCTTCAGTTTTCAAAGTGCAGCTCTTGGCAGTAGTAAGTCTATTTCTTTGAGTCATCAGTAGACTCTCTTTTTGGTGTTCAAAGACACAGGTATGTTGAAGGTCCATTTAATACACATATTATAGTAGACTAGTGCTATTGATTAAATTAAGAACAGGTAGTCCTCGACTTATGACCACAATTAAGCCCAAAATTTCTGTTGTTAAGTGAGACATTTGTTAAGTGAGTTGTGCCCCATTTTACAACATTTTTTGCCATAGTTGTTAAGCGAATCACTGCAGTTGATAAGTTAGTAACATGGTTGTTAAGTAAATATGGATACTCCATTGATTTTGCTTGTCAAAAGGTTGCAAAAGGTGATCACATGAGCTTGGGACACAGCAACAATCATAATGGGGAACCAGTTGCCAAGCATCTGAATTTTGATTATATGATCATGGGGCTGCTACAAAGATTGTAAGTGTGAAAAATGGTCATAAGTCACTTTTTCAGTATCGTTGTAACTATGAATGGTCACTAAATGAACTGTTGTAAGTAGAAGACTACCTGTACACAATTCCTTACATGAAAGTATCCCTTTTCCAAGCCAATGAAGTCTCTCTGAGGTTTCCAGTATTTTTGAGGGAATTCTGTGTTTTGATTGGCGTGGAGGTTGGGGGAATGTAATTCTGCCAGGAACATGAGGATTGATAAAAGGGTTCTTTTGGAGAGAGGAGAATTGTAAGCAACGTTCAGTTTTATAAAATTTGCATGGTATTATGGATGAGGATTTGTCTTTTTAAATGGCTTTCCCTACTCTTTTTTTTTTTCCCCCTCTGGGTTACAAGGTTTATTTTGATTACATGCGAAGCTGGATCCAAATGCTACAGCAGTTACCTCAGGCATCTCATAGTTTAAAGAATCTTTTGGAAGAAGAATGGAATTTCACCAAAGAAATAACGCCTTATATACGAGGAGGTGAAGCTCAAGCTGGAAATCTATTCTGGTAGAATTGCATTACTACTATGAATCTTCTGTTTGTTTGATTTATCTATTTCAATAAGTGAAAATTCATACTTTTGAAAAAATAGTTCCCGTTTAAAGTTTCTGGAGTTTATTTTAAGGACAAAACTATGACTTTTTAATACTACATTTCCATTAACAATTGTAATAATTTTTAATAAGTTGCTTATAGGTCTTCCAATTTTTTTATTCTATCAGATTGAAAGTTGATCTTTTTAATGATAACTAATACTCCTAGTTTGATTTTAATTTTATTTGAATAATTTTAATGGAAGCCAATTATTTATTCAGAATATATCTACTTACTGTTAGCTCTGTTCTTGGTGCTATTATTTTCTTTTTCACACCGTGTTCCACATTTCAAATAAAGTAATTAAAGTATGGGCAAGAGTGCCTATCCAGGAATATTGATTTTCATTTGCTGCTTCTTTTCCAAAGCACTTATCCTATGTTTTGGCACAGAAATATTTTATTGAGAAAATATTAGGTTGTCATGTTATTCTTTTATAGATTAAAGAGTATTACAGGGCTGATCTGTAATCTATTGCAGGAGTTTTCAAACTTAGCAATATGCTGGCTGAGGAATTCTGGGAGTTGAAGTCCATAAGTCTTAAAAGTTGCCAAGTTTGTAGACCTCTGATCTTTGGCTTCCTTGAATGCAAATGTGACTGTGATAATAATGGCACATGGCCTTTATATCTGCTTATGTGTGCTGTGTTTAGCCATGTAGAAAAATTGTTTATAATTATAGCTGTGATGAAAAGTCATAATGCAAAATTAAGATCATGTACTAAAAGTGGTAGCAATTTTCTTAGCTATATTTAAAAAATATATATTTTAAATTTGATTTTATTCAACAGCTTTATTTACATCTTATAGAAATAAATGAAAAAATGATATTAATCCTTTTTTTAATAAATGTATGTTTATTTTTTAGTTCAAACTACCCCAAAAATAAGATGGAAAAAAAATAAGATGAGAGGAATTTAAATATCATATACTTATATCTGAATTACTGCATTACCTTGTAGTGCAGAAATGCAGAACATATGTTTGCAGAACCATAATTTCCAGAGCCTGAGTCAGTCTGGATTGAGAAATGTTAGATTTTGCAGCAAGCAACGTTTGGAGGGCCAGTGTTCCTTTATCTTTATTATAGTTCCAGGAAAGGAACTTCTTGGTGTGTAAACTTTCTCAGTAGTGACTGCTTTGTTTTTTTTGTAGTGACATTGCAGGAGTACTATTAAAATCAACAGGAATCTTTTTGGACTCTGGCTTACAAGAGAGCTGTAATGAATTTTGGGCTAGTGCTGATGACAGTGCTGCTTCGGATGAAATCAGGTATTCATTCCTCCTTGAAAAATGTTCATGTATGGATAAAGCACATTGTTCATACAGATTAGAGTTAATGAGGAATATAGTTAGGAGGAGGAGAACAATTTTTGTGCAGCACACCTGGAGAATAGGTGACTGTGCATCATTGGGATATTATGCTTTCAGTGAATCGAATTAGGTTCATCATCACCTGATATTATTTCATTATAAATTGTTGTTGTGTTTGGTTGTAATTCTATGTGTGCAACTAGAGTCATAATTTTGTGATTGGCAGCTATATAAATAGGTATGATTAATTCAGATAATTCTTGTTTAGCGACTGCCTCATTTAGTGACTGCTAATACGACGATGATATAATAATAAAGTTGGAAGGGATCTTGGAGGTCATCTAGTCCAACCCCCTGCTCAGGCAGGAAACCCTATACCATTTTGGACAAATGGCTGTCCAGTCTCTTCTTAAAAACTTCCAGTGTTGGAGCATTCACCGCTTCTGGAGGCAGGTTGTTCCACTGGTTAATTGTTCTAACTGTCAGGAAGTTTCTCCTTAGTTCTAGGTTGCTTCTCTCCTTGATTAATTTCCATCCGTTGTTTCTTGTCTTGCCTTCAGGCGCCTTGGAAAATAGCTTGACTCCCTCTTCTTTGTGGCAGCCCCTGAGATATTGGAACACTGCTATCATGTCCCCCCTAAGTCCTTCTCTTCATTAAACTAGACATACCCAATTCCAGCAGCCGTTCCTTATATGTTTTAGCCTCCAATCGTCTAATCATCTAAAATAAGTTTACGACAATTCCTTACATGTATAACCTTTTGGGACTGTAAAGCAAAGGAAAACTGAAATAAGATCATAAGCACAGTTGCTTATGATGATTATTTCACTTGATGATTATTTTGCTTCATGACTGTGTTGCCAGTCCCAATTGTGATCACTAACAAGAACTGCCTGTAAATAAAATACGTATTTTAGCAATCGTAATTGCATTTTTAGCTTCTTGTTTGCACATATTTGCCTTCTGATCTTCACTTACATGCTCTTTTCCAAATTGGAATATTGAAATGAAAGGTATTGTGAATGCATTTTGTTTGACTTTTGTAGGAGGTCTGTTATAGAAACCAGCCGGGCACTGAAAGAGCTATTTCATGAAGCTAGAGAGAGAGCATCGAAAGCTCTTGGCTTTGCCAAGAGATTAAGAAAGGTAAACAAATTAGACCAAATCCAGTTGCATTTACATGCTAAGCCGTTCATTTGTAATAAAATGTACTTTTCTCACCATATTTGTAGGACCTTGAAATAGCTGCGGAGTTCACGTTATCTGCCTCTGTGAGGGATTTCCTTGCTGCTCTGAAAGCACAGCAGTACACAAAGGTAAAAAAACCAGTCCAGAGGCTACATAGCATGGGAATATTAATGGAAGGAGTCCTTGAACTTACTCAGAAATTTGGATACATGGGATTGTAGTTCACTAAATGGGAAGACAAATGCCTGCTGTTTCTAGATTCTTATCAAGGCTAGATTGCTAACAACCCAGTAATGGCAATATAAACATTTTTGCATATGGAATTGTCTCAGTTCAAACGTCAGATAGGAACTCCCATAATTATGTCTCTGAAAACTTTTTGCACATCAAAGAAAGAAAAGCAGTCTGTGTTGAGGGGACCGAAGGAGTGTGGGGGCTAGTACAGTGGTTACAAACCTGTTTTATTCATAAAAATGCATTTGCTTTGACCTCTCCACCAAACAGAGGAAATTATGAAAATGGAATATGGATCGCCTTGTTAACTATTTTGACCCTTTTGATTTGTTTTACAGGTACAAATTCCTGGGCTTGAAAATTTACAAATCTTCGTGCCAGATAATTTTGCACAGGAAAAGTCTTTTATCTTGCAGTTGCTTAATGCAGCTGCTGGAAAGGATTGCTCAAAAGATTCTGATGAGGTTGCAGGTGAACCGTTTTTACTGATGACAAAATACAGTGAAAAAGACCAAGAATTTGATGACAGCTGGAGCACTTGGGAAGGACAGCCAATCAAAATAGTTCCTCAAGTGGAAACTATTGATACACTGAAAAGTATGCAGGTAAAGTCTTTCTGTGTTAACTAATACATGGAATCAAATGCTGGGTGATGCTTAATGTGTTCTAAATTATATCTGAAATATTACTGCCATAAGGTCCCGGGTATTTAATAATGTTGGTTTATCTTGTTAGGTATTCTAAATATGGTTAAGGGAACTAGGAGACAGTTCTAGTCCTTCTTTCGGCACAAAGCCAGCTGGGTGACTTTGGGCCAATCACACACACTTCGCCCCTAGAAAAGAAATCACAGCAAACCATTTCTGACAAATGTTGGCAATAAATCTGCAGGGGTTTGTCTAATTAGTTGCCTGACAATAAAAAATTGTGTAGTATTTTCATGTTGTAAAAAAACCCTTTCATCTTTTTTAATTTCCTCAAGAAACAACACTCATAAATGTAATTAAAATTCCAATGAGAATGACGGCCTTTTGACAAATGGGATATATCATCAACACATTTTTTTAGCACAAAAGATTCTCATTCCTCTATTAGCAACTTCCAGTAAATATTTGGACAAACCTTGTGCACAGAAATCTGCTTCTATTTATAAAATTGCTACCTAATTGATCATAATGAGAGGAGTCTTTAGAAAATCCAAATCTGTAACTGATTTTAAGTTGATTAATTTTCTGGGAAGAAAAGTTCCATCCTTGGAATATTTAGAGTGATTCAAATAATTTGAATACTATTTTCAGCAACACTCTGTTCTCTTTTGTTCTAGGTTGACAACCTCCTCCTTGTGGTAATGCAACCGGTTCATCTTGTGAACCAGAGAAAAGCCTTTCAGCAGTTACTTGAAGGATTGATCTCTTTGCAGCAGGAGCAAACTTCCAGCCAACCAGTAATTGCCAAAGCTTTGCAACAGTTGAAGGTACATCTCTTTCTAATTTATTATCTCCTAGGCCAGTGGCGCACAGCTAGGGCCCATTTCGACCTTTGGACTTCAACTTCCAGAATTCCTGAGAGAGCATGGCTGACTCAAGAATTCTGGGAGTTGAGGTCCCCAGGTGGTAAAGGGACCATAGTTGCCCACTCCTGTCTAGGCTGCTGATTCTAATTCATTTATCATTTCAAAATATATAATAAGCCAATTAGATCTGCTTTCCATAGAAAGTCATAAGACAATATTTGCTCTGCAGTTTTACAGATTGATATAAATTGTCTAGAACTGTTGAGAGAGAATGGCTTATGAATTTGTAAATAAGTTGAATGTGACATACAGTAAGAATTGCTTGTACTGATTAGGCAGCAGAACTGTCTCTATTTTGATACATACTCAAAACCTTTCCATAAGTGCTGCATAAAAGGAAGTGGTAACAGAACCTTTAAAAAAAAAACTCTATATGTACCTTTGAGGAGTTATTAGTATACTCCTAACATGATTGAAAATGAACAATATAAACAATATAACTGTATAATTATAAAGTGTGTGTAAGAGACGTAAAAGTTTTCATGTCCACAACTCAATAGTCCGATGTACCTCCCAAAAGAATACATATCATGTTACCCATGAAATTCTTTTAGTTAATATTATATTTCTACACACTTCGCTAGAAATAATTCCATTAATTTCAATGAGGCTAACTCCAGGTAAATATATACAGGTAGTCCTTGACTTATGACCAGAATATAGGTAGTCCTTGACTTATAACCAGAATTATTACAAGAATTTCAGTCATAAGTCACGACAGTGATAAGTTGAGGCACCTAGGAGACTGCACCTGATTTTACAACCATTTTTACAGTGGTCATTAAGTAAATAACATGGTCATAGGTTCAAATCAATCGTAAGTATGAACCCATCCTCTTGTATGTGCATTTTTTTTGACAGAAACTGGCAAATTAAGTGACTGAAGCACACAACAACCAGTTGTAAATGTGAGGCAGGAGAGCCGGAGTGACATTTTAGAATGGCCAGAAGTACTTTATTGACTTTAAAGCACCTTTTCCTGTCATAACTCCGAACAGTTTTTAAATAACTGGCTGTAAGTTGAGGTCTACCTGCCCAGATTGCAATACTACCCCTCAATTCTAGATTAATGATCTAAATAGCAAAGATGTAGGCATTTATATTTAGTATTAATATTGCTATGTTTATGTAAATTCCAGCAGAATTTTGTGTCTTTACATTCCAAACGTATCAGCAGAGCTTTTTCCCCGCATTTTCCAGAGTGATGCTTTACATCTGTGCAATAAGATCAGCAGTGCCATTGATAGAGTTGATCATATGTTCACCTCCGAATTTGATGCTGAACTTGATGAATCGGAATCTGCCACCTTGCAGCAATATTACAGAGAAGCCATGATTCAGTGTTACAACTTCGGCTTTGAGGTAGGTCCAAGAGAAATTTCTTTTGCCTTTTCAGAGAAAAAGGAAATCATATATTATAACTAAACACTGGCAAACTGATACTTCACCTCAACCTGTTTATAGCTGTTACATACAAATCAACATACAGGAAAAAATAGACCTAGGATGGTATAATAGTTAAGGTGACAGACTGGAAATGAGAAATCTCAGGTTCTAGCTGGATGATGACTAGATGATTGGGGCTGATTACTCTTTCTCAGCCTAACCTACCTCAGAGAGTGGTGGTTGTGAGGGAAAAAATAAGCATGAATTGAAGAGATCCAGATTGGTCTAGTGGTTAAGGCACCAGGCTAGAAAGCAGCAGACTGTGAGTTCAAGTCCTGCCTTAGCCATGAAAACCAGCTCGGTGATCTTGGGCCAGTCAGTCCCTGTCAGCCCAACTCACCTCACAGGGTTGTTGTTATGGAGAAAATAAGAGGAGGAAGATATTTGCTGCCTTGAGCTATTTGTAAAAATAATAAAGGCACAGGACACAAATTAAATAAATGCTATGCATATTACCTTGATCTGTACAAAAGGCAGAATACAAATCTAATGTATAAACACAATATTTATCATGATCAGAATACATGCTTTTTTGAAAATCAAGGCTGGTTTTTTTTTTGTTAAGATGAAAATAGCTGCATTGTATGTATGTTGGTAACACCAAGAATAACTTCCTGTTTGCCGACATATATTATCCAAGTAGAAGACCTATCCCCATTAATAATGCCATGATTTATCCTGCTGCGACAATTCAGTGTTGTATATTATGTGCATGACAAAAAGGACCAACCTTGCCTGCTTTGACAGAGACTGCTGCATTTTGGAATAAATAATTGATCTTTTTCTTTTAAAAGCAGTCAGTTCCAATGGTGCTTATAGTGTGGACCATGTGCTTTCAAAATTGTTTGTTATTTGCTCTGTTAGCTAAAGGTATGTCCCATCTTTTTCTTTAGGAGCTCAGGAGAGCCTTCAAAGCACTCCTCTCTCCTGTTTTTCTCCATAACAACTCTGTGAGGAAGTTTGGGTGAGAGAAAGAATGCCTAGCTCAAAGTCACCCTTCCATGACTGAAGGAAAACTTAGAACTTGAGTCTCTCCACTCCGCACCTCCGATCCAAACCCTTAAGCCCTGCACCACGTTGGCTATCTCTTTTGTTAGTTGTTTATGAGAAGGTTCCAGAAGTAGGAGAGAGGTCCCAATAGTCCCTAATGTTTCTAGTGAGATCCAGACATGTAAAATATTTGCAATTGCATCTTATCTCAGTTAGATCAGTTCTGGGTAGCAGGATGAGACTTCTTTCAGGTTAAAAATTGGGAGGTATGTACTAACCACATTTGGATGCTGCCCCCAATCTTTTTCTGGGAGAGGCCGTTACCCGTCAATCATAGAGGTCTTCCTCTGCCTTCACAGCAAGGTACCTCCCAAAGTGCACCCATCACCATTGTAATTGAATCCATCCATCTTGCTGCTGGTTACCATCTTCTCTTTCCTTCCACCTTTCCTAGAATTTTATTTAGAATAATATGTCCAAAGTAGGATAATTTGAGTCTGATTGCTCTTTAGTTGCACCATTAGCTTGTTCTAACCATTGAGTGCTCATTATCTGGACTGATCATTTAAATCTATTACAGTATCACAAAGAAGTCATCCGACTAATGTCTGGAGAATTTAGACAGAAAATAGGAGACCAGTATATCAGTTTTGCAAGAAAATGGATGAATTATGTCCTCACTAAATGTGAGAGTGGACGAGGCACCAGACCCAGGTAATGACAAAGTAAATGCTTTTTGAATGTTTTCTGTCCCTTTCATTTCTGTGCAGTGTATATCTTAAATACAGAAGAGAATTGCTGTCTAGATTTAATTAGTGTTGATTAAATTATTAAATAGCAACTAATGCAATGCCCATGCATTAAATAATCAACTACAGTTTAGAATGTAATCCACTATTGCCTCAGTTAAGAGTACACTTGGACTTCATGAATTCTGTGGGAAGTGATAATATAGTTAAAAGTATATTGTGGTGTTACAGTTTTTAGCTGTCCTTACTGTGAGAACTCCCTTTCTAATACACTGATTTTGAAGTACTGTTAAGAGTACTGTAATACGCTTTACTTGGGGTTGCCCTAGAAAAGCATTTGGAAGCAGCAACTGGTCAAACATGTCAAAAAATACACAAAATTATGTGCCTACCAGTGTCTCACTGCATGCCTCCTCCTGCCTGCATGAAATACCTAGATACAAGTTGTTCTCCCGAAACTGAGGACGGAATGAGCAAACCAGATCTCTGTGGGGCAGAGTTCCAAAGCATGGAGGTAGAAATCCAGAATGCCATCTTCCAAAATCCCATCGCCGTGACATTTTGTAAAGATGGGACCTGGAGGGGCCTTACCCTAATTGTAGGGCTTTAAAGGTCATATCAACACCTTTGAATTGTATCCAGAAGACCACTGGCAACCAGTGCAGCTTTCAAAACAGCACAGGGTCACCAGAGTATAATGGGATGTACTCCTCACTGCTTGGGCTGCCACATATGCCAGTTGCTGCTTCCAAATGCTTTTCCAGGGCAAACCCATGTAAAGCATATTACAGTTACTCTTAGCAGGAGGTGATTAAGGCATGAATAACCCTGCATATTTAAAGCAAAAATGCCAAATTGGCTTATATTTAATTGGCTCATATCCAAGGCCCACTGTTTTTTCAGAGTTGAGCTCTATTCTGGTTCTTGATTTTGTCAGTCCAAATATCAGTAGTTTTTCCCCATTTGTTTGTTTGGAGGGAATTTTGATCAATTTTTTACCGAATCTTATTTTTCATCTAAAAAATGTTGGCTTTAGGAAAACTTGAGGGATCATGTGATTTCTTTTATTAAAGCACCTTTAATTAAACATGTGGAGGTTACTGTTTCTGATTAATAGTTTTAAAGTAGCTTTAGGTATGCAACCTTGGATTAATCCTATTACTTAAATTACAAATACCTGAAAGGCAAGACTTAGGTAGCATAACAGAGAATTATTATAGGTGGTCCTCAACTTATAACTGGCTGCTTAACGATCATTCATAATTAGGATGGCTTCGGAAAGGGTGTTTTGCACTGGCCTGGGCACATTTCAGGGGCTTTGCAATCAGTTCAGTTTACGACTGGTTGCAGCGCCCTGTGGTCATGTAACTTGCTGGCTCCTGACAAACAATAATGCCCGTTTGGGAGAATGGGGTTCATTTAATCACATGTGATCTTCTTGATGACCATGTGATTTGCTTCATGACCATGTGACTACAGTGGTGATTTGCTTAAAAGCTGCTTTAAAATCAGTAAAAAACAACAACAACAACCTGGTCTAGTCACATGAGTGACTTGACTTACCACCACAATCAACGACCAAAGTTCTGGTCCCAGTTGAGGACTTCCTGTATGCTCAATAAATAGAACTTTTGGTACAAACATCAACAAATCATTTCTTTCTGTTGGACAGGTGGGCAACACAGGGGTTTGATTTTCTTCAAGCCATTGAACCAGCCTTTATTTCTGCTCTGCCCGAAGACGATTTCTTGGTATGCTAATTAATTAATCATACATTTCAAATGGATAAACATTGCCAACTATATATGAAACCTAAAAAAAAAAAAGGATTTAAATGGTTTCTCCTTATTAATTTAATTAATGGCTTAATTTATATTAAATTAACGTAATGGGTTCCCAGAGTATTTATTTCTCATGGTTTGAAGATACAGCAGTATGACTTGCAATGTTTTGTTCTGTTGTTTTTTTTTCCAACCAGAGTTTGCAGTCATTGATGAATGAATGTATCGGCCATGTTATTGGAAAGCCTCACAGTCCTGTTACAGGTTTGTACCTTGGTAAGGCAACAGCTGTAGTCTTTTCCTATGGAATTTTGAAGCTAATGGCTTGTAGAAATGGATATGATCCAGATTATTTGGAAATAAAATAAACACTGATTTAGTAACAGTTACAAAGTGGATAGCAACATTAGCAACTTTAAAATATGAGGTCCCAGGTCTGTATTTAAAAATAGAAGCAAGAAAGAGAAGACAAAACGGACAGAGTTTTTCCGAAATAGTGATTTTATCAGAATGACATTAGGCAGGGAGCCATGTTGCTTTTCCAGGGTGCAGACATTCCAGAGTCTGGGCACAGCAGCTGAGAAGGCTCTCTCGCACATTCCGGTCAAATGAGTCTTGGAAATCAGGAAATGCAACAGGGTCTTTCCAGATGATCTCAAAGAGTGGGCAGCTTCACATGGGAGGTCGTGGCATTTTAGGAATCCTGGCCGCAGATTGTTCAAGGCTGCATTGGTAATGAGCAGTTTTTAAAATGAGCTCTGAAACTAAAAGCCCAGTGGATAACAATGGAGTTGCATGTTTTGGATAACTCCTTGCAGCCCATAGCTTTGCTGCTGATTGAAGTTTTTGGATCCTCTTCAAAGGCTTCCCCCAGTGGGCACATTATTGCAGGCTTCTATTCATCTTAATCCTAAAGCATTTGTAATCAAGAGGAACAAACTAGAATGTACTTTCTTACAGTTGTCATAAAAAGCAGATATTTAGCTACCACTATGCATTTCTTTCACAGGATCCTATCTGAGATTCCTTAATTTTGAGTTGTGTACATATTAAGTATAGCCCACTGAGTGTCTATTCTCCAAGTGACTGGCAAGCTAGTCATCATTCACCTGTTACAGTTGACGAGGAAAAAAATTGATACCATTCTGCTGATTTATTTCATTGGGGTACAAGCCTATATGATTAAACCTGGAATCTCATTGGCAGACTGCAGCATGTATTTCACAACTAGCTGTAACTTTCTCTGAAGGAAATGTGTAACAAAAGAGTTGCTTATGTTGAAATAGCATGGCTGTATCTAAATGGCTATAGAAAAGAACTATTCAAGTACAAGTAATCCTTGTTTAGTAACTACTTCATTTAGCAACTGTTCAAAGTTACAACAGTGATAAAAAGCTAACTTAGCAATCTTCCCATTTACGACCCTTGTAGGTCTATAAAGCAAAGAAAAGCTGAGTTAAGATTATAAGCCCAGTCACGATTTCACTTAGCAACCATTTTGCTTAATGACTGAATTGCCAATCCCATGAGGACTACCTGTAATATTAAAATGAATTTGTTCATCAAAGAAGGGCCTGAAAAGTGAGTCAGTTCAAACCAGTCCAAGTTAATTGTGAAAATTATGCCTACAGGCAAGTTAAATAGCAGCTGGCCAATCTTGTTTGGGCTTGTAAGCATGTAAGCAAACCACTTCTGGGTTGTTGCCTAGAAGACCTCTTGGTTATGTCTCTGTAGCCCTGAAGACATATTAACCAATTCATCAAGGTTGGGATTGGCTTATGACTTAGATACCTTTTTCCTTTTACCTGCTTCTTTTTTTCTTCTGAATTTTTATGCCAAATGACTTCAACGTAAATTACTCTGTTTTTGCTGCTCAGTTTATTAGCTTATTTTGAGTTGACGTGATTGTTAAAAGTTTTCATTTTAGCAGTTTGGTAGACACGTTTGAAGACAAAACCATGGACTGTTTAAAAACAGTTTACAAAATCAGTGAATTTCAGTGCATTCTCTCATTTTTGACAAAGATACTATAATTCAATTAGCATATAATTTAAGGTGTGATTTGATGTTCCCTGTTCCCACACAGTTGATCTTTTCCTGCCTCTTTTTGTTTGCAGCTATTCATCGGAATAGTCCTCGCCCCGTGAAAGTACCTCGATGCCATAGTGATCCCCCAAATCCTCACCTCATCATCCCAACACCTGAAGGGTTCAGGTATGTAAAGCCTTATCCCAAACTTTATTACTTATGAAATACAAAAATGAAGGATTTAAAGCAGTTCCAGCAGTATTATTCTCTAGCTGTCCTTCCTCCACTTCTACATTGAAGTACAGGGTTTGCACTCTTGAGAAAAACACAACTTCTGCTCCAACCTTGGTAATGACTTGCTCTTTTGTGTAGTGGGTGCAGCATGCCTGTCTGTAATGGAATTGCACCTTTGACATTACTGAGTGACAAGCCAAGAAGTAATTTAGTTCTTCTTCTCCCTATGCTGGATTTTTAAATTAAAGAACACTCTTTATATTGTTGCTTTTTTTGTTCTCCAGGGTACAAGGTCTGCAAGGCAATCAGAACGAAGCAACTCTTCCTTTTTCTACTCCTATATGTAACCTAGCTCTATGCTGCTATTTCTGCAGCCTTCTTTCCTTCCTTTCTGAGTGCTCAATCTTGAGATGCTCAAGAAAAGAAGGCTGTGCCTCAGATCAATCTATCAGACTACATTTATGAATGAGGCCAAGAGAACATGCCTCTGATGCTATTGATGCTATTTACTAAAAATGCCCACTTTTAAAAGATTGCCAAGGAACTGAGATGGAGAAGATAAGCTTTGCTGGTATTGCATTATCTTCTGTTTCTTAAAAATAAACATATGTGTGGCTTCCATGTTTTGATGTTAGTGAGTTAGCTGAATACATATCCATAAATTAAAATCCCAAGTTACTTCTCAAATAGGCCATGCCCTTCATTACATTTCTCTTTCTTTCTGATTTTGCCTTCAGCACTTCATGTTTAGAAATCTTTCTCGTGGGTTAGAAGCAGCAGCATCAGTTTCCAGGCTGCTGTCTTACTTTTTTAAAAAATCCATTTTAAAAGTGGAGCCAGAGCCTTTTTTTTTTTTTTCCCTGAAGCTTTTTTTCTCACTGCAGCACAAGGAATATCCCATGTGATGTACGGAACCACTGTAGCTCTGCTTTCAGTCGCCCCACTCCTGTTGGGGGTGACTCAGCTCAGCCAAAACCCATCAGCAGTGCAAATGACCTCAGGTAGCTCCGCTCCCCAGCCTAGCAGACTCATTCTTGTTCATGCCACTCATATAAACCATGTGTGCACTTAGACCCCAGTAGTTCCTCTTGGTTTCATTTTGTATTCCCCATGACTGACTTGTTTCCATTCAGAGTGTGAAATCCTTAGACATTTGTACGAAGCGCATGTCCAACTACATTTTCGATAATGCATGTTTTAGTTTTTAAAAAAAAGTAGTTTGAATTGTTTTGTTCTGTCTTGGATGCATGCAATTCATTTTGTCTACCCTTTCTGCATTTTTATAGTACTACCTGTTTTTCAAGTCGCATGAAATTAGACCAATTATACAGCCAGCACAAATGCACATTTGAGATATGACCAGGGCCAAGAGAATGTATGCATGGTGTTATTTGCATGTACTTGCAAGCCGGTGATGAAACCAATGCTTTTAACATTCCATTTCCTAAAACTAAAGTTTGTTTATCTGTCAATTAAAACTCTTTGCAAAAAGCCGGCCTATAGTAATGCCAAAGATTTTGGTCACCAATTTCCTATGAGACCATTGTTTGTTTGTTTGTTTTTTATCATGCATAAATGCAGCTTAATGCTTGCATTTGTATATGCTGGCTCTTTTTGCATTTAGCTTCACTGATTCTAACATTAAAAGCAGTTAAAAACTAGCAGTTTTTTTAAGTTCCCTTATTCAGGATAATGGATATATATATATTATATATATATATATATATATATATATATATATATACTATATATTCAAAATTTTGTGGCTGACAAAGTGTTAGTGGGAGACTAGTATAGCTATTTCAAGCTCTACTATACTATACTATACTAGTCTCCCACTAACTCTTCGTCAGCCACAAAATTTTGAATTTATAGTATTCACAGTATGTGATGTCTGCCTGCAAAACATGCTCCTAGATTGGAGCGAATCGCAGAACAGACTGATTTATATTGCTCCACCCAACAGATAAGATATACTATGTATAGATATAGATATTATAAGATATAGATATATATTACAAATATTTAGCTTGCTTTTTTTAAACTGTAGCTTTGGTTAGCATAACCAGCCACGGCTGTGTTCTTACTTGCATTTTCAGTTTCTTGCACCTCAGAAATGGGGGGGAATAAAACTCCTGATCAGTAAAACAGTTGTGGGTTGTTGTTTTTTTGTTTGTTTTTTTAAACCAGAGGCTCCAGTGTTCCTGAAAATGATCGTCTAGCTTCAATTGCTGCTGAACTACAGTTTAGATCATTAAGCCGACATTCAAGTCCCACAGAAGAACGAGAAGGTGCTATTATAATGATGATTGTATATGAATACTATTTCCCCTAAAATATATTTTATCATATCCTGGTAAGGCTTCTGCTTAACTTTTAGTTTGGTATCCTTACTCTGATATAATTGTGGAGATTTTGACCATATAATATGAGAGTCGGATTTTAAAAACATTTAGAACAGCTTATTTTATTATTAAGTCCAGTCTTGAAACTTATTTGTATGGCGCTTTCATTTGAAATTGCCTAGACTTCAACATTGGTAGCTATGACAATAGCTGTAATAACTATCTGACCACAAATAAAATCACTTGAGGATCTGCAAGTTTAAAGACTGAAGAGTTAATTAGCTGGTTGAAAAGAAGGTTTGAAATAGATTTCCCTAGGAGATAGTCTTTCTGGGATATATATGAGCTGATGTTGAGAAGGCTGCTACAAACTTGTTGGTAAAGACATTAAATTAAATATCTATGGAGATTCTCTGTTTTCGAGGTCATGGTTATCCCAAAGGTCTTTTCTTTCAAAAGGCAACTGGACTTTCTTGTTTTGCCTCAATGACTCTCAGAAAGAGGGCTAACAACCACATGACTGCAAGGAATATAAATCCTTCCATTGCCCGCCATTCAGTCAGAACTGAAGAAGCTTCTTGGATAAGACGCAAAACACCTTCAAGCAAAACAGGAAAGTTCAGTTGTCTTTTGAAAGAAGGCATCTTTGGGACATTAAATTAAAGAAAAATACCCAAGGAAAGCATTCACTAGGAAGCTATCGCTCAAAGAGCATATTCTTTGGACAGTAAATAGTTGAAGTAAGCAACCTTTGTTTCATCTGTTGCATCATTTCCCTTTCTGCACATAAATATACAGGCGAAACATGTTTATAAAGCAAATTGCAGTCATGGACTTTAAAGGAACGGAAGAGCCTTTCCTGCAATTTAGTGCATACGTGAATGCCAATAAGATGCAGACTTGGAAGAGCTCAAACACATATTTTTGCTGTGGAAGACAATAATACTATCCAGCTTTTCTAAAATCTTGCCATATTTGCATCGTCTCCAAAGAGGGAGGAAAAAGAAGATGCCTGGTTACTATCTTTGGCTTTTCTTTTGCACAGGTTTACAGAAACTGGGTAATTGCAACAGTACAGTATAATGGAGAAATAGTTTGAAAGATGTGCTCTCACTGAATTTCTTATATAACAATTTCCTGTTTTCATTTAAAGGGATTAATGTGAACCAAAAGTATTCATATGCTTTTGGAGCTGCCAGAATTGCATATGTGAATCTGGTTCATCTACTGTTTCTTTGTGCTAACCCTTCATAACTTCATGGCCTCCAGCTGTTTTTAAGTACTACGTTCCCATCTACCGTGCCAATGGATGTATTCCATGCTTATGTACTACATAAGTATGATAGAAATTATAGTCCAGTACAGCTAGAAAGCACAGTTTTGGAGGAATCCTACAAATATAGGGAAATGATAAACCTAAATGTATAATAAATTATCTGACTTAAATATAATCTAGAAAATTGCCCGTTGCTGGATAACTTGTATTTTTGTATGACCCTTCAAGTAATTTGATAGGACTATTCAAGCATGAAATGTAAAAACAATTAGACATTATTTGTTTCTTATGTAAATCAAGATTCAGTTATTCAAAACAAGGCATTTTGTTTCGCTGAACCTATTGAATTCTGTACGGGATAATTAGGCACAGTTGCTTGAATTTCTTAGTGACTTTGAGTGCATTAGCCATAAATATCCAATTGAGTTTAATAGCTTCAAATAAATAAAGGCGTTTTTAATGCTGGGTAAAGTTCCACAGTTCACCAAATTGGTTTTTAAAATCTGTTTTGCTTCTTTTAGCTCTTTAAGCAAG
Organism: Azemiops feae; assembly: GCA_023970755.1. NCBI lineage: Eukaryota > Metazoa > Chordata > Lepidosauria > Squamata > Viperidae > Azemiops > Azemiops feae. The sequence goes on along the minus strand of JALGBA010004174.1, from coordinate 1,088,695 downwards.
CAGCTGAGCTCTTGGCCCAGGCAGGGATAGAAGTCACTTTTTTTTCCTGAAAGTGAAGTAGTGAAAGTATTTCAAGCAGTTTCTTGTTACAAAAATTAGCACTCGTTTCCTTTTTAATTAAAAAAAAAAACAGCTTCTTTCTAAGATGTCCTTTGGGTTTTAGCTTGAATACCGATAGTCATCCACTTACAACACTTTATTTAGTGACTGTTCAAAGTTACAGTGGCACTGAAAAAAGTGAGTAATGAATACTTTTCACACTTACAACTGTTGCAGCATCCCTCACTGAGCCTTCCATCTTTCCGAGGTCGGTAAAATGAGGACCCAGATTGTTGGGGGTAATATGCTGACTCTGTAAACCGCTTAGAGAGGGCTGTAGAGCGCTGTGAAGCGGTATACAAGTCTAAGTGCTATTGCTGTTGCTGTGGTCGTGTGAATAAAATTTGGATGCTTGGCAACTGGTTCATATTTATGATGGTTGCAGTGCCCCGGGGTCATGGCATCCCCCTTTTGTGACCTTGTGCCAACCAAAGTCATTGGGGAAGCCAGATTCACTTAACAGCCATGTTCCTAACTTAACAACTGCAGGGATCCATTTAACAATTAGAGTAAGAAAGGTTGCAAAATGGAGCAAAATTCACTTAACAAATGTCTTGCTTAGCCACAGAAATTTGGGCTCAGTTGTAAGTCGAGGATTACCTGTATTCTTTAGTCAGGGTCTGAACATTCAAACTCCATTTCTTATACAAAGAAAAAGAACACTTAGTATAGTTAAGTTAACCTTCACTAATCTTTATGGCTTTTTCTTATTTAATGTGCTCCATTAAATACAACATTGCTAGGGTCCACTCTGTTACACTTAATGGAGAGATCGGTCTTCATTTATTTCAGTTACTTTGCTCTTCACTTTCCTTTTTAAATAGAAGCTTCTAGTTCTTCACTTCATTATTTTCTTTTGCACAGGTCTGTTTTTACATATACCCTTATTTTTTTTCCAGAGTATTCATTTTAAACTCTTGCAGTGGAGTCAAAAATGTCTTGTGTGAGCTGTAGCATGCTTCCACTATAAATTTCAAATAAATGCCCTCCATCAGCAGGGCAGGCTATATCTAAGGATCTGCTGATCCTTGAGAACTTATTTTTGCCGTGAGGGGGGAAATTGGTTGTAGTCTGTAGAAGGAGTAGGGATGCTAGTTCCTTGACTGGTTCTCCACATCTAACCTACTGCTTCTAGAATAAAGAATAAGACACGAGGGGCCCAGTGCTTATTTTTTTCATGGCTCAATTCATGTATACGTGAAGAGTGTCTCTTGCTGTGGAGCCCCATTCACACATTCATGATAGCCTTCACCCTCATGTTAATATAAGCAGGAATTCTTAAAAGCTGCTGATCAAAGGGTGAGAAATCAGTTCTTGGCTGTGTTTTGCATGTGCCATACATTTCTTAACAGCACCTTTTGTTTTTCACAGAGCCATCTTATCCAAAAGGGGATACAAGTGGAACAGCCCGAAGAAGTTGGGAGCTTCGGACTCTTATCAATCAGACCAAAGGTTAAAAAAAAAAAGTTCGATATTTTGGCAAGAAATGTATTTCAAACTGCCATTTCATAGTAGCTATAATTTAGTATTTCTCTTCCAAGGTTATTTTTCTTACAGTTGCATCAAACTATATTCATATTATTGGCTGTTGAACAAATCAAGCTTGTTCTCTTATTTCCTCCTTCAAGCATATCCTTATATGTATCCATATCCTAGATACTTTCAATATAGTCTAGGAAGCCTTTGCCCTCAGATGTTACTTCCAGATAACAAGAGTAACATGGCCAGTGATGACAGATACAAGTTCAAAATCATCTAGAATGGCCCCGTCCCTGTTATATGGGATATAAAAGGAGGATTAAATCAGCGTCAGTTCCTACCTTCTTCTTGCTAGCAACCAAGGATGGAGCTTGTCACCTTTGTTCAGTACAAATACATCCTCATACATACATGTATTTGGAAACCAGTGTGGTATAGTAGTTAAGGTGAAGGACTGGGAGCAGAGAGACCCAGATTTTAATCACCCCCTAGGCATAAGAAGGCTAGGTGATTTTTGCCTCCCCCCCCTCCCTCTTACCTGGATTAGGAAGTTGAATCAACCATCCTGCATTGGACCAGTGTGTTAGATTGTGGTCAGGGCTGTGGGGAGAAATAATCCCTGAATGCATCCCTATAGGAGGCACAATCACCAGACAATGTTGGTTGCTGCTCCATTCTGAGTCTTTCTTAATCTTTCTTCCTAATCATGTGCCTAAAGTGGGGTTATGCAGGCTACCCTGTGCTTCCCAGTGCAGGCATAGACACAAGACATGCAGAGAAGTAATATGTGTGGGAATAAAAACACCCAGATGCAATACATTGCAAAGAACAGTTGTAGGAATTAGGTATGTCTAGTCTAGTGAAAAGAAGGACTAGGGGTGACATGATAGCTGTGCTCCAATATTTAAGGGGCTGCCAGAAGGAAGAAGGGTTTGATCTGTTTTGCAAAGCACCAGAAGGCAGGATAAGAAACAATGGATGAAAACTAATCAAGGAGAGAAGCAACCTGGAATTAAGGAGAAACTTCCTACCAGTGAGAACATCAACCGGTGGAACAGAGGCAACCATTTGCTGGAGGCTTTTAAGAAGAGCCATTTGTCTGAAATGATACAAGGTCTCCTGCTTAAGCAGGGGATTATACTAGAAGACCCCCAAGGTCCCTTCCAATGACGATGATGATGAGATGATGTAAATCAAACTCCTATGCTGCTAAGTCAACCCTGACTGCTCCTTAGAAGGCCAGATACTGAAGTTGAAACTCAAGTACTTTGGCCACCTAATGAGAAGGAAGGACTCACTGGAGAAGAGCCTAATGCTGGGAAAGATTGAGGGCAATAGAAGAAGGGGACGACAGAGAATGAGGTGGCTGGATGGAGTCACTGAAGCAGTAGGCGTGAGCTTAAATGGACTCCAGAAGATGGTAGAGGACAGGAAGGCCTGGAGGAACGTTGTCCATGGGGTTGCGATGGGTCGGACATGACTTCGCAACTAACAACAACAACAATGCTGCTAAGGGAGGTGGAAAGTAATCCAGGAACCATAGCTGCATGCCCAGTTTTTACAGCTGAATGTATATATAAATTTGAATCACTGGGGAGTGAGGAGAGGGAGGATTGAGAAGTAATTATCTTGCAAATATTCTAAATATATACCCTTGCTAAAATGAAGTCTAAATGATTGACTTTTTATTTTACTAAAGATAAATTTTTAGAATATTTAGAGCATTTATTAGTCTTGCATCTCTAATAATTTTCATACTGTTTTAATGCTGTAGGTAAATAACTGTAGTTCATTCATAATCAATGCTTTTGCCTATTCTGTTTTGTTTCTAGACACTGCTTCCAGACAGGGACCTATGGAAACAGTTCAGAAATCTGTCCAGCTGTTTGAAGAAAAGAGGTACCGGGAAATGAGACGGAAAAACATCATTGGCCAAGTTTGTGACACGCCTAAATCTTACGATAATGTCATGCATGTAGGCTTAAGAAAGGTCACTTTTAAGTGGCAAAGAGGAAACAAAATTGGTAAGTTTCTAGGGAGCTACCTCTTGATATTTCAGTTATTACATTTATGCTTTTAATCCAGAAATGTCATGCACGTATCTTCCTGCATATTTTATTTTGATCTGGCTCAAGGACTTTGCTTTTGTCAAGCTGTGCACTTATAATTGCTGGTTTGTTTAAAAAGCCATGGTGAATTAAAGCATGCTAAGTCCAGGATATTCTGTAAGTTATTGCAGATGATTTAGAAGTAAAATCTGCCCTGTAATGCAACTGTGTAAAGAGAGGTACTTAGGGTTAAATGACATATATTTTATATAGAATTCATTAGCTTTGGAATCGGATGGAATAGATCAGGAGCTGGGTGATGGTGTTACTATGTACTCTTCACAATGGAGCTATTATATATGATATTCTGGTCTGTGTATGTGTGTGTTTAAAACACTTTCTGTTTAAATGCCTGTACATTAATTAGATTGTTCATTCCTAGAGCATTCACGGCACCTAACAAAAGAATCCACACATACGTTTATGTAAATATTCTGCGGAAGATGATATATAACTGACTTATACTGATAAGACGTAGAAAAAATATTTTTTCTTTTTTTTTAAAATTACAATTCTGCAGGAGAAGGCCAATATGGGAAAGTTTATACCTGTATCAGCGTTGACACTGGTGAATTGATGGCAATGAAAGAAGTAAGCAATGTGCTTGTAAAACAATTTTATATGTTTATATTTTTTGTTTGTTTGTGCAATTTATTTAATTATTTAAATGGCAGCTTTTTAAATTAAGCCATTTACTGTGAGAGAATGCCCCTTTCCTACCAACATATTTGCTTCTTAGTATCAGAAGGAGAGGCATCCCATTGTATTCAACATAGAATAGAAGCATGGGCAAAAATGACAAGATAGAGGCCTCTCAGTAGCTGCACTAGCAGCCTTTAATAACTTGCTGTATGAAGAAATATGGAAGGTCAGTTCTTGTTTGCTGACTGGTAAATATTCTGTAATACTTTTGTCTGTAGTAGATTTTAAACTTTTGTTACTTGCCCTAGATAGAATAGAATTGAGGAGAAGAGAAGAGAAGGGAAGATATATCTGTATTATCTGTACAGATCTGTGATTGTTCTTACTCATTCTGATAGTGATAGAATAAACAGATTGGGGTGTGGTTTCAGTATTGCTTTTCTCTAGTCAGTTTTCTTGTTAGCTTGGTTTGCAACACTCATGAAATATAATGTCTTTTTTTTTTTTGCAGATCAGATTTCAACCCAATGATCACAAAACGATAAAAGAAACTGCAGATGAATTGAAAATTTTTGAAGGCATTAAGCATCCTAATCTAGTCCGCTACTTTGGTGTAGAACTTCACAGGGTAAGGAGACGATGGTCACTGACTTTTGCAGTTAACATAGAGTACAAATTAAAATTGATTTAGTTGATAAGAGCATGTTGGTCTTGCTTTATGTTTTTAAGCTATGTACTCTTAAGTTATGTTTCATTTTATTTGTGGAAGAAAATATATGTAGATTGTTCCAGGATTACATTTGCTATTTAAGAAACAAATGTGTGAGAAGCGTGCTCCAATTTCCCAACAAAGAGCAGTGGATTTAGTTAAAGGATTCATAGGGGTTGATCCCTTAACCTTCACCTGTTGTAATTTCTCTACCCCAAAGGTTTTAGTAGCTGAAGAGAGGGGAAATCCAAGTGTAGTTTATATATTCATGTCACTTTTCTTCCTTTCAAAGTTAATAGAAATTGAAATGGTTGGCAAGTAAAACTGGAGAACAGTGAAGACAAAAAAGGATTCTGTTTGGCCTTCCTATAATTGGTTTTGCAGTGGATCTTCCAGGGAAGAAATGGCAAACTGAGCATTGCTTTGGTACCATGGTGGAACAAAGAGCCGGCAAGTAGACTGACTCCTTGTAATCCTTCTTTGGACAGGAGCAGACTTGAGTTTACCCTTAAGTTCTCCAGATAGCTGCTCCTCGGAGGAGTCCATAAGACTGTCTCTGGCAGGTTTCAAGCTGTAGGACAGGGGTCCCCAACCTGTGGGCTGCAGCCCACTACCGGGCCGCGGAACAGGCTGGCCCCCAGCCACTATAAAAACAGGGCACCATGCGGGGAAAACAAGGTGCCGCGCAGCAAAAACAGGGTGGTGCTAAGTGTCAGTGGGCACTAGCACTGCTCCGTTTGCATCAAGCATGCTTGCAGCCCCGTTTGTATGTGCGCGTGCGCATAAAATGCTTTCCCCTCTCTTTCCCTCTGGTCCTAAGACTCAAGATTCTGACTCTGAAGAAGATGCTCCAGCTGAACCTGTGGAATGGGGTTCAAGAGACACCAGGCCAGGAATCATACAAGGCTGATTGAGAACAAGTACAACCTTGACAACTGGAGCAGTCAAATGAGAATAATATAAGGCCTCCCAGCTCTCACATAGGAGAGCAAAGCAAAAACATTCTATGTGGCTTCTTGCCAAGCAAGGGAGTAAATCTTGCAAGTGCCTGCAATCTGATTTAAAAGGCAGCCCTGACCTGCCTTCCTGTGCTGGAAACAACCCTCTGATCTCCGGCTCTTGCATGACAATTTGTTTGGATTCTGCTTGTGAAATTCTGTGCTCTGGACTGGCTGACAATCCTAATCTGGCTTTTAGAATCTTGGACTGATTTTGGACTATTCTGCTCGCTGTTGTTAAAAAGCTGATAATTCAGGCAAGGGTCTACTGGAGACTGTTCTTTTCGTTTGCATGCTTTGACTCTTGTTATCTCTTTGACCTTGAGTAAACAGTGAATTCCAATGGAACCTGTGTGTGAGTCAGTATTTGAAACTAGAAGCAGGACAATAGCCATCTTGCTGAAACTGCAGTCAGCTGATCTGAAACTGATGTGAAAGTGGATTTAAAAATGACAAGCTATAAGAACAATATGTAAAAAGATGCTACATATGCTGGATATACAAACAAAACCGGCTAATGTTTAATTAAAAGGGATATACAAATAACAAAGCAAAAGATTGATCTGGATAATTTTCTTATATTGTATTTAAAAAAAAAAGACTTGTTTAAGCTTTGAAAAAAAATGTGATGATAAGAGACAAAGAAAAAATGAAAAGAAATCAAATTCTAGTCTAGGACATATGAAGAGACTAAAGATCAAGATTGTTAAAAGGAAAAGGAAAACACATAAAGTTTATTTGATCAAAGTTAAAATAGATGTAGTGTCATCTCTTGTAAACCCTAAATGGATTTTTGCTGCTCAGGGCTGAAATGATGAAGTTTTACATTTTGCTTCTAGATAAAAGATGAGATATTGTTTATTTAAGATGACAGATTGATAAAATTGTTTTTGCTTGTGATGAAGGGAGAAGTCAATTTCTTTAGATATTGCTTTTTTCTTTACTATATTCTTATTTTTTTCTTTGGTATTTTGAAAAATAATTATATTTTCACTTTCTATTTTATTCTATTAATTTGTTTTTGTTTATTTTTATTGTAATTTTAATAAAATTACTATTATAATTGGTTTTGCAGCTTGTGATATAAAGAAAAATTATCTTATGGATATCAACTCATAAGATACAATAAAATACTTGCACAAGGGCTAGAAGATGTTCATCATCTACCTGTTGACTTAATAATATAATGAAATTATGTGCAAGGAAAAGGAGACAGGGAAGGAAAAAGAGAACATTTACCTTCAACATTAGTCCCTCTTTTAATTACCCAAAAGAGTTTGCACAGCCTGAAAAACTAGCTCTTGTTTCAAATGGGTGAAAGTAGGAGAGAGGTCTCTTTTCTTAGGGTAGCTGATGGAGTAGACTTGATTCTCTTTTCTACCTTTGGCTGAAATTTGAAAAAAAGAAAGAAAGAAAGAAAGAAAGAGAAAGAAAGAAAGGCTACTACCTTTGAGAAAGAACAAAGCACAACAGTAAAAAGCATAATTCCCTTATTATAGTTAGACATTTAGTAAATTATATGAATTATATGAGTAATTTGCTGCAACCATGTTTGTTGCTCATCACAGCAAAGATTTGTCCTCTTTCCTACTGTACGCGCAATGGACTGTTGGCAAAAAAGGATTTGGACTCTGTCGCACACCCTAATATAATCAGCCCATTGCAAGATGAAGCCTACTTTATTGAAGGTTATGGAGTGTAACCAGCCAACTGTTTGTGGGTAGGGCACAGTTTTTCCTTGTCTAGGGTTGCGAGTGAGCAACTGGGAAGCTTCTGTGGCTAATGGAGTACTAGAACTCCTGGTCTTCTCCTGGCTTGTAACCTAGTATCTTTAACCACTACACCAAAGTAGCTCTCATATTTCACATTCAGGGCTTATTGGACCATGCCTTTAAATAAAGAGCTGCATTCTACCTAGTGAGGATGTCCAATTAAAACTCTTTCCACCTCAATTGCAGGAAGAAATGTATATCTTTATGGAGTATTGTGACGAGGGAACGCTGGAAGAAGTGTCAAGGCTGGGCCTCCAAGAGCATGTTATTAGACTCTACACAAAGCAGATCACAACTGCCATCAATGTGTTGCACGAACATGGTATAGTGCATCGAGATATTAAAGGTAGTAATTTATTTAGATTTCTCTTCTACTTTGGACTGCTCAACAGATTTTTGTTTGAAGCCAAGTGTAACAGATATACATTTTAGAAACAAATCACTTCAAATGACATGTTGCATTATTTTCAGCCTTTCCCAGTTCCTCTGCTCCACAGTTGGATGTTTTAAGAGAGGTTTGCTTGCTTGCCAGCCAGAATGTATGGCTGATTGTATCTTTCACAGTTGTGATCAGTATTTATAAATGAAGAGAACAGAAGGTTATTAGGAAATAACAGAAACTTCTGACACTTTCCACTGAATCTGAAGGATGCCTTTGGAGTGAGACCACTTATCAAGAGACAAATGGGGACAATTGTTACAACAATAATTGCATCAGCATATGTAAAAGAAAATATTACATGCTGATGTTTAGGAGATTGTTTAGAGCAGGCATGTCAAACTCGCGACGTCGCGCGACGTATCGGAACTTTTTCCCCATTGCCGGCAATGGGGTGGGCGCGGTTTCGGCGTGATGTATCCGGCCCGCGGGCCGGCAGTTTGACATGCTTGGTTTAGAGAATAGAAGCAGCAGGCAGTTACGCTTGACCACAGGATGTTAATGGTTGTTTTTCACCATTTGAAAGTCAAGTTGCCATTCCAGCTGGGTTTTAAATGTAATTCATCATGATCCAAGGATTGGCCTGAACATTCCTTTCTCACTTTTGCAGATTTCTAGAATAGCATAGTAGCTTAAGCAGTGAGACAGACCTGCCTGAATAACGATTTATGCTGCTCCGTTTCTCCTTCTCCCTCTCTTGAAGACCATTTTCAGTTTCCATAGCAATGCACTGAGGAAGCATCCTGCAGATGGAAGCTCTTCCTCCCTTTCAGAGCTCAAGCTGGAGAAGGAAAATAGGAACAACTGCTATTAGCCTTGTGGGATCAGGAATTATGCAAGCTAACGGCAGTTTTTCTTCCCGATTCTTCCTCGTGCTTAAGAGATCATGAAAGGGATACATAATTAAAGTCCCCATCTTTTATTTGGAGAATGCAGGAATTGCTGGGTCAGAAATAAGATTTGGATAAATGAATCAAAGGAAATGTGTGGATCGCCCATCCTCGATTGCATGCAGGATGTTTATAGGAATTTGTGAGCAGGAATATTAACTGTCCAGATATTTATAATGCATGTACATTTACAGCTTGATTGTACCGTAACAATTTGGATCTAAAATCTTCTCTAATGTTTAATTGTGAGATCTTATTTGTTTGTTTGTTCATTTATTTATTTATTTTGGCTTTTAGGAGCAAACATCTTCCTTACATCATCAGGATTGATAAAGCTGGGAGATTTTGGCTGCTCCGTAAAATTAAAGAATAACACCCAGACAATGCCTGGGGAGGTGAATAGTACTCTGGGAACTGCCGGTAAGGAAGAACATACAACGAAATCTATGCATATAACACCCATCTAGTAGCCATTGAGATTCTCTGCTGTATGCTATTGACTTCACATCTTATTTTATTATGAGAATGTAAGTTCTAATCTTCAACAAAGCATCTGTCCTCCATTCCAAGTACAGCTAGTCCTTGACTTACGACCACAATTGAGCCCAAAACCTATGTTGTTAAGTAAGAAATTTGCTAAGTGAGTTTTGCCCCATTTTACGATTATTCTTGCCACAGTTGTTAAGTGAATCGCTGCAGTTGTTAAATTAGTAACACCGTGAATCTGGCTTTCCCATTGACTTTGCTTGTCAGAAGGTGTCAAAAGGGTGGTCACATGACCCTGGGACACTGCAACCGTCATAAATATGAACCAGTTGTCAAAATCCGAATGTAAATCACATGACCATAGGGATGCTGCACTAGACCAATAAGTGTGAAAGATGGTCATAAGTCACTTTTTTCAGGGCTGTTGTAACTTCGAACGGTCATTAAAGCAACTGTTGTAAGTCAAGGACTACCTGTACTAGTTTAGCTACTGTTTAGGTTTTCAAGATGGATCAACATTGCTTAAGTCCTGCCACCTTCTGGAATATCAATGTCACTACAGATCTGTAAATCTAAATCAAAAATAAAATCTTCAGATTGCATTGTCACAATTGTCCAAACTGTGCAGATCAGTAAAGCGCTCATCAATATTATCTATTATTATTTTTGATATTATGCAAAGTGATTTTATAGGGGCGTGCAACTGTTTTTATAATTAACTTCTAGCTTTGTGCTAGTCCTGTAGGTATATAAAACTGTGTGAAAATATTTCCCTTGCACTATAGCTCTTTCTTAAAGAGAAAGTATCTTGGAAAGGCAAAATAAAATTTGTGAAAATGCTTCTAAAATAAGCAATAATGTCTACCTTAAGTTCACATCGAATAACCGAAGGTTGTACTTTGTACTTAAAAACATGGCAGCAGAAATGGGTAGCTTACTACCGATCATGCTTTGGTTTCTCAGACAAATCCCTTTGTTGAGGAGCCTTCTGTTCCTTTTGTTGCATAAACTGATGTGATCCTGTGTGTTGTTTCAAAGCATACATGGCTCCTGAAGTGATTACTAGAGCTAAAGGAGAAGGCCATGGACGAGCAGCAGACATCTGGAGCCTTGGATGCGTTGTGATTGAAATGGTCACAGGGAAGGTAAGTCTCCTATATGACAGAGGTCCCCCACCTTTTGGGCACCAGGGACCGGTGCCATGGAGAAAGATTTTTCTGTGGACCAGAGGGGGTGTGGTTTTTGAACACTGCCTGCATCCCGAGGATGGAGCTTTGCTTATTTGTGCGGCCCGCTTGCTGGCATGCTGCGGACCGGTGCCGGTCCACGGACCAGGGGTTGGGGACCCCTGCTGTATGACATTCAATCAATTTAGTTACTGAGGGTGCCTTGTGGATGATCTAAAATATGCCATTATTGGATTTCTGGGATATTAAATAACTTGAACTTTGCTCAGTTAAAAGTCACTGGCAAGAGAAGAATTAATTTTGACTGAAATCCTGAGTGTACTTTCCTAAGCTTAATAGAAAGAACTGATTCAACTGCATAGAACCTATTTATTAAAGTTGAAGTATGAATGAACCTTGTCCTTGCAACATCATTTAGTTCATTTCTCTTTTTGAGCATAGTTGAAGACCTCAGAGAAGTCTGCACAGATTTCCGCTATCTCCAAATAGGGAGTAAGTTAGTTTCCAGATTTCAGATAAGCCAACATTGTAAATAGAGTCCAACTAGTATAAGAACTGCTTGGGAAACATTGTTTGGTGCATTGCTTGGTTCTTAAATGTATTAATGGAATAGAGAGATAGCTAAACCTTGCCCACTGATTGGAATTGCCCCCCACCCCATGTGATTATGAATCTTCATACTCAGGTTTATTCATTAGACTTATCAGAGCTTATTGTTATCAAAGAAGAAATGCAGCAACTAACTTATCACAATGTGTCTAGTCAGTGAGAAAATTCAGTTTCTCAACCTGGATTGCTTCTATTTTGTTACAGAGACCCTGGCATGAATTTGAGCATAATTTTCAGATCATGTATAGGGTAGGGATGGGTCATAAGCCCCCGATTCCTGAACGGATAAGTCCAGAAGGAAAAGGTTTCCTTTCTCATTGCCTGGAGAGTGATCCAAAGATGAGATGGACAGCTAGCCAGCTCCTCGATCATTCATTTGTCAAGGTTAGTTAAGCTTAACTATTCTTGATAGTAACTCTGGCGATCTTATTCTTTAGAACGTAAGTGTTAACTGTTTAAATTAAAAAGAGCTTGTGGATTTTAGTTCTAGTCTTCTTAAGCAATTACTACACATTTTTCTTCTTTTAGAGTCATCAGAAGAACTGGAACAACATAAATAATTCAGCATAAATACGTAACCCCCAACTTAACTGGGAGATAAAGACATTGCTTGCATATTCAGAGTTTTCCCCTATTGGCAATTGAGTAGGCTTTGTGTGCCTTTGGGACAATGCATAGTGCACAGAAGGGAGGTAGGGGCAGACTTAGGGGAGCCTACAGTTTTGCTGCCAGGCTAAGCATCTTTAAAGCAAAATAAAAGTATCCTAACTCTAAGCAGATATGCTCAGCGGCCATAAGATGCTGGAGGACGACAGGTGATGGCATGAAGGGCATTAGCTTGAATCCCAATCAGCATGATTCCAAAGTGCAACATTTGGCTTAGTCCAAGGGTGTCCAACCTTGGCAACTTTAATATCTGTAGACTTCAACTGCCAGACTTCTTACTGGTGGCCATGCTGGCAGTGGAATTCTGGGAGTTGAAGTCCTCACACCCAGAAATGGCCAAGGTTGGGAAACACTGTCCAACAGCATCATTCATGCAATTTTTACACTTTGGAGTAGGGGTGTCAAACTGCTGGCCCGCGGGCCGGACGCGTCATCCGGAAGCCGCGCCCACCCCATGGCCGGCAATGGCAAAACTGTCCCGATACGTTGTGCGACGTCACGTGACGTCGCGAGTTTGACATGTCTGCTTTGGAGGATCAGCCATCTCCTCTGGAAAAGAATGATATAATTTTGTCCACATAGTAGATACCTCACCTGAGGAGTCACTGTCGGGGAAGGAGAAACTTACCTTTAAAAGAAAAGCCTAATAGGGCTAATTATCTGTTCCCTTGTTACCACCCAGGTGTGCACAGATGAAGAATGAAGCTTATGCACAGGGTTGCCTGTATTCGGGTGAAGTATTTTTGAATCACTACTATATGTAATATTTACATTTGGACTGTGTTGAGACACAGGATATGACTCAAGGCCTAACATGACTGAAGACTGCACAAGTGACAAGCGTCACTTTTACTGCTGCTGCTGTTTGTTTCCCTTGGCACCTGTTGTTCCCCTGGCAGCCCCATGAGTTTAAAGAAGCTGCATGTTTCAGTGAAAGTGCCATTACTACTGTATAATGGACCATGACCTTATTTTTGTCCTTTCTCTGTTTCTCAGATGACTGAGAACTGTAATGTTAATATGTAGGATTTTTGAACTTTTAGGTTCAAAAACAAAGTTAGTGTTATATCAGGCATTCTGAACCTTATTTTTAATCTCCTGTTTGTTGAGTGCACTGACTGTGAACTTCTATTTTTCTGTTTTTTGTTTCTGTTTTTTATTGGCCAGCTTGATTCGTTACGCAGACGTTGATTGAAGAAATTTAAAAGCTTTTTCTCAATAAATGGTTTATTTTAGGAAGTCTTTGGTTTCCTATTTTGTTGTTGAAGCTGATACTTAAATGGCTTTATCATCATCAGGAGTCTTAGTTGCACTTGTGTAGCTATTTGAGCTATAGTTCGGATAGGGATTTTAAAATTTCTGGGAAGGTAAGTAGCACTTAACTATTGCTCACAGTTATGCTTATATCTTGCCACTAGAGCTTAATTCAAGTATGAATCCAGATCTTCAGATGTAACTAATGTAGGAATCAATTATGTCATTCACCTGCAATTATAGACTTCAGTAACATATCAGGCTGTGGTTTTAACTCCCTACTACTGCTATGGTAGTTCTTTCTCCCCAAACCAAAATTCAGAGTTGCAAGTGTAAAGAAGCTTCTATAAATAATTCCTTTAAATAGTTCAGTGGTTCATTTCCTTGAACAAAGGAAATTCATCTCATAGAGAAAAGTGGTTATCAGCTAAGAATAGCTAAATTGCATATGATTTTCAAAGCAAAAGTCTAGCAAAGAAGATTCTAATTCAATTCGTGCACATTTGGCTACCATTATAAGGGCTTAAACTTAATGTTCGCAGTTCTCTTACACAGACTGAATTGCCAAATTTTAATCCTCGCTTTTTAACTCCTCTACTTGTTTAAATCAGATGTGGCTTCTCCCTGTGCAATATCCAGAGTTGCAATCCTTTTATAAAGACACATGCATGCATCCCCATTGATATCATATGCTGATATTTAGCACTGATTTCTCAGCACCCTTCTATTTCGTTAATGATGTGTTGAAAAGTACATTTACAACTTCACACCTAAGTACACTGCTATTTTAGCAACAATCAAGCTATATATCTTCCTTGGCATTTGGATATTACTGTAACATGGGTTAAAAGTTGGTTAAAACATGGCATCTAGGGTCAGTTCACTTTTTTAGACTGAAAGCAATGCTTGTCAATGAAGCACTAAATGTTTAATTTTGCTTAAAGTATAGTTGGGGTTTTATGTATTTCATGTGGTTTCAGAAGTTGAAAGAAATTAAGCAGGAATGAGACAGCCTTTGAAATAAAGTAATCCTGCTGTACAAGGAAGAAAGTTTCTATTTCCAAGAAATACATCATAAACAACACTGGCCAGGAGGATCCAGTTGGTATTCCAATCATTATTATCCATTGAAAACAAAAGTTCAACAAGAGATTTTTTTTTTTCAAGTCAACTTTGAATATGCAGTAAATATAAGGGTGGGGAATCATAAGTCCGTTAGAGCAGGGCTTTTCAACCTGTGGTACGCGTACCACTTGTGGTACATTAATGAGGGGCAGGTGGTACGCAGCCCTGCCTAGCCAAGTGTAGTGGGGAAGGGGAAGAGCCAGCACAGGCAAAGACTTACAGTGAGAGAGTCCTTTGGAGCTGCAGATTTTACTTATGAATGGAGCCATTTGGGGAGGCTGCTTTAGCCAGCAGCCAGTACTTACATTTTTTTTCTTCCTTAAGTGCCGGCTGGGCTCCTTACTTTCCTTTCTAGCCAGTAGCTAATTCTTAAAGGGGAAGTGCCTTTTTAAGCTAGTTCACTCAGCAGCTTATCTTTTCTGTCTCTGGAGGCCTTTCCTTGTTTGATCAATATATAGAAGAGGGAAAATATGGGGGGGGGGTGTCAAATTCTTCCTTCAGAAGGAGATGGGAATGAGAAAAAGGGAGGCAGGAAAGGGAGGGAGGGAAGGAAGTCCCGCCTTAGCACTTGGCCACCAGCAGCTCTGCCATTGACTTTGCTTGTCAAAAGGTTGCAGAAGGGGATCACATGACCCTGGGACACTGTGACCATCATAAATATGAATCAGTTGCCAAGCATCCAAATATAAATCACATGACCCTGTTGCTGCAATGGTCATAAGTGTGAAAAATGGTCATAAGTCATTTCAGTACAATTGCAACTTTGAACAGGTTTTTTTTTGTCACCAAGTTTTTGACACCTTGCTAGGTGGTACTCGAATATTGCCATATCCTAAAAGTGGTACAATCGGTAAAAAGGTTGAAAAGCCCTGCGTTAGAGTAATGGATGGATAAGTAATGGATTGAATGCAGCAGTAAAGTGAAGTGTTTTGGAAATCACTTGTTCAGCATAATGGAAAAGGGAACCTGAATGAGGGAATTTTAATACATTATCTTGAATTTCTCCATACCACAAGTAGTCCTTGACTTACGACTACAATTGAACCCAAAATTTCTGTTGCTAAGAGAGACAGTTAAGTGAGCTTTATGACCTTTCTTGTCACAGTTGTTAAGTGAATCACTGCAGTTAAGTTAGTAACACACCTGTTTAGTGAATCTGGCACCCTCACTGACTTTGCTTGTCAGAAAGTTGCAAACGATGATCACATGACGCTGGGACACTGCAACCATCATAAATATGAGTCAGTCGTTTTGATAACATGACCATGGAGAAGCTGCAGTGGCCGTAAGTGTGAAAAGCAATCATAAGTCCTTTTTTCCAGTGCCATTGTAACTGAAGGGTCAAATGAACTGTTGTAATTTGAGGACTGCCTGTATATCAGGAATGAACTTAATCTGCGTACAGGTCCACTGGATTAATGGTAACAGACATGTTGAAAGCAACTGAGCTAAATACAAGGGCAAGCTAACCAAAAAGATCTGTTGCTTGGAGTCTGCTATAAATCAAAGCAGTCAGAAGAGGTAAACCAGGATTGAAGCTTAAAAAAAAAATAGTTTTGATGAAAGGTTTCAACTATCCAGGTATCTGCTAAAAGTCTCATTCTGCCAAATATCAGCTAAATTCTTGTGGTCCTGATAATTTCCCCTTTCAAATGTAAGAGAGTGGCTCTGTTAGCTTGGATTTGGTCCTTGCTAAGGGATTCACAGAGTATTTTTAAATGATTGGGATGTTGGATACACCGTTAACTACTAAAAACAGTCTACCTCAAACAGTGGATTTTAGAATGCTAAACAAACCATTGTAGTATAAAGGTTGGATTTTTACTTAAGCCACAGAACTCTAAAGTTTTGTTTACAAATTAAAATAGCAAGAGTTTGCAGATTTATTTGGCCTAAACCAAATAATCTACATTAGAGTTTGGTGTAATATATTATTAGAATATGATAAACTCCACAGGGAGACATAATAGCAGCAGTGCAGATCTATACATCAAAGAGGCCAGAGTACTATCCAAGCTGAGATACTGTCAATATTCTAATATAAATAATTTTCATGATCAGTATCTATATCATATACTAGGAATACAGCCAATGTAACACCTGTATTTAAAATTTAAATGAGGATTCTAGAAAAGATGACCCATATAATTTACTGTCTAATTTGGATAGTAGTATTAAAGGTAATACTGTGCATATAGAAAATAAATTTTAGTGAATAAGAGTTTCTATAGAAATAACTTCACTAATGCTTTGAGTTCCTTGGGAATAACTGCATTGTACTGGATATTTCTGTAAATGGACTTTCAGATAGCTTTTAACCACTGAAATCTTGGGAGTAAAGAGAGAGTCTTTTATAGATTCATAATGATTAAAGAATAAGAAGCAAAAAAGGAAAATTGTTTTTACAGTAGAAGAATGCAAGAAATAGATTACTTTAGGATATGTAATTATGACTGGAAATGTTAAACCTTTCCGAATATAATAAAGGATTGAGAATGAGTACTCTGGAGCCAAGTTCACAAAGGAAATAAAACAAATGCAAATTTAAAAAAAATGGGATTGCAAAATAAAAGAGAACTAACTGCATTCACTTCACTTTCTGAAGTGAGCTGAAAACAAACTGGTAATACAAGTCTCTTTGCAAACTGAAAACAAATGTTATGGGGAAAGTTCCTATTTTTATCAGGCTGGCCAAAGGATAAATATTTAGATAGTGCTAAGTAGCTGAGTGAAAGTACTATTCAAGAATCACTCATTGGTTAAAACAATTACTTCCACAAAAATAGATTAGAAGTGAAACTAAACAAATCTAAAATGCATTTGGAATAGAGACTATAACGAGCCGCTCTGGGCTTTCCAGAGGCAACTTGTTGGTCACAATTGGGAAACACGCCACCAGACTAGAAAGAACAAAGTAAGGTAGTTCTTGCTTTCTTAGTGAAATACATAAAATACTCATTTTGGTCATCTTGTAGGAAAGTAAATTTTATTTCATATTTTAATCCATTAAAGATTTATTCAGAAAAAAAGAATATTAATTCCTTCATTTGCTTTCTTCCTATACTTTGCATATTGTCTCTTCCTTAAATTTAAAAAAAAACAAAACCTGTTTCTCTGAAAAATCTGAATAAAAAAAGTATAGAAAAAAAAATAAAATGAATTGCAGACTATTGACTCTTGTTGCCAGCTGGAGCAGGTTGGGGGTGGGGGGGGAGAGATGTACAGAGAAGAGACGGGACTTCAGTGAAGGCATGAGCTCTCTCTTAACAGATTCCTGGTCTTCATGTCTGAAGATAGATGTGCACAGCAGTTCACAAGCTTGTTCCCTTTGGGTATGAAGCAGTCTCTGGAGATTTCATTTTTGCTTCTCCTTGTGTCCATGGTTGCCATAAGTTGAGCCTTTGTTAATTTCTGTTACTGCTATCATCCATCGAACACCAGCTGAAACTGAAATTTTTAAAAAGAGGATATCTGGTGTTAAGCACAGAGAAGTAAGGAGAAAACTATTAGCATATACAAACTTTATATTGCATATATATAGCATATACAAACTTTATATTGCCCTGCTAGTACTTTGCCATGTTATGCAAAGAAAGAGAATTATTCAGCCTTTGGGATATCATGCTAGAAATAAATGCTTTTCTTCTATAGTTTTAAAAATATTCTAGGAGAAAAAAATAGGCACAAAAACACACGCTGATGATTTGTCAGATCCTTTGTTCAACTAGACCATGGGTCGGCCACCCGAAACATCGAACGAGCCACACGGACCCGTTTGGCCTAAAAAAAAAAAACCCTGGGAGCCGCGCCCGTTCGCGCACACCCGCGCGGCCCGTTCGTGCATGCGCACCCGTTCGCGCATGCGCACCCCCCGCGCGCGCACCCGCCCGCGCTCCCCAAAATGGCGGAGGAGGCTCCGGAGCCGCAGGTGATGCCTCAAAGAGCCGCATGCGGCTCCGGAGCCGCGGGTTGCCGACCCGTGAACTAGACGGATTACTGTACAGTACTGCCCATTTTATCTCTTTAAAGCTATATCACTCATTTAAAATCATTTATATATCCCTTACTGGAAATGCTTTGTGTGTGTTAAATGATTAAAAAAATACAGAAATTTCTCTAATGATGAACTATTTTTTTTTTTAAAAAAAATCTGATTTCAAACCAGATTGGTGGTATCAAGAAACCAGGAGCCAAGACAGAGTTCAGAAAGCGCTATGTATTTATTCCATGCAACCTATATACAAGAATCTGATCTACTAACGATCAAGGCAAATTGGTTCCAGATAAGAGTCAATGGACTTCAAGAGAGGCTGGCCTTGGGTCTCTTTCAGGGGTGTAGGGACTCCAGACTGATGATGCATTTGACCCAGGCCCTGGGCTCAGCCTGGTCATCTCCTTACAACTGGCTAGTTTTGGGGCATTAAAATATAGAATGCTATATATGCAGTTCAAAAGTCTCCTGAAGATCAAAGGGCTTCCTTCCAGACAATGTGGTGATTAGCCTGTAACCCTACAAAACCCTTGATATTTAAATGACTTCTAAAAGCATGACCCTCCCACAACCTAGTCAAACAATTTTGTATCGTATAGCTGCAAGGATATTATGAGTTAACTTCTAAAACTCTTCTCCCTCAGTGATGGTAGCAGCAATGTCTCTTATAGCATAAACAATTGCCAAGCGTTTTGATAGCACTTAAATTCAACAGCAGCAATAAATAAATACAATAAAATATTCTTTGCAGAGAGCACAAATGCGGTTATCATTTCCTCCACCCTAAATATATATTCACTTGCTACAGAATAGTATGGACTGTGAACAGAAAATTCATTGTGGTATTAGAAAGACTGAGATTGCCTGATTCATCTGAGCTTAACAGTTTTGTGACAGGCTATTAAATAATCGTATAACCACACTTCCAAAGCAGAATAACCAACCACCAAATACACCATTGGGGGAAGACACTCAACAACTCCAGCTAGGGAAATCCAAGAATCTGACAAATATAAGATATATAATATTCCCATTTTATCAAAATAGTTTTGAATGAGCAAAGTTAAAAGCTACATTGATCATAAAAATAAGAACTCAAAGCACAAGTAATTCCACAAGTCACATAACGCCTTTTGCATAAACCAGTGGTGGCGAACCTATGGCACATGTGCCAGAGGCGGCACACACAGCCCTCTGTGGGCACACGTGCCGTCGCCCCAGCCCCGCCTCCCCCCGCAGCCCTCCTGGAGGAGAGTCGCCCCAGGCACGACCCGCATGGAGCAGTGCAGCCAAGGACATGGTAGCTGGGCAGCAGGGATAAGACTCTGCCCTCGCGCCCCGTCACACACAGATGATGCTGCGGGGCGCAGGCGGAGGGCGTGGCCGCCATGGTGCTGCAGGGCCACTTGGGCGATCTGTGGCAGGCTGTGGAGGCGGTAGGTGGCCCTGCAGGTGGGTGGGGTAGGGGCAGAGCAGGGGTGGGCAGGGCGGGTTTTGGGCACTTGGTATCTAAAAGGTTCGCCATCACTGGCATAAACTATATATGGCTTCCTGGGCTGGACAGCATTCTGTGTGCAGAACTTGACTGCTGTTTCATTTATTTCCAAATGGATCTTGTATATGATGACAGCTTTCTGCGATTATTACTGACCTTAAAAGCCATGTCCTAAATGGAAAAGGTACTGTGATAGCGGTAGTCCATGCAAAGTTTTAGATTGATATAAAAATGTAACAACTAGTCTCAACTTTTACATGCAATTCATATTGTTTCAAGTCAACTTGGTTTGGTGGAAAATATTGGAAAATTATTGTTTTCTGTTTAACTGGAACCTCAATAATAACCAAGAGAAGTAGCACTATAAGTTCAGTTTTCACAATATCTCATCCCATCTCTGTTACTCTAATAGACCTGAGTGAGATACTCAGCCCTGGGTCAGCTCCAACAATTTCACTTACTGGCTTCTAGCCTTCTTCAAGGTTTGACTCCTAGCAGAGGCCTAGAAAGGAGGAGAGAGAAAGAGAGAAAGAAAGGAAACACGTGCACAGGAACACATGCACCATTCAGTTGAAACTGCATGCTCATGCACTTTTGTAAAAGACATTGTGTTGAGGCTGTTGCAGAAATTATTGAAAAGAATCCATAATCTGTAGTGTAAGGTACAGCCTCGCTTTTTAAAGGGTATGGGTGGTCCTAATTTACTGACTGCCTTGTTAAACAGCCATTTCAAGTTACAGTGGTTGGGGGGGAAAACCTGCTTGTGACCACTCCTTCCATTTACAGCCACTACTACATCCTGCAGTCATGTGATCGCCATTTGGATCCTTTGCAACCCTTATTTACAACAATCACAGCATCCTGTCATCACATAATTGTCATTTGTAAGCTTCACAACTGGGTTCCAACAAGCAGATTTAAGGGAGAACACAGAAGTGGAATCACAAGTCATTAAGTGAGATGTGATGTCTCACTTAATGACCACGGTGATTTGCTTAATGATGGAAGTGAGAGCGAGATTAAGTCACAAGATTATTTTGCTTAAGAGACCAGGACACTCAGTAACAAGTTTTTAGTCCCAACTGCTGTTATAAGCAAGGCCTGTTATACTTCCTACTCAATTACATTACTAATCCAGAATCCATTTTAATTCTTGCTAGAAACAGATGAAGAGGGAAGGGAAGGGAATAGTTTATAGAAACTATGTGTGAGAGACGAGTGCAAGGTGAAGAACTCATCTCAAAATGTCTTAAATATATTGCCAAATTCTGTACAATTTGGGCATAATGCTTCTAATAATTAGCTGATTTCACTTTCAGCTGAAATTGAACTAGATCAGGGGTGTCAAATTCGCAACGTCACGTGACATGTCGCGATGTATCGCAACTTTTTTGCCATTGCCATTGCTATGATGCATCCAGCCCACAGGCCGGCAGTTTGACACCCCTGAACTAGATGAATTCTGTATTAATAAAGGAAAACATCTGTAGCTCATGGTTGAAATGAGACAACTTTGGGGGGGGGGGTTGGCAGACGTTTAATTCACCACTGATGATATTACCTAGTGTGGGCAATGAAACATCTGCAAGAAAACAACCAAGCTCAGAATATTTTTGAATAGCAGCTTAATAAGGCTAATATACTGGCAGTCACCCGGAAAATGAAAACTATTGAAAATAAACATCAGAGGAAATTCCAAATAGATTTGATGTTGTGATAGCAGCCACTAGCACTGCATCATTCAGAGACTTCAATCAATTATATATGGGGCTTCCCTATAGAGGATATTTTATGTGAATGTGCAGAAGAACAATCCATTTCACATATCTACAATGCATATGATATCCTTCAACATGTACAGAAGAAAATCTCATGCTGGTGAAAGAAAATGCTGTTGATGTAGCCCAATATTGGGTGAATGTCACTAAGTTTTAATCCAATTTATTTTATATACTACTGATATATTTCTATGACCTATTTAATACATTTTACATGCTCAGTGTTGAACATTGTATGTCTACAATTTGAAAGTGCTTCTGACATGAATAAAGAATCATTATCTTAACTCTTTTAATTGACCAAATACTCCCTCTGCTGGATGGTTTCTTGTAAATTCTTTTGAAACACTCCAGGTTTACTACAGTTGTGCAGCACTCCAGGTTGAAAGACAAGAAGATGCTTTACAGTGCATGAGACAGTAGCATAGCATCTATCCACAACTGTGTCCTTTATCAAGATTGCACAGCTGCCCTGTATAGTTGTAGCAAAAAGACATACTCGTTTTAAGACGTTGCAGGTAAGTGCTATGTATGCACCCCTGTATATTCCAAAGTACCTTTCTATAATGTTCATCAAGATACTCTTCCTGTATTTTTTCCAACTGATTATTGCATACTATTATTTTGACATCCCAAGCTCATTTTTTGCCTTTGTTGTCTTTTATGTCACATTTTTTAGAATATAAACCTGCAGGCAAGGGCTCCCCGCTCACACACACACCCCGTGGTTAAATTCCTCATAACGCCTCTGTGGCTGAAGAGAGGAGTAACTTCTATTAATGTACAAAAAGCAACTTTATAACCCCCCCCCCATCTACTTTTTGAACCTAGCAAATCATCTAGAAGAGCTCAAATTGAAAATCTACTGACACAATAGCAAAGAAGGCCCTAAGAAACTAAAACATTTGTTGGTCACAGTAGCAATGGATTTATATCCTGTCTTTCCTTCGGGAGCTGGACACGCATCCCACTCATTCCTTACATGGTGAGAGAGGTAGGATTGTACAAGAGCAAAAGATTGATTTGTTGAACTGCTGTGGCTGAGGAAGGTCTTGCATCTAGATCTCCTTGTCCTAATCTGAGTCAACATCTTAACCACTACACCACACCGGATCTCTCAGATGGCCACTATTCGGCTAGATACTATTAAGTGGAGTGATACAAATTGGTAAAAGCAGAAACAGAAGATAACATTTGTCTATGCAGGACTTTAATATCAATGTAACCTCAGCCTTCAAATGTTCTTGATATAAAGTAGGTGCTCAAACCAATACCTCCTTACTAAATGACAAATGCCCTTCATTAGGGCAGCACGTTGCATATTCCACTGTCACAAGAAAGTAATACCTAAAGATCATAATGAGGTCAAGTCCAACTTTATTCAACTCTTGGCTACCCAAAGCAAGGTCATTTTTCAAAACTGAATTTCTGGAATTCAAATAGCTTATACAAATCACTCCTATAGAAGAACCAGATGAGAGATAAGTCTCAGATTATATTTTAACCAACTACCATGCTATAATTCAACATCTGGACTTAAATGCTACTTTGGGATGCATGTGCATTAAAGATGGTTTCCTTATATTGAACAAAGAAAAATGTACTAATGTGTGTACATTGCTGCTTGAGAGTGCAACAGTATTTTTCACCTCTGTTTAAAACATTGTTACAAAAGCGTCTTTCACACTGTGCTAACAATTTTAACTAAGTGGTCGTAGTTTCAGAAAGTAATTTGGGTTGCAGAGCTGAAATAATGCTACATATATGTGAAAAAGTTCATTTCTTAAAATTACTTCTTCTATTCTATCTTCAAATTAATTCCAATCTTAAAGGTTCACCTGACATTCTATTGGTGATAGAATGATAACATGGTGACGGTGATAACATTCAACAGGTTTATTAATAATCTGCGGAATGTATTCAGTATTTATTAATTATATAATATAATAGCTCATATTAAAATATTCCCATCCACCATGAATAAAATTGTCTAATGCTCATTTAGTTTAGCAAATAATGTCTCTGTTTTTGGGACAAGAAGACTGGTGATAACATTTGCTATTATCCTTTTCTAATTGTTTCCATTATGTTAGTATTTTAACCATTCCAGATCATAACAAAATTATGGAACATGAGGAATATTAAAAATGTAGTCTCAAAAGCAATTAACCTGGAGTAGTATTTATGATGAGAAAAATATTTTTCAAAGAGCTGCTTTGAATTAAATAAGGAAAGTCAGCAGAAATTTCTAATAAATGGGTTTGACAATGCTAGATTATGGTAACCAGATTTACTAACATGATACACATTTCTGTATGGTATGAATAAGTAACTAGATATTTCCAGCTCTCCAAACAGTAATAATTTCTACTGAAATTAAAGTATTTGTTAACTGACTAAGACATTTCTGTGTTTATTTTGCAGCAGACTCAGCTGGTCCACATAAAATAGCTTTTATATTTATTGTGATATTTGTGCTATGGGCACAAATTTTAATTCAGTGATTAAAATCTGCACTTGCTTGAAAGTTTAAAAAAGTCAACATTTTTATGAGAGTTTGAAATAAACTGCATGCAAGAAACATGCAGTCATACATGCAACCAGAGTCCTAATTGTTGTGATGCTTCACTGTAACCCACAACAATTTTCTTTTCAAATGTTGAGTTCTCTGTTTTAAGAAATCAATCTTAAAATTTAGCCTGGATTACAAAATAAATAATATTCTTAATATCCTTCCATCACAAAAATCAGTGGGTGCAGCCTCTCCCATTACATTAGCCATACAGTAACTGTGGTCATGCAGTTTTAATCTCTCATTATTTTCTATGTTTATTTTTAAAGATCAGCTCATTCTCTTGTCTGTTAAATGTTTATGTTGGAAACATTTCATAACATTTTAAGTTCCTCTTACCATTAAATATTCAAAACCAACATCATGATTTCCTTCTTTAAAAAAGAGCAAAGCTCTTTCTGATAGATAGTTCAGGAAGCAATCAAAGTTTCGCTGCTAATGCAAAGTTGCATCAAAAATGTAAGAATTTCTGCTCCATCTCTTAATGGAAGGGGGCGAAGAGGATGTAAACCTTTGGAGAGATACAATAATAATCACAACACCTCTGTGTCATGGAACAAATATGGTGCAAAACTATCTTTCTCTTATTTCCATATACAAGAGCTGATTCATTTTATTTAGTCAGAATGAAGCTGTTTTGATGAAAGTATCATCCAAATTCCTTGCCTTGAACATGTGGCTCAAGACCCTAGTTATGTAGTATGACGAGCAGACAATCCTTAGAGCTGTGCCATACGCTTGCAGCAACTGAGTTGACTAATCCCATTTAACATACCCACAATACAATTTTTTTGGGGGGTGGGGCAAATAATTGTATGTAACTAAACCCTCCCTGCCTGCAAGTATTCCTCTGTACTAGCTCATATCAATGTCTGCCATTTTTTATTCCAAACATCTTAAGTGGTGAACACCGGTTCAGTTTTCAGGAACTGCCTGTAGGGAGAAAACATATATTTATTCTACACTCTACATATGAACATAGTGATATGTATTTTGCAGAAATGAAAGATCTGATACTGGTTCCACTTATCCTTAAAAAGCAAGTGCATGTTAGGCTGTCTAATAAAGACAGAAACTTTATTAAAAATTGCAATTAAAAATATAAAAACTAATACAACTAAAAAAAATAGCACAGAAAAGAAAAAAGAAAAATATAGTAAAGAAAAAGAAAATATATAAACAAATGATCTCCCCTGCATCATAAGTATAAACAATTTTAATAATTTATCATCTTATCAACTTCTCTTAAATATAATAATCTTCTTCCCATATTCCATCTCTTATCTATAAACAATTTTTTAAAGCCGCCTTGTTCAGTCGTGATCAGCAAAAGTCCATTTAGGGTCACCAGAGATAACAAATTATTTTAACTGTGATCGAATAAACCAATGACAAAAATAATACACAGCTAACACTATCTCTGCATCCTAAATACATAGGCATAAATTGGTCAATGTATAAAGCTGCTGCAGAATGTAGGTTACTTTGATGCAGTCATTTCCGTCTTTTAGTCAGATGTAAAACTATGTACAGAAATCACAGTAGAGTTTGAAGGGGCCAAATTATATAAGCTATAGAGAGAGCAACCCTGATATCTTTTTTCTCTGACAACCCCAAATTATTGTAATGCCCTCTTCTGTCTCTTAATCTAGAAAAAGAAAATTTGGGCTATAGAAAATACTGTCAAGTTAGTGCCAAATCCCATTATATTGCTTAGAAATGGACATTTGCAATGGTTGACTTCATGAGAGATAAACCGAAGATATTCATTATTAATATATTGCCATGCCATAGAAATAAAACAGACCTAGAGAAAAAAATGGGAAGAACTGTAAACCAATGACATCAGCAAAACCATAGCAAGATTCTGAAGGCCCTTCTTCAGTTTTCTTCCATCCACCCTAATTACTCATTCAATTCTATAACTGTCACAGAAATCAACTATGTCTAATATGTGGCATATAGCATTCAAGCTAAATTTTAAATGCCTTAATCAATAAGTGCATTATTTGGAAGAACTGCTGGGGACCTGACAGAAGCACAGAACCCTACTAATTAAAGCAGCCAACTCTTTATTTCAGACTTTGACATGAGCCTGAATAGACATGTTTGCTTTAATTAGTAGCGCTATCCCAGTGGTGGCGAACCTATGGCACTAGTGCCAGAGGCGGCACTCGGAGCCCTCTCTGTGGGCATGCACGCTGTCGCCCCAGCCCCACCTCCCCCCATAGCCCCCTCACCAGCAGCCCCCCTGGAGGAGAATCACCCCCGGGTGCGGCCCGTGCGGAGCTGCACAGCCAAGCACATGGCAGCTGGGCAGCAGATGATGCTGCGGGGTGCGGGTGGAGGGCGTGGCCACCATGGCGCTGCAGGGCCGCCTGGGCGATCTGCGGCGTGCTGTGGATGGCCCTGAGGGTGGGCGGGGTGAGGGCGGAGCAGGGTGGGAGCGGGCCAGTTTTTTGGCACTCGGTCTCTAAAAGGTTCGCCATCACTACGCTATCCAATAGCTCTGATGATCAACGAGGAATTCCACACATAATAAAAGAAACAATATATTTTGCTACAGTTTCAGGCTGTCCATCATTTATTCCTAACTCAGTACTTTGTAGAATTTCCTAAAGTGCACATTTGATCATTAAGCTGAGCAAGAGGCAGTGAAGTGAGAGGTAGGTCTTCCATAATGGTAGTCCTCCTACTTTAGGCAAAGAGGCTTTGAGAAACCTATAGCCTATATAGAGAGCAATGCTTATCAGTGTTAATAACTTTAGGATGTGTGGATCTCAGTTCCCAAAATTCTCACAATAGCAGGGTTGAGAAACACTACTCTAGAGGGAAGGACAATAAAGAGAATACAAAGTGGAGGATTTCAAGACCATCTTCCAGATAATTTGGAAATGAGAACTTGCCCAAATTTGCCCTCATACACTTGCTGCTTTTCTATTGATATAGTCCTACCATTTCTTATTCAACATTGCTTGGAAACATAGGTATTACTTGATGGAAAACTAGCATCATCAGAACCAATTGCCCATCTATGATAATACATGCTCCATCCAGAATTTCATGGGAACAATAAAACAATATATACTCTTGCTAGACAATGGCTGATGCACTTTCAGTTTATAACAATTTGGCTATAAAATAAAGTAGAGCAAGATCAGTTCTTAAGCATAATTAATCAAATTTGTATAGTCGCCCATCTCATCAGAAGCGATTCTTGACAGTGCACAACTATGTATTAAAAACACAAGATAAAAAACCCACAGATGTGAAAAAAACTATATTAAGAAATAAATAGTATAAAAAACAAATATACAAACCCCTAGGCAGAGAGAGAATAAAAATGGCCATCTTAACAACGGAGCCATCCAAGCATATCTCAGGCTCCCTGGGAGCCCTAGGCCTCATAATATAACCAAATCTTGAGGGCCTTCAGGAATGTTAAAAAGGATGAAGCTAATTAATTTTGAGGGAAGAATGTTCCATAAGGGAGGGACCATGGCAGAGTAGGCATGTCTCCTGGGACTTACATGTGTAGTTTCATTACAGAAGGGATCTGCAGCATGCATCTTTTGCCAGATGATGGGACAGGTAGAGGTAATTTTGGAGACAAGGCCCCTCAAGCAACCCAGCCCCATACCATGAGTGGTTTTCAGGCTCAAAACCAGCACCTTGAACTGGACCCAGAAATAATCTGGCAACCAATGCAGCTCATGGAACAGAGATATAACATGTGATCTTCTAGAGGTAAATATAACTGCCTGTGGCATTGCATTTTGTCCCAGCTGAAGCTTCCAGATACTCTTCATGGGCAGCCCCATGTAGAACACATTACAGCAAGAGGTGATTAAGGCATGAGTGACTCAGCAGAGAATTGATCAAACACTTAAAAGTGGCAGTGGAAAATCTGTACTGCCAGACTTGCAAGATTGATGTCAGCACTCCCTGGTAAATCAGACAGGAAACACAATTAGATGAGCTAATTCTATTTTATTGAAAGGCTATACTAACAGCATCCTGCAAGTCTAAAGGTGTATCTTTCCCACTGCCACCTAAGCAACTGATCAAGTAGGGTGGGTTCTTCCTAAGTTTCCATCTCTGACCATTAAGCCACTGGGGCTCCTCCCTCTCTTGTTTGGTTGTTTCTTAGGCAGTATCTCTTCATCCCCCAGGGCCATTCCATAGATTCAAGGAACAGGAACATGAAACTGGAATAAGGCAATGGATTTATAAACTCCCAAGTGCAGCTTGCTCCCTATCTGCCACCATATATAATGGGTATAGGGAGAGATGGTCTTCCCCATCCCCAAAGGCAAGATCACCCCCCCCCCCATCCAGGCTCCCCAGCTCCAAAGGCAATGAATCTCCTATTGTCCTCTATTCCATTCATCCCACGGATTAAAAACCAGGCACCCTGAGGCACTCTCAGCACCATCAGGATTTTTTTTTAAGAAAGAAAAAAAAATGACAGAAACAGAAAAAAATAAAGATAGATGGATCTGAGAAAAAATAAGCCACACATCTGAAAATTTGCTAGCTTTAAACAATTCTTTTCTCCCTTTTTTCTTCAGTATTTCCTAGGTCAGGTCCAACATACTTATATAAACTTTTAAAAAAAAACCAAGTAATTTGTAGGCCCGGTAAAATTTTAGCTCACCAAATTCTCCTCTGTCTTCAGAGTTAAACTGAGGTTACTAAAGCCAACCTTACTCCTCCCACTCAAATTCATCTGTCCACATTAGATGCTGAGGGCAAGAGTTTTAGGTGGGATTGTAAAAGAGGACCTTTCTCATAGATGCAGCCTTGGGGCTGGAAACAACTCACCTGCAATCAGGACAAAGGCTAAAGTGGCAAGTGTCAGGTATGAGCCACTGCTAATCATGTTGATGAGCAGCTTGAACAAAGGGTAGAGTAGCAACAAGGCCCAGAAAAGCCAATTCAAGAGAGGCCATGACCGCCGAGGTAGCACTGTGGGGGTCCCTGGATAGCTTCCTGTCCTGTAGTATTCTTCTTGGAAGGTATCCTAGTTGGAACAATAAGGGGAAGAGCTGGTTATCTCTTAAATTCATTGCCGCAAGCAGGAAGTGGGATTTCTCTCCCTATTTCTGGTGTTTCTGTTCCTCTAGGGAGGTACCACAGAAGAAATAAACCTGATGCTGTTGAACACATTATTCCTCCACCCATCAAATTGCCATTTCTTCATTTGCAAAATTTACAGATTTAATCAGCTCTTTAAGAAAATTAAGCAACCACTTTCTGATTTCAGGAATGGGAAATATGTAACAGCTGAACAGCGAGACCAGGGGTGGGCAATTAATTTTTCCAAGGGGTTACATGGGACTGTTATGGAGTGCCATCTCAAGTCTTAATCATCCCAAGAATTGTTAAATAATAAACCCACCTTTTCTTCATAGAGTTTGTAAAGCCAATCAGAACACTCCTGGTCGCCTTCGGGAACCTCCTCTAATGGAATCCGTCTAGAAATATCGAAGAAGAGAGCACAGGGTGAAGAGAACAACTAAAAACAAACCGTACACCCTGCTTACTTTTATTTATGGTGGAACATAAGCAACAAGATTTTTCTCCAAAGCACCCGAAGGCAAGACAAGAAACAACGGATGGAAACTAACCAAAGAGAGAAGCAACCTGGAACTGAGGAGAAATTTCCTGACAGTTAGAATAATTAACCAGTGGAACAACCTGCCTCCAGAAGTTGTGAATGCTCCCACACTGGAAGTTTATAAGAAGAGACTGGACAGCCATTGTGTGAAATGGTATAGGGCAGGGGTGTCAAACTCGCAATGTCACGTGACGTGTCGCGACGTACCTCGACTTTTTTTTCATTGCCGGCAATGGGGTAGGCGCGGTTTCGGCATGATGCATCTGGATTTTTGTATCTTCGCTTTCATGGCATTAGTTTGTAGTGCTTGTTCTTGAACAACCAGTATTAAGCCTTCCGTTTCTTTCTTGATGGCTTAATACTGGCTGCTCAAGAACAAGCACTACAAACTAATGCCGTGAAAGCGAAGATACAAAAATCTACTGACAATCCAAATTGCCGACTTTGCAATGACAAAGTTGAAACTGTTTCACATCTAATCTGTGAGTGCAGCAAAATCGAGCAAACTGATTATAAAGCTAGACATGACCGAGTTGCTAAATTAATCCACTGGGCATTGTGTAAAAAATACAACTTGCCTGTGTCCGAAAAGTCGTGGGAACATAGGGTGAAAAAAGTTGTTGAGAATTATTATTATTATTATTGTTGTTGTTGTGGGAAAAATAGAAGTTATTAGAGTTTCAATATAAAGCTTTTTTCCCCCCTTCCATTCAATCATGTCCAATTCTTGGAGAATGCCTGGTTTCCTTGGCAAGGATTTTCAGAAGTGGCTTGCCATTGCCTTTTTTCTAGGCCTGAGAGGACTAGAACTCCCAGTCTCCCAGTTTCTAGCTTTATGCCTTCATCACTACACCAAACTGGCTCTCCTAAGTTAAAGATATAATAATAAGCTCTATTCATTTAAAACATGTAGAGCTCAATTCAAAATGCCTTAGACTAGAGGCATTTTCATCACAGCTCCTTTTGGGTTACTATTACACTTTAAACATGTTAAGAAAGGGGAAAGGTACTTGCCTTACATGTAAATCTGCATGGTATTTCTTCCCGTGTAAAATTCCCAGCAGAGTTGGATTTTCGTTATTTCTGAAGTTCAGTGTAGAATCATATACAGCTGAAACTGTACAATAGGACACATTAAAGCAGGGTGATGGCTGTCAGAGGTTTCAAAACACATCATGAACTTGTGAACATGATATAAGCTCAGTTTATCAAAATGAGGAGCTTTGGCAGTTAAGAGGAAAAATAAAAATAATAATAATAAATACAAACAAGGCTAAAAAAGGCTGTTAAAGCATGGCCATATTTTGTTGTGTTCCAAGAAGATACAGCAGAAGTTCAAAGTCTAATCCGGCCATAAAAAGAGGCAACTTTATTTTTTTGAATAGACTGGTTCAGATGTCAACCCAACCATCCCTGGTGCACATTATGGGAGTCTATTTCAGCTGAAGAAGGTTTTCAAACTGAGCTTTTGAATTCTAGTGGGTCCCAAACTTGCTAACCACAGCTTATTGAATGAACAAAGCAGAAAATTGTTAATTGTTAAGAGGCACTGACATAGCTTGTTTTCTCCTGCTGCAAAGGAGGGAATTAAGAACTTGGGAGCTATATGTGGCTACATCTCACACCTCAGTTAATCAAGATACGTCTACCTAAACATGATTAGTGAGACTTGAAGAAAGACTTAAAGGAAGAGAACATTGTTTAGATATCATCATCCACCAACAGGACTATTTTTCAGAACATGGCAATCAAAGAGTTGATGTCAGCTTGCTTCATTCCCAGATGCCAGTTTAACTAAAACATACATCTGATTACAAACATTTAAAATGGTGTCTTAGATGTGTTGGGTATGTCATTCCTTACCTACATTTCTCAAACACTGAGCGGTGATTGCAAATCCTTTGGTTCGCGGGAGGAGGTGATATTTGAGCTTTGGCAAGCCTTTAGCTTCAGCCACTTGCATGCTGATTTCATGTTTTTGCTCGGTAAACCTTGTGCCTTCACAGTGAATCAAAAACTGAAGAGAAGAAGAAGAAAAGGAAACTGAAGAGATATATTAGGGGGGGGGGGTGCGAAAGGAAGAAATACATTTCTTTATGGAATACTGCATGCCAATGGATGGGGCACAGAGGAAAACAAAAGATCACTTCTATACATTAATCTATACATTAATCGCAGCACTGTGATAAATCTCAAATACACATCTTTTTCTTCAGACCTAAATATAATGACCCAGAATTCAGGAAGAGCAATCTGCAAGGTCCTTCATGTTTTACTACAGATTATAGCTGATAAGGCCTTTTTTGCAAGAACAATTAACATGCAGTTTTAGCATCACAATGTTCTTTTTTTTGAGTACCAGTAGCTGCTTTCTCTCTTGTCCAAAGAACACAGCCATTTCCTGTTTGAACTATTTTAAAAACACAAAGACTATATTGCTATGAGCACTATTTTGAGCACAAGTAGTTGGAACAGGGTAAAGTTATGCATTAAGGAGCATTTCACCATAAGCGTTTATCAATTCTTATTTAGACTCTCCTATCTGATTCAGCAGCAATCACAGAACGCAGCACCGTATCAGAAATAGCAGACATGTTCCCTGAAAGATGGTTTAAAGCAATATTGGTTGCATTCTGAAGGTCAAGCTACATATTACATTTGGAGGGGAAGTAAGAGTCGCCTTATCGGTGAGCTGGGCACCATATAAATGTATCAGTACATAAATAAAAATGGGGTCTGCTTGTTATTCAACCTTCATTGGATGCCAATACAGCAAGGGCTGAATTAGATGCATAAAATGTGTAGAGCAAAAATGGGCAAATAATTTTCCCAAGGGATCACATTATAAACTGGGACTGTTGTGGAGGGCTGAACCAAAAGGGCTGTGAAGGGGTGTAGATATGCAAGGGATGTAGCTATATAGCAGTCGTCTTCAAAATAAAAGCAATTCATGAGGGCTGGACAGGGACAGCCACAGGGCTGGATGTGGCCTGGGGGCCATATAATGCCCAGGTCTGGTGTACAGGGTTTCTTTTTTAAAGCAGCAAATGGCATCAACTGGGGGAGGGGGAGGTAGGGAGGAAAGAGAATGGAAAATATTTTTTTTAAAATAATTTACTTGATGAAGGAAAACGTGGCAGCTATCATAGAAAATGAAACTCTATTCTCTAAAGCACACAAGTTCCTAGGTAGACTCGAACAGATCCTCAATGGATCTTTTAATGTGTAAAAGCCAAATGCAGGTTTTTTAATGTGTAAAAGCCAAATGCAGGTCTAATAGCAAATGCAGGTTTAATAGCATCCAGTCCATATTGCACTCTAGATTAGACCAGCAGTCAATCTTTTCAAAACTGGATCCGTTTTAAGATGCAAATTCTGACAAATGGCTGCACTTATCAGTATAGCTATTTACTATAATGACTGCAAAACCCAGCAGCCTGTGTTTGGTGGATGGGTTCTTGGATACTCAGAAAAGGTTAGGACAGATAAGTCAAATAGTCCTATCAGTATTCTATACTGTCCAATACAGCAAATGTCCCAACACTGATTTTTCTCTAATGATCAGAGGTAATCTGCAATCAGAATAGAGCTGGAAGAGACCTTGGAGGTCTTCTAGTCCAACCCCCTGCTCAAGCAGGAGATCCTATACCCTTTCAGATAGGTGGCTGTCCAGTCTTTTCTTACGGTAAAAACCTCCAGTGATGAAGCACCTACAACTTCTGAAGGCAAACTGTTCCACTGGGTAATTGTTCTCACTGTTTCTCCTTAGTTCTAGGTTGCTTCTCTCCTTGATTAATTTCCATCCATTGTTTCTTGTCCTGCCTTTAGGTACTTTGGGGGAAAAGTTGACCCCCTCTTCTTTGTGGCATTCCCTCCAATACTGGACTACTGCTATCATGTCACTCCTAGTCCTTTTAAAATATATATGCATGCATTTAGACTCACTTTTTAATTGTTCTTATATAGGTAGTCCTTGACCTATGACCATAATTGAGCCCAAAGTTTATATTGCTAAATGAGAAATTTGTTAAGTGAGCTTTTTGGTCCATTTTATGATTTTTCTTGCCACATTTGTTAAGTGAATCTCTGCAGTTGTTAAATTAGTAATACTGTTGTTAAGTGAATCTGGATTTCCCATTGAAAAAGGGGGGAAAGGTTTGTCAAAAGGTCAGAAAAGGTGATCCCGTGACACAGCAACCGTTATAAATATGAACTGGTCATCAAGTATCTGAATGTAAATTACATGACCATGGGAATGCTGCCATGGTCATAAGTGTGAAAAATGGTCATAAGTCACTTTTTCCAGTGACATTGTAACTTTGGGTTTTTTTTTTAATAAATATTTTATTAATGTTCTATTTATACAATCAAGTACTTAATAGACAACGTGTTGTCTGGGTCCATTAATAATTCAGTGGTATATATTAACTTCTTCAATCTAGATCCAATATTGCACCATCAAATGTTTCCTCTCTTCTTCCGGTAGTACCTGTTTTCCCACACTAGGCAAATACAATTCTTATTGTTATTAGTAAATATACAATTGAATATCAACATCTTTGTTACATTTTTCTCATAATATCAATAATATCAGTTTTAGATTACTTTTCTAACCAAAACATATCTTAATTGCATTTGCTCTTAATATCCATATGTTCAATCAGTATCCTGTTTTTGCTTTTTTTTTAAAAAAAAATTAATTTCCCATCAGTGTTCAAAAGTGACATTGTAACCTTGAAGGGCCACTAAAATGAACTGTTGTAAGTCGAGGACTACCTGCATTTGTATAGTAGCATTGGCCGACTGGACAGGGAAACATTTACCTTTACCTTTTATGGCCATTTTATCATCCATTTTAAATCAAATTGTAATTCCAGCCAAACATCTGAAGAGTAGGCAATACAGGTAGTCTTCCACTTAAAACAGCTCATTTAGTGACTGTTCAAAGTTACAATGACACTGAAAAAAGTGACTTATAACCATTTTTCACACTTGCAGGATTCCATGGTCACGTGATCAGATGCTTGGTAAACGACTCATATTTATGACAGTTGCGGTATCCCGGGGTCATAAGATCATCTTTTGAGACTTTCTGAGGAGCAAAGTCAAGGGGGAAGCCAGATTCACTTAACAGCTGTGTTACTAACTTAACAACTGCGGTGTTTCACTTAGCAACTATGGCAAACAACATCGTAAAACGGAGCAAAACTCCATTTTAACCACTGTCTCGTTTAGCAACAGAAATTTTGGGCTCAATTGTGGTCGTAAGTAGAAGACTACCAGTAAGTGGTTTTCAAGCAACTATCTAAATGTCTACTCCAGTCATGGGAGAAAGAAAACCCCTTTCACCTAACAAATAGTATAAGAATGCAACCATATAAACTTTTGCAAAATACACAAGCTGCCCTGAATTGAACAGGTTTTTGAATAGATATGTCGAGTCATGCACAATAAAACCTACACGGGTCAATTTCATTTTGAAAGAGCAGTACTGAAATAACATAAAACCAATCTTCCAGAAAGTCAATAGAAATAAATCCATGAGCCCAAAATAGAAATAAATTGTGAACCCCATGACAAAATGGATCTAGATGTATTGTTTTGAATGATTTGCAGGTTTTTGCCTCCCCCCCCCATATGCCTATGAGTTCCTAATAGTCAGACCCAATTTACTCCCTTCTCATTTTTCAGTGAATGAATAAGTAATTTTCCCACTTATGATTCCACCTGCACTCTCCCTTAATGGAAAAATGAAACTGAAATGACCATCTTATCTCCCCTTTTTGATTTGTAACACCAAATCTGTATTCAGATTCAGTTTAAGAGAGTATTTTAGCCTCACACCTGCCAGGCCTTCTAAAAATGCAATTGGGATGAGGGTGCTACTTGACAGTAATGTTTCATACCCAGAAGTATTCAGGATAATCTCGGAGATTAAGCAAGCTACGCATGACAGTTTTCCGATCCTCCTCCCATTTTCGCTTGCAGAACACCATCTCTAGGAAGTACCACATCCAGCCGATGATCGGCATGTAGGAAAGTTCTTTCTTGGCAAGGACTTTGGAACTCTATAAAACAAACAGAAAAGAGGCTGAGACAGAGATCCAAATTATTTGGATAGATATTGGTACAATATGGCAAGAAGATGGAAGCGCTGCCACTTAATGAAGTACAATTGGCTCCCAATGGCCTTGGAAAGAAACATATAAGTATATATGCTACTTTAGAGCATATAAGTACATATGCTGCTTATAAGGAGCATAGTAGCATATGCCCTTTTCAGGACAGCAAAATCTACTGGGTGATCAATGAAAATTCCAGATCCTGAGTTATTTCTTTACATGGTGACCAGACTGAAAAGTTTTCCCTGCTTGTCTGGTGTTGGGGGTATCATAAAGAAAACTAGAATCAAATCAGGAGGAGCACGGAATAAAAAGCATTAACATATACTCAGTAATGTTTATTTCTTCTGTCTTTTCATCAGCTTTTAAGAATGAGCTGCAAACAATTTAACAACAGATAATCAACCAATTTAAGACCCCCACTGTTTTAGTACATGTTCTAGCACAAATGTGCTTTATCACCTTCTGAATTTTCATGTTTCATTGCATAGTTACTATTCCATTTATGAAATCAATATTCCAGAATTTAATTATTGCTACTCAAAGCAAATTTACTCTCAATTCAACTTTTACATAGTCTGTTTCCTAAGGCAAATACTGTCCCTTCATGAAGAAGTAAGGGGGAAACTATTTTATTTCATATAAATATTTTATAAACATATAAAATATAAACATATCACGTTATATACATTATGAATTAAAAAAGCTTAACTTGAACATAATGAACATAATTATCTCCAAATAAAAGGATTGAAACTTTTAAAAAAAGAGATTGACTTGAGCTTCAGTAGGGTCAAGACTACGTTTGAAAAAAAATTGTACTAGATAACCGTGTGCAAAATTTGAAAACTTCTCTGCATCAACACCATCACTAAAGGTAATCAGCTTTCCTGATTGATGTTAAAAACAAGTTTAAGGTAGGCTGAAGTTATCAGGACAATTAGGCATTATCCTTGCAGCAGCTTGCATCATGCTGATTTAAGATCTTTTATTCAGCAGCAGAATACCATGTCAACATTGTACCAACTGCTGTTCAGTAGAAAAACAGTGTCTTTATTGTAGCACTCAAATTGCCATTCAAAGTACTCTTTGTTCTATTTTCATTCTGGATATTTGGTTTCTACTTCGTTATTAGAAAGCTTTACTGATCTGTCAAATGGAAATCAAAACTAAGAACAAACACAATTTTTCAGCTAGGCAAAAATAAGCACTTTCTTACCTAATGATAGTGATCAACTTAATTGTATTATGTCAACCTTTGTAATGCATTTTAACCTTATACCTTGCAGAAATACTCTTAATATAGCCTAACAAAATGTTTTGCCAAGTGTCAGGGCAGTGATCAGTGCCCAAGCAATTGGTTCTGTTGGATCCAGAGAATATAAGCACTCTACTAAATGAAGAGATTTTAAGCTTTATTATTAACCCAAGCAAACATTTAAAAGCATAACATAAAAGAATACATGCCAAGCAAGATGATACCCAACAATACCCTAACAATACTTAAACAACAATACTAGAGTTTTTATAAAAAACTGGCACCATGACTTCATGACCCTGCGTCTTGGTTCATGGTTATAGGACTGCGAGATCTGACCTTGACCGGATAGCACATTCAAAAGTCTGAGACTTTCACAGATAAGGGAAACTTTACTGCTATGTGAAGGTTTCCCCCCCTTCTTCTTTACTCAGCAAATAAGAATAAAACAAACCAGCATGTTAGATCAGAATTAGCTCCAAACTTCTAAACTTTTCTTAATATGAAGAAGGAATCAAAATATGTCACTAAACTCCTTGAAATATCAATGGTCTTCCTGACTGCCACTATGCAATATCAATTGTTTGATTCAACGTTTTGAATCACAAGAATCAGTCAAATATAAAGGATGAAACCCATTCTGCAAAACACATAATGCAACATGAGAAAAATGATCACGCTACACAATTCAATATTCAATATATAGAACGTCATTTTGGGCCACTTGTTATAGGGTACACTGAGTTATTTCCTGCTTGGAGTACAAAATGCAAGTACAAGAGAGAAATGCACATCTGCCTTTCTTGGAAAAGGAGCCGATAATTGGAAAGTAAATTAAACTAAATGTAAACACAGAGATCTAGACAGATGATGCATGCACTCATGATTTAAAATCATCATAAACAGGAGAGAATCTTACACCTCACATATTTTCCTTAACTCTGATCACATTAATTCAAGCAGATCTGTTTGTCAAAATTGAGACAAAGCTCCAGAGAATATATATAATTGTATTTACATAGCAGAATAAACCTGCTTCAAATTACCCCTAACTATTAGTATACTGAAGGAGTCCAGTGATGAAAAAGAAAAGGAATCTAAATTCTGCCTCTTGAAAAGCAAATCAGAGACACAAGTTGTGGGTGCTTATTTCAAAATTAATGAAATGCCACAGGAGAAGTAACAGGATTTTGTTCCTTTAGCCTTTGGCTGTATATGCATTCAAGGGCACTGAATGTCCCTGCTGATGCATCACCTGGATTCTAGTTATTGTCACAATTGGTTGTCTTGACAAGTGCCAAATCTGCCCAACTTCCCTGAAAGCAACACATACGGGTTTTGACACTATCTCTGATGTTATGAATGCTGGTACCCTTTAATACTTCACTGACAGTTCAAAGCAGTCCTTTTCAAAGCATTTCTTTTGTTGGGTCAACACTTTTCAAATGCTAAGGGCAACACTTCTGCTTTTATTTCTCAAGCTTAAAAAGCAGGAGAAAATTGATAAATACTTTATCACCGGTTATACAACAAAAGGAGTTATTTTGCATTATTATTCTGTCCTTCAATGTGCTAGTATTTCAGGATGGTTCAAAGCTGCAAATTAAAACTGAACAACAAATTCAGGTTGAAACAAAATATTAAGAATACGAGAAGGAAAAAGAGGAGAATAAGCACAAAATCCTGATTTATAATTCAGGGTATTTTCATTGGACCGTCAAGCCCAGTCCTCTGCCTAGTGTGTGAATTCAAGTTAAAGCAAATTAAAGATGTTTGTCTGTCCTCTGCCTGGACATGTTTGATGAAAGGGAGGTGACCATCTCTCTGGATAAGTGGTTTCACTTGTGAACTGTTTTTACTTTTAAGGAATGTTTTTTCTAATATTCAATCAGAATCTGTGACTTTGGAATTTATGCCCATTATTCCCTTATCTGTGTTCTGCAATGAGCAAGAACCAATTTTAACCGTAGGATATCCTTCCAAATACTTGAACTATCATTCCTTTCATTAAGATCTTTTCTCTAAGCTAAACATACCCAGCTCCCCTTCATAGGGGAGGTTTCCTTTTCACAGGTCTTTAGTTTTTAAGTATCCTAGTTGCTTTTTTGAAGTTGTTATATTTTGGTCTGAATATTTAAACTGTGACCCCCAAAATGGAAACAGTACTCAAGAGGGTCTTTGACCATTGAAGAATGTGAGTTAACAATTATTTCTCATAGTTTGGATAATTTACTTTGGTTGATGCAACCTAGAGTTTCATTGGTCTTTTTTGACTGCATAGTTGGCGCATTCTCAAGTTGCAATTGCTTGCTATTCAAGCAGATTTTTCAGAAATACAATTGCCAAGGTACGTATCTCCCATTCTACACTCCATCTTATTTTTATTTCTATTAATTCAGCCCATTTCTTTAAACTAGTGGGGATTCTTATTTTTATTTCTGTTTTCTATGGTAATAGCCAATTTTGTGTCATCTACATTTAATATTCCTTATACCTCCATCAAAATAGTAATAAGAAAGGAATAACAGCAGAGAACCAAGGAGATGAACATTGTGGCACTCCACTTAATACCTTTTCCCAATCGGATGAGGAACCACTGACGGATTATTTTTGAGCCAGCAATTTGTCCATTTAATCCTCATGTGATGTAATCTATTTTATAATCATCAATTAATCAAGACATATATTAAGGAAGTTGTCTAATTAAAATACATGCTCAATTTAGCAAGATTGTCTGTGGCTTTCTGTATCCTCCCCTATTCCAGTTTTGAAGATAGGGACATGTGCCCTCCTCTACCATTTGGCACTTCACCATTTCTCAAAAGATAATGCATATCAATATAGCTAGCCCAGCAGCAAGTTCCTCCATTATCCTAAAATGCAATTATTACTGCTTTAAGATACAGTGCAATTCCTTGTACTGTTCTGCTGCTTTTGTTCCTTTGGAGGGAAAAAAATTACGTTCTTCAATTGCTGCATTCCAGTCAAGGAAGTCATTCTGCTATTATTCCTGTATTACCTCTTCAATCAGCCTCCTCCTTCTCCTCCCATTTTTATACTCCATCTTCTTTACTTTTGAGCCTTATTTTAATTATGAGCCCATGGATTAGGAAGCCATATTTGAGCAACATTTCCATTTTGCAAAGTGTGAACAAGTCTTTATCTAAGCACTTTCCTTCGGGGTCTTTGCTTGTAGCCTCTATAGCGTAAGTCACTCTTAACTGTCTTTGGTCAAACACATATTTGTCCAAATATGTTCTTGTGAGGACAACACATTTCATGCTAACTCATCATCTTCTACATAACTGAGAATTCATGGTCCCAGATACCATGATAGGTTTTATA
This sequence comes from Azemiops feae, assembly GCA_023970755.1. Lineage (NCBI taxonomy): Eukaryota > Metazoa > Chordata > Lepidosauria > Squamata > Viperidae > Azemiops > Azemiops feae. The sequence continues at coordinate 1,048,051 of JALGBA010004174.1, read as the reverse complement.
AATTGTTCTCTCATAGTCCAGATCTGGTGGGCAGCACACATAATGAGCTGAACGAGTGGTTGGTAGGCATTTGTTTAAGATCCTAGTGGTAAACAGCCCCCCAACTACCACAGCTCTTCCTTTAGTCCTGCAGAACATAGTTGTATCTCTGCAGTATTTCTCTCTTCTAAATGCTCACAGCCTGTTTCACTGCAAGAACCTGAAAACTGTTTCTGGGATATAGCAAATACAGAGTATTAATAAAGGAGAATATTTGTAGCTGAGGGTTGACAGGAGGGGTCTTTGGTGCTCTCTAAGCTTGTTTGTTTTCTTGCAGACATTTCATTACCCAAACTAGGTTACTAGTGCTAGTAAGGAGTGCTAATGATGTTGCCTAGTTTGGGTCTGCAAGAAAACAAGCAAGCTCAGAGAGCACTAAAGAGCCCTCAAATGCAGAGTATGTTCAATATCACTTGCTTCTGTCTGGGTTTGCTCTTCGATTTGATTATCTTCTGAACAAATGTTTTTCCCACTGCAAGTCTTCTGTTAAAGAGTCTTTAATTGAAACAATAAATCACTGTCTTTTCTCACTGGAGGGTGACAATTCCCTACTCTGACATTTTCCTTCAAGGGAATGCTATAAGCTTCCCTTGGCTGCAAAACATGTCATCTTATTTTCATGCAGCCAGACAATGCCTCAAACATTGTGACCCACAACTACAGATTCCTTTCATCTTCAGTTTGCTTTTTAGGACGGCAAAAAATTATTTTTTCTTGTGCCATTAGCCAAATACAAACTCCTGACACAGAGGGAAAATTTATTATAGAGTGCACCATTGAAAATACAGTGCCTAAGAAAATCCCTACTCATATAATGAGCTGATAAATAATAAACTATATCATCATTTTCAAGTCACTCTGTAGCATGTAATAACAAATTCTTCATCTGCATTTCGTAACACTTTGCCCACATTTTCATTGGTTAAAACATCAAAGATTTGGTTGATTTGGTTGTGATTTAGCATGATATACAAATCAACCCCAAAATATAAAGCAGTTTACAAGGTACAACTTATGAGATCAGACTTCACAATAAGTCAAAAACAAACTAGATTATTAATTAACCTGATCAGCAAGATGCCTTTTATAAATTTAATGTGGGCAACTTACTCTAAATTATGCCTTTTCTTTATATTTTTCAATTCAAGTCCCAACCATTTTTGAATTATAGTAGTTATTTTTTAAAAACAATTTAAAGGCATTCACAACTGGAATTTCATGGTTGCTTCATAATCTGCTGCCTTAAATGCATAATGCAATATGAACAAAAACAGGATCATTCTTAGTTTTGATGTCCTGGTTTCCATTCTGAAAACACATTATAATTCTCCTTCCTTAAAACACACGAGAATACATTACATTTTTTTAAAAGAATGCTGAGATCCCCTTGCTATAGCAAATTAGAAATATAATAGAAGTGGAAAGATAGATAACCCCAACTAATAGTAGCAGTATTCCAACCACCTGGTGGTGCTGTGGTTAGAATACAGTATTGCAGGCTAACTCTGCCTACAACCTGGAATTCAATTCTGATGGGCTCAAGGTTGACTCAGCCTTCCATCCTTCCGAGGTCGGTAAAATGAGGACCCAGATTGTTGGGGGCAATATGCTAACTCTGTAAACCGCCAAAGAGTTCTGAAAAGCACTATGGAACAGTATATAAGTCTAAGTGCTATTGCTAGTGCTAATAGTAGTAGTAGTAGTAGTAGTAGTAGTATAGTAGTAGTAGTAATTAAGATTTATTATGGCCATCTATACCAAAAGACTATGGGTGGCTTTCAATTTCAAACATAGAATGAAAGTTATAAACATGACAAACGTGATCATCAAACAATTACACAGAATGGCTGCATAAAAGCGAGTCAAAGCAAGACTAATTTTCTGCTCTGTGTTCTCTCTAATTTTATTTCATTTTTTAAAATCAACTTCTCACAACAGCACAACCTAATACTCATCCCAAATAAAATGTTATGGTAAACACACCCAAATCTTTCTCCCTTAAAAGAAAGGAATGCAAATGTCTTAACTTTTTACTGCGAAAAGTGGGAAATGGACATAATATTTTTTCTATCAGTTGCATTCCCTAGCCCAGTTGGAATTAATATTTTAGAAAAATCAATAAGATGTTTTTCCTTAATGGCAACACAAAATATGACCACTATCATATACTTTGTTTGATTGATTATTGACATGTGAGCCTAGAACAAGAGGAAGAATCTTCATGGCAATTATATAAGAGAAGACCATTTAATATATTTATTTGCAATTTCTACTTCAGCAAAATCCTAAATGATGTATTATTTAAAGTAGTACCGGTAGTATGCTTAGTCCAGAGATAGGCAACCTTGGCTCTTTTATGACTCGTGGACTTCAACTCCCAGAATTCCTGAGGCAGCATGGCTGGCTCAGGAATTCTCGAAGTTGAAGTCCACAAGTCATAAAAGAGCCAGGGTTGCCTACCCCTGGCTTAGTCGCTATATTTGACCTATTATTTGCCATTTTAAGCTTTAATTGATGAAGAGTCATAGAGATGTTTCCCCCAAAATACCAAATTTGAAATTACTCCAGGCAATATTAAATATTTAGGAGTTATTATCACTACAATTGATATCTATTAGTCAAAAATAGTTATAATCACCTTCAGCACAGATTTAGAGCAAAACCTAAGCCTAGGCAGCACTTTATCACTTGATAGAAAATCTGCAATTAAAATAATTCTACTGAAATTTTTACACTGAAGACAGTTTTGAAATTCAAACCTTAACCAAGAAAGCATCCAATGGAGGGTAGACTTTAGTTAAGTGCCTGACCAACTCTAATGGGTTGAACAGATTGAACAAATCATGGGCTGTACAGATCTACTAGACACTATAATGGTTTCTTTATCCTCCAAATTGCTTCAGCATTTTAAAGCCAACAGAATAAAAAAATGGAAATATTGAAGAAAAGACATAAACAAATGCCAAATTGGCTATGAAAGCAGTTGTGTTGCATCACATTGGAGGGAAAAAAAGAATCTGTTAACATGTTAATAAAAACTCACCCCCAGAACCCCAAATTTTTCACAATAGCTCCAACCACAGATAAAGTCAATTTCAAAGTTGTGATTAAGGATGACGATGGCATTCTCATTCCCAATCTTGTGCATTGATTGTTGATCTATAGAGATGGTACAAGTTGTGCCTGACCACCATTCCAGCAACATCACCAACTCTGAAACAAACAATAACAAATGATTACATAACCATAGTACCTATGGCTTAAATAAACAGTTGCTTTGCTACTGAAAGGAGGCAAGAAGTGTGCCATTTCAATATTCCTTCTGTTGTGCCTATGGGAGTCTTAAAAAGCAAATTGGGTGCTTTATACATAGCAGGCACCTCTGCAAGAGAAACTTTTATACTGGCCTTCTCCAACCTGGCGCCCTCTACATGTGTTGATTGTCCAGATAGCCAGATAGCCTGGCTAATAAAAGTTGCAGCTCCAACACATCTAGAGTCCACCAAGTGTTTTTTAAAAATGACATCATTATGGCACTCTTGCAATTTTAATTTTTTAAAATCTTTCCTGGAAAGAGAAAGAAGACATTTATACTGTAGATAACTAAAAATCACAAGCCTGGAAAAGAGTATGTGCAGTTTTCTGATTCTAGCTATGGCTTACTGCAGCTGCTATATTAAATATAACCACATTCCCAGCATTATTTCAACTTGAGAAATTCTTATGAAAGTTGCTTTTTCCCCCCTGGTAGGCCAAATAAAGATTATGGTTAAATGTTTGTTTGCTTATTTATTCATTCAGCTCAAAGATTTCAGAATGCACTAATTGTTTCTTAGAAGGAGGGTTTTTTTCCTTAAGAAATAACAACAGTATATGGAAAGAGTTTTAATAAAAATTATAGCATGACCAGGTGGAGAATTATCTGCTCTTTGCCTTGCTGGCTGAGAAATTCTGGGAGTTGAAGTCCACAAGTCATAAAAGGGCCAAGTTTGAAGACCCCTGCCTTATTGTATTGAAATTGTAACATCTTCCATCCTTTAAAGCAGGGGTGTCAAACTGCCGGCCCGCGGGCTAGATGCATCATAGCAAAACCGCACCCACCCAATTGCCGGCAATGGCAAAAAAGTCACGATACATTGCGACACGTCACGTGACGTTGCGAGTTTGACACCCCCGCTTTAAAGTATACATATTTGTGTGTTTGTAAATGTGACCAATTATTGTTTGCCACTATTTTTGTGCAGAACAAATGAACCGGCAAAGATGTAAGAATTTATACCAGAGTCAGCTACAGCTTGGAGCATTGTTTAAGAGCAGTATCACTGGATTTATACAGTATTCTGAAGATCTTCAGCAATCCAAGGATCAGGATCAGAAAGTTGGCAAGTCATATAGGTCTTGACAAAGTCTCTCTGCAAAGTTGCACTTAGATGGTGGTGGCGGCAGCAGCAGAGATTCATTTAAATTTAATAAAGCAAAATGGAACCAACTTCTTTACAGAAGCCTAGGGTAGGTTCCTAAGCCACGAGTGAACGGCAGCTACGTACAACAGAGGCAAAATCTACATGTACGTTCAGCGTATCACAATCTGGCTTGCAAGGAGAATGGCTTTCATGGTTTAAAAATGAAGAACATCTCTTTAGGTTGTTTGTAAGTATGCTTTCTTGTTTTTTAAAAATAAAGGTAAAGGTTTCCCCTGTCCAATCATTTCCAACTCTAGGGCGGGGTGCTCATCTCCATTTCTTAACCGAGGGAGCCAGTGCTGTCTGAAGACAGCTTCCATGATCATGTGGCCAGCATGACTATGTCAAAGTGCTGTTACCTTCCCACCGAAGCGGTACCTATTTATCTACTCACATTTGCATGCTTTCAAATTGCTAGGTTGGGTAGGAGCTGGGGCAAATAATGAGAGCTCACCCCATCGCACTCGGAACTCAGATTGGACTGTCAGCTTTCCAGCGAAAGGATGGAAGGAAGGAAGGAAGGAAGGAAGGAAGGAAGGAAGGAAGGAAGGAAGGAAGGAAGGAAGGAAGGAAGGAAGGAAGGAAGGAAAGAAATGAGAGCTTTGCTTTTTTTCTAAAGATAAAAGATAAAAGCCTCCTTCAAGTCCAAGTTGATTCTTGGCAATTTGACCCACAATCTTCTTTTGAACCAATATTTTCTACTACCTTTTTTGTGATGCTTTTAAACTTTCCAGTGTTGCTTATAATCCTGGTAAAGAAAGGAGGGGAAACAAAGTGACCACTTTGATCATTCAAAAACCCCAATCTGATACAATAGTTTGGAGCCAAGTGAATGATTTTTGGGCTTCCATGCTTCCTTTTCAATGAATCATCCTTGGCATCAAGAAACAGATTCCTTCTTCCCTGGGACTAATGGCAGAGAACAGCAATTTGATGTCTGAGCTGCTGCCACAACAAAAATTGAAAGTTTAGTAAATTTTTAGCATTGGGTTTTAAATTTCCTTAGAATTTTCTGCTGTGAATCAAATAACATTGGTTAACATCATCATCATTATGAATCGTCAATCATCATCATCATCCTCATTTCTTTACTTTGTACAACTCAAAATGCACATCATGCTCCTATGTCTTATTTTGCCAATTCCTAGTTCGTACAATGAGTTTATTCATTCTCATTACCCACAATAATTGACCCTACAAATCACTCTACTCATTCAAATACATTTTTCCTTCTGATTAAGTTGAACAAAAGAGAACAGATGAACATTCATTCTGTATCCTCTCCATTTTCGCTTGGTTACCTTAATTTGTAAAATATTAAATGGTATCAATAGAACTCTTACTTTGTATTTATACATTTATTTATGCATTATGAAAGAGTCAAACATATATTTGAATTTTTGAAAGCAGAGGACAGAATAATATCTCCCTAGTTTGTGAAAAATAATAATGAGTTGCCACAGACATTTAAAAAGCTGTCCCGAAGCAGATGGTTAGTATTTGTCTAGATTTCAGCCCATACACAAACACATATATATAACAAATTTAATGATATGTCTCTCCTCTTCTCCTTCAGCCTCTTTTTAATATTAAGAATAAAGAATATTTTATTCTGGGGAGGGGGGCTTCCTACAGTTGATGTTACATAATAGTTAATAAGATTTTATCTTTAAGCCATCTTATCCTTTTTACATTATCATGCCTGTTAGCTGGATGCAGATATATACTTGGCATCAGATAAGGTCGACGGAATTCAGGAGGGGTTGGACTCAAAGCACTTGTAGGAATGCAAAGACTCTAAACTAATGACAAGCTTAATACCTTCCCCCAGCTCTGCCTACTCTTCTCCTATATTCTGCAAGTTGAAGTCCACACATCTTAAAGCTTCCAAGTTTGAAAAACCCTGCTGTAAATAGAATGTTATCTAAGAGCAATTAACTGAAGCAATTGCTATTGCTCTTAAACCTGCGTATCCATTTAACCTTTATACTCTTTGCAACTTCTCTGGTGCATTGACACTTCATTTTCTTCTACTTTGGAATTCAAACTGGCTCAGCTTTTAGCTTCTGGACTGATCTACTGGCCATTTTTCTGTGACTCCTTTTAGAGCTCAGGCTAAGTATGCTTTTATCCTTCCCAATGCCTAATCCCACTCAGAACAGAGGAAAAGTGAGAATTGAGTATGTTATCAATGTTGCAAATTATATTCATTATATTACCATCAAAAATTTCTAAGTTACAGTGTATTCAATGTGACATTTCATTTTTATTAATTTATTCTGTTCAGGAAAATTCACTCAATATGAGAAAAATATTTTCAAAAATGAGATTTGATAGATATATAGACAGACAGACAGACAAGACGATAGATGGGGGAGGCGAGAAGGGATTCATCTAGCCAAGGTCTAAATTATACCAGAGCATTAGCATTTTTCTAAGCAAAATTAGTTTGTGCTACAAATATTTCTAATTTGGTATTTTGTTTTTAAGCATCCAATGAGAGTTTAATAATCAATTTGGCATTCTGTCTAAAACAAAACTAGCAAAACAAATATTGCAGCATGCAGTATTTCTATTCAAGGTGCCAGACAACCATTCATACCGTCCTCCACAATATCCCAATTAATTTTCTTCCCGTTTTTCCAGGGTTTTTCCCAAGTTAGTCAACGTTCTGTACTTTCCTTCCCACTTTGGCTTTCCTTCCTTAAGCATTTTTGTATGATGACATCATGCCTTAGGCATGAAAGCCAACTGGTGACTTTAGGCCAGTCACTCTCTCTCAGCCCTACCCACCTTACAGGGATACTGAAGTATTAGACATGTTTGCCGCCTTATTTATAAAAATAATGGCAGGATATCAATAAATAAATCTTGAGGTTCCCAAATACCTCTGTTTTGTGTGCATGTATACCATTAATGATATAAAAGTAAGAGCCTGAATCTTGGAAAAATGACAGAAGCTGTTTTTGTATCTAGGAATTCAATGTTGATAGTCTGAATTTTGTATCATAAACACCACTTGGTAATTTTAATTGGAGGGTAATATATAGCAGTTCTCCTTGGATTCTTGAGTATCAATACTCTCTTTCAATCTTGGGAGGACAAATGCAGAAAAGAGCCATCAATGTCCATCTCAATTTCTTTCTCAACCATGGAAAGCAAGGGGGAAAGAGAAAGCTTTCCATTTGCTCCTGCAAAGCGTTCAGTGGAATATCAAGGGTATTATCACTATTGCTTTTTTCCTGGGCTACCTCTAGCAGACCATTAGATTTCTTGGAGACTCCTATCTCACAGTCTTCCAGAGTAAAAGGAAGGAATTTTATATTAACTTTTCTGTGGATCAATAAGCTCTATCCTTGCTACAAGGATGTGATGAATAAATTGAAAGGAATCAAATGTTATTCACATTTTCACATTTTGCAAAATGACATCCCTGCAAAAGGGGGGAGGGGTGGATTTTACTATTTATTTTCTATGCATCACAGACACAAAGCTATTTGTTCAGCTTGGATGGTTCTGTGCCATATCCAAGCAAAAGGTTCACACAGAAGAATATCCCAATTTGAATGATCCCTTTCTGTTATACAACACGGCCAATCCGAGTGCAGATTTTAAAAGTCTAATGTATGTATTATTTCATAATTTTACCATTTGTTTCATTAACCATTCTGTGCTGAACAGCTTATATTCTTCTGTGGTGTGTTACATTTTGATATTGCTTGAACCTGCCACAACACCAATGATCTTTCCCTTTCCTTAGCAAGTAAGTTTGACTCTGTCTTATTTGAACCCAGCTAACGGGGAATATGGGGGAAGCACGATAGCTCCACCATTAAAGAAGCTGAGCTTGTCACTAGAAAGCTGACAGTTCAAGACCCAAGTGTTGAGCAATGGGGAAAACTCCTGTAACTTGCCCTAGCATCTGCCCACCTAGCAGTTTGAAAGCATGCAAATATGAGTAGATAAATAGGTACCACTTTGGTAGGACGGTAACAGCATTCTGAGCATCTTGGTGTATAGTCATGCTAGCCACATGACTGCGGAAACATCTTCAGACAACGTTGGCTCCCCTGGCTAAGAAACCGAGATGAGCATCACCTCCTGACCTAGAGTCAGACCTGACTGATCAAGGGAAACCTTTACCTTTACCAGGGAACATGCAATCATACTTTATGTATCTTACGCAGAATTGGGGGTTTTAAAAAAAGAAAACCTATACACTTCTGAGAAATGAACTTGTTTGAAGTGGAAAAAGAACTGACAATCCAAAGCAGAATAACTTTGTTTAAATTTGGAGGCTTTCAAATTACTTTAAAACTGTTTGCAGCATCAGAGCCTCTTTCCCCAAAACATATTCCAAGTAACGATACAACTTAAAATGTTGCTTGACTACATGGATGCGCATCTCCATAATTTTACAAGTTATGTAAAACGTGCACAGTTCATGGGGATGGTAGATTATATGTAACCTGATTAGCTACAAGCTAAAATATCCAGCCATTACTTTCAACAGTGAGGTTCTTTATAGTAAAAGACAGTGAAATTGATGGGTGCCACAATGTTCTTGCCAATCAACAATAAATTTTTAAGAGACTGCTACAACAGAACAAAAGGAGCTCTAAATTTCTCTCATAAATCAAGTAATAGGGGAACAGGAAATTAAATTGTATTAGCAATGCACAGGGGCTTGTATAACCATTGCTTCCGTATTTATTTAAATTTACTGATTCTATTCACTCTATTGATTACCAATAAAAGACAAATAAATGAAAGGAGCGGATAAAAAAAAGAATTCAATTAGTCAGTGAAACATAAGATTAGTAGGTTCAGATTACTCAGTAATCTTAGAGCCATATTAATTACAAATCTGTTGGGCTCGTGTCTACCGACAATTGTTTATGCCAAGTACCTTCACTATTCTCCAGGAAGAAAACAGCACACACACACAGAGCTTCCCACAAACAGTATCTATTGAAGTGGGCAGCAATAACAGATTTAAGTAAATAAATTACAATAAAAGTGTCACATTATAGTTAAAAAAATACAACTGGGAATAGCCTTGTCTTCTTTTTTAAATATACTCTAGTTACTTGAATCATCTCCTCAATGTATCTCCAGATTACCTGAAGATAGTTTTGCATGGAGACCACGGCTCTTAGAAATTATTATACAAAACACTAAATGCAAGTAATCTAACAAAATATTCCCAAGGGAAATTTACTTGGCCTAATTATCTAATGTACAGGGATAATCAATGAAATCACTATTGCTTCTAGTCCTCTCAGTTCTTGACAGGAATTTTGTAAAGTTATTCAAGGACTCAAGTATAAGCACTAAGATACCTTAGTTCCTGGAAGAGGAATTAAAATCTTGCTGGAACTAAAGAAAAGGTGATATTTTTCATCCCGGAACAAATTTGGTCCAAATGCCATCACATGAATATATGTTCCCCAATTCAGTCTAACCTCTTTTTAAGGAGAAAGTTCCCTTAATATTTTTGCTATTTTTCGTTCTCAAAGATCAATGAGCCTGGTCATAATTTATGGCAATATTTTGCTATGTTTCACTGCACTAGCAGACTGAATTTAGTTGTGTTGGGCAGCTCAGAACATCTGTCGTAAACCAAGCTGGTCTACTCTGGACTAGAACATTTATTAAAGTATAAATTCATCTACTGATCATCCTTCCTAAACCTCAACAATTAAGAAAAAAGTTTTCAATGAAGATGGGAATGCTACCATTCAGCAAAATCAAGTTGGCACAAAAAATGCTTAGATACCCTGAATGTGGTTAAAAAGACTGATAGGCACATCAAAACAGATCATCATCAACATCATCCGACAGTAAGTAAAAGCTGTTCTGCTCTTGTGCACCTTGTTCTCACAAAGTTTTGCCTGACACAAAGAAGTTTTAAATGGTTGTCTGCTCTGAAAGATAAATGTTCCCACAACATTGGAGCTCTTCCACAGCTGAACCAATTCCAGTTGGACACAGAAGAAAATAACATGAATACAACAAGGGCAATGCTGTGGAGGGGGCAATTTTTCGACAGTGAGAACTTTCCTCCCACTCCTCCTCATCTCCCAACATTGCCTCCCACTCCTTCCTCATCTCTTTTCTCTTAAGTCAAGGCAGCTATAGTGTTTTGCCACCATTTTATTTTTATTTGAATAGAAAAACAGCACTGAAGCTCTACACAGGGAGTGACTCCACAAAAACAAATAGGGGGAAGGGAAGCACTGTCTGGATGCTTCTTCCACTGGTCAGTTAGTGTCAGCACTGCTCAGCTCATAGAGAGTACTAGAAAGTTGCAAAAACAGAATCAGTGAAGCCACTCACAGGTCTTCTGAACTTGGATGATTATGCGATGGTGTGCTTAGTTGGTGGCTATGTGACTGTATGCTTAGACTCTAGTATTGCAACCACACAACTCTTTCTACTATTGTTGCATTCAGAAACTTTACAAAATGACTGAGAAAAGTCAAGATAATTTATTGCAGCATCTTTCCTAAACATTTATACTCCTGCAACAAAGCAAAGTACCTGCTTGTAATCAAAATAAAACTTTGAAAACTATATATGAATTTAATCCCAAACTCCTAGCTAGGTAGCTCACATGCTTCTCATACACAATTAAATACCAATATTTGGTTCTCTATCAAAATGCAAGGTTACAAATTCTGGTTTGTTTTAGAGCAAGTCTAGACAGAATGATTCCCTACTATATAAATCATTATATTTGCAATAACGCAGAATTTTTCCATAAACCTGGATTACTATGTTCAAAACAATCTATATAAATGAGAGATTAGAAATTCAGTTGTAAAATGCTTCTTAAAATATAAACTGATAGCAGAACTCTATGTATATTTAATCAGAATTAAATCTCAGTGAGTTCATCTTCTTCCAGGATAGCAAACATGTAGGATTATAGCTTAAGCATTCTTGATTCAGATACATTTTATACCAGTAAATTTAAAAGGGTTCTAAAGTATTTTAATCAAATAAAAATGACTCATTTTCTTTAAAAATGATTTATTCTGATATTTATTAGGGGAGGAAGGATTTATGATTCTTGTCCTAATTTCTGTACTTTTTAAAAAAACAAAAACAAAAAACAAAAACCCTGAAGCACAGCAGAAATGGTTCACTATTCTCTCCGGGGATAGAGTTAGCATAAAATCTATCTCCTCTAACAATCTCTCTTCATAAGTGATTTCTCTTATTTATTAACAAAGTCTTTATTAATAAGTATACATCCCTAGGGAGGCTCACCAGACTCATTTGCTGGCTTGAGAAGCGAAGCAGAATAATAAGTTCATATACAAGGATGGATTTAAGGAAAAGCATATTGCCATAATGCTCACAGCCACTTCTTTGAGTTTCAGTTGAGTCCTGGTTTTGGGGGGTGGCAGGAGATGAGATGATATGACAAGACATTAGCTATTCTTGAACTGGCTTTTGACATTTCATACTAAACAATCACAATTCTTTCTTGAGGTTTATTACCTATGCTTTGCAGCCCTACTTTTAGAGTTCATGTTTGCAATATGGACAAGATCGACAAAGAATGAGTACCGTGTGTTCAAGTATGCTATATGGCTTGGCTTCTACATTAAAGACAATTAATAAACTTGGTATTTTATTCTTATAGACAATGGAGTTGGATCAGGAATGGTAAAGTTCATTAAGGCGGTCAAAATGAACAGCAATGTGAGAAGTGGGGTTTCTGAGCCACAGACAAGAGAGGTGTCAGAAATAAGAGAGATTACAATTAAGACAGAGGGTGACTGGGGACCTTCTTCTATTCATTGGCAAAATCTGCATACTGCTGTTGATCCATCTGAGAAAAAAGACATTCAAAAGCTTCACTTTTACATCATGGAAGTTAACCATCACACAGGTAATCCTCGGCTTACAGCTACAATTAGGAGTAGTATGGATACTGCAGAACTTTTCTGAGAAAGTGTTTTTCATGGAAGGGGACCTCCAAACCCATGTATTTATTTTTTTTAAAAAAAATACTTATTTCAGCAAAACATCTTTTTTCCCACATTTAAAACCCATCTGCCCTAAATAACACTCTTTGTTAAAACAAAGGCAAGAATATAAAAACATCTTACGGCTTGATAGAGAATATGACAGCCTGCAGTTGATTTTTCTGAAAAGCTGCTTGTTGAATGGCCAGAGAAGTAGCGTGAAGAGTTGAATGAAGTTGATTATCAGTCCTGACACTATAAATACATAACTGATAATAAGATGACAAATAAATTGAGACTTCATAAATCCAATGATGTCCATGGTTTAAGGTAGCAAGGCAAATCCTCCAGAAAAGGAGAGAACAGGACTCAAATTCAGAAAGATAACTGTGGAAAGACAAGAGAACTTAATATTAGAAATAATCCATATGGAGTCTCTGTATTGCTTTCGCTATCTTTTTACTTTAAATTGCCCTCCCGAAATCCACTATTAGTTCTAACTTAAAGCAGTTTAAAGAAATGTATGAAAACACGTACCCTGAAGCAAACACCTGTGTGTAAAGACAATATGAAGAAGGAATATACAACATGGAAAAAACAGGAATATACTGTACCTGCTTGCTCAAACTCTCTGCCTTTCAACAGAATTAGACATTTCAGTTTAAAAATATGACATTTGTTAACAGTTCAAAAAAAGAAGTGTCTTATTCACAGCAGTAATAAGTACAGGGCCTGTAAAAGCTTGGAAAGTGTGATTTGATAAAAAAAAAAAAACCCTTTCAGAAAGTGCTTCTTTGCTGCCAAGATCATATAAAACATGCTAAAGTGCAGTGTTACTTGGAAAATTATAGGTCACTTTTGACAGATTTTTAAAAAAATAGACAAATCGTTTAAAGTTTACTGACTTCAGATTCTAAAAATTCTAGTTTAGATATTTCTAAATGCTTCTGTTACTCTTTCCAAGCAATAAAGAAGAAATATTTTGTATTCCTTTTCCACTTTCACTCAAGAAATTTTTCAAGAATGTACATTCGCTATTTGAGCAAAGCATCAGATCCCATTATTGCTATTATCTACCCTTCACCTCTATTTCAAGCTCAGTTATTATTCATGGTGTGCTGTTTTCTCATCCTTCCCTCTCCTCACACATTTAGGAAAAGGAATTGTATTCCTGAGAGACCTTACCAGAAAATAATAAATTGGATAGATGGGTGGATGGATGGGTGGATGGATAGATGGACGGACGGACGGACAGTTTTGAAAAACTATTGCTACATGTACAAATCAATAGAAAAACTTGTGAATGGTTGTAGTTGTTGTTACTATCTAGTCACCCCTTAGTGATTGCAGAAGCAAGACTGTGCAGTTTTTCTTGGCAACATTTTCAAAAATGGCTTACCAATACCTTATTCCTAAAGTTAAGAGAGAATTGGCAAAGTCCCCCAAATGACTTTCAAGCCTAAGAACACTCTCCCAGCTTCTAATCCAGTGCTTTTGATGATTATTGAAAATTGCACTTTTGTGAATGCTGTGCCTGTCTATCTGTGAGTCCAGCACTAGCATTCAAACCACAAACACATCTCAGAGTGTTTTACAAATGTCTTTCCTTAGTCGCATAAATTCAAGTCTGTATGACTTTGATACCTATAGAAATTGAATAAATAAATACCATAATGCCAGAAAATCATCACACATTTAAAAGAAAACTGAATTGTCTGAAATCTAAGTAGTTATTTTAAAGTAATATATTAGTTAATAGTGGCTCCATCCTAATTCAAAACTATCAGAGAAACTGCTCTTCCAAAACTGTTGAAGTTTACTTTCTCAGGCTCCACTAGAATTCTTTGAAATTATGAAACAGATTTATTTTCTAAAGCAAAACACAGTAGTTGTCCAAATTATGAGGCTGCATGCTAGGGATTAGGGAGGAATCTGGTGAACCTATCTTTAAGTGACTGACATTTTGCTAACGTAGTAAAAAGAAATACAAAGTAGTAAAAAGGGATATACTATAAACAAAATTAACTACTGAGATTGGAATACTATTTATTCCTTTACTATATTCAGCTTTAGTATTGGATATGTTCTATGGACAGACTACCTCAGATTATTTTCAAGCAATTATTATTTGCAGAAATCAGCCTTCCCATTTATTTAGTCTTATTAGTTAAGAGAAAGAATAAAGATGCAAACTGTTCAGGAATGGCAAACAAGAGAAGCATTTGGCATAAGTTTCTCAATAACTTTTTTTAAAAAAAATAGCTGGGCATCCAATTAGCGATCACCATCTTTTTACTTCTTTATGCTTTATTTCAGCTTTGTTAATAATTTTCATTGCTGAACAAAACTCTTCGAGAACCAATATAATGAGTATGTTCTCTTCCCATATTGTGTATATACTAATATGTTACAATGTATCTGATACGTATTATTATTTTTCACATAATATTGACATCTTAGATATCCTAAGAATAAATCAGGGTAGGGATGCTCCAGATCCCTTTCCTGAAATCTTGCCACCTAGTGGGACCTCAAAAGTGTTTCTTTTCTATGGCTGCCCCTACATTGTATAGTATCCTCTCCCCCCCCAATTTGGCAAGCCCCCACCCTCATTAAGACCTGGCTTTTTACCAAGGATAAGACTGTATAGATGGAAGTATGGAATGAGAACAAATGGAGCTTGCTGAAGAGTATCCCAAGGGGCCGATTAAGGTACAGGTTTTTTGTTTTTATCGTTTATTGGTTTACTGTTTTATGACTGTTTTATAGCCATTGGTTTTATTGATGCTGTGAGCAGCCCAGAATTGCTTAGGATGGGCAGCCATATAGATCCTTTAAATAAATAAATACATTATTAGAAAAAATCTAGTTGCTAAAATAATGAGAATATCATTATTATTATTTTTACATTACCAGGGATGCTGTAGGGAGCTTCTGTTAAGTATGAAGTCAAGCGTTTCCCAAAATAGGAAGGTATCAAGTCAAGTATTTGTGGAAATCCAATTTAAGGGTTGTTGTAAATAGTTGGGCAGGAACTGGCAGAGATTTAAAGTTATAAGCATGCAATAGGAACAAAAATGCCAAAAGCCACTTAATCATCATCTGCACTTTAAAGAGTCTGAAGCAGAAGATAGTTTGAAAAAGAAAGACAACAGAGACCAGGCACTGCACTGTTCCTATTCATTTTCTTCTACTGACCATACTAATAAGACAACACAAAGAAAAATAGTTCTATCATTCATTGCTAACATTTTAGGGTTTGAATGCTTCTTGTGCTTGGATGCCATAAATCAGATTTGGAATGATGGAGAACAATCTCTGGGTAAAACTCATATATTTTACTTGTTTATTCAACAACATGACAGAAAAATAAAATAAAAATCAGATCTGGTAAAAACATAATGCACAAACATTATCCTAAGTGACACGGTATTGCATGTGAATCAAATTAAATATAAAATTAAGCCAGCCAAGCAATGATTTTAAATACTCCCAATTTTTATCACAGGAATATAGCTCATAGTTCATTCTACAGCAAGGTACGTGATCTTTCTGTTAGACATATGCATAAGTTTTTCTTTAGAAGAAGGGTGGGTATGCTTTCTGATAGTAGAGTAGGTTGAAAATATAATTGCACCATTCAGAATAAATTACCAGCAGAAAGATTACATGTCCCACACAAATGAACAATAAAGTGGTGGAATAGTAGTAAATACATATTTAAAAAGCTTAATTTGGCAGATCAGGAAGTAAAACTTTCCAAAGGAATTGCCTGTTGCAACAAAAACAAAGAGCTTTAGTTTTCCTTAAAAACTGACATAGCAAAAGCTTCCATGGACTGTAAACTATCAGAATGATAATTAAGGGTATGGAAGATTACAATACAAGAAAGCTTGACAATAAATATTTGCTGTGCTCGAACAACAAAGGATAAAAGAAAATGAAATGAAAAAAGCACAAGATGCCCAAATATTTATTGTGAAGTTTTCTTATAATGGTTCCATGCTAAAAGCATTATTGATACAGCACTCCTGAGGTATTTGCTTCCTATTTGGGGGAGGGGGATGCACAGGTAATCCTCAAGTTATAACCATAACCGGGCCTAGCATTCATGCTTATGCTCTCATGACAGTTGTAAATCAGGACATCATGTGACTGGACCCAAATTTTGTGAGTTTTGTGGCAGTCATTAAATTTGTGACCTTTTTTGGTGGCACTTATCGTTCACTATGGAGCGGCTTTTGCTGGAAACTGGAAGTCAATACCATTGCAAAATGTGGAGATGTGACTGCAGGGGTCTGCAAATGGCCATAAATGCAGGCTGGTTACTGAGCGCCCAAAATGTGATCATGTGAGAACTCCATAACCGGACTGTAAGTAGCTTCAGTCACAACTTTGAACAGTTACTAAGCCACCAATCGTAAGTCAAGGACTGCCTGTATTTAGTTATCAGTCTGCACCATTGGGTGCAAATGACTGAAGTTTACTCTTCCCTATATAACGAATAACGAATAAACCTTTATTATCGAAGTATAACATGTATACAGTGAGATTGGCTGAGCCTCCCTCCATGCCCCCCCTACCACAACTCACAGTGACTACAAACGCCCAACTTATTACACCCTGTGAGCTAACTGCACAGCACGCCGGCCTCTCGGGTCTGTCATGCATAAAATTATTATGTCCCATTCAAGAGCCTGACAGCCCATGGATAAAAGCTGTTCTTCAGCCTGTTGGTACGGCTGCCTATGTTTCTCTATCTCCTACCCAATGGTAGGAGAGTAAAGAAGTACCGACCAGGGTGAGAGACATCCCTGAGAATTTTCCTCACTCTGCCAAGGCAACGGGCCCTGGCGATGTCATCCACTAAAGTGTACACATCAGACTGCGTGATGTTCCTTAAATAAGCAGGATTTATAACATGACCTCTCTGTACTTACAGCACATTTATTTTT
Source organism: Azemiops feae (assembly GCA_023970755.1). NCBI lineage: Eukaryota > Metazoa > Chordata > Lepidosauria > Squamata > Viperidae > Azemiops > Azemiops feae. Next base: position 1,030,615 of record JALGBA010004174.1, on the reverse strand, counting down.
ACTTCAACTCAAAAGTTCACCATTACAAGCTATAAAACTGCAGGCTCAGTTATTTAAATTGTAGCAGCTGAATCACCAAAAATGAAATGACCTTCATTTATCTTGTCTACAGTGCTGGTCACACCAAAAGCCAAACCTCATAAGTAATAAGAAGTGTCTGAGATGTCATTCTGTGACACCTAATGTGGAATTTATAAGGAAGACAAGGCTACACACACTGTTTCCCCGAAAATAAGACCAAATCTTATATTAACTTTTGCTCCAAAAGACGCACTAGGGCTTATTTTTCGGCTAGGGCTTATATTTGGGGAAATACGGTACTAAATGTGTCTGTCTGGCTGATGATCTTAACTGGGGCTTATTTTTGGGGTGGGGCTTATATTACGAGCGTCCTGAAAAATCATGCTAGGGCTTATTTTCCGGTTGCGTCTTATTTTTGGAGAAACACGGTAGTATGTGGTGCCGATCCCATGACATGCCAACTAGCACGCACTAAAATACTCCAAATTAACCAAAAGTATGGTCTAATCAAAGTATATCCTGCTATGCGGCAGGTAAAATAGATCTCCTTCAGGCAAAGGAGGCTAAAATGGAAACAGAAATTGGGCATCTATATGATGTAGAGAGTTTTTTTTAAAGCATTGTAACTAGAACGGATAGAGTATAATTTGGAATCTGAGAAAAGAAATGAAGAAACAGTAGATTGTTCCATCTCTTTGGATGCGTACATGAAGTTTATAAATGCACTTTCCCCCTCTGATGTTAATATCGGTCTGCATTGAATGTTAAAGAAACTGTAAATATAATATTATAGACTTTCTCCACATTGGTTAAGCACACTAAAGCTTGTCCATAAACTACTAAGAATTAGTTGTCACTGTAGCACTGTTCAGTCATTAACACAGGATTGGCTCCTTTTAAGCACAAAGTACAAAAGAGATTCCTTTACACATATTTGTACCAGAAAGGAAAGCATTTCTATACTGTATGCTAGGTTAGAGAGTATTTCATAGTTTTTCTACTAATATGTTCTTTCCTAATATTTTACTATTATTTTTTTTCAACTGGAATCTTCCCACCTCTCAAACTACAAACTTGCCTCCATCTGTGACACGTTCTCAAGGGCCATAGTGTCATCCTCTATATGCCACGGGTGTGAAACTCGCTGCGTCATGTGACGTGACGTATCACAACTTTTTTCACATTGCCGGAGCTATGGTGGGTGCGGCCTCCGTATGATGCAACTGGCCTGCGGGCCAGCAGTTTGACACCCCTGCTCTATGCCAAAAGCTTTTCTTCTGCTTATAAGTGAATGTTACATTTATCAGCTCGTTTCTTAGCTATCACTAATTACTTATTCACCATCAGAACGCAAACAATGAAAGTCAAAGGCTGAAATCTGATAGGAGAAGGAAGGAAAGATGACAAAGTAAAGAGAAACCATAAGTCAACATTCAGACTCAATATTTCCTAATGGTGAAAGGAGGGGGAGGGGATAATGTCCTTCAAGTATGATTCATTCCTAGATGACAATACAGAATGGTGGTCCATGTTATTTTCTTGGTAACAATACTACTTTTGGAATATTTGACTTTACAGCTTAGATTTAGAGGCTTGGATAGTCTTTCATTTGAATACTAATCAGACCTGAACTTCAGTTATTTCCAGATCAGCAGTAGACAAACATTTTCAGAAGCTACCCTTATGCAATTAAGTCACTCACAGGTCACAGTGTTCTGGAGGCCTGGTGCTTGAGGGCCACAGAAACAGTTATTTCAGAGTGGCTTCCATCCATTGTTAAAAAAGAAGCAATAACTGAGGTTCTCAATCCTCATCTTAAGACATTCGAGTCCTAAACTAAAAGCATCTAAAAGCTTCTCAAATTATTTACATAATTGAACTTTAGGCTTTATGCATATTGGTCATAGGAGCTAACCATACATAGGATAAGAATATCAATATCAATATCAATATCCCATTAATTTAGTAACTTATTGAAATATAAATGGCCTTCAAAAATTTGGCTCCAAGGAGATAAGGAAATGAGTCCTTATGAGGGAAATTCTGGGAATTTAAGTCCCCACATTTCAAGGGTATCTGGTTTAAGAAAAGTTGCTCAAACATTTCAGATTTGTAGTGAACCTAGTATACACATCCAGTTCAAACACAGTCACTCAGTTCAGCAGAAGACTCAATCACAAATAAAATAAGATGTATTTTATGTTTAACTAACCACTGGTGCATGGGAATAGTACATCTGAATAGTGTTATTAAAATATCTAGTTGACAGTAGGATATGAAGCATACCAGAGTAACTTAGTGATATTATAAAACCTTGTGAAAGTAAAGCCTATTGAGAAATCTACTTTTATTATCTATTTAGTTTCTACTCTGTTTTTCCAAACAACACATTCAAAATCATTATACTACACTGCATTCATATTTCAATGCTATTGCTATGCAACATGCATTACATTCAGCTGTATGTTATTCTTGTTAGGTTTACGTTAGAATCTGGAATGTCCAATCTACACAAACCACCTAGGTAACTGATTCTGAAAAAGCTCTCCAAGAATACACTTTGCACACTGATGCACAATATGCTGCCAAGCATAGTACGAATCCAGTAATTGTTTTCCTTCATCTGTACTCCAATGCAAGTACCGGTAGCCATTTGCATCTTTCCTACTTGCGGGAGTTAAGTGCTTCTGATCATAAAGCATTATCCACAGCTGAGGAACAAACACAGCTTTTCATACAGATGCCTTCTTCAATCGGAAGGGCAGGTTCTGCCTGCAAGCAGAACATACTTAAAAAGAGCCTTTAGAAGCCTGCACAGCTCTTCCATCAGTTGATTTCTGCTTGTAAAACTAAATGTTCTGCACACCCATATAGCCAAATGTTCCAGCTGCAACAGATGTGGTAGAGCTAACAGATGTGGTATTTCATCCGAGCATCTGCCAGTTTAAGGTAAGATGCAAGAGATATAAACACTTCTATTAAGGCACAACTTCTGAGAGTTAAGTAGCAATGGTCACCGCCGCTTTTGTTCTTACACCTTCGCTAATGCCTGCCTGTATTTCATTAGCAACTGCTAATTAATTTAGGCAACATCCGTGTCCTCCTCGGAAAGTGAAAGCATATTCAGGAGAGCATCTGCAAATAAGAGTGCCACAAAGGTCTGTTTCCTAGGCAACCCCTTCCCTCCCCCACCTTCTCCTTAGTGCTTGGGGACAGACCAGAAGGGGACGCGAAAGAAAGCAACGCGCGCCCGCTGGAAGCCTTGCACAAATATATGCATCCGAATGCCCCACGGGCCTTCGTATTAGATTTCATACGAAAATCTGGACGGCGACCCTTATTATTATTTTCGGCGGTTTCTATGGAAACGGTGACGGGGGAGAAATCTGTTGCACGACACCCCCCCCCCAAAAGAGAAGCAGCAAGTACTCCGGACACTTTTCGTCGGCTTCGACTCCCTTTCCTCACAAAGAGAGATTTTGCAAACCGGAATCGAAGCGCTTCTTTTTTTGGGGGGTGGGATGGGGAGGAAACCCGCAAATCCTTCCCCCGACGTCCTTCCCCTGACCCCAAATCAAGGCTGCCGGTCGAGGCCCTCCCAACCTCATTTTTCTCTTCCCCCCCCCACCACCTCCCCGCCCTTCCGTCCACTCTCAAAAAACTAGATACTTCCGTACTTTTTACAAAGGCGACATCCCAAGCCCAGGCAAGAGGGGCGAAGGTGGTGGTGGGGAAAGCCCCAAAACAAACATTAGGCATGCAAAGGGGAAAGTTTCCCTGCAACTCACAGCAAGAAAATCCACGCGTGCTTCGGGCTCCCCCGCCGCTGACATAGATGCTCCGAGGAAGCCTCGCAGCCCGCCAATCGCCGCTTCTTAGCTTGAGCCTGGAATCAACCAACGGGGGGCGGGAGGGGGGGAGGAGAAGGGAAAGCGAGACTCCACCCACCAGGCGGCTCCTTCAAAAAATTTTTTAATTAATATATATATACCGCACAAACACACACACACATATATATAATAAAAACCTCAACTGGCCTCTCTCTCTCTCTTTCCCCCCCTCCCCACCACCGCGTGTCACTTCCTTCGAAATCTGCCCGGGGGGAGGGTGGGGAGAAAGAGAGGTGTATGACTCGACACTCGTCCAGCGACACCCAATTATTTAAGAAGACGCCGCCCTCACCTCTCCCCCCCCCACTCCCTCCGCCTTTGCTTTCTCCGAAACCGACGGCCGAACAAAACCTCTGGGTAGAGCAATATCCCCCCCCCAACCCCGTCGTTCCCGCTTTTTCTGTGGGCGAAAGAGCTGAAAACAAGGCTTCCCTCTCTCCCCCCCCCCCAAAAAAAAACCCACCTCGGACTTTTTCCAAGCTGACGCTGTGGTCAAGACGGGAACACGTGCTACCCATTAGGGTTAATTAGCAAGAACCCCGAGCGTGAATGGCGAAGGGAGCGCTTCTGCCAAACGCCTTTTTTGTCAGTTTTATTAACCAGAGATTAGGGTAGGAAATAGGTTGTTTGCGATCGCCATGCCGTTCCCATACCGATTGTAAATTGAACGGGAGGTCATAGAGGTTAAGCTGGCTGTTTGGCGATTTTTTTTATTTTTATTTTTTGCCGCGTTTGTCCCAAGCTGGCTGGAGCCTAAGTCTAGCTGGGAATGAATGAACTTGTGGCTCACGCTCAAGTTAAGAGGGAGGATCGGTTGGACTAGAAGAGCCTCAAGTCGGAAAATCCCTTCCAGCGCTGTTATTTTGTATCGCCTTAAGAACAAGGTCTGCGCCGATTTTCATCCATCCTCTTAAAAGTCGAGAGGATATGTATACTTCTAGGTAGTACTGGCTGCAGACATTTGAAAGTGGGGTGGGTGGGTGGGTGGGTGGGTGGTATCAGCAGCAAGTGACAAAGTCTAATGGTAAAAGAAGATGAAAATGAATGGCGATCTGCCCACATTGAATGCTCTGTTTTGGGACTTCCCTGGTAGACTGGATCTAGTCAGTGTAGCTTTTCGTGGCTTAATCTCTTCTCTTGAAGTGATGGCTGCTGTTCCTTGTCAGGGTTTCTCTTGGTCTTCAAACCCCTAATATTTGCACATTCTGCCCAGGACAGGGAGGATTTCAAATCTGGACAGGGAGTGAACTTTGCTGCTCCAGACAATAGTGGGTTAAAAATATCAGGAAGCAGGTTCAGACTAGACGTCAGGAGAAACTTCCTGAACATGTAAGTATGAGTCTACAGTACAGACTGTCACGAAGTAAGTCATTTCTCCTTTGCTAGAGGTCTTCAAACAAAGGACAGATGATAATCTGTCAGAGATGCTTGAATGATCCCTGCACAGAGCAGGGGGATAGATAATCTGTAAGATCTATCCCAATTTTATAACTTTATAATTCACTTGCTGATCTATATTGTCATCCATGGGCATACTGTGGTTTCTAAAGTGTAGCACGCAGGAGAGTCTTTGGATGAAAACTGTTACTCTAATCCAGGGGTCTTCAAACCTGGCCCTTTTATGACTTGTGGACTTACAACTCCCAGAATTCCTCAGCCAGCGTGCCTGGCTGAGGAATTCTGTGAGTTAAAAGTCCACAAGTCATAAAAGGGCCAGGTTTGAAGATCCCTGCTCTAGTCTGCTATACTACCAGGCTTATAATGATTCATAATATCTGCTTGGTTAATTGTAAGGCTATTATGGGGTGAAGACTTTGGATTGCTTTTAACTACTACATACGCCTGTTTGACTGTTCACAGATGCACAATGCAAACTGGATGCAAAAGATATAAAAAAAAATCACTGGCCTTGCATTCTCTTTTAATGCTTTGGAAGGGTGGGGGTGGAGAAACATATAAACTTCCTGCCTCAGACGTTCCCTTTTGATTAAAAAAAGGAAGCAGTGGGGGGGGGGATGAATCTGTCATCTCACCTTCCATTCACATACAGTTTCTTTTCATGTGCTTCAATAACCAGATAGGGCTTAGAATTTCAAACACAACCTCACCAATCTTAAAAGTTTCACTCTCCTCTGGATTTGGTGCACTGGTGTAGTTTCTGCTGTTAGTCTATCAAATGCTACATGCTAAGTGAAGGAACTAAAACTGTTATTTTTCACTGTTCAGAAATGGGGGGGGGGGAGAGTAACCTGCCAGAAAAGTTCAAAAGTCTGAACCAATTAACCAATACTAAGTGGTTCAACAATGCTGTGTAACGAACAGAAATTTAAAGGAGAGTATTTGTAGCTCAGGGTTGAAATGAGGAGTCCTTGGTGTTTTCTGAACTTGGCTGTTTTCTTGCAGATGTTTCATTACCCAAACTAGGTAACATCATTCAGTGCTTATAGGGAGTGGGGTTTACGCTCAGTTTATACTCTAATGGCTTGCTCTGTCAGTGTTGGTGTGAGTAAACAGAAATTTATATAATTTTGAAGTAATGTGTATGTGAATGTGTCTATATCAGTAGTGGGATTTAGCCGGTTCGCACCGGTTCGAACCGGTAGCTAATTTTTTGTTGCCCAGGCCCAGAATGGACTTCCAGAAGCGGCATCCATACAGAGAACCAGTTGTTCACATATTTGAATCCCACCACTGGTCTATATGTAGCATACTAGTACTGCAAATTGATGCAATGCTATTACAACAGTAGACCTAATGAATAGGGATATATAAAATGTATGAAGCAACTATAAAGAAACAGAAGCCCTGCATCCACCCTAATTGAGAAACAGCTACTTACCAACATGACAATGTAGCAGAGAGGAAGCTGCTCTCTTGATATAGGCTAACTTGAGATAGACCAATTGCATATTATATCCCAGACTCAAGAAGACATGGGACAATTGGATGTGCAGTCAACATCTGAAACCTGAACATCACTGCCACCCTCACTATTACAGAGCAGAGCAGTTGATAATGAGGCATAAGGTCATGGATAAACTAGCTGTAGTCAATCCTTGAGACCAGTTTCCAAGTCTCAATGGAAAAGTACTATCATATACCAATGGAGCCCTCACAACATTACCATCTAGATCAGTGGTGGCGAACCTATGGCACGGGTACCAGAGGCAGCACTCAGAGCCCTCTCTGTGGGCACGCGCGCCGTCACCCCAGTCCTAGGCCTTCAGCTGGGTTTTATAAAACCTTTTCACTTTAGGTCTCCGCCGCCGTGGCTCAATCAACCAGTCAATTTCAACTTCTCGCAGGAAAAAGAAAGATCTTGCAAAGTTGGAATTGATTGATTGAACTTCTTAGTCCCACCCAGTCTGCCGTTACCACTGCAGCCACGCCCACCCAATGGGCCACGCCCACCCAATGGGCCACACCCAGCCAATGGGCCACACCCACCCGGCACCCGACGATGCATAAGTGGGTTTGGGGTTGCAGTTTGGGCACTCGGTCTCTAAAAGGTTCGCCATCACTGATCTAGATAGTATGTAGGAGTACATTGGTATGATGTCATCCACAGCTGAACTGCTAAGAGAATGCCTGAGGCAGCAGCCAACATGAGAAGAAGATCAAGCAGAGGAAGTATCATGGCAAGAGAAGAATGTACCATCAACAGAGAGCTGAGGTGGCTAACATTGGAAAATCCTACCAATGGCTAGAAAGGGCTGTTTTCATATGTTAAGTATTATTTGCTAATCATAGGGATTAATGACAGTTTAAAAACATTTATGAACGCATAAGCTATCAACTAGTTCAATTAATTTTATTGTAAGTAAATATGCTTTAAATATACAAACATACATGTCTCTGAAATATCACACACATAGAGTACATTATTTAAGTACATGACAATACATGATATAACTATAATCTTCAGAGGAGTAATCACATTAATCCAAGAAAAAAATAACATGTGAAAAGGTAATGCCATAATAAATCTGTTGGCCTTCATAGTGCCACAGGACATCACTTAACTTTTTAAATTGCACTCAAATCAGTATCAGCATAGAATGCAATGAGCAAAAATGTTTACTGAACTCATCAAATTTGACCCAAAGATGCTTTTTCACGAGGCACCTGGACTTCCTTGTTTTTCTTTCAAGATGTTTTTCTTCTCATCCAAGAAGCTTCTTTAGCTCTGAAGCATCTTTGGGACAACTAGGACCTGGATGACTGAGAATCTCCATAGACATCAAATTTGACCAAAATCTGATGGAACTATCAGACACAGTTATCTGAACAGATCTACTATATGGGCATTTACAAAAATAACATCAGTAATCTTTTAAAAAGTCACACCCTTCCCTCTTTTTCAGTTCTAGAAAAAGAGAACACCCAGGTCCATTAACTAAGAAAATGTGATCTAGTGATATACAAAACCTTTTAGCTATAGCTCATTGATATTAATCTATCTTGATGAATGCTGACATGTTTTAAAAATCTTATAAATACACTACTACAGGGGTCCCCAACCCCTGGTCTGTGGACAGGTACCAGGCCGCGGCATGCCAGCACAAACAAGCAAAGCCCCATCCGCGGGATGCAGGCAGCACACAAAACCGTGCACTCTCCGGTCCGCGGAAAATCTTTCTCCACGGAACTGGTCCCTGGTGCCCTAAAGGTTGGGGACCTCTGCACTACTATATTGTGTTATTTGCACTTTCCATTATGCCCCACTTCAACTCTTCCATCTTATAAGCTGTTAGACACTGTGCGGTTAATATCATTTAATGCTAAAAGCAACTTGGTAGCTCAAAGCCTGCATGTGGACAAAGTTTTTATTTATTTTACTCAGAGACTTGTCTTCCTTGTGGCATTAATTCAGGATTTGTCTAAATATTCCATACAATAAATCATAGACTCGACATACAAACCATGATGGATAGTTTCTAAAACATGCAATGGCACAACAAGAGTTGCCTTGTGGCGAAATGGGTAGCAAATAAATAAAATAAAATAAAACACATTAAGGCTTGTCAATGAGCCCAGACATTTACTAAATTAAACTATTTTGTAACCTCCATTAATGCCTTTTGCCCAGATCTGACTTTATTTTTAACCTGTTGCTTTCTTCTGTTACTTTTTATTATTATTATTATATTTTAAACCAGGTATGTCCAACTCACAGCGCACAGACCACTTGCAGTCCTGGACAGCTAGTAATGCTTTTAACTTTTAACTTTATGTGATTTATGTACTGTACATTAACTATATTATATATTTTATAAGCAGCCCAAGACAATTCCTCTTTAATTAGTGCAGCCCAGGCAAGCCAAAAGGTTGGATACCCATGCTTTAATCCTTGCTTTAAACAGATCTTTACTTGGCATAGTTTGGGCAGTTATTACTCTGTTAGGTGATCTTTAATCATTAGCATTTATATTGGTATGTATAGATTTGATTTTTTTTTTTTTAATACAATTCAAAAGTATTTATTCAACAAACGTGTTGTCTGAGTTTATTATTCATTAATACAAATTCCTAATCCCTTATTCTTTTCTCCAGCCACTGATAAAATAAGTCCCAAGTTTGAAAGTATTCTGTTTCTTCTTTTTCTTTCAACCTCAGAATAAGTCTGTCCATTTCCGCACAATCTAGTATTTTTTTTAATTATTTCTTCCTCTGGTGGTATTTCTTCATTTTTCCAATATTGTGCGAATATGATTCTTGCCGCTGTTATCACATGTAAAATCAAGTATATACTTTGTTTGTCAAGCTTTTCTGGCATTATACCTAATAAAGTTCAGGTTAAAAATCTACATGTTTTCCCAACATCTTTTTTAGCCAAGTATGTATTTTTGTCCAATATCTCTTTGCTTTAACATATGTCCACCATACATGATAATAGGTTCCTGACTTGTGATTACATTTCCAACATCTATCTGACATATTTTTAAACACTTTTGCTAGTCTTGCTGGTGGCAAGTGCCATCTATAAAACATTTTATATAAGTTTTCTTTGTAAGAGGTTGATATTGTCAATTTATAATTTCTTTCCCACAGATTTTGCCATTTCTCTAAGTCTATATTGTATCCAAAATTCTTTGCCCATGTTGTCATTGTTTCTTTTACTTGTTCATTTTCCATTTTCAAATTCAATAAAAAGATATACATTTTCTTAGTTTCTCATCAGAGGTTAATAATATCTGATCAAACAAGGTCTGCTCTTTATAAAATCCGTACAATTTAACATCTTTATCATATCTCACTTGCATTTGTAAACATGCCCACCATGATAGATCAATATCAAATGTATAGATTTGATTTGTATTCACTGTAAAAATGTTCAGTAATTCTAAGAGAAGTATGACATTCAGTTTTTGAAAAAAAGTGACATTTGTATAACATACCTATTCCTTCTCCATAGAATCTCAGCCCATTCATATAATTTCTAACATTAATCATTCTCTAACAAGTGAAGTATTGAATTTTTCTCATGTAAGCATGAAAATTTTTTGCAACCAGAAATGAATTCTCTTTAAAGACAGGATATTGGCTGGTGCCCAGATAAAGCAGATTCACTACTGGAATCACTCTGTCTTTTTGACCTTTATTAATATATCTAGCGAAGGATGGGGCAGAAGCTCCCCTATATTTCATGCCTCCTCTTCCTTTCCTCCTCCTGAGATTGGCTTAGAAAGAGTTTTTTCAAATGTTTTCAGGTGATAGAAACGGTTAGCTTAAAAAGATATTCACAGAACCACTGCTGCCTGTCTCTCAAACCCACCGGAGGCAGCCCCATGGTCTAGCGCTTTTCAATGTCAGCTGACAAGCCCCACCCATTCCACTGCGCCTTAGGAAAATTGCTAAGATCATCTCTTGTTGCATCTCAGTTATTTTATTTTCCCTGCCCTTAGTTTCTCATGGAACCTCATCAAATGATTTATTATATAGATAATGATCTTTGAAAAGCCTGGAGGGGAATCCAGTACAGATAGTCCTTGACATACAATCGGAACTGAGCCTAAACTTTCTGTTGGTAAGCGAGACAGTTGTTAAGTGAGTTTTGCTCCATTTTATGACCTTTCTTGCCATAAGTTGTTAAGTGAATCACTGCAGTTATTAAATTAGTAACACCGTTGTTAAGTGAATCTGGATTCCCCACTAATTTTGCTTGTCAGAAAGTTGCAAAAGGTGATCATGAGCCCAGGACACTACAACAGTCCTAAATACATGCCAGTTGCCAAGCATCCAAATTTTGATCACCTGACCATAGGGATGCTAATCATGTGAAAAATGGTCTTAAGTCACCTTTTTCAATGCCGTTTTAAGTTTGAACAGTCACTAAACAAGTGGTTTTAAGTCAAGGATGAACTATAGATCAGAAAGACTGAATAAAGTCCCTTTGAAGTGCTCAAATAATTTTGTAAGCTTCACTAAAAAATGCCTTCCAATGTGGGTGCTTTTCTGAGCATCAATAGTTTGTTTTCGGTGAAACAGATATTGTCTTTTGCTTTGTGGGGACTAATGTATAATTGAGCATTTTGAGCTCAAGCACCATGTCATGTTTAGTTTCTTGTGAACTCAATATTTGGCCAAAGACTGTTTGGCCCACTGAACTTCTATTTATGTTTTTGTTTTTTAATATTCAGAAATTTGCTTTTGTGATTGACCTTGCTGTCATGGCAGTGGAGATGGAAAGTTCGCAAGCAATTAGTGAGAAGCTGAGATGTGCCCACCAACCCAAAATGATTGGGAATATTTTGTTTATCTATTGAGTGCTTGAATTTTTAAATATTTACTAGATACAGTATCTGACAAGGGAAGCTATAAAAACTCTTTGTTTGGTTCTTGCAGCTAAATATGCAGGATTGAACATTGTCGGGTGTGAATGCTTGAAGATTTCTCCCTTCACTGCTTTATGTTTTTTCTTTGTTTTGAAAGAAAACAGGCAGTAAACATCCATCTGGAGAATTAGAGTCTTCACCCTTTTAAATTCATGGGCATTCTGCCATTTATTTACACAGAGCTAGGATTTCATTCATCAGTAATAATTGGAAGACACTATTCCTTAAATAATTTATCTACTATGAATTGCAAGTATGGCTTCTCTGTAGCATGTGGCACAAAGTCATAGTATAGCTGTTCAAATCATACTTTAAGGTTTACTAAATTAACGTGATGAAAGTGTTGAAAAAGGGAAATTTGAAACAACTGTTGGTACATAAATGTGCAAAGAATGGAAAACAGGCAGAACTATATTCTTTGGTAGAGTTGTTGCAACCACAGAAAAGCAGTGCATTTAATGAAATGAAAGCAGATGGCTGAAGCATAGCAGCTATGCCAGCTGCTGACAAGAGAAATAAAAACCCAATCTAATTGGATTTATATGGAGGGAAAAGAGCAATTGCTACAAGAAATATATTCTATCTTTTTTTTTTTTTTAAATATATTTTATTAGATTTTATAGGGGTACAGGGATAACATTAAGGTGCTTAGGAACCACCATGGAGGTGGGTATATTAAACATCCAAAAAAAGAAAAACAATCACAAATATATAGCTCAACTCAAGTCTTTTAAATTTCCCTCTCTAATTCCCTCATTTAATTTTACATATTCAAATTAATAAATTCTATATAAGTTTCAAACGGTCCTATCAAATATCAGTTACATTTCAATTCTAAAAATCCAAATCCTGTTTTTAAGCTTTACTAACTTACAATTACTATATTTCAATTAGCCTTAAATAGACATATTATTAACACTTCGGGTGCCCTTTTTTTTTTATATATAATTATATCTGGTATATTGTTCTTACAACAACATTCCCATATCTTCTTCATTGATACCATTTTTTTTTCTCTTATCACCCATCCCTCTTATTCTCCTTTTATTTCCAAATAATTCTCTAAAAGTAAAAATATCAGGCCAACAAATAAATTTCTATCTAATTTAAATATATATTCTATCAATGCCTCTATATCTATTAAAATCTTTTTAAACCAGTAAATAAAGTTTACTTCTCCAATACATATCATATCTAAAACAGAGTAATATTACAAAGGGTATCCTCTTAAAAATTTCACGTGTTCCATTAGTTGTTAAGTCAGTCAAGAAATCAAAGCCTTTTTAATCCCATTAAATAAGACTTTAAAATACATTTTTAAATCTAACTCTAGGCTTCTTTCTATGCCATAGTGGTTTCCATAGTAAGGTTCCTAGACAATCAAACCGCACTATTAAAAGGTCCATATTCTTTAACGCTTCAAATTGGTCAAAGTTCTCTTTCCTTTCTTCTAATAGCCTTTGGATGGTAAAAGCTGTTTTATTCCATGTTATATTTGCCAATTGTTTATCCACCTTTTCTCGATTTTCAATAAGTTGTATCGGAGTATCAGTCTCTGTTGGTATTGGTATTGATGCTTCAGACATCTCTATTGAAGTTGTTGTATAGTCATCAGACTTCTCGATAGGTTGTGTAGAAAGTTGAATAGAATTAGTTTGTTTTGTGGTTTCCACGGTTTCTCTCAGTGTAGGGAAAAGGGATTGAAAATAGGAGCTCACATCCTCTGCAGCTTCTAAAATTGTTTCCAATATAAGTTCATAGTCCAGTTGTGTATTAAGTTCCATATTGATAGTAATAAGGCTTTTTAATCTTTAATCTTTAAAGAAGGCTCTGCTTCATAAGAATCAAACAAGCATTCACCTTCAATTTTCAATAGGCCAGCTGGATCCGTTATCTTGTAATTATGACTCTTTCAGGGTCATAGCCATTCCCAGCCATAGAGAAATATAATTGCAGTACCACTTTTCGACACAAGATGTCCTCAGCAAACCAAAAAATCTCTTTTTTTTTTTTCCTTTCCAAATAATAGATTTTTTATTTTTCGTGTTGAAAGAGATGAAGAAAGGGTTCAAAATAATAAATGCATAGTTGTAACAATAATAGTCAAAAATAAAATGTTTTCAGGTCCCCTCAGTATTCCAAAATTTAAATAGTCCATCGAAATTAACTGGTTTTTATTTATATCTTTTTTTTTCCAACGCTGTTTTTCCCCATTGCCCAAACGCTGCTTCCTCACGACAGGGAAATAGTTCAAAGAAAGCTTTTAACAGGAAAGTAGTTAAGGAAAAAAAAAAGGGGGTAGGAAAGGTCTCACCCGGATTCTCCACGGGGGTTCTTTCGCTTAGATGTTCTTCTGGCTTTCAGCTGGTGCGACGAAGTGATCGTCCATTTTATTGGGCGATCTTTTCCCCCGGCGGCCCTAAGGAGAAAGCTCGAACTGGGGAGAGCCGCCGCTCTTCCCCAGTCGAGCAGGAGCCTCCTCTAACGGTGGTCGCCTCTACGGGGCGACTTTCGACCCGATTAAGGGTCTACCGGCGGAGGGAAAGCAGCCGGTGGGAGAGAGAGATCTCTCCGTGCGACTGCTGGTGTCGCGATCCGGAACCGGAAGCCAAATATATTCTATCTTTTGAACTATTCAGAATTCGAAGCATAAGGACCTCAGGGATCAGCTGCGTTGGTCACTTCATTCTTCTATATCGATACAAATTAATTCCCCTCCCCCTCTTATCTAAGTGTATATGTAATCATCCAAACTAAGTGGAAAGAGTTTCCTTCATCTGATTTACAACATTGAAACAAATATATTAGAGACCAATGCAGCTGTTCCCTAGCATAAATATGGAGGTCAATCAACTGTAGTGTCCATGGGGCAGTCTCAATACTTCTTACATTCGGCAGAATTTTATAGATTAAACTCAATAAGATTATATGACCCAACACTATGCTTCATCTACAGTCAGTATTTATAAGACATAATTACTTGTTCTACGCCCGCAGTTTTTCTGATGATCATTTTTCTTTGAACCAGAGATGTTTGAATACAGTACTCCATTTCTAATCACCCTGGAAAGATGGAAATGAGACTGACCATAGGGTGAAATTTTAATCCTAAGTAGTGCAATCACCATCACTAATTGATTTTGCTGGAAAAAAGGAATTCTGGGGAAGAATGACAAATTGACGATGGATAACCATAACAAAATGAAGAATCGTTGATTAGACCAGCTCTTCATCATTCTTCTCTGAACAAGGAGAGGACTTTAGAATCACCCACAAAGGCTCCAGACAGATCTAAAATTCTGGAAGACAAGGGCAGTAGCCATCTTGCTCAAACTGCAGTCTGTGCCTTAATGGACATAAGGTTCACATGCTTCCTTTTCTAACCACTTTTGGAAAATGCTTTTTAACAGCTTTTCAGATATTTGAAACCTTTGGATTGGCAGGTTTTATGGCACTGGGTGAGTTTCCTTCAATTTTTAACAGAAGAGTTTTAAATACGAGTAGAAAGACTTAAAAAAACATTTCTTTGGAATAATCAGGAAAAAGATGTTTAGAATATTGATTTTGGAAAGTTGCAAATGGATTAAGGGTCCAGGTATATTTGAAGTAAGTTTTTGAAATTAATTATAAGAAACTTTCTCATGGGAAGATGTTTTTTATTCTTAAAAAATGATAGGATGGGACTAGGGATAGGACAGTAAGGTTGGACATTAGAAGGTACCAGAAGGAACTAAAGATTGCAATTAAAAGAGAGAAAAAAACTTAAATTCAACTTACTAATACAGAATAGTACTTTAACATTGGACACATTGAAGGATATTTGCGAACAGTAGACTCTAAAGAGTAGACTCAAAAGTTAATTTTAAGACTGTCCACCATTGTAGATAGACTCTTTACTTCTTTTTTTAGTTCGTATTAGTTTTTATCTTTTTCATTGTAATGTTTAATAAAATTACTACATCAAAACGATTTTGCTGAATAAAATGCCTTCCAGAAAACATCCCTAGACTACAAATATAAATATCAATCATGCATATATTGAGGGTGCTTCAAGAGGGTCAGTACATTTTTACAACCATAATTAGTTCAAAACCAGTTCCAACGAGAATTTTTATTGAGGATTCTTTGCACAGCTCCAAGTTCTTCCTATTTGCATGACCTTACATTGCAGTAGTTGTTCCACAGCTACTATATTATACAACATGTTTGGTGTAGTGGTTAAGGGACCTGGCTAGAAAGAGGGAGACCACAAACATATGTGAGCATGAATTTGAGACTCATTTGGATTCAGGATTGCATATCTGCTCTCTACAGTTGTTGTGTAATCCTTGGAAACACTGCAATGACTTTAAGATATTGCAAACAAATATTATGTTTAGGATAAGATGCTATAAACATGGTAGCACACTATCTTTTCACCATCAGCATGGTGTGGGTACTCATTTAGTGACCACAACTGGGACTGGCAGCTCTGTCATTAGGGAAGCTGTCAACAAGTAGGAAATCATTTAATGACAATGACTGTGCTTTTTTTCCCCCACTACCCCCACCCTTTGGAAGGCTCACCTGGCCCACCTGCTCAAAACTGATTAGACTAATCAGGTATACCTTCTGCTTTTGTTTGCCTCCTAACCACCTTGGAAAGCTCATCCTGGCTCTGGATAATGAACAAGAAGGAAATTAATGTTTGTATTTGCATTCATTGAAGATGAAGGGGTTCATGGAGAGTAAGCAGGCATGCAATGAGGTGTTGAAAGAAAAATCTTCATCAGGATCCAGTCCAAGCTGGGAATAAACAAAATGGAGACTGCTTTAGAAAGAAGATTGGAGTTTATTGAAGAGCAGAGCCAGACAGAAATGAGGTTCTGGGAAAGCTGACCACATGTTGCTGGGAATGGTGGGTTTTTATACCTTCTTGTTTCCTGTTCCTGTTTGAGGCTTTGTATTTCCTGTGTCATGTACTTTGACCTGAGTCTGAGTGTGTCTTTTTGGTACTGGTGGGTTAATCCTATTATGTTTCCTGTCCTTAGAGTTTGGGTGGGGGATGTAGATTTTAGGGGTCTTTGTCTTCCTAATCTCATCAGCTTCTAGCTTCCTGGCTCCAACCTTTCTGAAAGGATTATCACATCTGCATTTCTAAAAGCTGGCCTCTGCGTAGTTTCTGCTTGGGGGAGAGGGGCTGGTGCTGGTTTCTATCTTTTTTTTTTTTTTTAAAGATCTTCTCCATTATTCCTTTGGGGAAATATATTCTGACTTTTTAATATTCCCCAAAATATTTCTTTCTCTAGATTCTTCCCACAGAAGAATACAAATCGAAAGGAAAGCTCTGTGCTGGCAGGTATGAGCATGCTACACAAATAACCCAAGGGATTGTCTATCATATGCCTGCTTACTTTCATGTTATTGCTGCTTCTTCAGTGTCTCCACCCTGCAAGATCAGGAGCAGGGCAACATGTACTGATTGTGAAACTGGAAACTGCAGAAGTTGTGATTGTGGGGTCATTGGTCATAAGGTTATTTTTTTTCAGCACCATTGTTACTTTGAATGGTCACTGAACAAGGCAGTCAGTAGCCAAAGATTACCTCTATTTAAATGCAACAGATGAATGGTTTAGTAGTTACAACCAGGAACATTAATAATAATTGTTTCTTTCCCTGCAAAATGAAACAATAAACTTGCTGAAAATATGGGTGGGTTGCTAGCATTTTATTGTCTCCTATGATAGAAGGGGAGATGAAAATATCCACCAATTTTATTTATGGCTAAAAAGTCCAAAAGCAAGTTACAAACATAATCTAAACTTGACAGTGGATAAAACAATTTAACAGGTACAATATTGAATAAATATAATAGCCTTAAAACCCCAGCTCATTGAATTGTTATTAAAAATCTTGTTTTTATATCCATAGTTGAAAATCTGACTGTGGCCATAGTAATTTTAGTATTTTCATCTGCAAGTAAAAATTTTTACATACTCAGAAATCTCTCTTCCTGATTTGGATTTTAGAATTGGCCAGATAGCTTCCTGCTGAAAACTCTGTATAATGTTGAATAAGACAAACAATACTTTGGCAATTAATTCCTGTACTGAATTATCCCACAGTCTTTGCTTGAAAAAATTAATTGCTGGTGACATATCTCTGGAGAATAAACAATCAGGATCAATGCCAATCTGATTAATCTTTTGAATCACGTGTTTAAACCACGTATCTACAAAGGATTCATCTGGGTATTTCCTGAAACAATCTTTCCTTGTTTTTCTCCCTTCCCCCCACCTCTTTGTCTCTGTCTGTCTCTCTGTCTGTCTGTCTCTCTAAACTGAACAATGCTTAACCAAGTCTTTGTTATCAAAGAGGACTGCTTCCAGGAGAAAAACAAAACACAGGGACACTTAAAAGAGGTCTTTAAAATGTCATCGGTTCATATGTTGTTATTAGCGAGTGTGATCCAAACTGGAGCTCCATATAAAATTTGAGATGCAATTTTGGCATTAAAATGTTTATATTTGCAGGAACAAATCTTCCTCCTTTTTTGTTTTCTTGAAAGACAGTTTTTGCTACTTTTAGAGATTTTAAAGTGGCTTTTGACTCTGTTAACAGAACCAAACTTTGGGCTAAATTAGAGAATTTGGTTCCCGACAGGCATCTTACATAACTAAATCAGGCACTACTTCAAGATAATATAAATTATATGCAGCAGAAAAAATTCACTTACAGTGTTCTTCTAGTCTTTCAATGTCGTCCCCATTGCCTCTGTAACTGAGTCTATCTACCTTGTTGTTGGCCATTCCCTTTTTTCCTTTCACCTTTCCCAGCATTAGTGCCTTCTGTAGGTAGCTAGGTTTTCCTATAATGTGTCTGAAGTAGGATAATTAGAGCTTGGTCATTTATGCCTTGAATAAGGCCTCTTGGTTGATTTCTTCAGTGTTCTATTTGTATGTTTTCTTGGTTGTCTGCCGTATTCTCAGGAATCTTCTCTTAACACCAAAATTCAAAAAAGTCAGTAATCTTCCTATCCTACTTCTTCAAAGTTTAACTTTTTCTTCCATTGAGTGCAACAGGGAAGAAAGCTGCTCGCACTGATTGTTGTAGGTATAGAAACCTCATAGCACCTGGATATCTTTTCCAACAACTTTATGGGCCTAGTCTGCATCATATTTCTTGACTGCTTGTTTCTTTACTGTTGGTAGTTGATGCTGAAAAATAGAAGCTATCCACCACTTCAATACCTTCTCTGCCAATTCTAAGGCTGGTTTTTCTGTCTGTTGACCTTAGCTTGATCTTCTTTTAATTTTGTAGATAGTCTTCAACTTATAAACACAATTCAGCCTGGAATTATGGTGGTAAGTCGTAGTGATCATTAAGCGAGGCAAGCACATGATCACCTCACTTAACGATCATTCCGTCTCTCCCCATTGTGGTCATTAAATGGAGCATGGAGTGCCTCAGGGGGGCAAGCCACATTGCAGCTCACATGTAGCCTCCCGGGACCATCCCCAACTCCTGAGGAATCTTTTGCACAGCTTCCTGCTCTGTTGGGTTCCACACCTTGGGCCCCCTTCACCCCATCATCCCTCACTCCACTTATCTTTTCCAAAGATTGTCTTTCTCAAGGAGAAGCAGCCAATCCATTATGTAGCTTTCCTAAACAGAGGCGATGTGATGCCATCCTGAAAGCGGGTGCCATTTTGGAAGTGGTCACTATTCTTGGAACCTGTGATCCTGTGACTTTGTGAATTGTGGCCACTCACAAAGTGATGCCCCTTTTCCAGGATGGCACCATATGGCCTCTGTACGGGAAGGGTGTGCGGCAGATTGTCTGCTTCTCTTTCCAAAAGAAGAGAGATCGCCTTTTGGAAAGAGAAGTGGCCTACAGAAAGGTTGCTTTGTGTTGTGTTGTCCTAGAGTGTGCACCATTTTGGGGGGTGGCCATAATTCTTGAATCTGGGGTAGGCAGATGTTGTTTGATTTTGTATACTTGCAGTAGATAAACACCTTTTCTTCCAGTAATCTTGCAGCCCTGGTGGCTCAGCCAACAGTCCTGAGTTTGGTCACCCATTTGCACCAGATGTCCAGGAACTCCCAACAGCTAGCGAGATCCTTGTTGATCCGGACAATGACCAATCTGATATGGGTTTTCTAAATTACATCTCATCATATTGTTCATGGGAGAGACACTTTTTGCCTGGTTCCTCTGATGAGACCTGTATTATGTTATTGCTGTGGTTCTGTTAAAAAAGAGGCTAGTGAGAAAGTAAGATTTTTTTATTCTAATAACTTTTTTTTTGAGTTTGATATAGAGGAAAGTTTATAATTTGCACTAACTTTATTTTTCTTTTAATCCTTTAAAGATTCACTGACACAGCTCCTAAATACTTCTACTACCGGAGTGAATTTGGTGTTTGTGTATGTCTGTGTATGTTACATTAGAAATTAGTAGGCAGGATATATTGGTCTGTGAATGTTAAATCTACTCTCTATCCAAAAAGAAAGCTATGATTTAAGGCTTTGAATATATAAATCATCTCTTACTTTCTTAAGCTGACTCCTGCAAATAAACCAATCTTGTGGACAGAAAAGGGGTTTGAACACATAGAATTGCTCTAGATAAATTATTGAGTGTTATCCCCCACAGGCCTGCTAGCGCTGCTTTTGCTGTAAGATTACATAATATAAGTAACCAATATCTACTATAGCCCATGCATTAGCAGCTGTGCTTTATTAACAAATGGCAAAGAACAGGCATCACCCATTTCCAACTTCTTTTTATTTCCCAGACCTTCACAAACATTTAATTGAGGCTTCTGTTAGGGTGGTCTGGGAAAAATACCCATTTAAATAAGTAATCAAAGGGTTTGGAGATTATTGGTATTCACAACTACAGTGGCCACTGGGCTCCCAGCCAAAAGAATGAAAACACCTATATGAGCTGTAGCACATGCAGGTCCTTAAATTCCTAACACTGAAAGTTGATTGCAATCCACCACTCATTTAGCTTTTGAATTACAAGATTGGCAAATACAGTAGCAGAACAATGTGACAACTCTGATGTCGCAGTGTGTAAGCCACCTACTCAATGTATTTAATGAATGATTGCTTTCAAGTAGTTTCACAATAGCTTAATTATAATAAATCTGAAGTAATCACAAACCATCAAAAACATGAAAACACCAGAACTTTTATTGTGGATGAAACTTATAGCAAGATCTTTTATAATACTGGCATAGCTTCAACCAAAGACTTGTAAAAATATAATGCTAAAAATCAAATCAATAAAAAAATCAATCAAAATCAATCTGTTTTATTTTGAGTAACTCCAATAGAACTGTAAATATTTCTATTGGGTCAGACAAAAAGATCACAGAACTCAAACTGATGTTGACTTAGAAAAGTTTTGCATAAGTCTCCAATGTATACATTAGCCAACCTCTTCTAGCATCTGCTAGGAATGTACATACCAAAGGGGGAAATCATGTTAACTGGGTCAAAACTGGGTCAAAAGAAGAAAACAAACATCTATACTTTTATTTGTGACTTAGGCCTGGAAATCAGTCCAGTAAAAAATTCAGTCACTATAGAATATTGTACTATAAAAGTTCAGATTTTAGAAGGCAAGTTGTGTAATATATTGTTTAGCTGAAACTGCACTTGTGATTATTCTTATGTAATTTAAAATTTAACAATTCTAAAGCTTCAAACACAAAGCCACAAACTGAATTGTTGATAAATATAAACCATAATAGTTTGAACAACTTTGAGAGGCCCAGTTTTGTATAGTTCTTTATTTTGCCAATAATAGATAATAAATGTTCAAATCAAAAATTAAATTAATTACAAAGAGAAACAGGCAGAGGACGCGTCCTAATTTTCAAGGGAGGAGGCACCATTACAGAGTTGTCTTGATAGTTAACAAATGATAGCCTGATTCTTCTGATTACTTTTTTTAAAATGCTATGTTGGACATAAGTGCGACCATCTGAATATACATACTGATGTGTGGCACCCACAACTAGTTCTCATGAGAAATTCATACCTTGAGCAAGATCTTTAGTATCTGATATTGTTTGAAGCAACTGTGGTTGTGCCCCAA
Source organism: Azemiops feae (assembly GCA_023970755.1). Lineage (NCBI taxonomy): Eukaryota > Metazoa > Chordata > Lepidosauria > Squamata > Viperidae > Azemiops > Azemiops feae. The sequence continues at coordinate 1,008,779 of JALGBA010004174.1, read as the reverse complement.
TGTTGGGTTTCACCAGCATATTATCATATTATTTCTTGGTTGTTTATAGGGTTACTTAAGGATCAGTCAAACCAATGATCTCCCATGCAAGTTCTGTTCCATTCAAGGCTACACTTCCAACACCATTCAAATTTACACTGAGATTGAGGACATTTCATATGCATACATCCACCTAGAAGAAAGTCAATAATATGTATAAGAAAATCATACAGGACAGGCAACCATTAGTAGAAATGTAAACATAAGCTGATAATAAGCTGGCATGTCTGTGGGTATTACAGTAATTACCTGTGGGTTTCGTTTGAGATCCTATAGTTAATTTATGTGTGGAGCTTTTTTAATTTTGCAAACTCTTTATTGAGGAGGATAGCTGCCCAGGGTCTCCTAGATGCCATGGGTAGTATAGAAATGTAATGAATAAATAAATAAAATAAACAGCCATCGGTCGATTAATTTCATTGAACTATACTTTCAAGAATCATTAATCAGAGGGAGGGGAGAATGTAGTTTATGAAATGTTGCACTTATCCATTCTAAATTCCTTTTCAATTCATGAAATCCTGATTCTGAAGTGAGCCTAAAGGAGACACTCAATGTGAAATGCAATTCTTCTGCATTTATAGTTTCTCTAAAGTCCAGAATGTTGTTTGGTTATCCTTGAATCTGTAATGTTCATATACTGCATGTATGAGAGAGTTATTAGTAGTTGAGGATTAAAGTAGACTCAACAGGAACAGAAATGTCAGAATGTAGTGATTGAGAATTAGATTAGATTCAACAGGATTAGAAATTTACAGGTACAAGCTAATTTTTTGTTGCCCAGGCCCAGAATGGATTTCCGGAAGCGGCATCCGGTGGTTCACATATCTGAATCCCACCACTGGACACAACTCTGACAAGGTAGTAATCACAAGTAACCCTAGTATAATTATCATTCCCATCTAACAGCAACTTGAATTAGAGCATCATGGGAAAGCAAAGCAGTGTGGCACCTAAATCCAAATCAGACCAAATTATATTCTGCTGAGTAGGAATTATAGACATTGAAATCCAATATATATGCAGGGTATCAAGTTTAGTAAATTCAAAAGTAAATTATCCTGTGAGTTCTGCCTTGTTCTCTTTTCACACTAATCTTTTGCAGTTTTTGGTTGCATATGTTTTACTTTTCAATTAAGAATTTCTGAAGGACAACTTTGTATGTTCATTTCCTACTGTGACTAAAAATTGTAATCTGGTTTCATGATTTTGATATGGTATTTTTGCTCATAGTGAATTA